>CM057449.1:1677480000-1678740000 GCA_016271365.2 Neoceratodus forsteri
GGTGCAGTCGGTGTGGGAAATCAATGTTTGGGACAGATTAACAAAAATCACAGTGCTACTGTTCATGAGCGAAGGTCCCAAATACCTTCATGAGGTGGTGTCACAAAAAGACCATGTTGAAAATTTGGATTGCAAATACCAACTAACACCAGGGGTGTTAGGGTTTCTAACCATAACGTCCCACCCTGTAGAGACTGACAGACGCCAGGGGTGTGCCTTTGGATTGTAGGCTGTAATGCTCATGCCATTCCACCCCACCCCACCCTTCAGTCAGTCACAGGCATCAAGGTGTGTCTTGGACTCTTCAGCCCCAAACTTCACCCCATTGTCCTATACTGCACCCATCTCAATGTACTTCCTTATTGAATCAGGTGAGCATAAGCCGATGGACCCCAAGGCTGCATGACACTTGTCAGTGTCTAGGGGTAGGTGAGTAAACATGGGCGTTATGGCTGACAACCCAAAGGAACACCTCAATGCCTGTCAGTCTCTGTAAGGTGGGGTAGGGTTGATGTTGGTTCCATACTTCACTGCCATTCCTTTTATGCATCTCTCTAACTCCATCACTACCAATGCCAACACCAGCAAGACAACATTCGGCATTGACAAATGCTTGTTTTTGATATAGCATCTTAGAATATTATGAATTTCTTCTTTAAAGTCTGAACTTACAGCACATTCTCTGTGTGGGTAGCACCTTTTATTTTTGTATAAATAAATGTTATAGGGTGACACCTTTTTCTTGAGGGACAGAGCAATTTTGAGAGGAAAAATGAGAGATGTCCCTCATAATAAGGGACAGTTGAGAGGTATGCAGAGATGTGTTTACCTATACATAAGTTGGAGCTGTTAAGGCTTCAGGGCTTGATGTATGCAAGATCTGTCATGGTCTCAGATCTAGCAAAAAAAGTTTACAGTGATTTGATGGGGGTTTCAGTGCGGTCTCAAGCCAGGACCCTTTCTCCCTGTTTGCTCTCCCTTGCCATGATGTCAAGAAAGAAGTATGTGAAAGTATGGAGTTCTGACAGTTATTATTTTTTTCTTTGTAAGTTAATTTTCCTCCTTCACATGGTTGTTCCTTGTCTCTCAGTGTCCTACAAGTATTAAGCCCAGGTACTGTGATTTAGTGAAAAATGGATTAAGGATGAAAAGGCAAATTCTGTACTAAAAACAAAAACGGACTTCTGCAAATGAAGTCCATTTCTTTCTTTCTTTCTTTCTTTCTTTCTTTCTTTCTTTCTTTCTCTCTCTCTTTCTTTCTTTCTTTCTTTCTTTTCTTCCTTCCTTCCTTTCTTTCTTCCTTCCTTCCTTCCTTTCTTTCTTTGCCAGGTAGGGACACTGAGCCAAGAGTTAGCCCATTTTCAGATATGACCCGAGCAATATGGCAGAACATCATCTCATTGTTCTGAACCCCTGTAGAGCTGGCAGTCTTTTCTACATACTGTTAAGTCTGTGGGGTGTTGTTAATCTGTAATACTCTTGCACTAATGTGCTATATTTGAATGCTCCCATGGAAATGACCTCTCCTCCATGCAGACTGTGAAGAGATCATTTGTTACCCATTATGTCATGATTAACTTGTGAGGCCCTAGCTTTTGTTCCACAGACTGTGTAGAGGACTGACAGTCCCCTCAGGTATCTGTGGTGCTATGTTTCTTGCCAAAACACACACACACACACACACACACACACACACACACACATCGGTACCCCCCTCACTTGATCTCTGTAGCCATATTGGTATAATTCCACAGTGCCCCCCTTCACCCCATTCCCATAGGCATACTTTTGTGCAGCAATTTCATATCCCTCTTTTTCCAGTTCCCTGCCCCACCCCACTACCCAATCTCTGCAGGCATCAGAACTGGTATTAAAAACTGGTTGTTTAATGGACCCCTGTCCTGGTCCTACTAGTCACTGCCCACCCCATGGACCCAGTGATGGGAAGTGGCACAGACCCACTTTCTCTTTCATAGCTATCCATCATTGTTTTCTTCATACAGCAACACAGTACCTGTGTGAATACTGTTGAAAGGGAAGACACAAGCTGTAAGAATAGGAGAGTCAATATCCAACAGTATCAAAGTAACAAGCAGAGTGCCTCAGGGTTCGGTATTGTGACCTACCCTATTTACCCTGTATATTTCAGACTTACATGTTGGAATCAAAAGTAACATCACTAAGTTCACTAATGACCCAAAAATTGGAGGATTGGCACTAACTGATGCAGAAACATCATTTATACAAGAAGATCTAGACAAAATAAAAAAACTAGGGAGATACATGGGGTATGAATTTCAATAAGAATAAACGCTGCATTATGCATTATGCCAAACAAAATCCCAGAAAGCAGTATCATTTGGGTAAAACATTATTATCCAGTGTAGCACAGGAAAGTGATCAGAGGGTTATTATACAGCGTGACCTGTCTTTCTCCATTCATAATAAATCAGTAATAAAGTACTTAGAATTTGGGGTAATATAAAAAGACACTTTTGTACATTGTAGCGACTGTTGATTAGGTCTCACCTGGATTTCTGCTCTCAGTTTTGGTGACCCATGCAGAAGGGACAAATTGCAACAATAGAAAAAGTGTAATGGGGACTAACCAAATGTATATGTGGTCTGGAAGTACAGGAATATAAGAAAAGACTAGAACTTCTAGGGCTAAACAGTTTGGAGCAAAGGAGAAAGAGAGGTGACCTACTATTACCTTACAGTATACTAGGTGACACGATTCCATGTGCAGCTCTGGGATTGGCTTTTAAAGAGTTTGTTTATAATACAAGAGGCCATCAAATGATGTTAGATGGGAGAAGCTTTAGGACAAACATCAGAAGATTTTATTTTACACAGATAGTGGTGGGACCTTGGAACACTTTGCCCAATGGGGTCATCCAAGCAAAGGATAGTGTTCAGTTTGAAAGGTTGCTGGATTCTCACATGTTCAAGACATCAGAGTATTCCACTGAGTAGCTGGGAATAGGCAAGAGGGACCTTTAGGTCTATTCCTATTCCTAATTAACCTTAGTAACCTTAGAAAGTTCTCTTCAATAGATGTCACAAAACTACTGTATTGCTACAGGACTCATGTAAGGGAGTGGGCCACTAGACTACCAGGGGAATAGAATTAAACCAGTATGCATATGGTAGGTTTGATGAGGCAGGAGGGCCACTACACAAACTTACATGTGGAATTAAACCAGTATGCCCTTGGAGATCAGATGTGGGGGGATGACCATAGTGCATGATTGTAAATGAGAGGCAGTATAGCGCAGTGGTTTAAGGCTCTGAGCTGCAAATCTGGTGACATCCAGCAGACCAGACCTGGGTTTGAATCCCACAGCTTCCACTTGCAGACTGTGTGACCCTGAGTAAGTCACTTAACTTCCTTCTGCTCCCAGGTTGCACCTGTAAAAAGCTTTCAGCTTAGTGTGCTAGTCCTGGTTAAACAACTAACAAAAAAGAAAAGAAAAATGCAGATATTCAGTAGTGTAAATTAATGTGGTGCTGCTGGCTAGCTGGTGCTGATGATGAAAGTTTCTTAATATGCCAGTGCACCACACAGTGCTCTGGCACTCTTTAGTATGAATTCTGGGCACCAGTTAGCACTTGTTCTCTAACAGGTTTACACTGCACTAATTGGTGTTATGAATGTAGCAGCAACCTCATTAACAGACTGTCATCCATGCTATTCATAATGAGTGCAGCACTAATCCTATAGCATGGAAGTAACCCTTTCAATATCTGGGCCTCAGTGTTTTACAGATTTTGATACTTTTGCTTGTTATTGATCTTCTAAATATTTCAGATAATGCAGAACGCATTTCACCCTGTCTGTCAAACAGCATCTGACTGTACCCAAGCAATCTCACAATTACTGTCTGGGACATCACAGACAGTTGCCATAGTAAATACTATGATGCTGTAAACAAGTACTATGAGGTCAGTTGGGAACAGCCAAATGCTTTGTATACAGATGTCTTGGATGAGCCACTAATATTTGCTTTAAACCTTGGAAAGAAAAACTGAAATTTTAAAAAATGACACACCTGATGAGTCATAATAGTGGAAAAATTACATTTGTGAAAGTGCAGTACATACTGAAATTGACACACTTGCTCTATAAAACCTCTGTGTTCATCTCGTGACTGCTGTCACTGTTCGTGGCTTGTGTGGCACTTTGTGATAAGCATGTGTAGAAAGGAGGTATACAAAACTACATTCTTCTTTTCTTTCTCAGCATTTTCTCAGATGTAGCAACTCTCCTGTTTAAGAAGGCACTATCCTTGTACAAGGAAGGTATACCTTAAACTAGTCAGACCTCTTGGCAGTTTTAGCCATTCTATACTTCGTTCATAAAAAAATGAAAAAACCTATAATAAAACGCAAACTTTGGACATTCCTTCTGGGAATACTGTAGGTTAAACATATTCCACTGTAACACTAACAAAAGAGCAAAGTTTAACTCAGCCTTACAAAATTATTTTTTTCATAACACTGCGTGATGTAGGTGTCTACATTTCTTGATGTTAGTGTGATGCTTTATTGTCCCAGACAGTGGCAGGAAGTTTCTCCGTAAACAACATTTTGACAAGGCAGCTGATAAAAATTATGTCCCTCTGTAGTTTTTGATTTCTGGTGAGGAGTGAGGACAGAACATCAAAAGGTCCTGTTTCTCAAACTGTGCAGCACAGATTAGCACCATAGATTGAGCCAAAAATCACTGTAAGGCAGCTATGCAACTGCCACATCAGTTTTAGAAGATGTCTGTGCAGCACATGAACTCCGCATGTGCCCACATGTGAATGTTGGCTGACTAACAATCCAATTAACTGAAGCTAGAATGACCATGTTGAAAAATGCGTCCCTAGTGAATTGCAAAGACTCTTTGAGAAGGGTTTGAACTTATTCCTGTTTGTAGGCAGAGACTTTTGCATTGCACACACCCTGAAAAAAAGTAGCAGTGTGGTGTTACTTCTTTTGTATGTGATTATATGTACAGTTACTGTGTCTCATTTTGTTATAACACTGCATTCTTAAGTTCTTTGGGAGAGAAAACTGTGAAGCTGTGCAGTTTTGGCTCACAAAGTACTTGACTAGAAACCCATACAAGAGCATAAACATTCTATACAAACAACATATGCAGTGCATGCATATTTATGATAAAGATGTTTTTTTATAATGGAACTTAATCATAACCAAAATGTTTTATTGCAGAAAATTAGTGAAACCCCTGAGTAAGAAATGGAATACACCAACTAAACTCAAAACTTCAGAATTTTAAAACTGTTTGCATGAGACACTCTCTTATGGATAGAACAGTGCATGGAAAGTTTAAAAAGAAACAAACCAGATTGGCTAAGAAAGGGGGCAGAGAATGTGCATCAGAGGCTCCCTGGATTACCAATAAATTGTAGAAGCCATTTATCTGCACCTTTGTGAACTGCACTTAAAAAAAGCAAACTAAGATATAGGACTAAATGCCTTCCTTGTGGGGTGCCTCTGCAAACCAGGTATGAGTGCATAGCTTTTTGTATGAGGAAGGTTGGCTACTGGAGATTTGCAAAGCTGGCAGACTGTACGCCCCCAAATAATTTGCAAAGTTTACCAAATTCATAAAGTATGATTGCCAACTTTGTAAGTTTTTGACCAACAAAGTGGCATTTTTCTCAGGCAAAGTTAAGGTGAAGTTGCGACTGCAGCTTAACTTCAACTGACTTCACCTCTAAAAGTGCCATTTCTCAGGGAAAACTCAATGCAAAGTGGCAAAGTTGAAAATTCATGAAGTTATTCAGAAAGGTGATGTCTGCAACTTTGCCAGCAAAGTAAAACTTCACAACATCTCTATTGGCTACCCAGCAGCATATCACATACCCTGCACTACTAGTGCAAGTTAATTCTTTTGTACAAGTATAACATCATGAGTTATAACATAATAAAATGTTCTTTCTCAGCTGTCAAGCAATTGCTTCCAATGCCTCTTACTATGATGTGAACACCTTTGTGAAGATTAAGTACATAAGAACATAAGAAAATCGCCAGTAGAAGGAGACCTCTCAGTCTATCAGGTCTGTTCAAAATAACAAGGAGTGTTTCTGGTCTTAAGTTAACCTCTGTGCCCCTGACTCCCCCTCTTTCCCCCTGACTTTTCCTGTCTTTCCTCTTACAAGGCCACTTGACATTTTGTTATGCTTATCCCAGGCTGTCTTGAAGGCACCCACTGATTTTAACTCTACTACTTCCTGCGGAAGCTCGTTCCATGCTTTCACCACTCTTTCTGTAGAAAAGTGCTTCTTTACATCCCTCTTGAAACTACCCCCCATCAGTTTTAGGTTGTGCCCTCTGGTGGTAGTGCTGGCCCTTAAATTGAATAGGCTCCTGCAATCCAATCTGTTAATTCTCCTCAAGTAATTGAACATCTCAATCATATCCCCTCTCTGCCTTCTCTCCTCCAGAGTGTACATCCACAGCTCCCCCAACCTCTCTGCATATGATCTATCCTGCTGTCCTGCTATCCTTTTTGTTGCTGTCCTCTGTACCCTTTCCAGCATGTTTATGTCTTTCTTCAGGTGTTGATGCCAATATCGTACTCCATATTCCAAGTGAGGCCTCACCAATGATCTGTAGAGTGGCAGAATAACCTCACTCCTCCTACTGCTAAATCCCCTTACAACACACCCCAGAATCCTATTTGACTTTGGTACTGCCTTTTTACACTGAGTCGAGTGTTTCAGGTCACTAGAAATTATCACTCCAATATCCTTTTCTTCCTCTGATGGCATAACCTGAACTTTTCCAATGTAATACTCTGTTCTTGGTTTCTTTGCCCCATGTGCATCACCTTGCACTTTTTGGCATTGAACTCTAGTTGCCATACCCCTGACCATCTCTCTAACTTGGCTAGGTCCTCTCTCATCTCCCTTATCCCCTCCTGGGTGCCCACCCTCCCACAAAGCTTGGCGTCATCTGCGAACATACACATTTTTCCCCGAATGCTTTCCCTTATGTCACCAATAAAGATGTTAAACAACACCAGCCCCAACACTGTTATTATTATTGTTACATTTTATATGTATGAGTCAACCGTGGTGTAGCCTGAGTGGTGGTATGGCCAGTGGAATGCAATGCCAGTAAAGAGATTTCCTATACAGCTTACCATCCCTCACACCCACAAGGATTTGCATACCCATGATACTCTACACTGGATGTAATGCTTTGCAATGCATGCATATGCCTTAGAGATATTTCAAAAAAATAAATTGGAAATTATCAGTCTTCTTGCATTGTTTATCCTTTCTGCTGTACAATTCACATTAAAGTATTATGCCCATGAGTTGGTTTTGCATTGTTTTATTTTAATTGGTAATGCACTGGCAACTAATAATGTACTGCTTTTCACAGATACATAGACTGACTATCCATGTTCATAGATACATAGCTTCAGAAAAGGGGTGACATGATCGAACATACAACTGGAGATGCAACTCCTGATTACCGGCTTTTGCAAGGCTTTGTGCTGAAGTCAACACCGCTTATACAAGTCAGGCGGGACAGTGTATTGTATAATGTAATGTAATGTACATAGTACCCTTCTTGCAAACTGCCTTTGTGTTAGGCTGCTTCGGAAGCATGTCGTGCCAGCTGTAACTGGTGTTTCATACCTTGGTCTACAGTGAGCTGGAAGATTCAGTGAATGAGTACCTGTACTGTGCAAGGCTATCCTGGTCCTGCCTGTGTGGCTGACAGTGATTACAAAAACTAGTTGCTTAATGTTGTCCTCTGGTGACGAGCACACTAATTGACATTCAGTAAGGTAGTACAATACAGGAAATGGAATGGAGAAAAACAATCTAAAAAATCAGAGGAGAGAGAGAAGAAAATTAAGGCAAAATGTAAGATTGCTTTGGCATCTTTCAGTACCTTTTATGCTTGATAAATGGTAGCCCATGAACAGTAGCATAATGTAGAATTTACATTTATGTGACATATTTCCATTTCAGCTTGCTTCTCTCTCTCCCAGCACATGGATTTGCATATCCATGATGCTCTGCACTGGATTTTAGGCTTTGAACTGCATTTGTGCCACATGGAGAGATTTACATAACTGAAGCAAACTTGAAATGATCCATCTTCTTATATTATTTATGCATTTGGCACACTGCTCTTCTTGCAAATGGCATTTGCATAGTAGTGGTGTGCAAATTTGCCAAAATTTGGTCTGTGAAAAAATCCACAAATTTCTAAAAATTCACTAAGATGAAGGCCACAGTTTGAGTTGTTATTGGCCAGGCAGATCGGCCACATTTGTATAGCAGTTGGCCAGTTTGTGGGTGAATCATAACATGAATTGTAGCCCACATGAAAGCAAACCCCCTCCCACCACTCAAAAAAATTACAAAACATAGCACCCCCCCAACTCATGCCCTCCACCCTCCCCATGCCCCAGTGAAACACTGTTGAAAATATATTATAATAGCTGGCCCATTGGTGCAAAGGGCTGAGGTGCTAGAGCCTACCTCCCACGCTGGTGACCCAGGTATGGGAATGAGCTCGGTGCCAGTGGATGGCTGGGGGAGGGCTGGGAGCAGGATCGAGTAGCCATCAGGCTGCTCTCTTCTCCCGGATTGTGAGGTTGGTATTTCTGGAGCTTGGCTGCCGCTGAGCTGAAGCTCAGTGGTAGTGCTGTGCAGAAAGGGGGCCAGGCACTAGGACAGGGTGGATGGAGCATGGCAGCCAGTTCCAGCACACACAAATGCCTCCACTTGTGTGTATGACTGAGTTTCTGAAGCCTGCAGGAGTTAAGGGAGAAAAGCAGAGGAAAAGGATGTGCACAGCAAGGGCATATGATGTAATCCATGAGGGTGCCCAACTGCTGGGATCCTACGGAGATGATGGACAGTGGGGAGTGGCAGCTGGCAGAAGAAAGCCTCCTGTGCCATGGCCCAAGGGGCAAAAACAAAGTTTAGAAGATATATATATATATATATATATATGTATATATAAAATTAAATAGTAAAGTATAGTACTAATCCCATCCCCCACATGCAAACTCACTCCAGTTGCTTCCCCCACCCAAGTCCCACTGTCTTTATTAAAGCACACATGAGCCCAAGCAACCCCACCCAACTACCCTCTGATCCCCACCACCCTCCTCCCTCTATCTGCACCTCCCACCATTTCCATAAATACACATGTAAAAAAGAAATGATCCACTGGCGCACATCATCTGCTCTGTTAGCAGAACAGTGATGTCTTTGCCCCTAGTAATACCTGATTGGCAGAAAATTCAGCAAGTCAGGTTTTTCCAGGAGTGAAGATATTGCTGTTCATTCATTTGCATCGCTAACACTAAACAGAGCAGATACTCTGCAGCAGGGGACCACTTATTTTTTTACATGTTTGTAGAAACATTGGATGTTGCTGGTGGGAGGAGGAGGATTGTGGGGAGTCGGGGACCAGCTGGTGGTTGGGTGGAGTCGATTGGACTCTGGAGTGATTCGATCAATAAAGACAGTGTGACACAGGGTGGGGCA
Organism: Neoceratodus forsteri; assembly: GCA_016271365.2. Lineage (NCBI taxonomy): Eukaryota > Metazoa > Chordata > Ceratodontiformes > Ceratodontidae > Neoceratodus > Neoceratodus forsteri. Next base: position 1,677,489,537 of record CM057449.1, read on the forward strand.
GGCATGTGGAGTATGGTAGGTGTGCAGGTAAGGGGAAGGGATTAGTACTATACTTTACTATTTAATTATATTTTCAACAGTATTTTGCCAGGGCAGGGGAAGAGAAGAGGTAGGAGGGTGCCAGTGGGGATGGGAGGTGGTGTCATATTTTGTATCTTTGTTTGGGTGGTGGGGGGGGGGCAAGGAGTGTTTTTTAGAGGCAGCACAGTCATTTGAGCAGGATGAGTTAACATCCACCAGCAAATCTGGTGTGTCTGCTGTGGAATTAGTGAATTTTGTGAATTACAGATTTTTGATGCTTTGCCGCAGTTCACCAGTGGATTATAAATTCAGAACATATTTTTGCATTACTCATGTCTTGCAGACTTCGTACCAAAGGTGTCAGATGCTAGAAAGTCTGCAAACGATCTGCCTACCCAGAAGAGAGGATAAAGTATGACAGCTGAACAACCTATGCAAAAGACAGATCAGGTCCTGTAAAGCTACCTACCTAAATGAACAACTGATGTCTAGCCTAAGAAACCACAAGACATTCTAGCACACTTTTTAAATTCTATGTTCAGATGAGACCAGCACCACAATATAGACAAATCTCTGTGGATAACAAATTACAGAACACTACCCGATGATCCTGTGCATATAGTAGGGGCCTAAATACTACATTTACTAATCTATCTTGATACAAACAATTCCTCTCTAAATAGTTCCTTGACACTAACAACAAGGAGCTAAGTACAGATCACCCTAGGAGTACCTGCCTTCTACCTATGGGCTGTCACTGTTAATGAAACCTGCATTTTATTGACCTTCCTATCTCCCAATATAGCAACAGGTAGTGATGGACTTGAACCCAAATTCTCAAAGGTGGCTACCAGAAATATTGTCCAGCCTCAAACCAAAATCCTTACTTACCCACTCACCACCTAAGTTGTACCCCATATTTAGAAAATAGCTGGTTCTGTACCCGTTTTCAAAGGGGGGTAGCCCTTTTTCCTTAGAAAGCTACCATCCAGTCTTGATTTTCTCCCTTCTGAGTAAACTGCTGAAAAGAATTGTCAACAAACAATTTAAGGGGAATATTTATTAACATTAGCCATCATGGTTCAGATGTTCATGAAATGCTCTTTTAAAAGAGATATTGGGCTCCTCTGTATCTGGCAGCAGTCCAGAGACATTGATGATTAAGTTTTCCCAATAATGATACTTCACCGGCACCATGTTCAGATCCATGTCATGTCACTGATGATCAAGTTGTGTTTGACTATGCTGTGTTTAGCCACAGCTTGATCTTCAGTGACATCAAAAGGTTCTAATGCCATTGTAGTATCAATATCGGCAGATATAATCATAGATAAACCTGCACTGCTTCCAGCTACTGGTCAGCCAAATAACTCATTTAAAAGATTTTTCACGGGCTTTCAAATTTTGATGGGCAGAGTTAACGAATGTCTCCCTTTTATTACTCGCTTACTCAGGTTAACTTACCTTCTAATCAGCAGTATGGTTTTAGGCCTCACCATAGTACAAGCTCTGAGCTAATCAACTTTACAAATGATGTAAGCTGAGCCATAGACAACAGCCTGCAATCTGGGGCAGAGGCTGGAGACCACAGCAGGGTTTTCAACCTGGTGGACCATGACAGAATGTCTCAAAGGCTAACTGCCCTTAGTGTTTGCCCCTCCTCTCTAAAGTGGCTAAATAACTATTTGACTGGGAGAAGCCAGTAGATCAAGTTTCTGGACATCTTGTCTAAGGTATTCAAAGTCACTGTGGTTGTCCGCCAGAGAACAATTCTTGGACCTTTGCAATTCTCTGATTATTAATCCTATACATTCATCCTGTCAGCAGAATATGTTGTATGCTGATTTCCTTTTTATCTACCTTAGTTTCTCTAACCCTTCTTATATTTCCTTAACCCTTAGTGAAGATGCCAGCAGGACAAATCACTGATTGCTCAGTAACAAGCTCTTTCTAAATAGAATGAAAAAAAATTATGCTCTTGGGTCCAAAATTAAAATCAAAACTGTCTCTCAAACTTTGCACATCCAGAGTTCCTATAGGAACCCTACTGAATGCGTTCACACTTTAATATACTTAGAAGTTCTCCTAGATCCTAGTCTGATCTATTCAGAACACATCTCTGCTCTCTGTAAATTGACCAATCAAAACATTGGGGCACTGTACAGGATGAAACATTAGCCATGTTTACATGTCTGCAGTGCTCTGAGATTTGCACTGCTCCATTCCTGCTCTGCTCCAGCAGGCTCAGTTGACTATTTACACAGCCCACCCTCATGCAAATGCAGGTTGTGCTGGTGAGGGGCTGAGGGGCCAGGTTGGGAGCAGTGGAGGAGCCTGGGAGTGGCTGCTTTTATCAGAGTGAGCAGCACAGCGCATTTACACTGCCACACACTATGCTCACTCTGCTCAATGTACCCACTCCTGCTTCAGAACAAAAAGACACTCCAAAGCACTTCTAGCATGGTCTGACAAGTGCCCACGTGGCCAACTGACTTTGCAATGCATCAACCAAAGTAAATATGCCTATTGTCTCATGCTGGAAGTAAGGCTGGCTGTTGCTAAAGGTGCCATTCCACCCACTGTGGATTATGTCTTACTAGCTTCCTGCAGCATCACTGCTGTCAAAAGTAACACCATTAGCAATGTGTCTGTCAATTCATTCTGGCTGCTAACCATCAAACTCACCATTGTACAGTGAACTATTGGCACCCTATCTCTGTTCAGGGATACTTCATTGTCATGCTTTTACAGGATTCCTAACGTCACCCTTTACTTGGGATGCTCATGCACAAGAGGAATGGTAGAGAACTAAGGTCATTTTCCAAACAACTACTCTCTGAACCCCTCATGTCCAGTAACATGGGCCAAAAAGCTTATTCAATATCTCCTCATAAACTATGGAATGGTTTACTCTGTAAACTGGCTCTGACCTACAGTCATTTGAACTTCAAACGTCATCTAAGAAAATACTTAATGTCCCCATTTGTGTGCCACCGCTACCCAAATATATGATAGACCTTCTCCTCTTTGCACCCTAACCCCAACTGTCTAATGTATAATGTTTTATTGGTACCTATTTATTTATGATTCCTGTCTATAATTTGTAGTGCAGGTGTTTTATGTATGTTGTTTTCTGCATGAATTAGCCTAAATACTCCACACTATAAGCTTGTATCTTATCAGTTCTAAACAGTCTCCTTGAAATTCTGTTTGTTTATATATCACAACCATCACAGGGGGTGTCCCACAAGGATCTATTCTTGGCCCTATACTTTTTTCTATCTATATCAATTCCCTTGACAATAATATTGTGAACTCTAAGCTGCATTTCTTTGCCAATGATATGGTTCTATACAAGATGGCTGCCAGGCTGGGCGTGCGATCATTTGCTCTTTAGAAGATTCATGTTGCAGTTGAGCGCTTTTCGTTTTTAAAGTTTCATTTTAAGTTTTGATTTGTTTTATTAGCGGTATTTCCGCCGCTTTGTTTTACATTTTATCGATTTCTTTAGTCGCATTGGTCTCACTGATTAGTTGGCCTTCCACCTTTGGATCCGGGATTGTGGATGATCTGTGGGTTGCTGTGTAGTGTATTGCTCTCTCGTTTTTTGATTGTGACTGAGTACTGACGCCGCATTTCTATCTCCAAGTCGCCCAGTCCTGGTAATCGGTCGGGCGTCTAGTATACCGATTGGTACGAGCTGCGGCGTCTGGTGCAAATGCTGGTGATGCCCGTTCTTGGAGCATAGGACGGCTGGTTTATTCTGCCGTCTGTTCATCTGGTGTGCAAGGATTTGTTGATCTGGTGATTTGGGATTTAATGCAGAATAGACTTTTTTGCTACGAGGGTCTTGGACCTACCAGTTTTTTGGATTTTTCCCTACCTTGGATTGCTTTACTTGGTCTGTGAGTACTGTGGCCGGGGTCTACATTGGATTCTGGCCTGTTCTTGAATTTTTTGTTATCCTGGGAAGGCTTTCATTTCTGAGGAAGGTGGAACTCTTTTGAGTCGGTTCCTCAATGCTGGTTTTGGACTACTTCGTGGGTCTTGTCTGGATTTGGGGACTTTTGCATTTATTTCCCTGCTTTTATTGCCCTATCTGGTGAATCCTGACTCTTCCGACTGTAGTGGTGCAGAGGTGGGGCATCCATCACTGGGGAGTCAGTGGGTGGCAGTCCTTTCCTCTAGGGAACCCCTGGGAGCCCATTTGGTTGGGCTCCATTGGGGTCTCATAGTAACCACTGTAGCCTGGTGGTGGGCTGGGCATAACCTTTTGGGTTTTAGTAAAGGTAATATAGCTAGTCCCGAAGATATTTCAGTGCTTTCTTCAGTGGACAGACTGTTTCTGTGACTCAAAACCCCCTTGAATCAGTGAGAGTGTTTCTGGGGTTTTGGTCACTGGATATGTACTAAACTTTGGCTCAGTTTGTTTTTCCATCACCAACATTTTTTTTTTTTGTATGGAGAATTGTTGTGCCTTTTGGAAGATCTTGCAGTGAGAGTGCCCAGGACTGGGATTCCTTGACGTTTTTTCAGTGACCTCATTACAAATATAATTTTCCAATTATATATGGTAGTGAGAGTACCATTTTGTTCCTCCTGGCTACCATAGTGATAGTATGGTGTAGCTCGGGGGGTTTATTTATTTATATATTTATTTATTTATTTATTTATTTTGTTTGTTTATTAAGTTGGTTTTATTTAGTGGCACCAGTTAGTGAGAGTTCCTGGTTGCCTGGGGGTTTTATTTTATTAGTTATTGTTTTGTTTGATAGTTATTTGATTGGAACTTTGGGCCTAGATCAGTTGGACTCTCTTAGATGTGTATAAAACTGTTTTAATATTTTAAGGGGTATTTTATTTTATTTTATTCATTTTTTGTTATTATTATTTAAGTTGGGGGTTGGAGGGTTGTTGTTTTTATGAAAGTGAAGAAATTGGTTTAAAATATGTGTTGGGGTATAAGTAAAATGGTTAGGCAGTACTCCCCCTCAAGACTTGGGATCTCCGTCCTTTGAATTACCCCACTTACAGTGGAGGTTTATGCTAGATGTCAAAATCTTGGCATTATAAGATCAAAAGTAGAAGGATACGGGATCTTGGAACTGTTGGGGGATGGGAGGGAAGAGAATGGATATGGGCAGTGAGGGCTAGAGACGCCTAGGCTAAATGGGTACTGGAGCAAGGTCCTCCTTGCCTAGTTCCCATACCCAAGGGCACTGACTTGGAGTGTGTCAGGCAGGAAGTGGGATCACCCTTGGATTTCCGTCCCTTTCTGGCGGTGTTAAGCAATGCCAGGTCGATTAGGAACAAGACTGTAGTGATTGCGGATCTTGTTTCCTCAGTCGACCTGGCCTGCATCACCGAGACCTGGCTAGATGGAAATGCTGGTCCTGTGTTGGACTCCGCGGTTCCGGCTGGGTTCTCGGTGATTCACCGCCCAAGAGTGGACCGGAGGGGCGGAGGGGTTGCCGTCTGTTTCAGACAAGATCTGGATCTCAGGGAGGTGCCAGTTGGTGATACCAACTCCTTTGAATGCATAGTGCGTGCAGGTGCAGGCTACAGGACCCTTCTTATCTACCGTCCACCAGGGGATGAGAGGGAGTTCCTGAAGGAGGTTGCGGACTTCGTCGCCAACATGGTATTGGAATCTCCCAGATGGATAATTCTGGGGGATTTCATTGCCTGGGTCGACGATGAACTCTTGCCATTTGGTCAAAATCTCCTCCAATTAATGGATTCATTGGGTCTGTCACGAGTAATTACCTCTGCAACCCATGAGGGGGGGCATATATTGGACTTGGTTTTCCATCTGGGGATGGAGATATCTGAAGTGGAGGTGGAGCCAGTCAGATGGTCGGACCATCACGCCCTGAGGTTTAGATTTGCAGCCCCCTGAAATAGGCCTGCCCCCAGGGAGTTAGTACAGTTCCGTCCTTTAAGAGGGATTACCTCTGAGGGCCTAATGACGGAGCTGGACTTCTCGGATTTTCCAAGGGATAGCATGGATCCAGGGCCACTGGTCTTGGCCTGTAATAGGGTTGTGACTGGGGCCCTGGATGCCATTGCCCATCTGTCATTCCCCGCATTCTTCACTTAGGCCACCTGGTTTGATGGGGAGGTCCGTGAGTGGAAGAGGAAGGGACAAAGACTAGAAAGACGTTAGCAGAAAACTCAACTGGAGGTGGATAGACTTGAATTGTTAGAACATTATAAGTTCTACCAATCAGCAATCTCCCATAAGAAGGCAGAGTTCCTGTCCAGGGAAATTACTGCAGCTAGGAATAGACCATCCCAGCTCTTCCTGACTGTGGACAGACTGTGCAATCCAGTCTGTCTCCAGACTGGTAGAGCATTATCACAGGTACAGTGTGAGGAGTTTGCGAAATTCTTTGCTGACAAGGTATCCACCATCAGGGATGAGATCAGCCAGTGTCCTTCTATTGAGCATTGCACTGATCAATCGGTGGTACTAATGCCCAGTTGTACTGGTCTACCTTTAGACTACCAGCAGTAATAGATATTGTGAGGATTATCCAGACTCTGCGACCTACCATTGTAAGTTGGACCCAGGCCCTACTCACCTGGTGGTGGGTGTGTAGATGTTATCAGCTCCAGTCCTGGCTGGGATAGTGGTGGTGTCATTAGAGAGAGGATCTTTCCAGATCCCTTAAAGGAGAAGCGTAATATACCCCTTTGAAAAGCCTCCTTGACCCCGACTGCCCAGCAAATTATAGACCAGTCTCTAACCTCCCTTTGTAGGGAAAGTTATTGAGAAGGTGGTCGCTCTGCAACTGGAGGATCATTTGTCCAACCACAATATCTATGACCCTCTCCAATCTGGCTTCAGGAAGAGGCACAGTACAGAGACGGCTCTTGTTCGGGTATTGAATGATCTCCTGATGGCAAGAGATCAGAGGACCCATTCCATCTTGGTTCTCCTGGATCTCTCAGCAGCATTTGACACCGTGGATCATGGGGTATTGCTTGACCGCCTGTGGTTTCTCTGTGGTCTGAGGGGAGCAGTCCACAGTTGGTTTCGATCTTTTTTGGAGGGCAGATCTCAGAGAGTGGTATCGGGAGTTAACACCTCGGCCCCTCACTGTCTGTCCTGTGGGGTACCGCAAGGGTCGGTGCTGTCCCCTATGTTATTCACGGTGTATATGCTTCCACTGGGGGACATTATAAGACAGTATGGGCTGAGTTTTCATTGTTATGCTGATGATTCTCAGCTCTACCTGTCTTTTATGCCTGATCAGGAGTCGGATTCCATCACAATGTTTAATAACTGCCTCCTGAGATTCAGGATTGGATGAGTGCTAGTTGGCTTAGGTTGAATCCAGGAAAACTGAGGTGTTGGTTGTGGACCCTGGAGGAAGATAACAGGGGCTTGGATGGGGAAACCCTTGGGTTTATATCTTGGGGGGGCCCAGCTTCTAGCCTCTGGCCAAGTCATGAACCTGGGAGTAATTTTTGACGAAAGCCTGACTATGAAGATGCAAGTGTCGGCCGTAGTCAAATCTGCCTTTTTTCATCAGAGGAATATTGCCCGGGTGAAATACTTGGTTCCATGGGAAGATCTTCCCATTTTGTTCACGCCTTTGTTACCAGACGTTTTGATTACTGCAATGCGCTTATCTAGGCTGCCGGGGTGGATATCCTTGCAGCTTTGCAGAACGCGACGGCCAGGTTGTTGATGGAGTTTCACGATCTAGCCATATAACATCTGTGCTGCGTGATTTGCACTGGCTGCCAGTACAGTGGCGGATCACCTTCAAGGTTGCATTATTGACCTTAAGGCCCTACATGATTTGGGACTCCACTACCCTGAAAGAGCTCTTGGTGCCTTACTGTCCTGCCCGCTCTCTTCGCTCCTCTGATGAGGATTGCTAGAGATTCCCAGGTACGTCTAAAGATGTCTGGAGGTAGATCTTTGCCTATATGGCACCAACCCTGTGGAATTCTCTACCTCGTCAGATATGAGAATGCTTAACTGTTGAAAGTTTTAAAAAACAATTAAAAACTTTCCTTTTTGCCTTAGCATTTGTTGGTACATAATGAGTAAGTGTATTGTATGGTTGTTTGATTTATTGTTTGAAATGTGATTTCACTTGTTTTATTGTAAAAGTGCCCTGAGCTTGGGAAGGGCGCTTAATATAAATAAAATTTTACTTACTTGCTTACTTACTTACTTACTTCAAAAGCAACGCTTAGCGAAGCCTGCAAAGTACTGCAAATCGATTTCTTAAAGCTCGAGCAGAACCTCATAAATTTTAAACTCCTATTAAATGCAATAAAAAAACAAAGGTCATGCTCTTCACTCTCAGCAATAACCCCCTCTACTGAAACTCGGGTATATACCCCTATTGCTACCAGCTTAGGAGAAACTCTTCAGGTTGTAGATAAATTCAAATACCTCGGCATGTGGCTTGACAGTAAACTATCCTTCAATATCCACATCGACAACCTCACCAGCAAACTAAAAGCCAGATTAGGTTTCTTTTTCAGAAACAGGGGCCTCTTTTCTTCTGAGACCAGACTAAGGCTAGTCCAGGCCACGTTTCTCTCACTTCTCAACTATGGTGATATAATTTATAATGGCACCTCAGCCATCAACCTGCACAAAGTGGATGTCCTATATCACCATGCACTGCAGTTTGTCACCAAGGCCCCATTCAGAACTCACCACTCCGACTTCTACTCAGCTGTTGGCTGGACATTCCTAGCAACTAGGCATTTGATTCACCAAGGAATATGGATGCTTAAAATCCTGCTGAACAAGCTCCTGGTATGTATTACTTCCATTATACACATCTCCCATAGCACCAATTCCTTAAGGAAGTCTGACCTTATCTACCTAAACATACCCTGAACACGTACGTCCCATGGTAAGAGTGCTTTATCCTATGCCCTACCCACAGCCCAAAATAGTTTGTAAATGGTTCTCAAGCTCTCCAGTGTTGTCTCGCTCAACTTCTCCAAAGCCTTAATCAGAAGAAAATGTAATGAAATATGCACTGCCATCGGTCGTAGGCCCCTGTTTCCCCTGCTTGGCCTCCTCCTCCTCACTATCCCTCCCTCTCCCTCCTTCCTTTCCTTACTCATCCCTGTTCCTCCCTCCCTTTCTTTTCCACCTACCCATCATTAGCCTACCCTTCCATCTCCCCATGTCCTCCTGCGATTTTTTCTTCTCCCTCCCATCCTCTACCCCATCCTGCATCCAACTGTCCATCCCTGTTGATTGCCTCACCCACCCCATTACCCTCTCATTCTATTCCTGCCTATCACTGTTTTTCTTGCACCTAGCTCCTGACCCTTATCCCCTTCCCCCCTGCCTTTCATTCCCTGGTCACATCACCCCTGCCATCCCCCCCTTCCCATTATTATTTCCTTCACCTTCCCTCTGGACCATCCCTATTTTACTCCTCATACCCTTTACACTAGTCCTCTCAATCATACTCCTCACCCTCAGCATCCTCCATCATATTCCTCGTTATACCATCCTCTGTTCTGCTGTCTCTGCCCCCTGTCTTAACTTTATCCTTCATCACTTCCTACCTGAGGCAATATTACCATCGCACTTATAACAAGCTGCAATCTGACTGTTTTGCTATGTTACACCTTATTACTGTATATGCACACTATTGGCACATGTCCCTGTATATACTGAATTTGTACATTTCCTGGATGCATTACTACAGATCCTATCTGTCATTTACGAACCCTTGTTGTTGTATTCTCTGTATTTGCCCTGTATCTCGATTTCTTGTTTCCCATTCAATGTTTTGTTTTTAGTATTGTACATGTTTCTGCTTCATGTTCAGGACCTCCTTGTGAATAAGCCTGCTCGGTGGAGTATTTCTGCAATAAATCTGAATTGAATTAAATTGAACCAACCAACCCTGTAATTATTCTGCTACAGATGTTTAACTCCCTGGGCAGTGAACTCACCAACTTAGGCACCCACTGCTCGTTCAAACACAAGCTACGTCAAACACTTGTGTCCAGAGCCTCCTGTGACTGTTTTTCCTAACCTCCCTGGTAGTCACTTCTGTTCTTCGCACCTCTCTACTATCTCCATCTCTGCCTGCCACCACCCCCCCATATCTATCCCTGCCTCTCTCCCTAGCCCTGGTCTATCACTTTCCTCTCTTACCCTCCTTCAACTCCCTTCCTCTCTCCCTTTTCTAATCTGCTCACCCCACCCACTGTTGTACTTGTTCCCCGATCCTTGCCTCCTACCCATCTTTCTTTCCACCTCCCTCCCAGTTACCCCTCTACACCCACTCATTCTTCCACTTTCCTACACTACCTGACACAATTGGCAGCAACTCAGTTTTTCCACTCTACCTTTCCCTTTGACAATGCCCTTCTGGCAGCTTTAATTCATGTAAGTATTATTTGCTGTGACTCATCATTCTTAAATGTATGCCTGATTGTGTTGTTCTAACTGTTATTTATATTACCTGTAGCTTTTAGACCATGTATACCCTGTACTGAATTTTGTATTCAAACTGATTGCCTGCTAATCTCACACAAACTGTACTTCTATTTTTTGTATACTGACATGGAACCTTTGTAAAAGAGCCATTGGCTCAAAGGTATTTATCCGAAATTCTAATAAATAAATAAATAAACATGTCTTTAACTTTGTCTGTAACCAGTCTTGCCATTTGGCTTGGGTCTGCCAAAAAATTGGCAAACTCTTGGCCCAGTGCACCTATCTAGTTAGCAAAACAATAAATAAACTACATTAGTGTGTAGTGGACTGGGAGTTTTATTGAAGAAGTGTGTGTATTGTAAAACATTGTATTGGTCCTGTGCGACTGACAGTGATTACACAAGTTTATCAACCACTTTTGTCTTCTGTTGTTGGTCAAGCACCATGACACTCAGTATGGTCCTACAATCCAGGAAATGTCACTAATGTGTAAAAAAACACCTAAACCACCTGTTTTTAAGAGCAACAGTTTAAAAATCTGGCTTCATAGAAAGGGGAAGGAAAGGTCGCAATTTACACTATATTGATGCTAAAACTGCATTTATGTAAATGACATATATGCAGTCTTGTAGTGTCTGAACAATGTAAACATCAGCCTTTCAGTTTTAAAAAAAACACCCTGCCTGCTCCCTAAAATGGCCAACAAACGTTCTACATGTTTGCATTACTAGAGTGAGAGACAGAGAGCTACATGGGTTTCTATAGTGCTAAGTAGTTCTTTTTCTCCCTTTAGAAGTGTTTCACCAAAATGATCAAAACTATGACTTAACGTGTATTATTTTCATCAGTACACATGTTAGGCTGTGGTTTTGTTCATTCTGTTTACTTTAAGGTGCCAAAATTGTGTTGTAACCCAACTTACTTTCTTTTTGGTAAACCGTAGTACAGTACAACTTTTCAAATACCTGGTGGTCTAGTGGTTATGTTATGTCCCAACATTTGTAGTGATGTGCTAGTCTGGTCCAATGCCAACATTCCAAAACTTATTGCCCTCTTGGTATTCAATCCAAAAATATGATTCCCTTGTAGTCCTTGTATGTGAAAGCTCCCCCAAGCAACCAGCCTACCTGCCATCATACAATCCACCATCCACACTCTCTCTCTGTACTGCCTGGTGCTGCATGTGAGCTTACTGCCTTGTCCCACAAAGAGAAGTACAGTTTACATTGTAATCTTATTCCTACGAGAGAGCAGCATTCACCTCTACTGATATGCTTCATACTTTCTGGCTGGCACTTTTAAATGTTGTGCAAAAAAGAGGGGGGTAGGATCCTAGTTGCTTAAACCCTTCTCTTTTGGTTCTAAGTAATGTGAAGGAATCCTCCGTGGGTTACAGTAATATCTTAATATTACCAAAACAAGGGGAAGGGAGACTCTGAAACTCCTTAAATTATAATAACAAATGCATAGTTTTATTTTTTCTAGATGCTTAATAGTCACCTATTACATCCAGCCAATGTTTCATGGCCTAGAGGACCACTTCCTCAGGGCCCACGGTTGTCTATAGTCTTTTCTATAATCGTACTTGTTAAGATTCTTTACCAATAAATGGCACTGTTTTATTAGCCAGGGATTTTTAAGTCTCTCGGCACTGTCCTTTCTCAGTCAGTGTTCAGTGCCATTTGCATTATTACTCTTTCAAATGCCTTATGAAGTTCTCCCATAACATAGGTTATTAAAGTGATTTTTGCTCATAGCTGGGCTCTTCAGTTCATTACTGTCTCGACAGCCATGAAACATTGGCTGAATGTTATTATAATTTATGAAGTTTCAGAGTTGTTCTTCCACTTGTTTTCATTCTTTTAAATGATGCACACAATAATGCACACATGCATCACTTAATAGTGTCAGCCTGAAATAACGAAGCATATCAGTATCGGTATTAGTATACATTGCTCTCTCGGATAGGGATAAGATTATGATCAATCAATCAATAAGTATTTTACTGCTCGACACAAGGTCATTACAGATATTGACATACAGGATGACATAATAAATAGATCACATTAAAAAATATTAAACAATTGGTCCCATTTAAATATAATACATAGGGTTACAATTTCAATGATAATAAAAAGTGACTAAGTCTGCAAGATAATTTTGTCCTGTGAGTTGATCAGGTAATTTAAAATTTGATCCAGGGGGAGACCGAGGCTTGACAATATTTGCCCTAACCAAAACCTCCTATGTTTTTCATATATGGGACATATTGGGAGAATGTGCTTCAAGTAAAGAAGGCATGAACATCAGCAATGTTGCAAGAAAAGTCTGTTGGATTACAACACAATGTTGTCACCTTAAGGTAAACAAAATGAATGAAACCATAGCATAACATGTTTACTGATGAAAATAATACATGTGTTAAGTCATAGTTTTGATCATTTTGGTGAAACACTTCTAAACAAAGGGGAAAAAAGAACTAGTTAGCACTATAGAGAGCCATGTAGAACTCTTCCTCTCACTCCAGTACTGTAATGACATAACACATCTGGCAGCCATTTTAGGGAGCAGACAGGGAAGGTTTTTTTAAATTGGATGGCTGATGTCTACATTTTTCAAATATTAGAAGTTGCATTTATGTTAATTATATAAATGCAGTTTAAGCATTAATGTATACAGCAGCCTTTCCTTTACTCTCCTATGAAGCAGAATATTTGAATAGTTTGTTGGGAAAAGTTGTTTAGGTGTCCTTTAAGAAGCAAGAGAGACAAGTTGCCCAAGTGTCTCAGGTGGTACAGTGAATGTGTTTTGGCCTTAAAAGCAAAGGGTCTGTAGTTTGATTCCCAGTGGAAAGGTGTATTGCTGTTGCACTTAAAACAAGCATTTGTCAATGCCGAACGTTCGCTTGCAGGTATTTGCAGTGGTGTTTGGCATGTATGGTGCTTTACCCTAATGCCCTGTGCGATTGCTGGTATTTGCACAATAAATTGTCAGCATGACCTGTTTGTTACCACCATTGTGCGCTACATAGGCGGAAACAGGTTTTGGGCAGGATGTGAAAATGACAGCTGTACTGCTCATAAGGAAGTGTGGTAAAATGCCAATGTTGAAAATCTGGAGTGGAAATATTGAAAATGCGCAAACCTACGAGCGTGCATGGGAACTGTGCAACGCACGCTAGTAAAACAGTCATTTTTAGGAATTTTTTCACCAGATTTTCAGCATTGCCATTTTAAAACCTCTGCTAATGAACAGTGTCACTGTGATTTTCTTACTGTGTCCCATACATTGATTTCACACATGGACTGCACCATTGTGCACTACATGGGGGGAAAGACATTTTGGGCAGGATGTGAAAAATGACAGCTGTACTGCTCATAAGGAGGTGTGGTAAAATGGCAATGTTGAAAATCTGGAGTGAAAATATTGAAAATTCACAAACTTACGAGCATGCGTAGGAACTGCGCAACGCAGACTCATAAAAGAGTCATTTTTAGGAATTTTTTCACCAAATTTTCAGCACAGCCATTTTAAGACCTCTGCTCATGATCAGTGTCACTGTGATTTTCTTAATGTGTCCCACATATTGAGTTCACACACCGACTGCGCCATTGTGTGCTACATGGGCAGAAACACATTTTGGGCAGGATGTGAAAAATGACAGCTGTACTGCTCATGAGAAGGTGTGATAAAATGGCAATGTTGAAAATCTGGAGTGAAAATATTGAAAATTCACAAACTTACGAGCCTACGTAGGAACTGCTAGCATGCGCTTGTAAAACAGTCATTTTGGAATTTTGCACAAATTTTCCAGCATGGAGATTTGGGACCCCTTCATGAATGATGTCACTGTCATGGTGTTATTCAGGCGAAGGATGATTTCACGCAGTGACTGCTCAGTGCCTCTGAAATCACCCTTTGGGCCCAAATAACGCCATGACAGTGACATCATTCATGAGAAGGGGTCCCAAAACCCCATGTTGAATTTGTGCACAAATTCCCAAAAAATGACTGAGATATGCAATAAAGTTGAAACCCCTCTATCTAGCCCATTATACAGCTTACCGGCATTTCCTCAGTTCGCGGTCACCTTTGAAGAGTGCAGACGTGTTTCCGATCCACCGAAGATTGTCGCGCGGAGTCCGGAGGTAAGTATGGGGTGAGGAGGGAGTGTGGGAGGCTGTGCTCAGTGGGTGGGTGCGGGTTGTGGGGCTAGAAGACTCGGTGGGACCATTTTATTTTACAGGTAAAAAATAATAGAACAACGTGGACATTTGCCACGCTGGGGTGGGCCCCAGCATGGCAGAAGATGGGGGCTGAGGAGCCGATGGATTGGGCACCCCCGCCAGCAAACTACGCCGGGGGCGAGGATCTGATGAGGGATTGGGCACCCTGGCCGCAAAACAACAGCAAGCGTTTGCCGCGTGGGTGGGCTCTCAGCGTGGCAGCAGTATCCTAACTGGGGGGTCATGGAGCCGGCGGGGACCAGAACTTCCAAATGGGTCAAGCAATGTTTCACGCTGGGGTGGGCTCAGCGTGGCATGAAAGCTTTGGGGGCGGATGGACGGGCGGCGTGGGGGAGGTAGTGCGTGACGCGAGGGGGCAGCACTCAGTATGGTAGCGGTGCTTTCCTTTGAAGCAGAGGAACACCGCTGTCATACTGAGCTCCTGCACCCATTGGTGCAGGACCGCCATGCCTGCTCAAGGAGCAGTGCATTGGGTGAGGAAGGCACACCTCCAGGTGTGCTATCTCTCAATACGTTCCTTGCACATGCGCAAGCCGAACGTAAAGAGGGGAAAGAAAACGGTTTCATTCAGAGCAGGCACTTGCTAGTATAAAAGATATTTTGACATTTAATTACCCAATTTACCTCACGGGACAAATAAAGTACAGGAGAATACTGTATTCCAATGAAAAAGATGCTCAAGAAGGAGGCTGCACAAGCTAAAACTGGAGGGAGGTTCAGAGGGAACATGATGAAGTACTTCTTCACAGAGAGAGTGGTAGACAAGTGGAACAGCCTGCCAGTGGACGTGGTGGGGCAGAAATGATTACAGGTTTTAAGCATGCTTGGGACGGGCATAGCGGATTGCTGGTAGTCGGGACAAAGGCCCTTATCTGTTGGCAATTTCTATGTTTCTATATGTAGCTCCTGTTTTTACTGATAATATTTAAGTAGTCCCCATTAGTTATGTATATATCTAAGGTTTACCTCAGGTTATTTTTATTTTCACTGACAATAATTTCTGTTGGTAAATTATTCCATTAATTATTTATTCTTTCAGTGTAATAGAATTCCTGTTTGTCTTTTTGAAATTTTCTTTAATTAACTTGGAGGTGATGGCCATTGGTTTTTGAATTAAGGTCTTCATATGTAATGTTCAGCTTGTTTAACAGATAAGGGTCAAACATTTACGTCGTGGAAGACCAAGTTATCCTCTCTTTTATTTCTCAACTCCAGGGGGTATCATTTTAGCTTTTGTAATCTCTCAGTGTACAGTATATGTTTTATCTATTTCTCTCTCTCTCTCTTTTTTTTTTATTTTGTTGTCCTTCATTGGACCTTCTCTATCCTTTTGATATCCTTCTTCCTATAAGAGCACTATTCCTGGCTGCCATAGTCAAACACAGGTCTTTATTATGATACATACTAGGGCGTAATTACCTCAGAATTATGACCTTTGATTTTCCCTTTTATTGCACCTAGCAGCCTGTTTACCTTAGTCACTGTTTGTGTGCAGTGATCTGTTGGATCCAAATTATTATTTATGATAATTCTGGAGACTTATTTTCTGCTGACCTTTAATATTGAGTTGCATAAGGTGTACTGGTGTGATTTGGGGTTCTTACTGAAGTGTAGTATACAGCATTTGTCTACAGTAGGTTAAAGGACATACCCCAAGTGTAGGTACACCTGGTTACATTGTCTAAACCTGACTAAATACTGTTTATATGTTCCATGGTGTCACTTGGCCCCTTCAAGTTTCATGTCATCTGCATACTTCATTACCAAATTTGTTACATTTGCATTTAAGTCTGTTATAAATAACTGTAATATTATGGGGTCAGGTATTGATTCCTGTGGCACTCTGCTTGTTACTCTACCCTCATCAGATAAAAAGCCATTCACTGCTACCCTCCATGTATGATCTGTCAGCCAATTTCCAACCCATCTTATCACATTTTTATTCATATTGAGTGTGTACAGCTTTTTTTTTTCAACTATAGCCCAGAGTGGGACAGTGTTAAACGCCTTGGAGAAATCGAGTAGTATAGCATCCACAGATGTTTTATTGTCCTGTAGCTCATTAACTTTCTTATAAAAACATATTAGATTGATTATGTATGAATGGCCTTGAGGGAACCCATGATGTTCCTTGCTCAGTTTGTCATTGATTTTAATATAGTTGATCAGCCTGTCCTTTATGATTGACTGTAGAAGTCTTCCTGGAACTGAAGTCAAACTCATAGATCTATAGTTTGTCATATTTTCTTTATTCTCTTTTTTGTGGCTTGGGGTAACCCTTGCTGACCTCCAATCTTTATGGATACTGCCTTCACTTAAAGATTTCTCATACAGTATTTTTAAAGGTTTTACTATACTGTTTTTCATAACCTTAAGTATCTGGGGGGTTATACCATCTGGCACTGGTGAACGGTGTGTCTTAAGACGGTTGCTTTTATTTGCTATGCCTTCCTCACTTATTCCTGTTATTACTGTGTTCACAGTTCATATCATAATAACTATGCATGTTATTTGAGAATAGAGAGCAGAAATATCTGTTAAATGAGTTTGCCATTTTGTGTGGTTCTAAGATAATATTTTTTGTCATCTAATATTGTTAATTTTGTATTGGTTCTTTTCAGAGAATTGCTATGACTATAGAATATTTTACTATTTTGCTTGTTAGCTGATTTTGCCAACTTGAGTTCTGTATTTCTTTTTGCTTTATTTATAGTGTTTTTACAGATTCAGTTATTTTTTTTTTGTTGTTGTTGAGCTCCACTGATTCCGTGGTGTTGGTTCTTTTATGCATAACCTGTGTTTGTTTCTCTTTCTAATTAGTTTTATTATTCTCCTATTTATCCACTTCAGTTTTATTCCACCATTGTTATATTTTCTAATATGGTTAATGTATTTTTTTTTCCATTTAAAGTTTATTAAGTTTTACAATAATGACAACAGGTCCAGGAGTATCATACAAAGTGAGTACACATTCATAATCACAAGGATCTGTCCTCCTCCCACCCCTCCTACTCCCCCATCCCACCCCAACAAAAACCCTTCCCATTAACACCACCCCTCCCAGACATTATGCAACACAGATAACATTCTGAAATCTTCTTGGGCAACAGTATATTGTACGTGCAGGTGACAGTATCAGAGAGAGTGTAGGGTGTGTAAGGGATAATGTTATCAACCTTCCAGTGACGTAACACTAATTTCTTGACAGACATAGAGATCAGAGCAATATGATACCTGCTGACTAAAACCAGAATGGCTGAGTAGTCACCTAAGAGGCAGATTTCTGGAGTGAATAGCTCCTGCAAACCCAGTAAAGGATCAGCCTTACACTGAATGGCGTTCCAGAGTGGGACAACTTTGGGGCAGCTCCAGAAAATGTGAAATAGGGTGACCTCTTCCTTTTTACAGCTCGTACATAGGGACGATGGGAGGAGGCCAAATCTGTATAGTTTTTGCAGAGAATAGTATAAATTGTGCAGTATATGAAATTGAGTCAAGCATAATTGATCCTGGGTAATGTACTTATGGCAATTCTGCCATAATTCAGTCCAGACTAATTTACTAGCAGAGAAAAGGGGTTCCCAATATGCTATAGAAGCAAAGCAGTTTGGGTATGCCCAGTTATATAGCATTTTGTAGTAGTGGGATACTAAGTGCAGAGAACCATGCTCAGGATTTATTACACTGGTAAAAGATGGTTTATCGAGCATAGGGGGATTGGACCAAAAATCTTAGAGAAGAGATGTTTTAATTGGAAAACATTAAAACTGTATTTAGTCGTCAAGTTGAGGGTGGATAAAATGTCGACAGAGGAAAGCCATGTATTCCCTTCTGAGATAAATGATGAAAGACGTAGATCATTCATACCGGGAATCCAGCTTGGTAGAAATGTTTTATTGTCTATTTTGAAATTAGGGTTTCCCCAAACAGGTTGCTCTGGGTCCTGAATGTGATTGTACTTGAGATAACTACATAATTGTGTGTGATTCTTCACCGATATAGCTATGGGAGTGGGAAGCAGATTTACAGGTAGGGCCTTGGTCTTAACATACAAAAGTGATATCGGGTTGAGGCCATGTTTCTGCAATAGGGATAGTTCAATTCTGAGCCAGATGGCTGAGAAAGGAGAGTCGAGAACCGTACCGACAGAAGATAGCCATCTGAGGTATTTGACAGCGTGACTAGCCCAGTGGTAAAAGGTTAGATGAGGGAGACATAAACCTCCTCTGTCCTTAGGGGCTGCCAGTTTCACATAAGCTAGTCAAGGCTGTTTATTAGCCAGGATAAATTCTGTGATAAGTCTATGAATGTTATTAAACCATGAGAGAGGTAACCAGATGTTGAGTAGCAGCAGGGGGTAAAATGCCTAGGAAATACATTCAACTTGACTATATTGATTTTGCCCCATAATGAGAGAGGGAGTTTGGACCATCTGTCCAAGTCTTGATGGATAGTTCTTACCAGAGGGTCCAGATTGAGTTTTTGAAAATGATCTGGGTTTCTCAGTATCATGATACCAAGATATTTTAAGGAATCATGCTTCCATGTCAGACCAAAATCTGTAATGGACTTCTTATTGATCTTATGATTGAGAGGGAAAACCAGAGTCTTGTCTATGTTAAGCTTATAGTTAGACAAGGTACTATATTTCCTGATGAGTGATAACAAATGGGGAATCGAAGTCTCCGGATGAGACAGTTGTAAAAGTATATCATCAGCATATGCCGAAACTTTGACTATTTGGGACGCTATGGGTATTCCTTGGATCTGATCACAATTTGTCAATCTACAGATCAGGGGTTCTAAGTATAGATTAAATAGAATGGGAGAAAGGGGGCAGCCCTTTCTACTTCTTGATTTTAAAGGGAAAAGATTGGAAATCACCCCGTTTGCAGCTACCCGTGCTGAGGGAGCCTGGTATAGAGCTTTTATCCAAGTCTGAAATTCAGTGGGGAATTTGTATGCCTTAAGGACCTGGAACAGAAAATTCCAATCCACTCTGTCAAATGCTTTCTCAGCATCCAGGGAGACCAAGGCAGCTGGAAAGTGGACATCCCTGGATGCCGAGAGAACGTGCGACAGGGTTCTGAGGTGGTCCACCGAGGAACACCCCTGCATAAAGCTAACTTGTTCAGGGCCGATAAGATCTGGTGCAGCTATATTGATATGCTCTGCTATTAATTTGGTTAGTATTTTAATATCCTGATTTAATAAAGATATTGGACGATAGCTGGTAGTCAACTCCAGATTTTGGTCCTGCTTGGGGATAAGAACTATTAAGGCTTCAAACAAAGTATTATCCACTGATGCTCCAGATAAGATATATTGGAATAGGGACAGCAATAGCGGAATTAAGGGTTTCTGGAATTTCTTGTCAAATTTTGCCGAAAAGCCATCCGGCCCCGGAGTTTTATCTGAAGGGAGGGATTGAATAGTTTTAGCAATTTCCATAGCCATTATAGGGAGTAAAAGTGCTCTCTGTTTAACCTCCGAGAGGGAAGGCAGTTGGGATGCCTCCAAGTAGGAATCCAATTCCTGGTCTGAAGGTGGGTTAGACATGGAAGCATTGAGATTGGCATAGTATTCCCGGAATTCAGATACTATGTCAGGTGGGGATGTCTTCAATGTGCCATCCATTGAAGATCGAATAGCAGGGATATATTTAGCAAATTCTAGTTGCTTAATTCTTAACACTAATAAACACCCTGCCTTTTCTCCCTGGTCTATGTATGTTGATTTCGTTCTCAGTATGGCAAACTCAGCTTTTTCCCTCAAAATCTCCAGGCACTCATCTCTCATCTTGTTCAATTTCTGTTTAAGATCTTTGGGAGAATCAGGAACCAGATGTGCTTCAATATCCCTTATTTGACCAAGCAGAGAATGAAGTTCCTGATCTTTTCTTTTTTTCCTCTGTGATGATAAACTTATCAGTATACCTCTCATATAGGCCTTGAAAGTGCACCATATTATATCGGGTTTGGAGGTCATTTTTTCATGGTCCATAACGAAATGTTCTATGTGTTTATTAAGCACAGCAACTATTGCAGGTTCCTTCAGCAACTGGTTGTTGATTTTCCAGCGTGGTTTTTTTTTGAAAGAGGAGACTAAAGATAGGTGACAAGTGACCAGGGAGTGGTCAGAAGGTGGGCCAGGCTGAATGGAAACATTTAAGACTCCTGTCAGGAGTACTTGGGATATTAACAGGTAATCGATTCTCAATGCAGTCTTATGAACAGGGGAAATAAAAGTGCAATTTTTCTCTGAAGGGTGTAAAACCCACCATACGTCACACAAGCCGAGGTTATCTATAAGTTCCCAAAATGCCTGTTGAGCTGGGGAGAGACCCCCACAAAGCCCATTGGAACGATCTACGAATGGGTCAAAAATAGTGTTCATGTCTCCCCCCAAGATTATGGGCAACAATACATAAGGGGTTAATATATTAACTGCATGGAGAAGTCCGGAGAGTCCATATTGGGGCCATAAATCGAACCCAGCAGGATCTCCATGTTATGTAAAGTACAGTGGATAAAGATATATCTGCCCTGAGGATCCTCAATTATGTGTGTAAGTGAAAAGGGGATATTTTTGGAAATCAATATTAGGACTCCACTGCTTTGAGTAGAGCCCCCCGCTGCGAAGACTTGCCCTATTTGTAATCTTCTGACACAACTAGCCCCTGAATTTAGTAGATGCGACTCTTATATAAATGCAACATCAATAGATAATAGGGCTAAGTGTTTTAGGACTTTGTATCGCTTGAGTTGCTGCCTGAGGCCCTTCACATTCCAGGTAGCCATCTTAAATAAGTTAGCCATATTTTCTAACATGAAAAAATATAAATTTTATATCCCATCTGAACCAGAGTGTCGCCCTACGCATACCTTCCCCTGTTTCTGTGTTGCCAGCCCCACCCTCTCTATGCCCTTTATGTAGTGTCTGATTTTGTTCTATCCCATGAATGTGATGACCCTTTAGTGCCACCAGTATATGAATGGAGGCAGACCCAACCCTCCCAAACTGCCATACTATTGCGGACAGCATTCCAAAGTTCACCATCCTCTTAGCTCCCTCCCTCCAACCACCCTCAATTGTCTCTGTAATTGCAGTACAGACAGGAAAACCAAATATGATACTACATCATGAGTTTTGAAGAGCAGGACACTAAACCCTATAAAAGTATGTAGATTATACTTGCTAAGTATAGCAGGGTATAGCCATTAGGTATTGCTGTCTAACCTACACTTGTACCTTCCTTTCCTATCCCAAAATTAAATGATAAACATCAATAAGGTTCACAATATGGTATCTTTCTGCCCTACATATTATGTGAAGGAAATTAAATCAAGGGCTCAAGCATTACCTCCTTAATAGGAGAACTGAAAGAAGACACTGAGAATGCCCGTGTTTTTCAAAAAACAGAAAAGTCTAAGCGAGTCCCAAATTGCCATTTAGGCCAAGAATATAAACCAGAAATGTAACTGAGAAAACAAGATATGCAAGCTTAAGCGAGCAGTAAGATTGAGAAGTCTCTGTATTTGACCGAAAACGAGATGGATCCTTGTAGTCTATACAGCTCCCTAATTTCTTGAAGGACGTTCTTGAACTGTCCCTGGTGAAAACAACGTTCTCCCCAGTTGCGCTCGAAAGTTGAACAGGACAGCATCTCGAATTAAGTTCAGCTATCAGTCCTGGTGCTCCCTGTAGTGGCCAATGCAGCATATTACTACCATGCTTCAGTACCACGAACTGTGGTATCATGATTTCCTGAGGGCCGTATCTCTCTGGTGCGGTCAAAAAGGTGTAACCCTGATAAAACAAGGCTCTCCCGGGGGCAAAAACAGAGCCAGATATTTAAGTCACATCGTCACTAGATTAAGGGGGATAAGCTGCTCTGCCAATTCTTCCATGCTGTGACAGACAGACAAAGAAACCAGAATAGGGAGCATAGTTCTGCTTTTAATGGGACGCTTCTCCGAGAAGGTGAGCATATGAGATTAGGTTACCGAAAACACATGAGAAAGCATTCTGCAGAGAAACCAGACCAGAAGGGAAATTTGAGAGATATAGAGCTAACAACTTTGCCATATAGAGGCCCAAAAACACCAGGGATAACATCAAGATCCTCTCATCCTCTAATTCAGGTATCTCTGAAGAGATCGGGAAATGAGACTTTCAGATTGGCCCAAGCCATTTCGGGATCTTTGTAGGTGTGCCACCTGCCATCAGTTAAGACTTGCAATCTTGCAGGATAGCTCATCCAAAAGCGGAGCCCCATAGCAATCAATTTGGTGACCAAAGGATGGAAGGCAGTGCGGTGTTGGCATACTGTAGCAGGTAAATCTTGTACCACACGAACTTTTAAACCTTCCCAGCGAATCTCTTGAAGGTCTCTGACTTTGGATAGAAAGTATTGACGTTCCAAGTAATTAAGAAACCAGAAAATAATCGGTCTCAGGGGGGAGCCTACAGGGGGTGTCAGCCTTAGTGCGCAGTGGGCCCTCTCAATCACATATTTGGCCCCAAAGGGAGAAGGTCCAGTGATCTTCTCAACGAAATTCTGCATAAATAACACAGGGTTCGGGCCTTCTTGAGTTTCTGGAAGCCCAATAAGCACAGCATTATTTCTTCGGCTCCTACCCTCGAGATCTTCAATTTTGAGCTCCAGTTTGGCAATTCTTTGCCTATTCACCATAATTTCTGGATCCAGTCAGTCTATGTGTTTTTCCAGTGATAAAACATGGGTCTCCATGTCCGTGGTGCGTTGAGAAATATCTTCGAGTGCACATGAGATGGATTTGAGCTCTGAAGTGACAGACTTCAGTTCTTCCTTAAATGGCCTAAACTTGGCCAGGAAACCCGCCAATGTGAGAGGCTCTGTGTCCGAAGACATGGTTGGGCTCTCCTAGATATCAGTGTCAGCTGAGGCTCGAGGCTTCTTAGGGCCTTTCTCAGGCATTGTGGGTGGGGTGCGCTTCGGCAGTGCCTTCTTCATTTCAATCTCCATCCACGTTTTGCGCCTCAGGGACGATGTAATACCTTTTCGGGCAGCTGCAATCTAGCTTTAGGGCAATATTTTAGACCAGAAAGCACAGAAAATAACAAAATAAAGTGAGAGGGTGGCAGGAGCGAGTAAGAAGAGCTAGCACCCGGTTGCCTGCATCACGTGGTATCACTGGTAAATATATTTTTTGTTGACATTAATTATTGTTTATTTGATACTACCCGCTGTCTTCTGCTAGTTTTTTTTTAAGTAGCATTTTCTATTCTGAGTATTTAATTGCTTTATTAATGGCTTCAGTGTCTGTGGTTTGTAAAGGAATATTTCTGTACATCCATCTATCTCATTCTGCCTGATATGCAGATCAACTGCTACACAAGTGTTCACTGTTTCCCATAGGCTGGGTAGCTGTGCAGTCTGTGTCTGTTATGTTTATATTTTTTGTACTTAGAACAAGGTCCAGAATATAAGATTCATGAGTCAATTGCTGTACATGTTTTAAGTTCAATTCACAACAGGTTGTGAGAAACTGACTACTTTATCCTATGATCGCTGATGTATTTATCCAGTCTATGTCTCTGTAGTTTAGCTCTCCTACAAACACAACTTCTCCTATATCACAAGCTGCTTCTATAACTCTTTTTATTATTTCTTTGTTGCCCTCTGAACTTATGATTGGTGGTCTGTAACACACATGCACAATTTTTTGACCTTTAGTTTGGTTTCCAACACTCAACCAGACTGTCTCAATATCAGCTTCTCTGTTTTTGATTTTTGTCTGAGACAGTTGTTACTGCAATTTCATTTGAAATATATATTGTTATTTTACATCCTTTCTTTCCATCCCTTTCTTGTCTTATAGTCTGGGATTTTTTTTGCCAGTCATCAGTTTTTTGCCAGTCATCAGCTTCCATTCACCATCTTTTGGTTATGAAAACAATTTCTGTTTTTGTTCCAGTACTTAGTAGTGTAAGTAGTTCCCTTATTTTGTTATTTAGACTCCTGGCATTGATTTTGCACATTTGATGGTTTTGTTATGGTCTATGCATTTAATAATGTTATTAAGAGATGTTTTGTTACTCCCTTTAAATTTTGTTATATTGTTCCCCGTCCCCCATCCTTATGAGTTTCAATGTACATGTTCAGTATGCATTACAATGTTGCCCATGTTTTTTTGAGATGTAAGCCATCTTTACTGAAATATTTTTATTATGAAAGTAGTCTCAGGTATTTATAAATAATACACTTTACTTGTAACGTTAATTGCTTAATCTTCCATTGGCCCTGCTAACGGTCTTATTTATTATTCCAATGAGGTGTGTGTTAATATTCCTGAAATAAGCACTGTTCCCCCAATTTTTGTAATTTTTACTTATACTTTCTGCTCCTGTTCTCCTCACGGCAGCCCCCATCTGATCAATCCCCCCAGCTCCGTCACCTGGTTCTTCCAGGGTTTTACCTTGAACAGTCCCTAGCTGTGGGAATGGCTGCACAGCCACCAGTGTGGACCATGCAGGGGGTGTTAATCTTCATCCTGCTGCCACAAGGTGTTTTCCATTTTTTCTCCCAATCCTCCCCATTGACAGGGTATGACACATCAGTGCATGTACATGGAGGCATATGCATGCTGTGGAGTCCCACAGTACCCACCTTTCAGTTGGCATCCCATCCCATCCTACCCTCAGGTCTCCACCCGGGGGCAGTTATGCGGTGGGGAAGCCGAGTCTCCCTTCCTGAGGGAGGAGAGTTGTCCTCCAGATGCTCAATCTTCTCCCTCCTCAGCTGACCCCTGGTGACCCGCTCACACCATGAACATAGATCATTGACATGGCAGGTGGTAAGGCATAGATGCCTCTGCCTGCCACACCACTGGGATGGCTTTCCCCAATTTTGTTTAATGTCTTTCCCTATATCTATAATCTCCTGAAAGATATCCTTTCTGTGGTCCACACATATGTTGTTACTTCCTACATGTACAGTCACAATAGATTTTTTTCCACTTTTGTTTAGGATAGCTGAGACCCTTCTTTTATGACCTGTATTCTTGCCTCTTGAAAACATGACATCAAATGAAATGGAGAAAAATTAAAAACAGATCTATAGAGTATGTTTGTTTTTGTATTTCTTTGAAACCTGGCTTTGTTCTTAGTGTCCTTCCTGGGTAACCATTGCCTCAGTGCTTTTGTCCTGAGGTTCTTTGTCTTTTAGATTGCTTTCCTCCCATGACCCAAACCCCTAAGACCATCATAGAACTAGTTCCTCATTCCCCTGGGTTGAGGGGCTGATCAAGCACACTTATGAGTTCTGAGAAGGGCAAAACAAATGTTTGTGTCTTCAGTTTCCAGCCTTTGCAGATTGTCTGAGAGGCCATTTGGCACTGTATACTCTTGCTTAAAGCAGAATCAGTCTAAATTCTTTCATGGTGATTTGGATATGCCTCCCAAAATGTTCTGCACTACTGGAGTATGTGTTTCTCTGTATTTTTTTGCAAATGGATTTATTGACAATGTCCTTCCTGAGCAACCCTTGCTTCTGTGTTTTTGTTCTTACATTTTAATTTTTTTTCAATTCAAAATTTTATTAACAGATTTTCCACAGTAAGAGGCAGTTAACATGAGAGTAACACAAGAATGCAGCAGTTTGTTATGTTAAAACTGCCCCTTCCTCCTCCCTCCCCCATACAGCAGTAACATGTCATTGTGTAACATAAGTTCAACGCCATTACACAAAAGTATTCAAGGCTATTTGCTCTGAAGCAGTACTGAGTCTGGGCAGCTAGAATTAAAGAGTGAAGAGGATCCCATATTTGAGTATAAGCAGATAATCTGTTGTGAAGGCTGGCAATAGCTTTTTCCGTACGCAGGTTAGCAAGGATTTCATTCACCCACTCCTGCAATGTCGGAGTGGACTTGTCTTTCCAATGACATAAAATAAGTTTCTTGACAGATAGAGCTATGATAAAAATATGAAACCTTCTCACTTTGACTCTAATAGAGGACATGTCCTCCAAGAGACAAATGTTAGGTGTGAAGTACTCCTGCAAACCCAGTATAGGATCCAGGAATGCTTTAATTGAGTCCCACAAAATGGAAATTTTGGGACAGGACCAGAATATGTGAAAGAGTGTTCCCTCCCCCCGGGAACATCTAACACATAAGTTTGAGTCCAACAGACCCGATTTCTTTAACTTGACCAGAGTGTAATACATGTTGTGCAAAATATGATATTGCATGAGACGCAACCTATCCTGGGAGACAAATTTATGGCAGGACCTCCACAAAGCCTGCCAATTAAGGGAATATTGGGGAAATATGGAACTCCAGAGCCTCATCAGTCCAAAAGAGTACCCATATCTTTTGTGAAACAAAACCTGATATAATTTGGATACGATACCTGAAGATCCAAGTAGAGAAGAGAATTCTGGGATCAGAGCCCCAGCTGTCTGAGTGGGAGGGGTATTGCCTAACACTGTTGTGAGTAGGTGCTTTATCTGTACTGCTTTGAAATGTGAGGATGCTGGAATCCTAAATTCCCGAATAAGATCATCTGCAGACAGCCATTGCCCCTCTTCATCCATAAAGGAAAATACTATCCCGTCACCCAATTGGGGCAACCAAGTACGGGGGATCTGTTGCTTGTTCATAGTGATAGATGGGGAGTTCCAGATGGGTTGGTCTAGATCTAGCTGGGGGGTATAGCGCAAAAAAGAACAAAGCTGCGCGTATACCTTTAAAGAAGTAGCAACTGTGGGACACTTCTCGGCGCCATGCACCTGAGACATTTTTAAGCAGAACAGAGTTAAGAGATCCAGATTCATAGACCAAATTGAGTCCAACTCTATTCTAAGCCATGTCAGCTGCCCCTCTTCGGGACCCGGACATACCCATTTCAGACATTTTGCCAAATGGCTAGCCCAATAATATATAGCCAGGTGAGGAATCCGCAACCCCCCCTCAGATTTTGAAGCAGCCAACTTATAATAGGCCAATTGGGGGTATTTGTCAGACCAGATAAACTTGGTGAAAATACCATGCAGTTTCTTAAACCAGGATAACGGGATAAAAGTATTGAGAAGTGATAGGGGGTAGAAAATTCTTGAGAAGATATTCATCTTGATTATGTTAATCCAGCCCCATAGTGAAATGGGGAGCTTAGACCATCTGTCAAGATCCTGAATTATAAGCTGGGAAAGGGGCTCCAGATTTTCCCTAAACCATACCGAGGGGTTGCGAGTTAGTTTAATGCCCAGATATTTTAGTGTTCTAGGGGCCCAGCATAAACCTAAGGGGGTAATGTCAGTCTTGAATGTCTTGTGGTTTAAAAGGGAAAAGGAGGATTTGTTAGTATTTAGTTTATAGTTGGATAGGGTGCTAAATTTAGCAATTTCCTCCAGTAGAACCGGGAAAGAAGATGCCGGGTGGGATAAGTACACAAGGAGATCATCCACGTATGCAGTGATCTTAACCTCGTGATGCCCCACCCAGATGCCTTGTATTTCCGCATTATGGAGGATGTTTTGAATGAGGGCTTCAAGATACAGGTTAAATAAAAGGGGAGAAAGGGGACAACCCTGTCTGGTACCTGCATGTAAAGAAAAGAACTTGGAAAATGCTCCATTTCCAGAAATCTTTGCTGTTGGAGTTTTGTATAATGCACCAATCCAGGATATAAAGACAGGAGGAAACTGGAAGGCCTCAAGAACTTGGAACAAAAAGTTCCAGCTCAGACGATCAAATGCCTTCTCGGCATCCAGGAAAACCAGCCCAGTGGGAAATGCAGCATCCCTGGAGAACGAGAAGACATGAGAGAGGGTGCACAGATGGTCTGAGGATGAACGTCCCTTCATGAATCCAACCTAGGCCATGCCTATTAGATCAGGGAGGACTACAGTTAACCTATCGGCCAGTATCTTTGAGAGGATTTTAATATCTTGATTTAAGAGGGATATGGGCCTGTAACTTTGAACTAACTCGGGATCCTTATCTGGCTTGGGGAGAAGAACAATCAGGGCTTCAAACAGGTAGGAGTCTGCCTTTACCCCAGATAAAATGTACTGAAATAAGTGATAAAGTGCTGGTAGTAAAAGTTCACGGAAAACTTTGTAAAATAAAGAGGAGAACCCATCTGGACCTAGAACCTTGTCTGAGGGCAGCCCTCAGATAACCTCTGAGATCTCCTCCTGAGATATGGGAGAAGCCAGAAAACCCTTGTGTTGCTCTGATAGGGAGGGCAGGTGGGACTCCCTTAAGTACTCCTCATGAGTCTCAGGGCAAGGAGGATTCTCCATGTCCCTGTACAATCTTTCATAATATAGAGCAAACTCTTGCACTATCTCAGCAGGGGATACTCTCAGGGACCCATCAGCCAGTGCCCGAATTGGTGGGATAAATTTTGCGGATTCCTGTTGTTTTAAACGCAATGCAAGCAGACGCCCTGCTTTCTCTCCCTGATCCATGTAACTGGCTCTGGTTCAGATTATAGCTAACTCTGCCCTTAGCAACCCTAGATATCTGTCTTTGGCTGCCAGAAGCCTCCTCCTGTCTTCATTAGAAGTACTGACAGAGAGATTCGCTTCAAGGGACCGAATTTGGGACAATAATGATAGTAGCTCTTCCTCCCATGCCTTTTTCCTTTTGGCCGCAATACTGATTAGAACCCCCCTCATGTAAGCTTTAAAGGCCCCCCATAAAATGTCTGGCTTTTCACTTTCTAATGGGTTAGATGAAAAAAAGAACTCGATTTGCTCTCTTATAAGTTTACAGTACTTGGCATCCTTAAGGAGCTGTTCATTGAGCTTCCATCTGGTCTCCCTTTTAGGTGAGTTAAGGAATGTCAAGTTACATACCACAAGGGAGTGGTCGGAGATAGGGCCAGGTTGGATCGAGGCAGACATGACCCCAGGTAAGAGATCCTGAGAGGTAAATATATAGTGAATGCGAGACTGTGAGCCGTGCACCATTGAATTGAAGGTAAACTCCTTGGAGTTAGGATGCAACACGCACCAAATATCACAGAGCCTGCATTGATCTACCAAATCCTTAAGTGCCCTCTGCCCTGGGGACAGCCCCCTCAGTCCACTACCTGACCTATCCAAATTTGAATCCATGACCTGATTGAAGTCACCCCCCCGTAATGATCCTTATGGGAAGCATTAGAAGAATAATAGTTATCAGCCTCATGTAAAACCCGGGTCATCAATACTGGGCCCATATATGCTACAAAGTAAAAGTGGTACTGATCAGAGAGTGCCTTTGACTAAGACAAATCTTCCCCCAGATCCTTGATAACCTGTGTGGAAATAAAGGGAATGCCTCTATTAATAATTAGCATGACCCCACAACCATTAGTGGAGCCTGGAGTGTTATAGACCTGACCCACCTGTTGTCTCCTTAATTGTAAAGCTTCAGATTCTATTAAATGAGATTCCTGCAAAAATGTTATCTGGGAACGCAATAGACTTAAATGTTTGAGCACCTGATATTGTTTGGATTTTTTCTGATCCTCTTAACATTCCAGGTAGCAAAGGTCACATCATTAGCCATCTAAATAGAATTAATGAGCTTAAGATCATCAGCCCTGTACAAAAATATCAAGAAATATTTAACCAAATTCCAAATATTACTGCTGTATAGTCCCCCCTCCCCATCCCATCCATAATTATCCCTTACCCCTCCCTCCACAACATCTCCCTTAACCCTAGGCCCCCACCCACCCGGCTATCACAAGCAATGTTCAGCACAGTACTGCATCCCTTCCTCACCCCCAGCCTCCCGAGGTAACCCCTGTCACAAACATAATGACAGTCCTCCCATGTAAATGAATGCCCTCAAATCCTGAGAAGAAAGAAAAGAAATTAGAATTCATTGACAACCCCAGTGGCTTGCAAGAGGTGTTGTACCCTGAGCAAGAGCATGTCTCAATTGTGAGGGAATAGTGATATTGAGATACGGCACCATGAGAAGCTTGAAGAGGTGCCCAGAGACCCAAAGAAGTGAAAAGGGAAATGGGTCTCCAGTGCCCCCTTAAAGAGGACACTTGCCACATGGCAGACCTGAAGAGAAATCATACAGAAGGGAAAGGGAAATTGCCCTTTCTAACCAGAGTTCAGTGACCTGCTTAACAAATGGGACCCCAACGCCTTGGACCTTATTTGTTAAGTTTGGCTTTGGACATCGTTACATCAGCCCCGTGACAGACTGAATGCCCAAAGGACAAAATCAGGGTTTTCAATGTCCCCAGCCAAAACAGGGAACACAATCAACAGGAGGTCATCCCTGCAGTTCCTCTATCATTGTCCTGACATTTCTGCACGCTGAGCTCCCTCTTGGGGATACTAAACCACCACACCGCATATGCATCTGAGATCTAGGGATTAGCCAAGCACAGGCCCAAAACTCAACCATTTTAAATGTGATAATGCTCCATTAACAACTCAAGGTATTCCTCCCCTCACTAATAAAAGTCTGTTCATCTGGCAAAATTAAAATATGAGAAACCCTCCTTCTCCCTGACTATCAAAAAAAACATTTCCACAAAACAATAAACAAGATTACAGGCATGTTTCAAACAGACTGAGGCGTGAGTGTCCCAAACAATTGACTCCTTAAAATATATGTATGTCCGTTTAGATAGCTGGAGTTTCTAGAGGCAAACCATCATTCCAGACATCTTGCAAATTGCTAAATGACAGTTCCCACATAACAGCATGAGACTCTTTTCACCAGGAGAGTGAGTCTTGTCATGGATCCCAAAATAGAACAGACATGATGAGCTTTAGACCAGAGAGAGCAAATTCAGGATCTTCATAGGTAAGCCAGCAGCCATTCACAGATACCTGCAGCCTGGCTGGATACCCCATCCTGAACTTGAACCCTGCAGCAATAACGTTAGACACAATGGGGTGAAATGCTGTACATTTCAGCCTGACTGATCCTGGCAAATCTTGTGCAATTCTCAGCTTGGAATTCTCCCAACGGACCTCTTGTAGAGC
Organism: Neoceratodus forsteri; assembly: GCA_016271365.2. Classification (NCBI taxonomy): domain Eukaryota; kingdom Metazoa; phylum Chordata; order Ceratodontiformes; family Ceratodontidae; genus Neoceratodus; species Neoceratodus forsteri. Next base: position 1,677,521,237 of record CM057449.1, read on the forward strand.
TCTCACTTTTACCAAGAAGTGTTGCCTTTCTAAGAAATTCAGGAAGCAGCATATAATGGGATGGGGGCAGCCCCTGGTGGTAGCTTTGGCCGCACCAGTCTATGCACTCACTCAATGGTGTACGCAGAGCCGAAGGGAAAGGGACCAGCAACCTGTTCCACCAGCTTCTGCATGAAAACCACTGCATTCTGGCCCTCTTTCCCTTCAGGTAGCGCTAAGATGACCACGTTGTTTCTGCGGCTGTGGCCCTCGAGATCTTCTAGTTTGGCCTCCACCCGGGAAAGCTTCTGCCTGATCGCCGCTAGACTGGGGTCTACCTTGTCTAAACGATGCTCCAGGGATACAATGCAAGTGGTGTTATCCGAGGCCATCGTCGAGACCTCATCCAACTTTTTAGATAGGACTTTAAGATCAATCACCATCTCTTTCACTTCCTCCCAAAAAAGGCTTGAACTCTTCCAGGAACCTGTTAGAGGTTAAATGTTCCTGCTCCGTTGCTTGACTGAGGTGATCAGGTCTATCAGGCCCACTTGATGTCCGGGGATTTCTTTGGGGCCTTCTCGGGGGAGACTGGAGGCATATGTTTTTGTGGGGCTTTCTTCATGTAAGCCTCCATCAGTGCTTGAAGCTTGCTCTTCAGAGGGTCTGGAGCTTTAGGTGACCAGGTCCTTGTAGAACAGAGGGTTTTGAATGGTTTCGGTGTCAGAAAAAAAATGATTATAGAATCGGGAGGCTGGAGCTATGTGGAGGAGCTGCTACTCAGCACTCTGCATCATGTGGTCTCCTCCATTCTTACATTTTAATATGCAGATATGATAGGAGACATACCCATGCTTGGGAAGTTGGAGATTGAGATTCCTACAATGCAGTTGAAAACACTGTCAAGGGGGCACTATAGTTACAAGCTGAGAACTCCAAAGGAGGCAAAAGCAAGGGGACAGTGGATCAAGGAAGCTGGAAGGGAGATGTAGGCCATTTCCTCAAAGGGAAAGCTTGAAAATGTGATTACAGTGAAGCAACAGTATGCAAACATCCTCAAATTTGGTCCCACCAGTGGGAAGACATTTAGAAGGACTGAAGCCAATAGCTTGAACATTCCTCCAGAACTAGTTGGGATGTAGAATTTGACTGGGAGGCTCATTTTTCAAGGTCTCAAACTGCTATATATCAACATGATAAAAAACTCTGCTTAAGACATTTGAAAGAGTAGGATGTTTGTTGTAAATTTTTTAGCTAACATCTAGTTTTCTCCTTTTTAGAACACAGCATAAGTGAGAAGGGAAGAATTACAACTTACTCTGACCTGTCTGAGGTTAAATAGCCCAGCTTGTGAAATTTAGGAGTGGAGGGGGACCTCCACAGCTAGGATATGGGTAACTGGAGGTGGTCATTTCATAAGAAGACCTTCTTTAGATTGGCTTGGGTGGGAATAATACTTTAGACTATGTTTAGACCACATGTGATGTGCATGCAGCATGATTGATGGCCAGCATGTTTGCTGAGCCAGATCAAGAGGCTGAAGTATCTTTATGTGGGGACAGGGAAGGGGAGGCACCCTGTGAAAGGAGTGAGCCAAAGACTATGGTTATGGTGCACAAGATTCAGGCTGAATACTGCAAAGGCAATAGGGCTGGAGAGTGAAAGGTTATGATGGAGGACTAATGATCCCGTGCTCACAGCCTGGTGCCTGCTGTTCCCATAGAACAGTATGAACTGGTATACAGTAGTATTTTCAGCCAAAATGTATTATAAAACAAAGAATATGATGCCCAGGATTTTGAACACAAGGCTGCTCTGAAGCTCTCCCTCCATTGGTGATGCCAGATCTCATTTAGATGAGACTGCATTTAAAAATGATATGGTTTCTTGGAAAACAATCAAATCAAATTCTTGAAAGCTCAGTTAAGGAGAGTAGCTTGAGGCTAGATTACATACAATAGGACCAGATCTGCTCATGTGCATGCACAGCATCAGGGGACAGGCTTCACAGAAAAAAAACAAATTGCTTGAGTGGGAGTAATAACTGGTGCAGCCCACTCTTCATTAAGCAAGACTGCAGCATATGGGGGAAGAGTCCATAAACTACACTAAATCAGCAGCAGGGTAACTGGAAATCAAGAAGTGGCCAGAAACATGGTGCCAGTAGCACAGTATACTGTCTTACCCCAGGGTGCATATAATGGTGTCAATCTGCAGCTTATGCTGGAACACAATAGCAAAGGTAATGCTTTTGGAGTTTGGAATGTACCTCGTCTGATACATAAGTCAGAAGTGGCAGTCATATAGGAGAGCTAGAAGGACAAAAGGGTTGGTTATTGAAACCAAACTCAATGAGATAGTTCATACTATAGTACTAAAGAAAGGGGTCCCTGGCTTCCCATTTTTAAGGGATGAGTAATAATTTCAAATGGCAACAAGTGCCTGAATAAATACAGCAGTGCATGTAGTGACCATTGGACATTAAGGGGTCATAAGACCAATCCAACTCACTAGACATACACCAATGTAGTCTAACAATCTCCTGATAGGTGTACCTCTGTGATTCCCTCTTCACTGGAGTTTAGGACAGAACTATTTATGCCCATCCAAGGGACAGCCAGATGTGTGTTTACCCCTGCAGCCCTGCTAGTTATAGGTCTGTTGGCCCTGGTTACATTTTAGATCACTGTTTGTTGGTTTGTTGGTTTTGTTTGTTCATTTTTTGTTTTCCGTTGTCCAGTTGACTGAGGATTTCGCTGTGTTCTAAGTTTTATTTCTTATGCAGAGCCTGATATGTTTCATTTAGAAAGTTACAGTGCTACAAGATTTGTACACAGCACTATAGTATACATGAAGAATGTTTGATAATGAGGAGCCAAAAGAGGTGTGGCAGCCAGTCAAAGCTGGAACAGTGAGAATGGCCATTTAAGCGTGGGTCATTTAGATTCCTTCACTGGTAATGGCATAGCATATTACTGAAAAAAGGACTTAGGATATCCAGCATTGTCCACAGCTGGCAGTGACCCTCCTGATCTCTCCTAATAGCAAACCTATATATTACATCATATAGTAAAATGTAAAAGGGATAAATACCCAAGTAAAACATACCAGTGTACTTAAAGAATTGAGAAACTTGGAGGCGGGGAGGCCTACTTTTCGTGGTGAACCCACCTGTTGCCATTTGAATGCAACAAATTATGGAGGGACTGAGTTGTGGATATGTTTTTCTACTCACACCTTATTGTACATAAAGTCAAAATGTACAAAACAACATGTTGTGCAGAGTGTCTTGATTTGTAGGTGTACACCTAGTAAGGCCTTCCATTTATTTGATGAAAGAAGCTTTTTTCTAAATTATCTTGTTGGTTTTATGGCCCCTGGGGATCTTGATATTAGCATTTCTTATGGCTTTTTTTGTTCATGCAATGCTTCTTGTCCCATGTGACAGTGGTGCGTCCTGGAGCATTAATTCAACAAGAGGTGATTTTTTTTCTCAAGTTTACAGTAGTAAAGTTGTTATGTTAATTAACTCTCCTTGTCCAGGGAGCTGTAATGAAGGTTACATTTACACATGGAAAATGCCAGAGGGATAACTGAGTGGGCTATTCTGTAAGGAAACAGCTAGACTCTTCACTAATTATAGCATTTGTGAACTTGGGTGATTTGTGTGCTTTCTTAATGGTTGTGTGTAGTTTGATAAAATGAAAGGCATTAAAAAACAAAACATTCACTTCTTCTGACTAGACCTAGACACATGAAATCCATATAGTTTGGGGGCAACCTCAACAATGGAGGTGAGGAGGATAACTTGATTGATTAGGGTTTAGAGGAAGGGATATGAGTAGGGGTATGAGTTGGGAAGACAGTTGTCCCTTTAGAAATGACGGGGGAGCCTGTACTTACATTTGTTCTTTAGCTGATCTTTGCCCATTATCTTTAAAAGTAAAGATTTAAATAAGATATCTGTGACCCTGTACCCAATTTCAGTTGCTATCTTTTTTTTATATTTGTGGCATCTAGTACATCAAGGTTAATACAGGTTGGAGAAGTTATAATTGTAGAAAAAAATAGTCTAGATAATAAAACTGTAAAAGATGTGCATGAACACTGTCAACAATGTAAAAGATTATATAATATAGACTTATATAACATTAACATATAGAAATTTGTATGGCTGTAAAGGAACACATGAAAATGTACTATATGCATTTTTAACTGTGTTAAAACAAACCATAATACAATAAACAAAGCAAAAAAAAAAAGAAATCCATATATTTCAATGCATTATCCTTCTCATTTCTTTTCTTTTGCTCAACAGAAACACTGTTATTTTTGTAATGTTTCAGAACCAAAATTGTTCCCTATTCAGACAATGAGCTTTACATCATACTTAATACCTTTCCATTTTCTTATCATTAGATGAACTAATTTCCAATTCTAAAAATGAAAAATAATAATGTTAATTTCATTTTACAACACCAAATCCTGTGTTTAAAAAAAATTCCACTTGATATGCTCCTTTAAAATATAAATCAAAAATCAACAGGAGGAACATACCTCTTCATTTATACATTTTGAGTCAAAATTACTTCTTCAGTAATAACCCAATCAAATGGGGATGAGGTGGAGTGCTGCCATTCACATTTCAGTAAAATCTGAAAATAGATTTAAATTGTATATAAATATATGTGAAAGCAGTTTCTATTTAGGTTGTATGCTGTATTTTAGAAAAATTATTTTCTTCATAAATTTGTTCCAATGCCATGCTTGTGCTTACAGATACAAAAGTCTCCTGCTTTAAATGGATGGAAATCTCTTTTCCTGAATTTCATTTAAACCTACAGCAAACAGAAACTCACTTTCAGTTTTAACATTATTGTTTGAGAGCATTCTGAAATGATGGAATCAGCACACTGTTTTAAACCAGCACTTTCTTACCTTGCAATCAAAATTTCAGTGAACTTATGCTACTGAAGCCACTGCTGCAAAAGGAGATTTTATTCCCACAACAACCAAGTTAATCCAAATGTTTAGGCAGTGCACCCCCACTTGAAACCACAGCCATAACTCAGGACATCACTTTAACACATGCACAGATGCATCTTCATCAAAGAAGGGGCAGGGCCATCAGGTGAACATGCAGAAGCATGCAGACTTCACGAATGATATCACCCTGGGTGGCTCAGTCAAAAAGAAATCTCCACCCAAAGCACCGTGAAGCAAAGAAGAGATCCCCATTCTAAATGCTTAACATGACAAATACTCTTGATTTCACAGTTATTAGATATCAATCTTGGTGTCTAGAAGCACTGTCTAGTAATGAACATAAGTATTTAGGCTATCTAAACAAGATTGGGAGTGTAGTGAAAGCAAATGAGAATTCATAAAAATAACACATGGCTGTGGGAGGGAGAGAGGGAAAATAAGTGAAAGGAGGAAGGTGAATATTATAATAATCCTGGATCTCATTAGGCAGCTCAAAATCAAAATATTAGTTCTAAGACATGGACAAAAACCAAAAACAAAATGGGGGTGTGGGGGGATGGATTTATGGAAGGGGGTGGAAGAAAAGGGTGTCAGAATGGGCTTAGGACCTCACCATAAAATTATGGAAAAATAACCAGAAACAGCCAGAGGAGGTCAAAATGGGATGCCAGAGTGGTGGGGGAACCATGTGTTGTGGGTTACATCTGGTGGAGAACTAATAATGGGGTGAGAGAAACATGGGCCTGTTAGAAGGTCAGCAGGGTTGCTAAAGGTCAGAACCAGAATGAAACCTTATGTCAGCACAGTAGAAAGGTATAAGTTGGTGGTTCATGCCTAGACAGACCACACTAAGTTTCAGAATAAATATACATCAGCTATGAAATTAAATTTAAAAGTCTATTTGACTTGTTAATCAAAGTTGTCCATATCAGATTCTCATTTAAACTGTATCTTCTTCTGTATGTTCACGGCATAAAAATCCACCATGCCTCTCTTCTCAATAGAGCAGTTTCTCTGTCACCCCCATAACTAGGTTCCATCACCCTTTCCAGTCCCAGGAATTTCGAGGAGGAAATTTCATGTCTAAACTCCAAAAAGTGCTTCGCTATAGGAGATCTGATATCTTCTCTTCCAATATTACTTTTGTGCTCTATAATTCTTTGTTTCAAAGGTCTGGTGGTTTGTCCAATGTAGTAAAGAGAACAGGGACCCATTATGCAGTAAACCACAGGGTCTAAGTTACAGGTGATAAAGTCCTTAATATCATATATTTTGTCATTCCATGTGCTTTTAATGTGCTTACTTTTCATACCATTATTGCAATGTGTACAGTTGCCACATGTGAAAAAACCTTTCATGTCTCTTTTGAGCCATGTTGATAGAGGTGGTTCTGGGTTCCGGTGTTGTGTTTTAACCAACTTGTTCCTTATAGTAGTGCTTTTTTTTGCTACTACCCACAATTTTTGGTGAAAGATTTCATCTCTGTTTCACTGGTCTGCAAAATACTCCAGTTATTAAGGATTACATTTTTTATCTTTCCAAAATGTTCAGAAAACTGTTGACATTGTGATTTTGTTCCCTGTATTTAGCTCATCTCTTTCTCTGTCTTGTAGCAATACTTCTTTTTCGTTCACATTAACTTTATTTTTTGCCGATTGCTGCATTTCTTTCTTGTAACCCCATGCTTCAAACCTTCCAGTCAGTTTCCTCAGATTGGCTTCACAACTTTCTTCTGTGCTGTTTTTTTTTTAACTCTAAGCATCAAGCTGTAAGGGATGCTGTTGTTTTAAAATTCTTAGGGTGAAAACTTCTGGCATGTAATAATGTGTTTTTGCAATATCTTTCCTAAATAGGTCTGTAGTAATCTTCCCATTTTCTTTAATCAGTCTCAAATCAAAAAAGGCTATGCTCTTAGCACTGTGTTCCATTGTGACTGAAAGGTTCTCAGTTGCCCCTTCTATATATTCATAGTTTTGCAAGTCATGACTTGTGCCTCTCCAGATAACCAAAATATAATCAACAAATCTTTTATATAATAAAATATTAGATTTGTATTCATTCTCCTCTGATTGTATATATTTTTCTTCAAAGTATGCCATACATAGATTAGCATATGTCAGTGCCAGAGTGGTCCCCCATTACAGTGCCCACCTTCTGCAGGAAGTGTTGTCCCTTAAAATCAAAGTAGTTATTTTCCAATACAAATTTTGTTAATTCTAAGATTAAATCTTTATCAGGTTCATTATTAGGTCTCTGAGACAAAAAATTATCAAGTGATCATACTACCCTGCAGAATAATCTTGCGGCCCATTGGAATAAATTGCCTAGAGAGTTAAAAACAGTGCAGGGTCACATGCAGTTTAAAAGAGTACTGAAAAGTTATCTGCTAGAGAAATGTACTTGTTTTAGTTAGTGGATTATTATTAAGGGATTCAATGACAGATCATTTTAAGATATATATGTAATAAGATAAGATTATATATTAGTAAGAGAGAGGTGCTAATGTATGTATAATGTATGTATACTGTGTGTTGATAACTGTCTGATATGGATGTATGAACTTACAGGACTATTTGGTGCAGGCAAAAATGAGCTTTAAGGCACTATAAAACTTTCTGAAAAAAAGGACCAAAATGATACTTATTTTATCATTTCCTGTGTAACATAACTTAAAAAATATATAATGGTTTGTGAAATAAATCCCCATTAACAAAAAGGCACTCTGCATACCTTAATCTATATATTCTTGTTCAATGCAGAAAAATGTGTTTGAAATCACTAGGTTATTTCTGTAAAAAGACCATGCGCGAACAGACTGCTGCTGCAGTCAGATAGCTGGCTCAACCATAGAGCCATGGATTTTTCAGCAAAATGGGCACTGTATAGACTGCCACTGTGACTGAACCATTACATTATGTACAACCTTCTGATAGTTTTGTGGACATTATACTTTAAACTATTGGAACTTGTTGCTGAACAAACTAAATGTTTCTAAATTAGATAGAATATTATTAACAAATAAACATAAATCAGAATAGGCTTGTATATGAGCAGAGGTACTATAACTCCACTTACCAATAGGTTAAAAGGAAAAACAACTGGAGGCATAATGCATAAACATTATTATACATATATTTGAAATGCTACATGATTTTCTATGGCAATTTCACTCCTTATAAACATTAATAATAAACAAATAATGGATTGTTTGTAAATAATCTTTTCTATATCATTATTCAATTTTTTATGTATTGCATAGATTCATAAATCTTAACTTAAAAAAATGTTAACAATCATTCTTATACCATAAACTGGTTCTTACATGCTGGGAGGTCAAAAAAGGTCAATTTTCAAAAACAGTTATGGCACCAATATATATGATGAACCAATGAAAACTGATAATTGCTCAGTGCAAGAATATACATTTATATGTGCATCATATTTGTTTATAAGCCTAAACTCAGTAGGTTGAAGACAGTCACTGTTGCCAATAATAAACTCTACCTACCAGGAGGCTAAAAGGTCAATTTATCAAAAAAATTTTTATTTTTAATTGTTTAATTTGCACTGATATATTCCTGCACTATACAATTACCATTAAATATATAGTATTGCAACTTAAAAAAACTGTTAACAATCATTCTTATACCATAAACTGGTTCTTGCATACTGGGAGGTCAAAAGGTCAATTTTCAAAAGCAATTATGGCACCAATATATATGATAAACCAATGGAAACTGTTAATTGCATGGAGTGAGAATACACATTTACATGTGCATCATATTTGTTTATAAGCCGATATATTCCTGTACTATACAATTGCCTCTTAAATATATATAATGGCACTACCCATAGTAACCAGCAGAACAGATGGGTCCCTATCTGCACTGAGTAGTATTATATAAGTCTCTAAGTTAAATACAGGCTTGCCAATTAGTTTCAATATTCATTCCTATATTTCTATCCAATGCGTGCATTTGAAAAATCCATTTCATCTCTGCCCTTAATAAAAGTTATTTTACATTACCTCCTCTAGGAGGAATGAATATTTTTTCTAGACCCCAAAATCTAAGTGAGGCTCCAGAATGTGATGCCTCATTAAAATGCCTGGCCACAGGTGACTTTTCATCACGATTTCTAATATCACCTTTATGTTCCTGAATTCTTTTATGTAGTTCTCTACTAGTTTGTCCAATATATAACAAATCGCAAGGACATTGTATCAAATACACAACCCCTTTTGTGATGCAAGTAATGTGTTGTTTAATAAAAAAATTTTCTTGTGTATGAGGATGTATATATGATGCTTTCTTAGATGTATGATGACAAACACTGCACCTACCACAAGGGTTCATTCCTGGCATTAATGGGCCCAGCAAAAGCTGGCTACTAGGCACTTCTGGTGTCTTAAATTGTGAATGGACCAAAGTGTCCTGTAAATTTTTTACCTTTTTTGCTACTACAATTGGTCTATTCCGCAATATTTCAATTGTGTATTGTCAGTTTGGACTAATTACCAATGTTTGTTTATAATTTTTTGAATGTCTGCCATTTTATGATTATATTTGGTTGAAAAAAACACTCGGTGAGTATCACTCTGTGATGTTTTCGGTTGTAATAATTCATTTCTCTGTTTTTGATTAATTCTAATTTCTGCTTGTTGCAGTGTGTGTTGCTTATACCCTCGGCTTTGAATTTATGTAGCATTTGTTTTGTTTCTTGTATAGAATTATCTATCTTACTACAATTACGTTTGACCCTTGTGAGTTGTGCATAAGGTACGCTGTTTTTTAATTTGACTTCATGAAAGATTTTATAATGTAGCAATGTGTTTCTGTCAGTTGGTTTTCTAAACAAAGATGTTTCAATTTGTTTATTTTCATTGATAATAAGTAAATCCAAATATGGTATTTTATGTGTGTCATAGTTCATAACAAACATCGAATTACTGTCTTTTCGATTAAGTTCTTCATAGAAGGTTTGTAATTCTGCAATGGTTCCAGACCATAACATAAAAATATCATCAATAAAATGTACCCATGTTACTATTTTATCATAAAATGTGTTATTTTGAACATGATATATATATTTTTCTTCAAAATTGGCCATGTAACAATTGACATAGGCCGGTGCCATGGTTGACCCCATGGCAGTGCCTTTATTTTGCTGATAATAGCATCCATCAAATTCAAAATAATTTTTACTGAGAATCAGTTGTGCCATTTCCTGTAGGACTATTGTTTTTGGTTTACTATTGCTACACCTTTTATCTAAAATACATCCTATGCATTCAATACCTTGCTGATGTGGAATAGAAGTGTATAGATCTGTTACATCAAAAGTAACCAGAATACTAGACTCTGGAATACCACTTTCTGAAATTTGTTGCAGATGTTTTATCATGTCCGATGAATCTTTAATATATGATCTGGTGGTTTCAACCAAAGGTTGCAAATGATAATTAATATACTTAGAAAGGGGTTCAAAAATGGAACCAATTCCAGAAACTATTGGCCTTCCAGGTGGGTTAGAGATATTCTTATGTATTTTTGGAATACAATAAAATGTGGGAATTTTAGGATATTGACATTACAGTAACTCTGCTTCCCATGCTTGCATCCAGCCATTTACAGTATAATCTTCTAATAATCCTTTGATTTCTATTTGAATACCTAAAGTGGGATTTTCAGATAATAATTCATAATTCTCTTGATTCTGTAATAATATTCTACCTAATTGTTTAGAAACATTTAGTTTGCTCAGCAACAAGTTCCAATAGTTTAAAGTATAATGTACACAAAACTATCAGAAGGTTGTACATAATGTAATGGTTCAGTCACAGTGGCAGTCTATACAGTGCCCATTTTGCTGAAAAATCCATGGCTCTATGGTTGAGCCAGCTATCTGACTGCAGCGGCAGTCTGTTCGCGCATGAACGGTAGCGCGATTGTGACGTCATCATGCATGCGTGGTAGCGCGATTGTGACGTCATCACGTTTAGACGTCCTAACCCGGGATTTCAGCAGAACGGGCACAAGAGGTTCATAAACTCATTCTTAGTTGTAACAAACATAGGCAGCCATCTTTTGGTGCAGAGGGGTTGACATTTTCAAAAGAAATTTGGCTAAAAAGCTCATCAAGTAAGTAAAAGGGACTTGTTTCACTAATCTAAACAAGATTGCGTGAACCACATTTTAAAGCGATGTGACAAAACTTATGTCATTTTGGACTTTTTTACAGAAATAACCTAGTGATTTCAAACACATTTTTCTGCATTGAACAAGAATATATAGATTAAGGTATGCAGAGTGCCTTTTTGTTAATGGGGATTTATTTCACAAACCATTATATATTTTTTAAGTTATGTTACACAGGAAATGATAAAATAGTATCATTTTGGTCCTTTTTTTCAGAAAGTTTTATAGTGCCTTAAAGCACATTTTTGCCTGCACCAAATAGAATATACTGATTAAGGTATGCAGAGCAGCTTCAGTTACAAAGTAGTACAAGTTATTTACTAACAGTAAGAAAAAATGACTGCCAGATTGTCTGTTTCATTTTCTGTTTTGCATATGTTACAGAGATTTGGAAGTTTATTTCTGCCAGTAGACATATTTTTACAGCAGTACTAAGTTACATTATTACTGAGGTATGGGAACATGCTAATTAGTTATTGAAGTTACCTCATAAAGCATATTATAAGTTTATATGAGAATATTTCTACTAAAGTATGTTTAAATTGATTTACAAAAAAAAATTAAGAAAACAGTATTTACAAGTTATATCCCCATGAACAAGCCCATCTAGTGGGTGAAATGTAGGGGACTTTTCAAAATAAAAAGAAACTACATTACAGAAGAATTTGTCTTTGAATTTTTCAAGGCCCCCCCCCCATTGTTAATAAGTATTGCTACAAGACAGAGTAAGAGATAAGCTAAATGCAGGGAACAAAACCACAATGTCAACACAGTTTTCTGAACATTTTGGAAAGATAAAAAATGTAATCCTTAATAACTGGGGTATTTTGCAGACCAGTGAGACAGAGATGAATATTTTTCACCAAACACCATGGGTAACAGCAAAAAAGACCATTACTATAAGGAACAATTCTTCACAAACGAACCATGCACAAGGTACTTGTGGTGCAAACAGCTAAACAATACTCCTTTCTATGATAAGCTGATGCACACACACACCCAATAACATCCAGGATCCAGGCTTCTTTTAATCATTTATTTCTGGTGAAATAAATGATTAAAAGAAGCTCTGGATCCTGGATGTTATTGGGTGTGTGTGTGCATCAGCTTATCGTAGAAAGGACTATAAGGAACAAGTTGGTTAAAACACAACACAGGAACCCAGAACAACCTCTAACAACATGGCTTAAAAGAGACATGAATGTTTTTTTCACATGTGGCAACTGTACACATTGCAATAACAATAAGAAAAGTAAGCACTTTAAAAGCACATGGAATGACAAAATATATGACATTAAGGACTTTATCACCTGTAACTCAGACTTTGTGGTTTACTGTATATTGGGTCCCTGTTCTCTTCACTACATTGAACAAACCACCAGACCTTTGAAACAAAGAATTGCAGAGCACAAAAGTAATATCGGAAGAGAAGATATCAGATCTCCTACAGCTAAACACTTTTTGGAGTTTAGACATGAAATTTCCTCCTTGAAATTCTGGGATTGGAAAGGGTGATGGAATCGAGTCGTGGGGGTGACAGAGAAACTGCTCTATTGAGAAGAGAGGCATGGTGGATTTTTATGCTGTGAACATGCAGAAGAAGATACAGTTTGAATGAGAATCTGATATGGACATTTTTTGATTAACAAGTCAATGAAACTTTTAAATTTAATTTCATAGCTGATATATATTTATTCTGAAACATAGTGTGATTTGTCTGGACATGAACTTATTTGTCTATACTGTGCTGACAAAAGGTTTCATTTTGGTTCTGACCTTTAGCAACCCCACTGACCTTCTAACAGGCCCATGTTTATCTCACCCTATTATTAGTTCTCCACCAGATGTAAATCACAACACATGGTTCCCCCACCACTCTGGCATCCCATCTTGACCTCCTCTGGCTGTTTCTAGTTATTTTTCCATCATTTTGTGGAAAGGTCCTAAGCCCATTCTGACACCCTTTTCTTCCTCCCCTTCCATAAATCCATTGCTCTTCCCCCCACAGCCCCATTTTGTTTTTTTGTTTTTGTCTGTCTTACAACCAATATTTTGGTTTTGAGCTGCCTAATGAGATCCAGGATTATTATAATATTCACGTTCTCTCCTTTCAATTATTTTCCCTCTCTCCTCCTCTCCCACATCCTTATATCATTATTATGAATTCTCATTTGCATTCACTACACTGTCCGATCTTGTTTATATAGCCTAAATACTTATGTTTATTACTTGACAGTGCTTGTAGACACCAAGATTGATATCTAATAACTGTGAAATCAAAAGTATTTGCAATGTTAAGCATCTAGAAGGGGGATCTCTCCTCTGCTTCACGGTGCTTTTGGGTAGAGATTTCTTCATGACCGGGCTGCTCAGGGTGATGTCATTCATGACGTCTGCACACTTCTGCATGTTCACCCAATGACCCAGCCCCTTCTTTGATGAAGATGCATGTGTGCATGCGTTAAAGTGGTGTCCTGAGTTATGGCGGTGGTTTCAAATGGTGGGTGCACTGCCTAAACATTTGGATTAACTTGGTTGTTGGGGGAATAAAATCTCCTTTTGCAGCAGTGGCTTCAGTAACAGAAGTCCACTGAAATTTGATTGCAAGGTAAGAGATTGCTGATTTAAAACAGTGTGCTGATTCCATCATTTCAGACTGCTATCAATCAAGAATATTAAAACTGAAAGTGAATTTCTGTTTGCTGTAGGTTTAAATGAAATTCAGTAAAAGAGATTTCCATCCATTTAAAGCAGGAGACTTTTGTAGCTGTAAGCATAGATATGGCATGGGTACGAATTAATGAAAAATCAAAGTTTACTAAAGTACAGCATACTACCTAAATAGAAACTCCTTCCACAAATATTTATATACAATATAAATCAATTTTCAGAGTTTACTGAAATGTAAATGGCAGCACCCCCATTTGATTGGTTTATTATTGAAGAAGTAATTTTGACCCAAAATGTATAAATTAAGAGCTATTTTCCTCCTATTGATATTTGATTTATATTTTAAAGGAGCTTATCTACTGGAAAATTATTTAAACACGGGATTTGGTGTTGAAAAATGAAATTAACATTATTATTATTTTTTCCTTTTCATTTTTAGAATTGGAAATTAGGATATCTAATGATAACAAAATGGATAGATATTAAGTATTAATATTCAGTTCTTGTCTCTCCCCCTCTATTCTCCACTTGCTCTTCGGGGTCACCAGTGTGCACAACCTAACCCCATCCTTGTTACTCCAACAGCACTTGCTTACTACCTTGAGCCTGCTCCTGGTACACTCATGCACTATAAATGATTCTATCCCATTATTACAGTTTTATACATTTATATGTTCTTTTGTATGATTTTGGAGATGTATTGTAATTTACCCAATGTTTCACTACTGTTTATTATACAATACCTTGTGTTCTAACTGTTTCACAATCTTACAATGTTGTACTGTTTGTACTACCCACTTATTATTGCAACTGACCATCCTTCACAACCCTATGTAACCCCTCCCCCCAGGTCACACTGTGAGATGAGCAACTCATTGTTCAGTGTGCCCTCCTGGTGAAACATTTCAATAAATAAATAAAAATGTAAAGCTCATTGTCTGAAGAAGGAACAATTTTGGTTCTGAAACATTACAAAATAGCAGTGTTTCTGTTGAGCAAAAGAAAAGAAAAGAGAAGGATAATAAATTGAAATATATCTATTTCATGTTGAGCTTCATTTGGGTTGAGTGAGGATCTATGTGTTACTTTGTTCTGTACATTTCTGGATTTTTCTCACCTCCCCTTATTATGCTCCCTTGAATTTAAATAACCATAAGAGAACCCTGGGATACACAAGGTGGAGGCATAGTCAAATATATCCATTGCAGAGTGGATTTCTGGTGTGATCCCAAAACATATGAAAGAAATAGTGAAGAATTTAAAGAACAACAGAAAGAAGTAAATAAGTTATATATGATATTCCATCTTGGGAGTTTCTTTTGAAACACTCTTCTAAACATGGCCACCTTTTCAGAACTTGGTAAATTAATGGAGAACAGGTCCACGGCCATCAGTATTAATCAAGATGAGGCTAATAGAATTATGGGCCTAGTAAAGAGTAAAAGATGAACTGAAATTACTGAAAATGCTGAAATACCTAGAACTTCTATAAACAAATTTGAATCTTTAAGGAATGTGAAATTAGGCTAGATTGGCATGCTGTAACATTACTTGAATATATTAAACAAAAAAGGATGCTGAGGGGCTTGAGAGTTCTTGTTGAATCACATCTTGGTTTCTCGCCGGAGGGATTCCAACCTAAATGAGATGGGATATGTACCAAATACTCTTTTGATTTCATGCTGTTACTGATTGAAACTCTAACAATTGAGCAGTCAAAAGTACTTGAGGAAATTCATACAATGGAAAGTAAGTTGAAAGAAACTACTGAAATAACCAATTTAAAATCATTACTTGAAAGGATAGAAAAATCCCTAATAGACTATGATAATCACATAAGAAGTATTAAATTAAGAAAGTTTAGATGTGATATTAATGACTATAAAGATGGGTAAGTTTATTCCTGGAAGAAATCAGAGTATCAAATTAACATTTATAGTCTTGAAGATACAGGAACTTCCTCAGGTACATCTGACTCTGAAAATATAGATCAGAGAACAAGAGGAAATTTAAATAGGAGGTTTTATTCCAGACGAAAGAGATGTCCTTATTTCAATAGATTACATAGAAGGACCTACGCCCCTTATAGGGATAGATGGGGCTGTCAGGATCAGGAATACTTTGATTCATACAGACCCGGAAGGAATCAGAGGGCAAGACAATTCAGAAGGGATTTTCACAGGGAACCCCAAGAGACAGGAACCTCTGGTGTAAGGGGAAAAGAAAGAGATCAAGGAGGGGGAGAAAAAGACAGGGACAAAGTTCATGAACTGAGGTCCAAATCCCAACAGAACTAACCGTTTTTAATCTATCTGATAAAGAATTGACACCTACTGAAATAGAGGTTTTGAATAAAGGATTATCATTTAGTCACACAGAGAAGTTGAATCCCTTTAAACTTAAACTAAACTTAGAGGCCCAGATATTCAAACTGCGCCCAAAAAGTGCGCAATAGCAGGATGAAGCGCAAGTCTATTGCGCCCATGTGCAAGAGGTGCGATATTCAAAAACTGAGCCAGCCAAACTGCGCCTACAGCCTACAACTGAATAACGCACCACCTGCGCCATAGCACAACTAGGGAGGGGAAGCTGAGCAGATCAGATGCGCCATAGCACAACAAGGGATGTGCAGCTGAGCAGTCCAGAGGTGCCATAGCGCAACCAGGGATGCCCCCCAGCAGCAGGGGCAATGCAACTGCACAACCAGGGAGGTAGGGGCCCACCACCCATGCCACAGATGGGCACAGGAACACACAGCAGAACAGACATCATCCCCCCACACCTCATGCACTGCACAACTGGGGGAGGGCTGGAATAACCACCGGCCCATGGAGACCAGCAACCAACCCACAGCTGGGCCATGGTGCCGCATCACACCCCCCGGCAAGCTGTAACTGGCACACAAGGAGGGCTGAGAACCCCATGCCACACCATCCCCCCAATGCAGAGCACACCCTGCACCATGACCCCTAGACATCCTGCCCAGGAGCAGTATCCACCACTGCAGGAAACCCCATGCATGCCACCACCCCCACTGTGACATTGCAACCCTGTGCACCACAGAACCATGCAAGGCAGCCCCCAACATGAGCATCCATCAGCGGGTGGCAGCACACAGCGATGCAAAAACAGCATACACAGTGCCACCATGCACAGCCCCCCCGAGGTACTGCTGAGAGACCAACCATGCATCAGCACATGAGGTACCCCACATGGGACAGGGCATGCCCCGGACCCCACCACCAGTGGTACAGCACCATGCACACTCTCCCAATGACACACCCCGACCCAGCACTGGCCACAACAGCCAGCGCAGACACCCACAGTGGTGCGTGGAAGCATGCACCACACTGGATGCCACACAGTGCATGGACAGACACCCAACCATACCCAAGGGCACAACAACACAGGGATGCCGTGGCGGTGCAACTAAGCCCCCAGCGTGGGCCCATGTAAACTGTGTACACACAACCCACAGTCCTCCATGGTGCTGGAGTGCCAGCCACCCTGCGCAGGAACTGTGGACCTGTACGCCACCAGCATTTTCCGGGAGCACAAGTCACAGACAGTGGTGCACATCCCCTGCAGCACACACAAGCCACAGCATGGAGGTGGGTCAACAACTGTGGATGCCACAGTGTCACCTGCGGCAGACATGCACCACACCAGTGACAGGAGGCAACCCAGCATTGTGACGGGTACAGTGGCTGCCCTTCATGGACAGCCACCACTGACATGCCAGCAGACCGTGCAGGTCACAGACATGCATGGGTGTCAGTTGCACAGGCCATGGACGGGCTGACAGGGGCACCATAGACACAGAGCATGCACCATAGACCACTGCACACAGTCATCCAGTGCACAGGGCACAACACACACACCACAGACACTGACTGATAGCTACCCCCACACCATAGGCACCTCCACATGGACACACACACATACCCATGACTGCACCACCCCTGACGCCATGCACACCACTGCAGCTGAGCACCTATAGCCCACTGCAAATCAGAGACCACCACAGTATTCATATCAAAATAACTGTATTAAAACAACATATAAAAGGTAACTATGTACAACAATATATACAAGGTGGGGGAGGGCCACAAACAAGGTGGGGGTGGGTAAGAGGCAGGGGTGGACAAATGGGACAGGAAAGGACGGGTGTGAGGGTGGGTCTGGGGGGGTAGGGGATATCAGGGGCAGAGGGACTTTTAATGGGAGTGCCGCTCCCTGCTCTGGCTTCTCCGCTGCTTGTGCCTCCTGAGGACCCCGGTCTCGTCTATCCGGCGAAGGATATACAGGGATGCCCTTGCCACCTGCAGGATCTCCTGCAGTGCCTCCCGGATGTCATTGAGCTGGCGGATACCTAGGACAAGGGGAGCACAGTCAATAGGTGTGAATGCACATCCCCATACAGCCCACCCACTGTGCATGGCATATGACTGTGGGATATACCTCTGTGATGGTGTATGACCACCCACATTGATCACGTCCACATTACCTGCCCACCTAGGTGCATACAGCCATGCGGAATGCTGCACACACCCACCGGCCAAGTAACGCACACCACCACCGTGGCCGTTTAGTGACATGGCTATGTGGTGCAAAGGCAGTGGCACAGCCATGTACCCTGGGCACGCATGGACCACCATCAATGCACTCCCAGACATGCATTGCCACTGGACAGTGCTGACTGTAACAAGTTGTGTGCATGGCAGTGGTGTCGATGGATGGTGGCCATGCCCCGCTGCCCACCCTGTTATACAGCATGCAATAGTAATCATGGAGGTATGGCACTCACCATCATCAGGCCAGTCCCTTGGGCACTGTGGACCCTCGCTGCGCCTGGCCTCCCTCTCCCCTTCATTGCGCCGCAGCTCACGGGCCAGGCACCACTTCTCCGGGCCTGTGGTGCAAACATGGAGAGAGGAACATCAGTACAATCCCATAGCAAAGCCCCCCTGCCCCCAGGTGTGTGCCCTCCCACCGAGCCAGACCCATCCATCCCACACCCTGATAATACCACCACAGCCAATACCGGACAGTCCCTCCCCCATGTGCTGGACACATACAACCGTGATACCCATATGGAAGATAAAAGTGTGTTGACGTAACACCTACCTGGCCATGGCACCGTGCCCCTCCTGGCATATCCCCGCAGGTGGGCTAGCAGCTCCAGCTCCCTCCGCCGCAGGTCCTCATACCTATGGCAGCACTGCTTAGCATGTCTCCCCTGTCCAGTGGCCTCCTCCAGTGCAGTGGCCACCTCCTCCCAAACCTGGCTCCTGAACCTGTCCAGGGGTGCCTCCCCAAACAGTGGTCCATGGTGTGGCTCCACTATGGCCACTAGGTTGGCCAGTTCCCCCTGCATCCATTGAGCAGCCCTCCTGCGTGCCATTCTCTCTGCTTGGTCAGCAAATATGGCGCTCTGCAGCGTGGCTTCCCACGTGCAGATGCTGCACAGTACAGCACTGCCATTCCCTATCGTGCTGTCACCGAACAGTGTGATAGTGGTGCACCTATGCCTGACGCATGGCGCCTGGGGTTAAAGGTCGGGCACAGGGTCAAGGGTCTCTTGCACACGGACACACACAGTGCCATTGGAACCCAATGTGTGTAGCGTGATTGGCTGCCTGTGTGCTACCTCCAGTAGTGGCCTACCGCGCTGTTGCCCCAGTGCGCCTATGAAGACTCAGTGCCACAGCGCCATGTAGGTGAACATCGCTATAGCACCACTGGCACAATGGTGGCCATGCCCTGCATTGCTTCCTGCGCACTGCACATCAGCAGCGCAGCAGACGCCTGCATCAGCAACCCAGGCATGGGCAGTGAGGTGTGTACTAAGCATGTCACAGAACTGCGCCATTGGCTCTGCACGTTCAACACAATTGCGCAAAGTGCAACAACGCAATATTCAGTCATCATATGCAAAACAGCTAATCAGCCATGCAATGGCGCAGCACTGCAACTTGCATCCACTTAAAGTTGCACCTCACCTCATTTGCATGGGTTGCGTTATAAAAGTGCGACATTGGGCTGCAGTGGCCATAGTCAGCTACTGCAGTCTATTGGTGAGTTGCATGCTATTTGGGAGTGTGGACTGTGGATTTAGGGACATGCATGGGACTGCACAGTCACAGGTAACAACTGCCATTCTTACAGGCTAAATAATGACCGAGCAAGTTATGGGAGAGGAGGAACACAGTGGTGGGAGGATGAGGAGGCCTAATTTTACCAAGGCCGAGACCGAAGCCCTGTTTGAGGCCTACCTGGATCAGGGAGCCGCTTCTCAGCGGACAGCAGGAAACACCTCAAGCCCATGCTGCTGCATGGGAGGAGGTGGCATGTGCTGTGAACCTGTATGGCAGCCACCAGCACTCTGTGCAGGAGTGCAAGAAGAAGATGGGCACAGACAGGAGGAGGATAAAGGAAAAGGAGGCTGCCATCAGGGCAGCATGAGCTGCGACAGGTGGGGGGACAGCCGGAGGTGGTACACCTGACCCCACAGGAAGAGAGGATTGCTGGAAGCATGCAGTGTTGTACCATTGAGGGTGTTCTGGGTGGTGGCTTCCAGACGGGTGGTGGCCCATCACTGCAGGGTAAGTCATGGTCTGTCTATGAGGGGGCAGGGTAGGTCACATGCAGTAATGTGACTTTGTTTTCCCTTACAGATCCTGAGCATCTGCATGGGTCAGCGGTGGTGGGCCTGTCCACTGAGGACAGTCAGCTGGAGATGGAGGAGGGCCCATCCACCTCCACAGGTTTACGTGGCTCAGTGTGACAGTGGACCTGCCTGGCTGGCCACACTGATGTTGTTGTAACAGTTGCAGAGGAAGCCCTGCCCGTGTCCCAGGGTGACACGTCCGTGGATGCCAGCATGCTGTGACACGGGCCCGGTGCTGAGTCCGTCACCGATGATGATGTCACTAACGGCATGGACAGTGACACATATGTGCCACGGGATGGCCACACATCAGGTAACATCGTGGCCATGGCTGTGGGTGGTGCTGCCATGGAGGCCTGTGTGTCAGCTTAGTCCCAGCCTGTGCCTGTGGGCAGCACTGGTGTTTGTTCAGGACAGTGGGACTGTTGCGGCCACTGCAGCAGCACCACTGAGCCCTGGGGAGCGGTAGCTGGAGGGGCAGCATCAGCGGTCGGCCAATGGGCTTGGGGGTACAGGGTCCAGCGACATGCCCAGACCTGGTCCTGGTGTGCAGCACCTACCCTCAAGGGGTGCTGAGCATCAGAGCTGTGCACACCCTGAGGGACAGGATGCAGAGGAGGCAGATGACGTCTTGGACAAGCACACCCACCTACTGCAAACATCAGTCCAGCAGCAGATGCAGCTTGTGACATCGGTGGATGCACTGTGTGTGGCTCTGGAGTGGGCAGAGGAGAGTTGCAGCAGAGGCACCGCTCTGATCCTGGCAGGGATGGACTGGTTGTGGGAGGATGTGACCGCTGCCATTGACTGGCATGCAAAGGTATTCACTGCTGTCATGGCCACAATGGGCACACAGTCATGTGCCCATGTGTCGCGGACACCACGCAGTGCACTGTCCACCCCCGCATTCCCGGCATCATGTGACACCCTCCCTGTTGACACCAGGTTCAGCTGTGGGCATCCCGAGCACACCTGGCGCAGGCATGTTCGGTGTGCTACAGACCCCTGCACGAGCACGGTCTCGTTCATGCAGTGGATCCCCTGGGGGACCATCAGTATCACTCCATGAGGCCAGTGGTCAGCCTGTCAGTGCTGGCAGGTCTTGGCGGGGCCGCCCACACATCTGTGGTGGCTGGGGCACTGTGTCGCATGACTGACCTGTCTTCCAACATGGCTACTGTCTGGTGCTGCCCTGTGTGCATTGTGTCTTTCAGTGGGCAGTGCACGGGTGGGTACCCGGCCCTGCACGCAGACACACAGTCCATCTGCACACCCTCCCGGCTGCTGTCCGCAGTTCTGTGTGCATGATGATGCCTGCATTGTGCTGTACACCAATGTGCAATGGTGCTCAGCATCTGACACACGCACATGGACAGGCAGTGGGTGTGGTGGTCTGTGGACATGTGTGTGGCTAGGGGTGGCATTCTGAGTCAGTGTGCCTCCTACCATTTGTGCAAGTTTGGTGCATTGTGTGTGTGTGTGCACGTGTGTGTGTCCATCCACATGGCATGTTAGACCTTACCCATCCCTGGTTGTGTGAGTGGTTCCATGCCCTGCCACTTCCCTTGATGGCATGCACCCCTGGTATGTGTCCATGCATGGTTGTGGGTTGTGCCTTAGCCACTGGTGGTTGCACATGGCCCCATGACTTACCTGGGTTGGCTGAAGTGCTCCTCCATGATGGTGTTCCACTGCAGCTGTGCCAGCCGGAGCAGTCAGGGGTCCCATCGGCCAAGGGGGGGCTGCCCATCACCATCATCACTGGCATCCTCATTGTCCCCATTGCTGTCCCCCTCTTCGACCTGTATGGCTATCCCACATTCGTTGGCCATGTTGTGCAGGATGCAACAGGCCAGGAATAGCCTGCAGGCCTTTGAGGGGCTGTACTGTAGGGCACTGCCGGAAGTGTCCAGGCAACAGAAACATGCCTTCAGCATCCGGAGCACCCATTCAATGACATTACATGTGGTGGCGTGTGTCTCATTGTAGCGTTGCTGCGATGGGGTCACGGGCCACTGGTAGGGTGTGAGCAGCCAGGGATGGAGTGAGTATCCACTGTCACCTGTGTGTAGAGGGTGGAGGTTAGTTTGGTGATCAGCATCGGCCTGCCCCGGGCCATGTAGGCCACTACCCATGTCACTTCTGACCATGCCCCCCCAGGCCCTATGTCCATGTGGTTTGCATACTCACCCACTAGGTGTCCAGTAGGGATATCCCCACTCTCAAATCTGTGGCACAGTACTGACTGGTGCCAGATGAAGGCATCATGTGCTCCCCCAGGGTGCGTGGCACAGACATTGATTATGCGCCCCCTGGCATCGCACACCACCTGGCAGTTGATGCTGGCATAGCCCTTGTGATTGATGTATGCAGCCCCCTCAGGGCCAGGTGGTGTGTGGATGGCCACATGGGTGCAGTCTATTGCCCCTAGCATGCCAGGCATATGTGCTACCCTGTGGAATTCCTGTATGTTTGCTGTGTGCTACGCCAGTGTGCTGAGGAAATGGATGTACTCCACAGCATGTGGCAGCAGTGCGCTGAGGAATTGGGTGAGGTGGCGTGATGTGGCTGACTAGGTTATGCCTGTGGTGTCCCCAGTTGGTCTCTGGAAGGTACCCATGGTGAGCAAGCACATGCAAGCTGTCACTTTGGTCTCCACTGACAGGGCATGGCTCCGTCGTGTGGGTGCCTGCATCACATCACTGCACAGCTCACAGAGCCACCTCAGAATTGCCTGATTCAGGTGGTACTGGCCCACAATCTCTGTATCACTGTTCAGCTCGAAGCTGGTGTGGGCTCGGTACTGCCTGTTGGGGGCATACCGCCGACGGGCCCTTCCATGGCCACCCCCCGCTGCCCACCTTCTCACCCCCCTCATAACGGCCTCCTTCTGGAAGGTGGCACTGGCCATATCCCTGGCTTGTGTTCACCCCTCGGCAGCTGCTACTGTATTCCCCCCGCTGTCCTCACTGCTACTTCCCCTGCACCGGGAACACCTGCCTGTGCTTGCCTCACTGCTATGTGGTGTACCTCCCCCTTGTGCAATGTCTCCCCACACCTTCCCCTGTGGCTATTGCTTGCAGGTGCCCTTTCCTGCCTGGCCCTGTGTGTCCCTGCTGCCCAGTGTGTCCTGCTGTATTTTCTTTCATATGTGGCTTCCCTGTAGCGTTCTTGTGTCTCTCCCTTGCTCCCTTTTATTTTGGCTCATTTCCGCTATGGCGCAACTTCTGCTTGCTCCCCTATTGCGCATGGTGCAAGTTGTTGAATATCGCACTGTGCCATTTATGCATGGTTCCTCCCCCTTCAGTTGCGCATGCCTTCATTATCATTGTGCTGTTGCTCAGCGTGATTTGGGGGGCACAACTACCTCCTGCTGAATATCACAGAATGGCACATTTCCGGACTTGCACAGGTGCAACCCTATTGCATATGGCTCAACTCTTTTGAATATCTGGGCCAGATAATTTTTTTCAGAAAAATCAGGTTGAGACATTTTTTTGGAACCAAAGAACTGTCGAATGAGGATCCATCTAAACAAAAAGAAAGATACCTTCTAAAACAGGCAGTTGGCACAAAATCCCATGTTGACCCTCTTGGCTTTACACCACCACATATAACAACATACATGGATAAAGTGAATACTGACATAGAAAAAATAATGGAAGCAAGTGAGAAAAAATGACCAAATTTTAATATTACCAAAGAAGAGAAAGACGCATTAGACAATTTGGGGAATGATAAATTCATCATCATTAAACCGGCGGACAAAGGGTTGGGGGTTGTCATTCAGAATCTAAGTGCTTTTCCGGAAGAATGTCTGAGACAACTCAATAATGCACTCACTTATGAGAAAGTACCAATAATCCTTTTACAGCATTTGAAGGAAGAGATTTCTGAAAAAATCAAGAATGCAGTAGACAGAGGTATAATTGAACAATGGGTTGAACAAGAATTGATAAATAAGAAACCAAAGATACCATTATTTTATTGCTTACCCAAAATTCATAAGAATCCTGTAAATCTACCAGGAAGATCCATTATATTGGGTATTGGATCAATTATCGAACCGCTGTTCATTTTTTTAAATCATTTTTGTAAAATACTGGTACCAGATATATGGTCATACCTAAAGACAGCAAACATTATATTCAGATCTTAGAACAACTAAATAGAACTGAAGAGAATTTTGATGATTGCATCCTATTAATACTTGATGGGAAAATTCTATAGACAAACATACCCCATGAGGAGGGCATTGCAGCACTTGATCATTTTTTGTCTGACAGATCTAATAGTGAACCTGATAAGGATTTCATCTTAGAATTAACATTTGTATTGGAAAAAAATTACTTTGATTTTGAGGGACAACACTTCTTGCAGAAGATGGGCACTGCAATGGGGGCTACTCTGGCACCGACATATGCTAATCTGTATATGGCATACTTTGAAAAAATATATATTCAGTCAAAGGAGAAAGAATATGAATCTAATCTTTTATTATATAAAAGATTTATTGATGATATTTTGATTATCTGGAGTGGCACAAGTCATGACTTGCAAAACATCTATGAATATATGGAAGGGGCAACTGAGAACCTTTTATTCATAATGGAACACAGTGCTACAAGCATAGTCTTTCTTGATTTGAGATCTGATTAAAGAAAATGGGAAGATTACTACAGACCTACATAGGAAAGATATTGTGAAAAACACATTATTACATGCCAAAAGTTTTCACCCTAAGAATT
The DNA here is from genome assembly GCA_016271365.2 of Neoceratodus forsteri. NCBI lineage: Eukaryota > Metazoa > Chordata > Ceratodontiformes > Ceratodontidae > Neoceratodus > Neoceratodus forsteri. The sequence continues at coordinate 1,677,546,487 of CM057449.1, forward strand.
TAAAAAACAGCATCCCATATAGCCTGATCATTAGAGTTAAAAGAAACACCGGCACAGAAGAAAGATGTGAAACCAATCTGAGGGAACTGAGGTTTGAAGCATGGGGTTACAAGAAAGAAATGTTGCAAGTGGCAAAAAATAAAATTGATCTGAAGGAAAGAGAAGTATTGCTACAAGACAGAGTAAGACAAGAGCTAAATACAGGGAACAAAATCACAATGTCAACACAGTTTTCTGAACATTTTGGAAAGATAAAAAAATGTAATCCTTAATAACTGGAGTATTTTGCAGACCAGTGAGACAGGGATGAATATGTTTCACCCCAAACCATGGGTAACAGCAAAAAAGACCACTACTATAAGGAACAAGTAGGTTAAAATACAACACTGGAAACCAGAACCACTTCTAACAACATGGCTTAAAAGAGACGTGAAAGGTTTTTTCACATGTGGCAACTGTACACATTGCAATAATGGTATGAAAACTAAGCACATTAAAAGCACATGGAATGGCAAGTATACGATATTAAGGACTTTATCACCTGTAACTCAGACTTTGTGGTTTACTGTATAATGGGTCCCTGTTCTCTTCATTACATTGGACAAACCACCAGACCTTTGAAACAAAGAATTACAGAGCACAAAAGTAATATCGGAAGAGAAGATATCAGATCTCCTATAGCGAAACACTTTTTGGAGTTTAGACATGAAATTTCCTCCTTGAAATTCTCGGGATTGGAAAGGGTGATGGAACCTAGTTATGGGGGTGACAGAGAAACTGCTCTATTGAGAAGAGAGGCATGATGGATTTTTATGCTGTGAACATACAGAAGAAGATATGGTTTAAATGAGAATCTGATATGGACAACTATTGATTAACAAGTCAAATAGACTTTTAAATTTAATTTCATAGCTGATACATATTTATTCTGAAACATAGTGTGATCTGTCTAGGCATGAACTTATATGTCTCTACTGTGCTGACAAAAGGTTTCATTCTGGTTCTGACCTTTAGCAACCCCACTGACCTTCTAACAGGCACATGTTTCTCTCACCCCATTATTAGTTCTCCACCATATGTAACTCACAACACATGGTTCCCCCACCACTCTAGCATCCCATTTTGACCTCCTCTGGCCGTTTCTGGTTGTTTTTCCATCATTTTATTCCGAGGTCCAAAGGCCATTCCAACACCCTTTTCTTCCTCCCCTTCCATAAATCCATTTCTCTTCCCCCCACAGCCCCATTTTGTTTTTTGTTTTTGTCCATGTCTTACAACTAATATGTTGGTTTTGAGCTGCCGAATGAGATCCATGATTATTATAATATTCACCTTCTCTCCTTTCGCTTATTTTCCCTCTCTCCTCCTCTCCCACATCCTTGTATCATTATTATGAATTCTCATTTGCTTTCACTACACTGCCCAATCTTGCTTAGATAGCCTAAATCAGTGTTGGGTAAGTTACTTTGTTTATTACTTTCTATTACATTCAGAAACTTGTTCCAGAAAGCTCTGTGCAGTCACTAGCAAGAATGGAGAAGTACTAGAAAAAGTAATACACACTGCAATTATAGTTACTTATTTCTTTTTATACAAAATCAATACAAAAATAATAAATAACTATAACAGATTATATTTTTTGGAAGCAATAAGTTAGTTACTTTCAAATAAATGTAATCAGTTTTTACATATTTCTTTTGTATAAAAAGACATAAGCAATTGTAACTGTAAGGTGTATTACATTTTCCAGTACCTCTCCATCCATGCTAGTGACTGCACAGAGCTTTCTGGAACAAGTTTTCAAAAGTAATAGAAAAAGTAACTTACCCAACACTGGCCTAAATACTTATGTTAATTACTAGACAGTGCTTCTAGACACCAAGATTGTTATCTAATAACTGTGAAATCAACATTATTTGCAATGTTAAGCATTTGGAATGGGGGACCTCTCCTCTGCTTCACGACACTTTGGGTAGAAATTTCTTTATGACCGAGTCACCCAGGGTGTCGTCATTCATGACGTCTGCATGCTTCTGCATGTTCACCCGATGGCCCGGACCCTTCTTTGATGAAGATGCATGTGTGCATGAGTTAAAGTGGTGTCCTGACTTATGGTGGTGGTTTCATATAGTGGGTATGCTGCCTAAATGTTTGGATTAACTTGGTTGTTTGGAGAATAAAATCTCCTTTTGCAGCAGTGGCTTCAGTAACAGAAGTCCACTGAAATTTGATTACAAGGTGTAAGAGATTGCTGGTTTAAAACAGCATGCTGATTCCAGCATTTCAGACTGCTCTCAATCAAGAATGTTAAAACTGAAAGTGAGTTTCTGTTTGCTGTAGGTTTAAATGAAATTCAGGAAGAGATTTAAATCAAATCAAATCAAACTGTATTTTTATAGCGCCTTTCAGAACCAAGGCGCTGTACATAAAATCGAATACAAACAAATATAAATATGATTTAAAACAAACAATAAAACAAGTTAACCATAATTAGGGAAGGCCAAAGTGAATAAATAAGATTTCCAGCAATTTAAAGCAGGATACTTTTGTATCGGTAAGCACAGGTATGACATTGGTACGAATTTATGGGAAACCAGATTTTACTAAAATACAGCATACTACCTAAATAGAAACTCCTTTCACATATAGTTATATACAATTTAAATCTATTTTCAGATTTTACTGAAATGTGAATGGCAGCACCCCCACCCCACCCCCATTTGATTGGGTTATTATTGAAGAAGTAATTTTGACTCAAAATGTATAAATGAAGAGGTATGTTCCTCCTATTGATTTTTGATTTATATTTTAAAGGAGCTTACCTATTGTAAATTTAATTAAACATAGGATTTGGTGTTGTAATATGAAATTAACATTATTACTATTTTTTTCTTTTTCATTTTTAGAATTGGAAATTAGTTCATCTAATAATAAAAAAATGGAAAGATATTAAGTATGATGTAGTGCTTGTGACACTTGGCCAGCAGGTTATGATTATTTGTAATAAAGAATAAGGTGTGTGAGTGTCTCACATGAGACATCCTGTACTATGGGTGCCCCCCCCCAGGTTTTAGTGGAAATAACAGGATATATAAACCTGAAACCAGGAGGTAATTAAAAGACTAGAGAGACTTAATTAAGGGTCACATGTTTTCCTATCTTAATTAGAACTGTTCCAGCTGCCAGGATATAGGGCTCATAAACTTTGGTGATGTCTTAGAGAAAAAACATGTATCCCACCATGGTGCTAAAGTTGTAAAAAAACCTTTGATGCCTTGGGAATAGGATCCACACAAGATCAAAGGAAAGGCTTGATTAAAGACTGTCATAATTTGGGAAATTAGTTTTGCTGAAGTCACAGTATTTAAAAATCTCCTGACAGGAAGATCATTGTTTGTATATTTTTCATATTCTAAAAGGAGGAGCTAGATGACATCATAGAAGGGGTGTGGAAACAGAGTTAAACTGTATTCTGTGTTTGAACTGAGATACATTTTTTTTTTGGACTCTTAAGAAACAAGATCTCTCATCTAACTTAAGCACTGTAAAGAGGTAATACATTAGATGGAAAAATTCTAATTGTATTGTGGAAGGAGTTTATGTTTTGTACTTTAACATTGTTCTTTTAAGTGATTGCATGCTTTTTGATATAGGGTTTTGTATTTACATTTTTATCCATTTTAGTAAAAATATAATCTTGAATGACTGCCTGGGTGTGTCTTCGAAGTTCTTTGTGCATGTGATGTATAGAGGGTTAAAACTGACAGAAACTGTTCAGAGCTTGATGGTGTTACTAAACTGGGAAAAGGTAAGAATATATCTAAGGTCTTTTATAGAGTTTTAAGCGTTCATTTTTGATAACTGATTAGGTGCCCTTAGGCGAAAGATATCTTGCATCCCCCTGAAGAGCAGATTATCTGAGCCTGTATATTTGGGTGCACTAGCATAAGGTTCACAGTTTGAATCCCCCCAGAACTTGAGACCAAAAGTGATTCAGACCCACAAGCAGACAGGAGGGTTACAATGTCTGTTACCTGTTCACAATACTGCACTCAGAGGTTGGCACTGTGGGAACAGAGGACCTGACCCGCTGAGTGCATTTGTGACAATGTTCATTGTCTGAAGAAGGAACAATTACGGTTCTGAAATGTTACAAAAATAAAAGCGTTTCTGTTGAGCAAAAGAAAAGAAAAGAGAAGGATAATAAATTGAAATATATGGATTTCATGTTCTGTTTCATTTGGGTTGAGTGAGGATCTATGTGTGACTTTGTTCTCTACATTTCAAGATTTTTTTTGACTCCCCTTATTATGCTGCTTTGAATTGAAATCACCAAAAGGGAACCCTGGGATATACAAGGCGGAGGTGTAGACCTAGACACATACCAGGAAAACAGAAAGTTTGGATTAGACAGTTATTTAGTTGAAGCCAGAATATCAGGCCCCAAACAGTAGATGCTGCTGCAGCAGTTATTATTATTCTCGGACTCAACGGTCCTGGATACATCACTGTCACATAGGAAAGGATACATTGTAGGAACAAGAAAGGCCATTAGAAATGTTAATATGGAGATTCCTAGGGGCCATAAAACCAGCAGGAAAGTTTGGAAAACATTCCTTTCAGCAAATAAAGGGAAGGCCTTTCTAGGAATAAACCTACAAATCAAAATACTCTGAAAAATGTAATTTTTTTTTTTGCAAATTTTGACTTTAGTTCTCCTTTAAGGATTTGAAAGATAATTTTCTAAGGTAAATAACCTACTAGCTACACTCTCAGAAGAAGATAGGGTGAACTTAAAGAAGCAACTAACTTCACAAGAATCAAATGTAGTAATTAAATCGCTTAAAACATTTCTTTGGAAATAAACCTGAATGGTTTAATAGAGAAGGGTTGCACTTAAAGAAGAAAGTGGCAATGTGTTAAGACACAAGTTCCTAAACATTATTAACAAATCTTTAAGCTAAACATACTGGGTCTGTGAGACGAGCTAATTTTTTAAACAATGAGGCAGCAACAACTGGGGACAATATTAAGGAAAAATCATTATGTGATGGTTACACGAGTAAAATAAAACCAGTCAGAAAAAATGTAAAAGAGCTTGGTGGTTGTTTGTTGATTAATGCAAGACATATGAATCACATGCAAGATTAGCTGTTATCTTTAGCGCCTACTCAAAATGTGACGCTGTAAATATAACAGAGACCTGGTTGTCAGAAAATGACTCCCAGGGAAAACAAATGCAATGGTACCATCTTTTTTGGGAAGGACTGGAGAAGCAGGCAAAAAGAAGATACTGAAGTATACCTGCATGATGATATTAATGCAACTGAAGTTAATTCATTGGAAGTAATGTAGGTGCACCTGAATACATGCTGTAAAATATTAAAGGGGTAAGGGGCAGTGACTGCTTGACTGGTATTTGCTATTGAACATCTGATCAGAAATTCATTAATAAAAATATAATGAGATACGAGATAGAACAAGCAGACAGAAGGAGCTGAATAATCTTTGTGGAAGACCTGGGTTATAATGGTATCAACTAAAAGAATCATTAACCAGAACTGGTGCAGAGAGATCCTGTTTTTGAAAATGTTGCACAATGACAGCCTCGAGCAACACCTTGGGTAGAGCACAAGAGGATCAGCACTAGAGGACATTGAGCTTTAGGTAGTCAGTTTGTTGAATGCTATATCAAAGAATCCTTTGGTGTAAGTGACCACAACATGGTTTCTGATTTCATCAGAAATACAGCAAAAAGCTGGCCCCAGTGGCATGGAGGACTAAGGCACTGAGCACCTTACCTCCTGCCATGCCAGTGACCCATGTTCAAAAATTGATGCGGGTCCCAAAGGGGCCAGCAATGGTGAGGGAGGACTGAATATTCCTAGAACAGCTATCCTTCCTCAGGAAGGGGGTGACAGTGTCCAGCTGCTCATCTGGTACCTGGAGAAATTTGGACAGTAGCACAGCGGGAACCCACATGCAGGATGCCAGGGGCATCTCAGCAAACGCTGAGCATGCTGCACATTGCATCCATTGCATGGGTGATGGGCCATGGGGTGAAAATGGAGGAAAATCCACTGGCCACAGGATGAAGTCTAACCATCTGTAGGCCCCACACCCATGATTGGATATCTATGAAGGTGGTCCTCTGGCAGAACACAGTGGAGCAAGGTATTTTATTTATTTTAAAGCTTCACCAGGAAGGCATACTGAGCAGGACTGCTTGTTTCTAGATGCATCCTAGGGGGAGTGGGGAAGGGGAAACAGTTTACAGTAGTAACAATATTTACAGCATTAGACTAACAGTGTGAAACAGTTACTATATATATATATATACACACACACACACACACACATTCATTCAAAAAACTACATTAATGCATCAATTAGGTTTTTATTAAAGCATAAAAAACGAGAAATTCGATGTTGGGGTTATCCAACCTACCCCACCCCACCCTTCACACACCAACAGGCATCACGGTGTACCTTGGGGTCATCAGCCTAACTCTCACCCCATTCCATGTGTAAACAACATGAGATGGTACAGTATAGGAGAATGGGGTGAGAGTTAGACTCAGTGACTCCAAGGCACACCCCAACACCTGTTAGTGTATGGAGGGTGGGGTGGTGGTGGGGAGGTAGGGGTGGTAACCCTAACATCGAATTTCCAAGCTTTTTACACTTTAATAAAAACCCTAACTGATGCATTAATGTCATTTTTTGCAATGAATTTCCCTTCTTTTTGAGAAAGTGTAATGTAACTGACATGTGGTTGTGGGAGGGCAGGCCCGTTGTTCCCTGCACTGCCCTCATGCTACCCATTGTTGCATAATGATATGCATAAGTGGGAGCATGGCCCTCTGGGCCCTGTGATCCCACTTACACATAAGTATGGACATACCACAGCCCTATAGTCATGAAAACTAACCCTTGTAACACTAATTTGGCAATATCTCAGTAACCTTATCAACTATGGAAAAAATTCCACTACAGTTGTAATCATGACTTCAAAACCTCCATGGGTACTTAGTCCACCTCAAGGTGGACTAAGCTGTGGAGACTGAAAAATCCATATCTTGAATCATTTTCAAGATGTGGGTGCCACAATTCAATGGACATACATAACTCAGGTATTTTAGGATTTTTTTCACCCAGTTTTCAACATGGCATTTTGGGGACCCCACCTCATGAACTATGCCACTGTCATTCTGTTAATCTGTCTTGAAAGTTGAGTTTGCACAGAGAACACACCATTCTGCACCACAGGTGTGAAATCATGTTTTGGACAGGATGTGAAAAATAACAGCTGTACACTGTTCATAAGAAGGTGTGGAAAAGTGTAATGTTGAAAATCAGAAGGGAAAATATGAAAAATTGGTGAAGTTACGAGCGTGTGTAGAAACTGCACAATGCACACTCATAACGTGTCCATTTCTGGGAATTTTTTAACTAAATTTTCAACATGGGCTTTTTAGGAAAGTGGAGGTGGACGCGGCTACAATTATCAGAGAGGAGGTCAGAGGGGATGGAGCTGGAGAACATATCAGAGGTAAATGACCTGGATATTAACATTTCAAACCATGAGTTGTTGGACATTAAAAGACAGGTGTTACAAAAAGGTTTAAACTTTGCCCCAACTAATATCTTCAATGAATTTTGGACTGTGGTAGACCTGCATAGCTTTACCAGAAAGCTTGATTTGGAAAATTCAGTTCTCGGGATCAGATCAGCCCAATACATGTAATAACAGTAGTAATTCCCAAGAGACATTCATAACATTGAGGAAGCCTTTGACATACATAACCTCAAGAAATACAGTAGTAGCCATATTTAAGAAATTGTGTGAAAATGAAATACAACAACTTGCAGTAAAAGGGATTAAGCCAAGATTTATTAACTGCACTAAAGAGGAAAAAGTGGCCATCCAGAGGCTGGCAGAAAATGACCAAACTGAAATTAAGAAAAGCAGATAAAGGGGGAGTAACTGTGATCATGGGCAAAGTTAAGTGTAAGGCAGAGATACTAAGACAACTGTCTGATGAATGTTTTTATAAAAAATTGACTAAAGATTTGAAAAATGAATTTAAGAAGGAAATTGATGTTTATTTATATGACTGTTTCATGAAGGGACTTATTACAAAACAAACATATGAAATCTTGTTTGTTCCCTACCTCATTCCACACCCCATTAGAGCAGTCCTGTACAGACTGCCAAAGATTCATAAAAACCTTTCTAACCCACCTGCACATCCCATTGTTTCTAGCATAAGCTTGCTAACCGAGCTTTTGGCCCAGTTTATTGACCAGCATATAAGGGAATATGTAGAGATGGGCCCAGCATACCTGAAGGATACAACTCATTTGCTGAATATACTAAATGGGGTCCATATGGAACAAACAGATATCTGGGTCACTCTAGACATAACCTCATTATATACAAATATACAGAATGAAGGGGCATAACAGCATTGGGGAACACACTGTATGAAAAATCAGAGTATTCAAACAATTTCATTGAATCTCTATTGACAACAACAGAAAAAGTGTTAAAGTTTAATGTGTTCATGTTCAATCAGCAGTTCTATTTGCAGGTGATGAGGACGGTGATCAATATTTATTTGGCAAAATGGAAAACTAAGAATATTTTATGAGAAAGAAATCCTTTTTATGACAAAATCAAGTTGTATGAAAGGTTTATTGATGATCTGCTGATAAACTGGGAGGAACAGAAGAGGCATTGCTAAAATTGATTATTTATCTGGAATAAAGTAATGAACATTTGAAGTTTGCAATGGTACAAGAGCGCCTTAAAATTAGCATTTTGGATTTAATGCTGCAAAAAGGAGGCACAGGTAGGGTAGAAACTAATCTTTTTAGGAAGTAAACAGATCGAAATGCTTTATTGAAATATGACAGTTTCTACCCGAGACCACTTGTGAATAGTATACCAAAAGGGCAGTTGTTGCTCCTAAAGCAGAACACAAGTGATAATGATGAATATAGAAGAAATGTAGAGTGGTGGAAGGAACATTTTAAAACAAGGGGATATAACAATAAATGTTTGGAAAAGGCAGAGAAACAAGTAGATATTATCCCAAGAGAGAATTTGTTGACACAAAATAGGAAAGAGAATTCACAGACACTTAACTTTGTATGTGATTTTACTCCACAGAGCTATGAGCTGAAAGAAATACTGCAAAGGAATTGGCATGTACTAAAAGCAGAACAGAAATTGGTAGAAGCAACCCCCCCCCAAGGTTTGTGTACAGATGGTTAAAAAACATTGGAGACAAAGTGACCCACAGCCTGTATAACGTGACTGAGACAACTACTAGAAACCCTTTACCTGGTGGGACCCACACCTGTGGTAACTGCGTTTTTTGTTCAAAAATTTTGACTGGAAACATGTTTCAACATCCAGCTACTGGAAAGGATTATGAACTGAGAGACTTTATTAACTGTAACACCACGTATATGGTATATATTGCAAGTTGTGAAATATGTAAAAGTTTCTATGTAGGAAAAACCAAGAGGAGTTTCAAAAATAGGATAGCAGAACATCTGGCATGCATTAGGAAAAGAGATACAAAAAATACATTAGCCATGCATGAGATATTAAAAGGTTCTAGCCATTATTTTAAGTTCCAGGGTGGAAAAGGTTGTTATCAGCCCAAGGGGGGGGGGCATGATTGGGATAACAAACTTCTACAGAATGAAAGTAAATGGCAGTACATGCTAAGACCTCACTCTAGTGAGGGGCTGAATGAAAATTTCAGTCTAGTGCCTTTTCTTAAACATAAAAGATAGGATGTGAAAGTGTATTAAAATACCTATGTCCTTTACAGTCATTATTTTAGGTAAAAATGAGTGCAATATAGGAGGTTACTGTACAATATATGGGATTAGTTCAATGCACTGCATCAGTATTTAATGCATAGAATTATAATATGCATGTGTGTTTTTGTAGACTATTATAAGTGCTGTGATGTGTGCTGACTAGTGCTGGGCTCTGATGAATTCATTTGTGATATTTGTAATAGTTTTATGGGAGAAATTGAACATGATAGGTAGATTTAAATAGTCATGTGATTAATCTAGAGTTATATAAATGGATGATGTCAGTGCTTAAACCACACCTTGATAAAGCATCAGACAGGATGTGAAACACTGGTGGTAGGGGAGCAACTTGCTGCCATGTTTTAAATATGTTTATTCAATAAATATTTTTGATAAACGGAACTTAGCTTCAAAGTTCATTTTGTGACAGTACATGTTGGGTAGCCGGATACCTTGCTGATACTTTTGGACTATAATTCTGAGCTCCAATACTGTTCCATGGTGGCCGACTCTGTGCTTTAATTCATACTTTTTAAGAAATCCCCTCATGAACACTGACACTGTGATTTTGTTAATCCATCCCGAAAGTTGATTTCACACAGTGACCAAGAAATCCTGTGCCAGAGGTGCGAAAACACATTTTGGGCAGGATGTGAGAAATGACAGCTGCACTCTTCCTGAGGAGGTGTGAAAAAATGACAATGTTGAAAATCTGGAGTGAAAATATTAAAAATTTGTGAAGTTACCAGTGTGCATAGAAACTGCGCAATGCACGCTTATAATGTGTCCATTTTTTAAATGTTTTGCACCAAATTTTGAACATGGGCTTTTTGAGACCTCCCCCATGAACACTGAGAATGTCATTTTGTTAATCGGTCCTGAAAGATGATTCCACACAGTGACCACAATATCACCTTTTGAGACAGAGTTATGAAATGAGAGTGCCAGTGTTTATGAGTTGGGGTCCCAAAATGCCTATGTTGAAAATTTGGCGAGAAAATACCAAAAAATGGCTGAGCTATCTACATTTAAATGTTTTCTTTGTATCGGAGTCATACGAAGTAGGATCTAAGTTTGTATGATGAGATACAAACTAAGATCCTATGTTGTAAGACTCACGAAAAAGGATCTTAGTTCGTATCTCGTCATATGAACTAAGATCCTACTTTGTATGATGCCGATATGAACAAAGAATTTAAATGTTAAATAAAACATATTCTAAGGGTATTTTCTGAGCAGTAAAGTGCAGAATGCACCTAGAGGATCCCAATAAGCAAGATACATGTAATGGTTCCGCCCCATAATATCATTTTGGGAGGTTTCCATTTCTGAATTTTTCAGACAAAACTGAAAACAAGATGGCAACCATATGAAAGAGGAATTTTCTCATACAATGCAGGATTCCTCTCTCATATCATACAGCTATATTGAAGTGCTTACTGAGCATGCTCAGAAATTATTTTTTTTTTTTCAAATTTTTAAAGTGCAATACTTAAAAACAGCTTATTGTTTTTTCACTAGACCAGCAAAAGGCACATCTGTGGGGTAGTCCCTTTCTGTCCTGTACGCAAGTTCAAAGAAAAATCCCAGCAAACTCAATGGATAAAAACATGTTTTTTCACCTTTCCATAACTTGAAAGCCACAAATCCGACTGGAACAAAACTTACCAGATCAAGAGATCCACACCATAGGAAGGGGCATACCAAATTTCATGCACATTCATTTAACAGTTGCAAATTTATTAAAGTGTAAAATCTTTGGCGTGGCTTGGCTCTTAATGAGATGGCTGCCTAATGTGAGTGCTCTCTAACTCGGGGACAATCCTTGTGATAAACACCGCTTTTCATTACAAATTTTATTCTAGAGCAGCAAGGTGGGTAATGGGAGTCATTCAGGAGGTCGAGTTCAGCACGGATTTCATCTCCGTACTATCCTGTGTGGGGTGATTTGCTCATAAGTTGCTTCAGCATGTCGAGACGCAGCAGCCCTGGAAAGGCCTCAGGCTCAAGTACTCAGCAAACCCAAGACATGTTTACTACACTTTTGAAACAAATGGCTGAGGTTACACTAGCCTCAAATAACACTACGCTGGCCATTAATAGACTTGATGCTCGGCTAGACCAGACCAAGAAAAAAATGAAGGAGAATATTATAGCCCTGGAAGATCTCTCCTCAACAGTGCGGGAACAAGAGAGGACAATTCTTATGCTACAACCAAAGTGGATGATATGGAGAACCGGAGCCGACGTAATAATTTGCGACTCATAGGTTTCCCCGAAGATGTAGAACAGGGGAATCCTATTGAATTCTTGTACGACACTTTTCCAGATCTCCTGAAACACGATCTCCCTCCTGGCTTTACAATTGAGCATGCACTTAGAACCCTAGCCCCAAAGCCAAAACCGGGCGACAAGCCCAGGCTGATTATGCTATGCATATTAAACTTTGTGGACAAGGAGTGGATTGCATCTTGGGCCCAAGAGCTTGGAGCTCTTTCTTGGTGGGGGCACAAAATTCTCGTCTTTCAAGATTATTCCTGAGATCTGGCAGTTCAACGGAAAGAATACTCGGAAGCTTGGCGCAAAATGCATGAGCTGGGAATTAAATTTTCACTTAGATATCCAGCGACCATGCACTTGGAAGTGAATGGTACCTATATCTCCTTTGTCCCCCCAAATAGTCTTATGGAATACCTACACAATAACTGGCCATCTCATACTAGTGGGGAGGGTGCCCAAAAGGAGACTGCTATATCTGTAGGTCACCAAAAAGATAACTTATCGCTAGAGGGTGCCTTCACTACAGAAACTCGGCCTTGTGGTTTCCAGTTTCAGGGCCGGAGTTCACCCTTACCAGCCAGATCATGGAATTGACAGCAAACCAAGAAACACCACAAGAGAGATCATCCCCAAGATCGGGCCTGGAACTCTTCTGGTACATCAACTGGACATTCATTGCCCTCTACAAAATATGTATCTAACTTCTTCTCACCTAACAGATATGCATTGCTCACACTGGCTATCCAGGATGACTTCCCTGCATATCCGGAGGAGGAGATGGTGCAGGAAGCCACTAAGACTGAATTCCCTTCTCGTGAAAATGCTCCAGCTGAACTTACGCCAATGCCTCCCCCCAGAAGCCACGGACAACTACTGTAGCAGTTACTGATTCAGAAATATGTGATGTTTTGAAGTCACATCACCAGTCTCCTTCAGACACTGAAATAATGCAGGCGCTGGAAGTACAGGATCACTCATAGATAAGTGTCCGTAATCTTATATTTGATCTGCATGGCTTGGTAAGGGTCGAGGGAGGGGATTGGTTCCTGTTGTGGTATCCTTTCTTAAATTGATGTTAACTGCTGGGTTAATTACTTCCTCATCGTACATGTCATAGCCTTGTGTCTTGTGTAGGATTCTGGGATGCAAATACTCATCCTTGATAATGTCTTTGCTATTTTTGGGTGTCAGGATGTCCAGATGTCCGGAACTGGGGGGGGTTAAGAATCAGGAAGTTTAACCTCACTTTTCTCCTCTCTGGGGCCAGGTCCTGGAGAATACAATCTTTAGGGAGGTTCAAAGGTGAGTGCCATCATTTAGCGGGAGGGGTTATGGCAGTACATGAATATAGGTTTTCACTGTAAAGTTGATACTCCCATTTATCTGACTTAATGTGATGGGTACTAAGCGCTTACTCAGTTTTGTTATCCTTCATTCTTTTGAATCTAGATGGACGGTATGTACATAACATACTGTGATGAGCAATACCCACTCTTATTGGTGTTTGCAGAGAAACATAGGTCCACAGAAACATACCTGTACTGTCAATAGACTAGACTACTGCTATGGTAATAGTGTGTGTGTTTATCAATAGTACTCCACTTATATCCTTTCATAAGGAACCCCCGGGGCGACAATGCTCACATGGGGTGGTGCACTCCATCTCTGTTTATAGTCTCACCACCCTCATTACAGGTGAAGTGGCACGGCCTGTGAGGAGTATGACCCCTCAGCCTGGGATACCCTTATACACCACTGTGCAAGGTAGCGCAATGTCTGTAAATAGTTTGTGTTCTTTATTCTTTATGATCCAAATGTTATTGTTCATCAATGTTCAGAATATGTATATAACTCTCTCAGATATATTAGAGAGGTATGTCACTAGTAACTCTTGGCAATTACATACTCCGCAGCAGTCCAGGTCAGTAAGAACTGTCAGCCCTGTCAGTACGTTTCTCTGGTAAGGGGACTTTACCCTTACCCTTACCCCAAAATGTTTTATTATAAACTATCTAATGAGTAACATCTCCATTATTACCTGGAATGTGAGTGGGTTAAATTCCCCTTCCAAAAGAAAACAGGAGATTACCCATTTAAAAAGACTTAAAACCCAAGTTGCCTTTTTGCAAGAAACAAAACTTACTGAGCAGGATTGCAAATACTTAATCAGAGTCTGGGTGGGCTTAGAACTGCACTCTTGTGCTGCCACAAAAAAAAGAGGTGTGGCAATCCTGCTTCAAAAATCACTCCCATGGTATGTGTTAATGAGAAAGGCAGATCCCCAGGGAAGATGGGTAATAGCCTTGCTGGACACCCCTAACGGCCACCTCCTAGTGGTAAATATATATGCCCCGAATCTGGATGACCCATCCTTCTTTCTTGATCTGAACACCAAATTAGAGTCAATGGTAGAGAATGACACACCTATTATATCTGGGGTGGATTTTAATCTCACCTTAGTCCCTGTGTTAGACAGAAGTGATCAAGGTAAGGAAACGCATACCCGAGGGGTGGAGGCGGCCCTTCACCTTAGCTCTAAGTACCAGCCGGTAGACATATGCCGCTTAGTTCACCCTACAGTTTGGGACTATTCCTATCACTCTGTGGTGCATGACACATATAGCAGGCTGGACTTCTGGCTTATTTCCCAAACCCTTACACACCAGGTCTTGGAATCTGCTATTCTTCACATGGTCATCTCGGACCATGCTCCAGTACAACTGATTATATCTTGTTGCCTTCCTGCCCCATGGTCATCTACCTGGAGATGGGACCTGCTTCTTCTATGGGATTCTAAATGTGTAAAATGGGCTAAATCAGAAACCATAAACTTTCTTCAGGAAAACCCTATAGATAACACCTCTGCCCAAAACACCTGAGAAGCTTACAAAGCGACTATGCGGGGTAAGATCATAGGGTATGCCTCACATAGGAGGAAAAGTAGAGAAGGGAAACTGACTCAACTGGAAAGAGACTTGTGCGATGCTGAAAAGACTCTAAAAGCTCAATCACACCCATGGTCTCATTCAATGTGGGGGCGACAGGTCCTTGCTATAAGAACTAGGATAAATGAACTTCTATCCAGAAAGGCTGATTTGGCACTCCTCAGGATAAAGCACTTGTATTGGGAGGGGGGGAGTGAGAAAATTCTGGCCAACCAACTGCCAAGACAACAAGGGAATAGCTATATGGGGGGGGGCTGAAAGATCCAGCCTCAGGGACAGTGAAAACCAATCCTCAGGAAGTGAATGATATCATGACAGCATTCTATTCCCAACTATATCTATCAACCAGAGCAGAGCCCTGTCCAGATATGACAGCATTCTTACAAAGTATTAGTCTTCTAAAGCTATCCCCAGTGCAGAGTGCCACTCTCGAAGAGCGTCTGACACAAGCGGAGGTAGTGACTGCCCTGATGGCCCTAAAGAAAGGGAAGTCCCCCGGAAGCGATGGGTTCCCCCTCCTCCACTTCAAACTACCACCCTATCTCTCTCTCCTCCCAGTCCTTGCTAAACTACAAGAACACCTGGTGCTTGCCCAACTTACCTCCTTTCTCTCCGACTCTAACTTCTTCACACCATTTCAGTCTGGTTTCAAAAAGGGCCACTCAATTGCATCCTCCTTGTTAAGACTCACTGACACCATCCTCTCCGGAATGGATAGAGGGCAGATCTCCTCAGCAATATTTGTCGACCTCACTAAAGTATTCGAC
Organism: Neoceratodus forsteri; assembly: GCA_016271365.2. Taxonomy (NCBI): domain Eukaryota; kingdom Metazoa; phylum Chordata; order Ceratodontiformes; family Ceratodontidae; genus Neoceratodus; species Neoceratodus forsteri. The sequence continues at coordinate 1,677,562,319 of CM057449.1, forward strand.
ACTGTCTCCCACCCCTTGCTGCTAACAAGCCTTTCAGATGCATGCCTCACTATCTCAGCCACTAACTGGTTCAGTGCCTACCTCTCAGAAAGAACACAGTCAGTAAGAATTGCAGATGCCACATCATCCCACCTTTCCCGTGACTACTGGTGTCCCCCAAGGGTCAGTATTTGACCCCATCCTGTTCTCCATTTTCCTCAACAACCTGCCACAAATCTGCACAGCTACATCTATATATATGTACGCGGACGACACCGTCCTATTCGCCTCTGGCTCCTCCCTGGAAGAAGTAGCATCCAGTCTCCAGTCTAACTTCAATAAAGTTCAACTCTGGTTCAGTTCACACCAGCTCTCTCTCAACACTAAAAAAACTGTCACCATCTCCTTTGGCACAAGACATTGGCTATCCCAACTCCACTTCCTCCCCTCCTTCCACACTTAGGATGGGACAACCCTGGAGGACGTCACTTCCTTCCGGTATCTAGGGGTATGGCTCGACCATCACCTTACCTTCTCTGACCGCATTGACGCAATCATAAAAAAACCGCGCCCCAAGCTAGGTTCCCCGTACAGGAACCACTCCTGCCTCCCTTTTACAGTTAGGCAGAAACTAGTGCAGAAGATGATCCTTCCTTCCTTAGACTACTGTGACATAGTCTACAGCACTGCACCTAAATCCACCTTATCTAAATTAGACCCCCTCTTCAACACCTTCTGCTGCTTCACTCTTGATGCCCCTGTTCCCACCAATGTGACCTCTACGGCTCCCTCGCCTTCCCATCTCTTGAAAATCGCCGACAACTGCACTACTCCAAATTTGTCTCAAAATTCTGGCTTGGCGCCCTACCTTCCTACCTCTCCACCATACTGTTGTTGGCTCCCACTCCCCCTCATGCCCTACGGTCCCTTGACACCCAACTACTAAATATCCCCAGACGAAAGACCTCTGCTGGACAAACAGCCTTCTCACACCGATTCCCAAAACTCTGGAATGCTCTCCCCCCTCAAATTCGTCACTCTTCTTCCACCCATTCCCTATCAACTGAACTGGCAAACTACTTCATGGTAAACTGTGCCTGCATTTAACAACTCTAATGACCCCCCCTCCAAATTCCCATTGCCTGACCAGCAGCACCGCCCTATCCTTAGAAGCTGGTTTATAAAAAAACAACCATGGCACTTACTTGCCTACTCTTGTCTCTCTCTGTCCTGCCTAGATTTAGCCCTAAGTGTTAATCTACAGCAACAATCTGTACTCTATGTATGTATGTATCTATGTATGTATGTAAGTTGTATGTATACCTCAGGTATACGCTTTTGGCTGACTGTTAACCAATGTTGTAACCAAATATTACCATTCTCCTCTATATACCTGATTTAGTTGTTATTGTGATAACCTGTGTGTTATCCTCCCTTTGTAACCCTGCCCCCAGGTCGCTCTGGGAGACGAGCATCATTTTGCTCAGTGTGCCTTTCCTGGTGATTCAATTCAATAAATAAATAAATAAAATAAAATCTTAGCGTTTTGTATAGAATAGGTGCTAAGTCTGAATAATTCAATTTCAGCAGTAAAATATAAAGAATCCCCTTTGGAAAAGGTCTCAGAGAAATATAATCTATTTCTGTTACGATGTGGGAGAAAATGTGCTCATTACTCTGGTGCCAGTATCAAACAAGAAGAAACAGTACCTGCATGGTTTCAGTCACCCTAGAAGAAATACAAAAAGTAATCCCTTAAGCACCTTCAGGGAGAGTCAGGTTTCCTCATCTGAGTTGCTGAACTCTACTGCTTCAGGTGTTTGTGGTCTCTGGGTGTATTTTTGTGCCCATTTCAGGGTGTCCTGTGAATCAGTAAACAGATAGAACTTCCCTTCCTGCACAATTCTCAATCAGGCAGGGAAGACCATTTTGTGTGATATACCTGCTTCCCAGAGCATAGCATGAACACCATTGAATTTTTTTTTTTCGCTGCCAGGTAGCATAGCTTAAATCAGGGAAGATCTGAACCGGAAAGCCATCCTGAAGAAAAGTCTTCTTCTGTCTGGCTAAAGCCAGCACTCCGTCTCTGGTACCTATCCCATCAACCACCACTACAATGGCTTGAGGTGTGTCTGCATTCAGCTGTCTTCCATGGGACATAACCAGGCAGGCTTTCTGCATAGCAATCGGGTGCTCCAGCACTGTATTCCTGAATTGCTATTGAAACCAGTCTCCGAGAAACATTGAGAAGCGGTCACCCTCTGACTCTTCAGGTATTCCAAGCAAATGAATGTTAGCAGATTGTGCTTAGTTTTCTAATGTTTCTAATCTTGTGCACAAATGGTGATTCTCTTTGACTAAAGATGCTGACAATCTCAGGGCTACATCTGACTTTTTCATTGCTTTGACTGTGGCGGTTTGCAGCCCCTTCATGGTTGTTTCCAGGGTAGATACTTGATTAGTTAGATTATTGAATTTATCAGAGATCCCCATTACTGATTTTATGAAGGTGTTTAGTTTTGCACCCAATATCTGAAGAGTTTCTTCTGGTGGCTCTGAATCAGTTGTAGTAGCGTGGCCTTGGGCCGACTGCATGGTCAAAGTTTCTGAAATGTTTTTGCTGGCAGCACCTTCTTACCCATACGTCTCCTTCTGAGACTTTTCCACATTAAAGCACTGTCTTGTAAAATGCAGATCTAGAGTGATATATTGTTGATGTTAAGAAAAAATCCAAATTGATAGCCTTTCAAATAAGCTATTACACAGAGATGTAAGCTGGGACGACCATCTTGCTCAGGCTCAACAGCGCCCCCTCAAAACGTTCCATTTGTGAGCATGCACAGTTGAATAAATCAGCATTCTACTCATAACTGAATTTTTGTGAAAGTCTACTGTATGTCTTCACTATATGACATAGCTGTTTTGAATGTATGACTGCTATGGCATAAAGAACAATCACGGTACGACACTACTGTTTTGTATATATGACATATGTGACATATAGTGCAATAATGGAATGGCACATCTGTCGTATAGTGTTAGTGTAAGTGTATGTTGTCGTCATTCGTGATTTGAGGTTGTATATCCATAGCGCCGTCATGAGTTCATCAGCTGTGTTTTTGCCTTCATAACCCTACAACCTCCTTTGCTGGCCTAGATAACATTCAAAAAAGTACCCATTCAGTCGCAGTAACTGTTGACTTTGTAAATACAATGTTTAATGTTGTGAGTCAGTGTAGGTATTGAAGTTACATATGTGACCAGAAACGTATAAGTGCTTGTCCTTGAAGACTTAGTACTTCCACTGAATGACACAGCTGTCTTTGATAAATGACAGTTGTGTTGTATAGTACATAGTACTTGCACTATATGACACAGCTGTCATTCATTCATGACAGCTGTGTCATATATTACTTGCACTATACTACACAGCTGTCTTTAATAAATGACAACTATTTCATATAGTGCAAGTACTAAGTACTATACAAAAACAGCTGTCATCTATTAAAGAGAGCTGTGTCATTTAGGACTTAATACTTACACTATACGACACAGCTGTAATTTATTAAAGACAACTGTGTTCTATAGTACTTAGTACTTGCACTATACAACTTAGCTGTCTTTAATAAATGGCAACAGTGTTGTACAGTACTTAGTACTTGCACTATATGACACAGTTGTCTTTAATAATCGACAACTGTGTCGTATAGTACTTAATACTTGCACTATATGACACAGCTGTCATTTAATAAAGACAGCTGTGTTCTGTAGTGCTTAGTACTTGCACTATACTAAATAGCTGTTTTTAATAAATGGCAGCTGTATCATATAGTACTTAGTATTGCACTATATGACACAGCTGTCTTTAATTAACAACAGCTGTGTCATATAGTACCTAGTACTTGCACTATACAACACAGCTGACTTTAATAAGAGACAGCTGTGTCGTATAGTACTTAGTAATTTCGCTATACGACACCACTGTCATTTATTAAAGACAGCTGTGTCATATAGTACTTGCACTATACTACACAGCTGTCTTTAATAAATGACAGCTGTGTTAAATAGTACTTAGTACTTGCACTATACGACACAGCTGTCTTTAATAAATGGCAGCTGTGTCATATCGTACTTAGTAATTGCACTATATGACATAGCTGTCTTTAATAAATGGTAGCTGTGTCGTATCATACTTAGTACCTGCACTATAGAACAGAGCTGTCATTTATTAAGACAGGTGTGTTGTATACTACTTACTACTTGCACTATACGAAGCAGCTGTCTTTAATAAATGACAGCTGTGTTGAATAGTGCATGGTACTTGCACTATACAACACAGCTGTCTTTAATAAATGGCAGCTGTGTCGAATTGTACTTAGTAATTGCACTATACAACATAATTGTCTTTAATAAATGGCAGCTGTGTCGTATCATACTTAGTAATTGCACTATACAACAGAGTTGTCATTTATTAAAGACAGATTTATCATATACTACTTAGTACTTGCACTATATGACACAGCTGTCTTTAGTAAATGACAGCTATGTCTTATAGTACTTAGTATTTGCACTATACAGCAAAGCTGTCTTTAATAATTGACAGCTGTTGTCACATAGTACTTAGTACTTGCAGCATATGACATAAGTGTTGTTTATTAGACAACTGTGTCATATTGTGCAAGTACTAACTACTATATGATACAGCTGTCGTTTATTAAAGACAACTGTGTCATACAGTACTTAATACTTGCACTATAGAATACAGCTGTAGTTTACTAAAGACAACTGTGTCATATACTGCTTAGTACTTGCACTATATGATACAGCTGTCTTTAGTAAATGACATTTTGTCTTATAGTACTTAATATTTGTACTATACAGCAAAGCTGTCTTTAATAATTGACAGCTGTTGTCACATAGTACTTAGTACTTGCAGCATATGACATAAGTGTTGTTTATTAGACAACTGTGTCATATTGTGCAAGTACTAACTACTATATGATACAGCTGTCGTTTATTAAAGACAACTGTGTCATATAGTACTTAATACTTGCACTACAGAATACAGCTATAGTTTACTAAAGACAACTGTGTTGTATAGTACTTAGTACTTGCACTATACTACACAGCTGTCTTTAATAAATGACAGCTATGTTACAGCGTACTTAGTTCATGCACTATATGACACAGCTGTCTTTAATAAATGACAGCTATGCTGTATAGTGCTTAGTAATTGCATTATATGACACAGCTGTTGTTTAACAACTGTGTCATACAGTGCAAGTACTAAGTACTATATGACACAGCTGTGGTTTATTAAAGACAGCTGTGTCATTTAGTACTTAATACTTGCACTATATGACACAGTTGTCTTTAATAAGTGACAACCCTGTCACTTCGTACTTACACTATATGACACAGCTGTTTTAATAAACAATAGTTGTGTCATATGGTACTTAATAGTTGCACTATACAGCACAGCTGTATTTAATAAGTGTCAGCTGTGTCTTGTAGTACTTAATAATTTCACTATATGACACATCTGTCATTTATTAAAGACATCAGTATCTTATAGTTCTTGCACTATACAACACAGCTGTCTTTAATAAATGACAGCTATGTCATATAGTACTTAGTACTTGTACTGTATGGCGCAGCTGTCTTTAGTAAATGACAGCTGTGTCATATAGTAATAAGTGCTTGCACTATACAACACAGCTGTCTTTAAGAAGTGACAGCTGTGTTGTATATACTTTCACTATATGACACAGCTGTCATTAATTAAAGATAGCTGTGTCATGTAGTACATAGTACTTGCACTATACTACACAGCAGTCTTTAACAAATGACAGCTGTGTCATATAGTACTTAGTGCTTGCACTATATGACACAGCTGTCATTTAATAAAGACAGCTGTTTTTTATAGTGCTTAGTACTTGCACTATACTAAATAGCTGTCTTTAATAAATGACAGCTTTGTCACATAGTACTTAGTATTGCACTATATGATGCAGCTGGGTTTAATTAACAACAGCTGTGTCGTATAGTACCTAGTACTTGCTCTATACAGCACAGCTGACTTTAATAAGTGACAGCTGTGTTGTATAGTACTAAGTAATTTCACTATATGACACCGCTGTCATTTATTAGACAGCTGTGTCATATAGTACTTGCACTATACGACACAGCTGTCTTTAATAAATGGCAGCTGTGTCATATCGTAGTTAGTAATTGCACTATATGACATAGCTGTCTTTAATAAATGGCAGTTGTGTCGTATTGTACTTAGTACCTGCACTATAGAACAGAGCTGTCATTTATTAAGACAGATGTGTCGTAAACTACTTACTACTTGCACTATATGAAACAGCTGTCTTTAATAAATGACAGCTGTGTTGAATAGTGTGAATAGTGCATAGTACTTGCACTATACAACGCAGCTGTCTTTAATAAATGGCAGCTGTGTCGTATCATACGTAGCAATTGCACTATACACCAGAGCTGTCATTTATTAAAGACAGATTTGTTGTATACTACTTAATACTTGCACTATACGACACAGCTGTCTTTAGTAAATGACAGCTATGTCTTATAGTACTTAGTATTTGCACTATACAGCAAAGCTGTCTTTAATAATTGACAGCTGTTGTCATATAGTACTTAGTACTTGCAGCATATGACATAAGTGTTGTTTATTAAAGACAACTGTGTCATATTGTGCAAGTACTAACTACTATATGACGCAGCTGTCATTTATTAAAGACAACTGTGTCATATAGTACTTAATACTTGCACTATAGAACACAGCTGTAGTTTATTAATGACAACTGTGTTGTATAGAACTTATTACTTGCACTATACTACACAGCTGTCTTTAATAAAATGACAGCTATGTTATAGCATACTTAGTTCATGCACTATATGACACAGCTGTCTTCAATAAATGACAGCTATGCTGTACAGTGCTTAGTAATTGCACTATATGACACAGCTGTTATTTATTAACAACAACTCTGTCATACAGTGCAAGTACTAAGTACTATATGACACAGCTGTGGTTTATTAAAGACAGCTGTGTCATTTAGTACTTAATACTTGCACTATATGACACAGTTGTCTTTAATAAGTGACAGCTCTGTCACTTAGTACTTACATTATATGACACAGCTGTCTTTAATAAACAATAGCTGAGTTATATAGTGCTTAGTACTTGCACTATATGACACAGCTGTCATTTATTAACAACTGTGTCATATAGTGCATGTACTAAGTACTATACGACACAGCTGTCATTTATTAAAGACAACTGTGTTGAATAGTACTTGCACTATATGACACAGTCTTTAATAAGCAACAGCTCTGTCATTTAGTACTTGCACTATATGACACAGCTGTCTTTAATAAACAACAGCTGTGTCGTTTAGTACTTAGTAGTTGCACTATACAACACAGTTGTCTTTAATAAGTGTCAGCTGTGTCATATAGTACTTAATAATTTCACTATACGACACATCTGTCATTTATTAAAGACATTAGTGTCATAGTACTTGCACTATACAACACAGCTGTCTTTAATAAATGACAGCTATGTCGTATAGTACTTAGTACTTGCAGTATATGACACAACTGTTGTTTATTAAAGACAACTGTGTTGTACAGTGCAAGTAGTAAGTACTATACGACACAGCTGTCATTTGTTAGACAGCTGTGTCATATAGTGCTTAATACTTGCACTATATGACACAGCTGTTGTTTATTAAAAACAATTGTGTTGTATAGTACTTAGTACTTGCAGTATACAACATAACTGTCTTTAATAAATGACAGCTGTGTTGTATAGTATTTAGTACTTGCACTATATGGCACAGCTGTCTTTAGTAAATGACAGCAGTGTCATATAGTACTAATTACTTGCACTATACAACACAGCTGTCTTTAAAAAGTGACAGCTGTGGTGTATAGTACTTATTACTGTTACTATACGACACAGCTGTCATTTATTAAAGACAGCTGTGTCATGTAATACATAGTACTTGCACTATACTACACAGCAGTCTTTAACTAATGACAGCTGTGTCATATAGCACTTAGTGCTTGCACTATATAACATAGCTGTCATTTAATAAAGACAGCTGTGTTCTATAGTGCTTAGTACTTGCACTATACTAAATAGCTGTCTTTAATAAATGACAGCTGTGTCATATAGTTCTTAGTATTGCACTATATGACACAGCTGTCTTTAACTAACAACAGTGGTGTCATATAGTACCTAGTACTTGCACTATACAACACAGCTAACTTTAATAAGTGACAGCTGTGCTGTATAGTACTTAGTAATTTCACTATACAACACAGCTGTCATTTATTAAAGACAGCAGTGTCATATAGAACTTGCACTATACTACACAGCTGTCTTTAATAAATGACAGCTGTGTTGAATAACACATAGTACTGGCACTATATGACACAGCTGTCTTTAATAAATGGCAGCTGTGTCATATTGTACTTAGTAATTGCACTATACGCCATAGCTGTCTTTAATAAAAGGCAGCTGTGTCATATCCTACTTAGTACTTACACTATACAGAGGAACTGTCATTTATTAAAGACAGATGTGTCATATACTACTTAGTATTTGCACTATAGAACACCGCTGTCTTTATTAAATGACAGCTGTGTCATATAGTTCAATCACTAAGTACTATATGACACAGCTGTCATTTGTTAAAGACTGCTGTGTAGTATAGTGCAAGTACTGTGTACCACACGACACAGCTGTCTTTAATAAATGATAGCTGTGTCATATAGTGAAAGTAATAAGTACTATACAATACAGCTGTCACTTCTTAAAGACAGCTGTGTTGTATAGTGCAAGTACTTAGTATTATATGACACAGCTGTCATTTACTTAAGACAGCTGTGCCATACAGTGCAAGTACTAAATACCATACAACACAGCTGTCATTTATTAAAGACAGCTATGTTGTATACTGCAAGTACCAACTACTATACAAGACAGTTGTCTTTAATAAATGACAGCTGTGTCATGTAGTGCATGTATTAAGCACTATATGACAGAACTGTCTAACAAATGACAGCTGTGTCGTATAGTACTTACTATTTGCACTACACAACACAGTTGTCTTTAATAAACAACAGTTGTGCCATATACTGCAAGCACTAAGTACTATGTGACATAGCCTTCATTAATTAAAGACTGCTCTGTTGTATAGTGCAAGTATTAAGTATTATACGACATAACTGTCGCTTATTAATGACAGCTGTGTTGTATAGTGCAAGTACTATATGATACTGTTGTCTTTAATAAATGTCAGATGTGTCATATAGTGAAATTATTAAGTACTACATGACACAGCTGACACTTATTAAAGACAGCTGTGTTGTACTGTGCAGCTACTAAGTACTATACAACACAGCTGTTGTTTATTAAAGACAGCTGTGTCATATAGTGCAAGTATTAAATGACAGAGCTGTTGCTTATTAAAGACTGTGTCATATAGTACAAGTACTATACAACACAGTTGTCTTTAATAAAATGACAGCTGTGTCATATAGTACTTAGTACTTGCAGTATATGACACACTTGTTGTTAATAAATGGCAGCTGTGTTATACAGTGCAAGAACTAACCACTATATAATACAGCTGTTATTTATTAAAGACTGCTCTGTCATATAGTGTAAGTACTAAGTGACAGAGCTGTCACTATTTAAAGATAACTGTGTCATATAGTGCAAGTATTAAGTACTAAATGACACAGCTGTCTTTAATAAACCACAGCTGTGTCATACATTACTTAGTAATTTCAATATGCGACACCACTGTCATTTATTAAAGACAGCTGTGTCATATAGTACTTGCACTATACTGCACAGCTGTCTTTAATAAATGACAGCTGTGTTGAATAGTACTTCGTACTTGCACTATATGACACAGCTGTCTTTAATAAATGGCAGCTGTGTCGTATCATACTTAGTAATTGCACTATGTGACATAACTGTCTTTAATAAATGGCAGCTGTGTCATATCGTACTTAGTACTTGCACTATACAACAGAGCTGTCATTTATTAAAGACAGATGTGTCGTATACTACTTAGTACTTGCACCATACAACACAGCTGTCTTTAGTAAATGGCAGCTATGTCTTATAGTACTTAGTATTTGCACTACACAGCACAGCTGTCTTTAATAATTGACAGCTGTGTCGTATAGTACTTAGTACTTGCAGTATAAGACATGTGTCATTTACTAAAGACAGCTGTGTCATATAGTACTTAATATTTGCACTATAGAACACAGCTGTAGTTTTTTAAAGACAACTGTGTTGCATAGTACTTAGTACTTGCACTATACTACACAACTGTCTTTAATAAATGACATCTATGTTATAGCATACTTAGTACTTGTACTATATGACACAGCTGTCTTTAATAAATGACAGCTATGTTGTATAGTGCTTAGTGCTTGCACTATACAACACAGTTGTCATTTATTAAAGACAGCTGTGTCATCTAATACTTAGTACTTGCACTATATGACACAGCTGTCTTTTTTTAAGACATCTATGTGCTATACTACTTAGTACTTGGACTATATGACACAGTTTCATTTATTAAAGACTGATGTGACGCATAGTACATAGTACTTGCACTATACAAGGAACCTACACAAATGAGGATGCAATTCAGGGACTGTCTCCAATACTGTATTTATTTCATTTTGCACAGGTACTGAATGAACCTTAGCAAATTTGGATACAGTTCAACTATCACAAAAAGAAGGGAAACTCTGCAAAAACTATGTTAATGCAGACATGAGGGTTGTAAAAATGCAAAGCGAACAAAGACGGGAAATGAAAAATCATTAGGAATTTGGGTCTCCAGAGAACTGGCAAATCAGTGGTGAGGTCTTACTTTGGGTTATCAACCCTAATGCCTACCGCCCAGCCCATAGCTTCCTGTCTGAAGCACAAGATACAGTTCCAACCTAATGCCTCATAGTGATACAGTGTGGACAACATAATCTGTCAAAGCTTTCTTCACACAGGCCCTACATCACATTTGACCTTGTCTGATCCAGGCTAGGGGTGGGCATTAGGGTTGACAACCCCAAGTAAGACCCCACCTCTGATTTGCCATTAATCCAGAGACCCAAATCCCAAATGTTTTTCATTTTCCGTCTTTGTACGCTTTGTGTTTTTACAACCCTAATGTCTGCATTAACGTAGTTTTTGCAAAGAATATATATATTTATATTTATTTATATATAGAGAGATGTATTTTATATATATATATATATATATATATATATATATATAGAGAGAGAGAGAGAGAGAGAGAGATATTTTCATTCCAAAAACTCCATTAATGCATCAGTTAGGGATCCTATTACATCAACAAAGTATGAGAATTCAGTGTTAGGGTTTCCCAAACCTTCCACCACTCCATCCCCCACCCTCCACACACCAACAGGCATCAGGGTGTGCCTTGGGAGTCATCGAGGCAAACTCTCACCCATTCCATGTGTAGGGAAGCTGAGATGGTACACTATAGGAGAATGGAGTTTGAGTTATGGCCGAGTGACCCCAAGGCACACTCTGATGCCTATTGGTGTGCGGAGGGTGGGGGGGTGTTAGGGTTGGGAACCCTACACCGAATTTCCATACTTTTGTTGCTGTAATGGGAACCCTAACTGATGCATTAACTGAGTGTTTTTTTTTTGCAATGAATTTCCTTACTTTTTGAGACAGTATAATAGTATCCTTATTTTACTGTGGGAGCTCAGGGTCCTTTGGACCCTGCACACCAGTCCCTCCATAGATGAACATATGTATGTAGTTGTGGAAGTGCAGGGGCCCTCTGGGCCCTGTGCTTTCATCTGTCAAACAACAGTGACCAATTGTCAGCATAGCCATCTTATTACCCCATCTCATGTACCCTGGTATAGAGAAATTGTGAAAAGCAAGACAAAATGTAATTCTCCACAACTGCAATGCCATTCTGCACCACAGGTATGAAAACACATTTCAGGCAGGGTGTGAAAAATGACAGTTGTACTGTTTATGAGATGGTATAAAAAATGGCCATGTTGAAAATTTGGTGGAACAATTTTGAAAAGTGCCCAATTTATGTGCGTGTGCAGAATAAATTCAATGGATGCACATAACTTGGTCATTTTTAGGACTTTTTCACCAAAGTTTTGACATGGCCTGTTTGGACCCCACCTCATGAACACTGGCACTGTCATTTCTTTCATCAGTCCCGAAAGGCGATTTTGTACGGCAACCATGCCATTTTGAGCCAAGGTGCGGAAATACATTTTGGGCAGGATGTAGAAAATTACAGCTGCACTGTTCATGAGGTGGTGTGAAAAAATGGCAATGTTGAAAATTTGGAGTGAAACTATTTAAAATTACTGAAGTTATGAGCGTGCATAGAAAAATTTCAATGGCCGCTTGTAACTCGGGCATTTTTTTGTATTTTTGCACCAAATTTTCAACATGGGCTTCTTGGGATCCCACCTCATGAACACTGGCACTGTCATTTAATTATTTTGTCCCAAAAGGTGATTTCACACAGCAACCACGAAATCGCCTTACAGGTCCAATTAACGAAATGATAGTGACAGTGTTTATGAGGTGGGGGATCCCAAGAAGCCCATGTTGAAAATTTGGTGACAAAATACCAAACAATGTCTGATAAATCAACATAAGTTCAAAATGAAATCGACATCCATTATATGGCACTTACCTTGATTCTTCAGTTCACGGTGTGGCTTTGAAGAGTGCAGATGTGTCCCAGTCCACAGAAGATGACAGAAGACTATCTCTGGTGGTAAGTATAGGGCAAAGGGGGAGTGTGGGGTGGTGGGTTGCTCAGTGGGAGGGTCAGGATGGGGAGGCGGACAGGGAGAAAATGAGGGACCATTTTCTTTTTTCAGGGAAAAAAAAAGACGTTGGGGGACAATTTCCTTCTTTACAGGAAAGCATTTTCTACATATTTGGTGACACTGGGAGTGGGCTGCCAGTGTCCCAAAGTGCTGGGGGGGTGGGCTAACATTGCCAGCATGGGGATTGGGCCCCCTCAATGCTGGGAAAAATAAATGGGGAAAAGATGAGAGGCCATTTTCTTTTTTACATGGGCATATAAATCAATATTTTGGGACACTTGAGGTGGGCTCTCCAGTGTCCCACAGTATTGTGGAATACCTGGGGACACTGGGAGTGGGCTACTCAGTGTGTCACCTCAGAAGGGCTAGTGCCAACATGGGGATAGGGCACCCTGATGTTGGCAAAAAGTTTTTTAACAAATAAATATTTGGGGAAACTGGGAGTGGGCTACCCAGTGTCCCACACAGGCCACCCAGCAGAAACCATAGTAGCAGTAAAAATCAGAGAAACACCCACAGGTACCTTGCCACAGTTCAATGATGAATTTTCAGCTCACGAAGTAGGATCGTACTTTATATCTCATCATACGAAGTAAGATACTACTTCATATTATGCAATCACGGTCCATGCTGTTTAAAATTTCAAAACTCACTTTCTTTTATGTTTATGGTTGCAGAAATCTCAAATTTAAGCTAATGGGGAACTGACAAACATATGTTGAAATTGCCATAGCACATCATTTTGTCATCTTTTGCACAGTTATTATTTGAATAAAATAGTCACAAGATGGCGGCCATATGAAAAAGGATTTAGATCATATGAAGTAGGATTCCTCTTTTGTTTCATACAGCTATTTTTTAGTGCTTACTGAGCATGCTCAGAAACAATTTTTAAAAATTTCAAAATGCAATAACTTAAAAACATCTCATTATTTTTCCACAGGACTAGCAAAAGGCACATCTGTGGGGTAGCCCCTTTCTGCCCTGAAAATTTCAGACCAGAAAAACAAACCATCTGGGTTGTAGGCAAGTTCAAAGAAAAATCCCAGCAAGGTCAATGAGCAAAAACATGTTTTTTCAACTCTGTGTAACTCAGAAACCATAAATCTGATCAGAGCATAGCTTGTCACATCAAGAGACCTATCACACAGGACTGCACATACCACATACCACATATTGTGCAAATTTGTTGAACAGTTGCAAAGTTATTGAAATACAAAATTATGAGTTTAACATTGAAGTGCCTACTCAACTCTTACTATAGGGGTGCGACTGTGCCCACATACATCTCTCTCTCTCTCTCTCTCTCTATATATATATATATATATATGTATGTAACCCACTCTGAGGTGTGCAGTCACACTCTGATATACGCATGCCTTGGTGTGCATTGATGCATGCAGGGTCGCCGGGCCACCATCCCAATGGCGTGAGGACATCAGAGTGTGACCACACACCTCAGAGTGGGTTATTGATCTATAAAATGGCAAAATTGTTTTGAAGGGGTAAAAGTGCAGGTGTACAGTCTCACTCTGATATATGCACGGTCATGTGATGCTCATTATCCAATAAAAGAGCAGAAATTTCCCTACCCATTTTATAAATAAATATATATATATATATATAAAGAAAGCTAGATGTATAAAAGCTGTCACTACACCTATTAAGTAAATAAACAATACATTCCAAACAAGCCAAAAAACTACCTTCACCTAGCCTTTTCCCCACAAAATAACTAAATCTGTCTTGGTAAACCTTTCTCCCTTTTTGACCTTGGAGACTCCTGAGACAAGAAGATTCTGACATCCATCCTATTCATAGAATAAAAACAAAACAGTAAACCTGTACGTCATATATTAATATATAAAATAAATCTTCAACCCAAAACATGAAAACCTCCCCTCCTCCTTCCCCAGAGGGGAAAAAAATAATGTTACCCATTATGCAGATGATGTCCTAATTTTTTTAAAGAAACCCACAGAGTCCTATTCTCATTTTGCAACAGTAATAGAGGCTTATAGCTCAGCCTCAGGGTTTAAGATGATCAAGAGAAAAACAGAAGTGATATGGTTAAATACCCCCTTCTCATCTCATACTGTACAGAGTGAAAGCCATTCTTTGGTGGATCACTCAGGCCACAAAATACATAGGAATTTTCATCTCACCTAAATTAAAAGAAAATTAGAACAAAATACAATCCCTTATCTTATTTAGTACTATAAGTCAGAGCTAATCTAAAAAGGTGGGAAGTCCTTCCATTATCCTTGTTTGCGTAAGATGAGGCAATCTGTAAGAGCCTGCTGCCTAAATTCCTGTTCATATTTATTACTTTACTGATTAGATTCCCAGAAAAACTTTAGAAAAAGCTGAGACAGTGGTTTTCTAAGTTTTTATGGGGAAAAGCCCTCCCATTGCATAATTATTCAATTTCTGCACCACAAAGTATAAAGGAGGGAAGGGGTCCCAGACCTCTGTATGTATTACTATGTGGCCCAGCTGAACAGTATATCCACCTACCTTTCTCATAATAGTAATATAGGTTGGGATAAAAAAGAAAATGCAGCCATACGGCACTCAAATCTTCACTCTTTGATCAATTTGTGTGTCACCCCCACTATTATCTAGAATATCTAGGGGAGCATGGTCTCCAAGATGTGAGGCAGCATGGGTTCAAGGGGGGGAGATTGTGTCAAACATATCTAATTGACTTCTTTGACTGTGTCACTAAGACAGTAGACAGGGACCAAGCAGTAGACATCCTCTATCTTGATTTCAGCAAGGCCTTTGACTCTCTGCCCCACAAAAGGTTGATCTGGAAGTTGGTGGATCTTGGGATGGGGAAAAGATGGCCAGATGGGTGGAAAACTGGCTGAAGGATAGAACCCAGATGGTGGTTGTGGGGGGAAAGTTATCTGGCTTAAGACAGGAAACCAGTGGAGTCTCACAGGGCTCAGGACTGGGCCTGATGTTGTTCAATGTCTTCATCAATGACATTTGGAGATGGCATTAAGGGCAAAATGTGCCTATTCATGGATAACACCAAGCTCTGTGGGAGAGTGGACACAGCTGAAGGGATATAGGACATACAGGAAGATCTGGAAAAGCTAGGGAGGTGGTCTAGGATCTGGCAGCTTAGCTTCAATGACAAGAAATGCAAAGTTATGCATATTGGAGCCAAGAATCCTAGGACAGGGTACTACCTGGTTGGAGTCTGAGTATCTGCCTCAGAAGAGGAGAAGGACCTGGGAGTGATGATCACTAGTGACCTGAAGCACTCCACGTAGTGCAAGAAAGCAGCAGCAAAAGCAAACAAGATGCTGGGATGCACATCTAGGAGGATCAGTAGTAGGAGACAGGAGATTATATTGCCCTTGTACCGGTTACTGATAAGGCTTCATCTAGAGTACTGAGTTCAGTACTGGTGCACACACCTCAAAAAGGACATTAACCTGCTGGAGAAGGTCCAGAGGAGGGCTAGAAAGATGATAGCTGGTCAGCAAAGTAAGGCATATGAGGAGAGGCTGAGGGCAATGAACGGGTACTTCCTGGAAGACAGGAGAGAGAGAGGGGAAAGGATTTGGACCTTCAAGTACTTGAAAGGGATAAATAAGGTTGATAAAGAGAGTCTCTTTAAGCTGAGTGGCAACCATAACATGAGGGGGCACAGTCTTAAGCTTGGGGGGTGGGAGGTTTGGGAGGGATGTCAGCAAGCACTTCTTCACAGAGAGGGTGGTGGACACTTGGAATGCACTGGCAGAAAAGAGAATCTCACTGAAGACAGTGGGCAACTTTAAGAGAAGCTGGGACAGGTATAGGGGGAGGGTAAGGGTAAGGGTCATGGGTAGGGAAGATGGGAGGAGTGGGGAGAGGGGGCAGGGACAGTAGCTCAAGCTGTGGACCCTGCAACATGAGCAGGCTTGATAGACCAAATGACCTTCTTCTGCTGGCTTCTTCATATGTTTGTATGTGTGTATTATTAAAGCAGGATACATTCTTTGGTTGAAAACAGCCCTGCAGGTTTGATGGGAAGTCTTACATAAATGGGATCTACCTAATACATGTTCGGCAGTCATGTGGATATGGCCTTGCTCCCACTTCCCTCCAGCAAAGACAGGTCCAACTTTTAAAGATTAGAGGATTGCAGTATAAGGACAATTGTTTCAGGAGGGAGAAATGAAAACATTTCAAACCCAAAGGGAAGTGTTTCAGTTACCACCCTCAGATAATTTGAGATTCTACCAAATCAGAGGCTGAGTAAGTAAAGACCCCCTTTAAGTAGATAGTGGATATTTTGGCTTTCTCAGAGCCACACCTTAACTATATGCCAGAGGCTTCCACTTACATTCAATGTAGGGACATATTTCCTTGTTGGTGCAAACCTTACACCTGATGCAATCAAAACACTCTCTGGGGAAAGCTCAAGTCAGATTTTACAGAGCGGCAGTGGGAAAGATTCTGGGAACAAACACATACAGTAGCAGCCACAGACACTGCCAGCTATTTCCAGAAAGTTCTGTCATATTTCCAGATATATCTCCTGCTTTCTCCATTTCCACAGTAGAGGCAGCAGAGAGAAACTCTTTAGAAATTTTGCTAAATATCTGGAAATAGCTGGCAATGTCTGTGGCTACTACTTTAAATGTACAGCCAGTAACACTTGGAGAGAGTTTATGTGGAAGGTTGGGTTTTCTTCAGAACCCCAACAATTACAAAGCACTAAGTCTCCTCTTTTTATGACTCCTGTTGGAGGAGCTGTGGTCAGAAGGTAGACTACTTCCATGTTTTTAAGGCATGTTAAAAGAGAGCCTAATTCTGAATGTAGAATGTGCATAAAATAATAGGATGGTATACCAATCAACAGGTACGTCACCTGGTATTAGGGCTCTCACCCTCAGGGGCAAGGGCCATCAGGCAAAACTATTTATTTTGGATTCTATGTGTGGTTGCATTAAAATCAGAAATGTGTAGCAGATTATCCCCAGTCTCTCCAACCATGGCATATTGCAATACAGTAGATATATTAAAGAAATGCAAAAAAAAGAAAAAAAATGAGACTGCAGTTACAATAAGAACAATTCAACAGAAGAGGGCTGCCATACCTGAAGTATATTGAAGATAAAGAATGAACCATGGTTGTCTCATGGATTTTAGTTTAATATTCCAGCACCATTTAATTGAACCACGATACAGCTAAATTATTTTTATTGGAGAGGCACAAAAACAGGGAAGCACCAAGGGAGGTCGACGAGGAAAATGCCGACCTCCCCCACAGTGATGGCACAATACCGATGTTGGTATTGTGCCGCCCATCCAATGAGTCTTTTCTGTAGGGGGCTGTGCCCCCTGCACCCCCCAGACTTTAGGATTCTCAACTCTAGGTCAGAGTTGGTCTGGTGGGGTGGAATGTGAAGCACCAAAAAAGGACCATTATAGCGACTGTCGCCATAATGGTCTTTTTTTGTGTTTCGCCATCAGGGTGTTGACCTGAAGGGGTGTATTGCAAAAACAGTGAGGTGGGGGAAGCTCTTTATTAGAGAATTGCAGGTTGATGGGGATGTCCATAGATCCACATTGTTTTGGGTTGCATATGGAGTGGGACTTGAGGCTTGAGATCCAGGAGACTGAAGAGACACTTCCAGGAATGTCAGAAGCCAAAACCTAAGGCAGAACATTGAACAATCAATGGTCATACTAATTACCTTGAATTCAGCTTGCATCGTGAAATATGAAACTGAACTGTGTGTGTTATGTTTCAAATGCTTGGCACTCTTTCAGAAGTTTTTTCTACACCACTGTATATCAAACAGTGGGTACTGCTTTTTGGCATAAAACATCAATACACCTAAAGTTTTAAAAAATGATTTACATTTATGTGAGACACTTCCAAATTAACCTACCCCCCCCACACACACACATTGGAATTTACAAGTCCATAATGCTTTGCACATGACTTTATGCTTAAAAATACATGTGTGTGGTTGGGAAAGATTTAAAAAAATCAACATACAAGAAATTATCTATCTAATACATTGGTCTGTAGCTGTCCAAACATTTCACTAAAGGAAAGTGTACATTGTAAATCACTGTTTTGGTTCTGTGTGGCTGGCAATTGTACACAAACTGACAGTTCACTGTCATTCTCAGATGTTGATCAAATGAATGAATTATGGTCCTATACTCTAGGAAATAAACAGAGGAAAAGCTTGAAAGCAGGTCTTAAAGAGATTGAAAAAATTAATGCAAAGAGAGTATAGCTCTGCACCTTTCAGTAGCACTTGTGCTATAAATAAATACTTGTAATTAGAGGTGCAGCAAATTTAAATTTTGCTGGCAAAGTGCCTGCGAATTGGGCACTTTGCATTGTCATTCCACTACATGGAGTGGCCCATATGAAAGGTTTACTTTGCCTTGTAATTATTACTTTGTGATGTCATTCTGCCTTAATGAGAAGTAAGGTGAAGTGACAACAATATTGGCAGCCCCCCACACACACGATCAACAGAATTAATGTGCATCCCCAAAATGCTACTGTCTTGTGTCCAGAAAATTCCACAGTGCTGATGAAGTAAAATGAGAGCACAACAAGAAATGCAAAGTCTCCCAGAATTAATGGCGCATTCAGTCATGTGCGCAATGGTCACACACAGTCACCAGAATTAATGTGCATCCCAAAATGCTACTGTCTTGTGTCCGGAAAATTCCCCAGTGCTGACAAAGTGAAATAAGAGCATAACAAGAAATGCAAAGTATCCCAGAATTAATGGTGCGCTTAGTCATGCATGCAGTGGTCACGCACAGTCACCAGAATTAATGTGCATCCCCAAAATGCTACTGTCTTTTGTCAGGAAAATTCCCAACTCCAGATGAAAAGTAATGAGAGCATAAGATGGAAAGAAAAGTCTCCATTTAATTCATGCCACACTCGCATACACACACTCCAATAAGAACTACAGTATGTCCCCTGATGTTGCTTTTGGAATTTCATGCAATGATTCTTGACCTGACTGGGCTGATGCACATTGTCTTGCCAAATTATGTGCTAGAAGGATGACCCGACCATTGAGTTAACCATCCAAGATGATGTGATGATGCTGTTGGTTGCCCAATGTCTGCTGCACTGACCCCCAACAGGAAGGATGCCCACTGTGTGTACACTAATACTACCCATAGTAAGTTAATGTTCCTGGCACCATCATGGTTTCCCACAGAACCTGAGCTGACCTTAAATGTTCATATCTAATATATATACATATATAAAGATATATATGTATATATATATATATATATATATATATATTTGCTTTTGTTTACCAGGTAAGCACACTAGACAACCAAGTGCCTATTTTCAGGTGCAACACGGGAGATTACAATGGTACATTCAAGCACATCAGGCAAAGACAGGTAGAAGGTAAAAACAAAAGCACCAACAAGCAAGATCATACAAAAACATTAAGGGAAGGCAAGGCAAATTTTATTTAAGAAACGCCCATCTCGGAGGCTCTGCGCACTGAACATATTAAATAAAAATGCATACTACACATCATAATAAATACGTAACAATATACTATTAAACATAAACATACAGTATTTCAACAATTCAACAACATTTTATATAAATAATACCCTAAACAACAACAGCTACTACTTAAAAAGCCTAAGGCTAACCTAAACATAAGGTTCTGAAAGTAGGCAAGGACTATAAGACACAGCCTGGGAAGGCCTGATTAAACAAGAAGGCCTTGAGGCGGGCTTTAAATAACTCCACAGAAGGGGCCTCCCTAACAGCTGGAGAGAGAGCAAATTCCACAGGACGGGGGTGGTGACACAAAATGCTCTGTCGCCAGCTGTTTTTAACCTCA
Source organism: Neoceratodus forsteri (assembly GCA_016271365.2). Taxonomy (NCBI): domain Eukaryota; kingdom Metazoa; phylum Chordata; order Ceratodontiformes; family Ceratodontidae; genus Neoceratodus; species Neoceratodus forsteri. The sequence continues at coordinate 1,677,583,066 of CM057449.1, forward strand.
TCCTGGGACTCAAGGAGGCCCATAGAGGAAGAGCGGAGGGAGTGGACCGAGACAGCAGGTGTAAGGAGGTCCTTCAGGTAACCAAGGCCCAGGCCATGTAGGGCCTTAAAGGTGAGCAAGCCCACCTTAAAGAGGACCCTCCACCTAACTGGCAGCCAGTGCAGTTGACGCAGCACTGGAGTGATATGACAATACTTAGGCTATCCTGTCGACAGCCTCGCTGCCATGTTCTGCACCAGCTGCAGTCAGTGTAGGGTGTCCCCAGAGACCCTGAGATAAAGAGCATTACAGTAGTCAAGCCTGGACATCACAAAGGCATGCAACAAGGTGGGGAGGTCCTGCGGCAGAACTAGGAGCTTTATCCTGGTGACATTCCTCAGATGATAAAAATTAGTGTGGATAATGGATGCCACCTGTAACGTAAGTGTCAATCCACTGTCAAGAATGACGCCCAAATCCCGCACCCTAGAGGAGGCCTTCAGTGGTACAGAGCCAAGAAAAAACCCTGTCTCTGCACCAGAGACCAATCTATCATGCCTTCTCTTTGACTCCACCACCAGTACCTCCATCTTATCAGGGTTCAGTCACAACCAGCTGGAGGCCATCCAGTTGTTGATCTCAGCAAGGCAGCTGTTTAGCACTTCCACTGTGCAAGATGTTCCAGGGGCAAAGGAAAGATACAACTGGATATCATTAGCATAACAATGAAAACCCAGACTGTACTTCCTGATGAGCTCTCCCAGGGGCAGCATATACACGGCAAACAACATCGGTGACAAGACCGAACCCTGAGGAACTCCACATGACAGGTGGCCAGGGTAGGAGGAGAAATTCCCCATCACTACCCTCTGTCTCCTGTTAGATAGAAAAGACTCAAACCAGCAGATGACAGTGCCGGCGAGTCCACAGAATTCCCTTAGGTGGTCAAGTAACACTCGATGGTCCACTGTGTCAAACACTGAAGAGAGATCAAGAAGAACAAGAATTGTCCCCTAACCTCAATCTCTAGCCCTTAGGAGTCCATTATGCACCTGAACTAGCACAGTTTCTGTGCTATGCCTTGCATGAAACCCAGACTGGAGTGGATCATATAAATCATGGGTCACAAGATGCTCCTCAAGCTGAAGCGCCACCACTTTCTCCACAATCTTACCCAAAAATGGAAGACTGGAGATGGGACACTAATTTGCCTTGATCTCAGGGTCCAACAATGTTTTTTTCAGAAGGGGTCTCACCAATGCCTCCTTCAAGACATTGGGAAAGATCCCCTCTGACAGGGAACACCAGACAATCAAGGCAAACACCGGGCCAATGGAGTCAACATATCTCATCAAGAAATAAGCTGGCACCGGGGTCTAGTTCACAAAAGGTGTGTCGAAGCTTGGAAGCAATCTCAATGACCTCAGGTACCTCCACCAGTCTAAACTCACCCCAGCCAGGTGGATTGCTCTCCGGTCACCCATGGTGATCACTGTCGGCCAAACTCTGGCCCCCTGGCGGAACCCCCTGCCTGATGGCAGACACCCTGTCCGAGAAGAAACGAGCAAACTCCTCGCACAATGCATTAGAAAAGGCTACCTTTGGCTGTAGACAGGAAGGATGGAGAAGCCTGTCCACAGTCCAAAAGAGCACAGTTTGTCTGTTCCTCCTGGCAGCAATCTCCCTGGACAGGAATTCTGCCTTCTTACAATTGATTGCCCCCTGGTATGCACTGTAGTGTGCAAGTAGGGCCAGTTTGTCTACCTCCAGGCCAGACTTCCACCAGCAATGCTCTTAATCTCTGACCCAAGGTCTTCATCACCTTGAGTTCACCATCATACCAAGGGGACCTCATGGGTCAGACACGGACTGGTGCAAGGGAGTGGAGCGCACCAGCCAGTGCCTTATTATAGGCATCCACTGTGGCGCACACCACCCCAACACATGCACTGTCCACACTAGATAGGTCAGCCACTATAAGAAAACTCTCAGCGGTCAACCCCCTCAAAGGGCAATAGCTGACCATCTCTGCAGGGGGAAGGCTATCAGGGGGTGCCCCAAATTAGAACTTCACCGTGCAATGATCGTATCAAATGACCCGATCAGTCCTGAGACTATTAATCTCAAGCCTCAGTGAGAACACCAGATCCAACATGTGGCCACCCTGATGGGTTGCAGAGGAAACACCCTGTGCAAGGCCCAAAGATGAAATCATCTAGAGGAAATTAAAACCAAGTCAAGAAAATTCATCTTCAGACCAAACATTGAAGTACCTCAGCACTAAACATCTGAGGGCCTTCAATGTCTCCCTGATGAAGAAATCGGCCATCTCCTGTAGAAAGTCTCCTGCCACCGCAGAGGGGCGGTAAATGAAGAGAATAAGGCAACATGCACCTGGACCCCCATAGATGGCCACACATTTAAATGAACGTAGTGCTCTCACTGGGTGCAGGGTGAAGCCTAACTCGGATCTAAAACAGATGGCTACCCCCCCACCCCTGCATTCCACTCTTGGGCAGTGCACTACTGTATATCCAGATGGGACGGCAGCCTCTAAAACCAGGCCAGCATCATCACCAATCCAGATCTCCATAATGCAAGCCAGATCAGACAAAGAAACCAAGTCCGCTATAATTGCAGTCTTTTTTCTGACCGATCTGGCATTGCAAAGCACTGCCCTCAGGGGATTGGTGGACAGTGCAACCCCTCTGGCTATCTACCCACTCGGTCTGGTGGGAACCCTGGTGACGGGAACTAAACATGTCGGGCTTCTCTCTCTAGGACCCGTCTAATCCCAAGGTGCCTTCTGCACCCCACTACCTCGATCCTACCACCAACCGCAGTGCATGGGGCACCCCATCCTGAATGAATCACACGGTTCCTCCCTATTCCAACCTCCCTACAGCACCTTGCTGTACTAATAGACACTGGGAGGCTGAAGAAAGGCTGTAGATCATGCAGCTGGGATGCTCTATACACTATCCTAGCCTGCCCCAGGCCCTCATACCTTCCTAGACACATCCCTCCTAATTACGTAAACCCTCGCCCCAAAAAAAAAAAAAAAAAAACACAACCCACAAACACACCCTGCCCACACACACACACACACACACATATGCACATACACACACACACAGAGCAACTTAAAACCCAAACTACCCCACCCCAAAATAACCCACCCACTCCCACAATCACAACCCAAAAATAAAATTTAATTAAATCACATAAAATAGATATGTAAACAAAAACAGAGGTCAACATATATCCATAATAACCCAGTATTAAATAAGACAATATACCCCCCAACCCCAGTCCAGCTGTCTGGTGTTTCCAATCACCTTTGCCTTTTATGGGGACTCATAAAGTAGTCAATGTTCCCAATATTTATGGTAAACTCCGCAGCCCCCTAACTTTGTAATGGAAGGGGGAGCTCTCACCAGCCCCTTCCTAAATGACTCCAAACAGTGCAGCACTCTCACTGCTACATCACAGCCTTTAATATTTATATATCACAGTCAAATGAGGCCCTCTCACTGCCTCCCAAAATAAACAAAATAATAAAAGTACTTGCAGTCTAGAAGATCCCCACTCCTTCCCAGACCATGTCCACAATAGACTGGATAGACGTCCTCAATAAGAGTTTCGTCTCTCCTGGGTCCTGTAAGTAGAGCCACTGAAAGCCTCAGGACAACGAACAAACCAGAAATCAGGGTGTGTGAAAAAGAAATTCCAGCTCAACCCAGCCCAAACAAGGGACCTCAAACCCTGCCACTCTCCCCACTTTAGGCAACCCAGGGACATCGGACCCAGCCAGGTACACCTACAGAAACCAAAGGGCCAAACTGAGAGAACAGTCGATCCTCCAATCGACTCCTCTCAGTCCCCCCAAGGAACAGTAGCTAGGAAAGGGACCCCCCACAGCTGGAACTGCTGGATCCCACTCCACGGGCTCAGTCTTTCTCCAGAATGCTCCATCAGTTCAAAAAGCTCCACCAACTAAAATAACCAGAGGGATCCAGTTCAGGTCCACAGTAACTCCACATAGTAGCTCCAGGCCCCAGGTAGCTGGTAACCACTCCTTCCAGTTTAAGCAGACCATCCAGAAAGAAAAGAAAAAATCTTCACCAAGTTAATTTATCCAGTAGAAAAATCAATCCACACAAAATTGTCTTAAGCTAATCCTAAGAACAACCGGCAAAGGCAATGCATTGTCCACAGCCTGTGTTCAAAAAGCCTGTACAGGAAACGCCACACTAGCGAGCCAGATTGTTAATCAGTCGCACTGGAGAACTGGGTTATTACATACTGGGAATACAAATGAGAAGCGCCGGACTGATGAACCAGGTCAATGTTGTTCAACCACACTAATAAACTGGGTAGACAAACGAAACTCAAATTAGGTAAGGGTAACAGCGGATAATAAAAACTAAGCAGAATAAACAAAATAAAAAATCTTAAACATGTAGCAAACAAACTAACGAAACACAACTCTAAACTGTGCTACTACACTCAGTGGCTGGCCCAGTGTGGCCCTGCTTGCAGAAGACTGGATCTGGATTTCAAGGGTTAACATGGCAAGCAGGAGGATGATAAACAGCATGGTAAAGGTAGTAATTAACATACCAGGACAACTACACCCCTGAGGACAGAGCAGTAGATAGAACAGTAACATATACACAAATTAGTGAGCAGTAGGGCCAAAGTGGACCCATCACAATCAAATTCGGCTAGTAGCAGCACGCTTCACTAGTGGATAATATATATATCTATATATATATAGATATATATATATATCTATATATATATAGATATATATATATATACATATCTATATATATATAGATATATCTATATCTATATCTATATATATATATATACACAAACACATACATATATGTAATCATTTATCTTTTTTTTGTGTATCACAGGTCATATAGTTGAAATTGGGATGTGCATTTCTTGGCTTAATGAGGAATTTTGGCTCTTGAATTCTGTCAAGCCAGTAAAGGTAAGTACTTTTTTTTGGGGGCATTATTTAAAAAAGTTAATAAAGATTCATCAGTGTTTTGGTCATCTTTACAGGTCTTCAGCGTATCATCAGAACTGAAAAAAAAAAATTAACTGCTGTGATTTGTGAAGACCATGATTTGTCTTGTGACAAGTGTCTGGTGTGACATGACCAATGATAATAAACTGTACAGAAACACAAATTCCTATGGCTGTACTTCCCTGACCTGTACCACACAAAACTACTTGATTTGAAAACTCATATCAATGAGTACAATGGTAATTGAAGCCGACACCCGAGATACTACGAAACAGGCTTACATGGAACTAACTACAAAAAAAAATACAGTTTTGTGATTCATGAATAGTGACAGTGGAGATGAAGAACATGATTTGTATCACGAGTACCTCGTGATGATCACCCTGACTTAAAAATACGCATCAATGAGCACAATGTTCACGCAGAGACATGCACCACACCAATACTCTGAAGGGAAGCCAAACAAACAACTGTGACATAAGTTACAGATGGAGATTGGGCCCTAAGAAGATGCAAACGCATGGACAGATCAAGATTGTGCTGCACACTCAAGAGATGCAGATGCAAAGGCACAACAACTAACCAGTGCTCACATATCACAAATCCAAATCTGGAAAAGAATATCATTTGCCAGTTGGGGGGTAGTGCAGGGCAATAACAGTCCACTACCAGTAAAGCTACCACAAAATAGTAAAAAAAATTCATGCAGGTGCGGTGAATAGCAGGTTCAGACTGTTGCAATTACTCTGTGGCACAATGAAATGTGTCTGATTTGATGGCATGCGTCACACACACACACACACACTACACTACAAGTAACGCATAGCAAATTGAAAACTTCAGTAATATAACCAAATCTTTTAAACAAACTGAAATTATGCACTGCTGCACCACAACAATCAGCAAAAAAAAGTCAAGAATTACTGAAAATATTAATGTGTGTACAGTAACACACTTATACAAGAAAAATATAACCAAAACAGAAATACTGCCTTTTTCTCCCAGTTTTAACCTACCTCCACCACAGATATGCCCCTCCCCTAAAGCACACTTCAAATGTTTGTCAGTACACAGACTGAATGTTTTAAATTAACATTCAAAATCCACACACAAACAATAAACACTCGATGATTTGAGCACAGGAGGGTTTTCTACAATCGATGTACTAAATTTTGAGCAAAAAAAAAGGCTCAAAAAAGCTTTTTTAACAGCTTTTAGAGGATTTGAATCGAAGAGCTCTGAGAGGAAACTGTCTCCATCTTCCACTACACACACACTACACAGAACTGAGGCTGTGCAGAACAATCTATAGCCCATGTGACCTGCAATCCCATGAATCACTGCACAATTCGCCTTGGAGCTCAATAACATGGCAAAGTGATGCGAAGTCATTGGTTTCAATGGATTTTGTGTTCCTCATTATGATGCGAAGTAATCTGCTTTGTGTTGCGGATTACTTCGTGGATTCCGCATTACTCCGCGAATCACTTCGCCAAGTGAATTTTGGCCACTTTGCCCACCAGTACTTGTACTGTAGTGTGTGAGCTCTAGAATAGTACATAAATCACACTTGCATAGTACTTTTCATATGCTGTATCTTGAAATGATTAACAGACAACTTATTTATACAGAATAGCCTAATTGGGACACCACATCTATTTTCCTAGTATTACAGCATAAAGGGAATTTAATCAGATCAGAGTCATAGAAAAAGATTATATCAATGCTATCATTTAACTCTTCAGAGAACATGTCCCTCAGCATATAAATCCATGTAGAAACATGCTGGAGAACGGTCCATACGCTATTACCCCTTTTGGTGACAGGGAGATGGCATCCCATGAAGATAGCAATCGCAAAAAGGGGAGGACAAAAATTGAGAAGCAAAACAGCATGGCCACATTGGGCAACTGGCAAAGAACAGGGATTGCCGAAATGGTGACCTATGGCTTTTTCCCCCTCCTCGAGTTGCATTTCCCCATAGTTGATTATATTTTGTAAGGATAGTGCTGGGGGCTTTGCCTCCCCATATAGTCACTGTGGCACTGTTGTCACCATTTTGGTGATCGCTGTTCTTTGCCACTCACCCTAAGAGGCTGCGCTGTTTTCCTTTTGCCGTTTTCATCCTCGCCCTTTTCCACTCATTGATTTTCACATGGAACCCAAAGAGATATGTTCTAACCCCGTGAACTGAAGGGCAGATGGGTTAGTGTCAGTCATGAAATTTTGCAAAATGAACACAAAATGGTGCATCTAGAGCTGCATGTGTACACCTTTTACTCAGTATGATTGTATGCACAGTATATACCTTAGTTATTCATTGTTGTTATTTCCTCATATAACCCCTATCCAGTCTGGTGTTTCCATCTGACAGCAATACCAGGTGGGTTGGGTTTGGGGAGGAATAGGTCACTCGGCACAAAGGCTAGGTTTGACTAATCTGCACAGGGGCACCCAAGTAACTCTGAACACAGGAAGCAATAACTGCAATGTCCAATACCAGAAGTGGGATTCTAAAGAGTGGCTTTTATTCACATTCAAACAGAATAAACAAAGCATAGATGGACCCCCACAGGGCTACACTCCTGGTAATGCAGATTAAAAGAGACCAGAACACTTCCTCAACACTTTAGCCCTCAGGTTCTGAACCCACTGGGCACACAGCACGGACTTGCATGCTGCTTTGGGTTACACAGCCCAAACTTGTACACTGTTCTGGGTTTTTCCTGGCTCAGCTTCCTTGCCAGCCACTTGGACACCTTCCATACTTCATGGAAACATTTGCTGGTGGCTCTCTAAACCACCTAAGAGCACCTCGGCTCCATCAGGGAATCTTCCTTTCAATCCCACATCTGGGTACTTTCCTCAGGCACTGGCTAAGTACCTGAGAGAAAGCAAAAGGTGTCTCAGATCAAATCCATAGAAGTGAATTTGGTTACTACTAATGGGTGGTCTCCCATTGTCCATTACTCTAGACTTCCCACAGGTTAAGTAGTCCAATCCCCACTTTCTTTCTTTCCCATTGTGCTGGACTTGAACATACTTGTAAGTGGTATTGTCCATTACTCTAGACCCCCACTGAGTTAAGCAGTCCAATCCCCACATTCTTACAACTGTACTTGGCTGTCTTTTCCTGACCCCACAGTAACAGTCCCTTTAGCTTCCTTCTGTTCAGGTGAAAACACTTGGCCCTTTTTTCAGAGAAAACTCACCCTCTGATTGCAGGTGCCCCACAGGCATTTCCTCCACAAGGAATTTCTCTCTCAGAGCTTCTGGTGCCTCAGCACAACTTGAACAGGCAGCTTCTTTCCCTTAGCCGGACCCAGGGGGGTTGCCCCTGGAAAACAGGCAAACACCTTCCCCCCATCCCCTCAGGGATGGGGCTGTGAACCATTGAGAGTGGTCTCCACCACTTCAATTACCAGTTCCTGTGTTCCTCTTCAGGTGGAAACACACACACCTTACACAAAAGTAGCTCTGAAACAGAGCTTAAAGTTCTGAGAGCCTGAATACACTCTGCTGCACTACAGTCTCTCAATCAGACTGCACACAGACTGGTTTCAAATTTCCTAACGTTCTACTCTAACCTCCAACTGCAACATTCCAGTGTGGCTTATGCAGCTGTGACAGTTCTAAAATGATGTCATCCCTCAGTCTCAGCTGAGACTGAGAACAGAGTGAAACAGTGTGAAATCCATTTAACTGGAGTTTCACAAGCTGCCTTCCCTGCCTACCCCTAGGTCTTACTGGGATTCTAGTAACCCCGGGTAACAGGGGGGTTACACTCACCCTGGGCCAGGAAAATGACTGTCCGCAGTCATTAATCACCTGGCTTAGGCCATTTCACCCCATGTGTTGACTACAGGGAGGTAGTGCTACCTTTTTCCCTACCATGTGCCAGCACAGGCAGACAACACTAAGGGCCTAGAGGCCTTTGGCTGACGCATCAGCCTCTACTCTACCCGCTGACTATGGGCACCTAGTGGATCTGGTAGAATTGTCCAGAGCATAGCCCTAATAGATCAGTACTGCAACCCCTACTGCAGGTCACAGCCACAGCCTGTCTATCTGCCCTAGTCCTCTAGGGAAAATCTGTCTGCCTCTAACTCAAATCCTAAAACAAAACAAACAGGGGACCTTCCCGACCCTGGACACCATGCAACCACACACCAGGAGCTAATGCCATAAATATGCATTACTCCCACACTCCCTCACAACCATACCTGTGGAAGAAAAAAGGTTACACAAAGTAACAACAACAACAACAGCAGTACTTTAAACACTACACTCTAAAGTACTAGTGAGGAACTCCGCTGAGTTCCTACTCCTCTTCTTATCTTCTCTTCTATCTTCTTCAGTAACATCTGCAAGAAAAAAGAAAGACAACACACACTCCTAATCTGCATACACAGTCTATCTAAACCCCTAAATTCCAAACCCAAATCCCAGCTGTGCCTCCATTTTTATAACCCCTACCCGGTCTGCCATTTCCATCTGACAGCAATACCAGGTGGGCTGGGTTCCGGGAGGAATAGGTCACTTGGCACAAAGGCTAGGTTTGGCTACTCTGCACAGGGGCACCCAAGTAACTCTGAACACAGGAAGCAATAACTGCAATGTCCAATACCAGAACTGGGATTCTAAAGTGTGGCTTTTATTCACATCCAAACAGAATAAACAAAGCATAGATGGACCCCCACAGGGTTACACTCCTGGTAATGCAGATTAAAAGAGACCAGAACACTTTCTCAACATTTAGCCCTCAGGCTCTGAACCCACTGGGCACACAGCATGGACTTGCATGCTGCTTTGGGTTACACAGCCCGAACTTGTACACTGTTCTGGGTTTTCCCTGGATCAGCTTCCTTGCCAGCCACTTGGACACCTTCCATACTTCATGGAAACATTTTCTGATGGCTCCCTAAACCACCTAAGAGCACCTCGGCTCCATCAGGGAATCTTTCTTTCAATCCCATGTCTGGGTACTTTCCTCAGGCACTAGCCAAGTACCTGAGAGAAAGCAAAGGGTGTCTCAGGGCAAATCCATAGAGGTGAATTTGGTTACTACTAATGGGGGGTCTCCCACCTCTCACTCCCACAATTCATACCCGGCCATTTCTCTGGAGAGTAAACCTCATCCTGTAAAGCTTTGTAATGTAGATTATTGCTAAATGTATTTCACACTCCATCTACTAGTCTTGCTTCCCATTAGTGCTGGACTTGAGCATACTTAAATTAAGTGACATTGTCCATTACTCTAGATACCCCACAGGTTAAGCAGTCCAATCCCCACTTTCTTTCTTTCCCATTGTGCTGGACTTGAACATACTTGTAAGTGGCATTGTCCATTACTCTAGGCCCCCCCACTGAGTTAAGCAGTCCAGTCCCCACATTCTTACAACTGTACTTGGCTGTCTTTTCCTTACCCCACAGTAATAGTCCCTTTAGTTTCCTTCTGTTCAGGTGAAAACATGTGGCCCTTTTTCAGAGTGAACTCACCCTCTGGTTGCAGGTGCCCCACAGGCATTTCCTCCACAAGGAATTTCTCTCTCAAAGCTTCTGGTGCCTCGGCACAACTTGAACAGGCAGCTTCTTTCCCTTAGCCTGGAAAACAGTCAAACACCTTCCCCTCATCCCCTCAGGGATGGGGCTGTGAACCATTGAGAGTGGTCTCCACCACTTCAATTACCAGTTCCTGTGTTCCTCTTCAGGTGGAAACACACACCTTACACAAAAGTAGCTCTGAAACAGAGCTTAAAGCTCTGAGAGCCTGCACACACTCTGCTGCACTACAGTGTCTCAATCAGACTGCACACAGACTGGCTTCAAATTCACCAATGTTCTACTCTAAGCTCCAACTGCAACATTCCAGTGTGGCTTATGCAGCTGCGACAGTTCTAAAATGATGTCATCCCTCAGTCTCAGCTGAGACTGAGAACAGAGTGAGACAGTGTGAAATCCATTTAACTGGAGTTTTACAAGCTGCCTTCCCTGCCTACCCCTAGGTCTTACTGGGATTCTAGTAACCCAAGTAACAGGGGGGGTTACACTCAGTTTGCATAGCTTCATTACATACATACATGTGCTTTTTGATGCTGTAATTTTCCATTATGTGTATATTTGCTGTCTAACCATTCTCTCCATTTTCTCTTAGATTTAACCTCATTTGTGCATGCCAGAGAAAGACACCTCCATCTGAGATTTTAACTTGCTTCGACCTGCCACCCTGCTTTGTGCCCACCCCTCTTTTTCCAACTTATTCTAATGAGGGTTATGTTTGGGATTATATAGGTGTTTTTTTTTTCTTTTGGCAGCCATGAGCCATATGATTCTAGGGCTAGCTAGGACTTCCTAGCTCTGTACCCACTCTTAAGCATGCAATTTTGTCTCACTATATAAAGCTTGTTTGCACATTTATCATTATGAGATAAGTGCACTCTCCCTTTACTACTGTAGTGAATTAACAACTACGCTCTCTACAGGATTTGTTGCTTCTACCCTAGAGACTGGAGTGAAAGGCAGCACACAAAGGACATAGAAAAATAGACCTTTATTGTGAAAGCAGTATAGCAGGTCAAAGATCTTGTTAGGTCACAGCTACTGATTTAGCACAGCTGGCCCCAATGGAATAAGGGTTCAGCTAGGCCCTGGCACTGGTCTGCAGGGGTGCTGGCTGCTTTCCACTGGAGTTCACACTGGGGTTGGCTGATTTCAGTGCAAGCAGGATTTTAGGCAGGTGGAGCATGGCAAAAGTGGAAACTCATGCCTGGATCCATCCTCAGGTGTCTTCTCACAGGATGTGCTGATGGTCTTACAGCCACTCTGGATCCTCTCAAACTCATACATTCACTACTTGTAAACCAGGACCCTTGATCTTTATCTCAGTACTAAGACAGACTCAGGCAAACTGGAAATGTAGGTTGATTTTGCTTTGCCCTGTGAGACTAAGGCCAGAGATGTTACTAGTTCAAACACTACAGCCAAAATGCCCAGATCATGTCATGTCCCATAACTTGGTCTAGATTTCCTGCAGTCTAGCAACTGCAAGCTGTTAGGCAACTTCCCAACTATTCCATCATGGCCCATGATGTGTAAAGGGCTTCATGTAAACAGTCTGTGCCACTGCCACTGTGACTTTAGGCCCAGGTGATGTTATCTGAAGTCACAGTGGCTGCAGCATCTGCAGTCAGTTCACAATGGCTATAGGACAGCTGCTGCCCAGTTGTCCACTAGCCGTCAGGAGGGCAGACTGTGTCCAGAACAGATCTGACCCTGATGAAAATCACACAAAACCCAGGTTTGTTAAGCTATAATGCCCCCTGTAGCATTTCCTTTGCCTATTACTATTCCCCTAGATCGTCTAATCTTTCTTTGTAATCAGCACTACTCACCTTTTTAATTTTAATAATCTCACATTTCTATCTTATTTTTTATGTTTCAACAAATGGCACTGGCTTTCTCTTTCCAGCCACAATATGTACGTGGATGAATTTAGGCTCTGTACCTTTAACCCACGCATATAAAGTAAATGCTAGTGGATTGTGGCTGGAGCCCTGTCCCCTGACAAACCATCACGCTCTGGACACAACGTAATGTGCTGGGGATTGTGTTATCTGTGTGTAGCTAAGTGCTGATTTGGATCAGCATTAAAATCCTCACCTAAGTATTTATGTTTGCCACCTTGAGACTACTTTTTTTCAGTGTCTACTGATTTCCTCTCAAGTGCAACTAACCTGTGCTTTCACTGCAAAAGAGTAGTTCATGGGATCCATAACAGTATCCTAGGAGAGAAGAAATATCCAACTTGTTTGGTTTTTGTACATTTTTCCAAATCCCACACATACCCTGAAGCTTTGAATGCAGAGCTCAGAGACATGGCAAAGAAAGCAGACCCAGCCCAAGTGAACTCAGCAGTCCTCAGCAAACAAAACGCATTTGTCTGGTGCCAACTTGAAAATTAAAAAAAATAGGCCCAGAGCAGCTAATATAAGGATATTGTGACTGTCAGGGAAGATGGAGGGAGATGCTCCCATGGATTTTGTGGAGGCATGGCTTCAGATGGTTTTCTGATGAAAAAGGACTGTGAAAATGCAGCAGACATTTTGAGTAACAACACATAAACCCCAGAGAGACACAGCTCCAGGGTACCAAGAATCAGGAACTGTGTTAGCAGTCTTTGGCTGGGCACTGGAGAGGGACTTGATCCTGAAAGAGGAAAAGCAATGAGACTCTGTTGGCTGGCAGGAGGTGAAAATCCATATTTTCCTGGATCTCAGCTTTACCAACCACCAGAGAAGGAAAGGTTTCAGTGGGGTGCGGGTGAAGCTGAGACAGTTAGGTTTACACCACGTTCAGACATGGGAAATATACAGTACATCAAAAAATAGATCATTTGCTTCTGGATCTATCAAAAAATAGAGAAAGAGTTCTCCTCCCAACAAGGGGATTCTGGTTCTGATGAAGATTGGGAGACATGAAGGTCCTGTGCTTCTCTTTCCCTTTAAATTTTCAAGGACTGGGTCAGGCAGAAATGAGGGGCATTAAGGACTGGTCTTACACCACTATGCTGTTACTCCAGTAAACATTTTGGGACTATAAAAGTGCTGTCTTTATTTGTGGTGAGTAAATTGATTGTCAGACACCTGGTGCAATGAACTGTTGGAGAAATAAATGTGACTGCTAATGATGACACAGATTTTAGTTAGTTATCTGAAATTTGGTAACAGGAAAGACACACTGAGCCAAGGCTAATTTCCAGGTGTAACATGGGGAAATAGTACTTCCCCTCCACTTTCCATCCCTAGCCAGACTGGGCACCCTCTGTAATGCCTTTTGTCATTTTGTGACAAACTCTTCATCACATATGCACCACTGCTCTCTCTGCTGTTCCCTGTCCATCTTCAACCTACCTTCACATTGCCAGTAACACAGCACTTCCTTCATCTCAAAATACTAGTTTGGCTTACTTCCTCCCTACCTTTCCTCACTCTTCTTTCCTGCCGTTGCTGCTCCATGCTCCCTTCACTCTAAGGACCAGTGAACCTTCTACACTCCTTACTCCCATTTCTCTGCTGAGCATTCTACCTTCTTTCATTTGACAACATTCTGGAACCAGCGCCTTCTATCCCTTTGCCATTCTACCTCCTCAGGTTCCTTGAGGTGCCAGATGAAACTCTTCCTGCCACCCACCTGCACCTGCTTCTGGTAGGAGTTGCCCCATAGTGAGTTTGGCATCTCAAGATATTTATTCCCCATGACCCAACTTGTCCCTTGTGCACTGTATTGATAGCCTTTGCACTGCTTGATGCCGAATTTCAGTTTTCCACCTGCACTTGTACTTGCACAACATACAGTAATTGTACTTTATCCTGCTCCAAGTCTGTACCAGTGAAATATTCTTTTTATACAGTGTCTGTACTTTTTTGACTGTATAATGTAATGCATTGTATTATGTTTTATATTTTCTAGTTGTAACCCTTCTCCTGGGTCACCCTGGGAAATGAGCATAAGCTTAGTGTGCCTATCCTGGATACCAATTTTCAAATAATGCAATAAATAAATAAAGGGAACAGGTGATACAATAAAACATACACAATAATCAATGTTTGATACCACTTCAGTGCAGTCAAAGTACACTATAATATGGTACATGTGCAAATAAAAACAGCATGGCACTTAATGTACCAACAGAGAGACCACCACAGGGGAAGGATGGCAGTACAGAAGTAGAGAGGTAGGGAGCCTGTTACTGGCTGAGGTAGAACCCAAGAGGAGGCCCAACCACATGGACAGTGGGGACTCCAAACACAGGAGGGCCAGGGGGAGGAGTGACTGGAGCAGATGTGGGTAGGGAGGAGTTTTAGCTGGTGCCTGAGGGAGCCAAGGGAAGGGTAGAGGTGGGAACCAGAAGGGATCAGGTTCCAGAGCAAGGGACGGTGATAGGAGAAGACTGACTGCCCATCAGAGGAGTGAGGATATGGAATTGAGAAGGTGTGATGATCCCCGGGGTGGAATGAGTATGAGGCAGAGGGAATGGGAGAGAGTGTTGCCTAAACACTCTTGGTGTGTAGGGTAAATAATAATAATACAGATTCATGTGTCTCGGAGTCTGTCAAGAAACATTCGTAAACAAGCAAGGAGTACTAATAAAGTTTATTATACTACTTTTACCAAGCATGTGACAAAGAAAATCTCAAGGGAGATGGGTTTCTCACAACTCTCCTGAAGAAAGTACATAATATCCAGGGTTGTAGATCTTAGGTTTTCTAAGACCTTGTTTTCTCTACCCATGCTCCAGCTCTCTGCCTTCTAGAGACTATTTACAGTTGGTTGCAGACAACTATATACTACAGATAACAACATAGCAACAGACATTACCTCATAGTTACAGATATGAGAAACAATATGTATTGGTCCTAAATCATTCTTCATTGGATAATGACTTAGGAGACAGAATTACTAATAAGTATCATATGAAACGGCATATGCTTCCATTAGCATTATAGCTTAGACAAAAGACATGCTGACAGATTCAAACTACATGTGGCATTTCTTGCTTATGTACAGTATAAGACATAAAGACATAACAAAGGATTTATCTCTGTGTTAGCTTGCTTAGAGACAAAGAGAAGTGCTGACAGGGTTCTATTACACGTGGCATATCTGCCTGAATGTAAAACACACACTACATATAATTATATGAGAATATAAGTATACAATAATCACTGATGATCCATCAGAGTCATCTTATCAGTGATTAGGTAGATTATATATGGAATACATTCAAAAGACAAACATAATCTAGATAAATGTATTATAGTGAGGTATAATGAATCATGCATGAGAAATAGCATATATTAGCAGCAAAGCACATTGCTGGCACTCATGCTTATATGATGGGTGCCCAAATCTACAATGTTAGTGCAACATAGCAGTATCACAGTATAACAGACAAGGAATACAGTGTGAGGTGTATGTGAGGTGTATATGGGATGATAGGGGGCATAACCCAGGCGTAACAAGAGGACTGAGAAAAGTTAGGAGGGAAGGGGCCCAAACCAGTATTTAGAGATGGAGAAGGAGTAGTGGGACTTGCAACATGAAGGTAGGGGGAGGATGGATAGGGCAGAGTAGAGGGAGCGGTGCTGAGTTCCAGGGAGAGAGTTGGTAGCAAGGTGGCAAAAGGCATTACAGAGAGTGTACAGTCAGGCAAGACTAGTGGATAAGATGGTGCCATAGGCCACATCTCTGTAGTTGAACTCCAGAAGCACAATTTTAGTAACAAATTCCCACCAGACCCATGGAGACAAGCAGTCTTTTTGCAGTACAAGACATCGAGTATGGGTTGGAGCTTGGCATACATGGCATCAATGTGGGCAGTGAAGCCTAGCTTACTTTTTAGCCTCACACTGAGATACTTAAAGGACTAAACCACTTCAAGGGGGATGCCTTCCAAGGTGAAGAAGAGAGGGAGAGTTGGGAGTCTGGCCAGTTTCTGGCTGGTGCCATAGGTCACTGAAACTATTTTTTTAATGTTGGCCCAGAGTTGAATGGAGTGAATAACAAAGGACACTGTGGAAGTCTTTCTGGAGCAGGTCTTCCACTGCTGCGGTAGAGGAACCTGAGGTGAAGAGGATGGTGTCATCTCCATATATGTGAATATGTGAGTTGGCACAGGTACAGTGGACATCTTCAGAAAAATGGAGAAGAGGATGGGACCCAGGATGGAGCCCTGTGGAACTCCAGCCTGGATGGGTAGTGGAGGTGACAGTGCTGACTGTTGACAGCCTATGAGGCAGGAATGGAATCATTCAACAGCAGGACCTGAGAGGCCAGTGGAACTCAGCATGTCCAGGAGAAGTGGATGGGCCACCGAATCACAGGTTTTGGCCAGATTGATGAAAATGGCCATGCTGATGTGCCCCTGATCCATCCCAGAGGAGATGGAGTAAGTAACATGCAGCAGGGAGCAAACGGTGGAATTGTGCATCTAGAAACCAGACTGGGAAGGGTAGCAGAAGTTTGAAGAACAGAGGAAGTTGGCAAGCCTGGAATAGACAAGTTTATTTTTCAGTTTTGCAAGAGAGGGGAGGAAGGAGATAGAACAGAAATAACCAAGGCAGGAGAGATCACAACCCTTTGTGAAGTGGAAGAACGCTGGCAATCTTCTAAGACTGAAAAACAGCACAGAAGGAGAAGAAAAGCTTCAGGAGGATAATGAGGGAGATATGATGGCAGGAGCTGAAAGATGAAGGAATTTGGGATACAGCCTATCTGGGCTGGATTTGGACAGGTTTAAAGAGGAAAGGGCAAACAGGTTTTCCTGAGTAGTGATGGGGGAAATGGAAACCCATTGAACAGTTGGGTGGCGATAAGGAGGGAGGAATGGAGCTGGGGGAAGACGGGAGGGCAGAAGCAGTGAAGAACTCATTGAAGTGATCTGCTACACAGGGATGAGCAGAAATAGGTGAACCATTAATCATGCTGACTGGGGAGCAGACTGCATAGGAGGGTCAAAAAGGGAGGGAATTACCTTAAATAACTTAATTGGGGAGTTAAGGTTCTTCTACAGTATGGCCTTGAAATAGAGGGATTTTACAGTCTGGACAGACTTAATACATGGATTTCTAAGTGCTGTGCAAGAGAGGAGGAAGATTTGACCCTGGAGTTTCTGGGGAGGGGCATGCTTTTCCTAAATGTAGGAAAATGTGGAATGAAACAGGGAGAGGGACACATCAATGTCAGGGGCAGAGAGGATTGCTGATCAATCTGTTGCAGCAAGGTTGCTCAGGAGACCATTGATATTGATCAACCAAAGGGACCAAGACCAAATGTATTTCAGGGGAGGAAAGGGGGTGCTAGACTTTCCTGACACAGAACATCATGCAGTGGTTGCTGAAGGTGACCTGCAGAATACCTGCTGCAGCAATGCAGTGGTGGTGGGAGGACAGAACCCAGTCCATGAGGGTGTGATTAGGGGAGTGTTATTGAGCTGGGCTAAATCAATAACAAGCTGGGAGGGATCAAGGGACTCAATCCTGAGGGAAGTTTGTCTGGAGGCCGAGAAGAGAGCATTAATATTAAAATCCCAAAGGAGGATGCGTTCACCTGAGGAGGAGTGTGAGGCAATGGCAGAAAGAGATTCAACCAGAGCAGAGGGTGAGATTTTAGGTGAGATATAGAAAACCCCAGTGAAGATGGGTACAGTGAAAGGAAATGAACACCAGACAAGGAAAACTGGGAAGAGGGTACAGATCCCTAAGAGCAATGGTACAAGATTGGTTCTGGTGGACATAGCAATAACACCACCACAGTGTTCCCCATTCACTGTTTTAGTGCGGTGGGCCACCACCCTATATTTTTTTACCACCGCTCTATATTTTTTACCACCACCCTATATTTTTTTGCCAGCATCCTATATTTCTATCCATTACTGACTGATTTTTTTACAAAATCCTCCAAAATTTACTGCACTGCTACCCCTGTTTTGATACCAGCACACTATATTGTACTTAAAATCAGCTTATGCACATGTACAGTGCATATAGGAGGTCCACAAAAAAAAAACGCACATTTTGACCCGATCACCTCCCAATATTTTCAGACAGTGGGGAACCCTGCACCACATATGCCCCTGTCCTGCCTGTAGACATGTATGTTGGGAAGAGACTGACTAGAGTCAGGAGTCCTGCAGGACAGCCAAGATTCAGAGATACAGATGATGTTAAGAGAGTGTTGTGAAACCCAGAGAGAGAGAGGAGGTTGAGTTTTGGGAAAAGGCTCTTAGAATTTAGATGAAAGATGCTAAGGCCTTTGGTAGTAGAGGAGGCAGAGGGAGAAGGAATGCCATAGTTTGGTGAAATATTTTAGAAGATCTAAAATGTGAGATGATTCCCCTCTCACCCTGCCCTGTAGCCAGGCAGACTTGAGGATTGATTTTGGGACATTACTTTGGCATGTTTATTCATAGTTTCTGGTGGAACATTTCAGATAATCTAAAATACAAAATCTTTCAAGTTTATAATACTGCATCATTATAATTACAATACCTGGTCAGCAATTTTTTTTAATGGCCTGATCGAGTTGATATTTTTTATAATAAACCACAGGTTATTACAGCATTCACATGCACTGTCCTTCAAAATGTGTACTCCCTCATTTACTGTTGTTGTATGCATGGGCGGGCTTAAGAGTTTCGGAAACATGGCGCCCCATCTCGCACTTACAAAGGAGCCACCACAACAAGCCTCAAGTCTCATTATTTTTTATTTTAAGTAACTCTATCAGGTTGATCCAACCTTCTACATTTTGAAAAAACTATCTGGTGTATCCTGCTCTCTTTGTCAGCTTTAAGAACGGGGCCCCGCCTTGACGGGCAGCATTAGCGTGATCTTGATCGGGACAACAAACTATAAGTTAAAAAAACAAAAAAAAGCAATGAGTAAAAACAAATTAGAAAAAAAAAGAACAAAATGCTCAATGTGGAAAGGGAGAGAAATGCACGGACACAGGGACTCTGTGTGTGTGTGTGTATGTGTGTGACACATGGTCACAGAAATCGGGCTGGAAAAAATTTCTGACCAGCAATTATATAAAATGAAAGATGGGAAAGAGTGTATATGAGAATTTAATGCACACCCTTGGTGTGGGATGCTTTAATAAACCCCTCGGGTGATTTATGTAGCATCCCTTACCTCAGGTGTGCATTAAATTCTCATATCACACACTTCCCCGTCCCTTATTCTATATACCTCAGGACACTTACACACTATAGACTACATACAGCTATCAAATATAAAGTTTCCTTTATCTTCCATTATTTAGCTCTGATCTGGATTATCTTTTAGTAAGCCCAAATGATTGTTTCATTTGATGTTAGTAGATAATGCCATTTATAAGTGCTGAATGCTTGTTTCTACAGTTATTCTGCAGTAATCTGAAAAGGTTAATGCAGAGTGTTTTCTGCTCTGTAACAGGGCTCCAGGTTGTCTATTTCAAATGTTTGAATTTTTCATTTCAGAAAAAAGGGGACATTTAACCCTTTTGGTAGGGTGCAAGTTGTAGTCATTATTGATTTTTGAGAATAGTCCCTGCTCGTGAAGGCATGATGCTTATTCTGTATCATTTGTAGTTTATGTTTTGAGAAATTACTCCCGATATAGTACTACTTGCATGAATAACATTAACTCCTGACAGTAAAAATGATGCTGCCTCATATTTTGGTTTACCTGTCTGCTGTAATATACAGTGCATCACACTTAAACATATACCCGATAAACGCATAGCCTGCATAAATGCATGGACTTTCCAAGTCCTGATTTTTTCCCTATACTTCCTATGTAAAACAGACCTGTTAAATGCATAAAGGATCCCTTTTAAATGCATATTTTTCCTTCAGTTTTGCTGTTCAAGGGTGGACTGACTGGTCCAGTTTTACTGACATTACTTGTAGCTGCCTTGCTAATTGGCAGTTAATGGGCTGCTCTATTTAAAATGAGGTGTTAATTACCTATGTTAACCATTTAACCATCAAACCCAAGTCACAGAAGCACCCTCCCTCACACTGAAATCAAAGCAAAGAACCCAAAAGAATGCTACAGAAGCACTTTACATGAATCCCAGAAGCACCCTCCCTCACACTGGAATCAGACCGAAGAATGCCACAGCATGTCACAAATCATTTTATCCCAACCAAAGAAGAAGAACTTAAATGAGACTGACATTTCGATTCCCTATCCAGCCCCCTGGCACATATTGCAAGCTGTGCTCACCATTAAAAGAATACAAGATCTAATAAATGCATAGCCCTCTTAAATACATACATTTTGCCGGTTCCAGAGGTATGCGTTTAATATGGGCTGCACTGTATTATTTAGCGCAGTGGGAAATCAATCAAATATAAGTAAAAAAAAGTGCCTGCTGATCAGACCTTATTCAGGTGGTATTTTGCATGCATGTTCTTTTTTCCTAAATGCATCACGTTGCATTACTTGAAGTTGAATTTCATTTGCCATTTTGCTGCCCATTTCCTAAACTTATCTAGATCTTTCTGCATTTGCATTTGCATTTTATTGTAAAACTAGAAACTTTCACTGTCAAATAATTTTTGATATTTTCAATGAAGCAGTAATGTGCACTAAAATAAAGTTGTGCTAATTAGCACTTTTTTCTATTATAGTGAATGTGGCACTAATGCCTTAGGGCTAAATTAAATTTGCATACTTATAGTTGCATTTGGTTTTATGCTAAAATTACTTTATACAGTATTTATCTTTTGTTGTGATGTAACTACTCTTCCCATATTGGTTTTATCAACAATCTTGGCAATCCATCTACTAGAACCCAGCTCCAGACAAGTACAGATATATTGAACAATGTCAGTCCCAGAACCAACCCCTGTAGAACCCCACTGGTCACAAGTTTCTATGTTGATTGGTTACCACTAATTATGACTCTTTGCATTTTATCCTGCAACCAGTTTTGAACCCATTTCCTCACATCCCCAGTTATACCTAGGTTCTCTGTCCTCCTGTGTGAAATAGTATCAAATGCTTTGCTGAAGTCCAGATACTGCATATCCTTGAATAGAAGCTGCAGTCAATTACTAGCCACCCTTTAATAAAAAACTCACTGAAAGTGAAATTTTATATCAAGCCACCCTTGTTTAGAGGCCAGAGGTAGTAACTGATTACAGGTTAGAAATCAGGGTACCACTTGTTAACATACCCAGCATCTTCCCCTTCAATACATAACATTCTTAAATTCCCTTACCAGGGCAGCCACTGTCCTGCGCACCTGATTGACTTGGTTCAGAGATTCAGCAGTTGGAGCTGTCAGAGCAGTGGTTTACAGCTAGTAAGGCTATCAGCAGAGGCTCCCAGTATATTTCATGATCTAATGCATTTCCATACACTCAAACCTGAGTTATAGCCTCTGCAGTCTTTATTATAAAGGTATCTCACTAAAAGGGAAGACATGCTTCATTCCATGTGAAACTGCCATTATATTCCTCCAGCAAAAAAAAGTTAAACAACAATGGGGCATTCAACTCCAAAGTTACTTCTTTGATTTGATTTGATTTCATTTATTTGAGTTTGCAGGTAGGTACAGTGGAATATACATTCCTTTTTTTAGGTCTGACGGTATGACATGAGGTTAAAATAATAACAAATCCAATATACAGTACAAAAATACAAAAAACAGCTACACACAATACACCATAACAAAATCAAATCTTCATTCAAATCAATTTAGTTACATGAGCACACATTTACATTTTTAAATACTGAAGAACAGCTGAGAAGAAGAGCTTGACAAATGAAAGGCGTCTAATGTGTTTGCAGGGAGTTCCACAGGGAGGTAGCACAATATGCAAAGGTTCTATTTCCAGTATTAGCACACACAAACAGTATGACCAATTGGCGTTCTTGTGAAGATCGCGATTCATAAATAAGGGTATGGTTGATTAGTAGCTTGTTCAAGGACACTAGAACACCAGAATTCATCATTTTATACATGAATATGATAAGAATAACTTATAATTATTATGGACTCATAGCCAATCAAGCTTCTCTAAAATTTGACAATGATAAGTTTGGTGAGTTACCAAAAGAGCAAATTTACAAGTTTTTTGTAACTGTATTTCTTTCCTGGAAATAACACTGGCAGGCACAAGATCAGTGGAAGTGTAGTTTAGAATTGGCAGAAAGTTTTGCTGTGCTATGCTCAAGCGAATTTCTTGAGTTAAGAAATTATGGGCTAGATATTCAAAACTTTGCCCCAGGGTAAAATTAGCCTTGCCTGGCAGGCAAACTTAGCACAGACACAAACGCCTGCCAAATTCAAAAGGAATAGCCCAGGGCAAACAGTTTCTGAATATAGCATGCAGATGAAGCCAGGCAAACTGGGCTGGGAGTGCAGGGCAATCAGCCCTGGTATAAGACAGCTCTGAATATAGCAACCAGGAAGTGCAAACCACAACAGCAACACAGTGTAGAGTGACGTGAAGGTAGGTAGAGCTGAACTATGTGGCCAAAGTGTGTGTCAGCAAATGTGTGGATCCAGTACAGCTGCAGGCTGCAATGCATGTGAAAGTACAGTGTGCAAAACTATTTAATATTCCCAGAACCGTTTGCACAGTGCTAACACGTTTGCATGGGTTTAGCGCAGAGCTAAGCCTTTTGCCCGGTACAAACACTTTTGCCCAGTGCTAAACTTTGCCATATTCAAAAGTGACATGCAAATGAGCCTACTTAGGTAGTTCTGGACAAACATCCAGATTAGCATCTCATTATGCCCTGATTTGCATGCAGTTTAACCAGCATTACTGCAAGGTCCCACAGCTCCACCTGTAGGTCAGTCTGGAAGTACAGGGGCTGGCTGGGTCTGCCCACAGCTCCACCTGTAGGTCAGTCTAGCAGTGCATGATGGTAGCTGCAGGCTACATGTATACAGTACAGCATAGCATATTGTGCCCCAGGGGACACCACAGCATAGGCACAGGTGATGGTGGTGCTGCATGCAACTTGTCACACTGTAGATCATGCTACAGTGCACAGCAGACACTACGGTAGCAAGAAGGCCAGTATCATGAGGGACACAGCAATGCCTATGGTGTGTAGGGCAGTGGTGACCACTGCACTGTAAGCAGTGACAGGCCCACCTTGCAGGTGTTTACTGACAGTAGACATTATTGTTATGCTGTTGAGTGTTCCACAGATGCTGCACCTCTGGCATGGGATGCTCACAGTGACATATACATGGCCGGCTGTGTGTGCTGTGGTGTTTGTACAGTCATGCGGTATGTGGCTGGGGGGTCAAATATGATTAGACAGGCACACTGGTGTTGGAGTATTCCCAGCACTGACCCATGTGCACAGCATGGCTTGCCCCAGCTATGTGGCCATACCCAGTCTGTGGTGCAGCCTGGCCACTTGTACACCCACCCCTCAACATCCCCATGCCTGCAGTGCTGCATGTGTGTGCTGGCAGCTGTTGGTGTCTGCCAAAGGGTGGTCTGCAGCTGTGCGCTATATGGCTACACTGCCATGGTGTCCACTGGGAGCCAGGTCACCACTTACTGTCTGGCATGGCTGGGACTGGTGGCAGATGATGGCATCATTGTGATGCCACCAGTGGGCTGCATGTTTTCTCTATGTCTGGCTTTTTCTATGTGTCATACTTATTGGTTAGGGTCATGCAAAGCCACACAAAAGCTGCGCTAATGCTGCGCAAAGCCACAATGTCATGCAAAACTGGTTTGCCCAGGGTTAAGACTACCTTTTCCTGGGCGGTAATTTGCACCATGCAATGTGTTGCACTAAGTCAAGCAAAACCACTTTGCAAAGTGCTATTCGCTGAACATAGCATTGCTCTGACATGCCCCCTCATTTTGCCCCTTGCATACATAATGATTTTGCCCGGTGCTAATGCAGTTTGCATGCGCTGTTTGGCATTTTGAATATAGCGGACCCATGCTACTCCTGCACTAAACCTGCACAAATGGTTTGCACCCAGTGCAAAGTTTTGAATATCTGGCCATACACATTCTATGAAGTGTTCCAATTTTCGAGTGGATCTTAGCAGTAGTTTTATCTAGGTGTATATTAAATTTCAGAGATGGATCTAATGTGATTCCAAAATATTTAAAGGAGTTCACAGTCTCAGTTAGACATCCATCCTTAGCATGTACTTTGAATTCTCTAGAAAATTATTCCAGTTTGGGAACTGAGCCAAATAGCATAGCTTTTGTTTTTGTTCCATTTAAAACAAGATTTTCCTGACAAAGCCAATCCTGTACATTAATAAATTCATTAATTAGTATAATGTTAATTTCAGGTGCAGATGGATTATAGGTTAACAGTACTGCATCATCTGCATAGAAAAACAAATTGCAATTTTGAGTTACATGAAAGATAGGGTCAGAAAAAAGAGAAAAAAGCAGGGGACCCAGTATGGAGCCTGAGGGACTCCATCCTGAAT
This sequence comes from Neoceratodus forsteri, assembly GCA_016271365.2. Lineage (NCBI taxonomy): Eukaryota > Metazoa > Chordata > Ceratodontiformes > Ceratodontidae > Neoceratodus > Neoceratodus forsteri. The sequence continues at coordinate 1,677,608,072 of CM057449.1, forward strand.
TCTCTTGTAAGATGAAAAGTACTGCCAGATTTAACACTCTATGACCTATCAGAAAGCTAAGCACTAAACCAAGCCACTGCAGAATGTCCCAACCCCACATGTTTAAGATGATTCAACAAAATAGGATGGGCAACCAAGTCGAATACTTTGGTTAGGTCCATGAACACTGCCCCCATAAGGCAACCAGACTCAGTGGCCCTAAGGACGGTCTCAGTGCTATACCCCTCCTCCAAATCCATCCTGTTTGTAGAAATCAAGTCATACATTTTAATATAGTCAGTAAGTTAAGTTAATAATCAGATTGAGACCCTGATTTGTGCACTGGGGTGTTCTTCCTTGTTGTTTTATTGCATTCACTTTGCTCCCTCTTTCTCAACACAAACTTTCTAGCAATTTGTTTGGGCTACTCCTTAAAAAATATTATTAAGTACTTTGTGGAGCTTTTCAAATCAATGCCACCCTTGAAGAGCAGTCACCTTTGATTAGAAGTTGCTGCAAAAAAAAAAAAAAAAAAAAGTGAAATAAAAGCCACGGCTTCAAAAATATATCAATCAATCAAAAATTTTATTTATAAAGCACTTTTCAAAAAATTAAAGCACTAATACATAACAAAAGATAAAACATCAACAATAATAAATAATAACATAAACAATAAAATGACCATAAAATGACCATAAAATAATCTATCCGAATGCCAGTGTAAATAAGTAACTTTTCAGAGACCTCTTAAATGATTCCACGGACAGGCACTCTCTAATCTGACGAGGTAGAGAATTCCACAGGGTCGGGGCCATAAAAGAAAAAGCCCTTGCCCCAGATGATTGAAGACAAACCCTGGGAATCTCTAGCAATCCCTCGCCAGTGGAGTCGAGTGGGCGGAGAGGGTGGTAGGGACAAAGGAGATCTTGCAGGTAGCCCGGTCCCTGACCATGTAGGGTCTTATAGGTCAGCAATGTGACCTTGAAGGTGATTCTCCACCGCACTGGCAGCCAGTGCAGTTCACACAGCACAGGTGTGATATGGCAAGTTCTTGATAACCCAGTTCAACAATCTGGCTGCCGAGTTCTGCACCAGCAGCAGGCGATGGAGATCTACCCCCGGCAACCCTAGATATAAAGCATTACAGTAATCAAGGTGTGAAGAAACAAAAGCGTGGACCAACACAGGAAGGTTATCATGCAGAACAAGGTGTTTAATCTGGGCGATATTCCTCAGATGGTAAAATGATGACTTGACAGTGGCCAACACCTGTGTCTTCAGTGTCAGCGCATTGTCAAAAATTATGCCCAGATTTCGCACCTGTTCAGAAGGTCTCAACTGGGTATCCCCTAATAAAAGACCAGAGGGGAACCCAGGAATCAACTTCTCTACATGATGACCCAGGTTCACAACCAACACCTCAGTCTTATCCGGATTTAACTTCAACCAGTTTGCACTCATCCAGTCCTGAATCTCAGTGAGACAGTTGTTAAAAACCGACACTGCGCCATTTTGTTCGGGTGCAAAGGACATATAGAGCTGAGTATCATCTGCATAGCAGTGAAAACTCAGCCCATAATGCCTTATAATGTCTTCCAATGGCAGCATATACACCGTGAACAACATGGGGGAAAGCACAGAGCCTTGTGGCACTCCACAGGACAGAGCAAAGGGAGCGGAAGAGAAAATCTCTGAAACTATCCTCTGACTTCTGCCTGTGAGAAAAGAGTGGAACCATCTGAGGACTGTCCCTGACAGTCCGCAGAGTAGCCACAGGTGATCCAGCAACATCCCATGGTCCACAGTGTCAAATGCTGCAGAGAGATCAAGGAGAACCAAGATCGAATGGCTCTTCCGATCTCTCGCTATTAGGAGATCATTAAGTACCCAAACTAATGCACTCTCGGTGCTGTGCCTCTTCCTGAAACCGGACTGGAGAGGATCATAGACTTCATGGGTGGTAAGAAAGTCATCGAGCTGCAACGCGACTATTTTCTCAATAACCTTGCCCAAAAAGGGCAGGTTAGAGATCGGTCTGTAGTTAGCGAGGCAGTCGGGTCAAGGAAAGTCTTCAAAGGTGTCATGACAGCCTCCTTCAAAGACTCCAGGAACACCTTGATTCAAAGAACTCAGACTATCCTCGCAAGGACTGGTCCGATCACATCCATACACCCACAAGGCGCGTAGGACCAGGATCCAAACTACAGCAAGTGGTCGTGAGCCCTGGACAATCTTCATGAGATCCATGATTACTGGCTGGTCAAAATCCATCCAGGTAGACCGAGGGCATGTAGCTCCGCATCGGTCACTGCAATGCTCGTTTGAACGTATGCTGTGGATCTCTGACCTGATTGATGACACCTAATCATCAAAGAACCGAGCAAACTCATCACACTGTATTTGTGAAAAGGCTCTCCAACCCCGCAGACAGGCTGGATTGCACAGTCTGTCGACAGTCCGGAAGAGCTGAGCAGGTCGGTTTCTTGATGCAATTATCTCTCTGGACAGGAACTCTGCCTTCTTATGGGAGATTACTGATTGATAGTCCACATAATGGGCCATCAGTCTAAGTCTGTCACCCTCCAGGCCAGATTTCCACCAACAACGCTCCAATCTTTGCCCCACTCTCCTCAGCTCCCTCAATGTCCCATCAAACCAAGGGGACCGAGGGCAGAGGGAGAGAGGGGTGAACGCTGACAGGTGCAATGGAATCCAGTGCCCTCAACACCATATTATTATAGTGCACTACTAAGGCATCTGGTTCCATGCACTCCATAGGCCAACTCGATAGGTCCAGTACCGCCATCAGACCCTCAGGGGTAACTCCCCCCAAAGGGCGATACTGGACCATCTGCAAAGGGGTGGGTCTCGTAATTGAACCTTATAGAGTGATGGTCAGACCACCCAACTGGTTCCACCACCAGTTCCGTGACCTCCATCCCCAGTGTGAACACCAGATCCAAAGAGTGACCTTGAATATGGGTAGCAGTGGTAACTACCTGTGTGAAGCCCAACAAACTCATTAGTTGGAGAAAGTCTTGACCGAACTGCGAGAGTTCATCATCGACCCAGGCATTGAAGTCCCCCAGGACCAACCACCTGGAGGGCTCCAGCACCAGGTCGATAATGAAGTCCACGACTTCTTGCAGAAAAACTTTCTCATTACTGGGTGGACGGTAAATGAGCAGGATTCTGCAGCCCACACCTGCTCCCATGATACACTCAAAGGATCTAGGGGATGCCACTGGAACCTCTACAAGGCCCAATTCCAATTTAAAGCAAATAGCGACTCCCCCCCACCCCTACGATCCAACCTCGGGCGATGTATTACCGAGTACCCGGCTGGAGCGGCTGACTCCAAAATGGGACCAGCATTTTCATCCAGCCAGGTCTCGGTAATGCATGTCAGGTCAGATGATTCAACAAGATCAGCAATAATTGCTGTCTTGTTTTTTATAGACCTGGCATTGTATAACAACGCCCGGGTTGGATGAGAGGCCCTGGAGGAGCAGGCTACATACCCACTCTCAGAGGAGTCCTTGGGTATGGGAACCAGGCAAAGCACTCCCCTATCCTGGGCCCATTTCACCCCAGGGCATCCCCCTGACCTCACCACCCTTATTCACCCACTCTGTTTCCCCCTCGTAGCCCTGGGACCCCCCACCCTCTCTGCCTCCTCCGTGCAATCCCCAAGGCATGGCAACGCCTATATACTTTGGGTTGCAACAGGGGGCTATCAAAAGGGTGCAGATCCCTCAACCTAGAGGGGGAATAGTGTCTGTCCATGGATATTCGGTCCCAACACATAATTATCTAAGTATTTAAGAGACAATCTTAAACAACCCCTTCAATATAAATATTATCAACACCGGCACCAATTTAAAATAACTAAAAACAATAATCCAATTTCTCTTCAGGCCGACTCATTAGAAGAAAGTCTTCAAGCAAATCTGGACAAGTTTTATAAATTCCTCAGAGAGAAAAAAGTTTATAATAGCTAAAAGCAGAAGTCACAGTTTCTTCCAGTTTATACTTTTTCTAGAGAAATGAAAATCCCTCAGAGCTCACCCCTTGGGAATCTGTCCCATAGCCTATCTCTCTCACATAGGCACTTAAACAGAGATCAAATAAGAGATTCTTTATAGCTTTACCATATACTCCAAAAAATATAAAGTGAAAACCAGTCTGCAGAAAATTAATCCAGCTGCTTAGGAGGGGGTATAATTAATCAGCCAACAAAAAAGAAAACTCTCCATATGGTCGTCCCCCAAGGTATTATTTAGGGAGACCAGCCTGTAACTGGATCTGGATCTGTGTGAGCAGGCTCTCCAGCCTACCCCAACAGAAATCCTTAACCATGGGTGTCCTGGGCCCATCCTCCAATAGCACTCCCTGAACTCCCATGGCGGCTGTTCACCCCAGCAAATCACCCTGGGTTCAGGCCAACATTTTTACAGAATGGAGAGAATCCCCTTGATCGTCCCCCAAGGCACTGCTGGGGGTTTCGATTAGCAACCGGGGTTCACACGAGCAGGCTCTCCAGCCTGCCCACTGTAAAGCCCAGAAACCATGAGCACTCTGGGGCCCATCCTCCGATAGCACCTCCCCCAGTCTGCCCAACCAACCACCCCAGCAGACTACCCTGGGTTAAGATCAAAAGGCTGACAAACTCACCCACACCTCAACGATGGTGAAACCAGTGAAAAAATCCATAAATCCTAGATGTAGGAATAAAGCCAAATTCTTCCAGGAGTAAGCACAATCGAAATTCCAGTCTCCAACTACGAACACACCAAGACACAAAAGCAAATCCAGATGGATGGACAATAAATCCATAAAAATCAATCAGAGAGCTCCGAAGTAAATTCCTCAGTAGAATGCCGTAACTCAAAGGAGTTCATATGTTCCCGGCGATAAGTCCTCAAACAATCCCCCGAAAAAGAGAGAATTCCAAAACAGACTCCTCAATAAAATATTGCAGCCCAGAAAGGTCCAGGCAATCCTGGAGGCAGATCCTGAAGGAAGATCCTCAGGCAATCCCCAAAGGAAGCACCACAAATGCAGCTCCAACTCCAATGCCAACAGAAAGTAAATCAGGGGTAAACAGGATCACACAACAGTAAACGCACGCCAAAACTACCACACCGCATCTGCTCTAACCGAACGCTATCGACAGTACAAGCCCGATAACATTTGAGGAAAGAAACTATTCAAAACAAAGTAAATTAAACAAAATAAAACAAAATAAAACAAAACTAAATGGAGCTAAAATGAAGGCTGACCCAGCATGGTCGCCATCTTGTGTCTTATGATATACAACATCCACAGGACTTTCCACATATAATTCCTTGGTGGTATTAAAAAAAAAAGCAACAAGTTTTGTCTGGCATGTTTTCCCCTTACAGAATCCATTCTGGGCCACAAAATACAAGTTGTTGTTTTGCAAATCTTTGACAGTTTTGTTTTTTATGACTGTCTACAGGAACTTCCTGGGGTTTATGTCAAGCTCATTGGCTTATAGTCCCTTGGTTCTGTCCTGAAGTCTTTTCTAAACATTGGTGATGCATGGACCACTTTGTATTCTTCTGTGTTCTGAGTCACACATTGTACTAAGGATCTGACACATTGTCAGAATTCATACAGTTGCAGGTACTCTGCAACCATCCCAGAATTTGCACCCCTGTACCTGTTCTAAAACATATGCCCCAGCCCTGCTATTTTCCTGATTTGCAACTCTACCTTACTAATGTCAGACCTTTATCCATTTCTTTCCCAATCTTTGCACCTCTTCTACTGCACCCCTAACAATATATTTACTTTTAGCATCTCTCCCGTTTCAAATGTTGGATGTTTACTCTTGCCCTTTCAATGTGCACCCTTCTTCTGCACACCTGTCAAAGCTTGTCTTTTTAGCCTACACCTCTCCAAATATGTATGCCTTTTTCCCTGCACTCCTCTCCAAATGTTAAACTGATACACCCCTCCAACATTCGTAATTTTATCTCCACTTCCCTCCTGGAATTGTCACCCCTCCCTAGTTGCATCCTTCACAAACTTTGTACCCCATACCACCTCACCCTTTTCAAAATGTGCAAATGTTTCAAACATTGTGCCCTCCAACCCTACACCCCTTCCAGACATAAAACCAGTTGCTGCAGCTCCAATATTTGTACCTGTACTGTTGCACTACTGTAATTTGCAACCCTTAACACAAATGTATCCACCCCCACACACTTACCAAATGTTGTACCCCTACCCCTGCACCCCTTCAAGGGTCAGAGGAACAAATATTTGGAGGGATAGTACTAGAGGCACATAATCTGTGAGGTTTTCAAGGACAAGGAGTACCAATTTTGGGAGGAGAGTGGGGATCAGAGGTATGGATTTAAGGAGGTGCCAATTTGGAGAGTAGTGCAGGGGAGTTGCACGTTTTGTGAAACATATGCCATTGGGGTACACATTGTTGGAGTGGTGTAGTTGTCAGAGTATGCATTTATAGTAGGGTATAAAATCAGGAGTGCAAATTTTGGCAATGGCACATGGCTACTGGGTAGACATTTTGGGAAGTTAGATGCCTGGGTATAAGAAGGGGTACAAATTAGGGGGAAAGATTTGAAGTAGGTTCACACATTTTGCAGGAAGTGTGGTGTTAAGGGTACAGACTTTTGGAAGGTTATGGGGAAGAGTTTCTAAGTTTAGAAGGGGGCAGGGTTATGAGTTGCAAATTGTATGAGGTGTGTAAGGGTAGAGGGTACAAAGTTTGGGAAGAATGCACAGCTAGAGAATAGTGCACTGGATGTACAATTTTATGGGTTGTATGGGGCAAGAGGTACACATTCATGGAGAGGTACGGGGTATGGGTAGAATTTCTGGGAGTCATGTAAAGAAGGGAGAAGGGTGAAGTTTTGGAAGTGATATGGAAGCTGAGTTATGCATTTCAGGAGGGCTACAGGAGAAAGAGCAAAAATCTTGGGGAAAGAGGAGGCATACAGTTACAAATGTAGGTAGTGCAGGATATCACTTTTGTGAGGGGTATGTTATTAATTTGGGGTGGGTGCTGATTTGTGGAGCAGTATGGGGAAGGCATACATTTTGGGAGTTGTGCAGAGCAAAGGGTATTTGTGTTTTGAAGGGTGCAGTGGTAGTTGTGGCCAACATTTACAAATGGAAATTTGGTGGCATGCTTTGGGGTAGCAGCATTTAAAAAATCTTCTTATCCCCTCTGCATAAAACATTTTTCATTCTTTCCCTTAGATGAGATGTCAGAAGAACAACAAAAAACAAGAGCTGCAAAAAGACTCTTGACTTACACTCTGGCTTCTAAAAATCAACTAAAAAGGAAAGACGACCGGATATCTAAAACTGAGAAAACTGTGAAGGCAAATAACCTTCCCAAGTTGCTGTAATGCTGTCCTCAGATTCAGCAGTACCCTCACTCTTAAGCCTGATATACTCACTGGACAAGGCAACTATTAAAAAGGCTGCCTCATATAGTAATACAAATATGGCATGTACTAAATTAACTCAAAACACAAGTTTTTAGGCAACAAAGAATAAAGAGCAAACTCTGTATACTGGAGCAGACACCAGAGCAGCAAAATCCTGAAGAAGACCTTGAGGAGATACTGGAGCTCTTACCTGAAAAAAAATCTTAGGAGCTGAGGCTGTTAGCACAATAGACACCCTGTAGGAAAAACCCAGAAGCAGAGGCTGAATAGCAACGATAGAAGTGCCAGGTACATCCAGATGCACAGCAGCACCTGCTACAATCAGCACAGCTACAGTAGGTCAGCTAACAAAGTGCTCTGACCTTATGGAACAAGATTCTTTGCTCCAGAAAACAGTGATACCTAAAGCTGCATGTGTGGAAAAAAGTATGCTTCTTTCTGAAATATTCTATACACCAAAGCAAACCCTAAAGAAACAAGCATTTGTCAATGCCGAATGTTAGCAGCTGGTATTGCTGTTGTAACAGGCCTTGCTTGTAACATTTTTACTATGTATTTACCCAGGGTAGAGTAGATGAGATGCAATATCTCATTTTCAGTGGTGTCCTGCTTTGACACAATGTTAGATTGTAATTACCCAGGAGAGAGCAGCTGAAAGGCAATATTCTACTTTTAAGTGGGCACCCACATTTTGACCCTAACTGTCCAACAGTCTTTTTATGAGTCTTTTTATGACCTGACATTATGAGCAAGACAGGTGGAATTTTTAAAATTCCAGCCAAAATGTGATTTCCTGTGGGAACAAGTTTCAGAGAGAATTTGAAAAATGATACCTGCTGTGTTCAGGAGGTGGGGTAACATAAGGGATATGTTGAACATTAGGGACTAGAATCTGCAAAAAAATAGTTATGAGCAAGGCTAATGATTTATGGTGATTAAAGTAATGAAATTCCCTTTTCAAGACTTGAAATTCTGGGAACTGCACTGGTGACTGTAAGTCTAATTTTTGGATTTTACTGGGATTCTACTCCCATCTTTTAGTATATGTATACATTATCAGAATACAAGAAGGCTTAATATACAGATTGTTAAATTAGGCAAACTGAAAACAGTACAAAAAGCAATTATAAGAAAAATACAAGTTCTGTAGACTGCACACTGTCAGGAGAACAGAATTGGACAAACTCAAATCCCTGTATCAAGCAGTAGAGCAGTTCGTTATAAGGGCATCCAATAAAAAACATCACTGTAGAGTGCTCCAAACCCTGAAGTGGCTGTCACTCAAAGGAAGGATGAAACTCTCCGCACTATCCCAAGCCCTCCCCCCCCCAGTCTCAAAGACCTCCTTATGACAAAATCAGACACTCAGAGCATCTAAATGGACTCTTTGAGATCACTAGAGCTAAGGCACATGAAGGGAAAAGAAACTTTGGCAAGTTGATCTCAACCATTTGGAACTCTCTATCCAGCAACATACAAAAAAAAAAACTTCAGTTGTGGTCTTCAAAAAAGGCTTAAAGGTGCTCTTAGTAGAAAGAAGCTCCTGCAACTGTTACTGCTGAATGACTCCTTGACATAGATGCATAGCATGCCCCAGAAATATCCCTCCCTGGTAGCAAACAGTAAACCCAAATAAATCTTCCAGAGTTGATATGCTCACCAAAATGAAACTGATCCAAACTTTTTCAGGGAAAAATCAATTATCATACCCTATGAAAGTATATATTGAATGTTTAAAATAGAATGTATGTAAAGTCCAATGAGTCCTTGTAACTAATCTTAAGCATTGTATAATTGCTTGTGCCTATCCATTGTTTATTGTATTCTGCCAGTCTGTGATCTTTCTCTGTAATTAATCCCTGGTTGCCCCTGAAAAAGGGCCTCCCAATGCCCAGTGGGCTTACCTGGTCAGCAAAATTCAAATAAAATACATTTACTGATCTGGTATAAAAACTGCAAAATTCCATGAAATTCTTTGTTTTTGTCAGTGTGCAGGCAGTCCAAATTCTGGAATTTTAATGGATTTTCTGGTAAAAACTGAAAACCAGTGGCCTTGGTTATGAGTAAATTTTGGAACAATTCATTTCCTCATAATTTAGTTGTTTTTTCACATTTTTAACCCAAATGTTCAACATAATCTTTTTCTGACCACTCTTTCTGAGCATGACAGGTATCATTTATAAAACAATGGCGGAAACGTTGGTTTTGCACCACAACTGTTAAAACACTTTGGGTAGGATTTGAGAAATGACAGCTGCCACATTCATAAGGTGGTGTGAAAAATGGCTATGTTGAAAAGTTGGGGTAAAAATATTAAAAATTACCACAGTTATGAGCAAGCATTGAAAAATTGCAATGTAGACTCATAACTTTGTTGTTTACTAATACTTGTACCCCAAATTTTCAACATAGGCTTTTTATGACCCCACATAGCCTTCTAATGAGCCAAACTCATAAACAAAGGTAGAGAAAATGTTCAAATTCTGACAAAATGAGAATTTGCACCACAAGTGCAAAAACACATTTTGGCCAGGATTTGAAAAATGTCAGCTGTCACTTCATGAGGAGCTGTGAAGAAATGGTTATGTTGGAAATTTGAGGTCAAAATATAGAAAATTACTAAAGTTACGAGCCTGCATTCGTAAATTTCAATGTAGGCTCATAACTTTGTTGCTTTTTAATATTTTACCCCACATTTTCAACGTAGCCTTCTTATGACCCCACCTCATAAACAAGGGCAGAAAAAATGTTCAACTCCTACCTGAGCGGTGATTTCATGCAGCGACCATGAAATCACCTTTTGGGATGCAAAAACACATTTTGGCCAGGATTTGAAAAATGACAGCTGTCATATTCATGAGGTGCTGTGAAGAAATGGCTATGTTGAAAATCTGGGATCAAAATATTGAAAATTGCCAAAGTTATGAGCATGCATTCTTAAATTTTAACATAGGTTCATAATATTGTTGTTTTTTATTATACAATGGCAAGAAAAAATCCTGGCTTCTGATTGGTCAGCTGTCCACCACAGCAGGGATGTTATCCTGGCATAACATCCCAGCTGTAGTGCCAGCCAGCTGTCAACCTCATTACTAAACATCAAAAGACAGATCACTACACATCAGCTGTCAAACGACTACTGTGACAGAAATACTAAAGCAAAGAAAGCAGACTCATGTCATCATTTCCAAAGTTAAATTTCAATTTATTTGAAATGGCAACAATACAGAAATTGTTTTCAGAAGACCAAGAAAATACTGACCCTAAAAGAAAAAAGAAAACGAAGACATGTAGAAATCCAGGACAACCAGCTAGATCAAATTGAATGTGAGAGAAATGAACCATCGACAAGGAGGCAAACAGTGTGGGCCATTAACGTGTTAAATGACTGGCTAAAAGAAACTGGTACCGAAGTAAACTTAACAACAGTAACGGAAACGGAATTAAATCAAATCCTAAGAAAATTCTATGCCTCAGTGAGAACCAGCAACGGAGACCAGTACGGAATAAGTAGTTTTATCGGTTTGAGATCTGGCATAAACCGTTACCTAAACGAGCCCCCGCTGTCAAGAATCATCAATATAATTAGCCACACAGAGTTTCAAATGGCAAACAACGTATTTACAGCCCAAATAAAAGTCCTCAGACGGGAGGGAAAGGACAAGGCCCAACACCACGCTCCCCTCACAGACAGCGAACTGTCATTGCTCAGACAATCCGAAGCACTGAACACAGACACCCCCGAAGGCCTTCTACGACGAGTCTGGCTAGAAGTACAGTTACATTTCGCCAGACGCGGTTGCGAGGGACAAAGACAGCTAAAACCCTCCAGTTTCCAATTCCTTACAACAGAAAGCGGACTTCAATATGCCACACTAACCTTCAACGAGAAAACAAAAAATCACTCCGATCCACTAGAAAAAGACCGCGATCGCTACAGAGGCACAATGTTTTCAATAGAAGGCCATCCTCAATGCCCAGTTGCTCTGTTAAAAAAATACATTTCGAAACTCCCGCTGAACAGCCCATGCCTCTTCTTGCACCCTAGGAAACACCCTGCCAGTCCCTGGGAAACAGAAAAAGTGTGGTACACTTTAGAGCCCCTAGGAAAAAATTACCTGTCTTCCATGCTGCCGAGAATATGCTGCCTGCAGAGCTCCCACACACCTACATGAACCACTCCTTGCGAGCGACTGCCATCCAACTACTGAGTAACGCCGGACTAGAAAGCCGCCACATAATCAGTGTTACTGGGCACAAGCAGGAATCCTCCCTCAAAAGCTACTGGGGCCCGACGCTGCAGCAGAGATCGCAATGGAGTGCCATTTTATCAGGAACAGGAAGCACCGCATCCATGCCTCGAACCTCTGACCCAGGAAATGTCATGCCGCTGGAACGACTAGCGACAACTACCCCACCACACACCATGGCAACAATAAACATCCCAGCAAGAAAAAACAGCCCAGTAGACTGCATCGGAGAAAACAGCAATACTGCCCTGCAAAACACTAGCAACAGCAACCAATTTAACATCCAAGGCAACAGCATGTGTGTGTATTTAACATTTACAAAGCTTAAATGAACTAACATAAACGTTATTAATTTTACAAATGTAAATGTTTCACATATTTCAAACAGTTGAGTTATTGACATATTTATAACACATTTACAACTTACAAAACAGAACTATTTAATTCAGTGGAAGGATATTTCACATTTTTATCAATAAAAAATTATTTAAAAGTTACTATTTGTAATCTTTCTCCTTATTTAACACATTAGAGCCATGGTATAATAGGAATATGCCTCAGGGTGGGTGTTATGCTGGAATAACATCCCAGCAGGTGTTGGGCCCTCGGCCGTTGGCCTCGGGCCCAACCACCCAAGGTGGGATGTTATCCCAGATAACACCCACCCTGTCGGGCATTATTCCTTTAATATTTTTACCTCAGATTTCCAATATAGCCTTCTTATGACCCCACCTCATGATCAAGGATAGAGAAAAATTTCAACACCTGCCCAAACGGTGATTTCATGCAGCAACCATGAAATCACCTTTTGGGACAGATTTGCCTAATTTCACTGCAATTGTTCATGAGGTTGGGTCCCAAAAAAGGCATGTTGAAAATCTGGGGCAAAAATATTCAAAAATAACTAAGTTTTGCCACTAAGTTTAAAACTCCATTGAAATACATTGAACCGCATACCTGATTTCCTTAGTTTGTGGTCCAGCATTGAAGAATGAAGACAGTTCATCAGTCCAGAGAGGATTATGACATTGGACCCCTAGTGGGTAAGTAAGGGCTTGGGGGGTGTGGGGTAGAGAGTGCTGAGTGGGAGGGTCGGGGGGACTAACAATGGCAGCAGCAACAGACATCAACGGACAGTTTTCTTTTTTACAGGGTAGGTATGTAGATATATATCTATATATATATATACAGTATATATATATATATATATATATATATATATATATATATTATTATACTGGTGCAGTAGCGCCAGTATAGTTAGGATCAGTGGGCAGTTTAATGTTAAAGCAGAATTTTTTAACCTTAATAACTTTTGAAACATTCAATAGAATTTTACAAAATTTGGAATGAATAAGCACAAGCAGTAGGTCTATAGAAGAGCAAAAGTTCATTTGAATCTGTTGAACAGTTCAAAGTTATTGAGCTTCACAAATCCCTAAATTTACCAATGTTTCTCAACTATTTGTCTTCCTCTATCTCAGAAATGTCTGTAGATATTGATGTGAATTGTTTTTTGTTGTTTTTTTTTTTTTTGGTTGAAAGCCTTTGGCCCATAGATGTGCCTTTAGAAGGTTTGGTGCAAAAATATTAATCCATTCAGAAGTTATTTAATTTTGTTGTTTCCGATTCTTTCATATGGGAAAAAGTTAAGATTTCCTTTGCGAAAGTTCTTGTGCGATAGTAGGAGGCTATATTTGCACACAGAGACACAGTTTTGGTATCACAGGATGCATTTGTTTCACACAGACATTTTTTCGTACATATAGAGCCTGCTGTTCTTTCACAGTACTCTGTTTTGTCTGCCATTTTGTTTTCCTCTTAGCGAGAGCTACAGAAAATAAAGAAAATATGTTAAAATGTATGTGATACAAAAAAACAAACATCAGAACTTAGCTAAATGGGATCTGTTTAGCTACATTCTCTTGTTTTCTTGTTTATAATGTGGCCAGAAATGCCTTTTGTTGTCACCCGAAGTCACAAGTGCTCAGGGTTGTGAGAGTACCGCTTCTGCCACATTCTCTGTATGAGAACAGTGGCATTTTCTCGACTTCTGCATCCGGAGTTCTTTGATTTTGCACAAAGTGTTTTTTTTTTTTTTTTTTTTTGCAGAGGTGAAGTTATTAGGTATCGCAGGAAAGTTACATGTGCTTTATGAAAGAATATGGGTTCAGTGCACTTTGTGGTTGCTAATGTGTGCGAAAGAATCCATGGTTTTGTACATGTTGTTGTAGCGTTTGCTGAAATGGGGTTTACTACAGTTGAAGTTCAAGATGTCGTGGTTGATAATGTCTATGAAAGAGTCATACTTTATGACTTTTATTTTCCAGAAGTTCTCTTCACTTTACTGTCAACACTACTAATGTGTTTTGTGCTTCTTCTGTGATATGTAGAGAAGATGAATAATTAGGACATGTAGGGTCCTGGGTTGGAGCTCAGGGACTACTTTTTTTTCTGTAGTTTTCTGTGATACGTGCTGTAGATGGTTATTATAACTGGAGGAAATGGTGTTGTTTTGTTGAGTTTTTGTTACTGAAGTGGTGTCTGTGCAGTTTTACTGTATTTCTCTTTGGAGCCAACATTGTTTAGTCTAGGAAGTGGGTACTGTTACTGTACTATGGGGGGAATATTGACAAATTACTGAGTATGTTGCATGGAGAGTTATAGGTTGTAGTGCTAGTTACAGTGCAGTGTTCAAAAATATGCAGTGGTTTAAAATGTGTGTGACAGTATATGATTTAATTTATGAAACTAAAAGGGAGTTTACAGGTATTAAAAAGGTGTGCATAATCTAGAACCCATGACCTTCTGTCCATGGTGTGGTTTGTTTGTTCATGGTGGTTGCCCACTGCACCATCATAACAAGATGTCCTGATAGTTTTTCTTAAGCCTTTATAAAGGAAATTGTTGTGCAACTTATAAAACAGGTAGAAAATGATCTTTCTGTACATGAAAAAAGGCACAGGACATGTATGTTGGTTGTTTATAGAAAAACATTTATTTTACATAACTACTGTATACACAGTGCCGGAGTACCGTATAAAAGGAACGTACCTGTTGGCTTATTGTGACAGAGTTTGCCAAGTAACACATTTTTTCAGTTGCATTCACTGGTACTTTTGAAATAAGTACAGTAATGAAAGGTGTATAGAACTGTTATTATTGTACCACAGTACCACAATTAAAAAAGGCTGCAAGTTACATTTACTTGTTAAGCTACTGGGGTAAATAAAATTTGGTTAGTAATTTTTTATATGTATTTCCAATTCAAAAAGAAGCTATAACTGACTTTCACTCAGTCAGGTATTTCCATAACAAAATAAATGTTATGCTCCAAAATTCTTTCCCTGTTTTGATAAAGAAGCAATATATGAGTTTTACTTTGCGTGTTACATTTTGCTTTGGATAATTTGAATATTTAGAAATAAGAAAATGAAATAAAATTATAATATTTACATAGTGGCACTGGTATGATGCTTGGGTGATGTGGACTACTTTGTAAGTGGTGGAGAGGTAGAAATGTATCTTTTATTGGTCATTTTGGTGTGGGGTTTGTCCACATGTGGCAGCCTGTGTTGTTGCACGTCTGAGAATGCATTTTATTTCTGTTAGTTGATCAGAAATTTTGTGCAGTAAAGACTGGTTTACCATTCCAGAGCAACACCGGAGTATCCGGCCTGTGTTTGCAGGTGATGCTGGTGGCTTACTTCTGTGATACTTTCTCTGACTGCTGCAAATCCTCACACTATAACTGATGTAAGGTGGTCCAGTTTCTGTGCTACTTCTGCTGTTAGATCTGCTGTAAGGAAAAGATAACGAAAAAGGGAAGGGGAAAAGTTAGACGTCATTGCACTGTTTCTTTGCTTCCTGGAAGTACTGCTTGAAAAAGTGAATGGGATTTGCATACTGTGCTTTGTATGATATTCACCTGCTGGTTGCTGAGGAACTTAATCCTTTGTGCCTTCCTGTGATGTTCCTTGGGGCACAGGTTCATGCTTTCAGACATTTCTGTGCCATGGGCTTCTGTGTTGCTGTTGTCTTTTGTCTCCTCCTCCTCCTTCTGTTCATCTTCATCATTGTAATCTTCATCTGATTCCATTGATTCATGTTCTTGAAGGGGTTTTCTGTGTTTCTGAAGTGGTATTCCTTTTATGTGTTCTGCAACATAAGAGTATGCAGTGTTTAGTTGGGATGCTGCGATTTATAACTGTTGTGTATGTTTGCATGTGTTTTTTTTTTCTGTTTCTCTTCTTTTGTACTTACTACCGTAATGTCTTTCCCCAAACTTGGGTTTTCCTGCTGCTGCCCACTTGGTTTGCAGTGTGGCATACCACTGCTTGTCTTTTGGTGCAACCTTTTCTTTTGATTGCAGCTTGAAGAACTTCTCTCTCAATAATCTCCTTTTTTATTTTTTCCAATAGAAAGCATCTTTGGTGACATTATGCTGCTTCTGAATGGGACTGCTGACTGTGTCCCACATCTCACTTGGAGATTGGTTTGAGGCCTGCATGATTTTGTGGGAATCTCCTAGGTCCTGGACTGCTTCTATGAGATATGGCACTTCTTGCCTTTTCCAAGGCCTCGGCATGGTATCCTGGGATTGGTAAAGTTGAAGGAAAAAATACAGTAGCATGATATTATGACAATCTCATTGCTTGCGAAGGAGAAAGGGAAAGAAAGGAGAAATGTGGGAATCTTTTAGTGTGAGATGATTTTCTTGTGTATTATGGAATGTGACATTTGGCAAACCCTCTACTGTGAGCAGTGTGATAGAAAATGAGACGTGGTGTGTGATATCTGCTTATGTTGGGAACTGTTTTCTTGCCTATGATGGCAAGTGGGATTTACTTGGAGAACGAGGCCATCAGGCGATAATGTGTTCTCTGAGCAGTTTATTTTCAGCAGCTTTGTGTTTCTTATTGGTTGTGTGCTGGAAATATTTTTGTTCGGGCACCTGGCAACAGTATTCTTTGTTATTGGGTGAGAGTATTTTCTGGGTGTTTACTGTTTTCTATGCAGACTTTGGTGTGAGTGCTCTCTTCTGATTGAGACATTAGAGCAGGTAAGTCTGTCTTTGTGCTGGTAAAGCATTTAGGATTATTTCATGTATGTATAGAAAATAGTTTCAGATGCTCTGATTTTGCGGAATATAATAGTATTACATTTAGACAAATGTGCATTGCTACTACAATGAATTTTTATCAATCAATGTTAGTGACTGTGCTTGCCTTTCTAAATTACTGTGGTTAGAAATAGAGGCTTTAATTAAACTTGCTATCACTGGAATGTTGAGAGATGGTACTCATTTTTCTATGAATAATCTTGTGGATATGTTTTGATCTATACATCTTTCACGTCGGGTTACTGAAAAAATATATATTTAATTACGTTTTTCAACTTCTCTTCTGAAATGTGTTGCAGTTTGTACTGTTGGAAGATGGTAAATGTTTTACTTACTGTTGTAGTGATGTTTCCTTGTGTGCTGCAGATTGGCAGTAGAATCTTGATTTCTTTTCTGTGCTTTTTTGTAAAAAAATCACTCTACCATGTGCGCAGCTGTATTTGTCAAAAGAGAGAGCCAAAGGTAGCTGCTTATAATTGCACATTCTGCACAGTGTCGTTTCTGGCTGTGTTGAGCAAGGGACAGTTTCATTGGTTCATTTTTAAGGATATAGGAGAACGTTCTGCCTCCTTAACTGCCAATCATGCATCCTTCATTCTTGCTGTTGAGCATTATATTCCCATCAGAGGTTTTATGTGCAGCAATTCTTTTTCTTTTGAAAGATGGTTTTCTACTATCGAAAGAAGTGATAATTTTAGCAAAATGTAATTGGTTGCACAGAAACATGTGGTATTAATAGGGCATTGACTAATTTGGTGCAGGGAATGTAGTGTGTTGTGAAAACTTTGTCATTGGTCTTCTTCTGTGGTACAGAGGTAATGTGGAGGATTAAGATATGCTAGTGTCTTGGGTTGATCATATGCTGTTCAGAAATATTTTTGCTGTTCTTCTTTACATTGTTATGTGAACTTTTTAATATGTGCCATTTCAGTAACCTCAGACATGTACTTGCTTGTGAAATGTGGCACAGAGGTAGGGTGTAGGATGACTGTATGTTGCGGTCATGGGTTTGAACCCATGTTCTTCTAATATAATTTTTGTTTTCTCTTTTAGGTTTTTTTTCATGTTATATTTGTCCTGTTTTTTTGTTTTCACATGGGTGACATGAGTTATGAATTGTAATGGTTGCAATTTTTGGTTTACTACTGCTGAGAAGTTGCAGCATGAAAACACTTTTGCCAGTTTAGGCTTGCTACTTGAACTTCGGAAAGATGTTTACTTTCCAAAGGAATGTGTGTGTAAAATGTGTTCATTGTCAGTAGGTAATGCTCTTTTTTCCAGGAATTGTTGTGGTGTTTTCTCTCTGTAGCTAAGTGAAGTGACATGGGATAGAGATATGCAGATCTGTTGCATTTGAAGTCATTCTGGTTAGAAAGTGGTGTTTCTCTTGTAAATAAACTTTATTGGTACTGTTGCTGTTGTTGAACTTTTGAAAAAATGTTGTTCTTTCAAAAGTAATGACATTCTTTTGAAAAATGCGTAATGATCTGGAAGTGTGTATAATTTTGAAAATAGTGATACTTTTGCGAGCGCACTATGTAGGTTGTATATTTTCTTTCACTACTACATTGAGAATTTCTTGCAACTGCAGAAACTGAGTGCACGGTTCCTAGTTTGTACTGTACAAAAAATGGTTATTTGTGCGAGAACAAAGTTTATGTTCCTTTGGGTCTTGTATGTGCTTTTTGTAAAGCATGTTGTCTTATTGTTACTTGAAAGACTTTCTGCTGTGCCACAGAGTGTATTGATACAATGTTTTCTTTTTTTTTAAATGTAAAGACATGTTTTTGTACTGACTTTTGCTATGTATGTATGTATGTGTGAGTAATGCTTGTATGTCACAGCTGTTATTTTTCAAATCCTGCCATGATATATTTTCACACCTGTGTCACAGAATGGCATTGCACCTGCACATAATTATGTTTTGGCTTGCATTTCACAATGTCTCAGTACCATGTTACATGAGGTGGGCTAATAAGATGGATTTGTTTACAGTTTGGTCACTGTTGTTCTACACATATTCATCACTTACATACAAATGCGCCTCTATGGTGGGATTACAGCACAGAGTCTAAAGGACCCTGCGCTCCCCACAATAAAATGGGGATGCTATTATACTATCTCAAAAAGTAAGGAAATTCATTGCAAAAACCTCATTAATGAATCAATTAGGGTGAGTTCTATAGCAACAAAAGGAGGGAAATGAGGCATTAGATTTTCCAACCCTAATGCCCAATTAGTGCCCTACCCCCACTCTACAGAGACTGACAGGTGTGGGGGTTGTGCCTTGGGGTCATCAGCCATAATGCTCACGCCATTCCACCCCAACCCCACCCTGCAGACACTAACAGACATTGGGGTGTGCCTTGGGGTTGTCGGCCGTAACGCCCACCCCATTCCATAAATAAATAAGCTCAGATGGGCATACTACAGGAGAATGAGGTGAGCATTACAGCCGACAACCCCAAGGCACACATCAATGCCTGCAGGGTAGGGTTGGGGGTGTAATGACATGAGCATTATGGCTGATGATGCCAAGGCACACCCCCACACCTGTCAGTCTCTGCAGGGTGGGGCTGGGGCTGAGGGTGGAGCATTAAGGTTAGAAAAACTAATGCCTTATTTTCCTCCTTTTGAGGCTATAGTACTCACCCTAACTAAAGCATTAATGACGTTTTTTTGCAGTGAAAAATATATATATATATATATTATGGGGGCACAGTCACACCCCTATAGTTAGGGTTCAAGGGTCACTTACATGTTCAACTCAAAATTTTGCAGTTAAATATCTTCACACCCATTCATCCAATTTGCACAACATTTTGCTCCATCAGGGACCAAAGAACTCTTGCTGTAACAAGTTTTGTTCTGGTTGGATGCGTGGGTGTGGAGATACGGAATGTTCAAAAATGTGAAAATGACTGTTTTTTGTCAAATTCTTTGTCAAGCAGCTGTACAGAAATGCTGTAGA
This sequence comes from Neoceratodus forsteri, assembly GCA_016271365.2. Lineage (NCBI taxonomy): Eukaryota > Metazoa > Chordata > Ceratodontiformes > Ceratodontidae > Neoceratodus > Neoceratodus forsteri. The sequence continues at coordinate 1,677,627,842 of CM057449.1, forward strand.
ATTGTAGTCTGAAATTTTCAGGATGAACAGGCTTTGGGACACAGATTAGCCTTTTGAAGATTTGGTGAAAAAATCTTAATCTGTTCAAAAGTTATAAAATGTGAAAGTTTTACATTATTTTTTAATGGGAGTAGTTAGATGTCCTGTGTGAAAAAGGATCCTTTATCGCAAACGGATAATCCTTTGCTGAAAATGGGTATTCATTTATCTCAGATAGGAAATCCTTTTTCTTACAGCTGCCATTTTGTCTTAGAGTTAACGAAGAAAACAAAATGTAATATCTTAAAAAAATGATGTCTTCATTTGAAACTGACACATGTAGTTTGCTTATCAGGACACCCTCAGTTTCATTCCGCAGTTAACTGGTGGCAAATGGCTTTCAATGTTTTTTTTTTCACATAATAAATCTTTTTTTGTGACTTATAATAGGAAAAAAGATTCTTTTTTTCCACCATGAGCCATGAAAAAGGATCCTTTTCCATGATCACAAAATAATTTCCAGGTGTCTAGTGCATCTCCCACCCTCTGATTCCTATTCCCATTTCAGTATACTGATATACTATTTTCCTGGTGTCTAGTGGCACCCCCCAACCTCCGATTACTGTCCCATTTTGATTATATTGTTTCCCTGGTGTCTAGTGGCACCGCTCACCCTCTGATTTATGCCCTATCCTTTGTTTTGTTTTTTCCCCTGGTGTCTAATGGCACCCACACCCTCGGATTTATGCTCCTCTTTACTTTTCTTTTTTCCCTAGTGTCACCCCCCACCTTCTGATTTATGCCCCCCTTGTTTCCTTTTCCCTGGTGTCTTTTGGCACCCCCACCCACCAATGGCTTTCCCCAATGGAAAAAAGAAAATGGCCTCAATGTTTTTTCCCTAAAATAAGAAAATGGTCCCTCTTCAATCAGACACCCCACCCACCCTCCCACTCAGCACTCAGCAGACTGCACTCCCCAATACAACCCCGCACACTCTCACTCACCTGAACAGGTCCCAGGTTTGAGATCCACTCTCCCAATCAAAGACGTGTGTTGCTGCTGGAACCGGTGATTGCAATATGAGAAGCTAAGGTAAATGCAGTTCACTGTATTTCAATGGGTTTTCAACTTTGATTCACATCATGGCCATTTTTCCATATTTTTATACCAAATTTTCAACATAGAAACATAGAAGTTGATGGCAGATTAGGACCACAAGGCCCATCTAGTCTGTCTATTTCTTTTTCTACTTTATGAATGTGCCATAGGCCTTTACTCTGTCAGCATAGGCTTTTGGGGATCCCGTCTCATGGACAATTCAATGGAATTTCAGGAATCTGCCCCAAAAGGTGATTTCACAGTCACTTGACAAAATCACCTTTTGAGCAAGATTTCAACATTTCCACTGCCTTTGTTCATGAGGTGGGGTGATAAGAATGCTATTTTGAAAATTTTGGATCAAAATATATAAAAATGGCAAAGTTATGCAATGCATTTATATTTAACTACACTTGCTCATAGCTACAGTAATTTTCCATATTTTCACCCCAAATTTTCAACAGTCATTTTTTTCCATCACCTCATGAATGTGGCAACTGCCATTTTTCAAATCCTGGTCAAAGTGTATTTTGTCTCCTCTGCCATGGAGTGACGTTGTGGTGGCAAGGAATGATATTCTGGCTGGGATTTGAAAATTCTCAGGCCAGCGTCCAAGAGGTGGGCTTATAACAAGGCTATGGCAATGGACATGTTATCCCTTTTCCTAACCTGGGATCCCCATCTCAGGTCCTCGCTATCAAAGTTCTCCTAGGGGCCCATAACAAAAATCTTACTATAGTCTCCGTATATATACCGTCAAAGGACCAGGTCAGTGGCTTCAATAACATCATGGAATACCTCAAGGGACTACGCCATAACATGGAGACCATAATTATGGGTGATTTTAACATCAAGTGGCTTGCACCTGAGGTCTGCACCTACAAGGATTCTTTCACAGCACAACACCTCACACAGCTTGTCCCCACACCCACTAGATGCAACTATAGGTGGAGACCTACAACCTAATTGACTGGATACTGTCAAACTGCCCCAAAAGAATCACTAAGGTGTCTGTTCTCCCTGACACCTTAGGTGACCACTCACCCGTCATCTGCTCTTGGGCTAGCAACTTCACCAAGCCCCCTCCTAAAATAATACACACTAGGGTACTCAAGCAGTGGTACTTACACCTGCTAAAATCTCATCTTAGCAGGCTGGACTGGTCAAAAATTGACTCTCTCAAGGACACAAATAAAGCCTTGGAACTGCTCATCAGCCACTTTACTGCAGCCTGTGATATCCATGCACCACATATAAAGAAGAAAGTCAAAGGCACATCTAACCCTTGGATAAACTCTGAGCTTATAACATGGCTGAAACAAAGGGACCACCTCTGGCACTGTGCCTGAGCCACAGCAGCAGAAAGGAACATTTAAAAATACAAATCTGCAAGAAATGGCTGTACCCGTGCTGTACAGTAGGCTAAAAGCAAATACTTTAGAGAGGCACTCTCCAACTCCTGGGGTGATGGGAAAACATTTTGGAAAAACTTGAAGGACCTCACAGGCAATGATACTAAGGCACCACCCACCATGCTCAACATTGATGGTACACCTACGCTTGACCTAGGTACCATCTCCAATACATTCAACAATGCATGCTCCAACCTGAATAGTGTCCTTCCACCTGATTTTTTCAATGCGCCCACCTCCAACTCCACCTTTGCCACTGCATCCCAAGCACACACAGCTCTGCAGTTCTTCTTCAAAGAGATCCCTATGCACTTAGCCAGAACCTATATATGCAAGGCCATCAGCAAAACTGGCTACAGTGGTGACTCACTTGACCTGAAGTTGCTTGCACTAGTCCTGGATGAGATCCTTGAACCCCTGACAAAGATCTTCAACCTTTCCCTAAGACTCGGTCAATTCCCATCACTCTGGAAACAGGTGACTATCACACCAGTACATAAAAGTGGAGACAAGTCACTGCACACCAACTACAGACCCATCTCTCCCCCCCATCTAAAGCTCTGGAATGAATAGTCTCTGACCAGCTTGTAGAGTTCCTGGACAAATATGAAATCCAATGCCTAGAACAGCATGGCTTCTGAAAAGGGCATAGTACCACTATGGCACTGTTGGAATTAGCTGGTTTCCTCCATGACACCCTTGACCAAGGAACATGTGGGGGGGCAGTATTCATTGATCTGATAAAGGCCTTTGATACTGTTAACCACCCACTCCTACTCAGACAACTGACCGCTTTCGGGCTCTCCAATGATGCACTGCTCTGGTTTGCTAGCTATCTAGGGAAGAGGGTCTATTGTGTCAGAATTGCTGGTGGCACCACTGATGAAAAACCAGTCCTCTCAGGTGTCCCTCAGGGGCCATTACTCTTTTTTCTCTTCCTTAACAGTCTCCCTAGCATCTGCCAACAGACAATATTACTTTATGTGGATGATGCAGTACTGTTTATTAGTAACCGAGATACTACTCAGCTTGAGAGTCAATTACAATGTGACTTCAGGCACGTTGAAAAATGATTTAGCTCACACAAACTTGTACTGAATAATAGCAAAACCAAGGTCATGACTTTCTGCAACCGACGGAGCAAGTACAAACCTCTGTTCCTCACCATCAAGAACCATGTGGGGGCTTCACTTGAACATGTTCCTGAGTTTAAATACCTCGGCATCACCTTGGACAGTTCACTTTCTTACTCACAGCACATTGGTAATGTAGCTAAAGCTGCCTATATATGGATAGGCTTGCTCCGCAAGTACAAGCACTGCATGACCACTGATGCCCTTAGGCTGGTCATCTACAGCTCTGTCACCTCCATCATCAACTATGGCCTAGTCATCTACGGCTCTGCCTCCCCTACTGCCCTCCAGAGGATATCTGTGACACTCAACAAGGCCTGTAGGCTCCTAATGGGTGCCACCCACATAACGCACACCTGTGACCTGTATGCCCAGGCCGGATGGCTACCACTCCTTAGTAGAATACAATACCAGACCTGTTTGCTCACCAAAAAAGTTCTCCTCTGGCTCGTGCCATCAGGTGTGACAAAATTCCTTACTGCCTACAGCAGCAGCCAGCTTACATGGAGTGCTCAACAAAAGACCTTCCAGGTCCCCAGATGCCTGACCACTATTGGTCAGAGGTCATTCACTCACAGGGTTCCTCAGTGGTTCAATACCCTCAACAAAGAAATGCTTGCAGCTGTGACACTAGGTCCCTTTAAAAGACAACTACGACTATCCCTCACCTCTACTTCACAATATGACTGCCTCTCCTAAATAACGGTCATCTCCTTTTACCCTAGTCATAGGTTATCTGTAACTGGCCGTACTGCCTCACTCCATTTGGACCAGGTCCCCTCTCACCCATTACCCCTCTCGCCCACCCTCCCTCCCTCTCAACTGGCACTTTCTTTCACGAGGCACTCCAGCCCACCCACCCCACAATTTTGCCACCCACCTCTACCCTCTGACAATGGCTCTTTAGCCTGCCAACTTCCTCTATACTCCCTCCTATCCCATATACAGTTCACCATGAAATCTGTTTGAAACTGGCTTATGTTGTCTCTCTCCACTATTGAATGTATAAATAATGTTTAGTCATCTATGTGTTTTAAGAATGTAACTATTGTTTACCTTTGTATGTATGTTACCCTACATCCTTTGACATGGAACCTTTGTAAATGAGCAGTTCCTGAGCAAAGGTATTTGTAATCCTAGAATTTAATAAAAAAATTTAAAAAAAATTTCAACAATTTGGTTGCTGTTTTGGTTGCAGTGCATCCACAACAAATTCATGTATGCCTCTATGGAGAGATGGCACATGCAAATAAAGATGCGATTATAGACAGATGGGAGAGCAGGTCCCTCCTGTTCTCTCACAGGGATATAAGGATATGATTACACTATATCTCAAATTATGAATGGATGGGAGCGCAGGGCTCAGAGGGCCCTGCACTCCCAGCAGCAAATAAGAATACAATTATACTATCTCAGAAAATAAGAAAATTCTTTGCAAAAGACTTTGTTAATGCATCAGTTAGGATTACAGTGACAAAAGTTTGGAAATGTGCTGTTAGGCTTTCCAACCCTAACACCCCACACCCACCTTGCAGGCAGCAAAAGGCATGGGGAGTGTGACTTGGGGTTGTCAACCTTAATGCTCACTGCATTCACCTATACTGTAACCATCTCAGCTTACTTACACATGGAATGGGGTGAGCATGAGGGTTGACAACCCCAAGGCACCCCCCATGCACCTGTTGCTGCCTGCATGGTAGGGGTGGGGTGTTAGGGTTGGAAACCCTAACAGCACATTTCCAAACTTTTGTCACTGGAACCCTAACTGCTGCAATAACATAGTTTTTGCCAAGAATATATATATATACTGGGCTGGCAGTATAGCCTAGAGGTTATAGGAATGAGGTGAGAATGAGCTTGATACAACCAGCAGACCAGACCTGAGTTTGATTCTCACAATCTCCACTTGCATACTGTGTGACTCTGAGCAAGTCACTTAACCACCCAATGCTCCCAGGTCACCCTTGAAAACAGGCACTTGTGCCTAGTGGGCCTCACCCAGTTACCAAAGACTTAAATAAATAAAATAATATATATATATATATAGATATATTATGGTAGCACAGTAGTGCTACCATAGTTAGGGTTGAGGAGCCATTTACATGTTAAACCCCAAATTTTGCACCTTAATAACTTTGCAACTGTTTGACAGATTTACCTGAAATTTGGAATACACAATCAAGACCCATACACCGTGAGATCTGCCAAGTTTTGTACTGGTCAGATACACGGCTGAAGAGTTATTAAGCATAATCTGCACGTGCGTTTACGCTTTTTCTAGAATTCTACGGTCACGCCTACAGGTCACATGGTTTGCGTAACTGGCCCAAAATCTTCAGAGAATGTGCGGCCAGGGTCCCCGATGTGCCTTTCAAAGATTTCATGAAAAAATATTAAACGGTTCAAAAGTTATTCAAAAAACAATTTCCCATTATAAGTCAATGGGAAAAGTTAACAAAAAGTTTGACAGTGTCGCAAATGCATTTTTAGTGTCGCAAATGGCCCTCTTACTTTCACAAATCTGATATCTTGTTTTCAGTTAGTGATCAGAAAAATGCTTGCCATTTAAATTTGGGACCCTCTAGCAACCTAATTCTTTTTGTATTCACCTAATCGGGCCCTGAGGATGCTAGCCATGTCTTTATTTTGGGGTAAAACACCCCAGAAATATGTTTTTCAGATTTCTGGAAAAATTACTTTCGCAAAGTAGTGTCTAACTCACAAAAGTGTCACAAATTTTTGCGAAAGCTTTCGCAAATTGCGACAGTACTTTTCTAGGCTGTGGGAAAATGACAGCAATTCTTTGGCACCCCGCTGCAAAAGAACGGTTTGGAGTTTTGGGCTGAAATTTGGAGAGAACACAGCCGACATCTCACATATGTGCCTTTCAGTGTTTTGTTGAAAAAATATTACATGGCGGCAAAGTTACGGTACTCCAAAGTTGACGCTTTTTCCCATAGGATAACATTACGGCGTACGACACATTGCAGCAATCGTTTGGCTCCCTGCTGCAAAATAACTGTTTGGTCTTCTGGGCTGAAACTTGCAGGAAACACAGCCAACATCCCCCCAGATGTGCCTTTCAGTGGTTTGGTGAAAAAGTATTACAGGGAGGCAAAGTTATGGCAGTCCAAACTTCTGTTTTTTTTCCCATAGGATAACATTACGGCATTCGCAGCGCCTTTCAGGGCCCGTATCTCAAAAACCGTGCGAGATACAGACTTTTTGTCAAAAAATTCTTAGCCCCCACTAGCCAGGAAAGTGACAATACATATGACTTTTAAATTTTTTTTAATTTTTTGCAATTAATATTTTATTGAACATTTTAAACATACAATTGCTGGAGCAATACCAAAATAATCGGTAACATGCAATTAGTTAGATATAGCCAACATTCAAGGTAACTTATAGCAGAAAAGAAAGCACATATTTCCGCAATCCTCCCAACCCCCATCCCCAACCCTCCACCCCCCAAAAAGGCACTGCAAATAATAATTGATCAAAGGCAGAAAAGAAGAAGAAGAAGGGCTTTGGACAAGATTCTATTTATAAGACACTTCCAGAGGAGACCAAATTTTTTCAAAGCGGGGTAACACATTATGCAGTATAGCAATCATCCTCTCAGTTCTAAGAGAGGAAAGGAGCTCCGTCAACCATTCAGAGTATGAAATAAGGCGAGGATCCTTCCAATATCTCAATACCAATTTTTTAACTGCACCAGCAATCAAGGATATATGGAATTTCCTCTGTTTAACCCTGCAACCTGACATATCTCCTAATAAACATACTTCCGGAGTGAAGAGATCCTCTAAACCCAATAACGGGTCTGTTTTACTTTTGATTTCGTTCCACAGAGGAGCTATGTTAGGGCATACCCAGAAAATATGTAAAAGATCACCCCCTTCCTTACCGCATCTATAGCACCAGGATTCCTTTACTAATTTTAAATCCTTCAATTTCTGAGGTGTATAATAAATACTATGCAGTATTTTGAACTGCATTAATCTAAGATGGTCTTGTTGTATCCATTTATGACAATTTTGCCAGATATGCGTCCAATTCCACGACATGTTAGGAAATATTTTGGCCCAATATGAAGTGGGTGCCAGGTTATCTTTAAAGGCACAGTTAAACAATGTTGAGTAAATCTTGGCAATAGCTTGTGGGGCACCAACAAATGTACTAAGATCTTCCCAAAAGGAAATACAAGGTGAGTAAACCAACTTGGTACCAACTCTTTGAAACAGGGCATGGCGCAGTTGGTATATTTTGAAAATGTCTTTTTGGAGCAAATTAAACTTCCCCAGTATCTGCTCTGTTGAGATCACACTACCGTTCATGTTTATGAAATCTTTCATAGAGCATAAATTTTTTTTTCTATGTCATACGGTTACTGAGATATAAGCAATTTACTATTCCAAGTCCTCATTTTTGTGTTCCGAGAGTCATTATTTTGCATACATTCTTTCTACTTACTGTCTTTCTCTATACAGCTTTTGGAGAAAACCAGCCTGTGTGCTTACATTACTATTACATTTCGCTTGAGGTTCCGCATCCGCTTCACTACTGCGCTCATGCTTTACACCACCATGTGCGCTACTCCTATGCTTTCATTTGCAGTTATGCTTATGCTTGTTTTTAACATTTCTGTCTACAGTACTGTTTCTCTTCTGTTTTGCTTTGTGTCACCATGCACATTATGATTTGTGTTTGCAGGCACAATGTTACTATGTGACAAGACATCATGTGGCGGAGCCACCGCATATATTCACTATTTCACATTATCATTCTCAAAAGAAGAAATTAGAGGCAAAACTCGTTTAACGTTAGTTTGTTCTTATGCAGACGATTAGCGAGGATAAGTTGAAATTTGTATTCCTCCAGCCCACTTCCACCGACCTGGTGCATTGGGGTCATCGGTCCCAACTGTCACCCATCTCCTATTCCTCAGCTTCTTTCCGCATGTGATGGGTGACACTTAGGCCGATGACCCCAATGCACACCCGATTCCAGTTGAGGGGTGAGCTGAGGGGTGCAAAGGGGTTTCAACCCAACATCGAATTTCCTCACTTTTGTCACTGTGTAACAACCCTAACTGATGCATTAAATGGAGTTTTTGCCTCTAATATATATATATATGGCTAAAACTCAGTTTATCGCACAGTTAGTTAAGCCAGAAAAGGAGGAAATTCAGTATTAGGTTGAAAGCCTTGACCCCCCAGCCCACCCCCACAACCGGCAACAGGGTGCGCTTTTGGGGTCGCGGGCCCTCACTCTCACCCCACCACATGTGTAAAGAAACAGAGGTATAGGAGAATAGGGTGAGAGTTAGGACCGATGACCCCAATGCGCACACCAATGCCGGTTGGGAGGGTGGGCTGGGGGGGTCCAAGAGGGGCTTTCAACCCTAATACCAAATTTTCTCACTTTTTTCACTGTGGAACAACCCTAACTGATGCATTAAATGGATTTTTTGCCTGTAATATATATATACACACAATATAGCAAAACTATAATGTAATGTAATTATTAGGGTTGAAGAATAGTGCACAAGTAGAGAAATGAAATCTTTTAGGGTTTGTCTCTGAGTATTGCTGAATCATTAGTGGGGTCTTCCTTGGGTTGTCAACTCTGATACCCATCCCTCCAAGCTAATGCCTCATAATGATACAGTTTGGCCAACATAAACTGTCATAGCTTTCTTCACATAGGGCCCTGTGGGCCTGCATGAAGACATCACATCTGAGCTAAGGGGTGGGCATTATGGTTGATAACCCCAAGGAAGACCACACCACTGATTCAGCAATACTCTGGAGACCCAAACCCCTATTGGTTTTTCATTTCACTACTTTGTGCACTTTGCATTCTTCAACCCTAATGTCTGCATTAAGGTAGCTTTTTTTTTTGCAATTTATTTCCCTTCATTTTTCTGACAGTGGAATTGTATCCTCACGTGCAGAATGACATAAATACAATACTGGATATAGTCCTCACCCAGTGCATGGACCCATCAGGCCTTGGCATGCATGTCAATACCTTGTAGGGAAGGCTCTCTGACCCACCACAAGGTGTTGCCTCTGCACTAAAACACTGTTCGATCCCAACCTAGGCTGGGGCTGATGCTGCATGCTGCAGCACCTTCCCCATCAGCCTTGTCCCATTAAACTGTCTCACTAAGTTTAACCTAAACTCAGGTCACTGACATGATAATGCAACGTGGTCCCGAGTGGGGCAACAGACATCCCTGCAAACAACGTTACTTCATAAATTTTTTGTTTTTTAACATTTTGACCCAAACTTTTAACACTGTCTTATGACTCCACCTCATAAACCCGGTAGGTGAAAATTTTCAAATCCCCACCAAAACGCCATTCTACACCACAGATGCAAAAACACAAGTTAGCCAGGATGAGAAAAATGACATCTGTAATTTTCATGATGTGGTATGACAAAATGACTGTTGAGAATGTGGGGTCAAAATATTGAAAATTACCAGTTATGCATGTCAGAAAAATGTCAGTGCACGTTCATAATTTGGTAATTGTTAGGAGCTTTATCAGCATATTTTCAACATGGACTTTTTGGCACCTCACCTCATGAACAACTGTAAAATCACCTTCTGGGACTGGTTAAAATTTCACTCACTGTGTTCATGAGGTGGTGTCCCAAAAAGGCCATGTTGAATATTTCATGAAAAAATTCCCAAAAATTACCAAGCTAGGAACATAAGTTGAAAATGCCATTAAAATACATTATATACATGTATTCATCAGTATTCATCAGTTCACAGTTCAGCACTGAAGAGTGAAGATGTGTCTCAAGTCCAGATAGGATGACTGCATTTGACCTCGGCTGGTAAGCATAAGGTAAGGAGGGGAGTGGGGTGGTGGGTGCTCAGTGGGAGGGTCGGGATGGGGGAGTGGGATGGCAGCAATGATGAGGGACTGTTTTCTTGCTTTCAGATAAAAAAAGACATTGTGCATCAGTTGTCCATTTTGCAGGAACATATAATACATCTACTTTGGGACACCGGGTGTGGGCTCCCCAGTATCCCACGCTACTGGGGGGGGCCGGACTTGTACACACTGACACAGGGAAATGGACCCACCTGATGTTGGCAACTATAGGAAACAATGGGCTTGTAGAGGAGGGGAGACTGATGACAGGAGGAAGGACCAATCGACACTGAGGGTGGGCATCCCAGTGTTGGATTATATTTAAACCTATTTGAGGACACCGGTGATGAGCTCTCTAGTGTGCCACACTGTAGTTGGGGGGGTTTGTACATGCCAACCCAGGGGACTGAGCCCCCATGATGTCGGTAATTCTAAATAACAACGAGCTTGTAGGGGGGACTAACAGGAGGAAGGACCAACTGACACCATGGGTGGGCATCCTGGTATCAGATAATAAGAAAAAAATAAATAAGATGGCACCGGGGGATTTGGAGCCCCCGTGTGTGCACATAGAGTTAAGGCAGAGCCCAGGGGCAGAGAACAGTCAGCAGGATGGGGCTATAATGACAGTAGCCCCATCCCTGATATACAGTACAATACAGCTGGCATTGCTATATGACACACAGTCGTGTTTGCTACAAATAGCAAAATGATAGCTGTGTCATTTAGTACAAGCTGCTGTGAGCTGCACAATAAATGAGCATGTAATGTATATAGTACACAGTCATTGACAAATCAGTTGGTGGCCAACGGTGGTAGATAGAGGAGGGCTGTGCTGGTCACCAACTCAGGGATGGGATGGGGGGAGCAGAGTGGTGTGGCACTGCCTGCTGGGGTGGACAAGTCTAATAGACCACCAGGGAAATTTTGTAACATATTAGGTCACAGATCAGGTGGGGGCTGGGACCACTAGACACCAGGGAAATAGTATTTTTGTTCCAAGGGCATGGGATTGGGTGGGGGGAGGGACCATTAGCCACCAGAGAGGTGCTTGTTTTTTTTAATCAAAAGGGAATCAGGGCTGTGAGGGGGGCCTAAACCACCAGGGTTGTGCTTTTCTTTTACAAAGTTAATATCTTTGGGGAAACAACTTTCTGCTTTTTGGTTATGTGTGTGCTATATCATATACTGTGGTGTTCTGCTATACAAAACACCACAGTATATGACATAACACACATAATGAAATACAGCAACAGGATACCACACTTTTACAAAAAAACAGCTATCCTTAGAACGTTTGTTTTTTACATCGTACATGCCCAAAGGGGGAAAATGTTTTATAAATTATTTGAAACCTACTCGTCCCCATCACACAAAATGCACAAAAGCATGTACCTTGGGCTCAACTCTATCAAACCTGAAAGTTTCAGGCTTCAAATCTTCATAATTTTTTAAGTTATTGTGGCACAAAGAAAGTCTTGAAAGCTGTGATTTTTATACTGAATTGATCTACGTGAAAGTTTCAGGTTCAAGAGATACTAGCCGGAAGGCTGTGCTTTCCAAATTTCATGTAAATTGGTTGCATGGGGGCAAAGTTATTAAGGTACAGAAAGTGGGTTTTAACATTAAAGTGCTTACTCAACCCTAATATGCTGAAAAGGTTCAGCTTCGCCGGTGTAATAAAAGCTACAAGGGACTTATTTTTTTATTTCAGGTGGTAACACTGGGGGATTGACAACCCCCAGTGTCAGTGTTATGTTTTTGGGGCAGTGTGGGGTGGTGGTTGCTGAGTGGGAGGGTCAGGTGGAGGGAGTGTAACAGCAGCGGTGTGCTGGCAAAAGCAAAAGACATTGATGGACAATTTTCTTTATTACAGCATATATATATATATATATATATATATATATATATATTCACTGCAATAAACTCCGTTAATGCATCAGTTAGGGTTCATATTACAGCAACAAATGTATAGAAATGTGGTGTTAAGGTTTCTAACACTAAGACCCCATTTAACCCACCCCAACCAACCCTACCACCCCAACACCCACCCATCACCCTCCACACACCAACAGGCATCAGGGGGTATCTTGTGGTTTTCAACCCTAATGCTCACCCCATTCCATGAGTAAGGAAGCTGAGATGGTACAGCATAGGAGAATGAGGTGAGTGTTAGGATCAATGACCGCAAGACACCCCCTGATGCCTGTTGGTGTGTGGAGGGTTGGGGTGGAGTGGTAGGGTGGTTGGGGGTGTGTGGGATAGGGTGTTAGGGTTGGGAACACTAGCGCCACATTTCCATACTTTTGTCACTGTAATATGAACCCTAACTGATACATTAACAGAGTTTTTTGCAATGAATTTCCTTACTTTTTGCGAAAGTATCACCATAGCTGTAGTTGTATATGGGAGTGCAGGGCTCCCATCTATCCAAAAGTGTAGATACAATGGACCCTATGCATGATGCCAATGTGCCTCATACACTGAGTGTGTTGGCATCATTATGACTGAATGCCACAGAGCTAGAGTTCCGTGGACCCTGCTTGACATTCACAGAGGGTGAACATGGCAGTTACATGCCCAATCCCCCAGCCATGCAGAGAGCAATGCACTGGGGCAGGCAGGGGGGGCATGCCCACACTCCATGCCATTCACAAAGGTGCATAGTGCTGGGCAGGGTGGGTGCACCTTATGCTGTGTAACACTCAGCCATAAGGGATACACCCCCCAAGACACCGTTGCTGGCTGCGGTGCTGATGAGGGGGCACTGCAGATGCCCCCACAAGCTTCCCCAACCCATGGGACAACAAATAGGACTGGGGTAGCTGACCAGGCACCCACCTGCCTCAAGCTGGTGGCACACATCATGTGCTCTGGAGTGATCCATGCCCCAAGGCTTTGGACCCTGTGCACCCATCCCTCCACAGATGCATGAGTAAATATCACCATAGCCATCTTATTACCCCAGGACATGTGCCTGGTACAGAAATTTCTCAAATCCCCGCCAAAGCATAATTCTGTGCAACTGCGAGGCCATTCCATACCACAGGTGTGCAAACACATTTTGGGCAAGATTTGAAAAATTACAGCTGTGACATACATGAGGTAGGGTAATAAGAAGACTATGTTGTGAATCTGGGGTCAAAATATTGAAAACTATACTGAAACTGCAACAAATGATCATAACTTTATTTTTTGTATTTTTTTTATATTTTGAGCCCAAATTTTCAACATAGTCTTTTTATCACCCTACCTCATAAACCCCATAGGTGAAAATGTCTTAATGCTTGGCAAAACATCATTCAGCGTCACAGGTGTGGAAGCATGTTTAGGGCAGGATGTGACAAATAACAGCTGTACTATTTATGAGACATTGTTGAAAAATGGCAATGTTGAAAATATGGAGTGAGCATATTAAAAATTGGCAGTTACCTGTGTGAGTAGAAAAATTTTAACAACTGCACATAACTTGGGCATTTTTAGGCATTTTTGCACCAAATCTTCAACATGGTCTTTGTAGGACCCCACCTCATGAACACCTGCACTGTCACTCCATTACTTGGTCCTGAAAGGTGATTTCATTCAGAGACAAGGCCATTCTGCACCCCAGGTGCAAAAACACATTTCAGGCTGGCTGTGAAAATGACAGCTATACTGTTAATGAGGTGGTGTGAACAAATAGCTATGTTGAAAATTTGGAGTGAAAATATTAAAATTGCCAAAGTTACATGAGTGTGTAGAAAATTTTCAATGACCACGCATAACTCAGGCATATTTTGGTATTTTTGCAACAAATTTTCAACATGGGCTTTTTGGGACCCTACCTCATGAACACTGACACTGTCATTTTGTTAATTGGTTCCAAAGGTGACCGTGAAATCACCTTACAGGTCTGATTAATTAAATGACAGTGACAGTGTTCATGAGGTGTGGTCCCAAAAAGCCTATGTTGAAAATGTGGAGCAAAAATACTGTAAAATGACTGAGATATCAACATACGTTCAAAACACCATTGACAGTCATTACACAGCACTTACCTTGTTTCTTCAGTTCGCAGTTCGGCTTTGAAGAGTGCAGACATGTCTTAGTTCATAGAAGATGACAGCTGACGATTTCCAGTGGTAAGCATAGAGCAAGAGTAGTATGGGGTGGAGGGTTGCTGAGTGGGAGGGTTGGGATGGGGGAAGGGATGGGAAGATGACAAGGGACCGTTTTATTTTTATTTTTAGGAAAAAAGATATCGGGGAACTGTTTTCTTTTTTCACAGGTACATCTTTAGGAGTATCCTCTGGACCACTCCCAGTGTCCCAAAATATTGTTTAATATAAATGTTATTTTAAAATACTTTTGCTGACATCAGGGTACCCAATCCCCATGTTGGCACAACAACCCCTTCCCTGACAGTGTAGGACACTGGGGAGCCCACTCCCAGTGTTCTCAGTTATGTACCCCTTTGTACTGTTGGACACTGGGAAGTCCACCCCTAGCGTCCTGTCTCAGAGGGAGGAAATAGACAATAAAATGATAGAAAGTATACTTAGAATGTCAGAAAAAGGGGAGATATTGCTGATGGGTGATCTAAATATGCCAGATGTTAACTGGAGTGCAGTTGCAGCAACCACTTCGAAGAGTGGGGTTATTCTAGATGCCCTACAGGGGACATATCTTAGACAACTAGTATTGGAACCCACTCGAGAGGGAGCAATCTTAGATCTGGTTCTCTCAAATGGAGATGGAGAGAGGATCACAGATGTAGAAGTGGGTAGCCATCTGGGAACTAGCGACCACCAAACAGTATGGTTCACAATAAACACAGCAATAGAGTCAAGCTTACAAAGGCAAAAGTACTGGACTTTAGGAGGGCTGACTTTGCCAAAATTGGTGAGTGCATAAGGAATGCACTAGCAAATGGGCAGGAAGGAGGGGTGGAAGAACAATGGGGAATAATAAAAACTGCCATCACAGCGGTAACAAGCCTTTGTGAGATGCAAATAAACAAAACAAAATGATGTAAGAAACCACTATGGTTCTCAAAGGAAGTGGCAGTGAAGGTTCAAGAGAAAAAGAAAGCATTCAGCAAATACAAGGAATCACAGAAGGAGCAGGACAGAGAATTGTATCAGTTAAAGCAAAAGGAAGCTGGGAAGGCAGTCAGAACAGCTAAGGCCCAAATGAAGGAAAAAATAGCCAACTCAGTTAAGAAGGGGGATAAAACCTTTTATAGGTACATCAGGGAGCGAAGGAAGACCAAGGGAGGGATAGTGAGGCTTAATAAAGGGGAGGGGGGTGGGCAGAGGCTGACTGTGACAAGGCAGAGGTACTGAACAAATATTTTTGCTCAGTATTTACAAATGAAGAGGGGGAGGTACCTAAAACAAACAATAGAAACACTCTGGATACAGAAGTTGATACCAGCCCATTTACAGAAGAAAGGGTTCTGAAAGAACTCTTAAAACTGAAGGTGGACAAAGCAATGGGGCCTGATGGGATTCATCCCAGAATTCTAAAAGAACTAAGGGTAGAACTAGTGACACCACTGACTACCCTCTTTAACAAATCATGGGAGGATGGGGTGGTACCCAAGGACTGAAGGAGGGCAGATGTGATTCCCCTTCACAAAAGTGGGAGCAGGGCAGAAGCAGGAAACTACAGACCTGTTAGTTTAACCTCAGTGATAGGGAAAATGATGGAATCACTTCTGAAGGAAAGAATTGTCGAGTATCTAGAGGCCAGAGGGGCACAGGACCCAAGGCAGCATGGATTCACAGTGGGAAGGTCATGTCAGCTGAATCTGATAGATTTCTTTGACTGGGTGACCAAAGTAGTAGATCAGGGAGGGGCTGTGAACATGGCCTACCTAGACTTTAGCAAGGCATTTGACACAGTCCCACACAAAAGATTAATATACAAGTTAGCTAGCCTGGGAGTGGGTCCCAAGATGACAGCCTGGGTAAAGAATTGGCTGGAGAATAGGACACAGAAAGTAATAGTAAATGGAGTCCACTCTGAAGAAAGGGTGGTTACTAGTGGGGTACAGCAGGGTTCAGTATTAGGACCGGTCCTCTTCAATGTCTTTATAAGTGACATTGCAGAGGGACTGGAAGGAAAAGTATGTCTCTTTGCAGATGACACAAAGATCTGCAACAGATTTGACACACAAGGTGGGGTGGAAAGGATGAGAAGGGACTTGGCAAGGTTAGAGGAATGGTCAAATGTATGGCAGCTTAGATTCAATGCTAAGAAGTGCAAGGTAATGCACCTGGGAAACAAAAACCCAGGGGAAGTATACACAATGGGGGGTGAGATACTAACAACAACAAAAATGGAAAGGAACCTGGGGGTAGTCATATCATATGACCTAAAGGTGGGCAAGCAATGTGAGAGGGCATCAAGGAGGGTTGGGGGGATACTGGGATGCATAGGGAGAGGCATTACCAGTAGAAAACAGGAAGTTATTATCCCTCTGTACAGAAAGCTGGTGAGACCCCATCTCGAGTACTGCATGCAGTTTTGGAGACCCCATCTCTGCAAAGACATAGACAGGATGGAAGCTGTCCAGAGGAGGGCAACTAAAATGGTGCAGGGTCTGCACCAGAAGACATATGAAGAGAGACTTAAGGAGCTTAATATGTATAGCCTCGAGGAAAGGAGGGAGGGAGGGGGGACATGATAGAAACTTTCAAGTACCTCAAGGGAATCAACAAAGTCCAAGAGGGTAGCATCTTTCAAAAAAGAGATGTGAAAGAACAAGGGGGCACAATTTGAAGATAGAGGGGGCGGCTCAGAGGTAATTTAGGAAGTATTTTTTCACAGAGAGGGTTGTGGATGCATGGAACAGCCTTCCGATGAGGTTGTGGAGTCAAAAACAGTGGTGGAATTCAAGCAGGCATGGGACAGTCATAAGGCAATTCTAGGGGGTGGGGGTAGGAAGAAGTAGGCTGCTGGTTAACTAGGATCTGCAGCTTATCCATTGGGTAGGGAAATGGGCAGACTGGGTGGGCCAAGCGGTCCTTATCTGCCATCAAATTCTATGTTTCTATGTTTCTATATTTCAGGACACTAGGGGTGGGCTTCCCAGTGTCCAACAGTACAAAGGGGGACGTAACTGAGAACACTGGGAGTGGGCTCCCCAGTGTCCCACACTGTCAGGGGAGGGGTTGTTGTGCCGACATGGGGGTTGGGTACCCCGATGTCAGCAAACGCATTTTAAAATAACATTTATATTAAACAATATTTTGGGACACTGGTAGTGGGCTCCCCAGTGTCCTACACTGGTAAGGGGTTTAGTGCCAACACGGGGATTGGGCACCCCGATGGCAGCAAAGACATAAAAAAAATATTAAACAATATTTCAGGACACTGGGGGTGGGCTCCCCAGTGTCTCACAGTAAGGAGGGGTAGGACATAACTGGGGACAGTGGGAGTGGGCTCCCCAGTGTCCCACACTGGGAGGGTGCTAGTGCCAACGTTGGGATTGGGCACCCCATGTCATCAAAACCTTTTTTTAACAAATATTTTGAGATGCTGGGAGTTGGCTTCACAGTGTCCCACACTGGGTGGGGGGGGGGTGGACCTCTACCCCCGACATGGGGATTTGGCACCCCAATGTTGGCAGAAATTTTTTTTTAATTAAAATTTGTCTCAGCCCACTTGGAGGCAATAAAAGGATAAAATATCCATTTATTAGGTAAACACCAATAGGTGTTTACCTAAACGGGAGCTGAGGAATCTGATTCTGGTGGGTTTTTTTTTAATTGCCAGAACTGTTTTTAGCTTTTACAGAGGCCATTGTTTGTTTGTTTTTATTGTAGTAGTGCCGCAAATTTGTGGTAGTTTTCATGAAAAGTGCTGCAAATTTGCAGCTGTTTTCATGCAACACTGCCATTAGTTGTACAAAAAGTATCATAAATTTGCAGCAGTTTCGCAAAACAGTGCCGCACATTTGTGACACTACCAATGGCCAAATGCTAAAAACATATTTCTGGCCACTATTTTAAAAAAATAACTCCAGGATCTTGTTCCTCGGGCCCCAATTAGGCAAACACAAATGTTGGTGTTTACAAAGGAGCATTATCTTTCTGAATTAAAGCATTTTTTATCCCTTGCTAACTGAAAACAAGATGGTGGCAGTATGACACTACTGAACCCATTTGTGGCAGTAAAAAGTGCTTTCAAAAAAGCAAAAAGTGCTTTCGAGGCATACATATATTTTTTCCCATAGACAATAAATGGAAACTTTAAAGTTTTATAACTTGAAAACGGATTAATATTTTTTCACCAGACCTTCAAAAGACACATCTGCAGCCCAGACGCCATATACCCTAACAATTTCAGACCAGACCCCAAAGCCATTTTGGAGATGCTGCCGAGCAAAGATTTGCACCTAAATGGTAAATTTCCCCTTTTTATGGTGCTCTGCAGCTCCCAAACCACACATCCAACTGGATCAAAACTTCTCAGACCAAGAAATCTATGATACCAGACGGCACTTGAAAAATGTGGGGGCACATCAGTCATATTGTTGCAAAGTTATTAAAGTGCAACATTTTGGGTTTAATATAGATGTGGCTGTGCAACCTAACTACTATGCAAGTATAATATATATATATATATATATATATATATATATAGATAGATAGATAGATATATATATATATATATATATATATATATATATATATATTTCTTTGCAAAAACTTTGTTAATGCACTTGTTAGGATTCCAGTATCAAAAGTAGGGAAATGTCATGTTAGGGTTTCTATCCCTAACACCCCACTAGCACTTTGCAGGCTACAACAGGCATGGGATGGGCCTTGGGATGGTCACCACTTATGCTCACCATATTCAATGAGTAAATACACTGAGATGGGTACAGCATATAAGAATGTGGTAACTGTTAGTGTAGACAACCCCAAGGCACACCCCATGCCTGTTGCTGCCTGCACGGTGGTAGTGGGGTGTTAGAGTAGGAAACCCTAACATGACATTTCTCTACATTTGATGCTGGAACCCTAACTAGTGCATTTACCAAGTTTTTTGTGAATAACGTCCATACTTTTTGAGATAGTATAATCATATCCTTATTTGCCTGTGGGAGTGCAGGCCCCCCCTCCCCCGACCTTACACTGCCATCCATGCATAATTTTTGAGATAGCATAATCATATCCTTATTTCCAAGTGGGAGCACAGGACCCACTCACATCAGTCCATAATGGTATTTGTATTTGAGTATGGGAGCACAGGGCTCTCTGGGACCTCTGCTAGCATCCGTCCACAATTTTTGAGATATTGTAATCATATTCTTATTTCCCTGTGGGAGTGTAGCTCCCTCCATTCAGCCCACAACAGTATCCATATTTATGTGTGAAAGTGAAGGGCCCTCTTGGCCTTGTGCTCCCATCCATCAATAATATTAAGGATAGTGAAGTCATCTCCCATCCTGTGCTGTGCAGCACCAAAGAAAGACCTCACATTGCAATGTTATCCTATGGGAATCACAGGAAAACTTGAAACCTATATAACTCCACACCAAATGAATACCTTTTCACCAAACCAGCAAAAGACACATCTGTAGGGCACGCCTTTAATATCCTGAAAATGTCATATAAAAATTAGAAGCCATGTCTTCACAGCAGAGTGACAAAGAAATGACTGTGTACATGTCACATTACAATGTTATCCTATGGGAAACAAAGGAAAATTTAAACCCCCAGAACTCCAAAGCAAAGCTATCTGCTTTCACCAAACTAGCTAAATGCACATCTGTGGAGTAAGCCCTTTGTACCCTGAAAATTTCAGAACAACATTCCTAACCGTTTCTTCACTGTGAAGTGACAATAAAAAAAATGTATAAAAACTATTTTTTTCACAAATTGCAAAAAATGATCCTGTTTGGAGCTTTCTTTTTTTGCAATTTGTGAAAAAGAAAAATCCTTTTTCACAAATTGTGGAACAGAATCCTGCTTAGCATTCTTTTTTCACAATTTGCAAAAAAAGAAAAATATTTTTCACAAATTGTGAAACAGGATCCTTTTTCATGCTTCTTTTTTCGCAAATTTGTGAAAAAGGATTTTGGCATGTTAAAAAAACACATTTCCAATTGATTTATGATGAAACTAACACCAGAATCTTATACGACGGGTCTCGATTAGCAGAACGCATGTGCTGGTTACTTAAAAAAACATCATTTTTTTCTATTTTTTAACTTTGCATGCCACTCTAAGAAAAAAAACCAAATGGTGGAAGCACAAAAAAAGATTACCCATTTGCAACCAAGAATTACTCATTTGTGACACAGGATTGCCCATTTGCAAAACAGAATTTTGTTTTGAGACTCATAATTACCTTTTTCCATTGAAAATAATGAGAAAATGTATAATGTAATAACGTTTTACTGGATTAATATTTTTTTCACCAAATCTTCAAAAGGCACATCTGTGACCCAAGACTTTTCTACCCTAAAATTTCAGACCAAAATCCAAAGCTGTATTTGCACATCAGTGTGACAAAGAATTTTACGAACAATGGTAATTTTCACATTTTTTGATACTCTGTATTTCTGCACCCACACATCCAACCAGAAGGAATCATGGCACATCAAGAGATCTTCAGTCCCTGATGGTGCTTGCAAAACTGCATGTAAATCAGTTGAATGGTGTGAAGATAGTAAAGTGCAAAATTCAGAGTTTAACATAGAACTGAAGGTTAAACCCTAACTATAGGGGTGTGACCTTTAACACTCCATATCTCCACAACCACACATCTGGCCAGAATGAAGCTTGGCACATCAAGAGATCTTTGGATCCTGTTGGCACATGCTTACTTTCATGTAAATTGTTTGAACAGTTGTGAAGTTATTGAAGTGCAAAAAGCAGGAAAAAAAATTCTGCATTTGCAAACGAGGATTATCCATTTGAGACAAAGGATTGCCCATTTATGACAAATAATCATTTTTTGAGGTGAACATCTAACTTTTTCCGTTAAAAATAATGGGAAATTTCAAAATGTAATAACTTTTGAACAGATTAATATTTTTTCACCAAATCTTCAAAAGGCACCACTGTGACCCAAGACCTACTGCATATACCCTAAAAATGTCAGACCACAATTCCACAAAGTTTTTTAGCAAGAGCGTGACAATGAATTTGACAAAAATGGTAATGTACATGTTTTTTGACACTCTGCACCCACAAGTCTGACCAGAACAAAACCTGCCACATCAAGAGATGTTTAGTGCCTGATGGTACATGCAAACTTTCATGCAAATTGATTGAACTGTTGTGAAGTTATTACAGTGCAAAATTTTGAGTTTAACATGGAAGTGAGGATTTAATCCTAACTAAGGGTACAACTCATATATATATATATATATATATATATATATATATATATATGTGTGTGTGTGTGTGTGGAGAGAGAGAGAGAGAGAGAAGATAGATAGATAGATAGATAGATAGATAGATAGATAGATAAAAGACAGACAGACTGATATGACTACACAGGATGTTTTTCTTTATTTCAGGTACCAGCACTATGAACTGGCACCCCAGTGTCAGTTTTATGTTTGGTGATACCAGGGGTGGGTTCTCTAGTGTCACAATAAACTGGCGGGGTGTGTGGGGGGTGTCGACAAGCCCTATACAGGATGGGTTGCTTGTACATGATGCCTGCACAGCTGATGACAACTGCTTTGTGGGGGGAGGGAATGGAAAGCACTGCCCCCACGTGAGTCAAGACCATAGCATGCTGATAAAGAGAGATCAGTTGTGCTTGCTGGGTAGCATAGATCAAAGCAAAGAGCGAACCTATGATTGGGTCAGCTCTTTCCTTTGAAATGCATGATGTTTCTGCCCAGCAAGCCAGAACACTGTTCTGACCAGCCTGATTGATGATAGGTGTGTCACTGGTGAGTCCCTTGCAAACCACTGTGCTTTGGGCTGACAGTGTTGCACCCCTCAAAAGCCACTCTCCAAAAAAATGTTTGCTGAGCATGTGCGCACAGTGAACATAAAAATTAGAAAGTAAAATAACTGCTGTGAAAGAAAATGTTTTCCTGCCTAACCAACAAAAAATCCAGACTCCAGATACAAATACAGACACAAAACAGCAAATATTGGGTTAGAATCAAAAAGGGGAAATGACTTTTCACTTGAGGGGTGACAGCAAAATCAGATAATCATGTATCTACCAGCTACTATGCACCCTTCAATAGTAAACTTGAACTGTAAGTACTAACAGTGTATGCAAAATACTGAAATAACCCATCAGTCAGATAATGTGACAAACAGCTTTGATCTCACCCTACACATAGCAACTTCAGAAGAGAAAATCAAGGGTTACTAGCTAAAGAGGCACAAACAGTGACAACAGCCCAACCTATGTTGCTAATATAGTCACAAATATCAGAAAGCTCAGAAAACTCAGAACAAGAACAATATACCACAGGGCCTGACTCTGAAATAAACTTACATACCGAGATGAATTTTCAGGGGGTACAAAAAGAATAAAATAAGCAAGAGGAAATGCTTGAGTGAGCACCCCCAACCAATTGGAGTGCTCCTTTCCCCTGCATGTGAGACACTCTTATTCTGTGAAGAGTGTCTCGCGTACAGATGCCCTAGAAACGAGCACATTCCGGGCACAGTTTTTTTCTTTAAATATATTATTGATCACTCTCAATCAATAATCTATTAATACGTCCCCATCGCCACTCATTGCTGTATTAGAGTGGTTTCACTTGTCTTCAGCTTGAGCCAGAACAGCTGCTTCACTTCGCTGTTCTCGCTCCAGCCAAAGGTGTGTGAAAGCACTCTTATACAGCAACAAGTAGCTCCAGGGCACGTATTAACATATAAAATAAATGAAAGCATTTAAGCAAGAGGTGGCATCTATTAAAGATAACAAACCGTAGTTTGAAGCATTAAGTTAACAAGTACCCCAAGTCTCCATATGCCTTAAAGAAGTAATACAGAAAACAAGTGAGGCTGAAAAAGAATTTCTGCTCTAGACGATGACATGGTGGTTACCAAATGAGCAATGACAAACCATGACAGGGGCATACAAGAAATAAAAAGCAAACTGATAAACTATGAATCCTGAGCTGGGTGGACAAATATAATAGTGGTGGGTATTCCTGAACACTGGGATAATACAACACTTGTGGCTGTAACATTAAAATAGTTTTTTTCCGCCTTTACTGATACCCCACTAGACCAAGCAAATTTTGAACTTGAACAGGCTCATTGAACTTTAAGGAAAAAATTGTGATAAAGACAAAATCCCAGTGGAAATAGACAGAGCAAGTATTTTAGTAAATCATGAGATTTGCCATTCAGTCATTCAAACAAGAAAACAATTTGACAAAATAAGAACACTGCTGTGGAAACAAAACAAAATTAAAAATCATCCTTCATCCATCCTGCAGAGAGTAATTTTAAACAGAGAGTTACTGGTTTATGAGACACCTGCACAAAATACATTGATTTGCACATAAGAATGACACAAATATTTTTATGTAACCATAACCTCTTTTTCTTCTTTCTGGGGATAACTGAATTGGGAAATTAATCCCTGCTATTAAGAAGATAGTCTTTTCTGTTTCAAGGATTATGCACTTCCATCAATTGAAACATATTCAACTTAATATAAATATATTCTACAGAGCCTTTTTTCTTTTTTTTTTGCAAACTGCCTTAGGCTCAGCCTCCTGCCAGCCCTCAGCCATCTCCTCGAATCCCGGGGACTTACCATCCGGTTCTCCCGATACCCCCTGGATTGCCCACCAGGGTGGGGACACTACACCAGCAAGACTCCCGTGATGACAGGACAAGGGTGCCAGCAGGAAAGCTCACTGGCATTACCTCTTTGGCTTGCCCCACAAGGCAGGCCATGTAGCCCTACTGGCCATAGCAGGAGATGGGATAGGTTGGGGCCCCAGAATGCCACGGCATGTGAGCAGGGCCAGGATGAGTAGGCATCATAGGTAGCAGCCACTATTATTTTTTTACTAGTTTTACCCCCTGGGGCAGAGACATGAATTGACATCCCGCATCCACCCTGCCCCCCCTCACAAGGAACAGCACTGACCCAGAAGTATCCACAGCCTCCTCCAGGGGTCCACATCATGCTGGACACTCTACCCCTCTCATTTCTGGAGAAAAAGAGCACTCCCAAAGATGCTCAATCCTCCTCCACCAGGCTGGCTCTCCATTGTTCCCAGGTCCATTCCCGAACCTGGGCCATCAGCGTTGAAGTTGAGCACCCTGCCCCTGCTCAGGCAGGCTGACCTAACCATTTTTGGTTTTCATTTTTAAGTCTTTTATTTAAATGGAAGGAAAAAAAAAACAAGCAGTATGTGTCAAATCACGGCTGTCTACTAGTAGATAAATGGCAAAAATGTACTGAATTAATATGGATGTGTGAATGAACATTTATAATTTGGAAGACATAATTGGTTAAATGCCTATGGTGGGTATAAGGGGATGTAAACTAAATGCATACTTTTATGAAACTCAAGGATTGTGTTATATAATAAACAGGACTAATAGAAGAGGAAAAATTGAATAAGGAAAAATGTGTTGCTATTTTTTCTTGGGGGGGTCCATGTAACTCCCTGTAGACTCCAACCTAAGGGCTCATTCTGATGCTATTTCTTTTATATCAGTTAATGGGTATACAGGCTCACATAGTAGGTAATGGGATCAGGGGCTTTTTAAGGACAGTAACAAATTGAAGAAAGAAATAGGCAGAAATATACTGAAGTTTATACGAGAGCAATTGTTGTACAGGTGGAACAGAAAAGAATTGGGACTCAATCAAAGAACATGGCTAATTACCCAAATTAACAATAGCAGCATGGAACATACATGGAATACATTCACCAATAAAATGAAAATAGATGCTAACATGTGCAAAACAACACAGCATTAGTATCCTTATGATATAGGAAACACATCTAGATGAAAGACAAAATGGGTAAAATCAATATATTTCTCAAGAGACACAACTAAGAGTAGAGGAGTAGAGACTGATATGAAAAGCATGAACATTAAATATGAAGTTCAGTTATCAGATCAGAATGGTAAAGTAATATTAGTAAAATGCACAATATTGGGCAACGGTATATTTTAGAATCACTATATGCACCTCTCACAGGGTATACAGAATTGTTTGCGATAACAATAATTTGTAACCTTACTTGGACAGGACTTTAGTGCTTGGCCCTGTCCCATACAAGAATTAGATAAAAAAATGGCAAAACCCTCAATAAATGATAAAAATGTAGCAAACTAACTTTGAGAATTTCCTGCAAGATCAGAACCGTATTGATACATGGAGAGAAACATTCCCAAAGCTAAGACAAAATACTGTTTATTCTAACCCTACTGGCACTTCATCAAGGCTTGACTACTCCCTTGTGCTCCAATACAATATTTTAAAATGTTTTAGATTCTGAGATATTAAATATACATATATAACCGTGCCATGGTCCAAGCAATTTTTACCCTAACAAAAAAAAATAGAACTCCCCAGTGGAGATTTGACAACACATTTTATTTATTTTTTTATTTATTTGAATAATCAGATTTGCAACCTTTGAGCCACAGGGTCATTTACAAAGGTACCTCATTACAGAGAGGACAATAGTGTTACAGTATTACAGTAGGATGACATACAGATTTACACAGATTTTACACCAGTAGTATACAGACATTGTTACATATATTTTGCACATTTCATAAAACAGTAGTTACATAAATACAGATATCTGGCAGGGGCATGAAGGAAACCAGGTGGAAGGAGGGGGAGGGAGGGAGGTGGAGGAGGCAGTCCGGAGAACTTTGTCAAAGTGCAATTAGTGATATGCGGGCAGCCTGTTAGTGACAAGAACAGTAGCAGGTGTTGAACAGGTGGTTCTGAAGAGCAGTTTTGAAGGAGGCCATTTTGGGAGTGTTAGTGATGGTTACAGAGAGAGTGTTAAACCAGGAAGGGGCCCTGTAGCAAAAGGTTCTCTGAGCTAGGGAGGTCCTAGTTCTGGGAACCAGTAGAGTGGCCTTGTCTGAGCTGTGGGCAGAGACTGTGGGGGAGGCAGATACCCCGGGGGGGAGCCCAAGAAGAATTTTCTTGGCTAGGAGGCAGGTTTGGTAGTGGAGACGATCTTCCAGGTTGAGGAGGTTAGCAGTGGAATAGAGATGACAGGTGTGGGTGAGCCTGGGGGCACTGGTCAGTAGTCTACAGGCCTTTTTCAGAGTGAGTTGGATCTTATTGAGTGCCATGTAATCAGTGGCTCCATATACTGGTAGGCCATAATACACTAGGGACAGTACTGAGGATGTTAGTTGTTTAACCAGGAATAGCACACTAAGCTGAAAGCTTTTTTACAGGTGTGACCTGGGAGCACAGGGAAGTTAAGTGACTTGCTCAGGGTCACACAGTATTCAAGTGGAAGCTGTGGGATTCAAACCCAGGTCTGGTCTGCTGGATGTCACCAGATTTGCAGCTCAGAGCCTTAAACCACTGCGCTATACTGCCTCCCAGGATGTGATGGCCAGTTGGAGAGCATCAGGTGGAAGGCAGTCCCTATGGTGGTATAGGAGGCCAATCCGGGTGTTGGTGGCAGACACGACAGCATTAATGTGAGCGTGTGAGGGTAGTGTTGAAAGTAATCCCAAGATATTTGTAAGTGTGCACTTGCTCGAGCAGGTGTTGAGTGCTCAGGAGGATAAGGAGGGGGTTATTTCTTGCTTTGTTTTGATGGTGGGTGAAGAGCATCGACTTGGTCTTTTTGAGATTAATGATAAGTCTGTACTCCTTGAACCAGCTTTCTGCTTGGTTGAAGGTGTGTTGGAGAGAGTCCTGGAGGGAGACAGAATTTCAGTGAGAGGCATAAATAACAGCATCATCTGTGTACAGAAGAATTTTGCCAGAGCAGGCACTGGGCAGGGTGTTTAGGTAGAAACTAAAAAGTAGGGTGCCCAGGATGGAGCCCTGGGAGGCCCCAGAGCAGACAAGGCAGGTCTCTGAAAGTGTCCCATTGATTCTAACGCACTGGGAATGGGCTGATAGGTAGCTAGAGCACCAGGGGAAGGGACCTGTAGAGAAACCGATATGGTAGATGGCTTCAAGTAGGAGGGGATGGCAGACAGTGTCAAAGGCCTTTGAGAGGTCAATGAACACTGCTCCAGCAAGGTTGCCAGAGTCAAGAGAGGAGTGCAGAAAGTTGGAAAATTCCAGTAAGGCTGTACCAGTGCTATGGCCTGCACGGAAACCATGCTGCTCTGGGTACAGAACAGCATATTTAATCAGATACTCGGTGAGCTGTGTAGCCACCACTTTTTCTATGGCTTTGGAGAGTGGGGAAAGGATGGAAATTGGCCAATAGTTGCTGGGGTTGGACCTGTCCCCACCTTTATGAATAGGTGTGACAGCTGTTTTCCAAACACTGGGAAATTGACCCAGGCAGAGGGATCAGTTTAGTAAGCTTGTAAGTTGGACTAGGATGTCATCTAGGACCAGTCGTAGTATTTTGGGATCCAACAAGTCATTGCTTGGGCTGTTGCTGCCTAATGCTTTTAGAAGGAATGGTCTGGCTTCATGGGTAGATATTTTACGCAAGTAGAACTGTGGACATTGAAGGACAGGGGGCTGTGAATTGGGAGCTGGGTTGAAGAAATTACTGGGAAGGACACAGCTAAGGTTCATGAAGGAGGTGGTAAGGCAGTTAGCTATGTTAAGGGGGTCAGTGGTAATAGAACCGTCAATAGTAAGCCAGGGACGCAGGAGGGGAGCAAGATTTCCCATTCAGTTCTTTAATATTGTCCCAAAAGATCCGGGCAGACCCCCATGAGGGGTGACAGAGGCCAGGTAGTGAGCGGCCTTGGCCTTATGGATGGTCCACGTGCACCTATTCCATGCAGCATTGTAGGCTTGTCTGTCTGCCATCCTGCCAGTCTCAGTGGCTATGTGCCTGAGGTTATCCCTTTCCCTGAGTTTTTGGAGTAGGGTGGGGGTGACCCATGGTGCATTTTGCTTTTTGGTGCCGAGTCTGGTAAGCAGTGCATAGAGATCACAGGCCTTGTTAAAAGCCTGTGTGAAAAGGTCAAGGGCAGAGTCAATGCTGGGTGCCTGGTTGATGGGGGACCAGCTGATCTGGGGGAGGAATTGCTTGAGTTTATTCAGGCCAGCCGGGTGGAGGCACCTGCAGAGGGTGGTTTGGGCTACTGGTTTGGGGGTAGAGGTGGACCAGAGGAATAGGATAGGGGAGTGGTCACTTAAAGAGTCAGCGAGGAATTGTATGTCCTGGATTTTGAGGGGGCGGTTGGTGACTATGACATCCAGGAGGGTGCTGTTTTAACTAGAGGGATTGAGTCTAGTGGGCTGGGAGACTAGTTGGGTCAGGTCAAGGGCAGCAAAGGTTTCCCTTGCTTGGGAAGCAGAGGGACTAAGCCAATTGACATTGAGGTCCCCAACAAGGACTTGTTCTGCTTTGTGGGGGAAGGTGGTGAGATAATCTGTAAGAGACGAGATTGCCAGGTTCTGGTTCCTTGGGGGAACATAGGATCTGTGAGGTAGAGCGGCCCCCTAGAGTGGATCAGGAATAAGTTTGAGGGTGTGGGCCTGGGCACCATTATCAAGCTTGGGGGCAGGGAGCACATGACCAACAACAGTGTCACGTATGAAAACAGCACAGCCACCCCCGCGTATGCCTACTTGATCCTCCCGGTAGAGGGTGTACCCAGGGAGTGAGAAAAAGGAGTCGAGGGTGACTTTGGAAAGCCAGGTCTCCATAAGGGCAATGATGTCAGGCTGGTGTAGAATGACCCAGCACTGGAGTGCAGCAGATTTTTTCTGCAAGCTGCAGATATTCAGGGAGGAAATGCGGAGTCCTGAGGACAATGTGTTTGGTGGGCTGGTGGGAGTAGGGCATGGGTTGGGGTGGACATTTCCAGAGAGTAGCAGTAGCAGAGTAATAATTCTAACCAGGGGGCAGAAGCAGTAGGCATCCTTAGCTGGACGTTGAGATAAGGGTGAGGCCGCAGGGTACAGAGAATGGGTAGGGCATGAAAGGTAGGAATGGTGGAGAGGAGGTGGGTCCAGGGAGGGCCCAGGTAGGCAGATGGGTTGCGAGGGCTGCCAGGGGGTGGGTGCCAAGGCCTAGGGTGTGAGGCAAGAGTGGGGGGGGTCGAGATAAAATAGGGTGGTCTAGGGGTACTGCCATCTGAGGGCTGGGATTGTGATGTGGCTGGAGAAAGGTGAGAACCAGGATGGCTAAAATAGTGAGGCCCTGTAGCAGGGGATGTGTATGTATGATGCCTATATTTATAATAGTGGTGGACTGTATAAGGGTCTCAGCTGTGCTTCTAAGAGGGTGGCTGCCACTTTGGAGTAGTATTAGGGCTGCGGACTTTGGTGTACAGGGTACCAGGTTCAAGACCCCTTGGTGGGGGCAAGTGTCCTTGGGCCAGGATAAAATGGAAATCCAAGCATTTGGGGGGCTGGAGTAGGCTAGGTCTGAAGCTGGGTGGAGGGATGAAATAGCAACTCCTAGTGGTCACAGCGGGAATGGAAAGTTGGGCTGAGAGGTGGACAGTAGGGGACAAGATGTATAGTAGCAGTGTAGATGACGAAGGAATCCAGATTTCATCACACATACTACTGCCACTATACTGGTCTTTTTGGCATTTCAGTTACAATGGAATACAAAAGATAGTTGACCTAAGGGATGCTTTCTAAGCAAACATTAAGGCTTCTGCTATAGCTTTTGGAAGAAAGCATTACCATAAGGAGAAAAGGCCTTAAGAGAACTAGAACATGTAATTAAAGAACTTAATAAAAAAGCTTGCCAGGCCAAATAGAATTTAACAATACAAAAGAACAAAAAGTAATAACAGCTTCAGAAATTAAACCTTCACGTGGGAAAAAGACATGCACACTTTAAAAACTAATAACATAAGAAAAGTGTTGGCAGATAAGGACCATGTGGTCCATCTAGTCTGCACAAGGTGGCTCCCCCCCATTGTATGTGTTTTCCTAAGTTGCTCACATTGCCTGTCCCAAGTGAGTTTGAATTCCCTTACTGTCTGATGCCACCACTTCTGGTAGCAGGTTGTTCCATGGGGCTATCACTCTATCAGTAAAAAAGTACTTTCTTGAGTTGCTTTTAAGCTTGCCTCCCACCAGACGCAAGTTGTGCCCTCTTGTATGCTCCACCCTGTTTTCCTGGAAGAGATTTTCCTTCTGAGTTGTGTTAATTCCTGTGATGTACTTAAATGTTTCTATCATGTTCCCCCTGTTTCTTCTCTGTTCCAGAGAGAATAAATTCAACTCTTTGAGTCTTGTCTCATATAACTCATGATGTAGCCTCTGCACCATCTTTGTGGCCCTTCTCTGCATTGTCTCCAGATGGTTGATGTCCTTTTTAGGTGAGGGCACCAGAACTGGACACAGTACTCAAGATGTGGCCTAATTAAGCAATAATGCACGACAGGGTGTGGTATATCGTGGGATATCGTCACGCCTCGGTTGGTTGGGCACGAGGCCACAGGCCGAGGCAAGGCCCAATGACCCGAGAAGTGACTTATATCCCATATACCACACTCGGAGTGCATTATTGCTATTATGAACAGGAATACAAGTTTTAGCAGTAAAAGAAATATATATATATATATTTTAAATCGTTCTGAAAATGTGTTTTGTGAGGTGTTGGAGGAGTACCTTTTAATAAAATAGTTCCTGGACAGGTCTGAACAGCAGGTGGCACTGTTGTAAGTTGA
This sequence comes from Neoceratodus forsteri, assembly GCA_016271365.2. NCBI lineage: Eukaryota > Metazoa > Chordata > Ceratodontiformes > Ceratodontidae > Neoceratodus > Neoceratodus forsteri. The sequence goes on from CM057449.1 coordinate 1,677,659,131, forward strand.
GTTATGGAGGAGTAGTGTACTGTAGGTCTCTCTCAAAACCTAATCTGTGGCAAGAAGGAAGTAGCAATGTAAATGGGAAGAATGCACATCTTCCAGAAAGTCATCTGGAAATGTGAAACTGTCACTTGGACAGCTGTACTGTTTAAAAAAAACAAGTCGTGGGTCAGTTTTGGATCCTTTACTGTTTTTTTAAAAAAGATGCTCGCTCAAGGCGCGACTCGCGCCATTCTGCCCTGTAGACATGATTGGACATGCTCTGCAACTGCCGCCTAACCTTACGTTTCTGTGGGGAATGGAACTGCAGCATGCGGAGGATGTTTTGGGCAGCTCGGTCGTTGTCCTTCCCGACTCCCAGCAACAGTTCATTTTTTTTTTTTTTTAAACAGCTGTGACTACTCGGAGTGTGGGAGATGAGGAAAACTGCGCGGTAAGTGAGGAGGCTGGTGACCGGAGGTTTTCTGAAGCCGTGATGATGTATCCCGATAATATCACGGCTTCGAAAACCTCTCAGCCAATCAGCTTCCTCCATTTACGATTGCCGGTTCATAATATATATATACACAACTGGTGATACCTTATATCCTAAACAAGAATAAAAATAGGACTATGAATATGATTATTGATATCCTAAACTCAAAAGGAGAATTAATAATGGGTGATAAATTAATTGGGCACATCTTTATTACAAAAATAAATATCAGACTCAACATACGGAGCTACAGAACAAATCAAGAACTACATTAAAAGCACCATCCTTACCAAATTAAAAATATAATATAAGCTCTTTAACATAAATGATTTTAAAGAAGTTGTAAAATCTATGCCAAGTGACTAGTTACCTGGCTATAATGGACTAACAATAGAATTTTACTCAGTCTTTTTGGAACTACTGGCACCATGGGTACTAAAAATGATCGAGGAAGCCAGCCTGTTGGCACAGTGGCAGTGCAACTGTTCACAATGCCAGTGACCTGGGTTCAGGAATGAGCCCCTGTTGCTGGAAAGCTGACTGGGTGAGGAGGTTGAGCATCCCAGGTGATACTCGCCTCCTCAGGGGAAGGGTGGGTAGCCTCACACGCCATGCAACTGCCACCTGGCTGATGTTGGGTGGTAGTGCAGGCATAGAGTGAGAAGTGGTGGGAACAGAAGCCACTCAGCTCAACAGGATGTTGCCATACCTAATGTGTACAAGCCTGTCACTGAGTTCAGCTTGGCATCTCTGTAGAAGGGACTCCCAGAACAAGGGAAAAATAGCTGCAGCGAACAGAGTAGAGGTAGCCTTGGCACTCCCTGATTCTGACGCACCAACTGTCCATTCAGCTCCACCCAGATCCAGCAACTGAGTTGCTTAAGGGGAGCCTGGCTAATTCCCCTTACCCCAACACAGAGATGGTAGTCCAGGGTGATGTTGGACAATATAAGTGTAAGTGGCAGAATATAATGTAAGTGGAAGAAAACATGTGGATGGGGCTGGGAGGCCAAGACAGTACCAATGGGGGCAGCTACAGGCTAGGAAGAACAAAGAACAAGTAAAAAATTAAAATGACAGGAAGTGGCATCCCTTGCTGTTATTCCACCCACAATGCTCTAGGCCCAGGTGGTTCTGATTCATAAAGAAGGTAAAACCCCACAATCTCCAAAGAACTGCTGACTTAGTGCCCTCTTGAATATTGACTACAAAATAATAATAATAATGATAATAAGCTTTATTTTTATGGCACTTTCAAAAACCAAGGTGCCTAACATAGTTTAAAAACACATCAAACATCTCAGTATCTTAAAACATATAAAACAACTGATACAGTTAGGAAGAAGAAATTAACCACCAAATGCTTGACACCACAGGTATGTTTTCTTGGCCTGTTTAAATCCCTCCATGGTCACATACTCTCGTAACTGATGGGGTAGAGAATTCCAGGGGGTAGGGGCATCATGCATAAATGCCTGGGCCCCAGAAGATTTCAAACAAACCCTCGGAATCTATAGCAACCCCTCGTCAGTTGAGCGGAGCAATCGCCCAGGGCAGGAAGGGATCAGAAACTCTTTCAAGTAGTCCAGGCCCTGTCCATGTAGGGCTTTGAAAGTCAGAAGACCTACTTTAAAGGTGATCCACCACTGTACTGGCAGCCAGTGCAGTCCATGCAGCACCAGTGAAATATGACTGGACCAAGAAGTTCTAGTCAGAAGCCGGGACGTTGTGCTCTGCACCAGCTGCAGGTGACAAATTTCCACCCCAGGTAGCCCTAGGTAAATGGAATTGCAATTGTCCAAATGCAAGGACCCAAAGGCATGGACCAGCGTAGGAAGATTGCCGGATGGAACAAGATGCTTAATCCTGGAGATATTCCTCAGTTGATAGAAAGAGGACATGACGACGGCAGACACCTGCGAATGCAGTCAGTCCTTCATCAAAAATTACCCCCAGGTTCCGCACCTGTTCAGAGGTCAGGAATGATAAGCCCCCAAGTTAAAGCCCAGAGGGCGAACCAACCCCCGGACCTCCTATCCTGTGAGCCAGGTCCACAACCAGCACCTTAGTCTTTTCCGAGTTCAACTTCAGCCAACTGGAGTCCATCCACTCCTGGATTTCTGCAAGGCAGTTATTAAAGACCGAGAGAGCTCCATTCTGGTCAGATGTAAAAGAAAGGTGGAGCTGGGTATCATCAGCATAGCAGTGAAACCTCAGCCCATAGCTTCTTACAATGTCTCCGAGGGGCAGCATGTACACTGCAAACAACATGGGGGACAACACTGAACCCTGAGGAACCCTACAAGACAGAGAAACTGGGTCTAAGGAATAAACCCCAGACACCATTCTCTAAGTTCTTCCAGTGAGGTAAGATATAAACCACCTGAGGACTACACCAGATAGTCCACAGATGAACCTCAGGCAATCAAGTAGGACCCCATGGTCCACAGTGATAAATACTGATGACAGATCTAGGAGAACCAAAATAGAATGGTTCTTCTGATCCTAGTCATCAGGAGATCACTGAGCACCCAAACCAGTGCTGTCTCAGTACTATGCCTCTTTCGAAAACCGGACTGGAGGGGTTCATAGATATCATGGATGGTCAAATGGTTCTCCAGCTGTACTGCCACTACTTTCTCAATCACCTTCCCTAAAAAGGGAAGGTTTGAGATTGGTCTGTAGTTCGCAAGGCAGTCAGGGTCCAAAGAAGCTTTCTTCAAGAGGGGTATTACCACCGCCTCCTTCAGGGAGCTAGCAAACTCACCTGTTTCCAAGGAGCACCAGAATATCCGTGCAAGGACTGGACTGATGGAATCAATACAACCCAAAATCAGGGAGGTTGGTCCTGGGTCCAAACTACAGCACATAGGGCACGCACTCTGGACAATCCACATGACATCCATGAACTCTGGTCGGTCAAAGGTACTCCAGGAAAGCTGAGGACCAGCGGCCATGTGCTGATCTAGAGCAACACCCTTAAAGTGTGCTGGATGAAGTGCTGCCCTGATGTCAGCCACCTTAGTTGCAAAGAATCAAGCAAGTTCATCGCACTCTACTTGCAAAAAGGATTTTCGAACTTGTAGGCAGGCTGGGTTGTACAGTCTGTCTACAGTGCATAAGAGCTGAGCTGGTCGATTCTGAGCGGTCACAATTACCCTGGAGAGGAACTCTGCCTTCTTACAGGTGATTGCAGATTGATAGGCTTTATAATGCTCCATCAATCTAAGGTGGCCGGCATCAAGGGAGGATCTCCACCAGCAATGCTCTAACCTTCATCCTAATCACTGCATCTCCCTCAAGGTCCCATCAAACCCTAGGGACTGAGGGCAAAGGGAGAGAGGATGAACACAGACAGGAGCAACGACATCCAGGGCCACCTAAATAGCCATATTATAGGCTACCACAAGGGCCTCTGGGTCACTGTTTGCCATTGAAAGGGTCGATAAGTCAAGTACCGCCACCAGAGCTAGAGAGTGAAATTCCTGCTGTTGTCCATCTTAGCCCTCATTGGTACTGTCCTGGCCTCCCAACCCCATCCACATATTCTCTGCCACTTACCCCGGTCCTACATCACCCTGGACTACCATCTCTGAGCTGGGGTAAGGTGAATTGGCCAAGCTCCCCTTAAATAACTCAGTTGCTGGAACTGGGTGGACACTATCCCCGACATTACCCTCCCGTCTTCCCTATGTCTCTCCCTCCTGCTGTTAATCACCCTCCCACCGATGAAGTTTTTGTGACCACGCCTTTGTCCTGTCTGTGCTATTTTCAACTGTCCTCTCTTCTGTCCAGCAGATCTTCAAGCCCTGAATGGGTGCCCAGCTGCAGACTGCTTCCTAAGTTGCTCCCTCCAGCAACATTCACCCGCCCGCCCAGACTTCTGCCCATGCCGCAAGGTACGGACCCCGCTCTGGTTCCATCTGCCATTGAGGTCATTGTGCCAATTCCTCACCCACCCTATCTGGCTCATTACCTTTATAGCCTTATCTGGTCACATGATGAGGTTGTGCATTGGATAAATTTTTTTTTAAATGTCCACTTTTCCATTAGCTACTTATATACATGTACCACTAGAGGGACCTAGCTTCCCTTAATAGTAGGCTTCCCAACCTCTCTCACATATTGACTGTCTTACTGTTTTTTTCTTCTCTTTCACAGCAGGCTTTCTAACCTTCTTCTTATATTGACTGTCCTATTGTACTTTTCTTCTCCTTTTTTATTGCAGGCTTCCTAACCTCTCTCATATCTTGACCATTCTACTGTATTTTTCTTCCCCTCTTTAGATGGACAATTTGGTTTTTTTTTGTCTTCTCTTCAATTATTTTATTATTATTTAAGACAACCAAAATGGGCACATTTGTAATTCTATTTTCTTCTTGATATGACTGCCACTCTATGTTGGTCTGCTTATGCTGCTAGGTACGCTACACCTTATCATCACTCCAATGTCAACTATAGGGCTTCAGAATCTTAATTTGGGAATATTATGTATCCTGCAAGTCATAGGCTCTCTGTCTGCACATGACATTGGTAAACCCTTTTGGTTGTCAGTTCACCATCTATCAAGCACTAATGTCCTGCATCCTAAGGCCGGGCTTCTACACCCTAAGCCTGCATTCTATAACACAACACCACTACATGTCCCAGCACAGGTGGCAATCTATGCATTGTCTTTATCCCATTTTATTACTAGCACATATGAACCCTGTAATAGACCTACAACCCTCAAAAAAGGATGGCTACCACTTATCAAAGTTATTACTAGCAGACTTAAGAGGCTTTTTCTTATTCTCCTTCTTTGCTCTGGGAATGTTGAGCTTAACCCTGGCCCTCCCTCACCCATTGCAGCCCTTTCTGACATGGCCTGCCTAAAAGGTATCAGACTACTACATATCAATGCCTGAAGTATTTTTAAAAAATTAGACTTGGTTCAAGCCTGGGCCCTACAATCAACCCCTGATGTGATAGTTATTTCAGAATCTTGGCTCCACTCTTATATATTTATTTATTTATTGAAAAGTTTCACCAGGTAAGGTACACTGAACAACAAGTTGCTCATCTCCTGGTACGACCTAGGGGAGTGGGTAGTGGGAATTACATAGTAATTATAAAATACATGCAATAACACAAAAGCAGTTGAACAAAAAGTAAACAGGCATAGATAGCAAGCATAACAAGGCATGGGGTACAAGAGTACACCCAATAACACAGAAGCAGTTTTTACAAAGGCATTATATACCCTTAATGCTAGGAGCCTTGGGAGGAAAACTGCAGAGTTACAGGTTCTCATGGCAGAGGGAGAGGTGGACATTGCAGCCATCACGGAAACATGGGCCACTCAATATAATGACTGGGACCTGTCTGTACCAGGGTACAGGTTATTTCATAGGGACAGGGTGACTGGGAAAGGAGGGAGGGGGGGTGGCACTATATGTGAAGGAAGGACTGAAGTGTGTAAGGGAGGAAGGGGAGGAGGGTAGTACAGAGTCACTTTGGGTGCAAATCCAGGATTCCAAGAATAGGATTCTTAGAATGGGAGTGGTGTACAGGCCACCATCTCAGATGGAACTAGCGGGACAGATCAGGAGGACCTGCAAGAAGGGTAGTGTGGTGATTGTGGGGGACTTCAACATGCCAGGAGTGGACTGGAGCACCCCAACAACCAAGAACAGAAGGGAGCAGGTACTGCTGGATGCCTTCCAGGACAGCTTCCTGCTGCAAATGGTCAGTGAACCAACCAGGTTAGGGAATACCCTTGACCTTGTGCTGGCAAATGGGGACTTTGTGAGAGAACTTACAGTCGAGGAACCGCTGTCAGGAGTGACCACCACTCAGTATGGCTCACATTGGATATGGGCAAGAAAGGAGGGAATCTGGCACAAGAGTGCTGGACTTCAGGAGGGCTGACTTTGGGAGGATGGGGAAGTGGTAAAAGGTACCTGGCCAGAATTCAATCTAGTATGGATACTAACCAGAGATGGGAGCTCATAAAGCTGGGATAGTGGAGGCAACCAAAACCTGCTGCAAAGCCCAGAGCAAGAAGGCTAGGGCTAAGAAACCGAGCTGGTTGAGCAAGGAGGTCATGGAAAAGGTAAGGAGGAAAAGAGCTGCCTTTAGAAAGTACAAGAAAACAGGGAGGGGGAGGACAGAGAGGAGTACTTGACAGAATCGAAGGAGGTGACAAGGGCAGTAAGGGGAGCCAAAGCATCTACGGAACTCAGGCTGGCACAAGGCATTAAGAAGAGGGAGAAGGACTCTTTAAGTACATCAGGAGAAAAGGAGCTGTAAGGACCACATAGTAAGGATTAGGAAGGAGGGGTTGGGCGGAAGCAGGGTATGATAAGGCGGAAGCACTAAATGAGTACTTCTGCTCAGTATTTACTAAAGAGAAGAGGGGGTGACACCCAAGGTGGGAGAAATGGCAGACACAGGGGGGAAGGGGTGACAGATGGGAAAATCATGGAGGGCAGAGTTCGAGAGGGTTTGAAGGCACTGAGGGTGGACAAGGCACCAGACCCAGATGGCATCCACCCCAGGGTACTGAAGGAGCTGGCAGAGGTCCTTGCAGGACCTTTGGCAGACCTATTTAATGCCTCACTACATTCGGGGTGTGTACCTCAGGACTGGAGGATGGCTCATGTGGTGCCCTCCACAAGAGTGGCCCCAAGGATGAACCGGGAAACTACAGACCAGTGAGCCTCACATCCATCGTGGGTAAGCTAATGGAGACTATCCTGAAGGAGAGGCTGGTGGCCCTCCAAGAGGCCAAAGGACTATAGGACAGCAGACAGCATGGGTTCATACGTGGCAGATCCTGCCAAACCAACCTGGTCGAGTTCTATGACTGGGTAACTAGGCAACTGGACAGGGGCCATGCAGTGGATGTCCTGTATCTGGACTTCAGTAAGGCATTCGACTCGGTGCCACATGGAAGGCTGGGAAGAAAGTTAGTAGGCACAGGGTGGGTGCAAAGCTGGTGAGATGGGTAGGAAACTGGCTGCAGGAAGGCAACAGAGGGTGGTGGGTGGGGAGCCTCACACCCAAGGGCAGTGACGAGCGGTGTCCCACAGGGCTCGGTGTTGGGACCAGTGTTGTTTGGGATATTCACTGCAGACATATCATGGGACATTAAGAGCAAGATCAGTCTATTTGCTGATGATACCAAGGTTGGCACAGTGGTGGATGACCTAGGGGATGGCAGGGGTTGCAGGATGATCTGGCAAAGCTTGAAACCTGGTCAGACACCTGGCAACTGGGCTTTAATGCCAAAAAGTGCAAGGTGCTGCATTTTGGGATGAAGAACCCAAGGAGGACTTACCAGCTAGGGGAAGTGCAGCTAGCCCAGACAGAGGAGGAGAAGGATCTGGGTGTGCTCATTACAGGGTCAATGAACAACTCAGCACAGTGTAAGAAGGCAGCTGCAAAGGCCAACAAAATGTTGGGTTGTATTGCAAGGGTATATCCTCGAGGAGGAGGAGGTGATTCTGCCACTGTATAGGTCATTAGTTAGACCACACCTGAGTATCTGCGTGCAGTACTGGCGATATATCTGAAGAGGACATTAGTTACTGAGGGGTGCAGCTAGGGCTACAAAGATGATCAAGGGCTGGGGACTTATCATACGAGAGGAGGTTAAAGGAGTTGAACATGTACTCACTGGAGGAGAGGAGACAGGGGTGACATGATTGAAACCTTTAAATACATGAAAGGAATAAACAAGACAGGTACAGAGGGGCTGTTCAAAGTAAGGAGGAGAGGGCCACCAGGGGCCATGATATGAGACTGGAGGCGAGGAAGGTTCAGGAGGAGATGAGGAGACACTTTTTTACAGAGAGGGTGGTGGCTGGGTGGAATGCGTTACCTGCAGAAGTGGTTTGCAGTAGAACAGTGGACTGCTTCAAACGAGGATGGGACAGGGCAAGGGGGAGGGTTAATGAAGGGGAAGGGTGGAAGGGAGGGGCAGCTGCAGAATAAGGGGTGATAGCTGCACATTCGAGCAGACTTGATAGACCTCTAGGCCTTTATCTGCTGGCAAATTTCCTATGTTCGTATGAAGCGTGTCAATACAAGCATAGAGGCATGGAATATTTACAAGGTAGGCAAGGATTCAGCCTAATTCAAAAACCCAGAGGGCAAGACACAATAGTGGCTGAGGTATTCCAAAACTTTTCTTAAGACAACAATACGAGGACTATAATATGAGGATAATAAGTAAAACAAGACAAAACACTGTAAGGGAAGCTAATAATGTGGCCCCTAAAGATATAAAGGCCAGGACGAGTCCCTCAGGCTGAGATGAAAAGTTCCAGAGGGAGAGAGAGATTGATAGTGAATACTATCAAAGGATAAGATGGAGGAAAAAAAGTCTAGTTGGGGCAGCGATGTGGGCATGAACCAACTAGCGGGGAGGAGGGCAGGGTGAGGGACTGGGAGGGGGAGAGCTAGGGGCAGGTGCAGTTTACAGAGAGGAAATTGTAAAGAGCTTTGTTTAAAGAGCCTAGGGAGGAGGAGAAATGGATTTGTGTAGGAAGAGCATTCCACAGTTTAGGGAGCCAGTAAGAGAAGAAAGACTGGCCAATTGAAGTGGCTCTCCAGGAGACTGACAGAGTTCTGTGGTCATGGGATCTTAAAAGGCGAAGTAGTGTGGGTTGGGGGAAGAGTGAGGAAGAGAGATAAGGAGGGAGTGTGCCAAGCCAGAACTTTGAGATGAAATTTGCACAATGATGCAGTCGCCTATTGGCTAGGGAGGGGAAGGCTAAGGAACGATACAGGTGGTAGTGATGGGTCAGGGGAGGAGCATCCAGGGCAAACCAACAGGAGTTGAAAAGTGTATCCAGGTTAGCTAAGGAGGTGGCAGGAGCAGAGCAGTAGATGATATCACAGTAATTGATCATAGGGAGGATCATTTTTTGGATCAGTTCACGCCTTGCCTGAGTCGGGAGGCAGAAGCAGTTTCTGAATAAGGCGCTGAGTTTGGGTCGGAGTTTTTTTGTTATGGCATCTATATGGTCCGAGAAAGTGAGATGTTGGTCCAGCCATATGCCCAGATACCTGAAGAATGTTGTGACATCTAAAGTTTTTCCATCAAGGGGAGTGAAGACAGGGACAGATGGGAGCCTTGACAGTTTCTGTCTCATGCCAAAAGTCATGGTCACTGTTTTATTTGCATTTAGGAAGAGTTGGTGAGAGTGAAACCAACTCTGGACATTATTGAAGTCACTTTGAAGCCTAGAGGCAACATCCAAGGGTGATGGCCCAGTGGAGTAAAGAACCATATCATCAGCATACATATGTATAGAAGATGAAGTACAGACAGATGGAAGAACATTTAGGAAAATGGAGAAGAGGATCGGGCCTAGTATGGACCCCTGGGGGACGCCAGTCTGTATGGGTAAAGGAGGAGAGATGTAGTCAGATATTTTTACCGATTGAGACCGGCCGATTAGGTATGCATTGAACCATTTTATGGCATGCTCAGACAACCCTGCAGCTGAGAGGGAGCAGAGTAGGAGGGAGTGGGAAACAGTGTCAGAAGTTTTAGCAAGATCAATAAAAATGGCAGTAGTGATATGACAGCAATCCACGCCTGTCAGGATCAATTCAGTGATCCAGAGTAGTGAGGAGGTAGTAGAATGATGTTTTCGGAAACCAGATTGGTAATGGGTGAAGAAGTTGGTGTCAAATAGGTATGAGGACAGCTGGGCTTGAACTAGTTTTTCCTGAAATTTGGCTAACGTTGGGAGGAGTGATATTGGGTGGTAGTTCCCAGGGGAGGAGGTATCACCACCCTTTAGGAGTGGGAGGACGATTGCATGTTTCCACCCTAGAGGAAGGTCAGCTAATTGAGATGATAGATTGAAAAGAGCAAACAGTGGGGTAGTAATGGCTGTCGCAGACAGGTTTAGTAGCTTGGGGTCCAGTCCATCAGGGGAGCTACCTTTGTTCGGGTTTAAGGCTTCCAGGACCGCCAGCATATCAGATGGCAAAATTTTAGTGAAGGAAAAACTGTGTGATGGGGCAGGTGGACTTCCGGTGGAGGCGGTAGGCAATTGATGTGTGATTGGAAGGGAGCCTAGAAGAGCAGCAGCACATGAGGTAAAGTGGGAGTTGAAAGCTGTGGCAACACTTGGGTGGTCGGTGATGACATCATTGTTTTATTTTGAGAAGGGGGGAGGGAGGTGGAGCCTGCGGGGAGAAAAGTGAGTGAATTACTTTTCAAAATTTGGATGGATTGTTTATATTAGAGTTAAAGGTGGATCTGAAGTACTCAGCCTTAGCCAAATGAGTGGCTTTTGTGCACTTGTTTCTGAGGGCTTGGTAGGCCTTGCAATCTTTAAGAAGCGTTGTGCTTTTATGGAACTTCCAAGCTGCGTCACGTGCTCTTTGGACAGCGATGAGTTCTGGAGAGATCCAGGGGAGGCGGTTACCTCAGACTCGAACTCGCCATAACGGTGCGTGATGATTCCAGACTTCAAGGAAATGGTCTCTGAAGTAGTTTGCAGCATCATCTAGGTTGCTGGCATTGGATAAAGATGCCCAGTTAATGTAGGACAGATCATATAGAAGTGGGGCAATGTTTAGGGATTTGTACGATCGGATTTGAAGAGTTTTGCTGGGGGCTTTGACTTTGTGAACTCTACTCACCAGGAAAGTCATACAATGGTCACTGAAAGCATCTGCTAGAGTACCGGATTCTATGATCCTATGGGTGTGAGAGGTGAGGGCCCAGTTGATGAGGGAGTGATTACCTGTCTTATAGTTAAACCTAGTCGGGTCTTGGAAAAGTTGGGTTAAGTTGAGAGCCTGTATAGCATTTTGCACTTTATTTGATGTGGTAATCCAATTTATGTTGAAATCACCCATAATATATAATTCTCTGGCTGTGGAGTGGCTAGCTAGAGTGGTTAAGAGGTCGGTAACAATTTTGGGTTGGGAGCCAGGACAGCAGTAGGCACCTGCTACAAAGATAGGTTTGGAGAAGGGGAGAGAGATTTGTAACATCAGGGCCTCGTATGCTTTTAGTACAGTGCTAGAGTAGACGGAGGTGAATTGGATGGAAGAGGCAAAATAGATTGCTACCCCACCACCTCACCCTAGCCAGTTCTGGCGTGATAATGTGAAACCAGGGAGGGAGAGAGACGAGATACAGATTTTGTTATTTAGCCATGATTCTGATATTATAATTATATCAGGGTTTAGTGAAGCCACCAGGGGCTATAGCAAGTCCACTTTAGGGAGGAGGCTACGTATATTTATATGTATTATTTTTAGGCCATTTGGGAGAGCTGTGAGTCATGGTTCGGGGCTAGCCACTTGAGGTGATTTGGCTGGGCCAGGATTCGGGTTTATGTCACCAGCCTATAAGAGAAGGAAGGCAATAATAAAATAGTGCAGCTTGGCACTCTTATACCAAGAGTGTTTTAGTAGCAGTCAGGAGCAATGGCATATAATAATATCAGGGGGTGTCCAGGAGCTAAGTAAGCATATTAGTATAAAGTACATTGGCATGTGGGCAAGAGAGGTGCAGGGGTGAATGGATGAGTGAGACCAGGATATAGGCATCGGTGAGGGGGAATATAACTGATTTACAACAGGAAGAGGGATGGCATTTTGTCTCTGTAAGGGAAGTGGGGGCTTGGGGGACAGAGTGGGGAGGGCAAAGACTGCAATTACTAGAAAGATGAAATTTAGAGTAAAGTGCAACATTTTAGTACTTCTTTGATGAAGAAAATTTACATGCCAAGAGTAAGCAGGAGTGTGATAGTTAGCCAGGCAGATTAAACCTGCGATCACACGAGTGTTGAGAGGCAACGAGGATGTGTAAGTGGGAGGACAGTAGTGGCTAATCAGAATTTTCTAGCTGTTTTGACACTCTAGGTCAGTTTAAACAGAAGGGTTTCGAGACAGCCAATGAGAGAGGGGTAGTAAGGAAGGAGGGGCACGAGTATTTAAAGGAGGCCTTGGAGGGGGGGGGAGGGAGAAAAACCATCAGTACAATTGAATCACAGGCATTACCAGCTAAGGCAAAAGCTGGTAGAAACCGAGTGAGAAAAGGCGCACCAATTGGGTGAGCCGAGCTGACCGGCTGTCCAATCAGAATCCAGTTGCAAGGAGCTGCAACCAATCGGAGCACTGCCGGAGTGAGCTTGAAACAGCGGTGGTACCTGAGGAGCTGGTCTGGGGGTGGGTTCCATGACAGCGGTTGGAGCTTGAGAGTTTAGTCAATGGCAGCCGAGGAGGCACCGCCTTGCCAGATTTAAGCACCGCTCGGGGCTCTCAGGACAGATCTAGGGAAGAAAAGAGAGGAAGAGGGTAAATAAAGGTTTGCAGAGATGTAAATTAGTACAAAGAAGGGGAGGGAGACTAGCGGCAGACTGGCAGAGGAGGGGTGGAGGTGAGAGCTAGGGACAAAAGAAGTGAATAGACTAGTCAGGGGGTGGGCTGTTGCAAAACAAAAGTGGGGGAAGGTATAGGCAGAGAAACAATTTGCAGAAATTAAGGAGTGGGGGGCAGGGGTGAGGTCGAGTTCGAGCTGACATAGATGGCTTGCTAGCAGTAGAGGGGATGAAACAATACAGAGAGGTGGGTGATAGTGAAAAAACAAACTGAAAAAAAAACAAAACAGAGAATACAGAAAAAGTAGGCAGAGAACTAGCAAAGATTCATTTAGCAAGACAGGGGATGGGCAGACTGAGGGACTCGGTGTTAAGGCTAATGTGGGCTAAACTAGACAGTATGCAGGCATGCACATTACAGAACAGTTTGAAACTTTTTTGTAGGCCCTAACATGTAGCTGTAGGCGCTAACATGTAGCTGAGCTTCTAGCTAGTACTCTTCCACTACAGATCATGACATTAACATTCCTGATTATAACGTGTTCAGGGATGATAGGCATACAAGAGGGGGAGGGGTTGCTATGTGTCAGACAAGTTCACAGTCTCTGTCATTGACTCAACATCTATGTCTAAGGAGTTTGAAAGCTTTACCTTAAAAGTCTCCTTACCCTCTAACGAGACCTTGCATATTACAGGTTGTTACAGACCGCTTTCTGGGGGCCTTGCGATTCTACCCCATCTATGAAAAGTTCTACATTCTATCAACTCAGAAACTATTATTACGAGTGACTTTAACCTAGACTGGTGTTCACCCTGTTCTAAATCTTTAAAAGAACTATGTGATGACCTTGGCCTATCTCCACTTATAACTGACGTTACCCACCTTAATACTAAAAACATGGCTCATAGTACTCATCTGGACCTTATTCTTGTTAATAAACCCTACAAAATTTCACACACTGGGATTTTTCATAATGATATTAGTGATCATAGGGCCATTGTGTGTGTACGGTTTATTCCCATCTCCACAGCTAGCTCTACTTACAAAAGGAACTACAGGAAGGTCAATGCCTCTGAACTCCTAGCTGATTTAAGCAGGATCAGATGGCAGGATTTCTTTCTTGCCTCTTTGGTACCTGAGGCCTTTGACTTATTTCATGACTCTGTTCTAAAAGTCATTAAACTACATGCCCCGTTGGTCAAAATCAGGACCAGAAAAAGATCCTGCCCATAGTTCACCAGTGCCTTCAAATCTACTTTGCTTAACAGAGATGTTCTACGGAAGCAGGCACACAACTCAAAAATGCCAACTGATTGTGCGCCCTTCAGAGCAGCCAGGAACAATTGTACAAAACTAATTCATGCTGCAAAAGCAAAATACTTTAAGTCAGCACTGGACTCCTCTTTGAAAGACACAGCTAAATATTAGCAAATTCTAAAAGAAATTGAAGAGCACACCTCCTCACTAGCCTTACCTAATAAAATAATCATCAGTGATAACACCTATACTAGCAAATGCAGCATCCCTGAGCAACTAAATAACCATTTTGCCACTGCTGGGCTTGCCTACGACACCTCTCCAGTTAACACACTTTTACAGCAACTTGACATTAATAGCCCACTTTACTCCCCTACTAGTGCCTCTTCCTGCTTATCTAAATTTTATTTCACCACTATCACCCTTAAACAGGTGGAAGATCTCCTAATTACCCTCGATACAAGGAAAAGCACAGGAGTCACCCATCTAGAACCTTTCTTTCTAAAACTTGTTTTCTTCCATCTGACACCTCCTGTCACTCATCTTTTCAATCTCTCTCTCTCTCTCTCACAAGGGTCTTTTTTTTCTATATGGAAAACAGCCCACATTCTCCCTCTCTTTAAATCTGGTGACCCTAGAGACCTTAACAATTACAGACCTATCTCGCTGCTTCCTATCCTAGCAAACTTGCTAGAAAAAATTGTTAACTCCCAGGTGAGAGAATATCTTGAGTCCACCAATACACTCAACCCACTTCAGTCCTGCTTCAGGCCTAAGTACAGCACTGTATCCACCCTGGCCAAAGTCACAAATGACTGGCAACTTGCCCTTGACACCAAGAATTACTTATGTGCGTTATTCCTTGATCGAGGCAAGGTCTTCGATACTATAGATCATGATCTACTATTGCGCATGTAACAAAACATTGGCCTAGATGAACCTGCTATGAAGCAGTTTTCCAGCTAACTTCTAGGTCAGAGTCAACAGGTTAAAGCACAGGGTGATTTCTCCCCTTTAAAATGTGTTCAGAGAGGTATGCCTCAGGGTTCTATCCTAGGGCCCCTACTATTCACCTTTTATATCAATAACATTGATCAAAATATCAGGTAAGCAAGTGTCCATCTCTTCGCGGATGACACGGTACTGTACGTCACCTGACCCTCCCTGCAGTCTGCATATCTGGAGCTTCAACAGGAATTCAACCTACTTCAGCATAACTCGGTCCACCTAACATTTCTGCTCAATGCCAAGAAGAGAAAAAGTTATGATTCTCTCGACACACTCAAAACAGCTAACAACTACCCCTCCACTTAACCTTCTGCAGATTAAAACAATCTTAGGGGAACTGTTGGAAATTGTGGATAAATTTAAACACTTAAATTTCTGGATTGACTGCAAACTTTCCGTTTCTGCTCACATCGAGGAGCTGGCAAAAAAAAATTAAGACAAAGGCTGGACTTGTTCTATCGAATTAAGCAGCTTCTATCCCAGGATGTGAAATTAAGGCTGGTACAGACAATTTATATGCTTTTACTCGATTATGCTGACTTCCTTTATAGTAATAGCTCTAAATCTGCTTTAAGTTGGACACATTGTACCATAGGGCTCTTAGATTTGTATTAAACATTCCTTACACCCATTATTGCTCACTCTATACTCTTATTAGCTGGATGTCTCTAGCTACCAGGAGACTGCAGAATGCCTCCTTCTGGGCTTATAGAGCTATTACAAACTTCCCTCCTACATCTCTATACTTTTCAAATGCACACATTGTGCTTATTGGCTCAGAAGATATGCTTATATCATTCTTGATGTCCCTAGGGTAAGATCTCATTTTGGTTCAGTTGCAATGATTTATGCCATACCTACTCTATGGAAAACACTTCAAAATTCCTTAAAATTGACTCATTGGGCTGGGTTATCTCAATTTAAGGCCCTGCTGCGACACCATGTGAATGATGTCTATCACTGTTATGCATAAACTATTACAGTGATGTCTCCCAGGATGAAAAGCAATTCTGCAGCATTTTGGAGCACCCTGCAGAATGCTGCAGAAGATCTACTGAATAAATCAATGTAATTTCAATGGTAATTAGTCTCCTTTGTCATTCAGGAAAATGTGACACTGCCAGGATGAAGTGAATGCCACATTTTCCTGTATGACAAAGGTGACTAATTGCAATTGAAATTACATTGCTTTATTCAATAGGTCTGCTGTAGCATACTAAGTACATTAAAAGTGTGTACCACTGTATCTCTCAAATGTGCAACCCTACACTTCTCTTTTTCCTCCGGCACTAATTCACTCTACCTCTTCCCTTTTTCCTCTTTTTCTGCTCCCTTATGCACTTTACTCCACCTGCTCCCTATTATTCCCCCTAGTTCTTTCCAGCCCCCTGCATCTCCAAGCGTTATTTGTGCCCAACTTCTTATTAACTATTGTCCATCATTTTTCATGCATATTATTGTATCAAATGTTGATTGTTCCTTTTGATTGCAATTGTTGGAAAATAAGTTCATGTCATGACTGGATTTCATACTGTTCTATTCTCTGCATCTGTATCGACCTCCTGCCTACTATTCCCCCATGTTTTTTCTAGCCCCTGCATCTCAAAGTTTTATTTGTGCCCAACATCTTATTAACAATTATCCCCCATTTTTATTGAATATTACTGTATCAAATATTGATTGTTCCTTTTGATTGCAAGTGTTGTAAAATAAGTTTATGTCATGTCTGTATTGTACACTACTCTATTTTCTGTATCAGTGTTGCTGTTTTCCCTTGACCTTGTGTATGTGTCCTCCCAGGACCACTTTGGAATTGAGTTCTTCTCAATGGTGTATTTCCTGGTAAAATAAAAATTTAATTGAACTTAATTAGCCAGATAGGCATTGTTAAAGGCTGTATAATATTCAGTGGACTTAAAAGAGCCCAAATACTTATAGATCAGAATAAAAAGTCTTCCAAAGAGTGCATGGCTATTGCATTAGACACCTCCAAGGCTTTCAGTTTGCTCAGATTGGACTTCATGTTCCAAACCCTGGAAGAATCAGCTTTAACACAATCATACATTAACATTTTAGAGCATTTTACAGTAGTCTAATAGCCATTTTTTAAATAAATTACTATAATACAAAACCCCTGTTAATAAGAAAAGCAGTGTCCATGAGGGATGCCCTCTATAACCTATCATCTTTATCTTAGCCCTTGAACCAATATTAGCACACACAGAAAATAATGCAAATAGTTACAGTTTGCAGTTGGATACAGAGGTGATGAATTTAAATGCATACACAGATGATGTTATGTTATTTCTACAGAAACCAGAACTGTCCTTCCTCTCTATATTACAGGAAATTCATAAGCACGCACACCTGTCTGGATAATAATTGAATAATTAACCTTTCAGAATAAACAAAAAACATTACTAAATATATTGTAAAACAAAACACTAGTTAATATTTGTGCATAATGAAGACAAAGGATATTATACAAACAACACCAGAGAATTTAACCAGAATTAAAAAATAAAATTAAAAGGCAGAGCTTGTCATTTTCATTATGAGGGATGATGAAATCCTTAAAAATGATGATTATGGCTCACCTCTTATACTTGTAGCAGTGAAATGTGGGTTCCATAACACAATAAATTACTGACTACTTTATGGTACATAAAAAAAAACTCTATGGAGGGGGCAGCACACCACAAATAGCCTAGCCTGGAAAAGTCTATGTACATCAAGAAATGAAAGAGATTCTTAGCTGTCCAGGCCCTCATATATACTATATCATTATCAAGCTTACCCAGTTATGGCTCTGTTTAGGTTACAAAAACAGACAGGAGTCCTCATCATTATTGCTTTGGAATAATCTATTGGAATTAGAGAATTGTTATCTACCATGTACATGATTTCATATAATCCTGATATGCTTAGGAATATTAAAAATCCAGTTGTTTGTGGCATAATTAAACCAGCTAACGTGTAAAGGTTATCTTAAAGGAATCATATACTTTGCGCATTCTCCCAATGGTCATGGATACCTTTCTTATAAAGCAGACTGTAATGGAGAACAATATGCTCAAAAAATTATATAAGGTCAATATATATCTGTGGAGTGATATAGTCACTGTACAATGACTACTGACATTAACAGAAATACAAAACATTTATGAGCTACATTAATTAACATAGCTGGATTTTAATTCATTGAAAACACTATATAACAACATACCAAAACATTGCAAATAACATAATACAGATTGGATGAACACAACTTTTCTTGTAATAGAATACCTAATAATTACTTACAGAAAACTATTAGTAAAACATATGGAGACTTAATAAGCACATTTAGTCAGAGAATGTTTACACATAAAAATTGAATTAGATAAAAATGCACAAAAGGAACAGTGTACCACCGATTATGGAACTGTATACATGTACTGAATTGGTGGACTGAAACCATATACAAGGTAGGAAAATTCTGGGCTGCCAAATAGCACAAGTCTTTCAGATTTTTACGCTAAATGACATTTTATAACTTCAGCTGACCAAGACACAAAAATATTTATTGGCCTTAATCACTATGAATATAAAACATATGATTTTGGAATCATGGAACCATCTGCAATTATTACAATTTAACCACGATAAATGGATGAACAGTTTGCAAAGCACACAAAATAAAGAAAAAAATTTCATAATTACAATGAAAACTTAAATTTAGACACTATTTGGAATAAAATATATCTCTTACTGCCTCCACCCCTAAAGTTATAACTGTAAAAGCTTATGCAAATATGTATTAGTACATGCATGTATGTTATGTTACAATGATACACTGTTACTGCCCTTTTATATTCTTTGTAAACCCTCTATAAATATTATTTTTAAAAAATTGTGACACAAAAAAGAGGAATGAACACCCATTGAAACTGCCTTGTTTCCTGCAGTAAGTCTGCTGCAAAATTCTGCACAATTGGGTTTCATCATGGCGGGCTTCACTGTATATCATTACATTGGACCTGCAACAGTTCAACATCTGGGTACCCTGGCATCCCCAAGGAGCTCTCATGGACTTTGGTTGTTTTACTGGTAGAGGAGAGTAGTGCCCAACAATGCACCTGGGTGGGAGAATTGCGCTGGTTAGGGGGGTGAGCTAAGCTAACTGTTATTTTGCAATGGCTGGAGCATTGCTTCCATAATTTTGTCTACCTTAACCCTTTCCTTTCTTTAGGTCCTTGTTGCTATCCCTCAATAAATCCCTCTCACTACTTGTTTGAATTACTGACTCTGTAACTTGTTATATCTAGAGTGTAAATTACTGTTGGGTCAAACTGTTATTGCAGTCTGTGGGAGTTGGGTGGGGTGAGAAAGTGTGGCCCACGATGGGCTGGTTCTGTTTTCAAGGGGGTAGTACTAATTTGTAACCTTGCCAGGTTTATTTCCCTGTTTGGAGGCTTTGAGCACTATATTTTCTCTCCTTTGGTAATGAATCCTCACAAGAGTTGATGACCCAGGCCCCTAAACTTTATTTGAGCCCATTGTGTCAGGGATAGCACACTGAATATCTGCAGCAACCTGGTGCACATATGTAAAATTAGAGAGGCAGTCAAACTCCATGTGTACAAGAAAAGTGGCAACTTCTGTCCTATGCCTAAGATGTGCTCTATTTCCTTGATGTATGAGAGTGAGGAATCAAGCCATACCTCTAGATATTTAAAAAGACAGTGGTTTCCAGCAAAAAAATTCACAGTTGCTATCAGCAAAATTCAGTTACCTAACATTCCCCCCAAAATTAGAATTGCAGAACCTTCCATTCCTTGTTACTGAAGACATTTCAATTAAAACAGGATAGTTTCCATTTAGATTCCATCTACTTGCATAGCTTGTAACTGTTGTTTAATCATAATTCTCTGCTTGTGACATCACTGTCTATTGCCACAGACTTTATTCTGATGTCACAAACAAAAGACTGCAGCCCCAATTCTCTATCAGTTATGCATGGTGCAAAGTAACTTGCACCAATGAGAATAGCGCAAGTAGCACTTTGCACCATTAGTTGCGACAAGGGCGATTCAGCAAAGAAGCCTGCAACGTGTCACAGGCTGCTTGCTCCAAAGTGGACTTAGGCCACCAGCTGCATCATAAACCCCCTGCAACATGGTGCAAGGGGGTTTACGACAGCACTTGTGCCCTATTCTGCAAGGGCGGCTGCCACATCCCCTAATTTGAGATTCTAAACCAACCGCTGTAGGACATCTGTCAGTGTACATTTACACTAGCTATTAGCTAGTGTAAATGTACTTTGCCATCCACAGGGGGTTGTGACAATGTGTCACAGGTTAATCATACAGCCCCACCACAAGCACCCATAGCCCCCATTCCCAATCCCGATATCAGTTATGATGATGCCCATGAGGGCTAGAGGATCCCCCCAGCCCAATCCCCCAAGAGAGTCATCAATAGCCCTCCTTGCAGTCCCAATCCCTCATAGTAATATTAAAATCCCCCCTTGCAGCTCTGATCCCCCATTATAATAATGCAATCCCCCTTTCCAGCCCCGATCCTGAACCCCTGAATATTCAGGTCAATGACGTCCTTCCTCCAGTATCCCTGGTGGTCTAGTGGCCCCTCACCTGGCAGTGCCAATTCACCCATTCCTCTGGACTCATACCCAGCCAGTGACTGGCACCCATCTCTCACCACTGTGCCAGCCATGACTGAACTTCTAAGAGGCATACCATGTAACAGTACACACCCAGTGAATGACAGCTCTGCCATTCACTGAGCATGTACTAATTACAGTAGTACACACACACAGAGTTCAGTCGGTGGGTGGCCCCAGTGGTGAGGTGAGCTGTGCCAGTCAAGCTGGGAACAGGTCGAGGAGCGGGTGGTTTTGGCACCGCTGCGGGGGTAAATACAAGACTACCAGGGCAAAATGGAGATATGGATTGTGAGGCATGTTTTGACAGACTACCTGAAAATAACTTGTGGTGCAGGGATCAGGATCAGGGCTGGGGGGATTGGATAGCTATGTGGGGCTGTTGCACATTATTGATTGAGGATCAGGGCTTGGGGGGTTGCTAGCCCACAAGGGCTTGATTCTTGTCAATATTGGGAATAGGTGGGCTTATGTGTGATGGGGGGGCTGTTTGGTTAGTTATCAGTTGCGACACATTGGCACAAACCCCGGTGGACGCAATGTACACTTACACCAGCTATTAGCTGGTGTAAATGCACTTTGATGGATGTCCTCCGGGGGTTGTTTTAGAATCCCAAATCAGGGATGTGGCAGCCGCCCTTACAGAATAGGGCACAATTGCTACTGTAAACCCCCTTGCACCATGTCGCAGTGGGGTTTATGGTGCAACCATGGCTGCAAGTCTAGCTTGGCACCAGCAGCCTGTGACATGTCGCAGGCTTTGCCAAATCCCACATGTCATAACTCATGTTGAAAAGTCCTACTTGAGTCATTCCCATTGGCGCAAGTCACTTTGCGACATGCATAACACTTTCAGAACTGGGACCCTTGTTCCCTGAGAATTTGATAGTCTAGTAAATAAAGACTGAACCTTAAAAGGTAAAAGTCCCAGTATACCTTTAGAAAGAAAAATGCCCATTTTTATATTCATCCTGTTCTCAAATGATGGACACTGGGCTACCTTAAGTAAATTATAGTGGTGGGTTTTCTGTGGGATACCTGTCATAAAGGGAAGAATATTATTGTAAGTAACTTTAAGTTTATTTAATATTTTTTCACTAGCACCAGTATATACAATTAAACCATAATCAAGGACTCTTAGAAGAAAACTGTTTGCCAAAAGTCTGAGTGAACTGGGTATGGGGTACGGGGTATGAGATAAGACCTAACTCTGAACAACATCCCTAGTCTCTGCTGAACTTTTGTTATGGTACTAATGACATGTGATTCAAATGAGAGATGGGAATCTAGTGTTACCCCTAGATAGTTAAAATTATCAACAAACTTAATGTGTTCCCCTTCTAAGTCAACTATAATGGTTTTAAAATCCTTATCCATTCTAGGTTCAGTGAAGACCGTTACATTTGTTTTCCTTGTATTCAGGACCAATCTTCAAGTTCAAGTTCAAGTTTATTGGCAGGAAAAACCTCAGTTGAGCAGGCTCATTTACAGGAAGGTCCTGATTAACAACAGGGACATTACACAAGCATATATAAAGTAATATGCATTAAACACACAAATAATCCATGAGTAGGAAATAGGACAGTATAATATTTACATCATATATACATAGGTGCACTAAAGCTAGGAGATAAATAAATGGTTAGCTCTGGGTAACAAGATAGTAATTGTTCTATGCTCCCTGCTATTCAAGTAGCCCCCTGACCAAGGTATAACCTCTTAGGAAAAATGTACATCACAAAGAGAATCCAATAGTAAAGTATGATCTACTAAATCGAAGGCCTTGGTGAGGTCCACAAATACAGCTATGACCAAGTGCCCCTTAACAAAAGTACTCCGGATGCAGCTTGTGAACCCCACCAATATACGAGAATATGTTATGAGATTTTAATTTTTTCTAGTGTTAACAGTTATCATTTGCAGAATATTGGAAAATCACTTTAAAAACATTGACTTGCCCTATGGGGTTGCTATCTAGTGTCTTGGTATTGAGACTTTCTACTGAATGTTTCCACATGCTCTGCGAGTCAAATACCGCTGGCTTAGTATTGGTTATATTTAGGATCAGACAACTCTTGGACCCAGGAGGAGATCATATCAAAGTCATATTGGAGGACTGTAGTAAAGGGTGGTATAGTCTGCTTGCATGTGAAAAGGATACCTCCTCTATACTTTAGGAAATCATGTACAACTAGCATTTGCCAATGCCGAATGTTTGCTTGCTGGCATTGGCATTGGTAATGTAGAAGTTACAGAGCTGCATAATAGGAATGGCAGCGAAGTATTGAACTGAAGCCAACCCCACCACCACCCTGCAGAGAGTGACAGGTATTGGGGTGTGCCTTTGGGTCATCAGGCATAATGACCAGGCCATTTCACCACACCCTACCCTGCAGACACTGACAAGTGTCACAGTGTGCCTTGGGGTCTTTGGCCCTTATGCGCACCCCATTCCATCAGGAAATACGATGAGATGGGTGCGGTATAGGAGAATGGGGTAACGTTTGGGCCTGAAGAGTCCGAGGCACACCTTGATGCCTCTCACTGGCTGCAGGGTGTGGGTGGGGGCGGAATGGTATGAGCATTACAGGTAAGAATCCCAAGTCACACCCCTGATGCCTGTCATTCTCTACAGGGTGGGATGTTATGGTCGGAAACGCTAACGCCTTGGGCATTCGATGGTATTTTCACTCCAAATTTTCAACATGGTTTTTCTGTGACCCCCACCTCATGAACAGTGGCAATATCAGTTTGTTAGCAGAAACTGCTTTTGCACAGTGACTACGGCATTTGGCACCACAGGTGCAAAAACACATTCTGAACAGGATGTGTAAAAATGACAGCGGTACTGTTCATGGGGAGGTGTAAAAAATGGCAATGTTGAAAAGCTTAAAAAAACTGGTGAAGTCACGAGCGTGCATAGAAACTGTGCAACGCACACCCGTAATGTAACTAGTTTGGGGATTTTTTTACAGCAGATTGTTAACACAGGCATTTTGGGACCTCTGATCATGAACAGTGTCAGTGTGATTTTCTTTATCTGTCCCGAACAATGATTTCCCACAGTGACCATGCATTTCTACGCTGAAAGTGTGAAAACACATTTTGGCCATGTTGTGGAAAATGACAGCCGTACTGTTCATAAGGAGGTGTGGAAAAATGCCACTGGTGAAAATCTGGACTGAAAATATTACAAATTCATGAACTTACCAGGGTGCGTGGAAACTGCATAATGCTCACTCATAACACAGTCATTTTATGGAGTTTCATCACCAAATTTTCAATATAGCCATTTTAAGACCTCTGCTCATGACCAGTGTCACTGTGATTTTCTTAATCTGTCCCAAACATTGTTTTCGCACACTGACTGTACCATTGTGCGCTACATGTGCGGAAACAAATTTTGGGCGAGATGTGAAAAATGGTAGCTGTACTGCTCATAAAGAATTGCGGTAAAATGGCACTGTTGAAAATCTGGTGTGCAAATATTTCAAATTCACAAATTTGCCAGCGTGTGTAAGAACTTCACAATGTGCGTTCCTAAAACAGTCATTTTTGGGAATTTTTTCACCAAATTTTCAACATAGCCATTTTAACACCTCTGCTCATGACCAGTGTCACTGTGATTTTCTTAATGTGTCCTGTATACTAATTTCGCACAACGACTGCGCCACTGTGCGCTACATGGGCGGAAACACATTCTGGGTGAGATGTGAAAAATGACAGCTATACTGCTCATAAGGAGGTATGGTAAAATGGCAATGTTGAAAATCTGGAGTGAAAATATTGAAAATTCGCGAACTTATGAGTGTGCATAGGAACTGCGCAATGCATGCTCATAAAACAGTCATTTTTTGGAATTTTCACCAAATTTTCAAAATACGACTTCTTGAGGGCTCACCTTATGAACACTGGCAGTGTCATTTCATTAATCAGTCCGAAAGGTGATTTCGCACAGTGACTCGTAAATCACCCTTCGGCCTGAATAACGCCATGACAGTGACAGCATTCATGAGAAGGGGTCCCAAAACCCCATGTTGAAAATTTGGTGCAAAAATTTGAAAATGCCCAAGATATGCAGCAAAGTTGAAAAACCCTATTACATTATACAGCTTGCGGCATTTCCTCAGTTGAAGTCGGCTTTGAAGAGTGTAGGCATTCCGGTCCACCGAAGATCATCGCTGGACTCCAGAGGTAAGTATGGGGTGGGGTGTGTGGAAGCAGGATCTTGAGTGGGTGGTGTGGGTGGGGCAGGGAGACCTGAGGGACCGTTTTTATTTACAGGTTTTTTTTTATTTTAATGATTAAGACGACATGGGACGTTTGCCACGCTGGGGTGGGCTCCCAGCGTGGCAGCTGGAAAGGATGTTTGGGGGTGCTGGAGCCAATGGGGGATTGGGCACCCCCATCAGCCATATGGGCTAGTGCCACGCTGGGGTGGGCTCCCAGCGTGGCAGCTGTAAAGCTGTTTGGGGGGGCTGCTGTCAACGGGAGATTGGGCACCCCTGGCCGGGCCATACTGGACGTGTGTCACGCTGGGTGGGCTCCCAGCATGGCAGCTGTAACACTGTTTGGGGCTGGAGCTGATGGGGATTGGGCACCCGTCGGCTATACTGTATATGCGTGGTGGGGGGGGACGCGTCAGCATGACATATGCGTGTGTGCGTGTTGAGGGGGGGAGCTCTGCTCACTGAAGCAGAGCGCTCCCTTTCAACTGTATGCCACTGCATTTTCAGCTGTCATAGACAGCTGGAGCAGTGATTGGCGAACGGCGACCATGCCTGCAAACACACTGACTGAATTGGAAGAGGCTGACACCCCTCTGGAAACTCGGATGATGGCACTATGTTTCTTGCACATGCGTTCAAGCAAACATAAAAATGGAGTAGCATTGGGGAGAGTACAGAGCCTTGCAGTACTCATGTCTTAATCTCAACTAAAACTGAGCTAGTATCTCATTTGGACACTAATTGGGTACAGCCACTCAGGTAGATTTCAAACAGTGTGCAGGATTATCTATAGCAGCTGTTGTTATGTTGTTAATAAAGGATTGAAAGGGTATGCTTGATTTTACAGAAACATAGAAACACAGAAAATGTCAGCAGAAGGGGGTGTTCTTGTGATGTTTTTTTTTTTTTTTCTTAAAGACGCTTCCTGCACTTCATTATTTTTTTCAATAAGAAAAGGCTTGGCCCATCCAGTCTATGCCTTCTTGCTTATAATTTAACAGACTGAGCCCCTGACAATCCCCCATCATAACCTGCCTATCCCTTTATAACCATACTTTTCCCATAGGTTTGTCCTATCCCCTGGTGAACCCTCCCGCCGTCTCAGCATATATATATCTTTATCAGGAAGTTCATTCCATTATGCCACCACCCATTCAGTAAAAAGTACTTTCTGTTATTTTTTAACCCTCCCCTCACCAGTTTCATGGAGTTTCTTCTGCAGGAAGTATTACTTTTTATTGCAAATGGAACACTTGTGTCTACTATATTGATTCTGTAGAGGAACTTGAACATCTCAAGCATATTCTCTCACTTCCTCCTATCCTCCGGAGTATACATTTTCAGATCTTCCAGGCTTTTCTCATATGTTCTCCCCTTTTGCCTCTTGATCATCTTAGTAGCATTTTTCTGCACCACCTTCAGTCTGTCCCTATCTTTCTTTAGGTGGGGATTCCAAAACTGTACACAGTACTCAATATAAGGTCAGACCAGTGATCTGTACAGGGGCATTATCACCTCCTTTCTGCTAGTGATCTTCCTACCTATGAATCTGATTTACCTTTCCCATCACTTTATTGCACTGTGCTGCTGCCTTTAAAGTATCCATGATCATTACCTCCAGATCCTTGTCTTCCACTTTGCTGTCAGCCAACATCCCCAATCACATTCTGTATTCTGATTTCAGATTTTGGGACCCTATATGCATGACATTTTACTTCTTTGTATTAAACTGTACTATCACACTTTTGGCCAACATTCCTGTTCCTCCATACATTCATCTCCGTGACCCTTACTCCCTTTTCTGAGTTCATTCTACCTGAGATCTTGGAGCCATCTGTGAAGAAGCATATTTCCCCTTGGAGTCACTCTTCCATATCACAGATGAACGTATTGGAGAATACCAGTCCCAAGACCAACCTTTGGAGCACCCTTCTTGTGACTTCCCTAATCCCTAATGACTCAATGTTCAGTGCTACCCACTGAGTCCTCCAGTTTGGCCATTTTTTGACCCACCTAGTTACTTTTTCCTAGTTTCCAAATTGCCCAGTTTATTCACCATCCTTCCATAAGGGGTGGATTAAAAATTGTGCATGGATCATTTCTATCTTGTTTTTATGTAGGGGAAGTGGAACAGGCAGTACCTGAATGTGGAGGAAAAAATAGTCTGCTTCTGGATCGCTCATGGTGATATCATCAGTTGCACTGGAAGACTTGGGAAGGCTGCTAGGAGGAGTGGAAGTGGAACCAGTGAACTTCTGTGGACTACTGAACCAGGGTTTCTTTGGCCATGCTTTCTCACACACCTAGTCCTACTCTTCACACCCCCATTACTCCCAGTCCCACCATGACCATCAACACCACCCCCCTAGGCAGAATTTGTATTCAGAATTGGCAATGGTTTTATCGGCACCTTCCATCCCCCTCACCTCTTTCTCCTCCTATTATTTGATTTCTGCATGACACAACAAATGATATTACAGTGCAAGAGAGTGCAGAACAAACAATGATGGCTCAGTACAGTAATCTGTATATTGAAGATTAAATGACCATGAAACATCAAGCTAAAGGGAGTTAGTGAATGAAAGTGAGAGTGAGACCACTCTGGGTCCCCCACCCCACTACCAGACATTGAGTTAGAGACCTAACACACTCTAAGTCATGTCTCACATGGCAACAACCTACCTTCATTTACTGTTCATTTCACTGAATGCCTTATGCCTGGCTGCCTCAGATATGGGGGAAAATAGAAAGATATATTGTGTGCCCTGTACTACCAGCTGTTAGTAAAATAAAAGTGAACTGCAAAATAAAACCCCTGCCCTGTCCCTGTCTTCTGCTGGGCTGATCTTCAGTTCTTGCCCTGCTGTAAGCCACAGCAGCTGCAAGCACACACTGCACGGTACTCCTTTTTACATTAGCCTGCACTGCACAGAAAATATTGTATAGTTAATTAGTTAACTATAACAATAATAATAAACAATTCTCTGATAATTTCAAAGTGTTTTAGGATCAAAATCAACTGTTTTCCAAATAAATGAAGAACTCTGCTTCTCAGTAAACACATGTCTTTTAACTGAGAAATGGCATTAAGATCAAGACCCCCTAATGACTGGATGTCTGCAAACTGGCTATGTCTCAACCCTTGCAAGACAAAGGTTATGGTGATCGAGCCTGGTCATGGAGGTGTTTCCACTGAAGGTTGCTCACCCCAACTGTTGGTGGGCAGCCCCTGTCAGTGGTGAGTGTGGTGAGAGATCTTGGCTTTTTTCTGGATGACTGACTGGCCCTTGAACAACAGGTGTCATTAGTTGTTCAATCCGGTTTCTTTCCTCTCTGGAATATTGCCAGGATCTGGCCATTCTTAATGCCTGATGACCTGGCTATAGTCATCCATGCTTTTATCACAAACAGACTTGATTACTGCAGTGCTCTATACCTAGGGTTGCTTGGAGGATTGATGCATCTGTGACACTTGGACAGCTGGTTCTGATCACTGTATCATTTTTTGTAATATAAAAATGGGTTATGGACTGGCTCTCTTGAGAAATGCTGAAACAGCATGTGAGTATGACACACATGCACATGGTTTTAGATGCAAGGTGTTACCTGGAAGGCCTGAAGCTAATTACAGGCTAGAAGATGCCTAACTGCCAAGCTAGATCATAAACTTATCTAACACTTAGAGGAAGGAGAGCAGGGTATGATGTTTTAGTGCGAAGTCATAAAAGATGCTTTGAAGTCCTGGAAAGGGGAAACAGATCATAAGAAGAACATGAGTTATGCTGAGGTTGCAGAATTTAATACTTGGAAAAGACATCCTGTTTTTATATAGATATATTTTGGTTATATATTCTGACAGGGAGGAGCTAGGTGGCCTCAGGCAAATAGGTGGGGAAAATCAGCTTTTAAACATTATTCTGTTTTCCTTCAGAGACACTTCTATCTACACTCTGACAAAGAAACATTTGTGACCACGTTAAGCAGGTATTTAGAGAGAGAGACAAATCTAAGTACTGTCGTAGGAATTGCACTGTTAAAACCTGTTTTGTTTAAGAGATTTGTATGTCTTGTGATATAATAGTTCTGTATTTTATGTGTTACATATTTTTTATCTATTTTAGTAAAACTCTATTTTTAGAGCTTAATTGGTCAGTCTTTGATTTCTTTCCTTTACAAGTAGAGTATATATGGTTAAAGCAGACACTGTATACGAGCTTGAATGGTGATACCAAACTGGAAAAAGGTAAGTGTTTTAAATCTGAGGTTTCTTATTACAGTTTTTAAGGGTTCATTTTTGTACACCTTGTTAGGTGTCCGTAGGAAAATATATCTGGCCCCCAAAAGACAGAATTATCTGAGCCTATACATTGGGTATGCTAACAAGAGGTTCACACTTTGAATCCCTCCAAGACTTGAGACCAAAGGTTGATTCAAAACCCACAAAACACCCAGGAGGAGATTGCTGAGGTTATTAGTGAATTACCTGTAGACAAAGTCACAGGTCCTGACGGGTTCTCCTCCCTATTTTACAAAGTTTTTCAGGATCTTCTACTACCAGCACTTTATTGCCTATTCCAATATATTTTAACTGGGGCAGAGGTAGACCCTCACCTCTTTGAGGCCTTGATTGTTCTTCTCCCTAAACCAGATAAAGACCCTAAGCTCATTCAAAGCTACAGACCTATATCCCTTCTAAACCAAGATATTAAAATTCTTTCAAAGATACTAGCCAATAGGTTAACTGTAGTTCTCCCTGCGCTAATAGGTATGAACCAGATAGGATTCATGAAGGGGCGCTCGTCATCAGACCACTTGCACACCCTTTCTCATGTCTTCTCGGCTGCCAGGGATGCTGAGTTCCCTGCAGGATTGGTTTCCCTGGATGCTGAGAAGTCATTTGATTGTGTGAACTGGAATTTTTTGTTTCACGTTTTGGAAGCTTTTCAATTCCCTCCCATATTTATATACTGGATTGCTACATTATATAAAACCCCCACAGCAAGGATCTCTGGGAATGGGGCCTTTTTCAAAACTTTTTCACTTCATTCAGGGACCAGACAGTGTTGCCCCCTATCTCCTCTGTTATTTAATTTGTACCTTGAACCTCTCATCCAAAATACTCTCAATAATGCTTCAATACAAGGTATTTGGGTAGGGCGCCATGAAATCAAGGTCACTGCATATGCGGATGATTTGCTGATACACTTATCCCATCCGGTATCCTCTGTTCCAGCTTTGCTAGGCGAAATAGTAGAATTTAGTGCCCTATCCAATTACAAATTGAACGCTAACAAATCCTCATTCTTACCTTTAAACCATAAAGTATTCAAGAATGACATTATTCCCTTAGGTCTATGTTGGGCTCCCAGATCATTTAAGTATTTGGGCATTAAACTATCTCATAACCCCTTAACATGGTTTAAGAAAAATCTCGAATCCCTCTCTCAGCGTATAACTCAAGACCTTGACAGGTGGTCCAAACTTCCCATTTCACTATGGGGCCAGATCAACATAATTAAGATGAACATATTCCCTAGAATTATTTACCCTTTATCTCTTCTCAATACTTTTATCCCATTACTCTGGTTTAAAAAGTTGCATGGCGTATTCACTAGGTTTATCTGGGCAGATAAGTATCCTCGATTGGCCTATTATAAATTGGCAGCTCCAAAATTTGAGGGGGGTTTGCGGATTCCCCATTTGGCTATATATTATTGGGCTAGCCATTTAGCAAAATGTTTGAAATGGGTACGTCCCAGACCAGAAAAAGAACAGCCGGTTTGGCTTAGGATTGAATTGGATGTATTCAGGTCTAAGAACCTGGATCCCCTAACTTTATTCTATCTTAAATGTCTCAGGTGCGTATGGCTGAGGAATGCCTTTTAGTAGTTACCTCATTAAAGGTATATGCACAATTATGTTCCTTTTTGCAATATACCCGTCAGCTAGACTTGGCCCAGTCTATCTGGAATTCCCCATCTTTCACCATTCGCAAGAAACAGATTCCCCGTAAATGGTTGTCCCAACTGGGGGATGGGAAAGTGCTTTCCTTTGTGGATGAAGAGGGGCAATGGATGTCAGTAGGAGATATTATTAGGAAATTTGATATTCCAGCTCCCTCTCACTTTAAAGTTGTACAGTTAAGGCATCTACTTACAATAGTTCTTGGCAATACCCCTCCTTCCCATATCGTCATGGCCCTGATACCTGAAGTTTCTTCACTACTTGGATCTTCGGGTATCATATCTAAATTATACCAGGAGTTGTTTCATAAAAGATACAGGGACTCTTTTGGACCCACGAGATTCTGGAACTCCATTCTTCCTCAGTATCATCTGGATTGGCAGTCCCTGTGGAGATCCTGTCATAAATATGTTTCTCAAGACAGATTACGTCTCATGCAATATCACATTTTACATAACATGTATTGCACCCCGGTAAAATTAAAGAAATGGGGTCTCTTGAACTCCAATATATGTACTAAGTGTTCTCAGGAAGAAGGAACACTCCTTCACTTGTTCTGGTCCTGCCCCAAAATTTCTCTGTTATGGGACTCGATCAAGATTTCTCTGGATCCTTTACTGAGCCTTCAAGAGTATTTTACACCCGATATTTGCCTTTTAGGGGACCTGTCTTCTATTAGAGTCAAAGTAAGAAGTTTTCATATATCTATGATTGCCGTATCTGTCAAGAAGCTTATTCTACATCACTGGAAAGACAAATCCACTCCAACTTTTCGAGAATGGGTGATTGAAATTCTTGCCAATCTGCGTACAGAAAAAGCGATTGCCAGTCTCCACAACAGACTGGCAGCATATACAAAAATATGGGATCTCCTTCACTCACTAATTCTAGTTGCTCAGTCTTAATCATCTTGCAGTTCAAATTGCCCTGTAGGTTCTCTGGTAATGAATCTATTACTTATGGGATATACAGATTTGTTACTGCTGTTTGGGGAGGGACGGGCAGTTATATCTTAATAAGTGGCTGTACTCTCATTTCATTCTCATTGTAACTGCCTTTTATTGTGGAAAATGTACTAATAAAGTTTGAATTATAAAAAACAAAACACAAAACAGACCAGGAGGGTTACCCTGTGTCTGTTAACTGTTCACAAGACTGTGCTCAGAGGTTGGCACTTTGGGAATAGAGGACTGACCTGCTGAGTGGGTTTGTGACAGCGTCGACTGCAGCTAGTGCAGAATGCTGTGGCCAAGATGTTGGCAGGTGTCTCTCTGAGGGATCATGTCACTCCCGTTCTGCGCATTCTGCACTGGCTGTCTGTGAGTTTGTGCATCACCTTCAAGATCTGCTTGTTGACATACAAGGCCCTACATGGTTTGGAACCCGACTACCTCAAAGAGATCCTGGTGCCATATTGACCTCTCCGCCCCTGCACTCCACCGAGGCTGGTTTGCTTGTGGTATCTCCTTCTCATCTTTTTTTTTTCAGTATGTTTTGTTTTACATTTTTATTTATTTATGTTTTAAATTCAATAAACTTAATTTAGCAGATACATATAAGCATGTGAACGTTGATATAGCTGTAGTACAATGCACAGGAATAAATGCCTATAGTTGTCAGACATGGGTTATAACAGCTCTTAATACAAACTACCTTAGGAAAAGCTTTTACAACACTCAACCCCCTCCCCTCACCAGCCCACACTTCCTCCCATCATAGACAGGATCCTCATGAGATAACCATATTTGCTGCAACAGAATTTTAGTTGGTGCATGTTGCCAGTTACTCTCTGATAGGGATGTACCATAGCCAGACAAAGGAACCAATACTAAGCAGTTAGGTGTTCTTAGGTGGGGTACTATAAGTGCTTCTAGGTGGGACAGTGTACCTCCTTCTCATCTTAAGAGATTGGGTGACAGAACCTTCGGTACTGCTGCACCAGTGCTGTGGAACTCTCTTCCATCTTATATAAGTGCAGCCAACTCGGTAGAAGCCTTTAAGGCCAACTTAAAAACCTTTCTCTTTAAAAAAGCTTTTAGGTTTATTTAAAGTTTGATTTTAACTCTTGGAGGTATTGTTCTTACTGTAAAGCACTCTGAGCCCTTGGATAGGACACTATATCAATAAAATTTGCCTTACCTTGCCTTGCCTATTCTTCACAGCACTGTAGACATAACTTCTGTAGCAGGGATGTTGAACTTTTATGGAATTGTAAGGTCATGTTCTTCAGCAGGGTCCAAAATTCAGTGGCACATTCATAAATAAATAATACAGAGCAAGCATTAAAGTTCTGGGGACCCAGCAAGGAGGACCCCTAACTCCCACCACATAAATATAAGTTACATAATTTCCCTGCTTCTTTTAGGAAAACATTTAAAAGCACAATATTTAGACCCAATTCAGCTTATATCTCAAATTAGTTTTGTATTTCTTCTCTATTTATTACTGAAATCATTTGCATGAAAATTGGACCACTGTTCCTTAAGAGTTAACCTATTTCAGTTGTTTATTCCCCATGTGTCATCATAATACTCCACTTGATACATCACTGTTATTCCTAAGGTAACATACTGTGATGTCATAGAGGATTGTGACTTCAAGTAGGGAAAGAGCTGCCAGATTGATGAACATTAAGAGGTATGGATTCTGTGTTTATGACCACTTCCTTAGTAACAAATGAGGAGAATAAACCTATTTAAGATACATAGGATACACGCTACATTTTGTCGAAATATGTTTTTCAAAGTTTTGCAAGAGGTGTCGGCAGCTCTTTATAATTTCAGTCATATGCTTTTCAGCAGTTGTTTTGGCTCTTTGTATTTATTTAAATCTATTTAGAGATTAGTAAAATGTATGTAATGTTTAACAATTACTGGCAGACACCCCCCCCCCGCTCGACCTACTGGCAGCAAAGCACACAGCCAAATAATTGCTGCCCCAAGGAGGAGCCTAAAGTAAATTAGCCGTGGAGCACACAAGACTCCTCTTCACTGTGAACTTCTATAAGGGGCCCTCTACACGCTTGCAGTGGGGGAGTGGGCTTTGGATGCACAAAGAAGTTCCCTATACAGCCACCCACAAAAACTGTCGTACATTAAAATTACTAAACATTAAACATCTGCAATGTGATTATTTCTCTTTTTTATTGCCTTTTAGTTTCACTCTCTCCTTGTTTAGTTTTCACATTCTGAATAAATAATCTTTAACTTGGTTGTCATCCTTCTTGCTGTCGCTTCATCTTTTCTTCATTTCTTTCATGTGCATCTCCTTCCCATAGCCTGAAAGTCCTGGCATCCACAGCACCTCCTGGCCGTGGGCTGTCCTAGAGTAGATGATCCCGGGATCACATCTGAACATGGGTTGCCCTCATGGAACCTTAATGCACTCTCACTGGCCTGTCAGGGTGGTTCAGCTAGCTTTTTATGTTGGCTTGCAAGCACGCACAAGCAACATCTTGCAGGAGTAGCACACTTCAGAGGTGTGTCAGTGTTGTGGCCAATGCAGGGGATGCTTTAGTGGGTGCGTCCCTCAGCTGCCAATTGGTGAGCATGCTGGCAATGACAGAAAACTTCTAAGAGAGCCAAAAACCTGAAAGAAATGTGCTGCTGCAAACACGTACAGTTTTGTCATTGCAGTGGCACCCCCAACCCTGCAACCTTGTCAGCTCCTACAGCAGAGCAATCTGTCCCCAGGCCTTGCTCCACAAGCAAGTGGTCTGCTCCTGCCCCTGAGCACTCGGTGCCAAGTTTTGCTTCAGGAGAAAGGTGTTTAGTTAGTGTGGCTTTCCTTGTGAAATATTTCAATAAATATGGTGGCTCCTACCATCTGTCACACACTCCCCAGAAAGCCTACCTCGGGGTGCCCAGTGCCCATGTCAGCATGTATCTCCCTTCCCCATTAATGTGACTCACTGGGAGCCCACCCCAGTGTGCATAATCATGGCTTAATGTTTCCGACACCGGGATGCCCACTCCTGGTGTTGGATGTGCCCCCCCAGCCCAAACCTGTCTGTGTTATTTGCCGACATTGGGGTGCCCAATCCCTGTGTCGGCATGCACTCCCCCCACACTGCTGTGGCACACTGGAAGCCCACCCCATTGTGCCTAAATGCCATGCCCCCCCAGCCCAAACTCACCTGTGCTATTTGCCGACATTGGGGTGCCCAATCCCCGTGTTGGCATGCACTCCCCTCCACACTGTGGTGGCACACTGGGAGCCCACCCCAGTGTGTCTAAATGCCTTTAATTTGTTTCCCTGTAAAATAAAGAAAATGGTCCCCCAAAGCTTTTTCTTTTGCCTGTAAACAGAAAATGGTCCATTGTTTTGTCCCCAGTCCTCCTCCATCCCAACTCTCCCTCTGAGCACCCACCTCCCCACATCCCCCCATCCCATATTTACCTCCGGAGGTCATGAGCAATGATCTTCTCTGGACTGGGATGCATCTGCACTCTTCAAAGTTGAACTGCGAAGTAAGGAATCTGGTAAGTGCTGTATAATGGGAGTCAATGGGGGGGTTCAACTTAGGCTGATATCTCAGCCATTTTTAAGAATTTTTGTCACAAATTTTCAACATGGGGTTCTTGGGACCCCACCTCATGAACATGTCACTGTCATTCCATTTCTTGATCTCAAAAGGTAATTTCGCTGTCACTGCATGGAATGACTGTTCAGGACCAAATAACAAAATTACACTACCACTGTTCATGAGGTGGGGTCCCAAAAAGTCCATGTTGAAAATTTGGTGAAGAGATTCCAAAAAATGACTGCGTTACGGGCGTGCATTGCGCACTATGTACACATGCTCATAACTTTGCCAATGTTTAATATTTTCACTCCTGATTTTCAGCAGTGCCATTTTTTCATTCCTCCTCATGAACAGTACAGCTGTCATTTTTCACATCCTGCCAGAAATGTTTCCACACCTGTGGCGCTGAATGGCACAGTCGCTCTGTGAAATCACCTTTCAGGATTGAGTAACAAAATGATAGTGCCACTGTTCATGAGGTGGGGTCCCAAAAAGCCTATGTTTAAAATCAGGGTGAAAATACCAACAAATGCCCGGGGCATTAAAGTTTCCAACCGTAACGCCCTACTCTGTAGAGACTGACAGGTGTCGGGGGTGTGACTTGGGTTCTTTGGCCATAATGCTCACAGCATTCTGTCCCCACCCTGCAGACATTGACAGGCATCGAAGTGTGCCTTGTGGTCTTCAGCCCTAACGTTCACCCCATTCTCCTATACTGCACCCATCTCAAATTATTTCCTTATGAAATGGAGTGAGTGTAAGAGCCGAAGACCCCAAAGCACACCACAACACTTGTCAGTGTCTGCAGGGTGGGGTGAAGTGGAATGGCATAAGTGTTATGGCCAATGGCCCAAAGGCACACCCCTAATGCCTTACAGGCTCTGCGGGGTGGGGGTGGGGTTGGCGTTACTTCAATACTTCACTGCCATTCCTATTATGCATCTCTCTAACTCAAGCAGTACCAATGCCAGTGAGCCAAAATGCTTGTTTATTTTAACCTTTTTCTTCTACCTCTGCAATCCCATTGTCTATTTGTTTTATGTTAGGAAAGGCTCCCACCCCACCAGAGCAAATAATAGTAGCAAAGCTCTCTCCTCCACCTCAGACAAAAAGGCTGCAATGCTATCTGTTCTTTTTTCCTCTCCCCAGCCTAGTAAATGAAAAGCTTTCTCCTCCCCAACCCCACTTACCTAATGACATCAATGCTCTCCCCTTCCCCAGTCCACATAATGGAATCTGTGTTCTGTCCTGTCCTGTCTCCCCAAGACCTGACAGCAGCAATAATCTCTCTCCTTTCCCTCAGCCCAGGCCTAATCGCAGCAAGATTCTATCTCCACTCCCTTTTGAGATATTGCTCCAGCCCCCAACCAACAGCCTTGCCTGATTCCAGTTTTATTTTAAATCCAGTGTATCCCACCCCCACCCATTTCAGCACCCCCCCAGAAGGAAAGGGATGGTATTTGCTGTGTACTCCATACAATTTCATAACAGAATGTTGATGCTGTGGGGCAGGCTGTTAGACTTGAGAAGTATAAGAGATTGGGCTGTCAGTTCCATTGAGTCAAAATTTGGTTCATTCACTTAGGTAAGCCTCATCCTCAAATAATGTTTTGATTACTCTGAATACCATGTTAATTGCTCCTCGGTGACATTTTTAGTTGAGATGCAGTCAGCTTTAAATCTGTCTTGCTGGCACATCCCTCATCCACACTTGCATGTTGTACCACTACCAATAATAGTGTCCCAGAGCAACATACAAATACTAAAAAAGTCAAAAATATATCATCTGTAGTGTCACTGTGGTTTTGCTTTCTCTGTTTGTTTCTTTCTCCTTTTATTTAGTTCCCATGTTTTGCATAAATAATCTTTAGCTTTGGTTTTTCATGGTTTTTTTTTACCTTGGCTTCATTGTTTAAATTTCTTCAGTCTACTCAACATTTTCTCATTCTATTTCTACTCCAACAATTCTGTTTACTTAGCTGTCTCTTTGCTTTCTGTTTTTTTTTTTAAATTCACATTTTTCTCCTTCATGCACTAGTACTGACCGGTCAGGTTAGCAAACTCAAAGGCCCATTCAAAGCTGACTCTTGTGCTAATCCCCATAAGGAATACCCCATGCCAGCACATTTCCCTCTCATGGTTTTAAAACAGGTAAAACTGAACCCCATCTCAACCCCACTACCTTTCTAACCAGCCTTGACAGAGCTGTTGAGTGGCCTTGTAGTTTTAAATTTGTTTTATTATCCAGTCCAGTATCATGCAGTGATCCTTTGCTTCTTCTTCACTCAAATGTTTTGTAAGGTCTTCTCTTAGGAATTACTCTACCCCCTCTTAAAACAAGAAAAAGCCTCCTTGCATATCTTAACCCTTAAACTCATTCTACCCAGAGCCTCATCGAGTCACTCTGCTTTTTTATATTGCCATCTTTTTGGGTCCAACACTGTAGGATGATCCTCTGCCTCTTTCTTTTACTGCTGGGTCCAATTGCTGGACTCATGCCCCTGAATGGCTTTGTGTGGGCCCCATAGAGCATGAGAAACAAGCATTCTGACCCTCTAGCAGTGATAGAAAAAGGCAGCGGACAATCATGCAGCCTTTAACCAAAAAAGGATGGCAATATACAAAAGGCTGGGTGGGGAGGTTTTGAAGGGTTGAGATAGTTGGGGTAAATTTTAGTTCTCATAAAGCTACAAACAGGCAGATTAATAGGCGAGAAGGAGTGGGGGCAGTCTCTCTAACTTACTGGGGTAGTTTCTGTGTAACTTCTGCAGCTGGCCACAAGTTTCATGGTTAGTCCCAAATTCTGTGGCTGGCCTTGATTTCAGTGGCAATTGTTGTGTGCTGCAGAACTGCAGGAAATAAGGGGCCTTGACTAAGGCATATGTAAAGTGAGGAGACCATGATTTTCAGCATAACTGATAGGTTGTTGTAGATCATGCAAGTTGCACAGGCTCAGGATAAGACCCCTTTAAAAATAAAAATGCTATATCATGCCATCAAAAAGTTGAAGACTGAAAGTGAAGGTAGCAAGCTTCAAACCTCCTTACTTAAGTCAAAAATGGTGAGTTTGTGGTGGGCCCATCAAACTCAACTTTGGCATTGGCTCACTCTTACAGTGTTGCAGCTTCACATGAATCTTCATAGTTTCCAGAACTTGTGTTTATCTTAGCAGAATCTAGCTCTATTGCAATTATTTGGTGTTTATATATCAGATTTTTGCTTAATCCTCAAAGAAACTTTTTTAGCACTTTGCTGAATTTGACACTTAACCATTCAATGATGAGCTTTCTTTGTCTAAATATTTTAAAGCAAGAGTATAAGCAATGCAAACCAACTCCAAGGAGATGAGAGAAATGAGGCAGACAATGAATCCGACTGATGTGTTCCATAAACAACAGCACAATGGCACTATATGGAGGCTGTTTTTAATTTGAGAGTTTTATGTCAATGTTTTTTTTTTTCTCAAGAAAGAATTTTTATTAACTTTCACAAGTTTGGCTTCAACTACTGTAGATGGCCATATCCATCTGCTCCCATGATGATTCCATGTAATGGAAGTCAACTTCTACACAGGCAAGGAGGAACTATAATGTACCACACAGCATGCAAATGAGTTTCAGTAATTGTTAGAATGTCCATATGTTTTCATCACCATACAAAGCTCCAGGTGTATATATCATAGACACCTACAGTATTCCTGCAAACACACTTCCCATGCACCTCAACCAACATCAGTGTAAAAAGAAGTAACTGTGTCCATGGTCTTCCATTAAATTTCTACCAGCCAAATCACACCTCAAAGGAATGAAGGATCTCTTCTCAACCTCTGCTAGAGTAGACCAGTTATTTTTATTGTCAGGAACTGATTGCAAGAAAAGAACTCAGCTATCTCCCCTTCCACCAGAAATGAAAGTCCATGGAATAGTGGGTCTCTGAGTTCTTCTCTTCCATTATAAGATAAAAATAACTTAGGATTATTCCTAAGCTGCAGACATGATAGTAAAGTAAAAACAAGAATCCAAAAATAGTAACCTCTGTTTACAGAAAAGATACAAATGCATTCCTCTAAATTCATATTATTCCAAGCTTTCCACCATCCGTAAACTGCACATGGTTCCCACTCATCATCATTAAAGTTTTGTTTTTATTTATTTGGATGCACAAGTAGTTAGACTTGTTTGAAGTGAGCTGTTTTCAGCTATAGCCTTGGGGAGGAAGGAAATGAAATGGAAATAATTACAAATGCACGTGATGCACAAGTATAGTACTAGGAAACACAAGAACTGCAGTGATGAAGTACAAAGGTACTGTGTTCCACAACACATCAGGGTTATAATATTATATACATACACTGCTCCATGCATGCAAAGTTTGCGTGTTGGGAAGGGCAAGTTACACATGTCAATGAAACCAACATGAGCTTTTAATACTCCTTTGAATGATTTTACATTTGTAGAAGATCCAAAAAATAAAAGATGATTTGATACCTTTTATTGGACCAACATAGACGATACAATAGAAAACAGGTGCTTAAGCTTTCAGACTACACACAGTCCTTCATCAGAAGCTAATGCAATTTTACATTTGCAGTCTCTCTGACAGCTTGAGGAGATTATTTCAAGTTTTGAGGCATAGAAGTTAAAGTTCTTACCCTGCTTTGGGTTTAGTTTTGGACATATTAAAGAACAACTAGGAGAGGAAGCATAGCCCAAAGACAAACTCCTGGTAAACCAGTTGGCTGCCCAATGAGCTCAAGACCTTGTTATTGTGGACATTGACTATTTATTTATTTAGTTAGTTAGTTTTTGTTGATTGGGTTGGTGTGCTAGATAACAAAGCAAGACTGAAGATTACAATACAATGAGTGGGAAAACAAAAGTGAAATTCAAAGGATAAAACAGTTGACAACAAGAGATACAATTAATCAAAAATATACAGTCAGGTAACAACAAACTGAGGTCAGGAATAAGGCATGGAATGTTAAACAGTAGTAAGCAGCGCAATGGCATAGGCAAAGATTCAACCACGCAAGGCTCCAGAAACATAACAATAACCACCATTATGCAAGAAAGGGGATAAGTGCTAGGGAAATAAACAGATTAGGCAATGTTCCCAGTGATCTTGTTTGGGAACCAAAGTCAGGGTAAGTAGCTAAGAGGGACAGACAGGTCTGTGGGTGCACCCACCATAGGAGCAGGGTTCAGACCAGGCCAGGAACTTACAGAGTTCCTGTTTGAAACTTTGGGTGGTTTGGGAGTCCCTGAGTGCCAGGAGAAGGGAATTTCTCACTTTTGGAGCACTGACAGAGAAATCATTTTCACCCATTTTTGTGTTACACTTGGGTTGGGCAAGAAGAAACTTATCAGCTGATCTCAGGGGGTTGGCCAAGTAAGCAGGTTTCAGTAGAAAGACCAGTTTGGTATGTGGGAGGTGATGATGTTATTGTTGAAGCAAGTAGAAGTGTATTGCTGGAAAGCTGTAGGGGCTAGCCAGCCCAGGCCAGAGTGGAGTGAGCAGCGATGGGAGACCTTGGATTTCAACACCCCCCCGAACGCGCGTTGGCCAGCCTTGCAGCAGATGTGAGGCTGTGCCTAACTTTATATGCCAGACCAAGCTGAATGCTAACTGCTTTGATAATAGTGGTTAGATGCAATTCAAAGCCCTGGGGCCGATCCAAGGTAACAGTGAGGTATTTAAAAGAGGAAACAGTGTTGAGGTGGGTGCCATTGGTTATGCTGATGCATAAAGGCTGGCAACAGGCCCTGAGCATGGGTCCTGAGCCAAGCAGAATG
Organism: Neoceratodus forsteri; assembly: GCA_016271365.2. Taxonomy (NCBI): domain Eukaryota; kingdom Metazoa; phylum Chordata; order Ceratodontiformes; family Ceratodontidae; genus Neoceratodus; species Neoceratodus forsteri. Next base: position 1,677,700,376 of record CM057449.1, read on the forward strand.
GCAACTGTCTTTTTGGTATTGAGGACCAGTTTGTTTTGTTTCAACCAGAGTTGGAAGGTGTTGAAATTAGGGTTAAGATTCAGGTTGTTGTCTGATCTGTCAAAGAAGCTGGGGTAGAGTACCAAAGCATCCACATATAACAGGCAGAACATGGGCCAGACAGCAGATGGAGATCATTTATGAATATTAAGAAAAGTAGAGGGCCCGATATCGATCCCTGTGGAACTCCGATCCAGGTGTGGGAAATAGCTGATCAATCATGAAAGTGCTTGGCTTTTAAGGAAGTGTAGCTAGAGCAGAATATAGTAGATAGTGATGGGGGGAGTCCTAGTGCAAGGTGACATATGTTGTTAGAGGAACTGTTTAGTTTGCTGTAATGTGCTGTTGATAACCCCTCAATTACAATAATCCTATAATTTAAAATAACAAAGCCCTGATTTCTCTATGGCAGTTTGCATCTAAGTTCTGTTGTGGGTGTCCAGGTTGCCACAGAAATTCTGAGGTGATGGTGGTTATTAATTTCTGTGAAATAGCTGCAGAACCTTCTGGGAGGCCTCAACGGCAACACAGATGCACTTCTGTGGTTCTGTGTAACACATTGCCTGTCCCATGACTCACTTCATCAATTAGAATTGACTGATATGCACACGTATTTGCTATTTCAGACATTAAGTTTCTTTTTTTAATAAGGTAATACTATCAACCCATAATAATATGTAATCAATAATGGGGATGCGGCAAGATGGCACTGGGCAACTCTAACTGGCTCCCTGACTCTCCTAACTGCTGCATTTATATAGTATAGCATGAGCTTTAGTTAAAAAAAATTGGTTTATGAAACACAGTTGGCTTTGCTGGTGTTTTATATTTTGGAGAATATTTTACACTGGGAGAGTCTGGAGCATCAGACAGAGTCTGCATGTCCCAGCTGAGGCATTCACTCGAGGATCAGTGGCAGCAATGATCGCAGCCTAGTAGAAGCACATGTACCAAATTCAGTATTGAATTCAGTGTCTTTGCTTGCTTTGGGGAACAGATAATGTTGCAGATTTCCACCCATTAGTGGAGTACTGGATGGGAAAGCTGAAGTGGCTGAGCTGTGGAAAATAGTACCTGAGAGTACTTACAGGTGACAGTAATGGGCCCTATGCACATATGGGTGGAAGTTACTCACCAAAGGCATGTAACCCACTTGTGCAGCTCCAGAGCTGTGGACAGGTGTGCACCAATGGCATTCACCAATACTGGTCACCTGTCCATGGCCCCGCCCCTCAGTGCACAGCTCTGCACAGGGTGGGCACAGGCAAAGTCGCGACCCAGCTGGGCATCCAGTCAGATGCCCAGCATGGGTCCAACAGTATATTCCTTATGTGGTGGGGTGCGAGTTGGCAGTGTACCCCATGGATGTCCAAGGGCCAGTGGCTTTGGTGAGTGGTAGGAGGGAAATGCCGCCGGCCCTCTCCAATGGCACCAATGTGGTGCAGTGGGATAGGGGCATGCCTGCTGGTGGGGGGGGACATTACCACCGAAGTGGGAAGGGGATTGACATGTGGTGCCACTTGGGATGGGGGGTGGCAGCCTTGTGCTGGTGCCCCTGTGAAGGGTATGTGTGTTGTGGATTTTTGGGGGGTGCAGCCACACTCACCAATGTGTGCTGGGGTGGATGGGTGGGTGGCATTGGGCGGCCATTTCCTGAGGTCCTGGAGGATCAGTGGGCTGCTTGCCCTGTCCTGCAGGGTGTGCATGGGGCATGTATGGGGTTTATGGCAGGGTCCTCCCTGGTGTACCCTGTGCCCTCATGCACCCCCACAGCCAGCACTATGCACCCTAGTGCATGGTGCATAATGCGAGCCCACCCCTGGTCCACCCTAGTGTGTTGTCTCTCGCACAGCTGAGGGATCAGGCACATATGTGCTGTGCACCACCCTTCAAGAATCCCACATGGGAGGGCGCATAGGGTGCAGAGTGAGTGCACAACCCAGATACACATGCATAGCCACTCTGCCCCATTAGTGTATAGGGCCTTTATTTGTAAAGGTATGCTAGCATTGCCTAAAGGATGCCAGGAGCTGGGCTCTTAATCTACAAATTTACTGCACTCAGATCAAGTGATTATCTTTTTTTTCTGTTTCCCATAACAGGCTGCAGGTTGCAATCAATTATGGACAAGGAGCTAGGATTTGGAAGGGAAGCTTCTAGAGATGTTTAAAGTTGTGATAGAACAGGAGTTTTAAGTATGGTGTTTTACAATCTTGTTCAACAATTTTGAGAAAGAGAAATCTCTCCGAGGTACTTGGACTCTATTTTTTTAGGCTGTGTGGATTCTGAGGATGTGGTTTCAAAGAAAGTCACAGTCTATGTCAAAAAAAATGATATCTAGTATTTGAATATTGTGAAGGCTGATGTAAGTCTCAAGAAAGTCTCAAAAAAGAGAAGTTATTCAAAATAACTTACTAATGTCACTATCTAGTACTATGAGAGCTAGATGTGTTTATATAGAATATTATTAATTGCACTGGTGTTTACTTCTAATAAATAACTATTTATTGTAGTTTGATGCGTTAGTAACTACTTTCTACTTTTGTGAAAAAAATATCTGTTTGTGTAGGAAAAATGTGGGTCTTTTCCTTTGCTTTTCACATTACTAGTAAAAAAATAATTCAACAGAATGCTGGCATTATTATGTCAGAAACTGCCAACTACTTTAGGAGCCCAATGTATTTCAGCGAGAAACTAGATGTACTTTTATAGCTTTTTCAACAGAAATAGATACTTCTTTCAGCACCAGACTTTGTATTTTATACGTTTGCACTATAGTAGTACACCTCTATGATTTTACAGTTTTAGAACCATAAATTGCTTCTGCTTTCTTCTTTTTCTTCCCCCCAAGTAAAATCTGGTTATGAAGAAAATGTCACCTGCTAAATTGTAACAAAAGATCACAGGGTATCAAAAATCAAATATTTCTATTAAATATACAATATGTTGGTGGTAGGGAGTGTTATTTCTCTATAGAAATCCCAAACCAAGTTCGTAGTTTCACATTGAAATGCACTGCCAGCCTTGTCAGTAAAACGTTTCTGACATCATAATATAAGCATTCCATTGAATTCTTTATTTGACTAGTAGTTGGCAAAATACAAGTAAAATGATAAAAAGATAATTAAAGAATCAAATAAGTAAGCGATAAAACATGGTTGGATGTTGGCATTACAAAGATAGCTGCACACCCAAGACTATAGTGGATCACAAGGTTGCAGGCCAAATGCCTTCAACCCCTCGGTGTCCAGGTATCTCAGTACTACCAACACCCAGCCATGTCTTATTGCACTTATTTTGAGCTTTTATTTTTAATACTAGGTATTACTAATATAATGCACATTTTCACATTAAGTAAGTTATCATTTATACATGTTTTTAGCTAAAGTAATCCTTCCACCTACTTGGACTAGATTTAAGTTACTGGTTTGCTTTATGTCATTTGACCTAAATAACTTCCAGTTGTTGTAATTTTGTAGTTCTTGTGCTCCCCACCACCACCACCAGTGATTGTATTTTATTTGACATGTGCTGCGACTGAGAGAGAGCTTGAGATGACAGGCTGCTGAGATAGCAACATACTATTCCAAGTAATGGTAGAAGTAACGTTTTCCTGTCCTTTTACAGCAGCTCAGCACAGCCAGTTAATATGTGTTGGAAGTCATTGGGAACCAAGGTGTTTTAGTGCAAAACTGAAGCGTCAACATCAGGCAGGTGTCGAATTGTTAAAAATGTTATAAGAAATGCATATCTGCAACCTCACCCACAAACATCCTAGCACACTTCTGATTACTCATTCAGGATCTCACAATAGAATTGAAAATTGTACAGTGTAACAAATTTTGTGGCATTCACTGCCACCATCTCTCCCCCAGCACACACCACCTGAAGTTGTAACCTCTAGAAGCGGTAAACACAGAGTGGTCTTTAAAGAGATTTTTTTAAATTAATTGAATATTCTTTTTGTGAGAGGTTTGGAATATGGATCAGGACTGTGAGGCCAGGAGATCAGAGGGCTGTGCATTCAATTTCCACACCTGGCACTTGGGTTAATATCCCAATACTGACACTGTAGTGCAGCATGAGGGGGGTTGCTGCACTTTTTTGGTGCCGTCTTTTGGATGAGATGTTAAACCGAGGTCCCATCTGCCTAGATTGGTGGTAGTTCAGGTAGATGTTAAAGATCCCATGGCACTTATTGAAAAGAGATGGGGATTTTTTTATTAATGAAATATGTCACAAAGCAGAATACATGGAATTATACAAGAAGTTAAACAGCAAGGTTCCTCTATACAATCTTTTGGAAAAAACAACTCGGTCTTGATTATTTTCAATGACGCAGTTACACATCATATTTGCATGAAAAGACAAAGGTTCCACACATTGTAATCTCCCATAAAAAGATACCACAAGACCTAAATCAAATATTAATATTGAGTTTACCCTCCTTAACCCCAAACACCCCAAGTTCTGAATCTGCCTTCTAAAGACTTTATTTTGTATAAAGCATTTTCCTAAACCATTCTTATCTATTTAACTTTCATGGGACAGAATTACAATTCTTCAAATAATGCTGTTGGTAAATTCCTCCACCAGGAGCAGAGTGCAGGAGCAGGTAATGAACATTTTTCTTTCAAGTAAATTAATGCTACTTCTTTTGTAATATTATTAATAAGACCAGCAAGGGGAGTCATCAGTTGCTGTACCACAAAATGGCACCTGCAGTACAGGAAGCAGGAGAAAACATTGATGTCCTGGTACACATAGGGACTAACGATCTTGCCAGCTGGTCAGTTGTGGAGACCAAGGAACATCTGACCAGCCTGGGTGATAAACTATCACCCATTTCATCTGGCATCTTATTCTCTGAGATCCTGCCAGTCTGGGAGAGGGAAGCAGATGGACAGATGATCAGAGAAGGGGAGATAGGGGAGCTAAATATGTGGCTTAAGAGCTGGTGCCAGGAAAAAGGATACAAATTTGTAGGGAACTGGAACAGTTTTGGGAGCAAAAGTTCTTTAAATTTGATGACCTGCATCTGACTAAGGAGGGAGTCAGTGCATTGGGGCAGACGTTTGACGTCTTTTCAGAATATTTAAACTAGCAAAGGGGGAGAGGGGTGCAGCACCCGATACATCGAATGGGAAGAACCCCCCCCCAGCTAGTGGTCAAACAGGAGTTCAGCATGTTTGTAGTTCATTTGCATCACCAAGTAAGGAAAAAGGTCCATCTCCCCATAAGGCACAAAGGGGAAACACCAGACCTCACCCAACAACTAACACACTGAAATCTGGCCAATGGAAAATCATGTACACAAATGCTCGCAGTCTGGGAAACAAGATCCCAGACCTGCAGGCAATAATGACAGAGGCTAAACTGGACATAGTAGCCATTAAAGAGACATGGTTTACCAGTAACTACACTTGAGAGACTTCAGTACCTGGCTATGTACTGTTCAGAAGAGACCGAGGTGCAAAACGGGGGGGGGTGGAGTGGCCCTTTATGTCAATCAAAATATCAAAGCTACAGAGATTCAGAATACACATAAGGAGCCAGAAGAACTGTGGGTCACCCTGGAAACAGGAAATGGGACAGCCATAAGAACTGGGGTTGCCTACAGACCTCCAGACCAGGGGGAGGACATAGACACATTACTGTTAGAAGATATACAAAACATGACAGCTAAAGGAAAGGTTCTGATAATGGCAGACTTCAACATGCCAGATACAGATTGGTTGATACCAGCAGGAACATCTGCCAGAATTAGACACATAGTGGATTCCCTGCAGGGGGAGGGCCTCAAACAACTGGTACAACAATCCACAAGAGACAGGGTTATCCTAGATCTAGTACTGACTAATAGGGAAAGGATCATAGATCTCCAGGTAGAAGATCACCTGGGGGCCAGTGACCATCACATGGTATGGTTCAATTTGGCCACTAGAACTAAATCACCCCATTCCAAGGCAAAAATATGGGACTTCAGAGGAGCTGACTTTGATAAGATGGCCAACAGAGTTAAGCTAGCCCTGGCAAAAAGAAATTCAGGTGAAGGGGTACAGGCAAAGTGGGCAAGCACTAAGGATGCAATACTTTAAGCAACATCCCACTGTGTTAGAGTGAAAAGGAAGTGTAAAAGAAGAAGGAAACCATACTGGTTCTCAAAAACAGTAACAGAAAAGGTCAGAGCCAAAATGCTGGCCTTCAGGAAATATAAGGGAATGCAGCGGGATGAAGATAGGAAGGCATACCAAACTTCCCTAAGGGAAGCAGGGAAGGCAGTAAGGCAGACAAAGGCCCAAACCAAGGAAACACTAGCACAACCAGTAAAAGAAGGTGACAAGACTTTCTGTAGATACATTGGTGAAAGGAGAAAATCCAGAGGAGGTATTGCTAAGATCAAAGGGGATATGGGGGTGTGTGAGGAGGAGGAGGACCATGTAAAAGCATCTATCCTAAATAGATACTTCTGCTAAGTATTTACTGAGGAGATAGTTGGGCAGGGAACACAGCTCAGCACCATGGACACAGGGGGGAGGAAGGTGTGCACTAGTCCATTCACAAAAGAAAGGGTCCTACAAGAGCTTGATAAGCTCAAGGTGGACAAGGCAATGGAACCTGATGGCATACATCCCAGGGTATTAAAGGAGCTAGCTAAGGGTGGAACTAGCAGAACCATTATCAGAACTGTTTAGTGAGTCTCTAAGCACAGGAGAGGTCCCAGAAGACTTGAGAAGGGCTCATCTGATCCCACTCCACAGGAGTGGTAGCATGGAGTAGGCAGGGAACTACAGACCAGTCAGTCTTACCTCAGAAGTGGGCAAGATTATGGAGGCACTCCTTAAGGAAAATATAGTGCAACATCTGGAATTCATAGGAGCACAGGATCCAAGACAGCATGGGTTTACAATAGGAAGGTCCTGTCAAGCTAATCTCATAGATTTCTTTGACTGGGTAACCAGAGTGGTGGACCAAGGGGGAGCAGTTAATGCTGCCTACCTTGACTTCAGCAAAGCTTTTGATACTGTTCCACATAGAAGATTGATTAATAAGCTGGGTAGGCTCGGGGTGGGTCAGAAGTTGGTCAACTGGGTGGCAAACTGATTGACAGGCAGAAAACAGACAGTGGTGGTAAATGGTATACAGTCAGAAGAGATGCAAGTCACAAGTGGGGTACCTCAGGTATCAGTCCTGGGGCCAGTCCTCTTCAATATCTTCATCAGTGACATTGCAGATGGACTGGTGGGTAAGGTTTGTCTGTTTACAGATGACACCAAGATCTGCAACAGAGTAGATGATCCAGATGGAGTGGGCAGAATGAGAAGAGATCTGGATAAACTGGCAAAATGGTCAGAAGAGTGGCAACTGGGATTTAATGCAAAGAAGTGCAAAATCATTCACATAGGGAAGAGAAACCCTGAAGCCACCTATAGGCTGGGAGGGGAGTTGCTGACAATCAAAAGGGAAGAAAGAGACTTGGGCATCATCATCACAGATGATCTGAAATTATCTAAGCCGATCACTAAAGCAGTAGGTAAGGTTAGGGGGATGTTGAGGTGTATTAGTAGGGGTATCACAAGTCAGAAGAGGGAGGTAATAATCCCTCTTTACAACACACTGGTTAGGCCCCATCTGGAGTACTGCATGCAGTACTGGAGGCCCCACCTTCACAAGGACATTAACCAAATTGAGGCAGTCCAGGGAAGGGCAACCAAAATCGTAAAGGAACTGCATCAGAAAACATATGAAGACAGATTAATGGAACTCAACATGTATAGCCGAAAGCAAAGGAAGGAGAAAGGTGATATGATCAAAACATTCAAATGCCTTAAGGGCATTAACAAGGTGAAAGAGTATAACATGTTTCAATATAAGAAAAATAGCAGGACAAGAGGACACAGCATGAGATTAGAGGGAGGCCAGTTAAGGGGTAATGTAAGGAAGTTCTTTTTCACAGAAAGGGTGGTGGATGCATGGAACGGCCTACCTCAAGAAGTGGTGGATATGAATACAGTGCAGGACTTCAAACAGGCATGGGATAGGCATAAGGGAGCAATACAGATGAGTATGAATAGATAGACCATTGACAGAGCAAAGGCTGATGGCACATCCATAAGGTAGAAAAAGAAATAGGCAGACTGGATGGCGCTTGCAGTCCTTATCTGCCATGAACTTCTATGTTTCTATGTTTGCCATATGCACCATTTCAATACAGCACAGACTACTCTCAGAGTGCCCGGATAAAATAGTTTTCAGTTATCCTCATATAAACCATAAATCAAGACATGATATGACATTAAGGTAAGCTGGGGACATTTCCAGGTACTAGCTAATCTGACCCATAACTCTGTGATATAACAGTCAAAGAATAAATGTTCCATGGGTTCTGTTTGGGCCTTGAAGATCCCTCTCAGACAGATTCTTTCCTCAATTGTTTTATGGGAAAGGTTCCCTCTGACGTTTAGCCTACCATGGCAGCAGATCCAGAGTGTATCTCATATTTTCTGGGGCACCCTGGGGTCTAGCAATTAGCTTGCTATTGTACTCCCTTCTATATTCTGAAGGCAGGTAAAACAAGAATCTCCTAGAAATTCTGATCTTAAGATTTGTTCATACATTTTTTTTCTAGGAAGTCTAATACAATCCTGCTGGGACACTTTCCAAGTATTTATTTTTCTGAAAAAATCTATAATGTACAATGGGGTCCCACCTGGGATGGTCTTCATTTTTCCCCAGCTAGGGGCTTCCCATTTTTGGAAAAAATATTCTCAACGTCTTTTAAAGCTTAGAGCCCAGGCATACTGTTGGCCTCTCAGTATAGGAACTATATTTGTGTATAGGAAGATCAAGAAAAAAAACAGGATAGGATTGACCATATTTAAGCCTCCATTTTTCACAGGCCAGTATGTCACAGCCCTGTTTACCAGGTTTAGCCTACTCCCCCACAAAAGCTGAAAGCTCAGACTGTACATTCTTGCTTCCAACCTTGCAGGTAGTGGGAATATGTGACTCACATTTAGTAAAACAGGAACGATGAATGTTTTTAACAAGTAAATTATTTTACGTCTAGTCATAGGATACCCCTTCCATTTTAGATTTTTCTCCTCTACTTTATTTAGAGCTATTCCCCAATTTTCTGTAGCTGTGTCTAAACTTCCAAAAGAGATATCAAGAATTTGCAAGGGATTGGTCCGGATTTTGATACCCTCAATATCTGATGCTTAACACTCTGCTCGTATCGCCACTGCTGCCCCTCCACTTTTTTGTTTATTTAATACTGAACCTGATATTTTGGAGAATTTGTGAATACATTTTAGTGCTCGTGCTCCTGATTTGTGATACCATAATGCAAAGATCATCCGCATAAGTTATTACATTTAGGAACTCTATGTTTGCTGAACCTACCATATATTTAATGTTGTTGTTCCCCATTCATTTTCCTTAATAGTGGGTCTATTGAGAACATGTACAGAAGAGGGCTCAAAGGGCATCCCTGTCTGACTCGTCTCAGAATTGGGATGTGTGAACCTGTTAAACCATTTACCAAAGAGGTTAAGGAAGCTGATTTATAAAGGATTTTTATCCAATCAATTAACAAGGTTGGCCTTTCCTGGACTATATGGAGAAAGATGGCCACCAGGCTGGCGTGCGATCGTTTGCTCTCTAAAGATCTTGCTGCGGTTGAAGCGTTTTATTTTACAATCGTTTTAAAGTTTGGGCTTTTACGTTTATTTTGAAGTTTTATTCTCGTATTTTATTTATTATTACTTTTGTGAGCTGTGCATGACCTTTGGTGGTTGGTGCTTTTATTTCGAGATTCGGGACTGTGGAGGATCTGAGGGACGCTAGGAAGTATATCACCCCCTCGTCCCTCTGCTCGGGACCAATCACTGATACAAGCTGCTGGTTTGGACGAATGGCCAGCTGTTTACTACGTTGACTGTTACGCGTTGTAGGGTTCGCTGCAAATGCTGTTTTACTTGCTTTTTTTAGAGCATATGATGGCTAGTTCTCTTTGCCTTCGGACTGCTTTGTTGGAGCTTGAGGATTCGGTGATCCAGCGACTGTGGACTGTATGGGGAGCAGATCTTCTTGGCATTAAGGACTTTTGGAGCTATTTGCTTCATTGGACTTTTCTTCCCTACTTTGGTTTATGCCATTTTGGTCCATGAATACTGAGGCCTGAGTCTAATTGGATTCTGGCCTGGTTTTTCTTTTTGTGCTTGGACTAATTCCTGGGAAGATTTTATGCTGAAGAAGATGGAATTCTCATGAGCTGTACTCTTGGTTCGGGTCTCTGATTACCCTGTGGGTCTTGTCCAGTCCAGGATTTCTGCTGTTTATTTCCCTGCTTTTATTGCCCCTTCTGGTGAGTCCCGGACCCTCTGACTACAGTGGTGCAGGGGGGGGGCTTCCCTCACTGGGGAATCAGTGGGTGGTGGTCCCTTCCTCTAGGGAACCCCGTGGTGACCATCTGGGTGGGCTCCTTCGGGGTCTTGTAACAATCTGCTGTGGCCTGGTGGTGGGCTGGGGATAGCCAGTTGGGTTTTAGCAAGGGGAATATAATTAGTCCCAAAGTCTTCCCTGTGCTTCCTTTTGAGGATTGACTGCCTGGTTGTGACTTAAAACCCCTGAATCAGTGAGAGTGTTTCTGGGGTTCCTGGCTGTTGGACATGCTCCAGACTTTGGCTTAGTTTTGCTCTTTTTTGCCATTTACATTTTGCATCTGGAGAACCCGCTTGCACCTTTGAAAGATCTGGCAGTGAAAGTGCCTAGGACTGGGACTTCCTGACTTTTTTAATGACTTTAGTACAATATCTGTGTTAATTTTGCTTATTTTGTCATTTCTATTTTACCCATTTCATTATTTTTGTGGTAGTGAGAGTACCACTCTGCTCCTCCTGGTTACCTAGTGAGAGTATAGTGTAGCCCAGGGGTTTATGTTTGTTTATTTTATTTTTATTATTTATTTTTGTTTATTAAGTTTGTTTTTAATTAGCGGCACCAGTTAGTGACAGTTACTGGCTGCCTGGGGATTTTATTTTATTGGATAAGTCTATTGTTTTTGTTTGATAAGTTGGTTTATTTTTAGTTTGTTCTGTTGTCTTTGGACTTATTGAGGTGTTGTGATTTATATTTTTTAAGAGATTTCAACTGTACTTTTTCTTGTTTAGGAAATTAGGATTGCGTGTGGTGTTAGCCACATTTTGGGGGTATCTTGCAGAATGTGTCTGCTTGTTCCTCTAGTCCTGCGCTATTCGGCCTCCTCTCCATGCCCTCCACATTCTCTTCCCCCACTTCCTGCTTTTACTTACCAGCTTACAATGGGCCCTGGAATTGCTCACAGGGTGAGGGGGCGGGGTGGCTGGAGGGCACGACATTGGAGCCTCTAATGAGCGGGTTTCTCCCATAGGGGTGGTTAAGACCAGAAGACGCCCTGGGGCAAAAAGGAGCCTGGAATGTGATAATACATGTCTCGTCCCCATACCCAAGGGCACCTCCTTTTTGAGTGGGCAAGTAGTCGGAATGGTCCACGAGCATCGTCCAACCCAGGCGTTGTTATGCAATACCAGATCCATTAAGAACAAGACTGCATTGATTGTGGATTTTGTTGGAACAGCGGATCTGACTTGCATCACCGAGACCTGGTTAGATAGTAATGCAGCCCCAATTCTGGAGGCAGCTGTTCCTCCCGGGTACTCTGTGATACATTGCCCGAGGTTGGATTGCAGGGATGGAGAGGTAGCAGTCTGTTTTAAGATAGAATTGAGCCTCACTGGTGTACCAGTTGAGGAGGCTGAATCATTTGAGTACACTGTGGTAACTGGTGTGGGGTGCTGGATAGCTCTCATTTACCATCCATCAGGGGTTGAGAAGCTGTTCCTGCAGGAAGTAGCAGACTTTGCTGCCGACATGGCATTGGAGTAGCCCAGACTGATGGTTCAGGGCAACTTCAGTGCCTGGGTTGATGACGAATCTTCGCTTTTTGGACAACACTTCCTCCAGTTGATGACATCACTGGGCTTCACACAGGTTGTTTCCTCAGCTACCCACAATGGTGGTCACTCTCTTGATTTGGTCTTCCTCCTGGGGATCGAGGCCTCTGATTTGTGGGTGAAACCGGTTGGTTGGTCTGATCACTACACCCTGAGGTTCAATTTCTCTTCCCCCCCTGAGTAGGTCTGCCCCTGTGGAGTTGGTCAGTTACCGCCCTTTGTGGGATGTGGTCCCTGAAGACCTGGTGACGGTGATTGACCTCTCGGTGTTTGGTGAGACCAGCACCAATCCAGAGCACTTAGTGGTGGCCAATAATAAGGCTATTACTTCAGCTCTTGATCGGATTGCTCCAGTCCATGTTCATCCCCTTCCGCTTCGCCCTCGGACCCCATGGTTTGATGGGTCACTGAGGAAGATGCGGAAGTTGGGACACAGGTTAGAACGTTGCTGGTGTAAATCCGCCTTGGATACCGACCATCTTATTTTGTTAGAGCATTATCAACTCTATCAATCAGCGATCTCCCGTAAGAAGGCAGAATTCCTGTCCAGGGAAATCACTGTTGCTGGGCACCGACCGACTCAACTCTTCCGAACTGTGGACAGGTTGAGCAACCCAGCCTGTTTGCAGCTCTGTCAAGTTTTATCACAAACTGAGTGTGATGAGATCACTCGATTCTTCGCGAATAAGCTGGCCGACATCAGGCAGGAGTTTTGTCCATCTCGTTCTATGGAAGATATGGTTGGTCAGTGCTCGGTCACCATGCCCAGTATTTCCTGGAGTGCCTTTGACCTACCAGATTTCATTGACATTATGAGGATTGTCCAGTGGATGTGCCCCACGTGTTGTAGTTTAGACCCGGGCCCTACTTCCCTAATTTTGGGTTGTAGTGATGTTATAGGCCTGGTCTTAATTCAGATTGTCTGGTGCTCCCTGGAATCGGGTGAGTTTCCTAGCTCCCTGAAGGAGGCAGTGGTGACACCTCATCTGAAGAAAGCTTCTTTGGACCCGGAGTCTTAACTACAGGCCTATCTCGAACCTTCCTTTTGTGGGAAAGGTTATCAAGAAAGTGGTGGCAATTCAACTGGAGAACCATCTATCCATCCATAATTTATACGAACCTCTCCAGTAGGGTTTCCGTAAGAGGCTTAGTATTGAGATGGCTCTGGTTCAGTTGCTCAGTGATCTCCTGATGGCGAGAGATCGAAGGAACCATTCTGTCTTGGTACTCCTCGATCTCTCTTCAGCTTTCGACACTGTCGACCATGGGGTTCTGCTCGAGCGCCTGAGGTTCATCTGTGGGCTGACGGGTACAGCCCTCAGATGGTTTTCATCTTTCCTCACCGGTCAAACTTAGAGAGTTGTCTCAGGAATATTTTCTTCTGAGTCTTTCTCTCTGCCTTGTGTGGTACCTCAGGGCTCGGTGCTGTCCCCCATGTTGTTTACAGTGTATATGCTGCTCCTCGGAGACATTGTAAGATGGTATGGGCTGAGGTTTCACTGCTATGTTGATGGTACCCAACTCTACCTGTCTTTCGCTCCTGACCAGGTGTGTGCTCTCTCAGTATTTAACAGCTGCCTCGTGGAAATCCAATATTGGATGAGTTCCAGTGGGTTAAAGTTGAACACGGGAAAGACTGAGGTTTTGGTGGTGGACCCTGGTTGCAGGATAGAGGGGTTGGGGTCTGATTTGCCATCTGGTTTATTTCTGGGGGGCGAGCAGATCCTTACCTCTGAATGAGTGCGTGACCTGGGACTGATACTTGACGATGGTTTGACTCTTCGCCATCAGGTGTCTGTAGTCATCAAGTTAGCCTTTTACCATCTTAGGAATATTGCCAGGATCAAGCACCTTGTTCTGTCCAGCGACTTGCCTGTCTTAGTCCACGCCTTCGTGACCTCGCGCCTTGACTACTGTAACTCCCTGTACCTAAGGCTTCCTGAGGTTGATATCCACTGCTTGCAGCTAGTGCAGAATGCGGCTGCATGTTTATTGACTGGGGCTTCAAGGAGATCTCATATAACCCCATAGCTGCGCGATTTGCACTGGCTGCCAGTTCAGTGGCTGATCACCTTTAAGGTAGGTTTGTTAACCTACAAGACCCTACACAGACTGGGTCCAGACTACTTGAAGGAACTTCTGATTCCTTACACCCGTATGCGTCAACTCCGCTCGGCTGATGAGGGGTTGCTGGAGATTCCAAGGGTTAGATTGAAGTCATCTGGGGCACGGGCTATTATGTTCATTACCCCATCCCCCTGGAATTCTCTACCTTGTCAGCTATGGGAGTGCAGGACTGTGGAGAGTTTTAAGCAGGCAATGAAGACCTTTCTATGAGAAAAAGCATTTCCTGATTTTCTTTGATTTTATGCTTATTTACTGTTTAACTGAGTGTGTTGTATTTGTGAAGCACTTTGATATTCTGAAAGGCGCTATATGAAATAAAATTATTATTATTATTATTATAATAATTTTGGCACACCATAGTGGTGTAAGACCGTAAATAAATAACTGTGAGAGAATAAATCAAAAGCTTTGGTTTGGGTCAAGCTAAGAATATAGCCTCTTGCCATGGGGTAGCATAAATTTCTCTAATCAGTTTCAGACTATCTAGCATGGACCTTTTTGGGATAGCACATGACTGAGTGGGAAAAATAACCTGGGCTGCTGGATGTGTGAGCCTATTGCATAATATTTTTGACAATATTTTCCAATCGTTATTTATCAGACTAATGAGTCGCCAGTTATCTATATTATCTTTTGAACCTTTTTTATGCAAGTATATCAAAATACTATCTGCCAGGGTAGGGGGTAAAGGTTGGCTACCTTCCAGGATTGAGTTAAAGATATTGACTAGGTAATCGTTCAGAATTTCCGTTGATTTTTTATAAAATTCAACAAGGATTCCATCTGGCCCTGGTGTTGTGCTATTTTTCAAGTAAGAAACAACTGCCACAAATTCTTCCTTTGTTATAGGTTTCATCATATTTTTTCTGATGTCTGAGTCTGTATGTAGAATTTCTTGTGCGTTTATAAATTCCTCAATGTCTCCATCTGTTGGAGCTGACTGACCATACAATTTCTGAGTGTGCTGAAGAACAGTTAACATAACGTCTGTGTTTTGATACACTAGGTCCCCAGTCTCTGAAAGGATCTGAGGCATATTTTTTTCCACCCTTTCTCTACAATTGTAATATGGGTTAACTGATTGGGCTCTCCCCATAGTGTTATATTTTTGTTCTAGGAAAAGTGACTGTGCCATATCATATTGGACTTTAACCATTTCTGTTTTAATAGTTTAAATCTCCGGGGAGTAATCGTACCCTGTTTCTGCCATCAAGGATGTCAACTTTTGCAGGTGTCTCTGGTTCTATAAGTACTGTATGTACTTGGATTGAGACGCAACTTTACATACTTCAGTACAGTCATTTTTTATTCCCTGTTTTGTCTCCACCCACCATGACAAAGGATTGTCATATAGTTCAAATACTGTAAGTTTATCTTGAATCACCCTTTTTAGATCGCCCCATTGGGATTCCTCCTGTAAAATGGAAATATTAATTTTCCAATGGGCGAATAAACCAGGTTTATTATGTGAGGGCCCAATTTGAATTTTTCTAAGGCTATGGTCTGAAGTCTCTATGGGTATTACTGCATGTCTATAACAAAGAACCCATGCAAACAGGAAAAAAAAGTCTATGAGGGTAGTATGAACATACAAACATACAAATGTGTCAACAGAAACAGACCACCTAGTCTATCTAAGTCTGCTCGAGTGTGCAGCTAGCACCCCTAGTTTACAGCTGCCCCAACCCCCCTCCCATTTGTCATCCCACTGCCATCTCCCAGCTACCCCACCCTCACTCTCCCCTGTTCCCTGTCCCATGCCCATGGGTAGTGAGTCTCCCTTTTTGAAATGTATGCTTAGGGGTGCCATTTATACATTCTGCACTATCTTTTAGTTTTGCTATAGAAATCATATAGCCAAGAAAATCTGAATCTTAATATAGTTTGGGTGTGCTACCTGTTTTATCCCCTAGGGACAAAATACAATTGAAATCCCCTCCAAATATTATCGATTTAGCAGTATGAACATAGGGCTGAATCAGTTTTAATAAATCTACTCTCTTGGTTTTAGTTTGATGATTATAGATGTTAATTAGCCTCCAATCCTGATTCACATATATAATGTCTAACATAAGTACCCATCCTTGCACCAGATCCAAGAGCCTAGTAACTTTAATATTCGGTGTACTGAACAAAATTCCCACCCCTGAGCAAGGCTCTTCCCCTAACAACCAAAAGGAGGGGCCGCTGAACCATTCCCAAGTGGCTTGCTGTATTTCTTCTAAGGAGTGTAACTTGATATCCTGTAGGAAACAAACATGCAGGTGCAATTGTCTTAAAATAGAAAAGGTAGTTATTCTTCATTTTCTATTTTTAATGCTGTTTACATTAAGTGACCCACAAGAAAGGTTAGCAGCCATAATTATGTTTTAAGGGGAACACAATCTCTCCAATATATTAGATGTTCTCTTTTCCTTCTCCGGTGATTTTTTCTTGCATCTTTTCTTCTGGTGGATTTAAAGGATTTGGAGTACCCAGACCATAGTTCAGAGTCTGTCATGGGGTCGGATTGTGATGATGCTATAGAAAAAGCATCTGAATCATCTTCGGTTTCTGCCCATTGCTTGCGCTTGCACAATGGCACATATCTATTTGTAGGCACTGTAGAGATTCCTCTAGAGGACCAGGACCTCTCAAGGTAGCTTTAAACCTGCTTCTTGTAACTCTTTTAAAAGTTTTTTTGTGACCAGGAGGTCTCTTGGGGGGGGGCATATGTGCTTCCCTTTCTGTACTGGTTGAAGCAAATGCAACATTCACTGTTAGTCCCTTGTTCTCTGCAGATTCCTCAGAAGGATGTGGTTCCTCCATGACCCGGTCAGATTTATTCTCTGTACCTGCCTCAGTCCCTGCCTCTGAGGGAGGAGGTTGTGTAGTAGCGTTTGTTTCAAGGATGCTGGGTTCTTCTGGTTATTGGGGGGTTGGGGTAGAGACATACTAAGATCTGTAGAGGGCCCTTCCTGGAAGGCTCCAGCACTTTTAGAAGCTTAGTAGCAGCTTGCTGCTGGGCTTTAGAAACAGTTTCCTCCTGCGCTTGTTGTTCCTGGTGTGTTTTGTTATGGGCAGCCCATGGGCAGGTCTGAAATGAATGGGTTGTTTCTCCACACATATTACAGAAATAAGGGTTTGGGAAGTTTTTGCTGACATGCCCAATTCTATCACACAAGGAGCACTGAAGTCTGTCGCAAGCACTATTTAGATGTGTATAAGCTCCACATCTAAAACATGACTTTGGCTGGCCTGTGTAGAAAATAAAACCTCTGTCCCGCCCCAAATAAAAACAACTTGAGAGATGCTGTATTACCCCATTCATCTGAGGTAACCTCACCTGAATTCTCCAGCCTCCTGTCCAAAGTTGCTCAGAATCAATTATTGGCCCGGGGTGCATCCAGAACTGTACATTTGGTTTTAAGCCAATGAATAATGTTTGTCACTACCACCCCCTTATTTTTAAACAAAACTGTTATGGTCTGAAAGGCAGGTTTTATAAGAGGTATAGCAACAAATGACTCCCATAATGATGTATATTTTACTTGCTGGTATCGTTGCCAAAACGTTTCTAATCCAGCTGCTGTTTTGAAACTAAAATCAAAGTTTGGGTCTCTTGATGTGTGGATTAAAGTGTAAATTTCTGACAGGGAGAAATCCAGGCTTTTCTTTATCAATTTTTTCCCCACATATATGCGATCAGGGAAAACCTCTAAACCCCCTCTCTATATCTTATCCTCACAGCATTTCTCCTTCTGGCCTTCTCCTGTGGTGTGTGAAACAGGCCTGCATAAGAATGGCCTTGTGGTTTTGCATTTTGCTGCACTGAGTTTAGGTCATGAAAGTTGTGTTGATTTTCAGCACCTTCTGAGCTATTTATGTTAGCACTCTGCGCTTGCTCCTGAGGGGGGTTAAAAGCTCAATACTGGAGTCACCCTCACCAGAATTCTCATCATTATTATTATTCTTGATTGTTTCCTTTTTATGGCCTTGAAACTGGAGTGTGGAATTCTGAGTTAACAGGCGATCAGTGGGAAGATGCAGGGGGTCCGATTGATTCCCCTCTGTTTTTATTTTTGTCGACTGTAGATTCTTGGGACTTTGCCAAGGTTGTGATTCATCGAGTTTCTCCCAACCAGCATTTCTCAAAGCCTCTGCAATAGAGACCCCAGTGGCTGAGATGTTAATGTCATAATTTGGTAAAGAAGCAGCCAATTCTGTTATTTGGAAAGTCAGTGTCTCCATTTTATAACTTTCTGTAAAAGGTATCAGGTTCTCTGTCTTCTGTGGAGTAAGCAATATCTCTTCTTCTTTACTATCTTTGCCAGTAATACTATTTTCCCATTTCAAGACTGTGTGTGGGCCCACCTCTGTCTTCAAACCAGAGGGGCATTTGTCTGTTTGATTTATTGAGTTTTCTATGCTCATGGACTCGTATGCCACAGGAACCATCAGTTCATTGTCAGAAAGCCACAAGTCAATAGTACTCACATCCATTTCCAGCTGCCCTGTTTTGCTCATAACATTCTCCTGTACACTGGGGATTCCAATCGGATTGGTGTAGGGCATTGTCT
The DNA here is from genome assembly GCA_016271365.2 of Neoceratodus forsteri. Taxonomy (NCBI): domain Eukaryota; kingdom Metazoa; phylum Chordata; order Ceratodontiformes; family Ceratodontidae; genus Neoceratodus; species Neoceratodus forsteri. Next base: position 1,677,719,097 of record CM057449.1, read on the forward strand.
CATCGGTAGCAGGAGCCTTTGATGTTCCTGCATCACTGCCTGTCAGGCCAGATGGATTTGCTGTGATTTTTGCTGGATCTACTGGACATACTTGACATTGTTGCAACTCTGCTTTTACCTCCCACTGCCGTTTATCAGACCAGATTGCTGCTTCAGTTTAGCTAAGCATATCGAGAAGCCACTGTTTTTTCCCTTCAAGTTCCAGTAAATGTCTATTTTCTTCATCATGTTCTCTTTCGTTCTGATCATAGATCTTTTCCAGTGTTGGATGTATACCATATACCTTTTGCACTGGATTCCCCATAGGTGTCTCTAGCTTCTCTGAAGTTAGGGAAGAGGCAGTCTCCCCAGCTCCTTCCACCTCCACCCATTCAATAACTCCAGTGGCCATCTTGGCAAGAAGCCAAATGGCCAAAAGTTCCCCTACAGCAGAGTAGAGGAATTTCCCCGGTGTCCTGGCCAAATTTCCCCCATTCACTGGAAATACCACAAAGCAGCTTAATATGGTTCAATCTCACTTGGCATTCATTTGTGTGGGGGATAATTGTTAGAGATAAGGGGCAGCTTCAAAGTAGGGTGCTAGCTGCACACTTGAGCAGACTTGATGGACCATTTGGCCTGTATCTGCTGGCAAGTAGTAAGTAAGTCAGAGCAACTGTCAAGAAAGACACTGAGACAGCGCTGTGGCCAGTGTCAGGGGACCAAATTGGAAACACAGTACTTTACTTTTAGTACTTTTATATATATTATATTTAGGGTTAAAAATAAATAAATAAAAACAGATCTCAGAAAGGGTTTTGTATGTGTGTGTGGGGGTGTATTGTTGAGGAAGGGGCTGAACATGGCAATTGGCCTATTCAGAAAAACGGGTTGAGATTGCATTAGGGAGTGAAAAACATGGGGGTCAAGAATTTTTTACATTTTTGTAACACTGTGTATTGATTTGTGATTAGGCTAAATACCAGGATGACAATGGGTAGTACTGTATTCATGCATGGTCAGGTGACTGGTCCTAGCCAATCAAGATTTGAGGATTTCAGTGCCATTTTATAAAAGCAAACAAATTGATTATAGAGGCATCTAAAAGCTCCACATTTTCATTCTTTAAGATATACATTGCATCCATATTAAGCACATGTTCTTTAAAGGAAAACTACATCCTCATATCTTGTAAATTTTGTTTCCATGTCAACAGACAACTCTATTCCTGTAGCTGCTGGGGGCATACGTGTTTGCCTTAGTTTGTTTTCGCTGTTCATGCTAGTCCACTGTAACAATCCTGGGGTTTTCCCTTTTATAGTTGCTGAAATCTTATTCTCCATGAGAGCTACATTAGCATATGAGAACATAGTGTCACTTCATTCCTTTACACCATGTAGTATCTCTATGCTGAAAGTACAAACATCCTGAACAAACTCTCTGAAAACAAATGAATTTGAATGCAATTAAAAGGGAAAAGCACTGCATTACAACTCAGACAGCTTTCAAAGCAAATTGAAGGTACTGTAAATGTGGTATGTCAAACCTTGCTACATCTCACTTTGTTGAACTATAATTAAGCAGACAGACATACTGTGGAGTCTGAAGGATACTGACACATCATGTTCTCATATACTAATATAGCTCTCAGGGACAATGAGATTTCAACAACCTGAAAATGAAGACCCCCAGGATAGTTACTAGGAGTAGTATGAACAGTGAAAATAAACTACAGCAATCACCTTTATCTCTAACAGCTACACTAAATCAGCTGTCTGCTGGTATGGAAACAAATAAAATTTACAAGATATGAGGGCGTAGTTTTCCTTTAAGGTGCCAACAGGAGAAGACACTACACTTTTTATGCTTTACAAGCACTCACCATTAATAAATTACAGGTTGTCTTCTATATGTTTATATGTTTTAAATATAAGGGTGGAGGTGTGAACTTTTATTAAAGGTTCAGTGTTACAGTGATGCCATATAAATTGTATGCTGTGAATGTGCTGTAAATAAGTGAAGAACTAGGAGTAGCAGGTATTGGTTTTAAAGGATAATAAGCTCCTTTTGTTAGTTCTCTCTGTTTTAGCAAATTAATACATATAGGAGACTTGGTTGACTGCTACAGTTTGGGGCAAGTAGGGTTTGACCCATACTGGTGGAAGAGAGCAACAGGTTGATGAGGACCACCCAGGCAGCCTTATGGAGCATAGTGTAGCATGGCTGTCATGTCATTTTGATAAGCAGACAGCTGTGGACACGTACATGGGTGAGGATTAGGAAATGAGGTACTGGCCCATTACCGGTTACAGGATAGTGCCATAAGACAAAATGACCCATCAGGAGAGACTACTCCCAGTTCACAAAGCTCTATATATGATGCCTAAAGTGTGACTGGTAAAGAATGGTTGCCATGAGGGTTGCCAATTAGGGCACAGAGCTGAATGCGCTGCATGGTGCACATTAGAGCTTTCCTGAAGTTGATATGTTCTATCTGGTGGCACAGGTTGGCTCATATCAGGCCCAGTGGCTATGGAATTGTTAACAATGTGACATAGTAGTTTCATGCACTGACCTTCGGCTACTGGTTTGATGGAATTTTGCCATGACTTGGCCTTACCCCACCTGAGGTTTGAAGATGGGCTGCTGAGCGAGATGTGATGCAGCTGATGCAGCAGGGTGCCCCCTAGGAGATCCTGGATGGTCTCTTCCTGGATGATAGCTCAGTTTGGTTTATTGTGGGCCTGGAGCCAAGGAACCTATTCTGTTGGTACCTGACTGCCCTACTCTGGTTTGTCAGGAGGTCACTAAGGTATAAGCAAATATTTTTAGAGTCAAAAGAAATAATACAGGTATCCATAGATAAAATTGGAAAGTTAAATATGGATCTTTTAACACAAACTGTGGTATGACTGTTGATAATAAACCAGGCTACACAGAATAATTTCATCATGAAGAGTAAAATGATTGTATGATCCATGAATACAAGGAATTTGTATTAACTGGCTACATTAGAAGTTATTGTTTTAGCAAGTCACAAATAATATAAACTGAATGATGATGATATGGTTACATAAATGGCTATCCTGTTTGAACTGGTAGCTCTGTGGGACTCAACCAGGACTACTTGAGAATAGATTGCTGTGCTACTTTGTTATTTCAATTAATTAATGTGATTTTGTGAGCTTTCGCAGATGCCTTTTTCACACAGTATGCCATTGCCACCCATGCTTCAGATGTTGAAGATGCAATTTTTTTAGTAAGAAAAAAATCTGTCATAGTCATTTTTTATTTATGCTTTATCAGCACTGTGTCCTCCAGTTTCCTCTGTGTGGCCACACCTCCAGAATGATGTCATACAGGGACCTGTCAATGTTTTATATACAGTACCAAGGAATTCTGGATAAATTATCATGTTGATGTAAATGTTAGTTACTCAGAGGTGCAGTCCCTTATTTTGGTGGTGGTGACTGAACTTATTATGTAGATGTACATAGCAAGGCGTTGTGGGTACAATACAAAGTTGTTTTCCAATTCCCTTACTCTGAGGTGCAGTCTCATATCTTTGTAGTGTCTTCAGCAAAAAATGCTCTCATGTGTTTATTTTCCAAACATGGCATTGTGCATATAGTACCTAGCTGACAAGAGTTCTTTACTGAGAGATGTAGTAGTCTCCTATGTCAGCAGTGTAGATGTCTGCAATACCAAGACTGACCAACAGAGGTCTCGGTTTCAGAACAGTGCTTATAAACTTTGTTTCCCTTGCATGATGTCATGCTTGGGGTTGCTGCACTGAGAAAAAAAGGGATGGGCTATACAAATGAAGCAGAGCACATAAATAAAAGCATTTATTTCATGGAAAAAAAGTACTTTTTGGCAATTTGAATGGTAGGAGATTGAATCACAACTCCTACAGGTTACTAGAGTTTACTACTTCCAATTGCTATGGCACAGCTCACTAAATCACTTTAATTGATGGCGTGTCTGCTTTGCTTTTGTTTAGTCTGTATATTCTCCTGAAGAGAGGATTTAATGTATTTTTAGCATGTATTTTAATGTTTAAAATAATGCGTTCTAATGTTTGTAATGGTTCTCAAATTGAACAGACAAACTACTACTACTATTCAATAAAGCTGTCAAAATGTCTATGTAACAAAATTATTCATTACACAGATCTTTTATTTCAACAGATTGCAACATCATTACATTCTACCTTTTCTGGACATAGCTCTTTTATTTTTCTAAAAAAAAAAGATTAATTTCTTTTACCAGATATTTGTTTGGGAGGGTTTTCTTACACATAAAAGGCACAATCAAGTATTATTATATGTTGGCTCCAGTGTAATAACTTAAGAACTGAAAATATTATTAGGTAGTAGTACAGACTGAATCAATATCAAAGTATCTTCTGTGCTCTGCCACTTCCTCAGGGACTGGTAGCAGTGGTAAATAAATGACTATTATTTAAAGTCCTCAACTGTCAGTGCCTTAAAGTTATCTGATGCTAGTCAGCCTTCTGGCACAGCAATTGAACTTCCACTATTGACTTCCCCAAGTTCAAGAAAGAGCATACATAATCAAAGGGCCGACCAAGGGAGGGGAGTTCAACCATCCTTCAGATAGCTCTCCTCCTTCAGGCAGGTGGATATTGTGCCTCATAGCATGCTTGCCACCTAGCAGAGGCTAGGTGGTCTCACAGTCAGGGCCAACAGCAGGGGAGCCACTCAGACATGTGAACAGCTGCATATAGGGCAGTGTGTTTGCATCATTGGCTGTTTGGCATCTTAGGGGGAAGGGAAATCACTCTAGACTGCTGAGTTTAATGTCAGCATCCCTTGCAGGCCAGCACACTACTGATGTGGCTGTCTGTCCACCACTGATTGGTCAGAGATCACGTGATGTGCATGGCCGACTAGCAGCACCTTATATCAGCTCCTGCCCAGAAAACAGCCATTCTAGTAGAAAAGCTACATACTCAGAATATTACTCCTTCATTAATTGACTGTTTCAGTGCTCGGAGTGGTGTTAAGGAGACTGGGGGTTAAAATCTTCTGAAAATAGAAGTGTTGCGGCAATTTACCGGAGGTTGGTCAGTGAGGCCTATTCTCCTGATGGAAGCAGAGATGCGCCAGGCGCCCCCTTCTCATACTCCCCTGCAATCACCTGAAAAAGGGCCAAAAAGGCCAAAAAGCCATACCGGGGCATCATCCAAAATGCAAGCTGCATTGGCTTCAGCACCTGCCTCTCCACCCCTCACAGAAAAAAATCTTTTGGAAGAACTACATCCCTTCAAAGCAGCATTGCAGGAAATTACTGCAGAATTAAAAGGTATACGTGGAGAACTGGCAGATACTAATAGGGCAATTGCAGATACATCTGCTCGAGCATCGTCATTAGAGGGATGGAAATCCACTACTGAACCAGAGATCACCTTATTAAGGCAATGATTCCATAAAATACAAGGGAAATTAGAGGATTTGGAAGGCTGAGGTCGAAGGAACAATATTATTATCTTCGGCCTTCCGGAGGAAACAGAAGGATCGGCACCCATTCTTTTTTTGCAGAAGATGTTCACCAAGATAGCGGGGCCCTCTCCTAACAATACCACCTATATTATTGAGAGGGTGCACCACTCATTGAGACCAAAACCTGCCCCTGACAGACCACCATGACCACTAATAATAAAATTTTTGAACTACTTAGATAGAATTCATGTTTTGGGAAATACTAGAGATATGCAGCAAGTGCTTTGGGAAGGTCAGCAGCTTCGTTTTGCACAGGATTTGCCTGCCACAGTCCGACAGCGTAGAGCAGAATATCACCCTTTGGTATCCAAGCTTATAGCTGCAAGTATAAAATATAAAGTCCAGTACCCATCAAGATTTGCAGTATTTGTCTCCGGGTACTGGCATAACTATGAATCAGCACAACAATCCCTACCAGCATTGCAATCTCTACTCCCAGACCTTTTTCCTACTCGTTGAGGATTATTGAGGCAAAGAGAGGTTAATGTAATGTAATGGGGTGTTTTATTACAATCTGAAGGTGTAAATTCTACAAAGAGGTGACAAACTGAAGCTACGCTACGACCATCAGGGGGCAGCACAATACTAAAGCACCGACTGCACGGTTCCTGTTTTCTTCACTTTTCATTTTTACTTTTATTTTCGCTGGAATGAAGAAAAAAGTATCATTCAGATCTACACTAGTGCGGTGATGTAGAAGAGATTCATTGCATATCTGCTAAATAAGGACTAAGAAGGGGTCATTAGTTATGTTTGAAGAGAGGAAACGGCTAATTTTTTGTTGGGAGCATATGAAACTGTCATACTACTTAATTTTGGGCAGAAGTGTAATTAGTAGTTGTCGGCAAGGAAATTGCTGATGTTACTTCCTTTTCTTTTTTTCCATTTAAATCTGTTTTTATTTAGGCTGTTTAATGGAGTGGGAGCCAAATGGTAGTTGTTGGTGGGTTGCAAAGCATCATGTGCTATATAAGAGGGTGGGGGGTTGCTACAGCTAGTATATATATATATATATATATATTACTGGATTTCAATTTTTGTTGTGCTCATCTTTAAAGGGCCAACCTCGAGTATTGATAAAATGTTATTGCAGCTGAAAGAAGGCTCTTATTATTTTGCTATGGCTAATTATACAGCCGAGATATACACATATTCTCTGTTTTCAATTCTTGTTGGGTTCACCTTCACTTATCAAATCTCAAGCGTTGGTGGAATGCTATTACAATCGAAAGAAGGTTTTTATTATTTTGCTGTGGCTAAAGAGGGGAAGAAGATAGTATGGGGTAGGGGGTTAGGTGGGGAGAAGTATTGGGTTTTCTATATTCAGAACTTTATATATTGGTGGGGTTTATATATGGGGTGGGAAGGGTATTATGGGAGATGGGATAAGTGGGGGATAGGAGTACACATACTTTGGTTTAAATGGTCTAATTGGGGGAGAGAATGTTATAATGGTGTTAATTATTTTATTGAAAAAATCTTAAACTGGCCGAATTTATATGGCAGTGTATAAAATATGTTCCTGGAATGTGAGAGGTGCCCAATCTCCAACAAAGAGAGCAAAAATACTTTTGCATCTACAAAAATTAGAAGTAGATATAGTGTTTCTTCAAGAGACCCACTTGCCACCTTCCCAAGTGCATCTTTTTAGAATGTTTTGGGTGGGACAAGTTTTTGGAACAGCACCTAATTCTCGTAGTGGTGGAGTGGCTATACTCATAGCACGCCGACTACCCTTTCACTTACTTGATACAATAGTAGATGGGCAACACAGATTCATTATAATCAAAGCCATAGTTGGTCATTCTGAATTGGTACTGGGTTCAATCTATGGTCCAACAACAGATGATCCTGTGTTTTTTACTCGACTTATGCAATATTTGATAACGTGGTCAAATTATCCCATGTTGCTTGGGGGTGACTGGAACCTGGCTTTTTGTAATATTTTAGACCGGTCCGGTGCTAGCATTTCCACCCTTTCACAGGCACAAATAGCTATCCGGGAACTGATGGATACTCTTGGTCTAATTGATCCTTGGAGAGTTCTTTTTCCCTCTAAGAGAGAATATTCCTTCCATTCAATCCCACATAATTCGTTTTCTAGGATAGATTATTTTTTGGTGGATACTGGGCATCTTTCCTTGGTTACATCTTGTCAGTATCTTGCCAAGGTCATCTCAGATCACCATCCTACTTTGCTACACTTGGGTCCTGGCCCTAACACAGTTCGTAATAAAGTATGGAGGTTTAATTATCAGTTGTTAAAAACCAAAAAACTTCAATCTCATCTCCAAAATTCCTTCGCAACATTTATTAAAAACAACGGGCCATCCATGCCTTAACTAGATATTCTATGGGGAGCATTAAAGTGTACTCTCAGGGGTGAGATAATTAGACTAGCTACTATTAAAAAGAAAATAACTGCACAGGTATCGTCCTGTCTTCTCCAAGAGATAAGATCTGTGTGTAACCCCCTTGTTACCCGGGGTTACTAGAATCCCAGTAAGACCTAGTGGTAGGCAAGGAATGCAGCTTGAGAAACTCCAGTTAAATGGGTTTCACACTGTCTCACTCTGTTCTCAGTCTCAGCTGAGACTGAGGGATGATATCACCAATAGAACTTTTGCAGCTGCATAAGCCACATTGGAATCTTCAGTAAAGGGAGTTAGAAAGAACATTGGGAGTTTTGAAGTCAGTGTCAGCAGTTGGTGTTCAGTAAGTGAAGTTGGAAGGAGGGAGCTTGCTGTTAAGCAGCTCAGTAAAGGCTCTAGGAGCCTCAGCCCTGACAGAGGGCTACTTTTCAGTAATAGGGTGTGTGTCTCCACCTTAAAGAGAGACACAGGATGATTACTCAAGTGGTGGAGACCGCTGTTTTCTGGTCTCAGTGCCCCCTCCCTCCGGGGGGGGATGAGAAGGATTCCCTGCAGATTCCTGGGGCAATCCCCCCAGTTCTGCTTGTGGAGGAAAAGCTGCCTGTTCATTCCAGTATTTATTTTGGGAGAAAAGAAGATTTGTGAGTCACCTGTGGGGCACCTGCAACATGAGGATGAGTGTCTGCTCTGGTTAAAAGGGCCTATGTTTTCACCCTGGGACTTGTGTGACAATGTGGGGATTGAACTACTAAATATTGGGAAGCCTGGAGAAATGGGCTAAGCAAAATAAAAGTAGTTTCAAGTTCTTGAGTTGGTTGGGATGCAAATAATATGTAGAGGAGATGTGACAGACGTCTACCCTTATTCTACATTTCAAAGTGCAGTAAAGGAATTGTTCAGTTTTCCAGAGAAATGGCCGGGTATGGGCTGTGGGAGCTGGAGGTGGGTGGCCCCCCATCTTTAGTGGCCAGGTCCACCTCTACAGATTTCTTCTGTGGTTTTCTACTATGCCTCAGGCACTTGGCCAGTGATGGGTGAAGTACCCAGATGTGGGATTGTAAGGAAAATTCTCTCTAGGAGTCGCAGACTTTAGTGTGGTGTGGGGAGCCACGACAGGATAATTGGTTCATTCCTCAAATGGACCGTGAACAGGATAATTGGTTCATTCCTCAAATGGACCATGAACAGGATAATTGGTTCATTCCTCAAATGGACCGTGGATCAAGTGGCCGGCAGGGGAGCCGGGCCAGTGGGGAAAACCCAAGTGTGTACAAGTCGGGCTGTGTAACCAATGCTGCATGCAAGTCCGGGCTGTGTGCCTGGTGGGTTCAGAGCCTGAGGGCTGGAAATGGTGATAAAGTGTTCTGTAGTCTCTAATCTGCATTTACCAGGAAATGTAGCCCCATGGGGTCCGTCTATGCTTTGTTTGTTCAGCTAGTATGTGAATAAAAGCCACACTTAAGAATCCCATTCCTGGTTCTGGACATTACAGTTATTGCTTCCTGTGTTCAGATTTACTTGGGTGCCCCTGTACAGAGTAGCCAAACCTAGGCTCCCCTGTGCCAAGTAACCTCATCCTCCCCAAACCCAGTCCCCACCAGGTACTGCTGTCAGCTTCAACAGCATGCCACCTGTAATTTTGGCAAAAAGGCAGGGGTGAGGGGTTACAAAAATGGAGGCACCGCTTTGGATTTTGTTCTGGGAGGAGAGGGTGCTCAGGCAGGGGGGCTAGCATTTTGGCTATCTGGCAGTGGGTAGCCCAAAAGCTGAAGCAATTTCCCTAGTGTGTTGCTGTGTGCTGTGGATTTTGTGCTGCTGTTTAAAATTGCCAACTGTTTACCAAGGAGCAGTAAAGCCAAAGAGTGTGCCCTTGTCCTGCATCAAATTGTTTACAGCATTTTGCTTGCTTTTAAAATGAACTGTTGTGAAGAAAAGTGTGGAAGACTAGGGGTAGCAACAGGAAAATTGTGCCCTGGACATTGGAAATGCTTTTTAAATGAATGAGAGACTTGCAGGTATTTAATGGCTATGTTAAATGGCTGAAATGGGCTCCTGCTGTGGAGTCAGTGGTAAAGAAAAAAAGTTGCATTCTGCAGTTTAAATTTGCCTGCTCGACGATCGCCGTGAGGAGAAGAGCCCTCGTGAGGAAGAAGAGGCTCATTTGCATGGCGTTGTGTGGTTGATCAGGCTGCAATCAGTCCCGCCCCTCAGCCAGCTCTACGGAGACTGCCCCAGCATTCGAGAGGGAGTGTGAGTGGAGTGCATGTACTGGCAGTGGAGGAGTGTCGTGGAGTGTTAAAATCGCTGTAAACATTTAAAAATTGACTTTCTTGTGTAAAATCGGGCTCAACCTGCTAATCGATCGTTGAAATTGCAAGAGTGGTGGTTGAAAAGATGATTGGAAGGACTGCCTGCCCGTTTCTGTTTTGAGGCCTCCAAGAACTGGCTGCAGGCCGTTTTTCCCCATCGCAGCAAACTGCTACTAATAACAGTGAGTAACCACCTTAAAACTGCTCAAACAGTGATTTTCAGCCCTATGCCATATAAATGTGTATGCAGCAGTGTAGTCGCTTTGCAAGTAACGACTGTGTCAAGTTCTGCCAGCAAGTGCAAGTCTGTTAAGCCATTGACTGTGTGCATAGAAATGAATTTAGCCTCAGTTTAAAGTTTGCAGCCAGAGAGAGACTGTTGGTTGTAGCCAAAGTGCAGCACTAGTTATGCAGGCAATCCTGTGCTAAAAACCTGAAGCTTTAAGGGACTGTGAATAAAATGAATGTTACCAGCATGTAAATAGTCCATGGAGAATCCTGTAAATGTGTTTAAAGCAAGAACAGAGCAAGTTGTGCAGTTTGAGCAAAAGTTATCAGTAGTTTGTGTAAATCGAGTGCGCAGTGGCTTGACCCAGATTCTGAATGTTGATGCACAGGAGTGCTGCTGCCGCCATTACAGGGTGGGGTAGTAAAGTAAACACAGCAGCAGAGGAGCTATTTTATAGCTAAAGACTGTGTTCAATAAAGTGGGACTTTCAGTTACGGTGAACTTTTGTTTATTTTTCTGCAGTTATGGCTTCAGGACCAGCTTGTTACCCGGATCATGCCTGGGTTGCAGTAACAGCAGCAGTGAATAGACTGAGGGATATTGAAAAGTGGTGCTATGGAGGGCAACTGCCTCCTCATGTGGCGATTCCTAATTTTCCAGTGCATGTATGTCAAATGTGCTTGAGAGCTGGAAGGGACATCTTCATGATTCCTCACTGTGCTGGATGCCTAGAAAAATATGGCTTGTATAAAGTGCCTCCAATTCATTTGGCTCCCGCATGGACAAAAATTCAGGAATCTGCAGTTGACAGCACACAGCACCAGGTGGAGCCTGTGGAGGAAGGCCCCCTCGGGGGAGTGTGGCACAAAGCTAGAGGGTGCAGAGTTAGAGACAGAACCAGAAGTTGAAGTTTCGGATGCTGGATCCCAGAAGGAAAGATCGGATAAAGCATCAATAGGCCCCTGGAGGGGGAGGCCTAGCCCAAGTCTCTTAGGTGAAGATGAGATGCGGGAGGCCTTTGAGTGGGAGGTGTCGACCTCCGCACCTAGTGATGAGTGGATAGTCTTGGGAGTGAGAATGACTGCTCACTCCTGGGCTCAGATCCTCAGTGAAGAGGAAGATGAGGGGGAACCTATGTGGCCTAGTGAAAAAGGAACAGGTACACAGCCTCAAGATCTTGCCTCAGAGGAATGTATGGAAGAAAGTGGTGATGCCACTGCCCTGGCTTTGCAAGAGGAAGAAGTCAGGGATCCGTTTCTAATTTCTTTAAGGATGTGTAGCTGGCAGAACCAGGACTGGCCACCCCCAAGCCAGGCCAGCTGTCTCAAATTGACCAAAGCAAGTAAAGAGGAGAGACTGGTTCATAGAAAGGCAAATGAGATCTATGGTATGACCTTTCCTACCTTTCCTTGAAAAGTCTGGGAGGAGATTGAGAACTGCAGGAAATTCTGGATCTGGGATGAAGCCATGAAAAGTGTGCATCCTGGGGCTAACAAGCATGTGAAAAACAGACTGTTTCATGAAAAGTATACCCAGTGGAAGAGAGGCAGGACACTGTGTATAGACAGAGTGCGAATAGTGGATGGAGAGGGGACATGAAATCTCCCACTGTGTGAATTATGTGCACCCAGATGGGGTAATAATTTGAGCTCCTGACCCCCGGTACTATTGGCCTCAGTGCAAGGACCTCTCAGCAAATGTGCCTGTGCCTACAAAATGGAGAGCCGAGCAGTGGTAGTCAATACTGCCACACCAGACTGTGAAGTGCCTTATTGATCCGCCAATATGAATATCCAGGACTCAGGTACCCCACATTCATCAGTCTACAGTGTACTGGCCTTTCCAGAAACCGTCGACTGGCCCACCAGATGACTTCAGATCCAGAGAGGACACCAGCCCAGCTGTATACTGTTCATCGCCTGGTAATCGGATGACGTCGGACCAGCTGTTTTTTCTTTCTGTTCCTGTTCTAAGGTTCCATCTCCAGAGATGACATCAACCCAGCTGTTCCCAGATGTGCCCTCCTGTGGTTCCCGGAAGATGTCCGCCCAGCTGTATCGGAAGAAATGCTGCCAGGGAGAGTCTTTGTCAGAGGTGCAGGTCGGTGCCGAATTTCGTACTACAAGTGGCTGGTAAGTCCGAACTTTTCTATCTTTATGACATTCCAGTACACACCCTACACTAGCAGACTTCAAAATGTGTGAACTGTCCTCAAAGACTCTCCCCTTCGGGACTTTGGCCTGTTAGAACTGTGCTTCACCGGGCTCTGGCCCAGGAGAGACTCTTTATTGGACTAGCCTTCGGGCATTGTGGTCACTAGTTGGGACTTTTAGGGCACTCCATCCCCAAATGTGTATTGTAAATAATGTTGTTGTTTTTAATGTAAATACTGCTTTTCTACCCTTTTTCTAAAAAAATCTTTTGGGATTCTTTAGTGTTTTGATGGTAGGGGTTTAGGTAGACTGTGTATGCAGATTAGGAGCGTGTGTTGTCTTTCTTTTTCCTACAGGTGTTCCTGGGAAGACAGAAGAGAAGACAAGAAGAGGAGGAGGGGCTCATTGGAGTTCCTCATCAGTGCTTTAGTGTGTAGAAATTTAAAGTACTGTGGTGTTATTGTTATGGTTACTGTATTAACCCTTTCCTTCTACAGGTGTGGTTGTGGGGGTAGGGAGGAGGCAGTAATGTGGTATTTTACTGGTGTGGTTGCAGGTTGCCCAAGGTCAGGGAGGTCCCCGGGTTGTTTTTGTTTTGGGGGTATTAGGTTAGAAGCAGATAGGTTTTCCCTAGAGGGTTAGGGGGGATAGACAGGCTGTGGTCCTGAGTGGCCATTGGGACCGCAGTGCTGATCTATCGGGGCTATGCTCTGGATAGTTCTACCAGAGCCACTAGGCGTCCAGAGTAAGTGGATAGAGTAGAGGCTGATATATCAGCTAAAGGCCTCTAGGCCCTTAGTGTTGCCTGCCTGTGCTTGCACATGGTAGGAAGGGGTCTGATCACCCCGCTCCACAGGTAGCAGGGTGGGATGGCCTAAGGCCTGGTAAATAATGACTGCTGACAGTCATTTTCCTGGTTGAGGGCGAGTGTAACCCCCTTGTTACCCGGGGTTACTAGAATCCCAGTAAGACCTAGTGGTAGGCAGGAAGGCAGCTTATGAAACTCCAGTTAAATGGGTTTCACACTGTCACTCTGTTCTCAGTCTCAGCTGAGACTGAGGGATGACATCACCAATAGAACTTTCACAGCTGCATAAGCCACATTGGAATCTGCAGCAAAGGGAGTTAGATAGAACGTTGGGAGTTTTGAAGTCAGTGTCAGCAGTTGGTGTTCAGTAAGTGAAGTTGGAAGGAGGGAGCTTGCTGTTAAGTAGCTCAGTAAAGGCTCTAGGAGCCTCAGCCCTGACAGAGAGCTACTTTTCAGTAATAGGGTGTGTGTCTCCACCTTAAAGAGAGACACAGAAAGATTACTCAAGTGGTGGAGACTGCTGTTTTTGGGTCTCAGTGCCCCTCCCTCTGGGAGGGGGATGAGAAGGATTCCATGCAGATTCCTGGGGCAATCCCCCTAGTCCTGCTTGTGGAGGAAAAGCTGCCTGTTCATTCCAGTATTTATTTTGGGAGAAAAGAAGATTTGTGAGTCACCTGTGGGGCACCTGCAATGTGAGGGTGAGTGTCTGCTCTGGTTAAAAGGGCCTATGTTTTCACCCTGGGAATTGTGTGACAATGTGGGGATTGAACTACTAAATATTGGGAAGCCTAAAGAAATGGGCTAAGCAAAGTAAAAGTAGTTTCAAGTTCCTGAGTTGGTTGGGATGCAAATAATATGTAGAGGAGATGTGACAGATATCTACCCTTAATCTACATTTCAAAGTGCAGTAAAGGAATTGTTCAGTTTTCCAGAGAAATGGCCGGGTATGGGCTGTGGGAGCTGGAGGTGGGTGGCCCCCCATCTTTAGTGACCAGGTCCACCTCTACGGATTTCTTCTGTGGTTTTCTACTTTGCCTCAGGCACTTGGCCAGTGATAGGGGAAGTTCCCAGACATGGGATTGTAAGGAAAATTCTCTCTAGGAGTCGCAGACTCTAGTGTGGTGTGGGGAGCCACGACAGGATAATTGATTAATTTCTCAAATGGACCGTGAACAGGATAATTGGTTCATTCCTCAAATGGACCATGAACAGGATAATTGGTTCATTCCTCAAATGGACTGTGAACAGGATAATTAGTTCATTCCTCAAATGGACCGTGGATCAAGTGGCCGGCAGGGGAGCCGGGCCAGTTGGGAAAACCTGGTACAAGTCGGGCTGTGTACCCAATGCTGCGTAAGTCCGGCTGTGCCTGGTGGGTTCAGAGGCTGAGGGCTGGAAATGGTGATAAAGTGTTCTGTAGTCTCTAATCTGTATTTACCAGGAATGTAGCCCCATGGGGTCCATCTATGCTTTGTTTGTTCAGCTAGTATGTGAATAAAAACCACACTGAAGAATCCCATTCCTGGTTCTGGACATTACAGTTATTGCTTCCTGTGTTCAGATTTACTTGGGTGCCCCTGTACAGAGTAGCCAAACCTAGGCTCCCCTGTGCTGAGTAACCTCATCCTCCCCAAACCCAGTCCCCACCAGGTA
The DNA here is from genome assembly GCA_016271365.2 of Neoceratodus forsteri. NCBI lineage: Eukaryota > Metazoa > Chordata > Ceratodontiformes > Ceratodontidae > Neoceratodus > Neoceratodus forsteri. The sequence continues at coordinate 1,677,734,125 of CM057449.1, forward strand.
CTGCTGTCAGCTTCAACAGCACGCAACCTGTCATTTTGGCAAAAAGGCAGGGGTGAGGGGTTACATGTGGAATTATCACTTCCCCCCTCCCCAGCAGAAACCTCCCTTACCAACTTGGAAATTCTTAGGGATCGCTATAACTCTCTACTGACAGATAAAGCTGAATATCTTTTACAAAGATCTAAGGTCCGGTACTTCGATCAGGGAGATAAAGCGAGCAAATTACTTGCTCTTTGTTTAAGGGCTCAAGCTGCAGACAGAATAATTCCTTCTATTTACAACACATCCGGTTCCTTAGTTACCTCCCAACAAGATATTCTTTGTTTTCAGCAGTATTACTCCGGTCTGTACTCCCGGTCCAGTACCCCGTTTAATTCTATGGATGTGGAGCATTTTCTACAAAAAATAACACTTCCTTCTCTAGATAATCATCAAGTGGAATATCTAAAAGCTCCCTTATTGGCATCAGAAATATGCTCAGCTATTGATGCATTGCCACTGAACAAAACTCCAGGACCGGATGGATATACTGCAGAATTCTACACAGCCTATAAAAGTCAATTAGCCCCTATTCTTCTAGATACTTATAATTATATTTATAAACATGGTGTTTCAGATTATTCCCTTACAGAGACAACAGTGGTAGTTCTTCCTAAACCAGGGAAAGATCCTCTTTTTGTTACTAATCACCGTCCTGTTTCTTTGATAAATGTTGATCTAAAAATACTGGCAAAGATTCTAGCCAACAGATTGGCGAAAGTGTGGCAATGTTTAATAAGCTCAGAGCAGGTAGGACTTGTGGCTGATAGGCATTCCGCAGACCATATGCGGAAGCTGAGCCACCTTATTTCTGCATCCAGGGACTCTTCAGTGCCTTCTGCCCTGGTGTCCCTGGATGCAGAAAAGGCTTTTGATCGGGTATCATGGGACTACTTGTTTTATCTCATGCCAAAATATTGTATCCCTCAACAATTTATTCAATGGGTGAAGGTTCTATACACCCGACCGACAGCTTGTGTTCTCTGTAACGGAATGCTCTCTAATACTATAGTTCTGAATCAAGGTACTAGACAGGGTTGCCCCCTTTCCCCCTTTTTATTTAATCTTTATTTAGAACCACTCATTCATTACATTAATATCTCCCCTTCAATACAAGGTATCACGGTTGTATCTCATCAATATAAACTGTCAGTCTATGCGGATGACATCCTTCTTCATATTTTACACCCCTCTTCTTCAATAAAATCAGCTTTAACTGTTATTGAGCAATTTGGAAAATTTTCAAATTATAAGCTTAATATAGCTAAAATGGAGGTGATGCCGTTACAGAAATATACTTACTCATCGGAGGTATCCCAATTAGGTTTAAGATGGGTTAAAGATAATATGAAATATTTGGGGATATATCGCTCTACTCATAGTTCATGAATGAAACAAAATAATTTAGATAAAACCGTATCCCAAATTAGTAAGGATCTTAATCGCTGGATTACACTCCCTCTCTCTTTGTGGGGAAAGAGTAATGTAACAAAAATGAATGTACCTTCCCGGTTATTATATCCCCTTTATATGACCAATTTGTTTCTCCCTAAATCCTGGTTTTCCGAGGTGAATCGTATTATATCAAATTTTATTTGGGGTAAAAGAAAGCCGAGCAGAGTGATAGCAAATCTCCAGTGTAGTAAAGTAAATGGTGGTCTGCAGTTACCGGATTTTCTCCTTTATTATTATGCAATCACATGTTCGGTAATACTTAGATGGAGTCGAGGGATGTGGATAGAGGACCATCACAGTTATGTTCCACAATGGCTTCAAATCAAAAATGCATTGTGTGCCTCTCAGAGAATAGACATAGGTACTCTCATCAATGTAACTTCTAAGGATATCCCTAGAACCTTATAGGGTACATCCATTGGGATCACTCTTTAGGTCTTTAATAGGATAAATGCCAAACTCCAAATACCTGTGAAGAAAGACATCTCACAACCAATTCTCAGAAACCCCAATTTTAAGATTGGTGGTAAACCTTTAAATAAAAAATTCTGGCCTTTTAATCATAAAGCTAAATTAATTGATCTATTAAGTGATCAACGTTTATTGACATTCCAAGAGGTAAAGAATAAATATCAAATACTGGCTGAATTTGTTTTTAAATATCTTCAGTTGTCCCATATGTTTCATTCATACTTTGGGTTGGGGCCTTGGAATCAATACCTAGCTGGACCTGTACTACAGTCTACCTCATCACCACCTACATCAAAATTCATATCTTGTTTTTATCATCTTTTGAGAGACTATCTGGCGTTACACTAATGCCGCCCACGGTATGTGTGAGACCAAGCAATGCCTATTTCTGCTCCCGAGGAGAGGTCTTGGGATAAGATCTGGCAGCTATTATACTGAGATATGAAGTGGGATAGATATAGATTACTACAATTTTTTGTCATTCATGACTTATATTACACCCCAGTGAAATTATGCAAAATGGGGCTACTTGCTTCAAATTTATGTTCCAGATGTGGGGAAATGTCCGGTAACTTATTACATATATTATGGGAATGTAATAAGGTAATACCCTTTTGGGCAAGTATTAAAGATAATTTGGATCCTCTGTTGGGCCTTTCTGAAGCGTTCACACCTGAAATTTGTATTCTAGGTAATTATGGGTCAGTATTACTTGGGAAACAATGTAAACATATAGCTATGATATCTTTGTGCGCAAAAAAATTATTTTATGACATTGGCTCGACCAGGCAATACCCTCCAGGACTGAATGGATTAGAGAAATTCTTTTTGCCTTACAGGCTGAAAAAATTATAGCCCAGATGTCGGATAGATTACATTATTATAATGAAGTCTGGGCCCCTCTGCATACTTTGCTAACAATTTAGATACTTTCATAATATGGATAGTTGAAAGAGAAGATGACATTCTCTACACTAATTTTGAATGTTGAGGTGTACCTGGGGGGGAAGGAGGGGGGTTGTAGGGTGGAAGGGGGGAGGGGGAGAGATGGGAGGAGGAAAGACTAGATAAGGACAGTGGTGTTACAACATGTGTCATCGTACTAATCCTTTTATTTTTTGTTACTCTTTCTTCGCTTTTATTCCTGTATATTATAAAACTGTGGATTTCTGAAGGTAAATCTCAACATTTTAGATGTAAACAATGTTGGTAATTTTCTATTTTTACCTCTGTTTTGCCTTTTTTTTCTTATCCTCCTCTCTACAACTGAAAGTGTTCAGAATGTTTCTTCTGATTGTAACAGAAAAAACTCAATAAAGCTTACTTAATGTGTAAAAACACCACTGATATCTTTGTGCGCAAAAAAAATTATTTTACAACATTGGCTCGACCAGGCAATACCCTCCAGGACTGAATGGATTAGAGAAATTCTTTTTGCCTTACAGGCTGAAAAAATTATAGCCCAGATGTCGGATAGATTACATTATTATAATGAAGTCTGGGCCCCTCTGCATACGTTGCTAACAATTTAGATACTTTCATAATATGGATAGTTGAAAGAGAAGATGACATTCTCTACACTAATTTTGAATGTTGAGGTGTACCTGGGGGGGAAGGAGGGGGGTTGTAGGGTGGAAGGGGGAGGGGAGAGATGGGAGGAGGAAAGACTAGATAAGGACAGTGGTGTTACAACATGTGTCATCGTACTAATCCTTTTTTTTTTTGTTACTCTTTCTTCACTTTTATTCCTGTATATTATAAAAATGTGGATTTCTGAAGGTAAATCTCAACATTTTAGATGTAAACAATGTTGGTAATTTTCTATTTTTACCTCTGTTTTGCCTTTTTTGTCTTATCCTCCTCTCTACAACTGAAACTGTTCACAATGTTTCTTCTGATTGTAACAGAAAAAAACTCAGTAAAGCTTACTTAATGTAAAAACACCACTGATTGGTCCTGGGTAAGCAATGGGCTTTTGTAAGTCCACAAAACGGCAGGTGATGGGGCTGGGGGTACAACAAACAAAGGAAGCGATGAAACAAGAGGAAAAGCTAAAAAAACTAAAAGAAACCCCAAAAACTTAAAGAGGTGCTTGGTGGTATAAAATACTAAAGCAAAAATTAAATAAAACAGCATATAGTTTGTACTGTGACTGTAAGAATGCAAATCTGAATCTAGCAGAGGAGTTTTACTGTCATGTTTCTGGAAGGATGGTACATGCAGATGTAATAATGCTTAGTGGTAAATGTGGCCTCATGTTTCTGGAAGGAAGGCCCAATGCAGATATAAGATCACTTAGTGGGAAATGTGGCCCCACATTAGATAAAAGCCATTTTCAGCAGGTCTTTTATAAAGAGCATCAATTATTTATTTCTGTAGCAGAATGCAACCCTGTCATTAGCTAAAATATGATATGCTGCCATTGACAAGATCATATGCCGAGCATAGAGGAAGGGGATTTTGATTTTAAAAAGTAGGGAATTCACCAAGAACAATAAATTCTGCAGCACTGCAGATAGTCTGTGGTAGGTTGCAAGTTTTGTGGAAAATTCCACAGTCACAGAACCACAGAATTCTAGGAGTTTTGATCTAGAATGGGTATGAAGGCACAGACAGTAGGGTAACAACTTTCCTTGCTGACCAGATTATTCCTAATTCTGTAAAGAAGACCTAGGCCCAGATATTCAAAAGGGTTGCGCCATGCTCAATAGGGTTGCTCCAGCGCAAGTCCAAAAATGCGCCATTCTGCGATATTCAGTGGGAGGCAGATGCACCCCCCAAATTACGCTGAGCAAGAGTGCAATGATAATGAATGCATGCGCAACTGAAGGGGGAGGAACCATGCATACATGGCGCAGTGTGATATTCAACAACATGTGCCATGCGCAATAGGGGAGCAAGCGGAAGTTCTGTGATAGCGGAAATGAGCCAAAATAAAAAGGAACAAGGGAGAAGTGCAAGAACGCTACAAGGAAGGCACATGTGGCTGAACTCTAGCCAGACAAACAGGGCAGGAGGGGCACACAGGGCAGGACAGGGAAAGGGCACCCTGAACTCAAAGGCACAGGGAAGGTGTGGGGAGCCACAGCCACAGCCAGTGCAGAAGGGGGAAGTGCCACACAGCACTGAGGCCACCACAGGAAGGTGTTTCCGGTGCAGGGGAAGTAGCAGCGAGGACAGCAGGGGGAACACAGAAACAGCTGATGGGGGGAACACAAGCCAGAGACATGGCCAGTGCCACCATCCAGATGGAGGCAGTAATGAGGGGAGTGAGAAGACAGGCAGCAGCAGGGCGTGGCTGTGGAAGAGCCCATCGGTAGTATGCCCCCAACAGGCAGTACCGAGTCTGCACCAGCTCCGAGATGTACAGCGATACCGAGATCGTGGGCTGGTACTGCCTGAATCGGGCAATTCTGAGGTGGCTCTGTGAGCTGTGCAGTGATGTGATGCAGGCACCCACACGACAGAACCATGCTCTGTCAGTGGAGACTAAAGTGACAGCTTGCATGTGCTTGCTCACCATGGGTACCTTCCAGAGACCAGCAGGGGACACCACAGCCACTTGCCCATCGGCGTCATCCACTCACCCAATTCCTCAGCACACTGCTGCCACATGCTGCGGAGTACATCCATTTCCCCAACACACCGGTGGTGTGCACAGCAAACATACAGGAGTTCCACAGGGTAGCATGTATGCCTGGCATGCTAGGGGCAATAGACTGCACCCATGTAGCCATCCACACACCAACTGGCCTGGAGGGGGCCACATATATCAATCAGAATGGCTATGCAAGCATCAACTGCCAGGTGGTGTGCGATGCCAGAGGGCGCATAATCAGTGTCTGTGCCATGCACCCTGGGGAGCACATGATGCCTTCATCTGACACCAGTCAGCACTGTGCCACAGATTCGAGAGTGGGGACATCCCCACTGGCCACTTAGTGGGTGAGTATGCAAACCGCATGGACAAACATGGAGCTTGGGAGGGGCATGTTCAGAGGTGACATGGGTAGTGGCCTACATGGCCCAAGGCAGGGTGATGCTGACCACCAAACTAACCTCCACCCTCTACACACAGGTGAGAGTGGATACCCACTCCGTCCCTGGCTGCTTACACCATACCGGCGGCCTGCGACCCCATCACAGCAACGCTACAATGAGGCACATGCCACCACATGCAATGTCATCGAGTGGGTGTTCTGGATACTGAAGGCACGTTTCCATTGCCTGGACACCTCCGGCGGTGCCGTACAGTACAGCCCCTCAAAGGCCTGTGGGCTATTCCTGTCCTGTTGCATCCTGCACAACATGGCCAATGACTGTGGGAAAGCTGTACAGGTCAAAGAGGGGGACAGCGATGGGGATGATGAGGACGCTGGTGATGATGGTGATGGGCAGCCCTCCCTTGGGCGACGGGACCCCCGACTGCTCCGGCTGGCACAGCTGCACCGGGACACCATCACAAAGAAGCACTTCAGCCAACCCAGGTAAGTCATGGGGCCATGTGCAACCACCAGTGGCAAAGGCAAAACCAACAAACATGCATGGACACACACCAGGGGTGCATCCCATCGAAGGAAGTGGCCAAGCATGGAACCGCACACACCGCCAGGGATGGGTGAGGTCTAACATGGCACGCAGTCATATACACACACACACACACACACACACACACACACACACCTCACAAGACATGCACAAAGGGTAGGAGGCACGCTGGCCCAGCCAGCCACCCCTAGACACACACATGTCCACAGACCACCACGCCCACTGCCTGTCATTATGCATGTGTCAGACTCTGGGCACCATTGCACACTGGTGTACAGTGCAAAGCAGGCATCATCATGCACATGCAACAGCGGACAGCAGCCGGGAGGGTGTGCAGATGGAACGGTGTGTGTGTGTGTGTGTGCAGGGCCAGGTACCCCACCCATGCATTGCCCACTGAACGACACAATGCACACAGGGCAGCATCAGACAGCAGCCATGCTGGGAGACAGGTCAGTCATGTGCATACAGTGTCAATGTGGCCACAACACGGATGCGTGGACAGCCCCACCAAAACCCGCCAGCAGTGACAGGCTGACCACTGGCCTCATGGGGTGGCACCGACGGTCCCCTAGGGGTTCCACTGCATGAATGCAACCGTGCTCATGCAGGGGTCTGCAGCACACCGAACATGCCTGCGCCAGGCATGCTCGGGATGCCCACAGCTGAACCCGGTGTCAACAAGGATGGTGTTGCACGACACAGGGAATGGGGGGTGTACATTGCACTGCATGGTGTCTGCGACACATGGGCAAATAACTGTGTGCCCATTGTGGCCATGACAGCTGTGAATGTCTGTGTCTGCTTGTCAATGGCAGCGGTCACATCCTCCTGCAACCGGTCCATCTCTGCCAGGAGCAGAGTGGTGTCTCTGCTGCACCACTCCTCTGCCTGGTGCAGAGCCACACTCAGTGCATCCACCGCCATCACAAGCCGCATCTGCTGATTGACTGATGCTTGCAGTATGCAGGTGTGCTCATCTAAGAGGTCATCTACCTGATCAGCATGCTGTCCCTCAGGGTGTTCGTGGCCCTGATGCTCATCACCCCTTGAGGTTGGGTGCTGCACACCAGGGCCAGGCCTGGGCATGTCCACAGGTGGTGCACTGATGCCGCCCCCTGACACTGTACCCCCATGGCCATTGGCCGACTGCTGATGCTGCCCCTCTGACTGCCACTCTCCAGGGCTCAATGGTGCTGCTGCAGTGGCCGCAACAGTCCCACTGTCCTGGACACACACAAGTGCTGCCCCACTGGTGCAGACAGGCACAGGCTGGGACTGTGATGACACGCAGGCCTCCATGGAGGCACCACCAACAGCCATGGCCATGATGTCACCTGCTGTGTGGCCATCCTGTGGCACACATGTGTCACTGCCCATGACGTTAGCTCCATCATCATCGGTGATGGATCCGGCATCAGCCCGAGTCTCAGCATGCTGGCATCCATGGATGCTGGCACACTGGGACACAGGCAGGGCCTCCTCCGCACCTGCTCCACCAACATCATTCCGGATGTCCAGGTGGGCCCACTGTTGCTCTGACCCCCATATTCCTGTGGAGGTGGACGGACCCTCCTCCATCTTCATGTTACTGGCCTCATTGGAGAAGCCCAACCACCACTGACCCATGCAGACACTCAGGAGCTGTAAGGGAAAAAAAGTAGCACTACTGCATGTGACCTACCCTGTCCCCCCCAATAGACAGACCATGACCTACCATGCAGTGACGGGCTACCACCCATCTGGAATCCACCACCCGGAACACCCTCAATGGCACAACGCTGCATGCTGCCAGCAACCCACTCTTCCTGTGGTGTCAGGCGTTGCACCTCCGGCTGTCCCCTACTGGTTGCAGGCCATGCTGCCCTGATGGCAGCCACCTTCTCTTTAATCCTCCGCCTCTCTGTGCCCATCTTCTTTTTGCACTCCTGCACGGAGTGCTGGTGGCTGCCATGCAGGTTGACAGCACATGACACCTCCTCCCATGCAGCAGCATGGGCCTGTGGTGTTCTCTGGCGTCTGCTGGGAAGCGGCTCCTGGTTGAGGTAGACCTCAAACAGGGCATCTGTCTCGGCCTTTGTAAAGCTTGGTCTCCTCTTCCTCCCACGACTCTGTTCCTCTTCCTCCACCACACGATCAGTCATGATTCATCCTGTGAGAATGACAGGTGTTACCTGTGACTATGCAGAGATGGCACGGAGGCATGCTGTTGTTTGGAGCCAGGTAGAGCTCACCAACCTGGTGGCGATAGTTGAGCCCCATTCTGGGGCTTTGTTTGGAGAGGCACCCCTGGACAGGGCCAGGAGTGTGGTCTGGCAGGAGGTGGCCAACACCCTGGAGGAGGCCACTGGTATGGGGTAGACGGTGGAGCAATGCCGCCACTGTTATGGGGACCTGAGGCACAGGGACCCAGATCTGCTTGCCCACCTGTGGGCACATGCCAGGAGGGGCATGGTGCCACGGCCAGGTAGATGCAACATCCATACACTTTTATCGTCCATACGGGTATCATGGTTGCATGTGTCCGGCACATGGGGGGGCTGTCTGGTGTTGGCTGTGGTGGTGGTATCGGTGTGTGGGGTGGATGGGTATGGCTGTGTGGGATTGCACACACACGGGGAGGGGGGACTTTGCTACTGGATTGTACTGATGTTCCTCTCTCCATGTTTGCACCTTAGGGCCAGAAGAACGTCAGCGCAACAGGACAGGAGGTGTCACATGGAGGAGCAGCGTGACAGGATGGGTGATGGTGGTCTGCGGTGCGTGAACTAGCCTGATGGTGGTGAGTGCCTTACATCCATGATTACTATTGCATGCTGTATAACTGGACGGGCAGTGGGGCATGGCCACCATCCATTGACACCACTGCCATGCACACAACTTGTTACAGTCAGCACTGTCCAGTGGCACTGCATGTCTGGGAGTGTGTCAACGGTGGTCCATGCGTGCACCGGGCACATGGCTGTGGCACTGCCTTCACACCACATAGCCAAGTCACTGTACAGCCATGGTGGTGCTGTGCAGGACATAGGTGGTGGGTGTGTGCAATGGTCCACATAACTGATGGCCGCCTGGGTGAGCAGGTCTTGTGGACACAGTCACTGTGGGTGGTCGCACACCATCACAGGGGCATGGCACATGGCTGTATGCCATGCACAATGGGTGGGCTGCAGGGGGATGGACATTCACACCTATTGACTCTGCTCCCTTGTCCTAGGTGGCCGGTGACTCCTACAAATACAGCAGGGTATTAACGAGCTGCTCCAGGTGGTGAGGGAGACACTGCAGCTCCTTCAGTGCATGCACCAAGATGGGGTCAGGAGGAGATGAAGGAGGAGGCATCGGCGCCAGGAAGAGGAGGACCGGGGCGGCCGTTGATGTCCCCATGCCCCAACTATCACTTTCCCCCCTTTGACCCACCCTCACACCCCTTCTTCCCTCTCCCATATGTTCACCTCTGCCCCTTACCCACCCCCACCTGTAATGTAGCCCTTTCACCCCTCTTGTAAATAATTGTAAATAGTTTTTCTTGACATCTTTTCAATAAATGCATTTTGTTATGACAACTGTGGTGGTCTCTGATTTGAGGCGGGCTACAGGTGCTCAGCTGCAGTGGTGTGCATGGCATCAGGGGTGGTGCATACATGGATGTGTGTGTGTGTGTGTGTGTGTGTGTGTGCAGGTGAACCACTTATGGTGTGGGCAGGGGGATCAGTCACTGTCTGTGGTTTGTGTGTTGTACTCTGTGCATTGGATGCCTGTGTGCAGTGGTCCATGGGGCCTGCACTGTGTGCATGGCACCCCTGTCAGACCATCCATAGCCTGTGCAGCTGACACCCTTGCATGTCTGTGATATGCACAGTCTGCTGGTGTGTCAGTGGTGGCTGTCCATGATGGATAACAACTGTACCCGGCACAATGCCAGGTTGCCTGCCATCACCAGTATGGTGCACTTCTGCCTCCGGTGGCACTGTGGCCTCCACTGTTGTTGTCCCCCATCCATGCTGTCACTTGTGTCTGTTGCAGGGGATGTGCTCCAGTGTCTGTCACTTGTGCTCCAGCAGCATGCTGGTGGCATACAGCTTCATGGTGCCTGTGCAGGGTGGCTGGCACACCTGTGCAATGTAGGGGTGCTGGCCATGTGTACACATCAGCTGTGGCCACTCACCAGTGGCTTGGTTGACCTGCTACTGTGTCCCTGTGTTGGTGTGCCCTTGGGTATGGGTGGGTGTTTGTCCATGCACTGTCTTGCATCCTGTGTGATGCATGCCTCCATGCTACACTGTGCATGTCTGTGCTGGCTGTTGTGGCCAGTGCGGGGATGGGATGTGTCCTCAGGAGGGTGTGCAGGGTGCTGTACCACTGGAGGTGGGATCCGGGGCATGCCCTGTCACATGTGGGGTACCTCGTGCGCTGACGCATGGTTGGTCTCTCAGCTGTACCTCGGGGGGGACGTGCAGGGTGGCAATGTGTATGCATCTGTTGCATCACTGTCTGCTGCTGCCCACTGCAGGGTGCTCATGGTGGGGCTGCCTTGCATGGCTCCATGGTGCACAGGGTTGCATTGTCACAGTGGGGGTGGTGGTATGCATGGGGTGTCCTGCACTGTTGGGCGCTACTCCTGGGTAGGGTGTATGGGGATCATGGTGCAAGGTGTGCTCTGCATTGGTGGGATGGTGTGGTACGGGGTGGTCGGCCCTCCTTGTGTGCTGGTCACAACTTGTCATGGGGTGTGCTGGGGCACCATGGCCCCAGCTGTGGGTTGGTTGCTGGTATCCATGGGCCATGGTTATTCCAGCTCTCCCCCAGTTGTACAGTGCATGGGGTGTGGGGGAACGATGTCTGTTCTGTTGTGTGTTCCTCTGCCCATCTGTGGCATGGGTGCTGGGCCCCTGCATCCCTGGTTGTGCTGTTGCATTGCTGCCCTGCTGAAGGGAGCATCCCTGGTTGTGCTATGGCACATCTAGACTGCTCAGCTGAACATCCCTTGTTGCACTATGGTGCAGGTGGTGCGATATTCAGTCATCGGAAGTAGGCGCATCTTGGCCTGCGCAGTTTTTGAATATCGCGCTTCTTGTGCATGGGCGCAGTGGACTTGCACTTGCTCCTGCTGTTGTGCACTTTTTGGGCACAGTTTGAATATCTGGGCCCTAGTGTGACACTGGCAGTCTAAGTTATTTTAGAGATATGCTTCCCTAAAGCGAGGTTTTAATCTAGAAGGAGTCCCAGGTATTTACAGGTATGCTGATTCTGTAATACTCTTCAAACTCAGATTCAATAAGTATTGTACTTTGAAGAAAAAATTGGGTGACAGAATATTTCCATTGACTTGACGAGTTGGGGAACTCAACTGACCACTGATCTTCTTTCCCCCAAAATATGTATATATGCTCTCAAAGAAGTTCACCATCCATGGATCTAAGTTTCTGCTGTATGACAAATACTGTAGCATTACTGTGGTTTTACTGTCATTAAATACAGTAGTAGTTGTTCTGGTGAGTTAAGTCAAAACCTGTTTGTAGCTTTGTCTGCTTTGATACCAGGTAGTGGTCATGGAAGCACAGTACAAGACAATGATGTCTGTGTACATCTGACAACATTGGAGGGTGCAATGTTTTTGGATGACATTTACGAAGTTGGAGCACAGCAGTGCACCCAGAATGAATCCTTTTAGTATCCCATCTTTGAATGGAGTGGGGGCTGATAACATGGATCCATTTTTTACATCTGATTTGGGAGACAGTTACTGAACCGAGCAAGGAAAGAGTCATGCCAAAATCACAAAGTTTGTTGAACAGGGTGGTAAGGATAATCAGGTCAAAAATTTAAATCAACAAATACTGGGACTACTACTTATTTTGTGTCCATAGTCACTAATTCCTTATTTCAAAGTTGGTGGGGCTAGTGTGGAACTGTAGACAGGGACAAATCCAAATTGGCTGTCAAAAAGTAAAGGGAAATGTGTAATTAAATTATGAGAAATTATGAAAATGATCCAGCTGTATGGCACTAAGTGGTAGGAGATGCTCTGGCACACTGGTGACCAAGGCTCACACCACATGCCAGGAACATCAGGAGCAGAGACTGGCAGGGAGGGAAAAAGCACATCTGTGAAGACTCTTTCCTTCCTGGAAGGGAGGAGACATGCACTGCTCAAAGACAGTGTGGTGCCAGAAGGTAGCATAGGACAATGTTGGCATGGGTGAACTCACACTGGTGAGCCCCACCCCATGGCTCAAAGTGGGGATGGGGAGATGGGTGGAGAGAACAGGGCAGAATGCATGAGCAAGGGAGCCTTGGGTGATGCCTCCCTGTATGCCCCCCATACCACTTGAGCCTCATCCAAAAACACATAGACATCCCAGCTCCAGGTGCCCAGACATTGGTTTCTGTGGCATGCTTCTTCCTCTACACCAGTGCCCCTTGGGAGGAGGGGGCACCTGATTAGGGAGAGAACTGAATTGGGCACCAGAAGGACTCACTGTAATCCTATGTAGCTGGCATCAATAAGAGCAAAAAGTATGAGAAGATGTATAATATTAAATAAAACAGAACAATGGCAGCCAAGCTTTACTCAGTTTTGGAAAAGGAAAAGTTAAAAAAATGCTGGTAATCTTTACTGACCAAAAGTGCTGAAACTCTCCAAAAGATAGTCAAACAGCTCCAGGTCTCGCACTTGTACCAGAAAGCACTCACTCACCCCGAATTCATGGTTTTCCTTTTTCTTTTTTTTTTCTTGTTTAGTGATGCTGAAAGTTACCTGATTGACAATATTGGAGACTGAAGATTGGTACAGCATGCATGGGTAATCACAAATGTTGGAGAATGAAGTTTGGTACAGCATGCATTTTTAATCACAGTTCAAGTATCTCTATGCTGCCTCACACATGTGCCTCTGATCTGTCATGGGGAACGACCATGTATGCAAGAGGGGTTTCAGACATCAAGCTTCATCAGTCATTGGATTTCATGTGAGGCCACCAACAAGAGTGGCAATAAGTGACAATTGTGTTGGTAGTTTTTAGATGGAGACACCCACCCAGAGGGATCTAGACTGAAGCCACTATATTTGATTTTACATAGGCCACTGAATAGTCATCATCTGACTTTTAGTCACCATCTACCTCAGCCAGATTTGATTCTGTGATGTGATTTGCATCAAATCATTTCCATTTAGTCCTGCTCACAAATATCTATATTATTTTTTCATGAAGGAGTTGTTCACCTAGCTTTTTGAACACAATATCTTAAGAATGATATACTGGATTATAATCAGACTTGCCATGAGTATGGCACACCACACATACTGTAGGCCATAGTCATGCACAGAGTTGTAATACAATGAGAAGATGACATTGGATAGGGTATAGTCAACAGTGTTTATCTGTTTTCCTGAAGTAGTGCAGGAGGCAGCCCACCTCTTTTGTAAAAGTGTAAATTGACATTCACCACTAAACATTTTTTTGTACTTTACATATAATAGATCAGCCCAGAACAGATCAGCTGAGATGCATTGTTTGGTTTAAGTGGGACCATGTTTCTGCCTATTTCCACCTCTGGATAATCTGGAACATCTGGAAGTTAAGAGATTTGCTCAAGAACACACTGAATATTTGGCACAGATTGAACATGTGATCTGCTGGTTATAAAACTGGTTTACTAACCACTAGATAGACCAAACTGCTTCTGCCACTGGCCCATTGTACAGTCAACAATAGCATGACTATGACAGTGAGGAAAACTGTTGCTCTACATACACTAGTGACTATCCTGGAGTATGGACACATCCTATTCAAAGGTGCCTCATCATCCAATGAAGCCTTGCAGTGCCATAGACTGATACACCTGTCCAGAACTCCAATACTATATGTTCTAATTCTGTTGGCATCCCAAGGGTTAAATGTCACACTATAACATTTACTAATATGCTTTACATGTGTCAAGACTAACACATATTTACCAGTGTCACCTTTATCCTGCTCTGGGAATTACCTCCCTTAATGCCAAACTCCTTTACACATGGCCTACCATGTTAACCTTTAATGTAAGTACTGGATTACATAACACATTATTCAACTTGTTGCATCCCTAGGAATCAAATGACAATCTATGGTCCTCCAGGGTGCATTTCCTCACAGACATAAACCAAACTCAAAAGCAGGAGAAAGAGCATTTAGCTTCCTAACACCACATACCTAGAACAGCCTTCAACTCACTGTCAGGCAATCATCAAGCCATACCTCCTTAAACAGAGCCTAAAATCCTAAATTGGCAACTCAGATATTCGTACTTGTTTTCTAAACTAATAGCCCAGTACCTTATTCATCCACCCAGGACACTGCTGTATGCAGATCATTATAAGACTTAGTCTACCATTCTCGCTGACCAAAAATCAATCAATAAATCTGTGTGTCTCTTAGCAGGAAAATCTTGTGTCCATCCACCCTCTCATATTCCATTTGCACCACTGTTTAACAATACGGATTTCTTTTACAGACAGCAACACAAGCTGGGGGCTCACATAGAAATAAAAATCAATGGGTGCTATGCACCATGGGGTGGAAGGAATGCCTCCCCAATAGGTGCGTACATGAAAGTATGAACCAACACCAGCCACCTGTCCCCCCCTCCCCACAACGTGCAGAACTGCGCATAGTGGCCGAGGTGAAGTAGCGGACCAAGGCAGGCATCCAATCAGATGCCCATCCTTGGTCCCATAGTGGATCACCAGCGCATGAAGGCATGGGTCTGGGTGTATGACTAACTAACGCAGGCACCTGGACCCATGTAGCTATGCCCCATTGGCTTGAGGACCTCCTGCCTGAGCCCTGATGCACCATGGCCTCCTGCTGTACAGCCAAACGACCACCAGCAGGACACCCGCCCCAAGCCCATACACCAGCCCCCCCCACACTAAGTTCCTGTCCCACTAGTGTAAGTGCATCACCCCCAGCACATATATGCCCCATCCCCGGTGAAGAAATAGCAACCCCCCAGCAAACGTATGCCCCATCCCTGGTGAAGTCATAGCAACCCCACACACATGTGTGCTGCATCCCCAGTGAAGTAATAGCAACCCCCCCACAGCACACATATGCTCCATCCCCTATGAAGTGATAGCAACCCCCACACCCACACACATGTATACCCCATCCCCGGTGTAGAACAAGACATCCTTACCACACATACAGAGGTGCCCCAGTCCTCACACCCCCTGAACCTGGTACCCCAGCTTCATCATTGGTGGCCATTGGACCCTCCACCCACCCACCCACGGCACCGCCAACCCACCCAACCCCATACCTGATAGTCATTGTTGCGGGCATGGACGGCAACAGCATATCCCTCCTCACACCTCCTCAGCTGCTGGCCATTTGACCAATATTGGGAGGACGCTGCCTATTTATAGCAATATGCTACCAGCATTAGTTGGACAGCCAGCAGAAATGGAGGTGTGTGGATGGCGGTTGGCCATTCAGAGCTGCGGCACCTACTGGCTGGTACAGGGGATGGGGGTGTGGTGTTGCCGGTGCTATGGGGGAGCCACTTGCCACCAATGAAGGGGCAGGGGTTTAGGGATTGGGGGTCGGGGACTGGTCAGAGTGTGTTCTACATGGCTGTGTCCACCATGTCGGGGCTCTGGTTGGGGATGAATGGGTAGACTGTTTGGGGGCTATAATGTCTGCACAGGATCTGTGCTTGTGCATGGCGGGTGACATTAGGCAGAAGGGGTGCAAACAAGCAGTGCACAGAAGCAGTGTTACAGCTGTAAACAAGGGTTAGACTCAGCAATGTGAGGTATGATATCTGATAACACCAATAACAAGAGATTGTAGCAGCACAGCAATGTATTCTGTGGGTGTGGTTTACCATGTGGGCAGCAGCGAGTTGGGTGAGCTGGGCCAGAGTGTGGCCGTATTTGATTATGTTGTGCCATGGTTGTTGAATGTGTCTGACTGTGCTCATGTGCACTGGTATAGTGGAGGATCCCTACTGTACATGTTGCTGGCTGCATGTGTGCTTGGTTTCTATTGCTTGTAGCAATGTGTTGGTATCTCTCAGTTGTCTTTAGTGGGTACATATGCAGGGTTGGCGCCCATACTAGGACAGGGCTGTGGAGTGTGTGTGTGTGTGTGTGTGTGTGTGTGTGTGTGTGTGTGTACATACGGGACAGGGGTGGGGAGGGTTTACTGGCTGCTGCCAGGACCGGCCAGGTGGTCTGTGTACATGGGGCTCTGTTCGTAGGGCAGTTGTGGCAGAGTCCACACTGCCATATCCAGTGCCTTCCTATGCCCCCCTGTGTGAAGCACTATGTGACTTTGTACATGGCGTGTAGTGTGGGCATGCCCCAGTCCCTCCCCCCAGATCACCCTAGTATGGATCTGCTACTCAACTGGAGAATCCGGTGTATGCTCACCTTTGGTGAATGCCACCTGGGATCTGCAGCCCCCCCGCTGCATTGCATTCTTATGTAGCTATGCCTAGGCACCCAGTATATGTAGTGCATTGGCATAGTGCATAGGGCCCATATGCTGTCTCTGCAGTGACATTTCGGAATCGAAGTACATTACAGTAGCAATCGCTGTTGCCACTGTAATGTACCAGCGGGACCCTGATACTGATTTCTCGGGGTCTTGCACCCCCTTCCTGAATCAACTCCAACTCATAGTTGATTATATTTACTACATGGGGTATGGGGGGGCAGAGCTCCCTGCATGGGGGGTTCAGGGGGGAAGCCCCCCGAAAAGAAACAAAGTTTTCCTGGAGGGGTCTATGCCAACTGCAATTGTGGTTGACATAAATCTTTCACTGTAAGGTTTCTCCACAGTAAAGTTGTCACTGTGGCATCATACATCCCATAGGGCCCAATGTGTGCATATACCCTGGAGTGTTTAATATGTAGAAACAGCACCTTGTATCCATAAAATGGGGTATGGATCAGCACCATGAATTACAGGACCAGAGGTTTCAAAGCAGTACAAAATGTTGTTGCTGTGTATCAACATTTTTAAAACAAGCTCATCCACATCTGTGACAG
Organism: Neoceratodus forsteri; assembly: GCA_016271365.2. Classification (NCBI taxonomy): domain Eukaryota; kingdom Metazoa; phylum Chordata; order Ceratodontiformes; family Ceratodontidae; genus Neoceratodus; species Neoceratodus forsteri. Next base: position 1,677,751,676 of record CM057449.1, read on the forward strand.
GATTTCGTGAATGTTTCCAAGCCACCTGCACATCATTTGAATCGTGCTACACTTTAGCCATTTGAGTTGTTAATGCCAGCAGCACATCCCTCCTCACAACTCCTCAGCTGCTGGCCATCCAACTGATGCTAGGAGTATGCTGCCTATTTATAGCAGCATGATCCCAGCATCAGTTGGAAAGCCAGCAGCCAAGGAGGTGTACTGAGGGATGTGCCACTGGCTGTGTATGCCCACTGCACCGACTGTCAGATATTGGGGTTGGGGGGTGTTGTCAGTGCCACGGGTAGGTAGGTGGTCCACTGGCCACCAAAGGTCACTCTGGGGTACCGTGTTCCAGTGTCAGTGTGTGGATCTGGTCACCTCTGTGTGTGCAGGAGGGATGTAATTTGTTACAATGAGGACGGGGCATACATGTGTTGAGGGGGTATGCATTAAATACAACAGGGATGGTGCATACATATGTTGGAGGGCATGCACTAAATACAACTGGGATGGTGCATACATGTGTTTGGGGTGTATGCAATATAACTAACAGGGACTGGGTGTACATGTGTTGGGGGCTGCACTGAAACAACGGGGATGGTGCAGCTGTGTGTGGGGAAGTTTGCATTGAGACAATGGGGATGGGGCATACATGTGTTGGGGGTATGCACTAAATACAATGGGGATGGAGCATACATATGTTGGGGGTATGCATTAAATACAATGGGAACAGGGCGTACATGTGTAAGGGGTATGCAGTATGACTGATGGGAACAGGGCATACACGTGTTGGGGTGATGCATTTACAGCAACGGGGACAGGGACAACATGTGGGGGGATGGCATAATGGCCTTAGGCGCGGGTCCTGCTGGTGGAAGTTTAGCTATGAGGTGAGAGGCTGTGGTGCAACAGGGACTCAGGCAGGGGGTTCTCTGGCCAACAAGGCATGGCCACGTGGGTCCGGATGCCTGCATTAGTTATTCACGCACCTGGACCCATGTCTTCACGCACATGTGATCCACTATGGGACCCAAGCCAGAGATTCGATTGGATGCCCATCTGGGTCCGCTACTCCACCCTGGCCACCCTGTGCAGTTTTGTGCACTGGGGGGCCACCGACAGGTGCCCTGTGGGTGCATGTAGTACTGAATACCATGTACCCAGCACCTGTCTGGGGCTGTGGATCTACGCAGGTGGGGTACACACCTTTGATGTGTACCTTCTGCCTCATTCATCTATAGCCCCCATATATTGTAAGCATATATATATCACAACTACAGAGCTACAGTTTATGAATTCCTATATTTCAAAGTGTTTCTCTGAATGTGGGTGGAAAATGAATGTATATTTACAGTGTTTGAGCAATGGACACAACACAGTGAAAATTGCCAGTCAGAAATTTAGGCAACTATTTTTTCATTTTACGAGGAGGAATAGAGTCACGTGGACCAATCTATCCTTAAGATTCCTCCCCCTCTGAAGAGTAATCCTTGGCATTTGCTTAGATGCAACATCAAGTCTCAAGTCTAACTATAATAAGTACCAATGTTTTAATAATATGTCCAACTTTTGGTGCTAGAGAATTGTGCTTGGTCACAAAAGTTAATATGTCCTTATTCTCATCGTTTTCTCCACCTTGCAACAGTGATTCCTGAATAAGGCTTCTTGCATTTAATAATGCTTCTGAAATAAGAGGTGCCTCATATCCCCTCTCCTAAAATCTCTTGGTCAAATCCCTGCTCACTTGCTGAAAGGTGTTATCTGTGAAGTAGATTCTTTTTGCCCTAATAAAGTGTCCCTTCAGAATGTTCCTTACCAATGCAGACAGATGGCAACTGTTCCTTTTATTTATTTATTATGATCTCGAATTGCAAATATCTATGAGTCAGAGACTCTTTTACATAGGTTCCATGTCAATCAAGACAATAAGAGTATATATATATATATATATATATATATATATATATATTCAGCAGAAAACTCATTTTAACGCGTCAGTTAGGACATTCCACAGTGACACCCCAGCCCCTCCCAACCAGCATCGGGGTGTGCATTAGGTCATCAGCCCTAACTCTCACCCCATCACATGTGTAAGCAAGCTGAGGTATAGGAGAATGGGGTGAGAGTTAGGACCGATGACCTAAAAAGCACACCCCAATGGATGCTTATGGTCAGGTTGGGGGCAAGGGGGGATTTCAACCCTAACACCAAATTTCCTCACTTTTGTTAGTGTGGAACAACCCTAACTGATGCAATAAACAGATTTTTTTGCCATGAATTTCCCTTCTTTTTGAGAATGAGGACTATAAATAGTGAATAGAATGTGGTGGTGGGCGCACGGTCCTTTCGGGCGCTACACTCCCACCACGTGATGTCTTGTGACATAGTAACAGTAACTGCAATGAAAACACAAGTGCTAGCAGTTACACATATGGTGACGCAAATGGAAATGGTAACACAAAGGTTAATAGAAATGCAAGCGCAAAGTGATGCCAAAGCGAACAGTGATACAAATGGAGATGCAAGCACGCACGGAAATGCAAGTGTTAACGCACACGGTCACTATACCGCTATTGTAAATGCAAAAGTTAACTGTTACAGCAACAATAACGCCAAAGGGAACAGAAACGGAAAGGTAAACGCAAGCACGTATGGAAATACACACCGTAACATGCACGGTCATGGTACTGCAATTGGAAATGCAAATGGTAACAGTAACAGATAAAATAACACCAAAGGAAACAGAAACGGAAACGCGAACACAAGCATGTACAGAAACACAAACCATTACACGCACGGTCACAGTACCGCAATTGTAAACACAAATGGTAAAGGTAACAGCAACAATAACACCAAAGGAAACAGAAATGCAAGTGTTTATGGAAACGCAAACTGTAATGCGCATGGTCACGGTACCACAACTGGAAATGCAAATGGTAATGGTAACAGCAACAATAATGCCAAAGAAAACAGAAACGCAAATGCAAGCGCATATGGAAATGCAAACCATAATGCACACGGGCACGGGAACACATTTGGAAGCGTAAGTGGTAATGGTAGCAACAATGATGATGCAAAATGAAAGACAAACGCAAACGAAAATGCAAATGGAAGGGCAGCCGCAAACACAAATGGTAATGTGCACGGTGACGCAAAGTGAAACACAAAAAGAAACAGTACTGTAGACACAAATGGTAACAATAACGCAAACACAAGCGCAAATGAAAACACAAAAGGTAACGCACACAGTGGCGTACATGGGAACGGTAATGCAAACGGGTTCGGAACCGCAAGCCGAAACAGTAAGGATAACAGTAATGTAATCGCACACCCTGGTTTTCCCCAACAGCTGTATAGAGAAACCCAGTGAGTACAAAGAATGTATGCATAATAATGGGGCTCGGAGTAGAAAATGAGGAGTAGGAATACTAAATTGCTTATATCTCAGGAACCATACGACATAGAAAAACATTTTTAATTTCATATGAATTATGACTTTCCTGGCTAGCTTTACACTTAGCCTCCATTTGGGGGGGGCTAAGCATTTTTCTGACAAAAAGTCTGTATCTTGCACAGTTTCCGAGATACAGGCCCCGAAAGGCGCGGCAGATGCCGTAATGTTATCCTATGGGAAAAAATGTGAACTTCAGAGTGCCGTAACTTTGCCGCCCTTCACCAAACCACCAAAAGGCATATCTGTGGGATGTTGGCTTTCTTCCCTCCAACTTGCAGCCCAAAAGACCAAACTGTTATTTTGCAGCAAGGTGGCAAAGAATTCCTGTCATTTTGGCCATAGTGTTGAAAATTAGTGTTGTGATTTGTGACACCTTTCACAAAAATTTGTGACAGTATCGCAAGTGTGGCACTACTTTGCAACACTACTTTTCCCAAAAATTTGAAAAACATATTTTTGGGGTGTTTAACCCCAAAATAAAGTCATGGCTAGCATACTCAGGGCTTGACTAGGTAAACACAAAAAAAATTATGTCCCTAGATGGTCCCAATTTTAAATGCCAAGTATTTCTGTGATCAGTAACTGAAAACAAAATAGCAGATTTGTGACACTACTAGGGCCATTTGTGACACTAAAAAGGGCATTTGTGACACTGTTGAACTTTTTGTTAACTTTTCCCATTTACTAGAATGGGAAACTTGTTTTTTGAATAACTTTACAACCGTTCAATATTTTTTCACAAAATCATCAAAAGGCACATCGGGGACCCCGGCTGCATGTTCCCTGAAGTTTTTGGACCAGTTGCATAAACTGTGCGACCTGTAGGCATAAGCAAAGAATGCACAAAAACACATAATTGCATGCCAGAATGTCGCTTAATAACTCCACAACTGTATATCCGACCAGTACAAAAGTTGGCATATCTGAAGATCTATGGCTACACTCTGTGTCTGCCAAATTTCAGGCAAATCTGTTTACCAGTGGCAAAGTTATTAAGGTGCAAAGTTTCACCACTTAACTTAAATGGGGTACTCAACCCTAACTATGGTAGCACTACCATGCTACCATTATATACAGTGTGTGTATATATATATATATATATATATATACACACACACACATATATATATATATATATATATATATATATATATATATATCTATCTGTATATATACAGTATATACACACAATAGGGGTGAGTGGTAAATGAGTGAGATAAAACAGCGTATCATCCACTGCAGTGTAATATTTTTACCCTCTGCTCTACTGTGATGATATCAGCCATTTGCACACACAGGTCACAAAAGGTCACTGATATCATCACCCTAGGCAGCTTTCCCCTCAGCATGCAAGAAACACCTGTCTTGTTACCATAGACACAAATGCAAAACTACCTGAGAGGTCTCACTGCTGCCTACAGCTAATGCAGTGAGCATTACAAAACACACCTATCCCCCCCAACTTCCAGCTCATTACTGTGATGCTCTCAACTTGATGCAGCCAGAATTCCAAACAGCACAGCTTCACAGAACAGTCTAAACTACTGCCTGCAGCTAACTCAACTACCACTGAAACACACTCTCACTTGTTCCTCAAACTCTGATTCTCACCCATTACAATTACTGTGACAATCTCAAATTTCACTGCAGCCAGAATCCTAAAGAGCACAATTTCACAGAACACTCTGCAATCTGCCTGCAGCTAACTTAATTACCACTGAAAACAGTATCAGCTGTTCTGACACTCTGCCTTTCAGCTCATTACAATTACTGTGATGCTCTTTACTTCACTGCAGCCAGACTGCTAAACAATACAGCTTCACAAAAGTATGTTTCTCACTCCTATCTAAAACTAACTCATTTAGCATTGCAAAACACACTCATGTGTCTCTCAGAGTTTATAACACTGCCAGCCCATTCAGAAAAGCTCACACACAGAATGAGCAAACACATAAACAGGAAAAGAACACAAGACAGCATAACAAAACTTCTGAAACTCTTGGCCTTATTGTATATATCGAATACATGATGGTCAGATCATGTGCTATGGCAAATATTGTCACTCCTGCATCATGAGCTTGGATATCTCACTCTGCAGGAGAGACAATATTTGCCATATCACAGTCATGCCCATCATGTATCCCCTATTTATGCAATAGGGGTGGACATATATTCAGTGTAATAAATGCATTTACCTGAGTCACTGTATGTATAAATACATTTATACATACAGTGACCATTTATACATACAGTGCCAGACTACTTCCTAGTTTAACACACTTTCACTTTCTCACATACAGTCAATACTGCTGTCTACAAATCTTTCCCCATCCACAGTAACTCATCTAGTTCCAAAATCTGTTTTCTAATTTTTTTTAAATCTCTCCCCAGCATCATCCATCTAAATCCATTCCTCACATCAAAAAAAAAGATATAATAACACACCATGATGCAGTATGTGCCACTCACACTCTTCTTGCCACTGTCTCCTTCCTAACTGCATCCCACACTGCCTCCACCCCTGACTTTCTAAAGAACTGCCAAATACCCAAACCGCAGCTCTTTGCAAATTTCTCCCCTGCATCCATCACCCACAAGCAGCAGAACTGCTAACCTGCTAACATGAAACTAAAATTCCGTCTCTCCAAAACCGCAGCTGTTTTTTTCTTTCTCACCCACTCACTCACATTGGCAGTACGAGTCCGTCAGCTCAGTCACCTCTTCTACCTGATGCCACTCGTTATAGTCCACTGTAGTCCAAATTTCCACCTCTCCTACAGAAATGCCTTTAAAAAATAAAAACTTCATAACAGCGACTATTTTCCTGTCGGCGAGGCGAGCGCTCACTAAACTCACCCAATGTTTTCCTCTATTCATAGCATTAGCACTCGCTAAACTCAACCACCATTTTTTTCTTTTAAAAACTGTCAAGCCATACTATCAGCCAATTGGCTGTAATGAACCACAGAGGATGATAACAGTACTAATTTTAGCAGGCTCACCAGATAACCTAATAGTCTTCAGGTGAAGCTACCTCTGGTTGGAAGCTGCAACACTGGACTTAAGATTTGCAAGAAAGCGAGTTGTGCTCACAACAGAGGGAGGTGAACCTTACAATTTACAATTGTCTTTGGTTTGAAGCAGATTCCTTAGGAAAGTTAATATTCTTCAGGTGGAGGATACTTCTAACTGAAGGGTGAAATAAGGAACTTAGAATTATCAGAAAAGGCAGTCTTTCAATCAACAGAGGGAGGTGGATCTTGGTTTACTTTTGTTACAATTGTTAAGATTTTCAGTGCAGGAAGAGTTTAAACCCACAGGGACTGAATACTGTTTTCTGTGTCTGTCCTTCTGCACAGCTGACTTGATTGGAGTTAGTGATTGACTATTTGCATTGCAATATGTGTAATACTGTGAGTTATTCACTGGGCTAAGAATTTGTCATAAGTCCTGAATTGAAAGCAGGTTACAGGCTGTGTGTTGGACCCAGACAGTGCCTAGAGGGTGGAAACTGGTTTTTCTTTTGTTTATCTCTGTGTGCCTTAAAAGACCAGGCCAGACCGTGTCAGGAAGTGCTTACATCACAGCTACTTATCAGCCAATAGCTCTGGAAGAATCTTACAGACTTTGATAACAGTACTAATTTTAGCAGGCTCATCAGATAACCTAATAATCTTCAGGTGAAGCTACCTCTGGCTGGAAGCAGCAACACTGGACTTAAGATTTGCAAGAAAGCGAGTTGTGCTCACAACAGAGGGAGGTGAACCTTACAATTTACAATTGTCTTTGGTTTGAAGCAGATTCCTTAGGAAAGTTAATATTCTTCAGGTGGAGGATACCTCTAACTGAAGGGTGAAATAAGGAACGTAGAATTATCAGAAAAGGCAGTCTTTCAATCAACAGAGGGAGGTGAACCTTGGTTTGCTATTGTTACAATTGTTAAGATTTTCAGTGCAGGAAGAGTTTAAACCCACAGGAACTGAATACTGTTTTCTGTGTCTGTCCTTCTGCACAGCTGACATGTTTTGGGGCTGACTGCTTTCAGAGCACAAGTCACCAGGCTGTTTTGGGGTTGGGGAGGTTTACTTGTGTCTGACTTAGATGTTTGGATTTTTCTCTGTTTCATTAGCAGGGTATTTTCTCTGTCAGATTGTCGTGTAGGACATCTTGCTGACAGAAAGGCACTCATCGCAGCGGTAGGTCAGAGCTTTTAGCTGATTGTTTGTGAGGGCACAGTTTAGGCCCAAACTCTTCCCACCTAACCCCACCCACCCCTGGAAATAGTTCCTTTATACCTGGGGTTCTGACATCATTTCCTCAAGAGTGCAAGGTGCATATCACTGTTATATCCTCTCTAGCACACTGCACTAACAATATAAGCATACACATTATATAATACATATATTTCTATATAACAAACCAATCACACACACACACACACACACACACACACACACACCACAAAACTAAACAAGGTAGACAGATATGTGGGGAGTAGTGCAATGTAATGGCGGTGAGGCAGCAGTCTTCTGGGAGTCTTTCTGGAGGCTGAGATGCTGCCCTGTTTTCAGACAACTATCTTCCATGAGGGAGGAAGTTGCCCATCTTCAGGCCATGCTGGACAGTAGTAAGGGAACCTCCCCCATCCAGGGAGCACCAGAACCACCACCACTACCTCAGAGGTTGCGAAGAAAGCACAGCAGTTGGACCACAGTGGGCTCAGGGAGGGTAAGGGTGGTGGAACAGAGGCACAACCAGTCAGTTGTTCCACTCCACAATCCATACACCATTCTGGGGGAGCATAGTTCCCCTATGGATGCACCCACAGAGGAGACTAAGGAGGTTGCAGACAACTGTCACAAGGGAGGCCCTCCGGAAGGAGGCAGAGGGCAACATAGGGAAAGGAAGCAGCTCCTGGTGGGAGACTCAATTATTAGGGGGATAGAACTGCGGGAACAGGGAAAACTGAAGTAAGGTGCCTGCCTGGTGCCATGGCTTGGAGGGACAGGAAGCGCATCCTTAGGATCACGAGAACAGTTGCACGGGAGTCTGAGCTGGATGTCATTGTCCACCTAGGGACAAATGACTTGGCTCATCATGAGATTAGAGCAGTGCAAAAGGACTTTGTAGAGTTGGGGAGGGGCCTAAGACAAGTAGCATACACAGTATCCTTCTCAGAGGTGCTGCCTGTCAGTGGCATGGGTGAGGCGAGGGTATTTTGCACCATATAGTTTAACGAATGGTTGAAAAAATGGTGTGGAGCACAGGGGTTTGGCTTCATTGGGGACTGGGGTTCCACCTGGAGGGACACCAGCCTATACTGGCAGGATGGTCTGCATCTGTCCAGGAAGGGAACAATCTTTTGGGCAATTGGTTTAAATGCTTCATTGGAAAGCTTTTAACCTAGTCAAGGGGGGAGGCACTGATAAACAGCAGGAAAATCCCAGCCTCCCCCTACAAAACAGGGTACTAAATGAGAAAAAGACCAAGGTAGAAAGGTCAGTGGGGGATACTGCTACAGAAGGTAAAGCCATCAAAAATGGAGAGCAATGAGTACCAATGCCAGTAGTCTGGGTAACAAGCTTCCTGAATTAGTGGCCTTGATGGAGGAGGAACATCTGGATATCGTGGCAGTCACAGAAACATGGTACACACAGAACCATGACTGGGACGTAAACATACCAGGATACACTATCTACAGGAGGGACAGGGAGGGTAAAAGAGGAGGAGGAGTAGCTCTTTACATAAGGGAAGGAATCAAAGCAACAGAACAAAAGGGAAAACAGGGAGGAGAAGAAGCACTGTGGGTAAATTTGGAGACCGGCAATGGCACCACAATCCGCACAGGGGTTGTATACAGACCCCCTTCTCAGGGGGAGAAAATGGACAAGGAAATGATAGAAAGTATACTTAGAATGGCAGAAAAAGGGGAGATATTGCTGATGGGTGATCTGAATATGCCAGATGTTAACTGGAGTGCAGTTGCAGCAGCCACTTCTAAGAGTGGGGTTATTCTAGATACCTTACAGGGGGCATGCCTTAGACAACTAGTATTGGAACCCACTCGAGAGGGAGCAATCTTAGACCTGGTTCTCTCAAATGGAGATGGAGAGAGGATCACAGATGTAGAAGTGGGTAGCCATCTGGGAACTAGAGACCATCGAACAGTATGGTTCACAATAAACACAGCAATAGAGTTAAGCCATACTAAGGCAAAAGTACTGGACTTCAGGAGGGCTGACTTTGCCAAAATGGGTGAGTGCCTAAGGAATGCACTATCAAATGGGCAGGAAGGAGGGGTGGAAGAACAATGGGGAATAATAAAAACTGCCATCACAGAGGTAACAAGCCTTTGTATGAAGCAAATAAACAAAACAAAATGATGTAAGAAACCACTGTGGTTCTCAAAGGAGGTGGCAGTGAAGGTTCAAGAGAGAAAAAGAAAGCAATCAGAAAGTACAAGGAATCACAGAAGGAGCAGGACAGAGAATTGTATCAGTTATAGCAAAAGGAAGCTGGGAAGGCAGTCAGAACAGCAAAGGCCCGAACCGAGGAAAAGATAGCCAACTCAGTTAAGAAGGAGGATAAAACCTTTTTTAGGTACATCAGGGAGCAAAGGAAGACTAAGGGAGGGATAGTGAGGCTTAATAAAGGGGGGGTGGGCAGAGGGTGACGGTGAAAAGGCAGAGATACTAAACAAATATTTTTGCTCAGTATTTACAAATGAAGAGGGGGAGGTACCTAAAACAAACACTAGAAACACTCTGGATACAGAAGCTGATACCAGCCCATTTACAGAAGAAAGGGTTCTGAAAGAACTCTTAAAACTGAAGGTGGACAAAGCAATGGGGCCTGATGGGATTCATCCCAGAATTCTAAAAGAACTAAGGGTAGAACTAGTGACACCACTGACTGCACGCTTTAACAAATCATGGGAGGATGGGGTGGTACCTGAAACTGGAGGAGGGCAGATGTGATTCCCCTTCACAAAAGTGGGAGCAGGGCAGAAGCAGGAAACTACAGACCTGTTAGCTTAACCTCAGTGATAGAGAAAATGATGGAATCACTTCTGAAGGAAAGAATTGTCGAGTACCTAGAGGCCAGAGGGGCACAGGACCCAAGGCAGCATGGATTCACAGTGGGAAGGTCATGTCAGATGAATCTAATAGATTTCTTTGACTGGGTGACCAAAGTAGTAGATCAGGGAGGGGCTGTGGACATGGCCTACCTAGACTTTAGCAAGGCATTTGACTCAGTCCCACACAAAAGATTAATATACAAGTTAGCCAGCCTGGAAGTGGGTCCCAAGATGATAGCCTGGGTAAAGAATTGGCTGGAGAATAGGACACAGCGGGTATTAGTAAATGGAGTCCACTCTGAAGAAAGGGTGGTTACTAGTAGGGTACCACAGGGTTCAGTATTAGGACCGGTTCTCTTCAATGTCTTTATAAGTGACATTGCAGAGGGACTGGAAAGAAAAGTATGTCTCTTTGCAGATGACACAAAGATCTGCAACAGAATTGATGTACAAGGTGGGTTGGAAAGGATGAGAAGGGACTTGGCAAGGTTAGAGGAATGGTCAAATGTATGGCAGCTTAGATTCAGTGCTAAGAAGTGCAAGGTAATGCACCTGGGAAACAAAAACCCAGGGAAAGAGTACACAATGGGGTGTGAGATACTAACAACAACAAAAATGGAAAGGGACCTGGGGTAGTCATATCAGATGACTTAAAGGTGGGCAAGTAATGTGAGAGGGCAATAAGGAGGGCTGGGGGATACTGAGATGCATAGGGAGAGGCATCACTAGTAGAAAACAGGAAGTTGTTATCCTTCTTTACAGACAGCTGGTGAGACCCCATCTGGAGTACTGTGTGCTGTTCTGGAACCCAATCTCCAGAGGACATAGACAAGATGGAAGCTGTCAGAGGGAGGCAACTAAAATGGTGCAGGGTCTGCACCAGAAGACTATGAAGAGAGACTAAAGGAGCTTAATATGTATAGCCTCGAAGAAAGGAGGGAGAGGGGGGACATGATAGAAACTTTCAAGTACCTCAAGGGAATCAACAAAGTCCAAGAGGGTAGCATCTTTCAAAAAAAGAGGTATCCAAGAACAAAGTGGCACAATTTGAAGATGGGGGGGAAGCTCAGAGGTAATGTAAGGAAGTATTTTTTCACAGAGAGGGTTGTGGATGCATGGAACGGCCTTCCAGAGGAGGTTGTGGAGTCAAAAACAGTGGTTGAATTCAAGCATGCATGGGACAGTCATAAGGCAATTCTAGGGGGTGGGGGTAGACAGAAGTAGGCTGCTGGTTAACTAGGATCTGCAGCTTATCCATTATGTAGGGAAATGAGCAGACTGGGTGGGCCAAGCGGTCCTTATCTGCCATCAAATTCTATGTTTCTATGGATGGTGCATCAACCTGGCAAAGTACAAAATAAACCTACACAGATTTCCATATTTTTTTATTTAAAAAAAATTATTTTAAAACTACATATACACATGAGATCCTTCCCTATTGCATAAATGAAATATGCAGGGGGGACCTTGTGTGATATATGATTTATGCACACTTGTGCTGTTTGCCCTTGGCCACCTCACTCATGGCTTACGCCACTCGTAAGGTTACCCAAGGTCAAACAGCACTAGTGTGCATAACCATATCACACAGAATCCCCTGCATATCCCTTTATATATATTCTATGCAAAACATCATTAATGCATCAGTTAGGGTTCTTCTACAGTGAAAAAGCAAGGAAATTTGATTTTAGGGTTCCCACCTTGCACCCCACCCCAGCCGCCCCATCAACAGGTATTGGGGTGTGAGTTGGGGTCCTTGGTCTAACTCTCACCCCATCCCATGTGTAAACATGCAAGGTGGTGCAGTGTCGGAGAATGGGGTGAGAGTTAGGGCTAAGGACCCAACGCACACCCCAATTCCTGTTGGTGGGGCGGCTGGGGTGGGGGTGCAAGGGTGGGAACCCTAAAATCAAATTTCCTTGCTTTTCGCTGTAGAAGAACCCTAACTGATGCATTAACGAAGTTTTTTGCATAGAATTTCCTTACTTTTTAAGAAAGAATAGAAAAGCAGAAAGTTGCGCAAGTTGATGGGAGCGCGGGGCCCATGACTAAAAAGTACATTCACAACAGCAAGGCCAGCCACCAAAAAATGTTAATATAGTAGAACAATAGAAAACGCTGCCCACAAAACATAACCTGCGCCACACAATATGTCCACAAAAAATATATTGTCCAACACGTAAACACCTCTATTAACATCTACAGGACATGCCATCAACACCTTCCAAATTTCAAGTAAAAAGTCCAAACCGTGTCCAAGATATGACATATCAAAATTTCAAATTTTCATTCATCAGAGTGGCACAGTTCCGCACCTGTTAACATTTAACACACACAATGACTGAAAACTACATCCATGACACTAAGGCTAGGTATCCTATCAATTTCAAGCCACCACCAGAAGCAAAATTGAAATTTATTTTATTATGATGGGAGGGGGGACCGCTAGACTACCAGGGATAGCAATATTAATTATCATGAACTACAGATCGGGGGTTGGGGGCACTAGACTACCAGGGATATAATAAACAAATATATATAAAGACACATGGGGGGCCACTAGACTACCATGGATCAGAAATAAAAGATATTTATATGACACTCATTGGGGGAGCCACTAGACTACCAGGGATAACAAAATCATTATGTACATTGGCATGATGGGGAGGGAGCCGTTAGACTACTAGGGATAATAAAAGCTACTCTTTTTTTATTCACATATGGAATAGCGAAGCCCCCTGAGCAAAACCCACCCTTATCTCACTGAATAGGGCAACCCTCTGCTGTAAAAAGCTATTTTTAAATCTAGCCATCTCATCCCTCGCTCGCGATGCACAGTCACGATCAAAGATTCTAGCGATCAAAGAATTTGTCGGCTCGCGATCAAAGATTGTTAGCGAGCCATGAACGAAGAATTTAAAAGCTAATAACTCTATTTTTGGACCAATTTGGATGGAACCAAAGCAATGGCTCGATAGATCGGGGTCCCCTGAGTAAAACTCATCGAAGTTTTACTTCAGAAGTGACCCCTGAGCTGAGATATTTGTGTTTGTGTGATCGGAAAACTGAAAACAAGATGGCGGACCTTGTGGTCAAAGAATTTTTGAAATTCCTCGGGGACAAACATTCTTGAACCATGAGGCTGCAAATTCTTTGATCACCAGGCGGGACGAGATGGCCAGAACACCATTCTTTGATAGCAAAATATACATATAAATTTTCCCATTGACTTATAATGTGAAATTAAAAGTGCCATAACTTTTGAATGCCTTAATATTTTTTCACCAAACAAAAAGCGTCATGTTTGGCCACCAAAGCTCTTTCAAACAAGCCATCTCACAGAGCAGCACACCATATGACTGCTGTGCAGCACCGCATTCAGAATGCCAATGTCAGTGTCAGTGGCTCAGTAGGTAGCACACTCGCCTCTGAGGCCAGGAGATCAGAGGGCTGTGGGTTCAGTTCCCACATCTGGCACTTGGGTTAATATCCCAATACTGACACTGTAGTGCAGCATGAGAGGGGTGCTGCACTTCTGAGGTGCCGTCTTTCGGATGAGACGTTAAACCGAGGTCCCATCTGCCTGAAATGGTGGTAGTTCAGGTGGATGTTAAAGATCCCATGGCTCTTATCGAAAAGAGTAGGGGAATTTTTTATTTGTACAAACATCAAGGACAAATGAAAACCAACAGTGATAAAGCACACAAAACATAAAGCAAATATTAATTATGAAGAAATCAAATTAAATATCACATTGTGTTAAATCACACACACAAAAAATAAATAAATAAATAAAATAAAAAAAATGAATAAAAATAATTATGTATATCAGATCAAGAAAGGCATACTATTTATATTTGATAAACATTGGGAATTCTTTCCACCAACTGGTAACCTGCCAAGAAGTGGAGTGTTCACAATCTTGAACATAAATCCTTTCCATAGCCCCTATAATTAATATGCTAACAGTTTCATAGGACATCCTCTTTTGGTACAAGACCCACTGACATCAGGCTTGCCATAAATAATAAATTAAACAACAACAAAAAAGGTGCCATGTTTCCCTATCATAATGTCTATTCAACTGGAAATTAATGCCTAAAATCAAGGTATTATAATCTATATATAACAGGCAAGACATATTCCATTTAGCAGACAGGAATTTCCATAAAGACGTGGCATAAGAGCAAGAACATAAAAAATGTTCCATTGTTTCTTCTTGAGCAATACAATCCGGATAAGGACAGTGTCTTTCGGTTACAACTTTATGTTTAGCATTGCCCCTTACGTTCAAATGACCATACAAGGAAAGCCAAATCAATTCCACATACATTCAGGCAATCTAGGAGTATTCAATCTTTGAATAGCAATTTTGACATGAGTCATAGGGCAATTTTAAAGGCAGGTTCAGACGGATAAAGCAATGTCATTACTTCTTTATACAATTGCGCCCAGTCTTATCCTTGACCAATTGAACTGAATACTCAGGTAAACAACTTCTTTGCCACTGACAAAAAATAGTTTGGCACTTTTAATGATTTGATCGGTTTTGGGGTAAATTTCAGGCTAAAAGTAGTTAGCCAAAATGTGTTTAAACAAAGACCCATAAGGGGTTATTTGGGAAGAAGCCCTGGTCGAATATTATGTGAGATGAATAAAGTATGAAAGAAAACTACCGGGTCCACCATCCCAAGTCCACCTTTCCTTTTTCTAAATAAGTATACTGCCGTTTAATCGGATTTAACGATTACCCCATAATAATTGAAAAATATACTATAAAGTCTGGTTTCTAAGGACATAGGTAAAGGAAAAACCATAGCCGAGCTACAAAAAGCAAGGAATAACAAATTGCTTCAATATCTGAACTCTCTTAATTTTGACAATTTCCATTTTCTCCATAAGTCAATTTTCCCTCAATTTTATGTATTGCAGTGTTCCAGTTTAGTTCTGATAAATTCTGCGACCCATAAAATAAGCCCAAAATTTTATAGGCCGATGAAATTGAAATTCTCCAATACTTTCCTCTACAACATCCCTCGTCCTATAACTAAGCCCTTGACTTTTTGTTCTTGAATTTTAGGTTAGATACCCTAGAAAAAAACCATTAATTCCAGAAAAATAGTGATAGATTCAATTTTGGAAAAAAATATACATAAATCATCAGCATAGGCCTGAATAAAATGCTCAGACAAGCCGGATGGGCTAACATCCCCTCCCATTTGGGAATGGTAGTCACTGATCTTATTAAAGAATCTATAGTAAAAGAATATAAAAGAGGCTCAAAGGGCATCCTTGACGAACCCCACTAGGCATGTGGAACCCACACCACATATGCCATTCACAATTGGGGGCCAGTGCCCTTCATAAAGTGCTGTGATCCAATGAATCATTACCTTAGGTACTCCATAGTGCCGCAAGGACAAAAACAAGTACGGTGATACACCCTATCAAAAGCCTTTTTCTGGTCCACTGAAACAATACAGCCCCGTTTCCCTTGAGAAACTGTGTATTCAATGAGATCACGAAGGATCATGTGGGCCTGCTGGATTTTTCTGCCAGGTAGTCTGCAAAATTGGTAAGGGGAAAGCACCGTGACAGCAAATATTTTTAGTCGGTTATTTAAAATTCCTGTGAAAAGCTTATAATCAGTGTTTAAAAGTGTAATCGGTCTCCAGTTCTCCAAATGGGTTTGCTTCCCCGATTTGTACAAGAATATTACCAATCCAGCTGGGAACCACCCTGGAAAAACCTTACAAGAAAGAAAAAAATTAAAACTAATTCTAGACACTGACTGAATTCCAAAGGAAAAGTCTTGTAAAGCTCTGTCGTTAAGCCATCTTGTCCTGGAGAAATGCCTACTTTTTGAGATTTTATTACACCCTCTATTTCTAAACGTGTTATAGGTTGTACCAGAACATTTTTTGGAAGGTTGACTCAGGAATTTGAATAGAAGAAAGGAAATGTTGCATTTCTGCTTTCGCTGGGAGGTACTGCAGGTGCATGTGCTAGAAAGAAGTCTTTTATAATGTTCTGTATGCTTCTCATTATCTGTCTATATTCCTGCTTGATTGACTAAGGCATTTAAAGAAGTATTAATTTATACTTCTAAAGGCCTCAAAAGGGTCACATTGAGGTTGCTTTTTAGCCCATATTGTTGAATAACTGTAGCAGTTTTGCCCTGTCATATTATCAATAACATTTCCTTTTTAAGTGTGTGTATTTGTGATGAATAATCGAACTTTGAAGTATTAGTCTTAGAAAACAAATAATACAATTGTTGCCGGAAAGCTAAATAGCGAAGAAAATAAGAATTTGATGCTATTTTTCCTTGATTTTGAAGAATTTGCATAAATCAGCTTCGTATCCACTACCATTGACTGATGTCATCATATAAAAGGTAACTGACAACCTTGCCATCAGTAAAGAACCTAATTTATGCCGAATCTCACAGGAGCTTAATAAGGGAGCACTTAACTTCCACCTGGATTTCCTCCAATGGGGAAGTGAATCACCAGAAATGTTACAATGAAGTAACAGATGGTCCGAAAAAGCCACAGGTATAGTCTGAAAAGAAAAAGATAATTTGGAAGATAAAAAAATATAATCAATTATAGAAGAGTATTTATTTTTTTGATAAGTAAACCGAGGGCCTCCCTTCTGTTTAATACTGGCCTTAACCAGCCCAGATGATTGTACCAATGCCCGAAGAGCCATAGTATCACAATGTATTTTCCCTGTTTTAAATGCAGTTGTCAATTTCTTACTGGGGTCCAATTCACAATTAAAATCTCCACACAGAGAAAACTGCAAATGAAGTAATCAAAAAGGTTTAATCATTTGCATTAGTGCCACCTTTTCAGCACTTACATGAACAATAAACATTTATAAATCTACACCAAAGACTTCCAAACCCCATCCAAAATCATCAACCTCCCCAGGATCAAGTCCATTAATTTTATCAAAGAAAAATCATAAGTACCAAAAAGAAACCCCAAGCCATCAGCTGAATGTTGTCCAAAGGACCAGTAAGAAGGGCCCCAATACCATTCCTTCTGGAAATTCCTGACCTGGTCAATGGTGTAAATCCAAGTTTCTTGTAACAAACAAATGTCCAAACGATTTTCATGCATATAATTAAACACAACATGATGTTTTTTAAAGTTTAACAAACTATGTACATGTAGAGACCCCAATTTAAATGATTCCAGATCTAAATATGAGTCATTCAACTATCTTTTTTTCCTCCTTTTCTTTTTTTTACTTTTGTACCCGTCTTGAACCATAAATGGGGAGGGGGGACTGTCCCTAGCTGGTTGTGAGTCCAAGTCCTGACACTCCATGACGAAGTCTCCCCACTGAGAAGAAAGAACTTCAAAAGGGTAACTGGTTTCACATCTGTAGTAGAGCGGCCTACCAAGGAGGTTTTAAATTCCTGGAGGACCATCTTACTTGTAGAGGCACTGTTGGAACTGCCTCTTTGGGCCGAACTTCCTGATTGTCAGCATAACATACTGAGGACTAACATAGGCAAGGTATCTTTCAAGGTATCAGGTAATGAAACTACAGAGTCCACAATTAAAGGTTGTGGGTTAGGGACTGCAGTGGCACCACCAGAGGCCTGATGTCCGCCCTGCTTCAGAAACCAAATCCTGAGCTTTTTGAATAAGAAGATCAGGACTACTAATAGTAGCCTTATTCTAGCACCACACACATTCAGTGAAGACATGACCTGTGTCATCACAGAGATCACACTTAGTGTGGTTCATACATTGGAATGCAATGTGACCAATCTCTCCACAGTTTTCTAGCAGGGTTTATCATGAGCTAGTTAAGTGTGTTCTAGCACCACATTTGTAACATGCCCTAGGTTGGCCTGCATAAAAACAGACCCCCAATCCCGGCCCAACAAAAAAGAGTTTGGAATATGCAAAATCCCTTAATCTGACTGCCAACGCTTAACTTTAAATTTCCACCCCCCCGTCCAAAACTGTTGGTCATCTAAAATGGCCTCTGGAGAACTCAAGACATCACATTTCTGGGACAACCAATACACAATGTCATCAATATGCACACCTTCATTCCGAAACATAATTGTTACAAATTTAACCAATGGTTTAGTCAGGGGGATTACCAAAAACGGGGTCCATAAGGGTGAGAATTTGACCTGGTTGTAATATTCCCAGAATAAATCCAATGCATAAGCTGAGCGAAAGCTTATATCAAAATTATCCTCACCAGATATACTGATAAAAGCAAACACTTCACATGGGGTAAAATGCAAAGAGTCTTTCAACAAATATTTCCCCACATAATGCCTGTCTGGCCTAGCTTCCAGACCACCCTTATATCTTAATCTAACAGCATTACATCTAGGGGCTGCTTCCTTCTTTACTTTAGAAAATAAGTCCGACAACAAAGGTTTACTAGAGTCCACAGTTTTTTTATCAGTATGAGGATGTTCAGTATGTAAATCAATTAAAACCTCTGATGATGGAACTTGTTCCTGGGGGGGTTCTTGCTTTTCATTACCTGGTACCAAATTAGCTTGTGTCATGGGTAAAACAGAAACATTAGGCCGCCATGAAGGCTCATTTTGAGAAAAGTTTAATTTAGGGTCCCAGTCAGGAGAAGGGCCATGAACCATTATTAAGAGGACCAACCAGCTTCCCGCAGTGCTGTTTGAGGGTCAATTTCTTCCGACAATGGGTTATTAACAATACTGTCCTGCTGACAAGAAGGCTCAGAGTCCTTAGTAAGTGTCCCAGTAACTACTGGTTTATCTGTTGGGGTCACTAAATGTCTTTTTAGCTGAAAAAGCAGCCTTTTTCCTTTCCCTCAATCCCCACAGAATCAATATGAGCAGTTAATTTCTTGGAAAAGTAAATTCCAGACACTAACCTGATCCAAAGGTTTGTTTGATAGATACAGCTTACCTCAGGCTGTTAGGACTGCATAAAAGCAGCAGAGGGAGAGGCTTGAAAACAAACCCAGCATCTTTGAAAGCGGTTTCTGCGGTGTGCAAATCACTGGATGAACTGACTCCATAGCCCGTATTGCAGTGTTGACTCTAGTATCCATGACAACTGAAGACGCGTTGTCAGTAGTAACCTCCAAGGAACTACAAGGTTTTGGCTCTTGGCACTGGAAAACAGCATTTCCCTCCCTGCCAGCCAATAATCCCTTGTCAGTGTTATCCTGCAAAAAACTCTCCTCCTTTCTCGGTTTCTGTAGTAAAGTTGCAAGAATTGAAGGCTCCGGTTCTTGCAAATCCCGGTTCTCTGGCACTGCAACAGCCGAAAAAAACTCAGTCGCCTGAGGAGCCTCGAAAAGTTCCACCCGGTCTCCTTCCACTGATTCTTCCATCTCCCCTGCTACATCAGTACTTCCTCCTCCTCTTCTGTCCGGCTCTAAACTGGGCTCCTCCATTCTGCTCCCAGGAAATCAAGCCTCCTGCAGGCAGAGCAGGGGAATTTCTCCGGTGTCCTGGCCAAATTTCCCTCATTCACTAAAAAATACCACCAACAGTTTAATCTGGTTCAAATTCAGTTGCTTACCATCTGTATCCCCCCTCCACCCGGTCGCCCCTGAAAAAGGGACTTCTAGGCCCAGTGGGCTTACCGGGTCAACAAAATTCAACAAACAAACAAACAAACAAAAGGTGCCTCCAAAAATGGATAATTGTGCATTTTCAGCGTTTTTCATACACAAAAACCGCCAAACTGACCAAAACACAATTTGGCAGATCAAGAGATCTACCATGCCCGAATGCATGTACCAAATTTCAGGTAAATCCATTGAACAAGTCCAAAGTTA
Source organism: Neoceratodus forsteri (assembly GCA_016271365.2). Classification (NCBI taxonomy): domain Eukaryota; kingdom Metazoa; phylum Chordata; order Ceratodontiformes; family Ceratodontidae; genus Neoceratodus; species Neoceratodus forsteri. The sequence continues at coordinate 1,677,772,003 of CM057449.1, forward strand.
TTAATGCCCAAACCTTTGACTTTAGTATTTAAATGACCACTGAACCCTAACTATAGTGGCGCGACATAGATATAGATAGATATATATTACAAAAAACATCAGGAAGCAGTTGCAATGAGCTTGCAAGATTTAGAGACTAAGTTAAGTTAATACAGGTATGTAAAAACAGCATATCACCAAGAATATAATGTGTTATGTGTAATAGATAAATAAGACAAGAAAATCACATCTGTAAAAATCAAGAATAAAGATACATACACAGATAAACATTTCAGGAGGCAGTTGCAATAGCAAATATGATAACAGAGACTAGGTGAGGTTAATACAGGTATTTATAACAAGATAATTGCAAGTATGTACACATACTAAGTGATTATTGTGGTACTAGCAGGTAAAACAGGCTGGGGAGGCAACCAGAGGTGGCTTTGTCAGTTAAGGTGAAGTCAGCATGGGTAGGCTTCGTCAGAAGGAGGGTGGAGGGGACGGAGACAAAAGAATCTTTTGCAGAAATAGAAGGAAGGGATGAGGGACAGAAGAAGCCGCCATGATGGGAGATTGAAAAAAGGGAAAAGGAGGCCAGGAAGAGCAGACAGGGCTGCAGAAAGATGCAGTGGAAGTGGGAGAGGGAAGGGGGACAAAAAATAGCAGTAAGATTGATAGAAAGGAAAAAGGGGATGAAACGGAGACTAGGATGAGGGGGAGGGAGAAGTAGGGGGCTAAGAAGAGAAGTCACAGTAACTGCGCACAATTAGGTGCTTTCTCAGGAGGTGCTTGAAAGGGCCAAGTGCAGGAACTTCAAGAGAGCCAGTGGGAAATCCATTTAGCCAATAGGGAGCCCGGTAGGTAACAGATTACTGGGCTTGATCTGTTTGGCAAAAGGGGACTTGGAAGGCGAGGTCAGAAACATTTCCTGGTGGTACGTGAGCTTGTGGCATGGGTTAGCAGGGTCAGGAAGTTGGGGGTGTTAGCCCTAAGCTGATTTTTTTCCTGTATAGGCAGATGTGGTACTTAATCCTGTCACTGAGGTTTAGACAGTTAGTGTTGGAATATAGATCACATATGTGCATCCTACTGTGTGCTCCCGAGATCAGATGACAGTCTTTGTTTAGGGCAATGTGGACTCTCTTTAGTGCTTTGTCAGTGACTGCGCCATAGATGATGAGTCCATAATCCACAATGGAGAGAATGAAGCTAGTCACTGCAGCTTGGATGGCCTCTTGGGGCATACAAAGTTTATGCTTACAGAGGATCCCCAACCTACTATCAACTGTTTTAGATACTATGCTTTTGTGATCCGAGAAGGACAGAGCTCTATCGAGGGTTATACTGAGGTGCTTAAAGGTCTAAACTTGTTCAATGGGGGCATTGAGGCAGTTGAGTATATTGAGCATAGATGATTTAAGTCTGTTTTGAGGGCTAGCAAAGAGTATGGTCTTCATTTTTTTATAGATCATGACCAATTTGTGCCATGTGAACCAATCCTCTATTGCTGAGAAGTTGATTTGAAGATTATGGGTTAAGGCCAGAGGGTCTGGATAACTGGTGAATAACACAGCATCATTGACATATAGGAGTATGTCACCTGGGCAGGCTTGAGGTAGGGAATTAAGAAAAAGGCTAAACAATAAGGGGCCCAAAATGGACCCTTGAAGGACCCTAGAGCAGACCAGTTGATTGGTGGACAATTTGTCACAGATTCTAACCTGTTGGGATCTACCCTCAAGGTAACTTTTAAACCAATCTGCTGTAGGCTGGAGGCACCAATCATAATGAGGGAGTCAATTAGGAGGGAGTGGTTAACTGTATTGAAAGCTTTAGTGAGATCAGTGTACACTGACCTCACTAAGCGCTTCTGATCCAAGGGTTTGTGAATGAAGGAGGTGAATTCAAGAAGGGCCGAGGTGGTGCTGTGGTGTTTCCTGAAACTGTGCTGTTAAGGGCATTAGATGTTGTGTTTTAACAGGAACTCCAATAGCTGGTCAGCTGCTATCCATTCTAGGGCCTTTGACAGGGGAGGGAGGATGGAAATGGGGTGATAATTAGAGCACTGTACTCAGTCACCACTCTTATGGACTGGGGTCACAACTGCAGCTTTCCACTGAGAAGAGAATTGCCTCAGGCAGAGTGACTTGTTTAGAATTTTAGTAAGAGACAAGAGGACTGCATCTTTTAAGCAGTGTATTATGGGAAAGTGGTTTTCTATATAAGCTTTTTTGTAACTTTCCGTCTTCTTTAAAAAAAATTCCAAAGAAGAAATTTCTTGTATGTCAGCAAGGTACTTGAATTTTTTATGGGAGCCGCTGGAGTTGATATATTCAATAACATTTTGCAACATGTCATAAACTCTTTTTCAAAGGAAGAGACAATAATCTATATATCTCATACACAATTTGATATCCTGTGTGAAAGGATTTTGATTGACATCAAAAATAAACTGATCCTCCCATGCTCCTATGTACAAGTTTGCCAACTTTGGGGTAAATGTAGTGCCCATCACCGTAAATTTATGCTGGACATAAAAACTGTTGTCAAACATAACATAATTTTCCTATAGAACGAAACATGCCAGATCAATTATATAAGAATTTGGAAGCATTGTTTCTGTATGGTCTCTCAAAACTACCTCCAAAGCCTCTAGTTCCTCCTCACAGGGGATGTTAAAATAAAGGCTTCCAACATCTACTGCCACAAGTCAATCCTCCACTGTTGCAGCTAGATTCTTCAGTACCCTTAAAGCACCAAAAGTCTACAAAGTTGGACTTTGGCTCAGCAATAGAGTCAATTGCAGAAACAATGGGGAGTCCAGGTACCTGGACTCTATTCCTGAGCCCATATCCAAATTCGTAGGCTTTTTCATCAAAATACCTCTTCCTAAACGGTGGTCCTATATATAGGATACAAATGATGCTTTTAAGAGCACAGAAGGACCTAGCTGTAACACTGTAGGATTGGCTTGTGACAATAGATGTTGAAAGCCTTTATTCTTACATCCCCATGAGGAGGGACTAGAGGCTTTGGAGATAGTATTGAGAGACTGTACAGAAACAATGCCTCCAACTCCTTATATAACTGATCTGGCACATTTTGTCCTAGAGGCAAATTATTTTATGTTTGACAAATGTTTGTATGTCCAGCATATATGTATGGTGATGGGCATTACATTTGACCCAAACTTGACAAATTTGTACATGGAAGCATGGGAGGATCAGTTTATTTTTGATATTAATCAAAATCCTTTCACACAGTACATCAAATTGTGGAGCAGATATACAATTGATTGCCTCCTTGTTTGGAAAGATTAAGACATTTTGCAAAACTTTATTGAATATATCAACTCCATCAGCTCCCATTTAAAATTCACGTATGTGGTTGACATACAAGAAATTTCTATTTTGGATATTATGATTTTTAAAGGATATGGAAAGTTATAAAAAAACATATAGAGAAAACCACTGTCCCATAATACATTGCTTAAGAGGGACAGTTGCCATCTGTCTGCATTGGTAAGGAACATTATGAAGGGACAGTTTTTCAGGGCAAAAAGAATCTGCCCTATTGATAACAGTTTTCAACAAATCAGCAGGGATTTGACCAAGAGATTTCTGGAGAGGGGATATGAGGCACCCCTTATTTCAGAAGCATTATTAAATAGAAAGAGCCTGGATTGGGAATCACTGTTGCAAAGTAGAGACAACAGTGAGAATAAAGACATATTAACTTTTGTGACCTAGTATAATCCTCATGCACCAAAAATTGGACATATAATTGAAAAATATTTGTCCTTAATATAGTCAGACTCAAGACTTGATTTTGTATCTAAGCAAATGGCAGGGATAACATTTCAGAGGGGGAGGAACCTTAAAGATAGATTGGTCCATGTGACTCTACCCCCAATCGTAAATCCACAAAATTGGTTGCCTAAACCTCCTACTGGCAATTTTCATTGCAGACACTGTGTCCTTGCTCAGCCACAGAAAATATGTATTAATTTCCCACCCACATTCAGGGAAATACTTCGAAATATAGGAATTCATTAACTGTAGCTCCACAGGTGTGATATATATGCTTGCATGCCCCTGAGGTATGAGCTACATGGGACATACGAAAAGAGCAGTCAAGACTAGGGTGGGAGAACACAAGAATGCTATAAGAAATAAGAATTTTGAATAGGCTATGGCAAGACATTATGAGGAGGGAGAACACCATTCAGCAACAACTCTTAGGTTTATTGGCATGGAAAGAACTGGTCTTGGAATAAGGGGAAGTGACCTGACCCAAAAATTGATGCAAAGAGAAGCCCTTTGTATCAATACATTAAATACAATGATACCAATAGGTTTAAATTATGAGATCCCTTTGAAACATTATCTATGAAAGCAGCATGACTTGCTGGCTTTGCTGTCATGACATACACAATTATCTATGACAGCAGTATGACTTGCCGGCTCTGCTGTCATGACTTGCACAGTTATCTATGAAAGCAGCATGACTTGCTGGCTCTGCTGTCATGACATACACAATCTATGACGGCAGTATGACTTGCCGGTTCTGCTGTCATGACTTGCACAGTTATCTATGAAAGCAGCATGACTTGCTGGCTCTGCTGTCATGACATACACAGTTATCTATGACAGCAGTATGACTTGCCAGCTCTGCTGTCATGACTTGCAGAGTTATCTATAAAAGCAGCATGACTTGCCGGCTCTGCTGTCATGACTTCACAGTTATCTATGAAAGCAGCATGACTTGCCTGCTCTGCTGTCTTGGATTCAGGACTCAAGTGTAGTTATGCTTCTGACTTCTATGTTTTATGTTTGCAATATGTATCCATTTGTCTGAATATTGAATGTTGTTTCACACATTATGCACTTTTGGTGAATGCAACTTTGCAAATTTTTCTAGAGTTTGCATGTTTTAGTTGGGTGTTGTACCTTTAAGGGACTGCATTTCAAAATCATGATGAGAGACTACCTGTACACTCTGATGATGATGCTGCTAGTTGATACGTAAGTATGTATGTGATCCACCTTGAGTTTCAGATGGCATGATTTATGTGCATGGGGCCACAGGTTTGTCTTTTTCTGCAGCTTTCAAGTTACAAGAAGTCTTTGACCTGTAACCCAATTATGCTGAATTGTGGAAACCTCTGTGAATGCTACTATCAGCGCCATTGGGTTAAAGTGTAGCACAAAGCAAACGATGTACAGGTGGCTTGGAAACATTCACTAAATCCTGTTGTAGATGTGGGTGAGCATGTTTTAAACAATTTTGATACACAACAATAACATTTTGTACTGCTTTGAGACCTCTGGTCCTATAATTTGTGGTGCTGACCTGTACCTCACTTTCTGGAGTCAATGTGCTGTTTCTAAAGATTTTTTTTATTTTACAATTTTGGACTGGGAAAGATACATTGCACCAAAACACATTTCCAGGTACAATTGGGGAGTACATGGTGATTAAGTGACTTGCTCAGAGTCATAAAGTATGCAAGTGGCAGTCGAGGGATTCAAATCCAAGTCTGCAGGGTTTGCTGGTTCAAAGGTCAATGCTCTGTGCTCTGTGCTCTGTGCTACACTGCCTCTTTAAATTTAGCGGGCCAGAGAGATAGAAAGAATGAGGCATTTTTCTATTTGGCCATGAGCCAGAAATCAGAAACAAAATGATCATATAATGATGCAAATTGAAATTCATGTCTGAAATGAACATACTCACATTATTTTTTTCTGTAAAATTGTTTTTAATGTGTGCCCTGAGTTGATACTAACTGTTGTAATTTTTACTCCTGTAAACACTGGGCCCAATTCTCAAAAGGTTACGCCAAGCGTAATTGACTTACCCCACCCAAGAATGTCACAAATGGTGGCATTATTTGTGATGTGGGATTCTAGAAATGGCACCTGCAACATAGTGTAATGCAATACATCAAACCTCACTTATGCCACAGTTAGGCCAAACCTTGAGATACGCATATGCGTAATGCAACATGCACCATAAAAAGTAGTAGATACATCACAAGTGGTATTCTAGAAGCCACAGAAGGCCAAGATACACCAACAGCAAATGACGTAAGTTACACCAGGGGATGGCAGATGTAACCTCAGCAGATTATAAAAGGAGGCCCAAGGACATACACAAGATGGAGACACTGTGAAGCAAGCAGTGTGAAGACTCCCCTGAAGGGTGTGATAGAGGAATGGCAGCCCCAGTAGCCCTGCTGGGCATACTCCTAGCACCTGAGAGGTGGCGCAGGCACAGCAGGAGGTGTGATTGCAGGAACTAGGGGAACAGGCAGCAGCCACAACAGCAGAGACCAGCCAGACACCATGCACCTTGTGTGTACTGAGCCAGGAAGTCATACCTAGATCTCACAGAGGAAAAGTGCATTGAATGCTACCACCTGCCAAGTGCCACCATAGCTATGCTGTGTGACAACCTAAGGGAAGACCTCCAGAGTGTCACCCATTGGGGGCATCCTGTCCCTGTGGAGGTGAAAGTCATTGCAGCATTGTGCTTTCTAGCCACAGGAACATTCCAAACCCCCACATGTGACACTGTGGGCATCTCACGACCTGCCATGTCACATTGCCTCAGGCAGGTCCCGGACGCACTGGGGCAATGCATGGACAAGTACATTGTGTTCCCAAAGGATGTACAGTAGCAGGAGGTGGTCAAGCAGGCATTCTATGATGTGACCCAGTTCACCCATGTGTTAGGTGCAATTGACTGTGCACACGTGGCCATCAGGGCACCACCAGGTGAGGCAGAGGTGTACATGAACAGAAAGGGGATCCACTCCATGAACATCCAGGTTGAGTGAAATGCCAAGTGCAGGATCCTGGATGTGGCCCCCAGTACTCTGGTTCCTACCATGATTCCTACATATTACGCAACTGTGGCCTGCAGGAGGCATTTGAGACAGGACATATCACAGGCAGATAGCTCATTGGTAGGTGCCAGTGGCACGCAGGGGAATACTCCTGACCCAGGTGCTGCAACAATGGGTCCAGCGCAGTCATGACATGTCATTTAAACCCCACAGGTGACAGTGGATGCCCACAGCTGCCATAGGTCATGATATCACTCCGACACCCGCACACCGCAGCCAAGCTGCAGTATAATGAGGCACACGCGGCAACCAAGTCAGTGATTGAAAGGACCTTTGGCATCCTTAAGGCACGTTTCTGGTGCCTTGACCAATCAGGTGGTGCAATGCAGTATAGCCCTGAAATGGCCTGCAGAATATTCCATGTGTGCTGCATCCTGCACAACCTGGCACTGAAGAACCAGGTGCCACTGCCGGACCTGGATGGTATGGAGGACGATGAGGAAGAAACCCATCATGGGCATTACGTGAGACAGTCACAGGCCCATGCTGCAGTGTGTCAGGCAGGACAACATGCCAGATGTGATCTGATTGGCCAGCACTTCGCCTGAGAGACACCAACACCGAGCAGTTGGCATTAGTAGCATTATGCAAACAGACCAGGGACAGTATAACACCAGACAGACCTTCTGCCTAGTGCTGGGCACATGACAAGATGCCACCATACACATCAGCCAGTGACCTTGTCCCGTGGCCAGCATCTGGTGGATAGACCAACCATCTGCACTGTGTGAGAATACCAAGGATGACAAGGTGACAAGATAGCATGTTGCTGCCACACATCGTTGGCCCCCCACCAACTACAGATAACAGCGCATGTCATGCTGATGTGTTGTACCTCTGATGCAGTGCCCACCCTGAGGTATACTGTATCACAGCATGACACCTGACCTGCATACACATGTGTGGCTCCTACCCACGCTGTGGTTAACATTGAGCAAGACAGTCCATTGCAGGCAGCTATGCAGTGCATGGCACAGACATACGGTTGTATGACTGTGCCAAGCAGCAAGAGACACACACAGCTTTACCAGTCACCACTGTGAGCTAGGTCACCCAGGTGCTACACACAAACCATGGTCACTGGGTGACAAACAGTGATGCCATGTCAGTTGACTGGCACTGGGATGACAGTCCTCCTGGTATAGTGAGTTGTGTGTGTACCTGATGGAACACTAGTGTGGATGGCCTGTGCCCACTTCTTCAGGGCAGTATCATGAGTGCTGCAGTTGTTGTGTCAGCAACACTTGTGGCAGCACCTGGAGCCATGCAGCACCTAAATGGCCCACTGCCCTATGCACATGGTGATTGAGTGGCACGTGTATATAAGGTGGATACAGTGGCACATGCATCAAAGACACTGACATGTGCAAGAACAACAAAAGCACACAACTGCCGAACATTTTCACTGCACTTGAGTCATGCGTCAAAATATGACACACATACGCACTGTGATGTCATGCACATGCTGCATGCGGATTCACCTGCCCACATGTAGAAACATCACTGCCCACATCTACATTGAATGGCACATGTGCATACACATCTGCAGGCCAGTGTCATGAGGTCTGCAGCATTAGTGCAAACCAGACTAGCTGCAATCTCAACCATGCAGTATCTGGAGCACCCCCCCATCCTATGCACATCTAGAGTATGTTCTATGTATGTACAGAGCAGTTACCATACATGAAGCTATGTCCGCGTGACACCGCACAAGCGGGCCATGGTGCATATTTGCCGCACACGCGTGATGCAATGCCGCTCACGTGACACAATCGAAAAACGCATGCAGATGGTAGCGCATGATGCCACAGGTCATACAGCTGACAGAAGACTACAGGATGAAGTGGTGCAGGCCTAGAACAAACTGCCAAGCTGCAGTATGTATGACCTAAGTTTGTAGGACACCAAATTTCATGCCACAAGAGACTGCCCAGCTAGTAAACCTGGTGCAATATTGGCAAAGGACACTGTTGCCCCCAGGCTGCAGGAAACACCCCACTGAGAGGGATGCTGTCTGGAGACAGATTGGGGCATACCTGGAGCACATCTCAGGGGTCAAGCGCATCCCACGGCAGTTGAAGCACAGATGGCAGGACGTGACAAGATGTGACCCCCAGATCCTGAGGCGCATGCTGAATATGGCCAGCACCAGTGAAGTGGCCATCAGAACTGGCTAGAGACCACCAGGTGGTATGTTGGACACAGTAACTGGCACCCTGGCATAGCCTCACAACATGTTACGTATGTCCCTGTGGGCAACATATTTATACATGTGTACTGTCATGTCACACATGTACAGGTCGTGAGGTGCATCGAGATGGAGAAGTGAGTTGGGTGGCCCACTTGGCAGACCAGGCAGCTGCAGTAGACATGGACAGGTGAGCTGAGTGTTGGCCATCCCAGGTACATGCCCAATTTATGTCAGCACGTGTGGTGGTCACGAAGTGTCCCACACTACTGCACCAGCCATGGCCACAACAGCAATGGCTATGCATGATGCATGGCACACAGCATGACTGTGCCCACATGTGCAACTTGGGGTTGTGGGGAAGGAAGGCGTGGTATGATCACAATACAGGCATACTGTCTGGCGTTGAGGGCCAACACCAGTGTAGGCACATGGAGGACTGGACACATGTAGTGGGGATGTGCAGCCCTTCCAGCATAGCTGCTGGCTATTGGATGTGGTGAACCACAGTCCCTGCCCCACACTCCTGTTACCGTTGCATGGCCAGTGCATGACCGGTTTGATGACATGTATTCCACTGCCTTCCCACAGGTGCCACTCACCATGGCGGGCCACAGCTGGACAGCACCCAGTACAGGGCCCTGTTGAGGGCAATGAGGAAGCAGAAACACCTGGATGCCTGGGCATATGAGGAATGCTCAAGGAGACATGGATGGAGAGCTGGGCCACATCCACCAGAGACCAGTGAGGAGGACAGTGATGGCCAGCAGCAAACAACACCTGCCAGGCAGGTGGGATCTGCCAGAGATGTTGATGGTCAGCCAGCCCATTGGACACTGGGAAGGGCATTGAGGATGTCATCCCACCACTGGAGCTGGCCACACAGGTGGGGACAGTGCTATATAGGCTGCTGATGAGGGGGCTGACATGAGACGCTGGATGCTGAAGGCACACATGCCCAGGCTGAGGAGCCTGCTTTGCTAACAACAATCAGTCCACAGGTGCAGTATGTAGAGGCCAAAGAGGACTTGAACGTGGAGGCCGACGTGCACATGGCACCCTTACAATGGTCACAGAATGTGGCGGTCGAACAGGACCAGTACACTGAAGAGGTTCCTGCTGTGGCTGTTGAGGAAGGGACTGTACAGCAGGCCACAAGTGCGGACAATATTCAACTTGCACCCCTCCCTCAGCCAATCAGGGCCAGGGGCTAGTGGCTGGCAGGGATGGTGCAGATCATAACTGCGGGACATGGCGAAGTTGCAGGGATCACTGCGCAGATTCATGAAGGCAGTCCAGGAACCCTGATCTGCTTTGGTCTGCACATTGCAGTTGTGTCACCCAGTGTGGTATACGTTATGTGTCCCCGTGTGTACTGTATATCGGGGTTGGGATAGGTGATGTGTTGTAACAGTCAGTATGACATCTGTAATTGTTTGCTGGGAGGGTGTTAATGTCAAGTTACACAAACACAGATCTTGCTTCATGTTGATGATGATGTTGTTGTTGCTGTGATGTGGTGGGTATGGGTGTTGTTTTGTATAGCTTGTTGTTGCATTGTTACTCATTAAAGTGTTTTGCAGTTTGTACATACCCCTGTGTCACTGTGTGTTCTGTGCATGGTTATTACAATGGGCAACTAGGTGTGAGTCACATGGCATGCCACAGAGCACACAATTGGCAATATGATGCTCTGCCCTGTGCGCACACATGACATACGGGGCCGTAGGTGGCACAGTGTTGCCATGTGGGTGGTGTTCAGCCACTATTCCATGGCATGTCCATATGGCTGCACTACGGTCCCAGCCACATCCACCCAACTTTCATGTGCATGCACATGCAGTGGCTGCAGGATTCTGTGCCATGTCCAGGCCAGACCACTGAGCCTGATGTGGGCTGATACAGCCCCACACCACCTGAGGGACAAACACTCCTACAGGTGGAACAAGTGCCAGTAGCACATGGCCAAATGTCACACCTCCCTATGTTGGTGACATGCTGCCAGTTGCTGCTCACCCATCATGGCATCACTGTAACCATAACCCGGTGGACATGCCTGGTGGGTGGGTCCTGGTGGCCACAACATCCATCAGTGACATAACCCAATGGGACGTTGCAGGCAAGGTGTGGCATGCCATTGATGGATGGGTGCAGACTGTCTATGTTGTAGTACAGTGCTGGACAACAAGGACTGGCATGTCCATTGCAATGATGGCTGGACAGCCCATGTGAGCATGGCATAGTAACCACAGGGTGCTGCATGTTACCGTTTACCCTGCCCACTGCAGGGCATGCTTGGCCAAACCCCCTCCTTGCACTGCTATGCACAGAATTGCTGATGGCACATGTCCCATCATGGGTGTAATGCACCCTGCACACATCACTTGCACAGGCCATTGTATGCCATGTGTGGCACTGCTGTGTTGTGCTGTGTGGAAAATTCACCTCCCCCCCAATACACACACACACGAACACACACACGCACTTGTCCCCATGTGGCTGTGTGACACATTGGCACATGATTCTGCATAGCATTGTTTTACATAACAGTGTGTGTTTCAGCACTGTGTCAGCACAGTGTGCTGTGCTGTGCCATGTCATGCAGACAGTGCACCTGTGCACACCCCCTGCCCATGGTCCATTGCTCACCACTGTCTGACTGCGGAGTCATGTGCCCATACCACCCCCAAGCTGGCTAGTGTGGTTTCCAGGATATGAACAGTATGCACAGGCACCAGTGTGTGTTGATCATTGTTTACTCAGAAAACGTGATAGTGCCACTACAAGGTACACTCAACAGAATGTGCATTCCTGTGTGTTTACATATGCATGACCAACAATACATGCCTGTGACCACCCCATGTACACAACCCCTGTGGGATCCACAACTGTCACTCCATATGTTTACACACACTGTCATGTCCATGGACACATGTTATGTGCACTTCCACCTAGTCACCAGTGTGGCTGACTGTGTATACCCATTGTGCGTGTCCCCACATTGTGCCATGTCTCAGTGGGCTTTGCATTCCTCTGTGCTGGCTAGGCAGTGGGTGAGTACACCACACTGCTGGGTGGGTGTTTGTTCCTGTGTCTGCTGTACTCTGCCATCTTGCTTGTTGCCCCCTTCCCCTGCCTCTACAGGTCCACTGGCTTGCGGTTATACATCTGTCTCGCCACTGTTCATGTTGTGGCATTTCCGGCCCCGCTTTCTGGGCTGTGTGATACTGTCCTGCACTGTCTGTTGCTCGTTCTGAGTGCTGACCTCCTGCTGACTTGTCCCAGGTAGCATTGCTGTGTCTGTTGGCTGGTCTCCCTTCACAGTTGCAGACTGTTCCTGGATGGGCTGTGGCCCTTGGGTGCAGCCTGTGCTGGTGGTGGCTGTGGTGGAGGGTGTGGTAGTGGTGCTGGTTGCCGTTGCTTCCCTTGGGGTGATCACATTGGCTTCAGTGACAGGCACTGTGGTGTCACTCCCTGGCACATGTGCACCATGTGTGTGCATGGTTGGCCCCTGTGGCGGACTGCTATGGTATGCCAGTGTGGAAATTGACTTTGCACTCTGTAGCACATGTGTGCAGGTTGGGCACACCTGTCGATGTTGGGGTGGTTGTGTGACTGGCATCAGCCATGGTGGAATGATGTGCTGTTGCTGCAATGTGGATGTTACAGCAGCCATGTGTTGCTGTTGAAGCACTAGCGACTGCTCCATCACTAAGGATGTAAGCTTGTCATGGATGAGGTTTTAATGACTTCATTGTTTGTTCATGAAATCATTATTAAACAGTAGTAAATGTTGTGGCACTGTCATCATTGCTACATTCTGATGACACTAGTGAAAGTCATGGAAGTCCTGAGTAAAGATCAAACGTCATGGAATCAATCACGTGTATGACTACCATGACAAACTTACATCCCTATCTATCACCACTGTGCAGTGTTGCAGTGCTTACATCTAACCATCCAAACGGTTAATGAGGCCATGCAGGGCCGCCACAACATCCACCAGGACTGTGTTGCTCTCCCAGGTCCCTGGCTGTATGGCATTTGCTATGTCTGTCAACTGCCCCTCCATGCGTTGATGGTGTGCCTCCATGCTTGACCGCAGTACACTGATCTGTTGGATCAGTTCCCCCCTGCCTCACTATCAGTGATTCGCAGTAGTTCCCAAAATATTGTGGTGTTGTGTCCTGTTCCTGCAATGTCCTTGTTGCCTCTTCCAGCTGTGCCTCTAGGTCTTCCACAGTGAGAGGGCTCAACTCATCTGCAACATTGCCGTGTATGCTGGAGGTGTGCACTGTGTCCATTACACTTTGCTGCCCCCATTGCACGTCCTCACTGGGTGACGTCTGACTGGTATCCCCATGACTATTCTGGGCATCCCCTAGTGTGCTTACATCCTCCTCCTCCTTCTTCCTCTCCACATCACCCTCCTCATCCTCCACACCCTCATCAGCATCCTCCATTTCGGCCTCTGGCTCCTCCTCAGCAGCATCGGACTTGCCCCGGTCATTTGTGGTTCCCATTGGGCCAGATGTGCTTGGGCTGGACATGCTTGGGCTGCGCTTGCATGGGCTTGACATGATGCTATCACGGTTTTATGGGATAAGAGTGACTCCCGAAGTGCGAGTCCACAATGAGCGACAGCAAATGGATGCACGTAGCAAAGGGCAAGCAGGGAGAAGGGTGACCAGTGGGGTGAGCGCCAGCAGTAAGTAGAGGATGCATGGACAATTGGGAAATGGCAACTGTACCATGGTGTGAGCAGCACAAATAGTGACAGTACACTGGCAACAGGGGAAGGGCGACAAGAAAGTGGCGAGTGCCATGTGGCGAGCGACTGACTATGGACGATGGGACAGTGGCATAGGGTGACATTCCATGGATGACTGGCACTGTCCCACCACATGCCCCACAGTGCACACCCTGGACCCACAGCACCAAGGACAAAGACAGCCCCCACAGCATGCCCCCATCAAGGGCCATACCACATGCCCTGGACCCACAGACACAGTGACAACCCCCACTTGTGTCCCTGCCATGCATAGCACAAGCCCCAAACATCCATGGTGATCCTGTGACACCCACACAATGGTCCACAGCAACTGCACCCCCCTCCACACCCCAACACCCCTACGGAAGTGGTCAGGCATGACTCACCGCACACCACCATGCTCACCATTCATTAAGCTACAGGGTGATGGCCACCCAAACGGAGGTGTACGGTGTAGTGTGGTGCACGGTGCAATGATGAGTGTCAGTACAGGCAAGGTGTCTGTGTGGGGCACTGCACATCATGCAGGGGATAGTCATGGGACATGGTGTGTCATGGCACTGAATGCCATGTACAGTACACTTGTTGCCTGACCTGTGGCCACCACCCCCCTCCCCCTTGTGTCAGTTGTCACAGTCCCATCGACCAGTTTTCCATGCTGTTGACATGCACCCTCCATGGAATGCCATCAGGATGGTGCCCTGCCACTGATGAGTGTGTTGCTGTCTAGGTGTCCACTGGGGCCTGCTGTGGGGGGGAGGTGGGTGCTCTGCACTATCATGTGTGTGCCCACTCTGCCACTGTGTTGTGGGGGGGATGGTGGTCACTGAGCCATACTGTCCAACCTCTGGGCAGTACTGTCATTTGGGGGAGAAGTGGTGCTCCTTGCTGCACAGTCCTTGTGGGGGGCACCATGGACTCAGCTGTAGGACTGTGTGGGGATGCATCCTTGCTGCCGCAGTCATCCTGCCATCTGAGGCCCTCATTGTCCCAGGTCCCTTCCTGCCTGGCCTCACCTTTCCTGTGGCTGCCTTCCTTGGTGCAGTGTGCACCTTTCTGTGGCAGGCAGCCACGGCTCTCGCTTCTGAGGTGCACAGCCATGGGGCGTCATCTGCTAGATTGTAGCCGCATTGTGCATCACCCCTACAGGGCTGTGACTGCAGTCGCTCATGTACTGCCATTCTGTCTTCTGGAGTGGTTGCCATTTAGGCATCTGTTCTTCCATCCTCGCCATCAGCCTAAGAGGTTGCGCTCTACATGCCTGCTACCGCTGTCACCATCCCCGATGGTATATTCTTCTTGGGTGCCTGCTGTCCACTGGTTCCTACCTGGCCTGTGGTCCTTGTGGATGCCATGAGGGATCATTAGTTGCATAGTCTTGCATAATTTTCACCCTGCATATCTAGACACTACGTAGTCTTGTACAGCATTGTGATCTCCCAGCCTGGTGATCCATGTTTCCCATGTTTGCTGGCACACTTTGGGACAGTGGCCTCCTGTCCTATACCTGCTGTCTCCAAGTGGATGGCTGCTGGGGGGCTCCACATTCCCCATTATTTGCCAACTAGTGCCTGGTATGGGTGACTTCATTCACATTGCCACTCCCTTTCAGAGGCTTTCTGTTGGCCACATGCACACACACCATACTTACCACTATGTTGTGCAGTCACCCCATTTTGCATGCACACACCATGCACATGCCTGTGTGGGGCAGCAGTCCAGTGTTACAGCCATGGCTATGCATGCCACTGTGTGTGCATTGTGTCACAGGCAACACCACCAGGCCTGCATGCCATGGTGCATTTGCACCGTGGCCCTGGTGCATACACGTTGGTGTTGTTGCCCAGTGCTGGTGCACCAGCACCTGTGGCTGCCGTCACAATCGCTGCCTCCTTACCAGTCCCTCTGGTGGTCACACACACACAAACACACGTATACACACACACATGTGTCCACACTCACACATGTTGTCAGTGCTGTCCCCCACCCTGTCCCTGTACCTGTGCTGCTCTGCAGCCTGTACGTGTCTATGTTGGTGTCTCACTGATGCTATGCTGGTTCAGGTGGGAAGCTACCCTTTGCTCCAGGGATGTCAGAGTCTGTAACTGGCTACCCCCACCCGCAGTGGCCTAGGCACAGTGCCTATTGTGTGCCAGCTTCTGCTTGGCCTTTAATTTCATGTCATTATATTTTTTCTGCAGGTCCCTGACAGTACGCCTCTGGGTGGCCACTGCATTCACTTTCCTGGCCGCCTTGTCCCAGGCCTGCTTCCTCTTGTCTCTTATCTTCTTGTCGCCACCCCTGCCAAGCAGTATGGCTACTTTTGCATGCACTTCATCTATAAAGATTTCAGTTTCCTCATGGGAAAAGTTTTTCTTTTTCCTCTGCCTCCATAATGAAGTTTGCACCGTGTTTTGGCTATGTCTTTGTGCTCCGCCATTGCCGAGAGTTCAGTATGTGCATCTTTCACATGACATGTGGGCTTTTATATGATGCATGTCGTAGGAAAGGACACCCGACATACATTTTGGCACAACTCACTGTTGTTCTAGAATACGGCGTATGTCACATGTCGCAGCTGCTGTGGCACAAGTTATGCATTTGCGTACTTTATGCCAGGCTGTTTATGTGTAGTTTGTGACACATGTGCTCATTCCATTCCTTTGTAATCTCCCGGGTTATGCCTGAAAAAAAAAATTCCAGTCTAGTGCACCTAACTGGTTAACAAAACCTAAATAAATAAATAAACAAACATGTTTGCTCCAATTTTTAAAACTCTAGAACCACGCCAAAAGAATTAGCAATGCCGTAAGTGGTAACAGTGCAGCTACATGATAACTGGAGGTGAGGCTTAGTCAGAGTTGAGGTAGCAAGTGAGTTTTCTTTTCTCAGAAGAAGCCAGAATGGGAAGGAAACATATTCAATTCAGTGCTTATAGTAACTGGTAATTGCTATTTTTCCTTTAAACTTAGATTGTGGGCTTTTAGTGACACTGTAATTTATTTGCTGTCTTTACTTAAAATTGTTTTTGGGCTGTTGAAAATTTAAAACGTAGTGGTGGTGTATTTCTTTGCTGTCTTTAATTGCTGCAAATTTTCACCCCCTCCTCCCCTTCCCCCAACTCTTAATTATATGCCCTGTTAAATCTGATTGACAGGAGCTAAACACAGGGGATAGTAAGGGGTGTGGAGTAGGAAGGGCATAAGGGGGAAGAAGCCCACCCTCAGCACGACAAGTATTTTGACTCGTTTATTTATTTATTGGTTTATTTTCTTTTTTTAAAAAGAAAAATATCTGAGGATCAGTGGCAGGATTTTTAGGACAGTAAATTAATAAAAAGGGAACTAGGAGAGCTTCAGTAACAGACAAGTAGTGGAAATGCAGTATAATGTGAGGAGTGGTGCAATGCAGTGGCTGTGGGGCAGACATATTCAGGCAGACCTTCTGGACACTGAGGTGCTGCTCTATCTGTATGCATCTCTCTAGACTGTGGGATGAGGTAGCCAGACTCAGAGCGGAAGTAAAATGGGTCAGGAGTACCATCACCCTATCCAGAGGCCACCCAGTCCAATGCAACTACCTGAAAGGATACCGAGAACGAGGAGCACTTGGATGACAGTGGGCTCAGGGAGGGTTAGAGCGGTCAGGCAGAGGCACATCCCAGATCCTATTCCACTCAAGAACTCATATGCCACACTGGCAAATGGGGACAACCAAATAGAGGTACCCAGAGAAGTGGAAGGAAAGGATGTGGAGGTTAGCCAAGGATGAGACCTCAGCTGGAAGAGCAGTGGACCCCAGAGGAGGAGGAAGCAAATCCTGGTGGGGGACTCCATCATAAGAGGGGTCCAGCTAGTAACACAGGAGGGGGAGGACATGGAGGTGAGGTGCCTACCAGGTGCCACGGCATGAAGGGATGGAAGAAAGATCCTGGGGATCACTGGGAAGGCAAGACAGGAGGGTGAGCTGGATGTCATTATCCACCTAGGTACTAATGACCTGGCAAATGGGGAGCCAAAGGAAGTTCAGGAAGAGTTTAGGAAATTGAGGAGGGGTCTCAAGCAAGCAGCTACTTCTGTCACTTTCTCAGAAGTACTACCTGCGAGAGGCAAGGGATAGCATAGGGGTGCATGCACCAGGAACATTAACTCATGGTTGAAGAACTGGTGCTGTGAGGAAGGGTTTGGATTCATTGGTGACTGGGGACCCACCTGGAGGGATGGAGGTTTGTCCAAGCCTGACGGCCTGCATCCATCCTGGAGGGGAATCCAAGCACTCAATGATAAGTTTAAATGCTACATTGACAAGCATTTAAATTAGCAAAAGGGGTGGCAGGCCAGCAAGGAGGGTACCTACTTGCTCACCCCACAGCTAGCAGTGGAACCAGTGAACTGGAGGGTGGCTATCTCTACAAAGTAGTGTGCAAAAGATGGAGATTAGCGCCCAAGAGGTGGATCGGCAGAAAAGGGGCAAAATTCAGCAGAAGGGCAGACAGCAAGGAGAACCAGGGATAAAGGACAACCAAGGAAGGGGCTGGAGTAGAACAGCAAAACAGTCTAGGGAGGTCAAATCATGGAAAGCCATGTGTGCCAATGCCAGGAGCCTTAGCAACAAGATGGAAGATCTGGAGGCTGTCATGGTACAGTCAGACCTGGACATTGTGGCCATCACTGAAACCTGGTGTAATGATAACCATGACTGGGAGATGGCCATACCTGGCTACAACATATTCAGAAGAGGCAGGGCAGGTAGAAAGGGAGGAGGAATGGCACTGTATGTGAAAAATGACATAAGGGCCACAGAGATCCAGGAGGAACAAAATGGAGAAGAGATACTGTGGGTTAAGCTGGAAAGGAAAATGGTGCCAGCCATCCGCACAGGTGTGGTCTATAGACCACCAGCCCAGGAGGAAGAAACAAATAGGGATCTGATGATAGCCATCCAAAGGATGGCAGATAAGGATGAGGTAGTACTGGTAGGAGACTTCAATATTCCAGACGTGGACTGCAGCATCCAAGCAGCAGCATCAACTAAGAGCAGATTTATCCTGGACTCCCTTCAGGGTGCCTTCCTCAAGCAACTGGTCATGGAACCAACTCGGCAGAAGGCAATACTGGACCTTGTGCTCACAAACAGGGACAGTGTGATGGGGTAACAGTGGGGGAGCACCTGGGGAACAGTGACCATCAGTCATTGTGGTTTGATATCACAGAAAGAGCAGAACCAAACCACATAAAAACACATATCCTGGATTTTAGGGGGGCAGACTTTAGGAAAATGGGGAAGATACTTGAAAGAGGCATTAAGGGGAATGGGGAAGGAATCAGGGGTTGAGGAACAGTGGGCAGTATTTAAAATGGGGATTACAAGAGCAACAGAATTATGCATTAAGCAGGTTAGCAAGAGGAAAGGAATAGGATACCATTATGGTTTTCCAAAGGGTAGCAAAGAAAGTGAAAGCCAAAAAGATTGCATTCAGGCAATACAAAAGACACAGGCAGAGGGATAGGAGAAGTACCAGGAGAAGCAAATGGAGGCAGGGAGGTCAGTAAGGAAGCCAAAGCTCAGAGAGAAACACATTGCAAAATCAGTGTGTGGGGGACAAAACCTTTAAAGGTACATAAGTGAAAAAGAAAGGCAAAGGGAGGGTAGTGAGACTGAAGAGGGAGGATGGGGGCATGGAGGATGACAACAGTAAAGCTGACATATTGAACAGGTATTTCTGCTCAGTCTTTACTGAGGAAGAGGAGGGTAACGGTCTGAATGAGTACAATGGGTGAGAATGGTGCAGAAATGGACACAAGTCCCTTTACTCGAGAAAGGGTCCTGAAGGAACTGGAAGTAATAAGAGTTGATAAAGCAATGGGGCCAGATGGGGTGCACCCAGACTCCTTAAAGAACTAAGAGGGTGGTGGCTGAACCTCTGGCTATCCTGTTTAGCGATCACTGGAAACAGGGGAGGTACCCAAAGACTGGAGGACAGCAGATGTAGTCCCCTTATACAAAAGTGGGAACAAAGAGGCGGGAAACTACAGACCAGTCAGCCTCCACCTCGGTAGTGGGGAGATCATGGAAGTACTACTGAAGGAGAGAGTGGTGGAACATCTGGTTGTCAATGGACTACAGGACCCAAGGCAGCATGGTTTCACCAGGGGGTGGTCATGTCAGACCAACCTCATTGAATTTTTTGACTGGGTGACTAGGGAGGTGGATCAGAGAAGGGCAGTGGACATGGCCTATCTGGACTTCAGCAAGGCCTTTGACATTGTGCCACATAGAAGACTTTTACACAAACTGGGGAATATGGGTGTGGGCAGGACAGTAGTGTGGTGGGTAGGTAACTGGTTGGGCGGCAGGACACAGAGGGTGGTGGTAAATGACTGTCACTCCACAGATGGAAGAGTGACCAGTGGGGTACCACAGGGATCAGTGCTGGAACCGGTCCTATCCAACATCTTCATCAGTGACATTGTGCAGGACCTAGAAGGCAGAATTTCACTGTTCGCTGATGACACAAAGCTCTGTAAGAGAGTAGACACACCAGAGGGTGTAGACAGAATGAGAAGGGACCTGCAGAAACTTGAAGAATGGTCAGGGGTTTGGCAGTTGAAATTCAATGCAAAGAAGTGCAAGATAAGGCATATGGGGCACAAAACCCTGGCACAATATATATCAGTTGGGGGGTGAGGATATAGCATACACCAAGCAGGAAGGGATCCTGGGGTTATCATCTCTGATGACCTCAAGGTAGGAAACTGTGTGACAAGGCAGCAGGAAAGCAAATAGGATGCTGGGATGCATAGGCAGAGGCATCACCAGCAGGAAAGGAAGGTCATAATTCCACTATACAAGACACTAGTGAGGCCCCACCAGGAGTACAGTGTACAGTTCTGGAGACCTTACCTATGTAAGGACATAGACAGGGTAGAGAAGGAAGGTTCAGAGGAGGGCAACAAAGATGGTACATGGATTGCATCACAAGTCCTATGAGGACAGGTTGAAGGAACTGAATATGTACTCCCTGGAGGAGAGGAGGGAGAGAGGTGATATGATAGAGACATACAACTATCTTACAGGGAGGAACAGGGTGCAGGAATACACTATTTTTAAGCGAAAAAGATGTTCCAGGACTAGAGGGCATGGGATGAAGTTGGAGGGAGGACAATTCAGAGGAAACGTGAGGAAGAATTTCTTCACAGAACGGGTGGTGGACAACTGGAACACCCTGCCAGAGGAAGTGGTGGGGGCTGAAACAATCACAGGATTTAAGAATGAATGGGATAGACATAAAGGAATTCTGGAGGTCAGGGGTAAGGGGCAACAGACTTCTAGGAAAACATAAACTGAACTTACAAGCTCAAATGGGCAGACTGGGGGGGGCACATGCCCTTATCTGCCGACACTGTCTATGTATCTAACAGCCTATTAGCATTGCCAATGCTATTTTTAAACGATCACTTGTCAAGTGCTGAGTTTTATCTTGCTGGCATTGGCATTAGTAGTGCAGAAGTTAGAGAGATGCATAATAGGAATGGCAGTGAAGTATTGAACTGATGCCAACCCCACCCCCACCCTGCAGAGACTGACAGGCACTGGGATGCGCCTTTGGATCATCGGCCATAGCGCTCATGCCATTTCACCTCACCCTACCCTGCAGACACCGACAAGTGTTGTGGTGTGCCTTGGGGTCTTCTGGCCTTACTGTGCAGGACCAGTGGGTGACACCAGGGGTGGGGGTCCACAGGATATGGCAGTCCCTGCCAGTCCACCAGAGGCTGCCATTCCCCCTTCAAAACAAGCCAGAAATGTGCCATAATATCAGACCAGTGCCAGTGACACCCCCAGCCCATACCTCTTCACCCAGGACTGGGAGCCAGTGGAGAATGGGCTGTACTTGCCCCGGTATGAACTGGACAACCAGTCAGAGAGGGGCACATAGGTGGTATGACAGCCCCAAAGTAGATGCCTTCTGCACCAGCTGCACTTGCTTCCCTGGCAATGTGCAGGATCATGCAGTTGTCTGTCCCCTTGCCTCCCCCCAGCCCGCCGCAGAGATGGGTCCTGTGACCATGATTTGGGCATGGAGTAAGCATACAACAATGGCTCTGGGTGTTGCAGGGTGCCCCAAAGGTGCACATCCTGTGCATGGGGGGCCTCTGCAGCTGTCCACCCCCTTTGCAAGAGTGGAGCAGCTGCAAGCATTGTGTGGAGCATACCCTTATTTCAAAGCATATTACATATAGAATAATGCATGGGGTGGTGAGTGTAATGAGAATTTTACACACACCTAAGATGTGGGATGCTACATAAACCCCGAGGGCAAAGCCTGAGGGGTTCAGAAAAGCATCCCACACTGATTATTGCGAATGCTTTGATACGAGCATGCGTCGCCCAGTAGTTGCTATGCACCTCATAAAACAGTCATTTTATGGAGCATTGTCACCAGATTTTCAACACAGACATTTTAGGACCCCTGTTTATGAACAGTATCACTGTCATTTTTGCAATGTGTCCCAAACACTGATTTCACACAACAACTGCGTGATTCTGCGCTGGAAGTGCGAAAACACATTTCAGCCAGGATGTGAAAAATGACAGCTGCACAGTTCATAAGAAGGTGTGGCAAGCGCAATGGTGAAAATCTGGCATGCAATGCCGTCTTGCGCGCACAGCGACGTGCGTTGCGCGTTGCTGTGCACACTCATAAAACAGTCACTTTATGGAGTATTGTCATCAAATTGTCAACACAGGCATTTTAGGATCTCTGCTCATGAACAGTGTCACTGTCATTTTCGTAATGTGTCCTGAACACTGATTTCGCACCATGACCGCGCTATTCGTGCCAGAAGTGCGAAAACACATTTTGGCCAGGATGTGAAAAGTGACAGCTGCACAGTTCACAAGAAGGTGTGGTAAAATGCCAAGGTTGAGAATCTGGCATGAAAATATTGTGGATTTGCTAACTTACGAACGTGCGTTGCGCAGTTGCTACACACACTCGTAAAACAGTCATGTGTTGGATTTTTCCCATCAAATTTGGAACATAGGATTTTTGAGAGCCCCCCTCATGAACAGTGGCACTGTCATCTCCTTACACAGTCCTGAAAGGTGATTCCGTGCAGTGACTGCGAAATCACCTTTCGGGACCGAATAACGTCATGACAGTGCAAGAATTCATGAGAAGGGGTCCCAAAAACCCCATGTTGAAAATGTGGTGCCAAAATTCACAAAAATGCCTGAGATATGTACTAAAGTTGAAAAAACCCTATCTATCCCATTATACAGCTTACCAGCATTTCCTCAGTTCGCGGTTGGCTTTGAAGAGTGCAGACGTGTTCCCGGTCCACTGATGATCATCGCGACGAGCTCCGGAGATAAGTATGGGGTATGGGGGTTGTGGGGAGACAGGGCATGCAGTGGGTGGAGTGCGGGTGGGGGCACGGAGACTACGAGGACTGTTTTCCTTTTACAGGTAGTAAAGGAAAAGAAAACATCGTGGAACAGTTTTTTTCCAGATTTGTACGCTGGGGTGGGCTCCAGCGTGCCACCTAACTGTTTTGGGGTGGTCTGTAGCTGACGGGGATTGGGCACCCTGGCCGGCAACAAAGAAGGGGGGACTTAGAGTGGAGGGTTTGGGCACCCCTCGGCATTAAACAATTGGGGGTTATTTCTGCCAATGGGGAGTGGGCTCCCCGTCAGCACACAAGGAAAGGGGGGGCAGGGTAACAGCCGAGGGGGGATTGGGCATCCCCTTGGTATTACACAATTGGGGGGTGCTTTATGCCGACGGGAAGTGGGCTCCCCGTTGGCACATTGACAGGGGGCAGGGGCAGCCGACAGGGGGATTGGGCACCACTGAAGTCGGCAGTTCTACGGCCGTGTCCCGCCATGCACATAATGGCGGTGAGCGCGGCAAGAAAAGGACTGTTGCATCTGATGAGCTTTGCTCAGATTGCAGCAGACCTTTCCTTAGATGTGCTCACCACATTATGTATGCATGGTGTGGCGCTGGCATGCAGGCTGATTGGGGAATGAGGGACGCACCTACTGATACGTGACCTGCATTCGCCCAACAGCGACCGCACCTCCAAATCTGCACTACTGCAAGATGTTGGCTTGCGTAGGCACGGCAAGCCAACATAAAAAGGGACTTAGTGGGTAGCTAAGCTGTTAATCCATTAGCATTTAGAACACCAATAAGCCCATGCAAATCAGTGGTCATCCATGCACACAGGGTATACTGGTATTTGTAATCACTCCTGGAATCTCTACCAGGCTGTTAGCACAGTGCTAGGTAATGCTTGTAAGAACCATGTTTGAACAGTGAGCTAATGATGATATGTTGTGAAAACGATAGAACCAAGCACATCCACCTCTCCCCGTCCCCAGTGTCCAGGTTTCCTAACCCATTTCCTGGCTACATATTAAATTATCCTCTTTGATAGCCTTGTGACTCATATACCCTACAGTGCCATAATCTGTATGTAAGCCCCCACCCTCATTGTGGAGATTATCTTTTTGGGCTACAGCCCATTGCTTTCCTGATGTCCTGTTTGGCTCCAGTCCCCTGTATTGCCTAAATTAGGACTGGAGGGCTTCTGAAGCTGCATGTCAACCATTGCTGAATCCTTTTTCCTAGGCCCCATTGGGGTAGCGGGACCGAGATTCTGTGGACTGTGGTTCCTCCGGGCACCAGAGAAACAGTTTCTACTGCTAGTGCAGGGGTTTTATTTAGCATCCGGTGCTGTTACCAATATGTCCACATATGCCGAAGCTGTGCATGCACAGCCCAGCTTTAAAGGAGCCGTAGCTCCCAAAAAGCTATTTGGCCAACCGTCCGTAATGAAAATGTATTCCTGGCTCCAGGGCATGTAGCAAAGCTGGAGAAAAAGGTAAAAACACATCTGGGGATTTCCCAGTCTCCAAACTGGCAATGGGACTGGGAGCTGAATCAGTGAGGTGCACATGTGCACCCACAGCCTTCTAGGGTGAAAAAAGAGTCCTTTTCTTTTGTGATCCCCGACAGTCAAATGGGGCTCCCTCCAAACAAAACAAAGGTTTCCTGGCTCCCTCAGGGAAAGCAGGGCCAGGACATAATGTTAATAGCCCATGACTGGGCTTTTAAGCGAATCTGTGGGGGCTGCAAAAAAAGCAGCAATATGTAAACAATTATGGTGGCCCGCAGTGGTTCTCCCTGCTGCCAAGGATTATGGGAAGTGTGAGATGGCACTTGCAGTGAGCCCAAGAAAATTACAGCCAATCGAGTGGGGAGTTGAGGGAGTCTAAATAATGGGCTGTGTCCTGGGTTCTAGGATGAGTCCAGCCTAGATTGGAGAGGAGGAGGAGACTGTATTGGAGGGCTGTACAAGCCAGATGGCTAGTCTGTGTTTAGTTAGCTGCACCCCCCGAGCATCAAAACTCTTGATACAGAGTGCCTAGCAAGCCTTGTGTTCTAGCAGGAGACACTGGACAGCTAATCTGTTTTCTCTGTGAATTTACTTGAACTGTTGTTTTCAAGTTGTTAAGCCTGGGTACCTCCTTGCCTCTTCTCTCAGTGCCAAACTTATGACTCTCCATGGCTCAGAGATAATTTGCATATTCTTCTGTGTCCTACTGGAACTCTATGCCTCTTTCCATACTGGCCTGTAGCTCCCTCTCTCAATTTCAAAGTTCGCTGTTATCTCACCTCATCTCTTCTCCTTGCTCCTGCTTCTGCTGACTCCTAACCCCTGTTTATTCCTTGCATGATTCTCCTAGCAAAACCTTCCACTCTCTCTATCTCTATTTCTTGCTCTCCAAGACAAAAAAAAAATACTGTAAATGATGTCTGCATGTAAGGTTTTGTTGACTGTACTTTACATTGCTTATTTTGCATAACTGAATGCAACTGATGTACTTATTGTATGACTACTCCTTGTCTAATTTCTTGTATCAATAAATGCACTAGCAATGTACTGCACTTCCCGGGCTGCCCCTGAAAAATGGACTGTCTTGTCTCCTAAGGCCTACCCGGTTACCAAAATTCAATAAATAAATAAGCCTGTAAACTATTTTGACCATTTGCCCTGTTTGAACTGTTTCCATACTGGGAAAGAACATTAACTGGGATGGCCAGAGACTGTGAAGAAGCCCAAATGAACTTCTGTTCCAGTGTAAACCTTGTGCTTTGCAAGCAGCCCTGGGTGACCACAAGTCTGGGTGGTCCCCATTGCAAAGTTAAAGAAAGGCCTGAGAGGAGAAGATGACGAAAGGCCCTTGATAGGTGAAGACGAGAAGAGGCCCAAGGGGAGAAGATGAGAATGGTCTGTCATGGGTGAAGAACCCAGCACCTGCTTAAAATCGCCAGCCTGCAGTTGTTGTTCCTGAAAAGACTATCAGCTGATTTCAGAGCAGTACCGCTAGTCTGTGTCATTCCTCAGCACCCAAAGACTGTCAGCAAACTGTGAGTACCTCTGAGTTGCGGCCCCAGGGAGTTCTTTTCAAAGTTAGTTTGTTAGCTAGATATAAAGGGGGTGAAGTCCGGGGCCAGTACTTTGTCAATCTGCATGAAAGCCCAGGCAGAAGACTGAAAACATTACTTGGCTACTTGTTTTAAAACCTTATTCAGCTCGTTTTTCGAAATTTATCCTGTTCATGTTAAAATTGTTGTTCCCTCCACAACCCCATTGTCCAGTGCCATTATATCATCTGGTTGGCCACCAGCAACCAGGTGGGGTACTCACTGCAATGGACAGTAACAACTCTTACGGACATGAGGGAAAGTCAGGTGCACCCATGGGGGTAGTGCTAGATCTGTGGGGGTAAAACTGTTGAAATCAAAATTGCTTGTTCTGTGTTTTTCCTTCCCTTTCACCTGTTCCCTATAATAAATTAGAAATTAGTGTAGTTTACAATTTTTATTCACGGTTATTGCTTCATGTGTATTGCTATTGTGTGGGGAAAAGTTACCTGTGTGTGGGTGGGAAAACAATATTTGTTCCTGGGAGGAGGTTAGGGCTACATTGGGTAGCCTTATATGTCCCTGCCCCAGGTAGAGGCACCAATACCTGTTCCTAGTACCCTATTTGTACACTGCACCCAAAAGAACCCAGGCCAACCCCAAGGTTGGTGTGTGAGGGGCACCAAGTGCACATGAGCACATGATAGAGAGACCCTGCTTACATGTGGAGGCACTGCTGGGATTCTCCCACACCCCACACAAGTACTCCCCAAAACTGAGTCCTGAAAAGCAGAAAGATTGTTCTGAAGAATTGCCCTGGACTATTTCAAAAAGGAAAAATGGCACTACAAGACTTAGAAGACTGGTGCCGAGGGAAGGAGTTGGCCTGTAAAAAAGTCCTCTTAGTGACTGGGATTTCAGAAAGGTTTGAAAGATTCAAAACTGTTGATGAATTGTTAATGCTGGAATGTTTTTACAATTTAAAGGTTCAAGGATTAAGGTACGACTGTAAAAGCAAAAGCGTGTGTGCTTTGATCAAAGGTGAGTCTGACATTAATGTTGCCAAAGCACCAACCACTTTCTCCCCGTGAGGTGACGGGTCCACCTAGATAATAGTGACTCATAACAGTAGCAAAGAAATGCCTAAGTATCTTTCAGATGCAGATGACATTAAAATGAAATTTGTAATGTGGCTGAAGTCAGAGGAGAAGACCCCCAAGAAGTACAAGAACTGTATAAGGTTGACAGTGTCTCCCCACCTGATCAACCCCCAGGCTTGGTTTGAAGCTTGGGTGCCGAGGCAAGGAACAGGATCCTACCAGAGGCTAAAACCCTTTTCTGGGAGAAAACCAATGCCACCAGGGAAAGATTACTTTGAAACATGGATGGGTCAAGCCACTCCTATGGTGCAAGATTCCCAGTGTTCCAAAGCTGAGAAGAGTCATTGGCTGTGGGAGAGTTTGAGAGGGCCTGCTATGGCTGGCATTGGAGCTTTGCAAGCTACCTGACGCAATGCTACTGCCCACATGTATCACAATACATTGGAAGGCATGTTTGGGAGTACCAACAGTGGCACTCATGCCCTGAGAAAGCTACAAGGGACAGTACAAAAGAAGATGAAAATCTGTCTGAATATTTTATATGACTGGAGCAATTGACATAGAAAGCCTCCCATAAGGGAGCAGTGACTGTCCAAGACATGAATAGGCTGTGGTTGGAACAAGTCCTAGAGGGAGCTGGACACTTAGAAATGCTCATGATGAGGTTGCGATTGGAGGAATGGCTGAGTAATTCCCCTTCCTATGGTGAATTGATACATGAAGCCCAAGAGAAAGAGGATAGAGCTGCACAGCAAGGCCCAATGGCAGCACCTCTGAGAAAAATAGAGATCCCTCTGAGCAACGACTCACCCGGGCGAGACAACATGTTTCAGTGGTACTGGCTCAGCTATGCTAAGAGATAGCGGGCCCACAGTCCATGCACAGCCTTCAGATACCCCTATGGATCCGAAGTGTCTACATGAAAAGGCCCCCTTCTTGTAAGTCAGAGATCGGAGATGAGTGAGTGGGAGTGATTCACAGAAGAGATGCCAGACCTTTGGTTTTGGCCCCAGGTGCTGAGTGCCAGGTGATGGGAGAGATGGAATTTGAGTCACCCAGCATAAACCCTGCTTACATTGTGGACACACTTACTGATGGAGAGTGACCAAATAGCCTGCTAGTACAGAGAGGGGTGGTGCCAGCTCCTTTTACATCTACCTGAGTTCTGATGATTAATGTCATGTTGAGAAATGAGACTGACAATGAAGTGACTATTTGGAAAGGATGGACCTTACTTAGCACATGTCTACCAAGCAGAGGTGGTACGACTTGTGGTTCTGAACCAAGCCACCCATAAAAGACTTGATCCTAACTTGTTCAATTTAGGAGACTCACCAATACCCGAATCTTACAAGCAACAACTAAGACAGAAGCTAGCCAAGATTAAATGTCTTTTTCATGGGCAAATTTGATGTTGGATGTGCTCAAGGGGAAGACCATCATATAAGACTGAGTGACAACAGACCACTTCAAGAAAGATGCAGATGACTAGCCCCAGCTGATGTGGAAGATGTTTGCAAACACAAGAGTTACTAGCCACTGGTATCGTATCTGAATCCAGAAGACCATATGCATCCTCCATTGTGGTAGACATCAAGAAGAACAGGGCTGTCCATTTCTGTATTGACTACCAGACTTTGAACAAGCACACTTGAACAGACCAGTACACTGTACCTCATGTGGAGGATGATCTGGCCTGCTTCACTGGCAGTAAATGGTTTTCCGTACTGGGTCTTTGAAGCAGATATTACCAGATTCCCATGGCCAAAGAGGATAAGGAAAAAACAGCTTTCATTTGCCCTTTGGGATTTTATCAGTTTGAAAGGATGCCACAAGGTATATCAGGGGCACTGACCACTTTCTAGACGTTGAAGGAAAAAGCCGTGGGAGTCATGAATTTCCTGCAAGTAATAGTCTACTTGGATGAATCGATTGTTTTCAGACACACCCTCGAGGAGCATGTAGAATGCCTGATGAAGGTCCTGGACAGGCTTGAAGAATTTGGACTTAAAGTGTCAATCAAGAGACTGGCTTGGTGACACTGAGGGTTGAGCCACTGGCTGTTACACCTCACGCTGCGCCGACGACCCAAGGTCAGGAACGACCTCGGGTTGCCAGGGGTTGGCAGGGAAGGGCGAGGATTGAGTGTCTGATGAATTGTTCTCCTCTACTGGAGAGGAGAGGGTTGTCATCCTGCTCTTTGGCTACCCCCTAGTGGAGGCCAGAGGGCCACGTCAGAGTCAGGGAGGCACAGGCACATGGGTACATGGCATGCACGTGCCTCCACTTGTGCATGCTCATGCCACAAGGGGAAGTGGGGACAGGGCAGAGTATGGAAAATGGTGTCGACCGGCAGGATGCCACTGGTCCTCCACTGGCTCTGCACCTGGCCAGCTGGGCACCTTTGTACCATCAAGGTGGACCTGGTGGATGCCTGGGTGATGGGACTGGGAAGACTGATGAAAGGGAGCCAGTCGGCACAGGAAGCAGAAAATTACTAATAAAAAAAAGTGTCAATCGACAAATGTCAATTCAGACAGCCATCTGTCAGGTATGTTGGCCATATCGTCTCGGCAGAAGGAGTCCAAATTGACCCTGACAAGGTCAAGGCCCACACTACCTGGTCTAAGCACCATAATCTGAAGACATTGCAGTCCTTTCTTGGTTTCTGCGTTTATTACCTGAGATTTGTCCAGGACTTCTCCAAGGTGGTCCAACTGCTTGCAAATTTACTGCAGGGATACCCCCCCTACCAATTACAAGAAGCAGAAGGGGCAAGAGATGTCCCAAAAGATGTACTACAGGGTTAATGGGCCATTTGGGGATTGATGGGATCAGGTCTGTGAGAATACTGAAGTTCCTGTGTTGGCATTTGCTGATCCCACTAAATGCTATTTTCTGCACATGGATGCCAGCATGGATGGGCTGGGAGCTGTACTGTATCAAGAGTACCCAGAGGGACTGAGACCAGTTACCTTCAAAAGGCAGAGCCAGACGCTCAGCAAAAAGAACTACCCTGTACATAAGCTGGAATTTTTAGCTTTAAAATGGGCCATCACAGATCAGTTTCATAACTACATTTATGGAGCCAAGTTTACGGTAAGAACTGACAACAAACTTCTTACCTACTGTATATCAACACCACTGCCATGTTGGATGCAGCAGATCACCATTGGTTGTCTGTCATTCCAAGTATGACTTCACACTAGAATATCAGAAGGGCCTGAACAATACAGATGCTGAGACTCTGTCTTGCTGATCTCACCATCCAGAGGGAAACCAATGGACTCATATGACCCCTGCAACTATGGAAGCTGTATGTAACAAATATGTGGATGCAGATAGCAAAACGTGTGTTTGTCACAACAAGGCCATTGATGCTATGGGAGCCCACTGTGACAACATACTTGAAGCCTGTTGCAACTTTGAAGGTTTGGACATCTGTCATTTGCCCCAGCCAAAATGGAGAGAACAAAAGTGGCCGCAGCAGCAAGATTATGGAATGAGAGGGGTAATCTCAGTTTTAGAAAAAGGAGAAGGCCCAGATAAAGTGCCAAATGATCATCCTGACGCTCTGATTTTGTTGAGAGAGTCAATCAAGTTGTCTTTGAAAGATGGACTGAATTTCCAAACTGTCCAAGACCCGAAAACTATGGTCCCCTGCAACCAGTTGGTACTACCATGGTAGTACACAAAGTTGTCCTCAGAGAACTTGATGATGACCTGGGGAACCTCATGACATGGGGAAGCCTCTTACCTATGTCAACACCACTGTCAAGTTGGATACAGCAGATCACCATTGGTTGTCTACCTTTTACATATGGCTTCACACTAGAATATCAGAAGGGCCTGAACAATACAGATGCTGATACTCTGTCTTGCTGACCTCACCATCCAGAGGGAAACCATTGAACTCATATGACTCCTGCAACTATGAACCCTGTATGTACCAAATATGTGGACGTAAATAGCGAGACATGTGTTTGTCACATCAGGACTAGTATACAAAGTTGTCCTCAGAGCACTTGACAATGACATGGGGAGCCTCGGGTTCGAGTGTACCCCAAACCTTGTGCAAAGTCGATTCTATTGACCTAGAATGGTGTCCGACATGGAACAGCACTGCAAGAAATATGCCAGGTGTCTCCAGAGAAAGACTTTGCCCTGAAAAGGAGCACCACTTCTGAACATTAAAACCAGTGAACTTATGGAACTGGTATGTATGGATTTTTGTCACTGGAACAAGGCAGTGAAGGTTATAGCCGTATTTTAGTAATCACTGACCACTGTACAAGATATGCACAGGGCTACCCAACAAAAATCAGACAGCCTGGATTGTTGTGCAGAAACTCGAGGAGTTTGTAACTCATTATGTAATATCCCATCATATTCACTCTGATCAAGGGCCTGATTTTTAAAACTGCTTAGTGATAGAATTCCTTGCTGTGCATGGCATTCAGCGTCTTGCACCACACCCTACCATCTTCAAGGGGACCCACAACCAAAAATGTTTAATCGTACCTTGTTAGACAGCTTAGATATGCTGGACCCAGAGCAGACAATAAATTGGAGCCATCACATCCCCAGGTTGGTGCACACCTACAATTGTACCAGAAACAGTGCTATGGATGCTTCTCCATACCTGTTAATGCTTGACTGAGAAGCCTGTTTGCCAATTGACCTAGCTCTTGGAGTGTCTGATGGCAGAACCTTCAAAGAATCTTACCTTGAATACACGGAACACCTCAAAATGCAAATGAAAGAAGTCTATCAGTTGGTTGCAGAAGCTGCCAGTAAAGTCAGTGCTGCCAATAAACTTAGATATGACCAGAAAGTGTGCCATCAAGTTTTACAAGTTGGGGATAGAGTTCTCCAAAATCTTAGCCTCCACGGAAAGCACAAGGTAGCTGACTGTTGGTCTTCTGAGCCGTAAGTTGTTTTAGAGACATTAACTGATTTACCTCTATACCACATCAGTCAAGAAGGTGGTCAGGGGATTGTTAAACCTATTCACCGTAACTACATTCTGCCTATTGGTCAGCTGGAGCTCATTCCAGAGACTGTAACAGTGCCTGGGCTGAGACCTGCCAAAACCAAAAATCGTAACCAAGCCAAGGAGAAGATGACACTGACATCTCCTGACAGTGCCATGTGCAATGACTCAGTTCCACAGTCTGCCACAAATGACAGTTCAAGCAACGAGGAGGATGAAAAAATGTACTGGTATCAACCTCCTGTAAATGTACCCAGTGAGCCAGTGACCCCTATGGACTGGCCACATGTAGGACATGAAGAGACAGACTCCTTGTGCTGTTTAAACCCTAATGAAAAAAAAAAATTGATGTTGCATGCAGATGCAGGGAGAAACTATGATTGGAGTGGTGCAATGCAGTGGCTGTGGGATGGCAGTCTTCAGGGAGACTTTCTGGATACTAAGGTGCTGCCCCATCTGCAGGCACCTCTCTGGGCTGAGGGAGGATGTTGCCAGACTCAAGGCCAAGATGGTCTGGGTTAGGAGGACCTGCTCCCCCACTCTGGGACCACCAAGTCCACCTCCACTTCCTCAAAGGGTACTGGGTGTGAGAAGCGGTTAGAAAACGGTGGGCTCGGGGAGGGTTAGGGAGGTGGAATATAGACACATCCCAAATCCCATGCCATTACAGAACTCTATGCCACACTGGCATGGTGGGACTGTACCACAGAAGCACCCAAGGTAGTGACTGGGACAGATGTGGAGGTCCTCCATGGTGGAGACCCTGAAGAGGGTGTCAGAGGACCCCAAAGGAGGAGGAAGTGAATCCTGGTAGGGAACTCAGTAGTTAGGTGGATGCAGTTGGAGACAGTTAGGGATGAGGGGAGGGTGGTAAGTTACCTACCTGCTGCCATGGCTCATAGGGATGGAAGAAGAATCCTAAGGCTCACCAGTGAGGCAGAGAGGGAGGGAGAGCTAGATGTCCACTTGGGGACAAATATCTTGACTGAGGAGAGGCCAGATGCAGTTCAGGAAGAGTTCTGGAAACTGGGGATGGGTCTTAGGGAGGTGGCAACAATCTGTTACTTTCTCGGTGGTACTACCTGTCCATGGCAAGGGGGATGACAGGAGGCTCTGCATCAGTGACTGCAACTTAAGGTTGAGGAAGTGGTGCAGAGTAGAGGAATTCAGATTAATTGGGGACTGGGGCTCTACTTGGAGAGATAAAGGCCTGTACAAGGGCCAAGGTCGGCATCCAGAACAGAGATCCTTAATAAACAGTTTAAATGCTATATTAGTATGTATTTGGACTAGCTGAGGGGGGAGGCAGGAGGACAAAGTCTTCCTCACCCCCATATGCTAACAGGGTCAGAAATGGAAATCCCGAGGGTGGGAAGTCCCACAGGAAACAAACACAAATTGGTAACCAGGAGGGGAAGGAAAGGGGAAAGAGGAAAGAAAATAGTGTGAGGAAAACGTGAGTGTCAAACGGGCAAAAAGAGGAGAGATGGCAGTATAAAAAGGAGAACCATCTGTGGAAATGCTCAAAGTCTGGGCAACAAGATGGCAGACCTAGATGCTACCATGGCAGCAGGAGGCCTGGACATAGTAGCAATTATGGAGACATGGTGCAGTAAAAACCAGGACTGGAAGGAAGCCATACCAGGATAACGCTATTCAGGAGGGACAGGGAAGGAAAAAAGGGAGGAGGGGTGGCTCTTTATGTGAGAGAGAACATAAAGGCCACAGAAATACAAGGGGGACAAAGTAAAGTGGAGGTACTATGGGTCACCCTGGAGACAGGGAAGGGGATCGTTATTAGGATAGGGGTGATCTACAGACCTCCAGCACAGGGAGAGGAAGGGGATAAGGATATGATAGATGAAATACAAGGGATGGATAACAAGGGTGAGGTACTGGTAGTGGGGGATTCAATCTACCAGGAGTAAATTGGAGTAAATTGGAGCCTACCTGTCACACATCTGTTAGAAGTAGGGAAATCTTAGACTCCCTGCAGGGGGCATTCCTCAGGCAACTAGTTAATGAACCCACTTGAGAGGGGTCGTTACTGGACTTGGTATTGTCAAACAAGGATAGTGTCACTGACGTCACAGTGGGAAGCCACCTGGGGACCAGTGATCATTGTACGGTGTGGTTCAGCATAAGGAGAGGGGCAGAACCGAACCACACTAGAACAAGGGTCCAGGACTTCAGAAGGACCAATTTCAAGAAAATGGGAGAGCACCTCAGGGAAGCCCTAGTAGGAATAGGGAACAAGGGTGGGGTAGAGGAAAAATGGGCAAGAATAAAGCAGGCCATTGAGAAGCAACAAACCTCTGTGTCAAACAGGTTACTAAGAGCAAGAGAAGAAAGAGATTGCTATAGTTCTCCAAGGAAGTAGAAGAGAAGGTAAAAGAAAAGAAGCAGGCATTCAAAAGGTACAAGACAACACAGAAGGAAGAGGATATGGAGAGTTATCAGGAAAAACAAAGGGAGGCAGGGAAGGTGTTTAGGAGAGGTAAAGCAGAAATGGAGGAAAACATTGCCAAATTAGCAAAAAAGGGGGATAAAACTTTCTTCAGTAACATAACTGAAAAAAAGAAAAGCAGGGCAGGGATAGTAAGGCTAAGGGGGGGGGAAAGGACCAGAAGAAGGCTGACATAGTAAATATGTACTTTTGTTCAGTATTCACAAAGGAAGGGATACGTGATGGCTACAGATTTAGGAGAGAGGCATTAATGGAAGAGAGGTGGATACTAGCCCTTTTATGGAGGAGACACTCCTCAGGGAACTAGCAAAACTAAAAGTAGACAAGGCTATGGGGCCAGACAGGGTTCACCCTAGGATACTGAAGGACGTAAAAGAGGAAATGTCTGTGCCTCTGATAGCCCTGTTCAATCTATCACTGGTACATCTGGGGACAAATCACCTGGCTAGGGATGAGGCAGGGATAGAAAGCATGCAGGAGGAGTTCAGGTAGTTGGGGAGAGGCTTTGGGCAGGTAGCAAGCTCTGTGACCTTCTCAGAGGTGTTTTCTGTCCACAGCAAGTGGGAGCCTAGGAACCTCCGCACCAGGGACTTCAATGTTTGGCTGGAGAACTGATGCAGAAAGAAGGGTTTCAGCTTCATTGGAGACTGGGAATCTACTTGGAGGAATCTGGACCTGTACAAGAGCGATGGCCTACATCTGTCCAGGGATGAGACAATTGTCCTCAGTGAATGATTTAAATGCTTCATTGGCAAGCATTTAAACTAGCCAGGGGTGGTGGCGGAAGGAAGCAGGGAGAATCAAACTTACCACCCACACATGATAGTGCAGTCAACATGGAGGACCATAAAGTTATAATATCACCACAGATAACTAAACTCATAAAGGGGGAACAGTGGAGGACAGGAGGAATGTGATTAAAAACAGAAAGGACAAATGGAGGAGGCAAAAAGGCAAAAGTGTGGATGATAAAATGAGAAATGGCAAAACATGGAAGGCCATGTGTATTAATGCCCGCAACCTAGGAAATAAAATCCCATACCTGGTGGCCTTGATGTCAGAGGCTGACCTGGACATTGCAGCTATTACCGAGATGCTGTATACTGGAAACCATGACTAGGATGTAGTAATACCAGGTTATACTCTGTTTAGGAGAGACAGGGACAGTAAAAAGGTAGGGGGTTGACACTTTACATCAAGGAGGGTATTAGAGTGATTGAGATAGAGGGAATGCAGGGGGGACAGAGGTACTGTCGATTACGCTTGAGATGGGCAATGGCACAGCTATTTGCATGGGTGTGATATACAGACCTCCAGCACAGCAGGAGGAGGTGGACAGGGTTCTAGTGGAATTCATCCACATGATGGCAGCTAAAGGGGAGGCACTGCTGATAGGTGATTTCAATCTGCCAGATGTGGATTGGAGCATCCCAGCTGCTGCCTCAGCCAGGAGCAAGGACATCCTGTACACCATGCAAGGGGCTGACCTCAGGCAGCTAGTGCTAGATCCCACCTAAGACGGTGCAATTTTGGACCTGGTACTAACCAATGGGGACAGAATTGCAGAAGTCAGGGTGGGCAGTCACCTGGTGTCCAGTGATCAAAGCACGGTGTGGTTCAGTATAAGCACAGTGACAGAGTCAAGCCACACAAAGGTGAGGGTCCTGGATTTCAGGAGGGCAAACTTTACTAAGATGAGGATATGTCCAAGAATGACCTAGTAAGGAGGGACAAATGGAGGGGAGTTGAGGAGCAGTGGGCACATCTGAAAGGAGCCATAATGGAGGCAACAAACCTTTGCATTAGGCAAGTAAACAAGAGCAAGGGAAAGATAAAACCACTATGGTTCTCAAAGGAAGTGGCCAGGAAGGTAAGGGCCAAAACTATGGTTTTCAAGAAATATTAGGAAACACAGAAAGAGTAGGACAGGGTAGTGTACCAGGATAAACAGAGGGAGGTAGGGAAAGCAGACAGGAGAGCAAAGGTGCAAACGGAGGACAAAATAGCACAGGAGGCAAAAAAAGGGGGCAAGACTTTTCATAGGTATATTAGTGAAAGGAGAAAAACCAGTGGTGGATTGTAAGGCTTAAAGGGGAAGAAGGGGAGTGTATGGAAAGATTTTATGTGATACAGGCGCATCCGCAATTGCGCAACCTGCAACAGTGAGGGAGACAGAGCGAATGCCACAAGGGTGACTACACAATAGCACTGACCACCCAAAAGGGCCACTGCAGCAGGGGACAGATGGAAGGGCACTGAGCACATGGTGTGCTCTGCAAGGCAGAGGGAGCAAAGCATGCCGTGGCATGGCTTGGCCGGGAAGGATGCCCCACAGAGAGAGAGGCCAGGTGCATGAGTGGCCAGTACAGCCAGGGATGGCCAAGGGCTGGGCACTACCACATGGGAGGCATGGCAGTGGCAGTGGTAGGGGGCCGGCACAGAGGAACAGGGTGAGCCCAGCAGTTGGGCATGCACAGTGGGACAGGAGGACAGCCAGAATGCCAGAGAGCACAGCCGAGGGGTACTGCAGTATCCCACTATGCAGAGGCTGGCAGCCAGCAGGGGGCTGCAGGGGCCACCAGCATGTGACAGACACAAGAGGGCCCTCACAAGCATGTTGGGTCAAAAGGGTGACTACAGGTGAGGCGGTGGATGTGTGGGCAACCCTGGATGGGCATATCCATGCAGGGTAGTGTTAGAGAGCACACACTGTGCGCCGTGTGGTGCTGCACAAGGTTACGCAGCCTAGAGATGGACATTGGCTGCAGGGGCTGGTGCATGCCAGAGACCACTCTGTGGCAGGTCACACGTGAAAAATGAAATTGTGCGCCAGACCACGAAGGTAGTCATAGTGGCTTCTGGTAGCATAGTTGTCCATGAAGGAGCAGATCCTGGCATCAAGGTCCCAATACCGTCTCCAGGGTTGTGGTGCCTCCACCCCAGACACCAGCATCCCAGATTGCACAGCAGTCAGATGCTCCTCCTCCCTCAGGCAATCAAGGAGGTGCCAGATGCTGGGGTGGCAGGCACTGACCCGGGTGTTAAAGGCCCTGTACCACCCTTCCAATGCATTGTTTGTTCTCACCAGGCCCTGGAGGGTGGACTCATAGCAGTTCCACTGCTCGGTTGGGAATGGGGCATGACATTGCCCTGAATGCCCAGTAGACCGGCTGTTCCATGTGTCCTCCACATAGTCCAGCATTGGCTGGAGGACATCCTCATTGGTGTATATGTACTCCCATTCTCGAAGCTCCTCGAATACTACTGGCACGTCAGCAGGTGGCAGGAATGCCAACACCAGCAGCAACCGTACATGCAGCGCAAAGTCAGGGTCGTTGGTGTATCATGCCAGGATGTCTGGCAGCTGCTGCACCTTGTGCCACAGGGCATGGGTGAAGTGGAAGAAGCACCCCCTGACCCATGCCTCGGGGATTACAGTAGTGACCCCACACCAGCTGGCATGCTCAAAATCCAGCAAGACCGTGGCAGGTGTTATGGCTGGGTTGTGCAGTTTGAGTTGGCCTAGCAGTCGGATGTATGTCTGTGCCCACCTGGTGCATATCAGGGCATAGATGGTGGGCAGGACTATGCCAGACTGGATGGCATGTATCATATAGAGCTGATCAAACTGAGCTGGGCATGCCCTGAATGTGCCATCCATGAACCAGTCCATGCTGCTGGCCAGCTGCTGCAGGCCACAATCCGTGGTGTATACGATGATGCAATCTCATTCCCCCCACTGTCATACAGGAGGAAGCACATGCCATCTGTCACAAGGGTGTACTCCTCCAGAATGATAAGGCTTTCCACGGATTGTGGGGTGGTCGGCCAGCTTCAGGCCACGTGTCACACAGGCTGTACTGTCCGATGAAGCAGACGCACTCCTGGCAGGTGACCGGCCACAACCACAGGGATGCCCGACGTGCTTGCCAAGACTACTTTTGAGGTGGTATCCATGGTACACCATGCCCTGTCCCACAGTGTTCCCATGATGCACCGCACACCCACGTCCTCCACATTGCGGGTGTGATTATGCTCCCTGATGGTGGCCACCACCATGTCATCAGCCATGTGCAGGCTGGCCATGCAGTGGTACCTCCTCACCTCGGCACACCTCCAATAAACCTTGTCAGGTCCCTCCTTATCTTTGCGGTATACAAAGCCATTGTGGACAGCCATGGGCTTGTCCTTATGGCTCTGCACATAACGCACCTCCATGGTGTAGATGCTGACACATCTGACAGGTGTGCTGTGGCTGCCAGTGTTATAGGGGCTGAGTGCCCCCACCCATTCTCCACCGGTCCACGCCCCCTTCCTGCCTGTGCTGCATATCTGGTGGTGTTGTGCCGCACCCCCTTCCCCATCACCACCATGCCTTTGGGCCATGCTCACCCTGGTTCACCAGTGTCATCTGTGTCACTCTTGTGCCTGTGCAGTTCCTTATGGCTCCTTCCTTCCATCTGCTGCCCTGTGCGGTAAGTGTCATTGTGTGCTGTGGGGTCCATGGGGTTGGGGGGTGTTGCACTGTGCCCTGTCTGTGTGTTTGGCTCTGTTACTGATGGGTGATGTGGGCTCATGCCACTGCTCCTCTGCCCTGTGCGCCACCTGTGTCACCTATCTCTGTGTGCCTCAATGGTGGTGCCTTCCACTGTGCTGTCTCCCGGTCACTTGCCCATTGACTCCTGCTGCCACTGCTGGCCATAGCTGCGGCCTGCTGTGCAGGCTGTCCCATGCTTGCTGTCCGGTTGTGTCTGTCTGATGGTGGTGCCTCCTCTGCCTGCGAGCCTGCTGGGGCTCACAGTTCTGCTGCTTGCTGTGCACGGGGGTGCAGAGCTTTTCGCTCTCGTGCTGCGGTTCTCTGTTTCTGTGCGCTCACCCTTCCTGTATCAGTGCTTCCTGCCTTGCCCCCTGATACCACGCTGTTCATTTGGTGCTCTACATGGCTGTTACCTGTGGAAGGGAATCTGGAAAAAGCATCAATATTGAACAAATATTTTTGTTCTGTATTCACAGAAGAAGGGGAAGGTGAGGGATCAGAGTTAGGCAACCTGAGCAAATATGGCAGGGAGGTGGAAAACAGTCTTTTTACAGAAGAGAAAGTCCTAACAGAACTCACAAAACTGAAAGTGGACAAAGCAATAGGACTGGATGGGAGACATCCTAGAATATTTAGGGAACTATGGGAGGTGCTGGCAGCACCACTGGCAGCCCTGTTCAATGAATCACTAGATCTGAGAGTGGTTCCAGAGGACTGGAGGAGGGCAGATGTAGTCTTTCTTCACAAAAGTGGGAATGGGGAGGAGGCTGGAAACTACAGACCAGTGGAACATGTTGAATCCAGTGGAGCACAAGATCTGAGAAAAAGTTAATTCACAGTGGTAAGATCATGTCAAACAAATCAAATTGATTTTTTTGGGTTACCAGGGAAGTGGATCAGGGGTGAGAGGTGCATGTGGCCCACCTGGATTTCAGTAAGGCCTTCAATATCGTTCCACAAAGAAGAATTGTGAACAAGCTGGGCAGCCTAGGAGTGCGACACAAAGTGGTAAACTGGGTTAGGAACTGGCTGAGTGATAAAAGACAGAGGGTGGTGGTAAAAGGAGTTCAATCTGAGGAAAGGAGGGCGAGCCAAAGGGATCAGTTCTGGGTCCAGTCCTGTTTAATGTCTTCTTAAGTGACATTATGGAGGGGCTGGAAGGGAAGCTGTGCCTCTTTGCAGATGACACTAAGATCTGCAACAGGGTGGACACTCCGGGAGAGATGGAAAAAATGAGGGACCTAGGTAAAGTGAAGGAATGGTCTAGAGCATGGCAGCTGAGATTCAATGTGAAAAAGTGCAAAATCATGCATTTGGGGCACAACAACACGGGGGAGGATTACATGATGGGGGCTGGAGATAATGACGGTCACCAAACAGGAAAGGGATTTGGAGGTAATCTTATCTGATGGCTTAAAGGTGGCCAAACAATGTGCCAAGGCTGTGGGGGAGAGCCAGTGGGATGCTGAGGTGCGTAGGGAGAGGTATCACCAGCAGAAGAAATGAGGTGGTGATACCACTGTACAGATCATTGGTGAGGCCTCA
Source organism: Neoceratodus forsteri (assembly GCA_016271365.2). NCBI lineage: Eukaryota > Metazoa > Chordata > Ceratodontiformes > Ceratodontidae > Neoceratodus > Neoceratodus forsteri. Next base: position 1,677,812,932 of record CM057449.1, read on the forward strand.
TTTAGAGTACTGTGTCCAGTTCTGGAGGCCGCATCTCCGTAAGGACATAGACTGGGTAGAGGCGGTTCAAAGAAGGGCAACAAAGATGGTGCAGGGCCTTCACCAAAAGTTATATGAAGAGAGACTGGGAGACCTTGGTATGTATACCCTGTAGGAGAGAAGAGATGGGAGATATGATGGTTCCATGTAATAATAGCGAAAATTTTACAGCGACTCACAAAAGAGCAAGTACATCTTGCCGATACCTAATCAGTATAACACACACCAGAGCAAACACAAATTCTGCACACAGTAAAATTAAAGTTTAATGTACCCCCCAAACTAAAATAACCAACTCTAGGGGTGGTGGACACTGGGGGACAGGAGACTACTGTGGCCCCAGAACCAGACGATGGCAACAAGTAAAAACAAAACTCCAACACCGGTAGAAGTACAAAACCTGTAGGAAGTCCCAGCCCAGAACCATCATCTCCATAGGCGGCATCCCTATCCACTATGCCAAGCAGTCAGCTCAGCAGCAGCAGGTTGCACTCCTGTATTTCACCAATACTTCCTGCAAAACCCCGTCACTTCCTGCAAAACCCGTCATTATCAGTTGCTGTTCTTTCCCTACTCTGTCGCTATTCCCCAGCCCTCGCTATATGCTCACTGTCGATGCTCCTATAAAAGCCAAATCGAGTCACTCATATTCGAGCTGCTCAATTTGGTTCACTATTTTAACATGCTACCGATATGATAGAAACCTACAAATATCTAAATGGCATAAATAGGGTACTGGAGGGTACCATCTTTCAAAAAAGGAGATGTTCAGGAACGAGGGGACATGACATGAGATTGGAAGGGGTAGACAAAGGGGTAATGTGAGGAAGTATTTCTTCATGTAAAGGGTGGTGGATGCATGGAATAGACTCCCAGTGGAGGTGGTGGGGGCAAACACAGTGGGGGAATTCAAAAATGCATGGGACAGGCATAGGGGAACTTTAGTGATAGAAGCCAGAAGGTAAAGCCGGAGATTAAGTATGGTCTGTGGCTTTTGCAGTAGGTAGGGAAAACAGGCAGACTGGATAGGCCTAGCAGTCCTTAGCTGCCATCAATTTCTATGCTTCTATGTTTCTATGGATACAAGGGAAGTTCTGAGGGACTGGAAGAGGGCAGATGTGGTCCCACTACACAAAAGTGGGAATAGGGAGGAGGCAGAAAACTACCAACCTGTAAGCCTGACTTTGGTGGTAGGCAAGGCTATGGAAACTCTACTTATACAAAGGATTGTGGAATACCTTAAAACCAGTGGATTGTGGGATCTGAGGCAGCATGGATTCACAGGGGGTAGATCTTGCCAAACAAACCTGATAGAGTTTTTCCACTGGGTTACCAGGAAGGAGGATCAGGGAGGAGAAGTAGATGAAGCCTACCTGGATTTCAGCAAGGCCTTTGACACTGTGACACATGAAAGACTAGTAAACAAACTGGGATACATGGGAGTGGGTGCAAAGACAGTACAATGGGTACAAAGTTGGCTAAGTAACAGAACTCAGAGGGTGGTGGTAAACGGAGTTCATTCAGAGAAAGATAAGGTACCCAGTGGGGTTCCACAGGGGTCAGTACTGGGACTGGTCCTCTTCAATGATTTATTAGAGACATTGCAGAGTGGCTGGAAGGAAATGTATGCCTGTTCATGTATGACACAAAAATCTGCAACAGAATGGACACATGGGGGTAGAGAAAATGAAGGAAGATCTAAAAAAAACTGGAAGACTGGTCAAGGGTTTGGCAACTGGGCTTTACTGCCAAAACATTTAAAATTATGCACATGGGGCACAGAAACCCAAGAGCAACATATCATTTAGGGGGAGGTGTTAACAACAAAACAGTAAAGGGATCTGGACATGATCATATCTGATGACCTGAAGGTAGCAAAGCAGTGTGATGAGGCAGTAGGAAGGGCTAGTAGGATGCTGGGGTGCATAGGGAGGGGTATCACCAGCAGGAAAAGGGAGGTAGTGTTAACACTGTATGGATAAATGGTAAGGCCACACCTGGAGTACTGTGTCCATTTCTGGAAGCCCCATCTCAGGAAGGACATAGACCAGGTGGAGGCAGTACAGAGAAGGGCAACCAACATTTTGCATGCCCTCCATCAGAAGCCCTACAAGAAAAGACTAAGGGAATTAAATATGTACTCACTGGAGGAAAGGAGACAAAGGGGTGACATGATAGAAACATTCCAATACCTCAAGGATATCAATAAGGTACAGGAGGGTGGCATATTGCACAGAAAGAGATGTTCAAGGACAAGGGGGCATGATATGAAGCTAGAAGGGGGAGACTTAGAAGGGATGTGAGGAAATAGTTCTTCACAGAAAGGGTGGCGGACACCTGGAATAGCCTCCCAGCAGAGGTGGTGGGCACAAAAATGGTAACAGGTTTCAAACATGCATGGGATAGACACAGGGGAACCTTAGTAACAGGTCTGGAGAGGGGGTAAGGCTGGAGATCAATTAGTGTCTTCGGTAGCACAGTAGGTAGGGATATCAGGGCAGAGTAGGTGGGTCAGGAGGTCCTCTTCTGCTGACAGTTTCTATGTTTATACAGTATGTTTCTCTGTTTCTGAGTGCAGCCCCAGCTGGAGATCAAGAAACACCTTTTGTGGATGTGGATGTAGAAGCATTAGTGGAGGGCTTTTCTACAAAGACTGATTGGACACCTGATATTCCAGACCAGGCCACTGTGCTGGACACAGTGCTGGGTGAGGGCAGTGCGCACCCTATTCCTATGGAAGATGCATGGTACCCCAAAATTCTAGTAAAGTCTGTAAACCACTCATGAAATTAACTTATGACCTCCCTAGTGACTCTGAAATTCCTTGACAAGTGGTGCATAAGTACATGGTGCCCATTATTTATTCCATGTTCACTTTTTGCCACTGCCATACTAAGTTGAGTGCTGGGGTTGGAAAATGTGCTGATAATATGTCTAATGGATCAAAACTGAAGGCAAATGTACTACTCATGTTTATATGTGTTACAGCTGATGCATAATGGATAGACAGGATTCTGGTGTGTAGTTTAAAATTGTAAAGTAATGCTGATATGTGTGGAATGCCTTGTTTGACAGGAACTGATTGTCTAGATAGAAATGTTCCTAAAAATGTGATGGTTTACATTGCCACTATGGACTCTGGGCTTTATAAGCATTAAGACAGTGTTTTGTCAAGGATGCCAAGATTCTGGGGTGAGTATGTAAGCCTCCCCACCCTCATTGTGGGTCTTACCTTTTTGGGCTATGGCCCATTGCTGCCTTGAAGTCCTGCATTTCTACCTCCAGTTCCCTGCACTGCCTGAATCGGGACTGGAGGGCTTCTGATGTTGTGCAGCAGCCACCGCCAAATCCTGTTTCCTCTGCCCAATTGGGGTAGCGAGGCTGAGGTCCCATGGACTGCGGTGCCTCTGGGCACCAGTGAAAAAGTTTCTGCCCCTAGTTCAGGGGGTTCATTTAGTGGCCGGTGCCATTAGCAATATGGCTGTGCATGTGGAAGCTGCACATGCACGGCCTGGCTTTAAAGGAGCCATGGCTCCCAAACAAGCTATTTGGCAAATTAGCCGTAATGTAAAACATATTCCCATCTCCAGGGCATGCAGCAGAGCCAGGAAACAAGGTAAAAATTCCTCTGGGTGCAATATTGTGGATTTCCTGGTTCTTGAACTGGCAATAACATTTGGAGTTGAAACAGTGAGGTGTACATGCACACCTGAAACCTTCTAGGGCACAAAAAGGGTGCCTTTTCTTTTGGGATCCCCAATGAGCAAACAGAGCACACTCCAAACAAAACAAGAGCTTACCTGGCCCCTCAGGGAAAGCAGGGCCAGGGCATAATGTTAATAACCCCTGAATAGGCTTTTAAGTGAATCTATGGGGGCTGCAAATAAGGCAGCAATGTGTAAATAATTATGGTGGCCCCCAGTGGTTCTCCCTGACACCAAAGATTATGGGACTTCTGAGAGGGCACTTGCAGTGAGCCTGGGAAAATGACAGCTGATTGGGTGGGCAGCTGGAGGAGTCTATGTATGGGCTGTGCACTGGGTTCTAGAAGGAGTCCAGCCAAGACTGGAAAGGAGAAGACTTTATTCGAGGGCTACATGAACCAGAAGGCTAGCCTGTGTGCAGTTAGGCTCCTCCGAGCATCAAAACTCTTGAGTCAGAGTGCCTATCAAGCCTTTTGTTCCACTAGGAAAGAAATTGGACTGCTAACCTGTTTTCTCAGTGAATTTACTTGAACTGCTGTTTTGCTATTGTTAAGCTTGTAAACTATTTGGACTGTTTGCCCTGTTTGAATTGTTTCCATGTTAGGAAAGAACATTAATTGGGCTGGCCAGGGCAAGGTGATCAATGGGGTGCCACAAGGAAGTCTTGGGGCCAATCCTCTTAAATATATTTATCAGTGGAATCACTGAAGGGCTGGAGGGGAAGGTATGCTCATTTGCAGATGACACAAAGATCTACAACAGGGTGGACACACAGGAGGGCACCATGAAAATGGTGTCTGACCTCAAAAAACTGGAAGAATGGTCTAGAAACTGGCAGTTGAAATTCAACGCCAAAAAATGTAAAGTAATGCACCTTGGAAAACAAAACCCAAAGGTGACATACACCCCTGGGGAGGAACAGATTACCAAAACCAAAATGGAACAAGACCTTGGGGTTATAATTTCAGACAATTTAAGAGTAGGAAGACACTGCGAAAAAATAAAGCTGGGCAAGCCTTGATTTTTTGAAGAAGAGCCAAGCCAGAGCTGAGCCAAGGCTCTGGCTTGGGTCTTAGATCTGAGCCGAGCCAAAGGTTATCGGAAATGTACTAAAAAATTATCCTTTTTTAAGGGGAGTTTTATATACTGCAATAAATGTATAGAAGGTGTTTTGTGCATTGCAGAAAATGCTTTGAAGAGTGTGCCATGATGGAAATCTTACTGGATTAACCAGATTTTCAAATGATTTAAGCAGTAACATGCAAGTCACAGGCACAGATAGAATCAAGTGTAAGCCAGTTTGGTCACCTGCATTTGCTTTCCCATTTTATATAGCAAGGTAGTTCACTTCAAACATTACATGTGGTAATGTTTAATTATGGTATGGTAATATTGCTTACCTTTGTCTTGTTCAGCTCAAAACATTTCCTGCTTCTTTTTTACGAGAAAATTTATGTGTGACACTGTCTTGGAGTCTTGCTATGTTAATTTACCAATGCAAAAACACAAATTTTTCCATTTTCAAATACATGGACAATATAGTTCTTCTAAAAAGTAGCCTTATTCTTCTCTGTAATGTTTCAGTTACACACACACACACACACACAGTAAAGAAACAGCAGCTTTATAATATATATATATATATATATTTATTTATATATATATATATGTATATATATACACACATATACATATATATATAAATTTGACAAATAAAATAGCATTCTAGTAGACTGGTACATCTTCAGGAACATTTTGGGAATCAAGTTAGTAGAGACAGCGGTAACGTGCACCAAAAGGACAAAAGTTGCATCCTGCCCACAACTGACCCTTTTTTCCTTTGCCTATGAATTGTTCACAGTGAATACTCTAAATAAGTAAGTAGAAAGCTCAGAAACATGTTTCTGTGGCACCCAACTACAAATATTTAGAACTAAGGTCATAATAAGTATAGCATTATTGCTCATGAATGTAGCCACTGACGTAATCATAAATGCAAGCGGTATAATGTCAGAAGTACAATATTACATTACATTGTAGTCAACAACAATAATATGTTACATGACATGTGTTTATGGGGATGAAAAGTGAGCCCCAAGTTATAAGACAATTTGCATCAAGAATTTAGTAAAATGTTTTACTGACAAGTTGATGTTTTTGCTATTTAATGTTCAGTAGTAGCCACAGTGCCACCACTGATCAGTGCCCTACCCCCAAGGGACTGCTTGTTCAAAGTTATGCAATTTGCATCAAGAAATTAGTAAATTTTTTTACTGACAAATTAATGTTTTGCTAGGTTAGGTTCAGTAGGCACAGTGCCACCACTGAGCCTGAGCAATGTGATGATAAGCGAGCCCCCCCCAACCCCAAAAGGGACTGCTCATTCAAAGTTATACAATTTGCATCAAGAATCAGTAATTAATGATTACACATGTTGGAGTACATATGTTTGACTACATGCAGTAATATAGAAGCCCCCAGTCAGCAATTCAAGTGCTATGCTCTATTTTGGATATAATGAGAACTGCTTTCAAATAAGATAACGTGATGGGCTATCATCAATTTTCATTTTCATAAATGCAGTCTTCATGGAGCAAGATGCAGACCAATACGCTGTTGATTATTAAGTAAAATTGCTTAGATAAATACAAGCTACCTTACATATTTTAGTACAGTTTTAATTTACCATGCTCCTCCTCGGATTTGGAGTAGCACACCAAGATAAATCTTTAACACTATCCCTAACCTAACCCCTGCACACAATCATGAAAACTCAAACGTTTCGGTTTTACCCACCAACAGATCATATATAACAGATATTTTAATTTTGTTTAGTATTTGTGAGATGAGTCTTGGCTGTCACAATACAAGCCTGTCATTGTTTGACACATGTTTTCATTCCTGAAGTGTGAAATGAAGTGGAGCAGTTCCAGAATGGAACACAGAGGTTTCAAGATGACACTATTGACTAGACAGTTAAAGCCGAGCATGAGCTACCTACTATTAATTGAGACAGACAGCCCATACCATCACTGCTGAACTGCAACCAAGTCATTTTAATGGTTCCAAATGCTCCGTGAATACTTGCTACTACTGCTGACAGGTATGAGGTTCTATACTGGGCTTCACAGCCAGTTACTCTGCAGAGACAATAGTCCCTGCTTGTCTAAATCATCATCTAAAACATCATTCAGACCTCTTAATGCTGTCCAGAAGGGAGTGAAAGAATCATAACAATGACTGAACTATTGGTGAGTTGATCTCAACCTCCTGGTCAGTTGACCACAATCCAATATTTGGATCTTTTGTGCTCTCCCACAAGGAAGTGTACAGGTGAGCAGCAGCACTCACTCAATTGATTCCAACCTAGAGGGGGAACATTCAGAACATTACCAAGCATATAAGCAACCTGTGATAAAATATGTAAGCCACTGCTCAAGTAATCATGGCACTATTAGTTGAGCTGTGATTTCCATTTCTGTCAGATAGCTTTCAGATGCATTCCATATTAATATTCTGAAAATCCCTCCCCCATAGAATTCAATGGGGTGTTACCCGCGGTCTCCCTGTTAGGATGCTACAAAATGTTCAAGCACGTGATTGTGGTGAAGAGGGTAGGAAGTGGAATGGACTGGCTGACTGGCAGTCCAGGTAGTGTTACGATTCTGTCATTCTTTTGTAGTACAACGTAAGGGTATGAGTTTGACAATTAGAGTCTATAGTCATTCATGGCAGAGTAAGTATGCTGCAAATCCGAAGAGATAAAGTAAAACCTGACATCTTTAACGGCAGTGCAGGCAGAGTAATTACAATGATGGTTGTATGGTCCTGATAGTATCAGTTTAACATGTAACTGGAGTTTGTGAAATGACTTCCTAAAGCATCAGAGAATAACTTTATGCAGTCTATGATGCATTTGTTTTGATGAATGTTAACATGTCAATGTGTGCAGGTTTTAAGCTGTCACATCTGTTACTTACTATATCTCCAGTTTTGCTGAACAGTTGTTCACCTGGAACAGATGATGCAGTTCCACAGATACTGTATATTTCTGTGTAATTTTAGAAAGGTATGGGTATTTGTATGCCTTCTGTCCCCACCAAGTGTATACATCAGTGGTGTAGTTCTTTATATCTTCATTCATGTACAGTTCTAGCTCAGAAATTGAGCTTTTCTTTGCACAAGCAGATTCAATTTTTTTTTAGCTAATAATTTCCAGAAATCACCTTCCTGCAAGTTTTGTTTCATAGCATGTGGTGGTTCAGTAGTTGCATCAGACTGGGTGTCAGTGGTGGTGGTTGCACTGTATTCATGGTTAATTTATCAGTTAGTTCTTGTAGTTCTAGCTCAAGTGTTTTCTGGGCATCAATTGGGTCCATCCTAAACCGTAAGTCCAACAAGCAAATAACACAACTTACATCCCCATCAGGCACAATCGTTGACCCTGAGGGCATCGCAGACCTTTTCAATGCTGTGTTTACTGACTTAACCCCATACCTTAGCAAGCTTCCTCCACATCCTCCCTCCAACCAAAACAGCAATGGTAGCCCCTCCACTCCTCTATATCCTGGTGTCTCTACCGCCCCTTTCTATTTCAGAGCTATTGGTGCCACTACCGTCAAAAAACTACTGAAAAACCTCCCTCCTGGGGCAGCCCTGGAAGTGATGGGCTCTACTCTGCTTTCCTGAGGATCATCTCCCCAGCCCTGGTCAGACCACTAACATACATTTTTAACCTTGCGCTGTCCACATTAACAGTGCCGGACACTTGGACACATGCTAATGTTATCCCCATTTTCAAGGCAGGAGAGCCCCTATCCCCGGTAAACTATAGACCCATTTCACTGCTTCCACATCTCAGCAAACTGCTAGAGAAGATTTCCCACTCCCAGCTATCTGAACACCTCAACAAGTTCAACCTCCTATGCCCCCTCCAGCATGATTTCTGTAAGCATCACAGCACCTCCTCTGCCCTGGCAGTTTTCTCAAACCACATCCTCCAAAACATGGACATGGGAAAGGCTATGGGTGCAGTCTTCGTCAACCTGTCAAAGGTGTTCGACCTTGTAGATCACCATCTCCTTCTCTCCACACTTCAACACACTGGCTGTGCCCCTGGACCCGCAGCCTGGTTCCATAGCTACCTCACCAACAGGTCCCAATCCATGCTCATAGGTAAAGTTGCCTTAGTTTCCCTTCCTACAAGCACTGGAGTTCTCCAAGGATCAATGCTTGACCCCCTTCTCTTCTCCATATTTATCAATGCACTGTCAGTGGAAAGTCTAAACTGCAATGCACTCCTTTACGTGGATGACCTAGTACTGTACCACAGCGATAAGTCCTTGGAAACCATCTCCTCCACCCTCACTGACAACTACAGGGTGGCCGAAAGCTGGTTCACATCCAGAAAACTCCTAGTCAATGGGGAAAAGATGAAGGCCATGATCTTTGGATCCAAGCCCTTCTTAAACAAGGCCACCAGATCTAACACTGCCTTCACCATATGTACACTCACAGGCCCCCCACTCAAACAGGTCACCTCCTTTAAATACTTCGGCGTCACCCTCGACTTCTCCCTCAGATTTAATGATCACACAACCCTGACTGTAAAAAAGATCAATCAGAAACTAGGCATGGCTTTCCATGCAATTCACCTGCTTTCACCTGAAGCTCAACTCGCCATTGTGCAAGGCAACTGCCTCCCTCTCCTGGACTACTGCTCCCCCATCTACTCCCTCATGTCCATAAGCAATACTCCTGCCTAAACATGGCATATAATGCTATATGTCGCTTTGTTCTCAAAGCTCCCTCTTTAACCCACCACTGCAATCTCTACCAGTCCCTAGGATGGCTCCCTGTCCAGGCACACCTTGACTATGCTACTGGTTGCCTGGTGGATAGCGCTCTCAGAAGTAACCAGCTATCTCCCTATGCCTCCCTACTCATACCTAGAGCAGCCACTAGACTGCTGAGGGCCTCCTTCACTCCCACCCTTGAAGTTCCTCGTATCTCCACAGCAATGGACAGCAAAGCTTTCTCTGAGGGTGCCCCCTCCCTCTGGGACAGTATTCCCAGTTCCATTCGTACAGCTCCATCCCATGCGTCTTTCAAATCTAGCCTTAAGGCCTGGCTAATGGATAAGTCCACCTGCAAATGCTCGCTGGGAGGTGCGGATTCCTGTAAGCCACCTTAAATCTTCCATCACTGTAGCCACTGCCCCCTTTTCCCCTGAGCACCGCCAACACGCATGACTCTCATGATGACTCACACAGCCTACCTGACATGCTCACCCTACTCGGCCTGTTCCAGAAATCGGACAGGACAGGAGTGTCTACCTAGACTAGATTAAAGGCAGTCTGCCAGTTTCTAACTGGTCCTTGTCTAGTTGTGCAAGTGTTAACTAGTCTGTGTTTATGCTTAATCTGCTTCCCTCTAATCTCTGGCTATATTCTCTGTCTAATGTCACCCCTCATGCCTGTATACAGCATGTATAAATGACTGTTTTCACTATCCTAAAATGTTGTTTAACTGTGTACTAAAACGTAAATTGTGTCCACTGTGATTTCCCTATATTGCCACCCTGTGGCCCAGGTCATGACTGAAAATGGTCCACTGGATCAGTGCACTTACCTGGTTACCAAAAACATAAATAAATAAATAAAGTGTGATTGTGCAACACTGTCATCTTGGTAACCAAACGTTTTAAATCACAGATCTAAAATAGTTGCGTTACCCAATATTGTGTGTTTCTCTATGTTCTCAAATCTGTTATAAGTCAGATCATTTAGAGTCCTAGATAGCAGTCTGGAGATGACCTGTAATCCAGAGTGCATCATGCCACTATTGTCGTTGTACTATTATTACCTTCCTCATCACTATTTTCTGAATCTGAATGCATTTCATTCTGCTCAACTAAACTATCTAATTCAGATTGCATCTCAGTTAGCATTGGGATAACCATAGAAGATGTGACATACTTTTGTCCTGACAGTTTCTCAGTGGCACTCATAAAATGTTTTAATATTAATATTATGTCATTCAGAATGTCAGACTCATGGGTAGTAAGTGACTGTGGGACATTTCATGACCTCCATTTTGCTGTTCGCGCAGTTGACAATACTGCATTAATAGCAATATTTTGCTGAGAAATACATTCAGCCATTTTATAAGCACTGTTCCACCTAGTGGCCATATCAATTTTAAGTTTCTTCTCTTGAAGATAATTTCTTGTCTGCATATCTCTCAGTAATGATGTTGCTGCTGAGCTGTTTGGGAAAAATTTACTTAGTGTACGGCACTTGTCCAGAACTTTGTCAATTGCCTTTACTTGTTTAGCTGATGCTGTTACTGTGAGATGAAAGTAATGACCAATACATCTAATATGTTTATTGTTAAGACCGAGTAAGTTGATAGCTTTAGTGATATTTCAGCCATTGTCCGTTGTCAAAGAACAGACCTTTTCAAGAGGAACTCCAAACTCTTCTAGTAAGAAACAGATTTGTTTCACTACATTCTCAGCTGTATGTTTCTCTTTAAAAGAGTGAACACCCAAACAAAAGTTTTTCCATGTAAATTGATTATCAAGGACATGTCCTGTAACACCCATGTAAGCATCATTTGCATGTGATGTCCACGTGTCAAAAGTAATAGCAACATAATAAGCATTTTTCCAACTCTTTAATAATGTTTGCTTTCACCGTTTTGTATATGTTGGGCATTAGTGAATAGGTTAAAACCTTCCTAGATGGTAATTCGTAGTTTGGATTAAGTGCAGTTACAAAATTGCAAAACCTTTCATTTTCAACAACTGACAATGGCTATGTATCAATTACCACCACTAATGCTAGAGATTTATCAAGTTTTTTTTTTCTTTCAATGGTAACATCTTTTTATGTTTAATGAAATCTATCATGGACTTTTGGACTGGTATTACTCCAGTCTACGCACTCACACCACAGCTTGACCTTTGTTTGGATTCTTGGTACTCCTTGTGTACCCCTTGAAAGATAATGTATTGGGACTGATGCATGCACTCGATGTGTCTAAGAAGATTACTGGTACTTGTTGTTGACCCTTTCACTTTTACAATGTTTTTTTCCTTACATAATTTACATCTATAATCTGTTACTGATATCTCATCTCTAGAATTACCAGAACTACTCTTGTAATAGTCATATATAGGATGTCGCTGAATTTCTTTTTCTGATTGATGTCTGCTCAGGTGATTCTGTGCCATGACTCACATCTGCACACGCTTCTGGCTTTACAGTCATATGTGGGAAGGACACTCCATAAACTTAAGACAGGAATCCCTCCCTGTGATGCAGCCCTGCCAAATGTACATTAAGTGTTACACTGCTAATAGGAAGTCTGTGGAAAGGGCACGCCATAAACTTAAGACAGAAGTAACTCCCTGTGATGTAGCCCTGCCAAATGTACATTAAGTGTTACACTGCTAACAGGCAGTCTGTGGGAAGGGCAGTCCATAAACTTAAGACAAAAAGTTGCTCCCTGTGACGCAGCCATGCCAAATGTATATTAAGTGTTTCAATGGTAACATCTTTTTATGCTTAATGAAATCTGTGATGGACTTTTGGACTAGTATTACTCCAGACTGCGCACTCGCACTACAGCTTGACCTTCGTTTGGATTCTTGGTACTCCTTGTGTACTCCTTGAAAGATAATGTATTGGGACTGATGCATGCACTCGATGTGTCCAAGAAGATTACTTGTTGCTGACCCTTTCACTTTTATAATGGCTTTTTTCCTTACATAATTTACATATATAATGTCTTACTGATATCTCATCTCTAGAATTACTAGAACTACTCTTGTAATAGTCATATATAGGATGTAGCCGACTTCTTTTTCTGATGGATGTCTGCTCAGGTAGTTCTGTGCCATGACTCACATCTGCACTCATTTCTGGCTTTGCAGTCATATGTGGGAAGGGCACTCCATAAACTTAAGACAGGAGTTGCTCCCTCTGATGCAGCCATGCCAAATGTACATTAAGTGTTACCCTGCTAACAGGCAGTCTGTGGGAAGGGCATTCCATAACTTAAGACAGGAGTTGCTCCCTGTGATGCAGCCCTGCCAAATGTACATTAAGTGTTACACTGCTAACAGAAAGTCTGTGGGAAGGGCACTCCATAAACTTAAGACAGGAGTCACTCACTGTGATGCAGCCCTGCCAAATGTACATTAAGTGTTACACTGCTAACAGAAAGTCTGTGGGAAGGGCACCCCATAAACTTAAGACAGGAGTCACTCACTGTGATGCAGCCCTGTCAAATGTACATTAAGTGTTACACTGCTAACAGGCAGTCAGTGGGAAGGGCACTCCATAAACTTAAAACAGGAGTCCCTTATTATTAAATACCACACAACACTGGAGCAGGACCAGGTCAACTATCATATATGTTTTGGGGGGGCTGCAACCATAACTGCGCAGTGCACACCTGCTGTTTTACATTCAGTTACATTGTATTGGCAGCGGACTATTACAAAGGAACACAGAGTCAGAGATTTGTCATCAGTGCCACCATATACAATGTTTGTAATGCTGTTAGTGCTGCTACTACCTACAGTCTCATCCCTTAATAATAAAGTGAAAGGAGGCCAAGGCTGTTTTTTTAGTATCGAAGTTTGGTGTGGGGGGGGAGTCGTGCTGATGTCAATTAAGATTAAGAAAAAAAGATGCTGATATTTTAGATGATGTGTCTACTGGGTGGATGGATCAGACAGTGTCATCCCAAAACTGCTATGTAGTCCTTCTCCAATTTAGCTAAACAGGTAGCTACATTACTGAAGCCACAATCAATCTATGCTAGCAATCCTCTAGGTAGTCACCCTTCTGCTCAATTCTGACTGTTGCTCTCATTGATACAGACAGGAACCATTGTATGTGTATCCATATCACCCCTATAATATATCCCCCTGTCATTGTCATATGAATTTGTGTCTGTGCATGTGGGTGGGGGAGAAACAGCGCAGACTAAAAAACATCAGTGGTGACAATTGACAGCATTCACATGTACTAGTAGTGGCTCCCTGGCTGGCGTGTGTGTGTGTGTGTGGGGGGCAGATATCGGTAGCCCATGATGTGGGCGCATATAGAGGGGTGCCATCCATAATGGCACCACCTTCAGGTCAAAATCCCAAATGGCGATGTGGTGGGTAGGGTGACTGGATGTGGGGGTGGGCTTAATTGAGTGACAGGATGTCGCTATATGTACACTTGCGTGCGGGGAGGGGGAGCAAGCATGGAGAGCATGGGCTGGGAGGGAGTGGACAGGATGTATGGGGTGGTGCTACTGTGGGTTGCTGAGCTGTGCCGTGGCATCGGGGGTTGGCCTGCAGCTGGGGTGGGTGAGGTACCAGGTTCGGGTGTTGGTACAATTTTATTGTGCCCAGCTCAAAACTTTATTTTTCATGCTTCCACCCCCCTGAAATGCACTCCCCTGGAGTAGAGAATCCTTTAGTAGGGGGTGTGGCAGGGGAATCCCTCCACATGAAGGAGGTGTGAGGGTGGCAGCCCCCCCCACACAGAAAGCATGATATTCCAAGTCCCCGGCACCGTTGTTCCATGCGTCGAGGGTGTCAGAGTGCCATAAAGGTTTTCACCACTCTGACTTTGTGATAATAGCGATCGCCTTTAGGCAGTCGCCGTTATCAAATGGAACCGCAGATATCTACCCTAACCAGTAGCTAAACATAATGAAAGAGATGGCTGGTCAGAATGGGGGTGGGGCCATACTATTGGAAACACATGGGAGTGTCACAATACAATCAACTGAAAATGTGATGTCCAAGATGTGGATTGCCTAATGACATACATACATTTTTTTTTTATATTCAATATACTTTGTTGTTTTTAAGATGTACATGTAGCTTGTAAGGCACTTGAAAAGTGATACATACAGTGAAACATGTCATTTTGGACTTGGAGTTACATTGGCCCAGTAATAACTATTGCTACTATAACTACAAGTATATCTATCCTACTTAATATCCCCCCACTCCCTCCACTCTCTCTGTTCCCTAAATTTCTCTACAAATCTTCTTTCCCTCTCCCCCATTCTAGATACGGTGTCATCATAGATTACTTAATGTTGGGCCTCCTTAGATTATATATACAATAGCAGCATTTCTATCCTTTAGCTATTTATTTATTTAGTTAGTTTTTGTTGACAGGGTAAGTGCACTAGACAAATCCTGCCTATTTTCAGTCACGACCCAGGAGAGGGGGATACAGCTGAATGCCAACAGACCTTGAACCAGATTAAGCTGTTGGTGGTATTTTTAGTGAATGAGGGAAATTTGACCAGGACACCGGGGAAATTCCCCTACTCTTTGCCTGCAGGGGGCCTTGATTCCTGTGAGCAGAGGGGACCCTTTTGTCTGCAGTACCAAGATGGTGGATGACAGTGTGGTTGCTGGTGGAATTGCTGGAGATATTTTGGATTCTGACCTGACTACAGCTTCACCCATGGAGTCAAGAATACCTGACATTACCTCTGAAGAACCTACAAGGCTGCAATCTGCAGAAAGAAATACTGAAGGTACCACTTTAAATGAATTGCCAGCCAATCATCAAGAAGACTTGCCTCAGACACCGCTTTACCCAGTTTCAGGAACTCAGAGCACTACTAATGACACAGAAAATTATCTGCAAAGCATGTATTTTGCACACAAGGACTTTCTTATTGGTCTAATTCACCTGATTCACAGTTTTCCTCACAGCCTTTTTTGTCAACTTACCCTGCAGCAGCCACTTCTGATATGACTCCTAGCACCAGAAATGCCACAAACTCTGCATCGGGAGCTCCTCTCTCTTTGTATCTATGGGACAGTCATCGCACCGCAGAGGACATTGAGAGCATTTGGTCACCCATGGCAGCGCTCCATGCTGCTGGCTGGCAGCAACATTCAGAAGAAGCACCTTGGACCTCCCCAAGGGCTGTTTCAGCCCAGAAAATCATCTCTGAGGCATGCAACAAACTCCAATCTTCAGGAGACACACCATTACCGATGAAAACAGCTCTGGAACCAGTATCTTTCCCTAGTAACGGTTCAAGCACACCTGCCATCTCCCGAACAACACCTGATGTCACAGATACTGTCACGGGCCCCAACTTAGCCAGACGTGAATCTACTTCATCCTCCTTGACTTCAGAACATAATTTAGCTGGTACATCTGAGCCATTTGGTCCACAGCCTGCAGGTGAGGGCATTAACTCAACCCCATTTAAACTCAGTGATCTGTTCACAAACTTAGGTGAGCCAGCACAGCGGAGGAATGCTGTACGTATGAAGTTCATGGGGGACATTGCTACAAGCCCTGACAGAAGAACTGTATTGCATAGTATGTTGTGGAACTCTTTAGGGATAGGGGCAACAGAATTATTTGCCTTCATTCATGTGCATGGGGAATCTGTGTATGACTTAAGTTTTAAAAATGTGTACACTTTGGAGAAATTCTGGGAGAAATATGAGCATGTAAAACATCTGCCACTCTGGGCTCCCTTTATGATCATCCCCTTCATGAAACCAACAGTGAAAATTGTTACCTTACTGTTTCGTAGCGAGGGGGTGAGCATAGCAGACGTCCAGTACTAGCTCAGGCAGCGCTGCGATATACTAAATGTCCCTCGACCTATTTTGGATGAGGACCTAATGGACTGGGGGATGGAAAGTAAAGGTACAACTTAAAAACACGGATAAAGGTATCTCTCATTTACCAGGCAGCTTTCACATAGGCAGGGACCATGGCTTATGTTTTTACCCTGGACAACCACGGACCTGTCATAAGTGTGGTTCTCGCACCCACCTGAGCAGCACTTACGCATAAGCTCAGATGTACTTTGTGCTTATCCTATGGACATGTGAGTTTAGGGTTGTCCAAACCTTATACTGCAGTTCAGGTGACGAGCCAGGCACCCTATCACCAGTGCCCTTGGGCTGATTATAATAGGCTCGACTGCCCTCCCCAGGACCAGATAGCGCTTATAACGGATTCCCAGACTCAGGCCTTATGCCGCAGAGAGGCCCTGGCCCCTGCCACTTCTACCCTGGCACAAGAACCTTCTCTCCCGCAAGAACCTGAACCTATGGCTGGACAAGGGGCCATTCCCAAGTCCCCTGGCACCCCTATAGCAGCAGTACCCCCTTCTGAATCAGTCCCTACTAGTACCCAGGCTACCATGCCTCCTCCCCCACCAAAGGACTCAGACCTCTTTGTGGCAATCCCCCCTTCTAAACAGGGTAAAGGCAAATGAAAAGCAGAAGCTTCCACCCCCAAGAGAACAATTATCATGAAGAATAAACTTCAGGCCTTAGCCAAGAGACGACAATGGGGAGACATGGAAGGGGAAGATGGAGACTCTGATTCTTCTCTAGCCTCTTCCTCCCGTATGGACTTCTCCTCTGACTTCCAGCTTGTTCCCCCCCCTTCAGCAGATGGAGGTAGGACCCATGCTAACATTACCTGACACTAGCTCCTCCAGAATGGCACAGTACTTTCTGGGATGAACCACCACCAAGGACTCCACTGCTTCACCCTAAATGCATGCAGCATTAAATCCTATAGAAAACAACTCTCTACAATGCAGTACCTTTCTGACTTACACCATGACATCTATTTTCTCCAGGACACCCATTTGAAATCTCCTCATGAGCTTTCTCAAATTAAAACTCGTTGGCATCAGGGCTCTTCATTCTGGTCATATGGAGAAGATAGGTGTGATGGCCTAGGTATTTTGTTTGCAAATTTTAATTTCCAAATTTCCCGGTTGGTAGACATAATACCAGGATGAGCCATGCTTGTAGACTGTACATACCAACAACACAAACTCAGGCTCATTAATGTATATGCCCTCCAGAGCACTGCCTCCAGAACAGACTTATTTAACAAAATACACCCATACCTGTATTCCAACCGGCAAATCTATATGGGAGGCGATTTCAACTGTGGTCTTACTCTCTCAGATTGGGGTGGCTCCACCCAAAAACTTTTCGCAGATTCAATTGCCCTGAACAACATTATTCAAACTGCGGCCCTCATAGATGGACATAACGCTTTACATAGTCCAGGTGCCAAAACCTATCATAGAGGCCCATACGCTACCAGGATAGATTTTATTTTTGTCTCATGGAATATTTCAGTCACACAGACAAGAATCATATCCTGTGAGACTTCAGACCATCTGGGGATATCTCTGGTTTGCTCCCCCTCAGGAACTCCTTTCCTGGTCAACCCAACTCTAGGTGGAAATTGAATAGTTCATTGTTGACAGACCCGGCCATTTCAATGCATTGCACAGACCTTCTAAGGGCCCGGCTATCCATATTGGAAGCATACCATTCCCCTCTACAATGGTGGGAAGACACTAAGAGTGATATCAAGATTTTCTTCCTACATACAAGGAGGAAGAGAACACTGAGTTCATATCTTCGATACCTCACTCTCAGACAAAAACTACAACAGGCCATATCTCTTTCTTTCACATCCCACATGGACTACTCTCACACAGTAAAATCTATTAAGGAAGAAATGGAACAGTTCCAGTATCACCGAGCACATTCTTTATGGATGGAAGCTCAACGTGGGACACAAGGCTCCGGTCCCTCCTTAGATATCTATAAAAGTTGCACTGACAGGGTAAATGCAGCCCACATAGAGGAACTTTATGATCCTGCTTCCAATACCCACCCCACAATTCCTTGCTGGACATAAAATGTATCGCCAGCTCTTATCTAGCTACGATGTTTGGCACCACAACTCCTGTGGATAGTATAATACCTTTCCTTTCAGGTATTTCTATTCCCCCTCCATCCCAAGATACATTGAAACATCTCCTTAAACCTATAACACCAGAGGAAACCCAGCAGGCTATAAAACACCAAAAGAAGCGCACTTCCCCTGGATCCAATGGCCTCACTGCAGAATTATATATACAGTTTATGTTATTTTTTGGCCCCTTACTGACGTTAATATATAATACCATCATAAGCACTAATTCTACTCCTAAAGGATTTTCTGATGCTATTATGATTTTATTATTCAAGAAAGGGAACAGAGCCGATATACGGAACTGGAGACCACAAAGTCTGCTAAACGTAGACTATAAAATATTCACTTCCATCTTGCTCAATAGGATGCTCCCTGTTGCTGCTCAGATTATTTCTGAGGTGCAAACTTGTGCCCTTCCCGGCAGATCTATCCTTTCCAACCTATCCCTCATTCGAGACATTATTTCAAACAGTACCCCCTCTTCACCTGCCCTGTTACTCTCATTGGACCAAGAAAAGGGTTTTGACCGGGTCAGCCATGTTTATTTGTTCCAGGTTCTTGCGCACTTCCATGTTCCCCAGAAATTCATCTCTTGGCTTAAACACTTATATAGTACTGCTTGGATACAACCCCATATAAATGGTTCTCCATGCCCCCCTTTTTTAGACCTTAGAGGAGTGCGACAGGGCTGCCTCTTAAGTCTTCTTTTATATATTTTCCAACTGGACCCTTTATTGTGAACCCTACTGCTGCACCCATCTTTACCTAGAATCTCTTCCCCCATTGGAAGACCTCTACCTCCAGTGTGTGCATATGCTGATGATTTGTGCATTTGTACTACCCCCTATCTTTAGGAGATAGTACTTTCCCCTGTTTTCAAAGCATTTGAGACAGCTTCAGGCTCCCAAATAAATATAGCAAAAAGCACAGCACTAGTGGTGCCAGCTTCAGCTAGCATAGACTTACCAACGCATATTGTAGATATCCTCTGGCAATCACTCCAATAAAATCCTGGGCTTACATTACGGCACCTCAGATGATGCCAGCTATAACTGGAATATAGTATTAAATAGAGCAGCACACTCTCTTTCCTTTTAGAAAGGACATAGCATTGCAAAACGGAAAAGGGTGTTTTTATTGAAAACTTTAATACTTCCCCTCTTCTTACATGTAGCATCAGTGTTTCTGGTCCCTTTTTCTCTGGAGGCAAGAGTTTACAATAGTTTTTTTTCAAGGCTTCTGGGGCAGCCGTTTAAATCCCATAAAAAGATCATGCACATACAGTACATGGATTATTGTCATGGTGGGGTAAGGATGCTGAACCCGATAGTATTTTTCCATAGCCTATTCCTGAAAATCACAATACCCCACTTACTCCATGATCCACCCCTATTTTGGCATTTAATTATATATTCTTTTACCATTAAGGTATGCCAAATATGGCAACAATTCCTGCATGACATCCCTAGGAACTTCAGAAAACTAGGTATCCCCAGCTTCCTCTTCCCCCCTTTTCCGAAGATCCAGCAATGGAAACCCTCCCCTGCACGTATATTGACTAAAACCAGGAGACGGCTTTATAACTTTGTTTTAGATACCCATTTTTCTGACTTACCACAGATAGTATCAACACAAGGCTCCCTTCTGGAATTAGAAACACCCTTCTCTCAGTTAACTGACCCCAGGATCCCCATACAATTTTGGGATATCTCCTGGCTAGCTTGTCATGGAAGACTGGGTGTCAAGAACAACCTAAAACATAAATCAGTAGAGGAGCGAATATGCCCCCGAGACTCTTGTACAGCGGTACTGGAAACCATGCATCATTTTTTTATTGATTGCCCATATAGTCAAGTTGTTTGGACCGTCCTTTACATAAATGGAAAGAAAAGGCACTTCAGAATGTAACATATGATATCCTGGTGTACGGGATATACCCCCCTGGATTACAGAAATATCACACAGGGACCTTACGTCTCATCTTTGCATCCTGCCACTATTATTTATGGCAGGTCAGGTGCGCCTTTCTCCTGCAACAGAAAGTGTTTTCTGCAACGCAAATAGTTGCACAGATTGTTTCTAGCCTTGTGTTAATCCAAAATGCAGAAAAAGTTGTTGACTTCTGCTGTATACAGTTCATATTGGAACAATTGTGCATGGATTGAAACTGCAGTACCCTGAAGATGTTTTTCTTTTTTCCTCTCTGTATTAGTAAGCATTTATTTTGCTCCATTTAAACTGAAATGTTTCTTTTGACTTCTTTTTTCCTTCCCCCCACCCTTGTTTATTGGTTTTATTTGTGGGTTGATTTCCTTTTGTCTTTCTTGCAAACCTTATTTACAGTTTCTGTAAAGTTGACATTGTATTTTGTTTATTGAATGTACTGCACTAATTTTTCTTTAAATAGAACATTCCCCTACTCTTTCTGATAAGTGCCATGGGATCTTTAACATCCACCTGAACTACCACCAATCCAGGCAGATGGGACCTCAGTTTGACGTCTCATCTGAAAGACGGCACCTCAGAAGTGCAGCACCCCTCTCATGCTGCACTACAGTGTCAGTACTGAGATAGTAACCCAAGTGCCAGTGATTGATGTCAGTGTATAGACTTTATTCCATTTCTTATCAAAACTAGTGGGGCAATGTCTAAGACTTGCAATCATTTTCTCTATTCTCAGATTAAAAAAGGAACTCATTCAGCCATTCCGAATAAGGAATAAGTTGGGAAGCTTTCCAAGGCTTCAGTACCAACTTCTTTACTAAGTAAGAATTTAAGGACATAGCATATCTTCTTTCTAGAATCGGGATTTGGGAGTAGTCACCCAGGATACAAATTTCAGGTCAAAAAGTAGTTCCAATCCAAGGAGGGGGTCAAGCTTGTTTTTGATTGTTTGCCATAGGGGTTTAATTGAGGGACATTCCCAAACAACATGAAAAATAGTACCCTCGTTTATGCCACATCTGTTGCACTTGGGGTCCTGCAGTGTACCCATAGCAGCTAGCTTTGCTGGAGTAAAGTAAATATTATGCAGTATATAAAATTGGATAAGATGTAGTTTGTCATTGGAAGTGTAGGAATATACTGCCTACCATATTCTATCCCAGCAAAGCTGTTTATCAGAAACTGGGCTGTCCAATATGGGGATATTCTTTGGATATCCTGAAAAATAGTTCGGTATAGTTCTGCTGTTACCTCTTGGAGACTGCATGTGGACTCCATGCCAACATGCGTAGCGTGTTAAGAAGGTCTGTCTGGTCAATGTTTCAGGTATCTGTTCCCAATTTGGTGGTTAATAGATGTCTAATTTGGAGACCTCTAAATATCTGATTGGGAGGAAGGTGCAAGGAGACTAACAGTGCTGGTGTGGCTTTAATTTTTCCTTGTTCTAGTAGATCAGAAATCTTAACTTCCATCCCAGATGGCTCGTATCTGGACCTTAAGCATTGGCCTCCTAATGTGAAGTTCAGATTTAAATATAGGGATTGGGGGGGCGTGGCTAGGATGCCAACATGGTGGCAGCTTAAATCCAGAGCTCTTCTTGTGTCGGGTGGTATCGGAGCTTGGGCGCCATGACCTTCAGGCTAAAGTAACCCCAAATAATCAAATTTGATGGGGTAACCTCGCCTTACCTAGCGACATGCAGTAGCATCTACGCTGAGTGCCTCTTTGAGTCAGGAGAAGCATCGGATCTGGAACAGTGTGATGAGTTGTAGGCCGAGTAGGCCCTACAAGGATGATAGCAGGTTAACAGCGAACAGAGTGGCTGGAGAATTGCAATGAGCTGTAGGCCAAGTCAAAATGCTGCCAGGGAGCTTTCCAGTCAATGGTGAACGGAGCAGCCGGTGCATCAAGCCCTCTTTACTTACACCTCGTACACATACCAGAGGCAAGGAATTTCGCCCTTGGTATCTGCTTTAGCGCTGAGCATGCATGGCTTCACAAGACGAGCAGGGACATGTAGTCCCGAATACAACATCAGCCGCACCATCGGTAGTCAATTCCTTGCAGCATATTACACAGATGTTGGATATGGTGTTGAATCGGGTGGAGGACATTAACACCATGTTATCGGGCATGGTGGCTGAATTTAAAGGACTGCATGAATGTGTCGGAGCAACAGATGGAGACATGTGAGCAGCACCATTCTAAACTCCTTCAATGATTGCAGGTACAGGAGGAAAGAATTGCAGCACCCCATGACAGAGTACTGGATCAAGAGAACAGAGCCAGAAGGAATAATCTGTGCATTATAGGCATACCAGAAGGAGCGGAGGGTCAGAATATGGAAAGGTTCTTAAATGAAACTCTGTCTACCATATTACGGAACAGATGGCATGGCAACATGGACGTTGAACGAGCACATAGGCTTGCAGCCAGAAGGGACATGAACTCTATGTTGCCGAAACCAATCATAGCATACTTTTTGCGCTACACTATGAAAGAGAAAATTCTCAGGGCTGCTAGAGATCTAGGAGAGGTTCGCTGGCAAGGTGCTACTGTGCTGTTCTATCGAGATTTTGCTCATGAAACTGCCAGCAAAGACTTGCCTTTGGCCCGCTCAAAAAGTTTCTGTATCAATATAACTTTCATTTTAAGTTCAGGGGACTTACTAAGCTACTGGTAATGAAGGATGGCAGAGAACTGGTGGCAGAGTATCCCTCAGAGATAGAGCGATGGCTTGCTAAATTTTGGCCTGAATTGCCTATTCCCTCCATATCCAACAGGTGGCTCTGGGAACCTAATACCTCGAAAGGAAACTATTTGGACAGACATCAGAATCCAGGAGATGGTACAAGGGGTGGATGTGTAACATCAAGGAATGGTCCCCCAGCACTTATAGGTCCTCCTGACCTCTCTCAGATGCGTTCTGCACCGACGGTGCATTCTCCACAGTCCCCATACAAGGCGCACGCTGCTATGCCACCTCGATCAGCAAATACAGTGTCTTGCCATCGACAGAGATCTAGGAGTGGAGGCCAAAACATACAAGACTCTGTAATGACAGCTCCTCCAGCAAAAGTGTCTCATGAAAACAAAGCCTCTCCTCCTCGTAACATCCATTCTCCTACTCTGGACGCTGTGGATATGGACACTAGCATATCGAAGGACTGGGCAGATATATCTGAAACCACTTTGGTAGAGGTGGTTGATGCTGTGACCCCAATCAGACCGGGGTTAATTTCCTGTGCTGCAGCAGTGACCAAGGATGGGTTAGTGCCTGCACCTGTACCCCAACAGACTGGTGAATGCTCGGATAACCTCCCTGGTTTACAGTCTGGACTTTTATAGCTTCTGCATTGTCAATCTGCTCGAACATAAGTTGCATATTTAATTCTGTTATGATGATTACTGCGCCTGTACCCTGACGGGAGTCAGGGTGGCGGCTTCCTAGGGTCACTATTGTCTTGGCTTATGCTCTATCCCCCCTCCACTAACCTGTGCATTGCACACTCCAGACATAGAAACCCTTTTTTTTTTCTTTTGTGTTAGGGGGCTCAGTTGCTATGTGACATAGAATTTACCATGTAGCAGATTGTGCAGGAAACTTTGGCACTGGGACGGCCACTCCCTTCCTGCAATGATACCTATATTTCCACCTGGGGCCTCTACCATTAGGTAAGGTCATTCCCCCCTCCCTCCTTCCTTTGCTCCTGTGGACCCCTCCCTCAGGAATCCCTTCTTGGGTCTCCTGGGGGGCTCCCTTCCTCATTCCCCCTGGTGGTCCGGCGCCCGACATTAGGCATATTGCCGGCCCAGAATTCTGGATCTTAATTGGTTCTAACCAATCACCTCTTATAAGGATTTGGGGGTTAGTATAGATGAGGCTGCCAATTCTTAGGGGCCTCTTTCACAGAACCTTGATCCTATAGCACCTTTGTGCATTGGTACAGTTTATTCGTGTTTAATATAAGAATTGTTTCTGGGGTGGGCATCGGATAGGTTTGTTTATCTAGCCCTCAGTTAACCTCTACTTAAACTAGAGTTGCTTAGATACATAGGATACAGTGTATACAGTGCTTGTATTAGGCTTTAAGTTCTGTGCTGTATTCCTTTTATTGCAGCTTAAAGATCAAGGTATGAATACTCTTTACTCCTCTGGTACTTGTCTCCCTTCTCATCTGGCAGCATAGGTGGTTTCTACCTTGATTTTTATTTTTTTTTTGAATATACCTAGCAGGGTGATTTACTACCTAAACATCTGGCTACAGTCCTGGGATAAGTACACATTGCATATATCTTAAGTCAGTATGTGTCCTCCCACGGCCATAGCCAGTCCTATTAGTTCTCCCATGGTTTTGGTATCCTGGAATGTCAAAGGTTTAAACCACCCTGTTAAACAGACTAAAGTGCTTCAGTATTTGTGTTCCCTATGCTCAGATATTGCCCTACTTCAGGAAACTCACCTTCTGAAAAAGGCAGCCGCATGGATGAAGAAATCATGGGTGGGGGCCGTCTGTGCTAGTTCGGCCCCCTCCAAGACAAGAGGAGTCGCCATTCTGGTTCGCTGCTCCTCCTCCTCCTGGATCTTGGAGGAGTCCAAACACAACTCGCAGGGGAGATGGGTGGTTGCTAGGCTATCCTCCCCAGAAGAGAATTTGATTCTCTGTAATCTGTATGCTCCCAATGTCGATCATGCAGAGTTTTTCCCTTCGATCAGTCAGGCTATCTCTTCCCTTACCCAGGATGATGGGGCAATCCCTATTATAATAGGAGGAGACTTCACTATGGTGGTGGATGTGTTTGTGGATAAGTTCAACCCTACCCCTCAGGCCAGATCCAAGGCCAGTTTGGATCTTCAGGAAATGCGGCAGGAATGGGGTTTAATGGACATGTGGCACAGGGATAATCTGGCTGGGAGGGACTATACATTTTATTCCTCAGTACACTCTACCCACAGTCATATAGATTTCTTTCTAACTAATGCAGTAGTGGCTCAGAACACTCTTAATGCTAAAATTGGGAATATTATCATTTCAGATCATGCCCCAGTGTCAATATCCTATACAAGGGGGGTCAGCCTAAAATGGGTACTCATTGGAGGTGTAATCCCCTACTATTTAAAGACCTGGAATTTCTTAAAATGATTTCTCAGGCTGCAAAGGAATATTTTGCTCTGAATACCCAATGTGGTGTTTCCCCAGGTATACTATGGGAAGCCTTCAAGGCGGTTTTCAGAGGCCGCATCATTGCTTTCTTGACTGCCAAAAACAAAGCGCAGAAAGCCAATTTGGCCCAATGGCAGGCAGATCTAGCTACCTTGGAGTCCCGCTTTAAGGTTTCCCCTACCCATCGGCAAGACAATTCTCTGATTCGGCGCATTGTGGACCTTAAGTACCAAATCAATGCCACCTTACACCAAAAGGCGGACTGGGTCTTAATGAGATCCAAGCATACATACTGGGAGGGTGGTGAAAAAAGTGGCAGACTGCTAGCTTCCAGGCTTCAGAAGCAACAAGCTTCATCTCGAATCCAGGCCCTTCGCAATTCGTCTGGTAAGATTGCCCATAAATCTCAAGATATTAATGACACTATGAAGGTATTTTATCAAACTCAATATAGATCGCAGGCTGGCCTTTTGGCTCAACAATTGGAGCAAGATATAGATCAGTTTTTCCACAGATTCATCAGACCTGAAATTACCCCATTGCAAAGGGCCACCTTGGACACCCCGATAACCCCAGTGGAATTAAGGCAAGCCCTATTCCGTATGGCTAAGGGCAAATCTCTTGGCCTGGATGGGATGACGGCTGAGCTGTACCAAGCACTGGTGGAGGATATCTCACAACCCTTACTCCTTGCCCTGCATGAAGCCCATACAGCTGGCTCATTTTCCCCATCTATGAGAGAGGCCCTTATTATTCTCTTACCAAAAAAGTCTAATGACCCTATAGACTGTGCTAATTATCGCCCGATCTCTCTACTTCCAGTTGATACTAAAATCCTTGCCAAAATTCTAGCCATGCAGATGCAGGAGGTGCTACCCTCAATTATCCACCCAGCCCAGGTGGGCTTTATGCAGGGCAAATCTGGTTCAGATAATACCAGGCTCCTCCTTAATTTAAAATGGATAGCTTCTCATTCTCCAGAATCCATGGCTGCCTTGGCAATTGATTTCACTGAAGTCTTCAACTCCATTGAATGGCATTACTGGCACCGGGTGCTACTGAAGTATGGTTTCGGCCCGGTGTTTTGTCAATGGGTGGCTACACCATATGGTTCCCCGATGGCTAGAGTTCTGACTAACACCACTATTTCTGCATCATTTCCCCTGCATAGGGTCACCAGGCAGGGATGCCCCCTTTCCCCTCTGTTATTTTTGGTGGCCTTAGACCCTGTCATACGGGCCTTTATTGCCTCACCCAATATCTCAGGCATTATATTTGCTGGGAAATCTTACCTTGTAGCAGCGTATGCTGACAATCTGCTCCTGACCTTCTCCCATCCAGAACAGGCCCTACGGCATGTTCTACCCCTATTGCAGACATTCTCATCTTTCTCGGGTCTCTGCGCTAATCAGAAAAAGACACTCCTGGCCCCTCTCAATACAACATGTAACAAACGGTGCCTACAGGGGACTGACCTCATCTGGGCTAGTCAGGGGTTTTTGTACCTGGGCATAACAATACCTGCTATATGGGCAGATCTCGAAAGGGCTAATTTTGCACTACTGCTGTCTCATCTGTCGGCAGAGATAGATAGATGGAAAAGACTCCAACTATCTTTACCTGGGAGGGTTGTGACTATCCGCATGCTTCTGCTGCCCCGAGTTATGTACTCATTTAAGAATCTTCCAATACATCTCTCCCCTAAGCTCTTTGCCTCCATGGAAAACCAGTTATCTCATTTTTAATGGGAGGGTAAATCTCCCAGATGGAGCAAGTACAATTTTTTTTTTTAAATTAAGAGTGCACTGGTCCAAAGGGGGTCTAGGATCCCCCTGGCTTCAAGGATACCACCTATTCTGCATAGCTGCCACTGCTACTAAGTGGTTTGTCCCTAGTTTGTTATCCTCTCCTCTTTGGGTGCAACTAGAAGCGGATTTAGTGGCAAACACCCAGCTCCACTGGTTTCTACACCCCAAGACTCGCTTCCAACGCACTTTAGTGCATTTAGTAGTGGAGACTAAATGAGCCTGGCATTGCTCATGTCCTGCTCCCACACACTCAGGGAGGCCCAGGCACCCCCTTCGCTTTATACCCCACTATGGCATAATAAGGCTCTAGCAATTGAGGACACTCCTCTTCACTGGTCTACATGGGAGGCTCAGGGAATCTGTTATATACAGGATTTGTGTATACCTGGCTCCTCAATTTTGATGTCCTTTGCCCAACTGCAGCAGAAACTCCATATCCCAGGTAGTGATTTTTCGAGATTCCTTCAAATACACAGTGCTATACAGGCTCACAAGCTCTGTAGGGACATTGATCCGAAGTGGGAATGGTTGGCCCACAGGCATGAAACCCTCTCTTCCGGAGGTCTTATTGGGCACTTTTACAAGACTTGGCAGGATGCTCGGGCAGACCCCTCCAATGCGTGTAGGTTGAAATGGGCATCTATCTTGAACACCCATATCTCTCAGGACTCCTGGAACCACTACCTTCGGGATTGCCATTACATGTATGCAGATACTAAAAGCCACTTCATGCAGCCTAAAATATTGTTGTTCTGGTATTGAACGCCAGCATCCTTGCACTCCTATGGCCTATTACAACACTCTAACTGTTGGCGATGTCACCATTCTGGAGGTCACCTACTTCACATTCTCTGGACATGCCCTCTGCTCTCACCTTTCTGGTCGTCTATCACCCAGAATTGCTTTATGATTTTTGGAACAGATATTTTTATCTGACCCTAAGCTCCTTCTAGGGGACATCTCCTCCCTAACTGCCTTATCTCGGTCTAAGAGACAATGGGTCGCACTTGCTTTTCTTGAAGCTAAGCGACTGATACTTTTTCACTGGCACCAACCAATTCCACCACCCCATAACAGCTGGCATGCTGCACGTGCTAGATTATCTATATTAGCTCATTTGCCCTGTATTCAAGTAGGTCATATGGACAAATACAATGCCAGATGGGAAGCTTACTTTCACTCATCTCTTTGTAGAATTCCAATCTCTCACTGTAATCCTCCTCTATAACCTGTCTGTTGCTTTAAGGTTATGTCTAGAGTTCCGCCTTTAGAATGTTTAGTATTTGAGGTCTTTGGATGGCCTCTGCTGATTATTGCATATTGTATTTTCTGGGAAATATGCTGCATTATTCTTATAATGTTTGTGCCTATGTAAAGCTTGACATTGTCATTTATGGGTCAGGCCACTTTTGTGGACTCTTGGTATGTACTGTTTGTACGTATGTTTGGAAAACTAATAAAAAAATGTTCTATGATAAAAAAATAAATTAATAAAATATAAGGGTTGGGATATATCTCTATTGTCATTGTACTTAAGGGCTCTCTATTGTCATTGTACTTAAGGGCTTTGCATAATTGGGCATGTACTTTCAGTGACACGCAGATCAGTTCATTCTTCAGGACAGTCATACCCATCTTAGGAGTAATGTATAGTAAGCTGGTTGGGGAAATGCCACTTTGCTTAATTACCTAGCATTCAATTTGTACCCATAGTGGTACATATTCCTGACCTGTTGTGGTGGAAATAGGGGGATACCAGCGGAGATATTTAACTATGTGGCTTGCTAGGTAATAATGAAAGAAACTGGGCAGTCTAAGGCCTCACTGGCTGAAGTCTTAAGAAAGAATATATACTGACATTTGTTTTGTGCCCTAAATTGAAATACCAGTAGAGTGAAGTGCTGCTGCTGCCTACTCAAGTCAATCAGCCACCGAACACTTGTCCCAACTTTTAAGTTACTGAATATTTTATTTTAAAGCCTTCCCTTTAACCAATTCTGCAGTGTGTCACAAACGCACTCCTGGGGTCAAGCCCTCTACTCCCACAGTGCCCAAACTCTAAGTGCAATATGCGAACAGGGGACAAACAGGGACACCCTCCTGTTTATTTTGGGTCTGAGCAACTACCAGTCTCGAGTCCTGCAGGCCCGGAACTGCCGAATTGGACCAATCAGTACTGGTGGGACCTAAAATGGAGGTGGACTACAGGAGCTGTCTGGAGTCAGAATCTGTAGGAATTGTAGTTTTGGGCTTTTGGTGCCTTTTTCCACCTGAATGGGGAGCTCCTGTTGTGACTGACAGATGAATTGGCCAACCAAACCTTTTGGATTCTGGGAAAGTCCCTGGCTTGCTGGCAGTTGAGTCAGATCTCGGCTGGGAGCTGAAGAAGCAAAAGCTTGAGACAGTCAAGCAGCCGCCTGAGTAGTTTCGCATGGGAGAACAGTGGAAAGGCCCGAGTTGTGGCCTGCATGTCTGCCTGCTGCCCCTGAGAGGGAAAGAAGAGAATTATTTCGGACTAAATCCAAGTTTGTGAGAATGAAGTAAACCACTGATTTTTTACCAGGCTCATACCTGAAGAAGACCAAAGATTTTGCTGAATGTGATCGGCCTGTCAGGATTTCCAGCTGCTTTTGAATCCCCGGTTTGTGCAGACACTTTGTGATTGTGATCGGAGAGTGGTTTGCCTGGTACAGTAGAATTTCCTTACATGTAAATGTGCTGTGTATTGAAAGTGGGTCGTGATTTGGTTCCCCACTGTGTGAACTACGTTCTGCTTGCTGGTACCGTAGAATCCTTTACATGTAAATGTGATGTGTATTGAAAGTGGGTCATGATTTGGTTCCCCACTGTGTGAACTGTGTTCTGCTTGCTGGTACCGTAGAATCCTTTACATGTAAATGTGCTGTGTATTGAAAGTGGTTCATGATTTGGATCCCCACTGTGGGAACTGTGTTCTGCTTGCTGGGAAGCTTTATTCAGCCTAATCGGACTGAATCTGCATTCATCTCCATTCGGCCTGGGCCATGCCACGCTGGCCCTGCTAGACTACCCCATTGCACAGAGAAAGCCACCGACAAGAGACCTGCCTTGGGATCAGCTCCCTGCTCCATGCCTGAACAGGAATGACGCCTCAGTGAATCGTGTGGGCCCTGCTTCTCCTGGCACTCCAGATTAACCACCTGCTGTCTTGATTTTCGTCCAGCCTGTGTCCAGTCTTGGGTATCGTGAGTAATCATCAGGGTAGCTCCCTGCAACAACAGCCTAATCTAAAAGTGTGTCATCTGATTGTCTTGTTGTTTTCTTCTTTTCACAAACTGAGCCCTCCGGCTCCGGATTACAAATAGTGTGTGTTGTGCATGTTGTTTTTCTTCCATCACAGGGCCCCAACCAGCTGCAATGTTCCTGGCTAGCCCACCATTCTCCATCTGGGTACCTAGGGTGTGTGACTGTTTATGGACCCTGAAGTGCATGCATAACTGATTGATACAGCCTTTAAGCAAATTAACCTGATTACGCCCCTCCCTTGTTCAAGTCCCTTAAATAAATCAGATCTAACTCTTTTTTGCATTTACCCTGACTGTGATTCCAGTTTGTGCAGGAGTACTGTACTGCTGGTATTTGCTATGTATAACTTGTTTTACAGGGGGGTCCCCAGGGCCAAGCCAGAGGAAAGCCCTGGTGGTAAGTGCAAACAGTGTGGGTACTTGTGTGGTGTATCAGGGGTATTGTGAAAGTGATTATTGTGTATTATTCTGGCCACTAGTAAGGAAAGAGGGGGTTTACAGTGTCCCAGAGGGCTGTGCCCAGGTTAGCTTGACCACTACCAACCCTGACCTCTGGATGGAGGCACCCATTTCAGAACTCAGGCCCCTTAACCTGCTACTAGCCAAGCAGGCAGGGGTAGTACCCCTTGGGATAGCGCCACCTAGGGGTTACAAATACAAAACACAAAACATATACACATTAATGCTTATAGTCAGAATGAAAATGGAAATTACAAAACAAAACACCTTGTATCTGAATTACTAGTTCTAACTCAGTTTTCAGTTGTGTGTTACCTATCTTGACGGAAGTGCCTCTTAAGTCCAGAACACAAGTGTGTCCGTTCTTTCAAAGGTTGTAATAAGAGTGAGCTACAGTCCCTTCAGACAGCTTGGCAATATTCAAAATTCAAAGTCCCATCCTCCTTGCGATGTCACAGCACATGAGGTCACTCTTAGTCCTGTAATTAATAGATCAGTCATATGCCCCTGCACACTGCTAAACATTCCAATTAAAAAAATATATTCTTTTGAATTAGTGAGCCACAGAGCATGAATTATGACAAGGTGTAATATCCCTTTGATCTCTCAGCAGAACAACACTTCTCTTAACTGCGTGAACTTTTACAGGACTCTATCAGGACTGGCTTCCCTCATGATGTCATAAAATGTAATATTTTATGGCAGTGTTTCAAAGTTCAAAGCAGTCAGCAGCTACACAGGCTCTGACAGGTAGGTGTCAAAAAAGGAAGTTCTAACTAGTTTATCTCTAGGTCAGTGAGAGGACAGACCATTTGTTTTCTTCTCCTTTAAAAGCCAATATCCCATGAGGCTCTGCTGCTTGGCTGTTTGGACTGTTTTCTAAGCAGGACTCAAAAACATATATTTATAACAAAATTATAATACAAATAACTGAACTTGGGGAAAACTATTCCTAGGCATGGGATGAGTTCCTCAAATTCAGTTCACTGCTCTAACTGTCGGAATAACCCATCTGCGTTTGCATTTGCTGCCCTTACCCTGTGAGTGACAATCATGTCAAAACCCTGCATCTGTTTTACCCATTTGTGCCAGCCAAACCAGGGGGTTATGATCCATCTGTGCCCCCAAAATGCTGCCCATATAGGTATGGGTCTAACTTCTTCACTGCCCACACCATTGCAAGGCATTCTTTCTCCACTGTAGAATAAGCCTCCTCCCTGGAAAGTAATTTCTTACTGAAGTACACTATTGGGTGATCTTTCCTTTGATTAGAAGTCTGGCTAAGTACTTCTCCAATACCCACATCTGAGGCATCTGTCTGGACTACAAATGGTTTAATGTAGTCTGGACTGGCTAACACAGGAGCACCACACAGTGCCCCCTTTAACTGTGTAAAGGCTCATTCACAGGCTGGCTCCCAGTTTACCTGTTTAGGCATTCTTTTGTTTAGCAGGCCAGATAGGGGAGCTGCCAAGGCACTGTAGTTTGATACAATTTTTTTATAGCACCCTGCTGTCCTTAGAAAACTCTGAACCTGCTTCTGTGTTTCAAGTCTGGGCCATGCCTTGATTGCCTCAATCTTTGCTTGATTAGGATGGAGCTGTTCCAGCCCTACTACATGCCCTAGGTATGCCACCTCAGCCATGACCACCTGGCACTTTTCAGCTTTTACAGTGAGCCCAGCCTTCTGTATCCTGTCCAACACTTCCTTAAGGTGGGACAGGTGTTTCTTCCAGTTGGCACTGAAAATGGCAATATTGCCCAGATGCGCCATGGCGTACTCTTCAGTACCATGCAACACCTGGTTCACCAACCTTTGGAAGGTGGCAGGGGTGTTCTTCATTCCAAAAGGCATTACCTTGAACTCAAATAACCCTATTGGAGTGATGAAGGCTGACTTCTCCCTAGCTCTGGCAATTAAATCCACCTGCCAATACCCTTTTGTCAGGTCAATAGTGGTAAGGTATGTCGTCCATCCTAACTTGTCCATAGTTCATCCATCCATGGCATTGGGTGGGCATCCAACTTTGTGACTGTGTTCAGTCCATGATAGTCCACACAAAAATGAGTAGAGCCATCTGGCTTGGGAACGAGGACTATGGGTGAGGCCCAGGGGCTGTGGGATTTCTGAATTACCCCTAAATCCAGCATTTCCTCCACCACCTCCCTCCTAGTGTCCTTTAGGACAGCCTTAGACACCTGATATGCTGTCCGCTGTATGGGGGCCCGCGTCCCTGTCTCTACATTGTGTGTCACTAGGGGGGTCAGTCCAGGCTTGTCCAATGTGGTAAAGTCTTCTAAAACCTCCCTTACTTCCTGGGTCTGTTCTGGGGTCAATAAATCCCTCCAGCTCGCCAAATTCGCTTCTCCTTGGAAACAAGCGCTGGTGACCCCAGTGCATAAGGGAGGTGATAGATCACTGACCGCAAACTACAGGCCCATCTCTATCCTCTCCCCCCTCTCTAAAGCACTGGAAAGGATTGTGGCAGACCAGGTTACTGACTATATTTACAAATAGCAGCTGAAATGCCACCAGCAGCACAGCTTTAGGAAACTCCACAGCACGGAAACTGCACTGGTGGATTTCACTGAGTATGTCCATAAGGCATTGGATGAGGGAAAACTTGTTGGGTCCATCTTCATTGACCAAACAAAGGCATTCAACACAGTCTGCCACCCACTCCTCTTGTCTCAACTACATGCCCTTGGTGTTTCCCCAAATGCTGCTCTATGGTTCTAGGACTACCTAAACTCCTGGTCTCAAAGGGTCAAGATAGGTCTCTTCATATCTGCATCCAAGGAAGTCTCACTAAGCGTACCTCAAGGGTCCATTCTGGGTCCACTGCTCTTCAGCATGTTCCTGAATGACCTACCTGATGCCTGCACTAGCAACGTCATTCTATACACCGATGATGCTGTCCTACTTAGCTGTCACTTTTGCATAGAGCACCTACAGGCTGAGCTGCAATCATCCTTCCAGCAACTGAAGACCTGGTTCTACTCCCAAAGGTTGCTACTAAACTACACAAAAACCAAGATGATGCTCCTCTTTAGCCCCCAACTAAAAAGGAGATGCCCAGAACTAACAATCACAAATCACCTGACTTCCCCACTGGAACACATTCACTCCTTCAAGTACCTGGGTGTCATTGTGGATGATACCCTCTTGTATGTTCAGCACATTGACATGGTGATGAAAGCTGTGAACACTAAATTAGGGATCCTGTTTACACACAAGAAAAGCCTAACTGCTGAAGCCCTCCTGCTCTCAGTCTCCAGCTCTGTCCTCTCCCGGGTCGACTACAGGCTGGTGGTTTACGGCGCTGCCACTGATACGGCCCTCAAAAGGGTTGCCACTGCCCTTAACAAGGCTTGCAGACTATTGTTAAATGCTGACCGCTTCACGCACACTTGTAGCCCGTATGGTCTGGCCCACATACTACCGCTTCAATCCAGAATCAGATACCAAACTTGCCTGCTAGGGAGAAAGGTCATGCTCTCCCTAACCCCTACCTGCATTGCAGACCTGGTAAACAAGCAAGCTCCAAATACAAAACACGAAGACTAGTGACAACACAGCTTGATGTCCCAATTCATAGAACTTCCCTAGGACAAAGATCCTTCATGTACCAAGCTCCACTATGGCTAAATGAGATCCCTGCTGCAGCTGTCAATACAACAAATGTTCAGTCCTTTAAAAGAGAAATGAAGCAATACCTGCTGAACTTAAATGCTTGTGACTGCCTTACCTGAATCCATATCTTCAACCTGGATACCCACTCTTAAACACCTCTGACTCCCTTACCTGAGTCCATATCCTCAACCCAGATACCCCCCTCATCTGTCTGAGCTTTCTACTGTTTTACCTCCCCTGGACCCCCACCTGCCATCCCTTACCACCCCCTCTCTATAGCTCCCTCCAAGTCCTTCCCCTCCGTACCCCCAACACCTCCCCTTTCTACCCACTCTCCCCCTAAATATTCTCCTTCTCCCAGTCCCTTTCTCTCTCGCTCTCTCTCTCTCTCTCTCTCCCCCTCTCTCTCTATAATCTTCTCCTCATTTGTACTCTTCCCCTCTTTCTTTCTCCTACCCTTTCTGATACTCTACCTGACAGGCCCCCTTGGGGCAGCTATGCCGCACGTTGCTAATTGGGAAATCTCGTTCGCATTCTCTCAATTTCTTTCTCCTACCCTTTCTGATACGCTACATTGACAGGCCCCTCTGGGGCAGCTATGCCATATGTTGCTAATTGGGAATCTCCTTCCGCTGTTTAATTTCAGTTGTCTAGGTTACTCTAATGTATTATTTATCTATATTCTGTATTACATGGCAATCTTATGTTTTGTGTTAACTGTCAAGTTTTTATTATGTCTCTGCTGTTTTACATCTTGACATGGAACCTTTGTAAAAGAGTCTATACTCAAAGGTTGTAACCAAATTATCAAATAAATATAAATAAAAAAATAAAAATAAAACTGGGGTGACAGTTTGATTGCCTCCACAGAGGACTCCCACTTGTTTTCTTCCAGCAAGTCAAGAAGGGGTTTTCCTCATCTGTCCCCTCCCTGGGACCACACACTGCAAAGACCATGTCAGACCTATTTGTATGTGGCTTCATCATGTTGACATCATACATCCTTTGGGCATGTCTCCTGTCAGGCAGTTCTACAATGTAATTTACATCATTTACTTGTCTGACTACTTTGTATGGTCCTGCCCACTAGACTTGTGCCTTATCTTTCCAGATTGGGATTAGGAACATGACCTCCTGACCCACAGTGTACGAGTGAGCTCTGGCTCAGTGGTCGTACCATATCTTTTGTTTTTGATGGGCAGCTTCCAGTTTGCTCTGAGCTGTTCCCATAAACTCCTTCAGCTTGTCCCTAAACTTAAGAACATTATCCACTATGGGAGTTCCCTGGGTGGTGTGCCTGCCGTCCCAATCCTCCTGGATCAAGTCTGGGGGGGCCCACGCACCCTGCATCCATATAAGAGTTCAAAGGGGGAAACCCTGTCGACTCTTGGGGCACCTCCCTGTATGCAAACAACAGATGGGGAAGGTATTTCTCCCAGTCCCTCCCATGCTGTTCAGCAAACTCTTGGAGCATCGATTTTAGGGTTCTAATAAACCTTTCCACAAGCCCATTGGCTTGTGGGTGATAAGGTGTTGTGCATCTCTGCACCACCCCACACTTCTCCCACAAACATTTCATCAGGTCTGACATGAAGGAAACCCCTCAATGGGTGATAACCTCCTGCGGGAACCCAACATGGGAGAAAATCCCCAGCAAGGCATTTGCCACTTTGTCTGTCCTCAGTAAGAATAGGGCAACTGCCTCTGGGTACTGGGTGGCATAATCCAACACCATTAAGATAAACCTGTTCCTGGAAAAGCTAGGGGGTATTCAAATGCCCCACAATATCCATTCAGGGGCATAGCTACAAGGGTGCAACCATGAGGTTTGATGGGCCCAAATCATAATTTTGATGTTTATTCAAAACTGGGGAGGGGCCCTGTAACATTGCCATGCACCCAGGCATTCTGGAAATTTGCTATGCTACTGTATCCATTCCTACCCTCTGGAATAGCTCCTCCACTATGGGCAAGGGAATTAGGGCGGCTTGAGTTTTACTACCTACCTTCCCTATTTCTTGGCACCGGCATCAAGACATGCAATATTCCTTCACCTGCTGGGTGGAGTTGGGCCAATAGAAATTCTGAGCCAATCTCTTCATAGTGCACACAATTCTGAGATGTCCAGACATGGGGATATCATAAGCAATCTTGAGTAACCGCTCACGGTATCCCTGGGGAATGACAACCTGCCTGCCCATCATCCTTCCCTCTGTCCTTGCATCCTTCATATACATTGTCCCAATACACTCTTTGTCTCCCATCACCTCCCTGTGTCCCATTAAATTCTTCCCAAGCCCTCGGCCTCTCTAAACTAGGGTAATTTTTCTGAGCAGTTACAAAATCTTTTCACCTTCCCAAGACATGGGACAGGTACCCTTCAGTTTCTAAACTAGGGTTCCTAGCTCTGGCATCAGGGCATTCAGGATCACTGCCATCCCTAACCCTTTGACTACTAGTTACCCCTCCCTCCTTCCTCAGAGTAACCATCTGTAGCTGTTTTGTTAACTGTTACCTGGGGAAGTTGTACCCCCCTTTCACTATTCCCCATATCAGGAGACACAGGCTGGGGAACCAGCCTCCCAGTGTTTTCCACATGGGCTTCTATGGGGTCCAGGGAACCACAATTGGCCTTTGCCATCTGACTGCAGGTAACTGCACATACCACCCCCTTTTGGAGGTTGTTCCCTATAATCACATCCAAGGCAAGATTTTCTGCCACTGCAACTTTTTGCACAGTCTCTCCTGTCTTACCCCAGTCCAGGAGAACACTAGGAAGTGGCAGACTTTTCTGCTCCCAAGTGAATCTCTGTACTGTAGCAAACTGATTAGGTATAAGATGTTCAGACTCAACCAAATCCCCTTTTACCAAAGTAAGAGACACCCACACATCCCTCAACCCATGTGTTTGCACCCCATTCATAGTAAATGGGTGTATGTGCTCCCTCATGTTTACTAGCATGCTTTCAGAGATACACAAAACACTCACCTCTTTCCCAGCACCACTTTGTACACTCTATGCCTTTTTAGGACACTGTCTTGCAATATGCCCAAGTTGTTTGCAAAACCAACATTCCTCATTTCTTTTATCAGGCAAATCCTTTCTTTGTAACCTGAGGCTGCCAGCTTTCTGGGGATGCAGTGAGGGTTTTAGCTGCCCTGCAGGTGTGTTTTTCCCTTTCTGTGCTGCCACACCTTCCCCACTCCATTTCAGAGCAGGCCTGCTCCTTTCATAGTGGTCCAAGAACTCAGCAGTCTCCTGTACTGCTTTTGGATCTCGGCCTTCTAGCCAGGTTTTCAGCTCTGCTGAGCAAGCCCAAAAGAATTGCTCCAAAAATACCACATCCTCAATTTTCTCGACAGAGTCTGCTTTGAGCTCCACCCACCAATTTTTCAAAAACTGATGTTATTTTGTGGCTAGTTCCTAGTAGCTCATGTCATGGCTTCTCCTGAGCTTACGGAACTTAACTCTGTATGCTTCAGCTGTCAAGTCTTACTTTTTTAGCAACACAGCTTTAAGTTTCCCATAATCATTACTGTTCTGATTGTCCATTTGACCCAGTTCATCACGAGCTTTACCAGTAAGCAGCAGGGATAACTGGAAGGTCCAGGACTCTCAGGGAATATTTTGCCTGAATGCATACCTTTTCAAATGAATTTAAAAATGCATTCATATCCTCCCCCTCTTCAAATTCAGCTATCAATTTAGAATTTAATTTGTAACCCAGTCCTGGAGGTCCAGGTACACCCATGCCACTTACTTGCTCTGGTGCTGGTCTTTGGAGTTGTAGCTTCTCCAGTTCAAATTTCCTCTCGCTAGGCCTCTCAC
Source organism: Neoceratodus forsteri (assembly GCA_016271365.2). Taxonomy (NCBI): domain Eukaryota; kingdom Metazoa; phylum Chordata; order Ceratodontiformes; family Ceratodontidae; genus Neoceratodus; species Neoceratodus forsteri. The sequence goes on from CM057449.1 coordinate 1,677,851,593, forward strand.
TGCTCTTGCTTTTCTTTTCTCTCCATCTCCATCTGGAACTTCCTCTTCTCAAATTCCAGTTCCATTCCCCTCAACTCTATCTGCAGCCTGATCCCTTCTTGCTCCAGCCTTGTGGTGAGCTTCCCCTGCTGCTGTGGCTCTCGGTTCACACTGGTCCCACTGTCCTCCTCCCTGGGACTGGACACTGCAGTGGACTCTGGCCCCTCCATGATTAAGTTCTGGTCCCTTCCAGTCATTGACTGTGACTCAAGGTCTTGGGCAGTTGCTTGTGCATTGGCTGCCACAAGATCCTCCATGAGGTGCTGTTTGTTTTGCCCCTTGTTCTGGACTCCTCTTTTCTGACACAACTGCCACAGGTGGTCCGCAGTGTATTTGCTGTAGCTGGAAGCCATCTTCTTCCCTAATCTATGGCTACACTAGCTTGCACCTGAAAAAAAATAAAACAGGTAGGGAACTTTGACTGTAACAAAAATAATATATTTCTTTTTAAACTCTCTGCCTTGTTTGTGTGTGAACTGTTACAGTTAATCTACCCAACACATTGGACGGTTAATACTTGTGTCACCAAACAATTGCACAGTATACAAACAAATCTTTCACATCCCAGTGCTGTGCAACAAATCTGTCACAAATGCATTCCTGGAGTCAGGCCCTCTGCTCCCACAGTGACCAACCTTGAAGTGCAATAGTGAACAGGGGACAAACAGGGACACCCTCCTGTTTGTTTTGGGTCTGAGCAACTACTTGTCTTGAGTCCTAGGGGTCAAATATGAACCCTTTTTAGCTAGTACACTGAGGTAACAGGTACAAATATCACACCCTCTTTGGAGAAAGCAGTGCAATACTTTATCCGAGCTGACATACAACCAACCTGGTTCACAATCCCCTTCTGACTCAACTGAGACTAAGGTATTTCCTTACCTTGCTGGATCATTGCACATATCCTTGTTAGAATGGATGCATTTGGGGACACAGTAAGCACTTTAACAGTTATGTCAGAATCATCAATACTGTTCCACCATTCACACTCAAAATGAGAAAATGTCTCAGACAGGATTAAGGAAACAAAAAAGTTTACTAAAATTAAAAATAATAAAAATAGTAAATAAATACAAAACAAAATGCCTTGTAACTGAATTACTAGTTCTAACTCAGTTTTCTGTTGTGTGTTACCTATCTTGATGGAAGTGCCTTTTAAGTCCAGAACACAAGTGTGTCCGTTCTTTCAAAGGTTGGAACAAGAATGAGCCACAGCCCCTTCAGATAGCTCAGCAATATTCAAAGCTAAAAAAGTTATTATTTATTTATTTATTTATGTATTCATTCTTGGATTACAATACCTTTGAACACAGAAACAGCTGATTTACAAAGGTTCCACATCTTTAAGGGAGGGGTAGTACAATGACACAGGGAAAAACAGATTATTTACAATGTACAGTAAAAGTCATTAATACAAGTTGTTCATAGTCAGAGTTTTGGGAGGAAGAGAAGTAGTTACTGGGAGGGAGAAAGTTACCACAGGTGGCAATTGTCAAGTGAGAGACAAGGAAAGATGTGTGGAAGGAAAGGAGTGAGGGAGTAGAGGAAGGGAGAGGATGGTGGAAAAGTGAAGAAGGAATGGAGAAAGGGAGTACAGAGAAGGAAAGAATGGTGGGATGGGGTAGTGGAACAAGGTGGGTGAGTAGAGGACATTGGGGAAGGGGGAGGTTATTAGTCAATGAATGCAGTATAAGTGGTGGTTGAGGAGAGGGCAGTACTATCAGGAAGGGGAGGTGCAGGCAAGGAGGGGGGAGTAGAATAGGCAGCCAGAGGCCTTGTCATAGAACCAGTCATTCTCTGGGCATAGGAAAACTAAACAAGAATATGAGTTAAAATTAGCATCAATCACTAAAGATAATAAAAGACTATTGTTTAATTATAGTGGTTCATTAAAGGGTCATCATAAAAGGATTGGTCCATTGATAATATCCAAAGGAACAATAACTAAGGAGGATGAAATAGCAAACAAACTCAACGATTACTTCTTGAGTGTATTCAGACCAACAAAATAAATAACAACAAATAACCAATAATAATAATAGACAACAAATAACCAAAGCAGATATTACACACCCAGAAGATACAACTGAATTTACTACAACTGAGGTATTAGATGCCATTACTAAGATTAAACCTAATGGCTTGGCAGGTCCTGATGGAATTCCACCTAAGTTCATTAAGGAATTATCCTCAGTTCTGGTTGGTCCACTAACTAGGTTATTTAATGTATCACTTACAGAAGGGAAATCACTATCAGTTTGGCAAACTGCAATTGTTGCACCTATATTCAAGAATGGTTCAAAAAAGGTTATTAATAACTACAGGCCTATAAACCTTACCTCAGTCATTGGGAAACTGATGGAACTCTTATTACAACAAAGAATCAGCAGTCATATTAACAATAAAGTCCTTATAGATATAACACAACATGGGTTTTGTAAATGGAGATCATGTCTCTCAAATTTACTCCAATTTTTTGAACCAGTTAAGTACAGCAGTGGACAAGGGCATGTCAGTAGATGTGCTGTTATTGGACTGCTCGAAGGCATTCGATACCCTTTCACATAGGATTTTAATTGACTATCTCATTAAAATCAAACTACACCCAAATATAATAAAGTAGATTGTGTCCTGTCTTGATAACAGATCACTAAAGGTAGTAATCAGGGGATACACTCTACAGTGGGATCAGTGGCTAGTGGAGTTCCTCAGGGCTCTGTCCTTGGACCTACTTTAACATTTTTGTCTCAACCATGCAAACCAACAACACTGCATGGATGTGCAAGTACGTTGGTGACTGTAAAAATGGCACCATAATCACAGATATTAATTCTAAAATTTCATTTCAAAATAATATTAACATATTTGAAAAGTGGGTCAGAGAAAACCATATGAATTTTAATGAAGACAACTGTAAAATTATTGACTTGGGTCATAGTAATCCTAATTTTTCATATTTCTTAAATGGTCATAAACTTCAGATAACATCAAATGAAAGGGACCTAGGTGTCTATGTTACAAATGACTTATCCTTTGCCACAAACACAAAACTTAAAGTTAAAAATGGACAAAGCATTTTGGGATGTATATTTAGGAGTATACATCCCAGGTTATTAACCCAGCAACTTATGTAGAATAGAAATAATTAACTGCAGGTACTGCAGAACACTTTTCAGAAGGGCAGTGTTACAGAATTTAGGATACTGTCCTACATGCTGGGACATTGGAGTTCTAAGGGCTCAGCTCCAGGCAGCATGGGCAGAGATTGTGCACCTCAAATTGCATATTCAAGAGGAAATATATTACAAGAACCACCCGCCATTTCCCCAACATCAAACAGAAGCACCTCAACCACAGAAGGTAGTTGGCCCGGGAGGTTGGCAGGTGGTTAGGAAGGGCAAATCGGGTGCCCCATCACTCGGTGCTGTCCAACATATTACCTCCACAAACCATATAAAAACTACAAACAGGTATCTGCCTCTGTCTCTGAAATCAAACAAAGGGGCAGAGGACACTGCAGAGCAAGACACTGCAGCACAGGAGCTAGCACAACAAAACTCACCCAAAACAGGAACCAAAGCAAAAAAGCAAAAAAGAAATCCAAAAAACTTCTGATCATAGGAGACTCCATGATTCAGGGAGTTGATACCTATCTCCAGCCAGGGGTAATGGTCAGATGTCTCCCAGGTGCATCAGCATGGAGAGAGACACTGACCACATTGCTAAAATTGTTCAGGAAGCAGGAGAAAACATTGACGTCCTGGTACACATAGGGACTAATGATCTCACCAGATGATCAGTTGTGGAGACCAAGGAACACCTGACCAGGCTGGGTGAAAAACTCTCATCCATTTCATCTGGCATCTCCTTCTCTGAGATCCTGCCAGTCTGGTAGAGGGGGACAGATGGACGGAAGGTCAGAGAAGGAGAGATAAGGGAGCTAAACATGTGGCTCAATGGCTGGTGCCCAGAAAAAGGACACAAATTTGTAGGGAACTGGCAACAGTTTTGCGAGTGAAAGTTCTTGAAATTTGATGGACTGCATCTGACTAAGGAGGGAGTCAGTGCATTGGGGCAGACATTTGACGTCTTTGCAGAATATTTAAACTAGCAAATGGGGAGTGGGGTGCAGCACCCCATATGTCGAATGGGAAGAACACCCCTTCCCCTCAGCTAGTGGTCAAACAGGAGTTCAGCATGTTTGCAGTTCATTTGCATCACCAGGTAAGGAAAAAGGTCTGGCTCCCCATACAATGCACAGGGAAAATGCCAGATCTCACCCAACAACTAACACACTGAAATCTGGCCAATGGAAAATCATGTAGAGAAATGCCCACAGTCTGGGAAACAAGATCCCAGACCTGCAGACAATAATGACAGAGGATAAACCGGACATAGTAGCAATTAGTGAGACGTGGTTTACCAGAAACCACACTTGGGAAACTTCAATACCTGGCTATGTACTGTTCAGAAGAGACTGAGGTGCAAAAAAGGGGGGGGGGGTGGAGTGGCCCTGTATGTCAATTAAAATATCAAAGCTATAGAAATTCAGAATACACATAAGGAGCCAGAAAAACTGTGGGTCACCCTGGAAACAGGAAATGGGACAGCCATATGAACTGGGGTTGTCTACATGCCCCCAGATCAGGGGGAAGACATAGACACATTGCTGTTAGAAGATATACAAAACATGACAGCTAAAGGGGAGGTTCTGATAATGGGAGACTTCAACATGCCAGATACAGGTTGGTCAATACCAGCAGGAACATCTGCCAGAACTAGACACATGGTGGATTCCCTGCAGGGGGAAGGCCTCAAACAACTGGTACAACAACCCAAAAGAGACAGGTCTATCCTAGATCTAGTACTGACTAACAGGGAAAGGATCACAGATCTCCAGGTAGGTCACCTGGGGGCCAGTGACCATCACATGGTATGGTTCAGTTTGGCCACTAGAACTAAATCATCTCATTCCAAGGCAAAAATATGGGGCTTCAGAGGAGTTGACTTTGATAAGATGGTCAACAGAGTTAAGCTAGCCCTGGCAAAAATAAATACAGTTATGAGGTACAGGCAAAGTGGGCAAGTGGGAAAGCATTAAGGATGCAATACTTGAAGCAACATCCCATTGTGTTAGAGAAAAAAGAAAGTGCAAAAGAAGAAGAAAACCACTTTGGTTCTCAAAAACAGTAGCAGAAAAGATCAGAGCCAAAAGGCTGGCCTTTGGGAAATATAAGAGAATGCAGCAGGATGAAGATAGGGAGGCATACCAAACTTCCCTAAGGGAAGCAGGGAAGGCAGTAAGGCAGGCAAAGGTCCAAACCAAGGAAACACTATCACAAACAGTAAAAGAAGGTGACAAGACTTTCTATAGATACATTAGTGAAAGGAGAAAGTCCAGAGGGGGCATTGCTAAGATAAAAGGAGATAAGGGTGTGTGTGAGGAGGAGGACCATGTAAAAGCATCTATCCTAAATTGATAATTCTGCTCAGTATTTACTGAAGAGAAGGTAGGGCAGGGCCCACAGCTCAGCATTATGGACACAGGGGGGAGGAAGGTGTGCACTAGTCCCTCCACAAAAGAAAGGGTCCTACAAGAGCTCAATAAGCTCTGGGTGGACAAGGCAATAGAACCTGATGGCATACATCCCAGGGTACTAAAGGAGCTAAGGATGGAACTAGCAGAGCCATTATCAGAACTGTTTAGTGAGTCTCTGAGCACAGGAGAGGTCCCAGAAGACTGGAAAAGCGCTCATGTGATCCTGCTCCACAAGAGTGGTAGCAGGGAGGAGGCGGGGAACTACAGACCAGTCAGTCTTACCTCAGTAGTGGGCAAGATTATGGAGGCACTCCTTAAAGAAAGGATAGTGCAACACCTGGAATCCATAGGAGCACAGGATCCAAGACAGCATGGGTTTACAAAAGGACGGTCCTGTCAAACTAATCTCATAGATTTCTTTGACTGGGTAACCAGAGTGGTGGACCAAGGGGGAGCAGTTGATATTTCCTACCTTGACTTCAGCAAAGCTTTCGATACTGTTCCACATAGAAGATCGATTAATAAGTTGGGTAAGCTCGGGGTGGGTCAGAAGTTGGTCAACTGGGTGGCAAACTGGTTGATGGGTGGTAAATGGTATACAGTCGGAAGAGATTCAAGTCACAAGTGGGGTACCTCAGGGATCAGTCCTGGGGCCAGTCCTCTTCAATATCTTCATTAGTGACATTGGAGATGGACTGGAAGGTAATGTTTGTCTGTTTACAGATGACACGAAGATCTGCAACAGAGTAGATAATCCAGATGGAGTGGGCAGAATGAGAAGAGAGCTGGATAAACTGGCAAAATGGTCGGAAGAGTGGCAACTGGGGTTTAATGCAAAGAAGTGCAAGATCATGCACATACGGAAGAGAAACCCTGAAGCCACCTATAGGCTGGGAGGGAAGTTGCTGGCAGTCACAAGGGAAGAAAGAAACCTGGGCATCATCATCACCGATGACCTGAAATCATCCAAGCAGACCACTAAAGCAGTAATAAGGCTAGGGAGATATTGGGGTGTATTAGTAGGGGTATCACAAGTTGTAAGAGGGAGGTAATAATCCCTGTTTACAAGACACTGGTTAGGCCCCATCTGGAGTACTGCATGCAGTACTGGAGGCCACACCTTCACAAGGACATTAACCAAATTGAGGCAGTCCAGAGAAGGGCAACTAAAATGGTGCAGGGACTGAATCAGAAAACATATGAGGACAGATTAATGGAGCTCAATATGTATACCCTAGAGAAAAGGAGGGAGAGAGGTGATATGATCAAAACATTGAAACACCTGAAGGGCCTTAACAAGATGAAAGAGTCTAACATGTTTCAATATAAGAAAAATAGCAGGACAAGAGGACACAGCATGAGATTAGAGGGAGGCTGATTAAGGGGTAATGTGAGGAAGTTTTTTTTCATAGAAAGGGTGGTGGATGCACGGAACGGCCTACCTCAGGAAGTGGTGGATATTAATACTGTGCAGGTCTGCAAATAGGCATGGGAGTGGCATAAGGGAGAAATACAGATGAGTATGAATAGATAGGTCATTGACAGAGCAAAGGCTGATGGCACATTTATAAGGTAGAAAAAGAAATGGGCAGACTGGATGGGCCTTGCAGTCCTTATCTGCCATCATCTTCTATGTTTCATCATGCCCTTGTATACTAGTTTGGTTAGGCCACACCTGGAATATTGCACACAGTTTAGTGCACCACAAACATCTATGGGCTCTAGTATTATTGAAGCATTTCAAAGAAAGGGGAGAAAGAAAATAAAAAATATAAACACTCTTAATTATGTTGATAGATTAAATAAACTTGGTCTTTATTCTCTACAGTATATAAGAATTAGAGGAGACCTCTGTCTTGCGTACAGAGCAAAAGATGATCCTTTTCTTGGAGCAAGTATTGGTATTGTTAGCCAAACTAAAATTAAAAATACAAGATCACATAACTGCCAAATGAAAGGTGACAACAGAATGGCAAAAAAAAGTAAATGGTACTCTCAAAGAATAATAACAAAATGGAACACCTTACCTCAGGACATAATTGACAGTGAGAATATTACTTCATTCAAAAGCCATCTGTATAAATTTATGGGCAATAAAAAATACGAATTCCACCCATAAAATACTGGGTGCAAGTTCATACATACTACGAAACTATGAAACTATTAAAGTCCCAACCTCCTTGTGATGTCACAGCATGAGGTCACTCTTAGTCCTGTAATTAATGGATCAGTCATATGCCCCAGTACACTGCTAAACATTCCAATTTAAAAAAATATATACTTTTGAATTAGTGAGCCACAGAGCAGGAATTATGACAGGACGGAATATCCCTTTGATCTCTCAGCAGAACAACACTTCTGTTAGCTGTGTGAACTTTTACAGGTATCTATCAGGACTGGCTTCCCTCCTGATGTTGTGAAATGCAATTCATATACTGCTAAGTAGTCATACCAAGCTCCTGTAAAATTTACCTAGATGGATTAGTATTACCTCCTCCTACTTTGGTTGTCTTCTCTGTACCCCTGTCTGACTGCCCTGCATAGTGGTCCAGTGTTTCTCAGTATATACAGTACATGTCTTATCCTAGTTATATTGTTTCCCCTCACTGCTGTACACTCCTGGGTCATGCTTGAAAATAGGCAGGTGTTTTGCCTAACGCACTTACCTGGTTACCAAAAGCTAATAAATAAATAAATATTTTATGGCAGTGTTCCTAAGTTCAAAGCAGTCAACAGCTACACCGGGTCTGACAGGTAGGTGTCAAATAAGGAAGTTCTAACTAGTTGTATCTCTAGGTCAGTGAGAGTGCAGGCCATTTTTTTTTCTTGTCTTTTAAAAGCCAATATCTCATGAGGCTCTGCTGCTTGGTCTGTTTCCTAAGCAGGACTCAAAAACATATATTCATAACAAAAGTATAATACAAATAATAACAAGCAGACGGTTATCATCACACTAGTGCACTTAGAAAATTGTGACCTTTTTTGGCAAATGGCAACAGAAGTGAGAGGTTAGCTGACTGAGCTCCTCATCACAAGAACTAGCCACCACATAATTGTGATGACACACAATCAGTCGCAAACTAACCACGGCCTGCCCTGTACTGCAGTAACACTGGTCACCAGAAGGACGGGTTACCATTAAAAGACACTTACAGTACAAATGTGAGAAGAACAGTCTCTAGAAAGCTACAGCCTTCACAACTGAAGAACTCACATAAGAAATATTACCATATAGCCAGTTATCCAGTCAGCAGCCACAGGGTGTCAGGGTATGTAGTTCATTCATTGAGCAACAGATATTTTAAATTGATCCACCCACTGCAGGACACACTACTCATGGTCGTGGAGTCAAGATTTTATTTTTCCAGGCATGCCAGCCTTGCCGGGACTTGGAGTCATGGGAGGGAAGGGAATAGATCACACAACACCCAGTCCCAGTTCTTTTTTCTTCTTCAAGCCAACCAAGCCTCTGAGCAGTCAATGGACTTTGACTGAGCAAGGACTCAACTGTAAACTTGGAATGTTTTTAAACTTAAGTTGGCAACTTGGCAGTTTGGTACTGAGATGGCAGATTTTTTATTTCAACTTAGTTAGTTGAACCAAACCGGCACACACACACCACCGAATCAATGACCGACGTCACAAAAAAAAAAAAATACAGACAGCTCACGACCCGGCCAGGCAACTTAATTCTCTGAGTCCATCCTGGAGTCCTTCTTCCTAGGCCTTTAGTTTGCAGACATGCCACCTCCAGACCAATGCAGATCATTCTTCTCACACACACTAACTCTGAATTATGCAGATTTTCAATTTTTTTCACACTGTTCTGTTCTCAATCGCATTTGCACTTTGCAGACGACCTCGAGCCGAGCGAGCCTGCTGCCTGAGTCCTCCCTCCCTCCCTGACTGAATAGTGTGAACAATGGTGCAGACAAAAGTCAGAGAAGACCCGCTATTGGCTATTGCTCCTATGGGCTCTGCCCATTCTAAATTTTTGTCAAGTCTGATTAGACATTTAAATTTATACCCTATTAACAGTATGACTAAGCTTGACTGACATCTTTTGCCAATTTGCGCCACACAACAGTATCAACAAATAACAAAACATGTCCATTTTGAGCGGTGCACCACAGGATACTGTTTGTTTTTTTTAAATCTCCAGTCGGCTCTGCTCCTGGCTTGCAATTTGCAACTACAGGCGAGCCGAGCTGAGCCGCACCTTGGGCACAAACTTGGCTCAAGCCAGTCCTGGCTCACCCAGGTTTATGAAAAAGCAGCTTATAATATGAAGTAATAATCCAATTATACAAGTATCTGGTGAGGCCACATCTGGAGTACCATGTCCAGTTTTGGAGCTCTCACTTAAAAAAAGACATAAACCACCTAGAAACAGTACAAAGGGGGGCTATAAAGATGGTACAGGATCTACATCAAAAGCTGTATGAAAACAGACTAAAACAACTAGTTACACTCACTGGAACAAAGGGGGGACAGAGGAGATATAATACAAACCTTAAAATACATTAAGGGAATAAACTTGGTGTACATTGAAGACCTCTTCCACTCATAAAAAAACTGCTCACACCATAGGCACTGCATGTGGCTAAAGGGAGGTAGGTTCAAAAGCAACACTAGAAAGTTCTTCACAGAATGGGTTGTGGACATCTGGAATATTCTGCCGCAAGAAGTGGTGGAGTCTAAGACAGTCAGGGAGTTAAAGTTAGCATGGGATGGGTACTATGGAAACCTGACAAGAAAGAATTAGCTAGATGTAGGGGTAGCAAGAAAAAAGGGCAGACTAGATGGACCAAAAGGTCCCCTTCTGCTGTCACTTTTCTTATGTTCTTCTTATGTTCCTATGGCCAGAGACTGTGAAGAAGCCCCAACAAACTTCTGTTCCAACAGAAGTGGTGTGCCTTGCAAGCAGCCCTGGGTGACCACAAATCTGAGTGGTCCTCATTACAAAGACGGCGAAAGGCATGAGAAGAAAAGACTATGAAAGACCCTTTATAGGTGAAGACTATGAAAGGGCAGAGAGGGCAAAGATGAGAGAGGTCTGTTATGGGAGAAGAATCCAGCAGCTGCTTAGAATCTCCAGCCTGCGGTTATTGCTCCTGGAGAGACTGTCAGCTGATTTCAGAGCAGTACCATTAGTCTTTTTCATTCTTCAGCACCCCTAAGACTGTCAGCAAATGGTGAGTACCTCTGGGCTGTAGCCCCAATGGGTTCTTTCCAAGTTAGTTTCCTAGTTAGCGAGACATAAAAGGAGTGAAGTTCCTGGGCAGGACTTCATCAATCTGCAGGAAAAGCCCAGGCAGAAGATTGAAAACATTACTTGGTTACTTCTTTTAAAATCTCATTAAGCCCATTTTCAGAAGTTTATCCTCTTCAAGTTAAAACTTTGTTCTCAGCACATTCCCAATGTCCAGGGGTCCAGGGCCATAATGTCATCTGGTTGGCCACCAGCAACCTGGTGAAGTACGCACCACAACAGAGAGTAACAACTCTTATGGCTGTGGGGGAAGCCAGGTGCATCCATGTAGGTGATATGAGGACTGTGGGGGTATAATGGCTGAAATCAAAATGGCTTGTTCTATATTTTTGTTTCCCCTTTTCCTCTTCCCTATAATAAACCAGAGATTAGTGTATTTTACAATTGGTATTCATGGTTATTGCTTCTTCTGTATTGCTATTGAGTGGAGAAAAGTTGCCTGTGTGTGGGAGGGAAAATAATATTTGTTCTTGGGCGAATGTGGGGGCCACATTGGGTAGCCTTATATACCTCTGCCCAGGTGGAGGCACCAAAACCTGTTCCTAGTACCCCATTTGTATATTGCAGTCAATAAAACCCAGGTCGATCCCAAGGTAGGTCAGTGTGTGAGGGGGTGCCAGGTACACATGACAGAGACCACCCCCTTACATGTAACCCTCTGCCAACAACTCTGCTAGCATCATCTGAATCACACAACTACAGTCATCTTCTATACAAGTTTTTACATCTTCTATACAAGTGACTTTATCGATATTGTATTTAGGGAATTATAAGATCAATAACGTGACTTGTAAACAAACTGATTTTCCTATAAAAGAGGCAAACGGTTCAGCAACGACCTCTGCCCTCCACACCCCCACACTCCCTTCACAACCCCCCTCTCAACACCCATTACCTCATACCCCCATGGGTGCCGAAACATGTGGAAAAGTGTGTCGGGGACTGTAGTAATTACGAAAGAGACCATGATTGCTTCCCTTCTGACCTAGCATGCATTAAAAAAGCACGTTCAATTCTCATGAGCAAGAGGGGGCACAGTCCCCCTGGCCCACAGGTTCCTGCATCAATATACCCCCCACCCCATACTTATCTATCCAGTCCAGCATTGCTTCTTATTGAACATCTTGCTTTCTCTGAGCTCTACCAGGAAGTGACTGAAAACAAGGTAAGTTCAGTTAATAGATTCTTTTTTTTTTTTTTTACTTTTTATTTGTAGATTTAGGCAAATCATACAAACACAGCTTCCGTACTGGACATTACACAAGGACTAAGTAAAACAAGACTAAGTAGGCAATAATACCTGACAGGGTGGGTGGTATTGGGCTATACTGGACTGCCCATGAGCGTAATGAGGCCCAACACTACAGGCAGAGGGCCTTATAGCCCCTAGAAGGTCTGGTACAGCCAATACTGCCCATCCTGGAGGGTATAATTGCACTTAGAAAATGGGCCATTGTATTATATATATGTTTGAAAAAAACAATCTTATATTTAAATGGCAAAACATTTACCTGTTTAATTTATTTAGTAATAAAATAGTTCCTCTACCTGCTTTTTTTTTTATTACCTTGAGACTTTTGTCCCATTGTAGAGGCGGTTGTCATGGTAACTCCACCCCCCCCACACACACACATTCAGGGTCTAAATTAAAGTGTTCTAGATGTAGTGTTTTCTTTTTTAGAATCTGGTCATTCATTAATTTTATTATATACTGATTACTAGGAGTTATACTAGGAATAATGGACAGTAGGAGGCCACAAGTGCCCATCGAGAATGTCCACCCACAAAAGTGGGCTCACTTCCTGCTACAATTAAGTATATAATCATCAAGTTTTTTTTTGAACTGTTCCATATTATTGCTATATACAGCTGCTTTAGGTAGTGCATTCCCAACCTCCCTGTCCTCTGTACAAAGGAGAATAGTCTCCCATTCTTCTTTGTATTTTCTAGTTGAATCTGCATCTTGTGTTATCGTAATCCCATTGGTATTCCTTGAATCATTTTCCCCATTTCATTCTTTAGTTCTACATCATGCATGATTTTGTACATCATCAGTAAATCTCCCCAAACACATCTTTGTTCCAAGGAAAATAACCCCAGTTTTTTTAACCTCTCATCATATGACAAATGCTGCAAACTGGACACCAACTTCGTAATCCTCTCCTGCACCCCCGTCACTCTATAAACATCTCCTCTCAATCAAGAGCTGAACAGCTGCACACAAAGATCTAAGTGAGGTCTTGTATAGGTTTTTGTAAATGGGTGTAATACAATTCCTGCATCTAGTCAGAAAAGATTTTTAAAGTGACATATGAAATAACTTGTTTTGTGAACCAGTTTAGTACATTGGGTACTAAACTTTAAATCTTAATCAATATTTATTTCCAGATCCCTTTCTGCTTCAATCTGCTTAATAAGCCTATTATTTAAATAGTATGTTGGATTAGAGTTTTTTTGCCCAATGCTAAACTCCATTTTATTTGTTAATGCCCAATGATCAATGTTAAGTAAATCCTCAGTTAATTTCCATCTATCGTTATTGGGTGACACTATTCCCCCTATTTTAATATCATCTGAAATTTTACTATGTAACTGTTCATATTCTTGACAATATCACTAATAAACAGTGAAAACAACACAGGGCCCAAGACGGACCCCTGCGGCACCCCACTAGTCACTGCTCCCTCATGTGACATGACACCTTTTATACGTACTGCTTGGGATCTACAATTCAACCAATGATTTACCCATGTTATAATTTTTGCATCTAATCCCATTTTTTCCATTTCACTTATAAATATTGCATGGGAGACCTTGTCAAAAGCTTTTTTTTTTTTTAATCGAGAGAGATGATATCAACTGGTTCTCCTTTATTTATGTGTTTATTTTTTCATAAAAAGAAAGTATGTTAATAATACTGGCCCTATTTTTTTAAATCCATGTTGTGTTGTGTCTATGATGTTTAATTCCAGCATGTTCTGTTGAAGTTTTGTTTTAATTAATTTCTCTCCAATTTTGCAAAGAATAGCCCTTAGGCTGATAGACATACAGCTGGCCATTGTTTTCATGTCCCCCGTTTTAAATAGAGGCATTACTATTGCCTTCTTTCAATCAGCTGGAATTTCCCCATATGCAAAAGATCTATTATAAATACATGTTAGTGGATCCACTATTATAGTTTTAAGCTCTCAAAGCATTCTGGGATGCAATAAATCAGGACCAAAAGATGTATTGGGTTTAATATCATCTAATAACTTATATACCTCAGATCTGGAAAAGGACAAGTTCATCGTTTTCATGTCCTGTTCAGAAATATTTCTGTGCTTAATCTGTATTTGAGTTAAACACCTCACAAAAATATTTGCTAAATGCTTCTGTCTTATCTTGTGTATCATTTATTTCAATCCCTTCTGAAAGTACCGGGCCCACAGAATTATCACTTGCATTTAAGTTGTTAATATATGCATAAAATGTGTTGTCATTGTTCTTTAAATGGGCCAACCCAAATTCCAGTTTTTTCCTTTCTGATTTTTATAAGGGATTTGAGTTTTTTAAGCTCTGACCTATAACAGGCTATATTGTATGTATTGTTATCTTTTTTTCATTTTCATGTAAGCCTTTCTCTTTCTTTTGATTTACTTTGCTTTAGTACCTTCCCAGTGCACCACACAGGAATGTTACCTTTTTCATTATACAGCAGTTTTGTAAGTACATATTTGGATTCCAAATCCAATAGTTTAGTTTTCATAGTAACCCACATTTCTTCTGCTGTTTTAGAATTCAAGTCTCTCCTCCAGTTCCATCTCTCTAGTTCTTCCCTTATTAGATTAAAATTAGCTTTGTTGTAATTTCTAATTCTGCCCTCCCGGCCCACAGCTTCCTGCACCAATATACCCCCCACCGCATGCTTATCTATCCAGTCCAGTGCTGCTCCTTAAATGAACATCTTGCTTTTTCTAAGCTCCACCGGGAAGTGACTGAAAACAAGGTAAGTTCGATTAATAGATTTTTTTTTTTTTACTTTTTATTTGTAGATTTAGGCAATCATACAAACAAGACTTCTGTACAGGACATTACACAAAGACTAAGCAAAACAAGACTAAGTAGGCAATAATATCCTCCAGGGTGGGCAGTATTGGGCTATACCAGACTGCCAATGGGCATAATGAGGCCCCACACCACAGGCAGAGGGCTCTATAGCCCCAGGAAGGTCCAGTATAGCCAATACTGCCCACCCTGGAGGGTATAATTGCGCTTAGAAAATGGGCCACTGTATTATATATGTTTGAAAAAAAAATTCTTCTATTTAAAAGGTAAAACATTTACCTGTTTGATTTATTTAGTAATAACATAGTTCCTTCACCTGCTTTTTTTTCTTCTTTACCTAGGGACTTTTGTCCCACTGCAGCATCTGTACTGTAGAGATGGTTGTCATGGTAACTCTGCACCCCCCACACACACACACACACTCTCGGGGCCTAAATTAAAGTGCTGTAGATGTAGTGTTTTCTTTTTTTGAATCCAGTCATTAATTTATTTTTTTATATAGTGATTCATTCAATAATTTTATTTGTTTATCTATGGAATGGGAAATCTTGCTGAGGAGCGGTGGTGGAGGCGGGCGATTGAGCTGGGAGTAAAAACAAAGCTGAGCAGGTATATTTCAGTGCTTTTAGGTTAGATTAATATTTCATTTTACTATTGAGTTATTGAGCAGGCTGCTTTTGAAAAAGGTGAATACACTGGGGAGCTGGACCAAGGAATATAGCAGTGTGGTGTTGGCAGGTGGGCAGTTGCACTGTGGAGCAGGCGAGTGTGAACAGAAGGTCCATAGATTTATTTAGGAGGGAGATCGATTAAGAAGGGTTTAAAAAGGAAACTGACCCTGCAAAAACAAGTAGCTTTCTTTGGTTTTGTGTTGTTTTTACATTGGCCTGAGGATGGTTGACAGGTTCATGGTGGAAATCTCTCTTAACAGGAAAAAACATTGTGCATTTTAAAAAATGAAATTCCATTGACCCAGTAATACTTAGAATGATATGAAATAATGGAGACTAGGACTAGTTATTTCCTGGTCTGTGTTGCCTAATACTGGCATGGCTGATTGGTGCTTTTAGTCAATCAGGACACATATTTACAATTGCCCATTATCTAACTAATCATTATTTACAGGAAATTTGAATACCTGCATGTGCTACCAATTGGGGGTGGGGCGGTAACAACATTAAATTAATTGGTGAAAACATCATCCAGTAGAACCAGTCATTTTAACATGAGCTTTACCACAATGGCCTTGGCTAACATTACAAACCAAAATATTACAGATTACAGTTCTGCTGTAGAAGCACCATAGCTATACCTAGCTAAAAAATATAGCTCTTTAGGTTAATGGATTTTTTAATGCATTTTGAATTTTAAATTATAACTTTGTTATCTTGTAATATTTTTACCAAAAAATATTAACATCTGGTTGCCAACAGACTGCAGGACCCAAGGCAGCATGGTTTCACCATGGGGAGGTCATGCCAGACCAACCTCATTTAATTTTTCGACTGAGTGACAAGGGGAGTGGATCCGGGGAGGGCAGTGGATGTGGCCTATCTGGACTTCAGCAAGGCCTTTGAAACTGTGCCACATAGAAGGCTATTAAACAAACTGGGGAACATTGGAGTGGGCAGGACAGTAGTGCTGTGGGTAGGTAACTGGCTGGGCAGCAGGACACAGTGGGTGGTGGTAAATGGTTGTCACTCCACAGAGGGAAGAGTGAACAGTGCGGTACCACAGGGATCATTGCTGGGACCGGTCCTATTCAATGACTTCATCAGTGACATTGCACAGGACCTAGAAGGCAGAATTTCCCTGTTCACTGATGACACAAAGCTCTGTAACAGAATGGACCTGCCAGAGGGTGTAGACAGAATGAGGAGGGATCTGCAGAAGCTTGAAGAATGGTCAAGGGTTTGTCAGTTGAAATTCAATACAAAGAAGTGCAAGATAATACATATGGGGCACAAAAGCCCTGGAACAACATATCAGTTGGGGGTGAGGATATAGCATGCACCAAGCAGGAAAGGGACCTTGGGGTTATCATCTCTGATGATCTCAAGGTAGGGAAACAGTGTGACAAGGCAGCAGGTAAAGCAAATAGGATGCTGGGATGCATAGGCAGGGACATCACCAGTAGGAAAAGGGAGGTTATAATTCCACTATACAAGACACTAGTGAGGCCCAACTTGGAGTACAGTGTACAGTTCTGGAGACCTTACCTACTTAAGAACATAGACAAGATAGAGAAGGTTCAGAGGGGGGCAACAAAGATGGTACAGGGATTGCACTACAAATCCTATGAGGACAAGTTAAAGGACTTGAATATGTACTCCATGGAGAAAAGGATGGAGAGAAGGGATTTATTTAAGTGAAACCCTGCCAACAATTCGAATTCCCCCAACAATCGAAGAATCTCCTTAAGCAAGGATGTGGGATTTGTTAAAGTTAACAAGATATCATCGGCAAATAAAGCCACTTTATAATCTCTCCCCCTCCCCCAACTGGGATACCCGCAACCTGTTTTGAAAGACAAATATGGGATGCTAGAGGTTCAACATACAGAACAAATAAAAGGGGAGACAAGGGGCATCCTTGATGAGTACCACTAGCTAAACAAAAAGGTGGAGTCAAAATACCTTTTACCCTAACATGCCATTGGGTTAGCGTAAACTTGCCGGAGCATATTAATGAAATTCAAAGGAAACCCAAATGCCTGTAGTACTGACCAAAGAAAGGGCCATGCAACCTGATCAAAGGCCTTATCCACATCTAGACTGGCCAGGACCAGAGGGATGGATATCTCTTCAGCATACTCTAAAAACAACTAGGTACACCGAACATTATCAAACATCTGGCAGTTCTGGACAAATCCAGTCTGATCCCGGTCAATCAAAGACTGGAGAAGGTCCTCCATTCTGGCAGCAAAAATGGACATAAAAAATTGATAATCAGTATTTAACATTGAAATAGACCTCTACAACTCTGGTCTGAGGGGGTCTTTACCTGGTTTCAGTAGGGTTGCAATAATCGCATAACTCCACAGGGCGGGGGTTCTTCCTCCTGTACTCTCCTCATCACCATCAACAACATAGGGAATAAGATCTACTGCAAATCCTTAACTTTACAAAAGTCTGAAAGAAAGCCATCTGTCCCTGGGCATTTCCCAGAGTTAGACCATTGAATAGTGGTTATAAGCTCAGCAAGGGGAAAATAGGAGAGATCAGGGAAGCCACCTGTTTGGTTATCCAAGGCAACATTGCATGAGTTAGATAGAACAAAACCCTATCTGGGGAATGTACATGGAGATCTGGGGTGTATAGTGATTCATAATAACCCCAAAATATATTTAATATTTCTCCTGTATTGTGGGTGGGTGTCCCTGTCACAGAGTCTTTTAATTTATGAACAGTAACTGTCGTACACTGGATTCGTAGGTGACACACCAAGTATTTTGCTCCCTTTGCACCTCCTAAATGATATTTATGTTTCAAATAATAAAGCACATGTTCTGTTTTTTGATTAAGATACTTCTGTAATTCAGCTTTTGTATCCAATAGTTTCAGGCAGACAGTACAGTACCAGATGGCCAAGGCCTCTTGTAGAGATTTTATCTCCTGGCATAATTCTGTCATTCTTTTCTCCCATTCTCTTGGTTTTGCTGAGGCATAAGAAATCAGTCCACCATGTATAACTGCCTTTAACGCATCCCATGATATACTAGCAGAGACCTCACCAGTATCACTGAATTCCAAATAGATCTGAACCTGGCTAACAATATTGTTGATTAAGGGCTGGTTTCTAAGCAAAGAATAATACCCGACAGGGTGGGCAGTATTGGACAATACCGGACTGCCCAGGGGTATGATGAGGCCCGATGCTGCAGGCAGAGGGCCTTATAGCCCCTGGAAGGTCTGGTATTGCCCATACCGCCCACCCTGGAGGGTATTATTGCGCTTAGAAAATGGGCTATCTATAAAGTTTTTTTTTTAATATTCAAGAATTATTTTTTTTTAAAGACTAAAGATTATCATACAGTTGCTTGGTTAGTAAAGTAGTCCCTCTACTGGCATACTTGACAATACTTGCGAGTAGAGGGCAGGGCAGCATTTGACTGCTGTATACAATATCTCCATCTTTGGCAGCTGAACCCCCAGCTCACTTGCGTTCCATTTTTTGTTGTTTATTTCCCTCACTGACAGAGAAACACACACAGGTTATCCTCTATTTTGTTAATGTTGCTAAGGGGATCAGAAAGGGCAATGAAGCGCAGGGGAGGTACCATGATTGGAAAGGGGAATGGAGTGCAGGAGAGGTACTGTCTATTTATTTTTTCTTGAAACTGCTTTGGGTAGTGGAGGAGACGTCCTGGAAAATTATGTTTTTTCTCTCTCTGTCTGTAATGTATTAATCAGATCGTGATCTAACTGCCACGGCTCTGATTACAGAACCAAGCGTGTCATCGTGGAGCAGGAGCCGCTCACTAAGCAACAGAGGGGGGCAGCATTTGGAGAATGGGTGCGAGACTAGGGCGAGGAGACAGTACATTTTAAATTAAGTGCGGCTTGGAAAATGCTTATTGTTCTTTGTTCCTGACCGCAGATGAAATAGTGGCCTATTTTTTTCTTTGCTTTTAAAAATATGCTCCATTTACTGTTACTCAGTTTCAGCTAGTAGAGTAGCCTGAGGGAGCTGACTGATTGTCTTTGGGAGCAGTGCTGGTGATCAAGTGTGGTGTGCTGCAGTTGAGCACCATGACTGATTTTTTTAGAAAGACTGTTTTTTTTTGTCTTGACTTCAATTAAGCAACTACCAACTCCGGTGATGGTGGTAATTGGGGGGCATAACTTAGTTGCTTAGTAGTTAAAAAAATGGCAGTATTTTGAATTTGTGTGCCCAGTGCTTTAGCCAATGAGGAAGCAGGCTGGGCATAAGGATACTTGGCTGGCCATGAGGCAGGTTTGGGGTGGCACGTTTTATTTGCTGGGCATCTATTGAAAGTTAATGTACCCCCGTGGCAGGGGTACTAGCCAATCAGAACCCAGCAAATAAAAACCCCATTTTCTAAGGTAGGCTAGATGAGGACATCAAAATGTACGATGCGGCTCTTTAATATGGCCTATAGTGACCAGTACTGGAAAATGATCAGACAAATAAAATGGTCCCAATTCTGCTTTCAAGACATCTCCAAAATGTTCGAATGTGGTAAAAAAATAGTCAAGCCTCAGTGAGCTACCATGTCTCATGGAATAATGTGAATAACTGGGCTCCCCTAGATGGAGAGAACGCCAGCTATCTATCAAACCCAAATGTTGAAGTGAATGCTTAATATATTGAGACAATTTGGAATGCCTATAAAGTTTAGGGTTAGAGGCCTCCAGCTCAGGGTTCAATACATTTAAGTCCCCTCCCCAAAGTAATCTGCCTTTCAATTTAGAAGTAACTAGCAAAAATAAATTGGAAAAAATCCTCTTATTGGTAGTTGGAGGAAAGTAGGTGTTAACTAAGGTGACCTCCTGGCCATATAACAGTCCATTCACTACTATGTACCTACCTTCTGAGTCAGCAATGGTATCATGGACTTCCAAGGGTAAACCCCTTCTACACAGAATCAAGACCCACTGCCACCTCCCCATAGAGAAAGATGCATAGAAAATCCTCTCAAATCCCAATTTCAGAACTTTGCCATGCTCCAAAGAAGTTAAATGCATTTCTTGGAAAAAAATCAAATCAACTTTCTGCTGTTGGCATTAGTGAAGTAGTCTATACCTTTTAATTGGACTAGTCACACCAGTAACATTATAGGATACGACCCTAAGATTGTGAGTTATAATTTTCGCCATTACGGTAACAAATATATCAAAAAGCAGCTCAAACACTCAAGAAGTAACTTATGCTGAGGAAAAAGTAGGACTGAACACATCCCAAGGTCTGGGAACTTATAACATGAAATTCCCCTCATCCATAGTCCTCTTAAACTCCTCCTCTTCTCCAAAATTTCAGTAGAAAAAAGTGCAGTCTCTAAACAAACCCCATATGCAGGAAAAAGGCACACAATAACACTCCTATAGACATAACTAATAAAATAACACTGTATAGAAATACACAACTTGTTTAAAAATCAGTCCGAAAACAGTAAGGAACATTATTGGATTGATACCAGATAACTTTTGAAAGATAATCTTATTAAAATAGGAACTGCTCACCCCCCCTGCAAATATCCAAGTGTCTCCTCCTATGTCCCAAAAAACAATTAACAAACAAGTAAAATCCACAACAAATGCCAACAGGGCAAGTAAAAAACAAGAAACCCTAGGCAAGTCAGGATTGTAATCACAGGGGCAAAGAATACGATATATTCCATTCTGGACAAGATACTGCATATATGTACAAGCCCCCCAAGAAAAGAACACAGTTCAAAAACTGCCCAGGGAGTAAAAAACATTTCCCTCAAATTCGTATCCCAGAAAGAAGTAAAATGTAATAATACTTAGCATAAACGTAACACCAGTCCCATATCGAACATCCCTAACCCACGTCATAGAATGTAACAGAACCTAATTAAGAAGACAGTCTGTAAAGGAAAAGCAAACAAAGAGATAAATGTACTTCCAAGGTGCTACATCTATAATATAGCTCCAAGGTAGCACTTTAATAAAAGTAAGCACTGCAGGGAGAATTATGATGGTAAGATATACCCCAGGTTCAAAAGGAACCACACAAAAAGCCCCATTGAGATGGTGGAGAATCTCATGCCTAGTCTTCTTAAGCCTCCTTTAGGTCATAGATATACAGAGAAAAAAAGAGGGTCAACCTTAGGTCTGATTCCTGTCACACCCCGTCCCAAAAAGTTTCCCTGCTCTCTGGACATCCTCACATATACAATGCTGTAAAATCAATATTGCTAGGCTACATGCAATACTGTCCCCCTCCTCTTTCCAGAACAAGAAGAAATTACTTGCACTTACAGATGCCTCCAGAGGTCTAAGTACTGAGACTGCAGCGTGTCTCTTTAAACCCAATCAGAATCTTTGAGGTAAAAAAAAAAAAACAGCCATTCCGGAGGTTCGGGAGGGAAACTTCTCCTTATGAACAAGGTTGCCTTCATTCTCTACCTGCAAAATAAAAACTGCAACAATAAGAAATAGGTAGCCAAAAGAAAGAAGCAAAAAGAAATTAAGAGAGAGATGGATCCTAAAGATAAAGGTAGCATTGCAAGCAGGAAGGGGAGCTAATAATAAATGAAAACCAGAAAACATATCAGAGCTCAAGGGGGGAAAACCCATAATAATCATAAATATAAGAGATAGAACAATAAAATCCAAGTCAAAAAATTAAACTAACCATTGGATGTAGAGAACACCAAAGAGAAACCAGCAGCAAAAAAGTAAAAAGAGAAAATCAAAATGGAGGGAAGGGTATCAGGGACAGGAAAGTACTGTAAAGTGCCAAAAGAAAAAGAGTAATTTACCATAGAAGCAAGTCTAGTAATTGTTAAATTGACACTATCTATCATGCCATTCCATAATGAGCAATATAGAGCCCAAAAAACATTCAAACAGTTGCAGTCCGAGCACTAAGGCAAAACCTCAGGAATTGTTATAATATGCCACCTATTCATGAGGCGTCATCCTGATGGTAATTCTGAAGCATTGCCCTAATTTCCTGCAAAGAAGCTTCCATCCTTCTTTTTTTGCTAGAAGGCAAAGGCCGGGACCAAGTTTATTTTTGCAAAGATCTCTTTTCTTTAGCCCCCGAAAAGTCCATTGTTTCTTCCAGGGGTAACAATTTACGAGCCAGCAGCTCCTGAGCCACAGATTCTGGATCTTCAGACTGCTTCAAACCATCTGAAAAATGAACCCATAGTCTAGCTGGGTATGGGGTAGAAAATTTCAGTTTATGGGCTGGAAGAGTCTTTAGTATTGGAGCATAGGCTCTATGCTGGGCCTGGACTGCCGGAGAGTAGTCATTATCTAGATAAATACGTGTCCCTTTATTAGTCAGGGGAGCACTCCTCCATGCCTGTAGAAGTAATTCCTGTTTTACTGCATAATTATAAAGATGGAGAACTATGGACCTGGGTCTCCAATCCATGGAGGCTAGCTTCTGAACTAATGAATGATGAGCCCTCGCAATGGGCAAAGGAATCAGATCTGAGATATCCAGGATGGAAGCCAGAAAAGACTGAAGAAATTTAATCATACCTCCTGATCTCTCCAATCCTTCCCGCACTCCATAAATCTGAATATTATGTCTACATGAGCAGTTTTCAGGATCCTCACACCACTCTGTAAAGTCCTAGCACTCTTGTAGCACCTTACCTACAACCCACTCCAGCCGATCTACTCAAGTGACTGTGTTAGTAAACTGTGCAGCTAGGTCAGCCACCTTCATTTCAAGAGTGCCAACAGTTGATCTAAACTCCTCCAGGGCACGATGGGTCTCAAGCTGAAAGTCTTTTAATTCCTGGAGGATCATCAGAATGGTGGGATTAGAAGGAGGATTAAATGACTCCCTGGCTTCAGCCATGATATCCGATTCGGGTCTCGGTGATAGTGTAGCTGGTGATTTTGAAGAAGAAACTGAGGTGAGAGTTAGTTGTTTATTCCTTCTATTTTTACCCATGCAATAACTTTAAGCCTCCAGAAAGAGTAGAAATGGGTCAAAGTTGAAGTTAAGATTAATTTAGGGTCATTCTCAGTGGTGCAGCAGAGATCAACTAGCTTATGCATCCATTCTCACCCGGAGCGGAACCAGAAGTCACATCGCACATTTTTAACTGCTCCATGAAATGCTACGGTGCACCTGTGTTGACGTTTGCATGATTGATGCCATATGTCATTGTGTCTCACTGGACACAGCATCATAGTGTAATGGACTATAGTGCACCACAATGCATGTGTCTTAGACATGTGCCATAACAGACGACTGCGCATGTCCATTGACTACGCGATGTGGATGGTGCAGTTCGTGGCCTTACATGACCTTCACAACATGGCACAATACATGTGCCATGCAGGCTTGGTGCAATGGTGTGACTGGGTGCATGTTGTTGCACAGTTCCACACTGTCATGCATGCACAGTGTCATGACTGTAATCTGCTGTTATGCACAGACATGGTGCTGACAACAGTAGGGTGAAGCTAAACAATGATGGCCTATCACGCAATGTATGTGGGTGTCAGGCCTACTAAAAAGTGATTGGATGTGACTGTGTGCTGCATCAGCTGCAAAATGTTACTAAAAAGATGTGCCATGATGCTCACCCAGCATGCCCATCACTAGACAGAGGTAGAACTGGCAAATCTGGTGGACCTAGTGGTTGCCAAGGAGGGACAGCTATTTGGCACTGAGGATTTGGACAGGCCCAGGTGCCAGGTGTGGGCCTCCATTGCCACATTGCTGACCAGGAGGAATGGGGTTCAGAGCACACATGGGAGCAGTGCCAGCACAGGTATGGGGACCTGACACAGAAGGACAGGGATCGGCTGGATCGGTTCCACACCATGGTGCATGAGGGAACAGTGCCACACCCAAGTATGTACACCATAGTAATGTGTGACTTGTAGTATGTCTTTCTCTGGCAGGGGTATGTCTGTGTCTGACAGTGACCTTTGATGTATGTGGAATGGTATTATTATCAAACCACACCTGTGGAACACCATGCTGCGAATTGTTCTGTTGTGTTTGGCACAGATAGGCCCGCCCTCTCTATAGTGCAGATGTCATGTGGGACATTTTATTTTAAGTTCTACAGAGGGCAATACCTGCTTACAGGGGCTGACACCATGCCGAGCAGTACCATTGTACAGCATGCCAACCAGGGAATGGTGCTTTCAAATGCCAGGCACACAATGTACGAGCTGGGATGACAACAGGACCACTTCATTGCACCTGTATGTCCCCTGAACATGTGGCAATGTGGTAACTGGCACATACATGCTCAATACCAACACAGGTGACTGATATAGTATATACAACCCCATGTGCACCATGGTAGTGTGCTGTCACACATACTATGGCCACCTGTCTCAATACGCAAATATAGGTACACACATTATTGAGAGGTGCTGTATAGTATGGTGTTCTGCAGGTACCAAGTGCACATGTCCCAATATGTACCACTAGCTTTGCTGCTGGTAGGCACACCATTAATTCTATAGCTGTGGGCACTCTATGTCATGTATGCATGTACTTGTCCTGCATCCCACCCCTGTGTCCCAAGATTCCTGTACATATGGGCCATTGAGGGCAACATTCCCTATCAATGTACCACTTGCACTGTGGCACACATATATTCACTACTGTGCTACGCCAATTGACATGTGTGTATCATGTTCCAGATGACTTTACAGCACTCTAACATACCCTGTCGACATTGTGGGAGGGTGGTGCACATGTCCTCTACCATGCACCTGGAATGTGTCTCCTGGTGTATGTGTCCCTCTGGCATAGCTTGGTAACATGACTGATGCATGTCCAGAGTTCCTCAGATTCTGACTGACCACCCTGTAAACGTAGTGTACAGGTACATCAATGTTGCTATTTTACAATTCCACCACCATACCCTGTAGCTGTATAACAGACATGTGCCTATGACAAATGTGTATACCCCCCACTATGTAGGTACAGCCACATGTAGGTCACAGCAGTCCTTGCATGTCCACATGGCATCATGCTGCTGCATAGTGCATGAAACCATGTTGGGTGTCTCACTGCAGTTGTTACATTCAAATGCACACACAGCCTTGGTCGAAGACACAGATGGAACGTGTGTGCCACATGCTGGCCCTGCTAGTTGGCATGGCTGTGTCCCAGTGTGAGCTCACAATGCTGTACAGCATGGCTGTTGTGTGTTGTGTTGTCACTACACAATCCCATGTCTATGGTGTCCATTTGTATACATGCATGTGTCCTCCAATGTGCCACAAGCTACATACCAGAACCATGTACATTGTCTAACCATGGCATGGCATAACAGTGATCATCATTCTCCCAAGCAGATTGCCAAATGTCCCTCTGCAGCACAGTGCTCATTGTGGCCTGCCTTGTTGGGCTATGTAGGCGTGTATTTGGTGCATATCAAAAGTGTGTGGTATTGGGTACCCATTTGGCATGTCTTTTACACAGTGTGGCAGGTACCATATCACAGCAACAGGGTATGCAGGCAGCATGCATGTATTATATAGGTGTCCACTGTGTGTCATGCAGCCCATACTGTAACTGTTTTAGCACAGTTTTTTTTTTTTTTTAATTATCTTTATCCTCCTTGGCCACCTCTCTGCCTCCCGTTGCAGTGCTTGCATCTGCCGGGGATCCAGCTGCCATCCATCTCATCCGGGACCACAGGCAACCTGAAACCCCTGCGGCTTACCCCATGCAGTGGGGTGGCAGGGAGCCCCCTAACTCCCCACCCTCACAGATCCAGTTCGGGTGCCCGTGCCCCGGTGAACACTCATGGATGGCCATTAACCCACGCGAGAGGTGCCACCTTTTTTCCACTGTAAGCTTCCCCCCTGTTGAAGTCCTGGGCATGCAATGATGCCAGCAGGGGAAGAGCTGCATGCATCCACATGCTGCTCCCCCAGGCCTCTGCCCAGACTCCACCAAGAGCTGTCACTCCGCGCCCTGACCCCCAGCCTCTGCCAGGGGGCAATCGGGCATCGGGAAGTGAGACCCCCCCTCCCCTTAGGAGGAGAGCAGTCTGTTGGATGCTCAATCCTTCTCCTCCCTGCCAACCCCCGGTGACCCATGCTCATTCCCGAACACGGGTCGCTGGCACAGCGCGAGGTAAGGCATCCAGTGCCTCAGCACCACTGGGCCAGCTGTCATAGCACTGTTAACAATACCATCATGTATCCATCCAGTAGTTTGTGTTGCTGGTCAGGGGTCACAGTGCTAACAGGTGCAGAACTTCTGTGGTGTGTCATGCTGTTCAATGTATAGGTGGACCTGTGTAAACACAAACATGTAGGTGCCTGTCAGGGACATGGTGAGCATGGGCACCCCTCACGCCACAGCTGATCGTTACTGTGTCTGACCATGTCTCTCCAGTGATTGAACAGCACAACACCATGGTATGCACACAGCCATGATAGTGACCATCATCCAGTGCTGTTATACTGCTGTGTCTTCATATTGGCATCACATGTCCATCTACATCTGTGCAACCCATTCAGGTGCGATCCAGGTGTGTGAATGTCCATTTTCTGACCTATGTATCCATTGCAGCCCACACAGTTGCACCCACTGGGACCATTGTCCATCCTGTGCATAGGTCATTCTTGGTGCACAATAGAGGTGGCTATACAGCCTGTCTGACTGCCAATAGGCTCGTTGAGAGCTTCACAGGCCCCAGAGTTTACTGTGCCCCGATTCCAGTTAGAAAGTGGTAGACATTCTGTTTTTTGTAGAGGCCCCATGGCCTGGAATAAGATTCCATCAGATATTAAGAACTGCAGGGGTAAATTATCCTGGCAGAATATTAGGCAATGGTTTAGACTGCAGGTTATAAAGGTTAGGGATTGTTGTTCCTAGTGTTGTTCAGATTTTTTATATCTCATTACATCTTTATTAATAATTTATTTGTTAATGTGTGTTTAGAATTTGTTATGTATATGTCTTTTTGTGGTATGGAATTTGTATTTGTACTTATTTATTAATTTTTTTTGTATAGGACCTCATTGTAAATGAGCATCGGCTCAATTGAGTATATCCTATTTCATATGTTTATGTGAATATATGAATAAAACTTTTAACCAACCAACCATGTCAATCAGCATCATAGTCAGGGGATGGATGTAAGGTGTTGTATACATTACATGGCACACTCGCTGACAGTATGTACAATGTACTATCACTGGACTGTCTCTGTATTGTGGTAGTGTTTGCAGGGGCAGTGTCCTTGCCTATACAGTGCCTATGCATAGGCACACTGTAGTCTGTATCACATTGAAACAGTGAAATTACTACAGCGAAAGTCATTACAGGGACAATTTCAATGAAATTTGAAATTGTCGCTGTAATGTCCCCGGTGGTGAAATTTCACCATTTTCCCATGATACTCCCTCCTTCTGAGTCAAGTGCAATCCTGAGTTGGATCTGTAAAGATCGGGGGATGTAGGGAGGCGATGCACCCACAGAAAAAAACAGTCAATGTCTGACAGGTGAAATTTCTACTGTTGACATTGTGACTTTCACCGTGCCACATTTTGACAATTTCATTGTGGAACCCACTTTAGTCTGTCCACTGTTGAAGGTGCATGTGTTCTCTCATGGGTGTCAGTTAGGGATCCACATTGCTACATCGTATTTGGGGGACTGTGGGGGGACATGTGTGGTGATGCATGACTCTAAATGTGTTTCTGTCATTGTGTTCTCATTGCAGATTGGGATGCCAGGACATGGCCCAGACAGGCCAGCAGGAGGACCAGTGAGGTAGCTGAAGGGGCCAGACAGCAGCACACGGCACATGTTTTGCTGCATCGACAGTCACGTGACTATGGTTGTGAGAAACACATTTCCACATCTATTCTGTGCTTACTTTCAGCATGCTGTGTCCACTGTATCCTTGTGTTCACTGCATGTGGGTTTGTGACATGCAGTCACACATGTGGTGCATCCGCCCTGTACATCGTGGCATTCCCCACTCTGTTGACCACCAGTGAGAATACATGTCTGTGCCCATGCTTCTGGTGCTGTGCACATCATAGTCCTGGCATGTGGCACTTGGCATGCCCAATGCAACTGTGTAGACCGTTTCTCTGTTGGGCACACTTCCCCTGCAGCTCAACCCTACATATGGTGCATGCATGTACCCTACAAGAGCATGTAACACCCTGTGTGTCCCTTTCATGCTACATGTGGTCAACACATGTGCCATCTACACACATGCCTGTAGGTGTAGTGGTGGGGTAGCCATGTGGCCACCACATGTGCCATGGTGAGTGATAGCCTGCGGCATAGACAGGTCCAGCTGACTGTTCCATCCCACCCTTGGGACGGTTGGGATATGCGGTGGCTCTGGTCTGTTCCACTTTCAGCTTCTGCATTGTCTGGTGTGTCGGACCTCCTAGACAGAACACCATTTGCACTGTTGTAGGTCTGTGCCCTTGTGATGTCCCCACACATCCATCGCACCATTCGCAACCTATAGTGCATGTTCCCCAGGAGTGTTGTCATACATACTTCTATGGGCCTGCACAACTCTCCAAGCCCTCTTTGCTGTCCACCATTTTTAAATGGTATGCCACTGTTGTCCAGTGCATGTGTCTCCCATAACTCTCAGATATCGCCTTCACATTGTTTTGGGTCACATTGTTCTGGTGCTGTGTCCTTATACTCGAGCTGTACATTGTTTGCTTTGCATGGTATGTTACTGTGCTGTGCCCAGATGTGATACCACTGAATAATGGGATGCCCATAGCCACCACCTGTGTGTGCAGCATTCAAGCTCAGTGCAGTATCTGCGACACACGACAGAGGTGGGCAGGCATGACCTTTCCGCATCTGCCAATGGGGGTTGTGTTTCCACAGCACACACCTTTGGCCATGCATCCCATGTGCTTGTGGGTATTGCTGTACGTTGCTGCTGACCATGTGTCACCACTGGCGTTTTCCTTTCAGCCACTTCAGATAGCCTACACTCACCATGTCAATGTGCTGCATAACTGTAATGCACATCAATGGCAATGTCCAACTCCTGTTCCTATGCTACACATTCACATCCATCCTTGCTTGCATTAGAGGGCCACTATGGGCAGTTATGTTCACCTATGGCGGGGCTGCTGCCACCCCTCTCCCATAGGCCTGGTACCACTGGCTGTTTGCAGCTAATGCACATTCACCACACAGCCATGTGCTTCTCCACACCATGGCATTGTGCATTGTGGCCTGCACGTCCTGTAGGGTTCTATGTCATAACGGCTATCGCGGAATAGCGATCGTCGTTAGGGTGAGTGTACATTACCAAAAATGAATTTTGATGACTCACATTCATGGCGAACAGCAAGAGGGCACCCGAGATCTAGGCGATTTTTTTTTCATGTGGGGGGCTGTGCCTCCCGCACCCCACTACTAATGTATTCTCAACTCCGGGGAGGGGTGTGCATGTCGGGGAAGGGATGAAATACTTAGAAAACAAAAAGCCGCCTGCTGGCAAAAAAAAAAAAGCCCTGCACTGGACCGAACCCTGCACTCTGCACCTCCCAACCAACCGCCCTCCCCACCATGCTAGTGGACCAGCTCGGCAGCTGCCTGCCACACCCCCTCCCACATATCTTCCCTCCCCTTCTTCTCCCCCCCAAGCATGTGCGTACCCGCATAGCTTCCCATCGCCCTACTTCGCCCACCCAGGTATCCGGTCGCTACCCTGCCAGGTAGCCCTGAACACAGGCACCATGACTGAGTCACTGTTTTTGTAGGAGCTCAATTGTGGTCACCTTGTTCACAGGATACCATCCTGCGTCAGCCTAGCATGTTGTCATGGCCACGACATGTGTCTAGTGCCTCCTGGACCACATATCAGTCACACACTGTCAGTGTCAGTGGCTCAGCTGGTAGTACACTTGTCTCTGAGGCTGGGAGATCAGTAGTCTATGGGTTCTATCCCCACACCAGGCACTTGGGTTAACATCCCAATACTGACACTGTAGTGCAACATGAGGGGGTGCTGCACTTCTGAGGTGCCGTCTTTCGGATGAGACATTAAACCAAGGTCCCATCTGCCTGCCCTGGTGGTAGTTCAGGTGGATGTTAAAGATCCCATGGCACTCCTCGAAAAGAGCAGGGGAATTATCCCTGGTGCCCTGGCCAAATTTCCTCCATTCACGAAAAATACCACCAACAGCTTAATCTGGTTCAAGGTCAGTTGGCATTCATTTGTATCCCCCTTCCCCAGGTCATGCCTGAAAATAGGCAGGATTTGTCTAGTGCACTTACCCAGTCAACAAAAACGAAATAAAAAAAATATATATATATCCACTGCACATATTTGGCCACTGTTGCACGCTGCACTGTGGCACAGCCTGTGGGTAGCACACCACACAAGCACGGCTACACATCTCATCTGTTTTTATGAGTCTGGTGATGGAGGGAGGGCTACCTGTACATACACATCACCTCATTGGCACTGCTACTGTACTAAGTTGTGGTTTTCTTCCCATAGGTCATGTCTAGCTAGGTGTTGGCCAACAGAGATGGAAGGTCCATGAGGAATCAGCCAGACTGCTGTGGGCCATGTATAGCCAGCATGACATGCTACTACAAGCTATGCTTCACATACTATGCATGCAATGGCAGGTCTCCAGAACCCTGGTCAATGTCAGGATGGAATTGTCGCTCATGTGATGCTAGCTGGCCCCACCTTCACCCCCCTGGTGCTCCTTGGTGGGCATCAGGCACTGTAGTTGGAGGTCCCACCCTTTTTCACCCCACTCTCCCACCACTCTCCCCATCAATTCTGTGTAAATAGTTGCTCCCCTTCCACCCTTGTCCCCTCTCATCTCTACCCCATTACCTATCCCTTAGTATAGGTCAGATTGTTAGTTTTATGGTTGTTTTTGTTGTTGTTCTTGTAATTTTCTACATTTCATATTGGTGTTTTTGTACATTTTGATTCTGTTTATATTTGAAGACATATTTTTCACTATTCACATAGCTGTGTGCAGTGTGTTCTTTGCTAGTGTTCTTTCCCTGGTGGTTTTCCTCTGTACCCCCTCCACATGTCCTCATGCGGGGGGGGGGGTTGTTGGCCTTCACAACCCCCACTGCTGCCTGTGCTCTACATGGGAGCTGCACTGTGTGTTTCCCTGTGTTCACCTACACATGTTAAAAGATGGGTCTTTGTCATGTTCATCCTGCCAGTTCACTGTGGTGACCCTGGCCACACACTGTGTGGACGACACTGCCTGTGGCATGCACCCCTATGTACCCATGTCCATGTGGCCTGCATTGTCATCAGCCATGAGACACCATTGGGGTGAACCCCATGAGTGTCCGCCCAGCCTCCATATAATTTTGGTTGTGTCCTGGTGGCACAATTGCCCCCTGCTTCATGTTGGCATGTATGCTACAGTATCCATCATAATCCCCCATCTCCACACTCCATGGGTCACAACCACTGTTGTGCTCCCCTACCTGTAATGGTGTGGGTGTACTGTGGGCAATGTGCATAGCCATACACATGCCTGTGCATATCTTTATGGTACGCAGGGCTGGCTCCTGCGGCCCTTGCATCAGGCCCTTTTGGCCTTGTACCCTTGGACTGTTGCACTGTTGCACCGTCCATGGGCTTCTGTGCAAATGCGCAATGCGCAACAGTTACTGTTTGTGCATCTGTCCCCTGGCCCTCTGTGAGCGGTTGTCCCATATTCAGAAATGGCCATGTGCGGCATGTATGTTCAACTGGGCCAGTGCACCATTGTGCATTATTGCGATACTCAGTGTGCACTGCACAGTGGCTGTTGCATGCGCTGTTTCTGAATATCTCCATTTTTTGCTGCTGTGCACTTTTTGGTGTAACATTATCATTTGCACAGTGCTGTCTCCCACCTCTGAATGGGACCCTATTTTGAAAATGTGGCTTTAGAATCTCAAAAAAAACAAAGTTATGAAGCAACATTGAAATTCTTCTGTGTTTACTCTATAACTTCACTATTTTTCCAGATTTTATCACCCCCCCAAAAAAAAACAACTATATAGTCTTTTTTAGCCTCATCTCATGAAGAAGGCAGGTGTAATTTTTTCAAATCCTCTCCAAAACATGTTTTCAAAGTTGTTCTACAAAATCACCTTTTGGACAGGATTTAAAAAATTTTGCTTGTCTTGATTATTTATTTATTTTGTTTTTGGTAACCAGGTAGGTGTGTTAGGCATAAAAATGCCTATTTTCAGGCACGACCCAGGACAGTACAGACAGAAAGCAAGTACAGTCACACACAACACAGCTGCAAGCAACATCAAATACAGTGTAGTAGAGGTACAATACAATTCAATGATCAGTGTAAAGGAAGTAAACAGGGATACCAGATCAAGAAGCGTAGCTATAGGGAAGTAAAGTGCCCGCTTCCAGGCACGATCCGGGAGCGTACAGACATAATGCAAGTACAGTCACACACAATAAAGTTACAATCAACTTCAAATACAGTGTAGTAGAGGTACAATACAATTCAATGATCAGTGTAAAGGAAGTAAACAAGGATACCAAATCAAGGAGCATAGCTATAGGGAATAAACATATTCAGTATATACACAATGTCTGGAGAGCAATCATAAATCCAGAAGGTACAACATTAGGCTAGTAGTGACCTTATTCTGACAAGCCACTAAAGATAAGTGCTAGGCAGCTGGCTGATTGGCACCATAGTGGGAGCAGAAGGAATAGGTAGCAAGTGAGGGAGGAGGGGTGAAAGTGCAGCTGAGATAAGGGGGATGGAAGCAGGAGCAGTGGTCAGATTGCAACAGGTAATTTCTTAGGTGGTGTTTAAAGCTAGCATGAGTAGTAGTAAGATGAATCTTGGAAGGCAAGGAGTTTCAGTGTGCAGGTGTTAGGTGTGAGAAAGCTTGACCACCCACGCCAGTTTTACCTCTGGGCAATTGAAGAAGCGTTTGGTCACTGGATTGGAGGGCACAGTGGGGGCTTAGAGGAATCAGCAGCTGAGGTAGAGAAGGGGGATCACCACTGTGAGAAATGTTATCAATAAGGACATTAAGAGAGTAGTGATAGTGAGCCACTGGTGAGAGCCAGTGATGGCTGCTATAGAGATGACAATGATGAGTTCAGCGATGTGAGGTCATCATAAGTTGTCATATGTTATTATAAGTGGTATTCTACTTAAGCAGACTTGATTTAGAGGCACCAGCATATGTAGCAGAGCTATAGGTAGGAGCCAGTAGGAATATACCCTGTGCTATGGCAACCCGGGCGGAAGAAGTGAGGGCATGCCTAGTTGTATAGGCCTGTCCAGTCTTAGAATTCACGGCTTTACACGTGATAGAAATGTGAAGATCCAAGTCCAGGGAGGGGTCTAGTGTGATACCCAGACATTTAAAGGATTGAACATTGACCAGAAAGGAGCCATCAGAGCAGTGAACAGATAGCTTGTTCTGGCATTTCTTTAGTCTTGGGGCAGATCCAGAGAGCATAGTTTGTGTTTTACTAGTGTTAGGTACAAGTTTATTCTTGTAAAGCCATTTCTGGATGTGGCAAAATTCCAAGGAGAGCATAGTGCTGATATCTGAGATGTTCTTGGCACTGTAGTATAGGACAAGGTCATCTGCATAAAGGAGGGTGATGAGTGTGTGGCATTTAGAGATATATCATTGACAAAAATGGAGAACAGAAGAGGGCCAAGGATGGAGCCTTGAGTCACCCCAATGTTAGCTGCGTAGAGATCAGAAGAGGCAGTACAGCATTTAAAGTATTGATGTCTGTCAGAGAGATAGCTGCTATGCCAAGCAACAACCTCCGAAAACCTAGGGAAGTCATTTTGGCCATAAGTAAGAGTTCAGTCCACAAGGTCAAAGGCCTCGGTGAGGTCAATGAAGACAGCCCCAGTTAATAGTTCCAAGTCTATAGCAGTTTTGGTATCATTTGTGTATTTAAGAAGAGCTGTAGTTGTGCTATGGCCCTTTCTGAAGCCGGGGCGAGACTCACCAAGAAGATTATGCTCATGTAGGAAGGCCATGGTTTGATGGGAGACAGATTTTTCTAGCAGTTTACTTAGAACCGGCAGTATGGCAATGGGTCTGTAGTTGAGGATGGACTTAGGGTCTCCTTTCTTCAAGACAGGTACTTTCCTGGCAGTCTTCTAGATAGGGGGTACATCCCAGAACAGAGCAATACATTGAAGATTCTAGCCAGTGGTGCAGCAAGGAGAGGAGCTGTTAACTTGATAAGCCAAGGCTCTACACCATCATTTATTTATTTATTTTATTTCATTTTTAATTAAAATTGTTGTTGCCATAACAGTGGAGACAGTTTTTTTACAAGGGCTTTTTTCTATATTCTGCATACTTTTACCACATTTACCACAGAGCTTTAAGAGGTCACAGGGGTTTGGGACAGTTTTAAACAAATGTAAACGTTTACTTTTAGAACCTCTTACTTAAAGTACCTCTGTACTAGGCTTGGCTTTCCGTGCTTACTGAAGGGAGCCTTGATATTTAACTAAATAATTGCTTTACAGAGGCATTGTAAACGCTGCGTATAAATGTAAAAAAACAAACAAAAAAAAAATGTAAACACCATAATGCTGCTTAAGTAACAATGTGCTGTGCTAGAACGCACTAGGAATAAGTTAGATCCACAAGCTCTGTAGCCACAAGATTGCCCTTGCATTTATCTCCAGCCGCCAGATTGTCCTTGCATTTAGTTCTGCCTGTAACATGAGATGCTTACCTCATATGCTAATGATTAAGCCCTTCCTGCAAGTATAAAACTCTCTCACCTCCTTCTGTCTCCACAGCAGCTCAGGATCCACTGAGGGTCCCAGGACAGGTTGTGAGGGCCGTGCTGAATCTGCCCTTCTCCATCCCCTGAAACTGAAAAGTAAGCAATAGCTCCAGCAGCTGTTTCTACATGCTGGTCCAAAGCAGCTGTAGCTGATCCCCACAGTCGCGTTGCAACTGCTCCCCACCCACCCTAATACCTTCCCACCCTTAGCTGGTATTCTTTTTATAGCGACTGCCTTCTGTCACCTCTCGTGAGACAAAATCTACTATCTTCCTGGTTTCCCAATTGCTCCTTATATTAAGTGACCACCAGAGGTCACCAGTTCGCTCCTGGTTCTCTATCTCTCTGCCTCTCTGTCAGTGCTGCCAAGACCTTCTTTTCCCCCCAACCTCTATCACCCTCTCCCTCCTCCAGCTATCTAACTCACTAGTTACTGGTACAACTAATCTGCTAGTGTTCTGCCCTACATGCCTCTAGCCATGTCCCTACCGCTAGGCTATCTGCCCCTTCTTGCTATCTTAATCATCTGCCACCGACCACTCCTCTCCAACCTACCACAAATATCCAATAAACCGCAACCCTCTATCTTGCCTGTCCTTATAGGGTCCCCCTACCTCCCAAGTGCTGTGACCACCACTCCCCTCAGCCAAAAGTGAGTCCACTCAAACATGCGCCCCTGTTCCTTCCTTTTCCCTCCCTTGCACACTTGGATACTTCTTCAACTTCTTACCTTCAATTAATCCTATTACAGATGCCCGCTGGCACATACGAGGCAGTGCTCAACCACTTACAGGTGGCTACACCTTATAGGGCACTACCTTACTATTGCCCTATTGCTCCTTCCAGCTGGGAACATACATCCAAACCCAGGTCCACTCCACACCCCTACTCTGCAAAATTCTCTGAGTCCCTCTCGTAACTTGCCTACTGCCACACTCCCTTGAGGCAGCGCTGTCCCATGTGGGCTGTGCATCTTGCACCTAAACATAAGAAGCTTGGCCCAAAAACTCTACTCTCTATAGGTGCTAGCAGCCATTATGTCCCTGACATCATTGTCCTGTCTGAGACTTGGCTAAACAAAAATATCTCTGAGCCCTCCGTCTCAATCCCAGGCCATGTTGTGACTCACCAGGACATGGCTACCAGAGGTGGTGGTGTGGCAATTTACATAAATACAAAACTACACTACTCTGTAGTCTTTGCTACATCCCAACCTAATGCCCACGAACTATTACTGGTTCAACTGGAACTACCCTTCTCACTCCCTATTTACATCGCTGGGTATACTGTCGGCCAGGCACCCCAGCATCATCTGTCACTGACCTACTCATGCAAATGTCCTCCCTAACCTCAACTGGGGAATTGTATATTTTGGGGGATTTTAACCGCAACAGGTTATCTCCTTCTCTCAGCAAAATTCTTGCTGATATTTCGGCATTAAACCTGTCACAATCCATCACAGACCCCACCTGACTAAATCTCAAATCAGGAAACCACTCTGTAATAGACTGGGCACTTACCACCCACACTCATCGCGTCATCCAAGCTGGTCTGCTTCCTGACTCTGAGTGACCATCATATTATATACCTAGTCAGAAAAATCCACCGTCTCACATCTGCCCCAAAGTTTCTCATCCAACGGTCTTATAAATCTCTCAACCTAGCCACCATGCTCGAAGACCTAGCTCTCACTAACTGAACCATACCCTCTACTGCCTGCCCCATAGATGGTGCCCTCATCCACTTCCAAGACACATTCCTCAATGTCTGGAATATGCATGCCCCGCTGCGTCACTAAAGGGTACGTGGTAACCACCTGCCATGGATTACCCAAGAACGTATAGCCTGCCAACATGCCCATGACAAAGCACAGTGATCGCACAAATCTTCACGCCTCCCACAACACTTCACCACGTACCGTATGCTGCATAACAAATGCACCAGAGCAACTTGGCTCGCTAAAGCAGAATATTTCAACTCCTCCCTCCAGTCAAACTTAAATAGCCCATCCAAATTCTGGAAGGTCATCCACTCCCTCTTCTCCCCTTCAACTGTGAACCCCACACCACTCCTAAAAGTAAACAACTCACTCTTCTCCAACCCAGGGGTGGTGGCTGCTGAGTTCAATGCCTATTTTACCTCCTGCGCCTCAGCTCTTCTCTCCTCCCTGCCCCCCACTGCTCCTCCCAACCCTGCTGCGGGAGCCTTGAACTCATTAAAGCTGTGCTCCTTTTCTTTCAAAGTCAACACATAGACTGAAGCCCTTGAGGCCCTACTGGTCCTAAACCCATCTAAAGGTAACCCCCCTGATAGGCTGGACACCAAACTTCTCCACCTCTGTGCTCCAGCCATAGCAACACCTCTTGCCAATCTTCTAAACCTCTCCTTTACCACTGCTGCTGTCCCACAGGCCTGGAAACATGCTCTTGTCATCCCCCTCCCTCCACTTCAAACTACCATCCTATCTCTCTCCTCCCAGTCCTCGCTAAACTACAAGAACACCTGGTGCTCACCCAACTTACCTCCTTTCTCTCCGACTCTAACTTTTTCATGCTGTTTCAGTCTGGGTTCAGAAAGGGTCACTCTACTGCATCCTCCTTATTACAACTCACTGACACCATCCTCTCTGGAATGGATAGTGGACAGATCTCCTCAGCAATATTTGTCGACCTTGCTAAAGCATTTGACACGGTCTCCCACCCCTTGCTGCTAACAAGCCTCTCGGATGCTGGCCTCACTATCTCAGCCACCAACTGGTTCAGTGCCTACCTCTCAGGAAGAACACAATCGGTAAAAATAGCAGATGCCACTTCCTCCCCCCTCCCTGTGACTACTGGTGTCCCCCAAGTTCAGTACTTGGCCCCATCCTATTCTCCATTTTCCTGAACAACCTGCCACAAATCTGTACAACCACATCTATACACATGTACGCGGACGATACCGTCCTTTTCACCACTGGCTCCTCACCGAAAGAAGTAGCTCACACTCTCCAGTCTGATTTCAATAATGTTCAACACTGGTCCAGTTCTCACCAGCTCTCTCTCAACACTAAAAAAACTGTCACCATGACCTTCGGTACGAGCCAGCGGCTATCCCGACTCCCCTCCCTTCCCTCCTTCCACACTCTGGATGGGACAACTCTGGAGGACGTCGCTTCCTTCCACTATCTTGGGGTGTGGCTCAACCGTCACCTTACCTTCTCTAACCACATTGATGCAATCATTAAAAAACTGCACCCCAAGCTAGATGCCTTGTACAGAAACCACTCTTGCCTCCCCTTTCTGGTTAGGCGGGAACTAGTGCAGAAGATGATCCTCCCCTCCTTAGACTACTGTGACATAGTCTACAACGCTGCACCTAAATCCACCTTATCTAAACTAGACCCCCTTTTCAATGTCTTCTGCTGTTTCGCTCTCAATGCCCCCTCTTTCCCGCCATCACTGTGACCTCTACCGCTCTCTCGCCCTCCCATCTCACGAAAATCGCCGACAACTTCAACGCACCAGATTTGTCTCAGAATTCTGGCTTGGTGCCCTCCCTATCTACCTCACCACCATACTGTTGCCGGCTCCCACACCCCCATGCTCTCCTGTCCTTTAGCACTTGGTTACTAAACATCCCCAGACAAAATACCTCTATTGGACAGACAGTCTTCTCACACCGATTCCCAAAAATCTGGAATGCTCTTCCCACTCAGATTCACCAATCTTCCTCCACCCATTCCCCATCAATCACACTGGCTAACTACCTCACGGTAAACTGTACATGCACTCGCTAACGCTGGTTGTCCCACCCCCTCCAAATTCCCATTGCCTGACCAGCGGCTATGCCCTACCCCTGAATGCTGGCTTATATAATATAAGATGTGGCAATCTGCTGCAGCAAGCTTTCTCTACGTATGTATGTATGCAAGTAATGTATGCATGTATTTATTGTAAGTTTGCATGCCTCTGGTCCACGCCTTTAGCTGACTGTTAATCTATGTGGCAATATGTGACATTTTCCTCTGTATCAGATTTTAACTGTCTGTTAACCTGTGTGACAACTTGTGACATTTTCCACTGTAAATCTGATTAATTGTTATGGTGATAACCTGCGTGTTATCCTCCCCTAGTAACTCTTCCCCCCGGTCGCACTGGGAGACGAGCATCTTTTTGCTCAGTGTGCCTTTCCTGGTGAATCAACTGAATAAATAAATAAATAAATTTAGAAGAAATTGAAATTGCAAACCTTTGAGTCAGGGACTCGTTTACAAAGGCTCCTCGTCAGGAAATAGATAGTATAAGTACAGATATAGTTACATAGAGTACAGATTGACATAGGGAACACTATACATGTATGTACATAAATACAAAGGATAAAATTCATACGAGAGCAAAAACTTTATAGAGGAAAATGCTATACATGTATGTATATAAATACCAGGAATGCAATTCATAAGAGAGTGAAACTCTATACAGGTCCTATACAATGATGTAGCTAAACCATCCAGTACACCAGAAACAGTAATTTGGGTTCCGTTATAAATGAAAATAGGTAGTAACTTAAAACAAATGTGGTGACACTTAAGCAGCTACATGTTCTGCCAGGGCATGAGATAATGGGGGACAGGGCAGTCCCCAGTGAGGTGGTGAAGCAAACAGCTATGTGCAGTTACAACTGCTGATGGTGATTAGGTGTTGCCTAAGGGTAGATCTGAAGGGCCCTATTCTTAGATGGGATGTGATATCAGAGGGAAGGGCATTGCTCTGGGTCGGGGCTCGGTATGGGAAAGACCTTTGTGCCAGGGATGTCCTGACCCTGGGCACTTGAAGTGTACACTTGAGGGTGCTCTGGGTGCAGATGGCAGGGATGGAGGGGGTGAGGAGGGAAATTAGGCCTGGAGGTGCAAGGCCTGCAATAATTTTCTTGGTTAGGAGGCAGGTTTGGTAGTGCAACCTTTCCTCAAGGCTGAGAAAATCTGCAAGGTCATATAAGGTACATGTGTGGGTGAGTCTCCTGGAGCCCGTAAGTAGGTGGCAGGCTTTGTTCAGGGACATTTTGATTTTATTGAGTGTGGTTTTGTCTTTTGCACCATACACCAGGATGTCGTAGTCCACTAGGGATAGCACAGAGGAGGTGATGGCCTTAGGGCTGCTGGTGGTAGGCAGCTCTTGTGGCGGTACAGTAGGACAACATGTGTGTTTCTGGCTGTAGTGAGGGTGCATGTGTGGTCATTGAAAGAGAGAGCAGAGTTGAAGGTGATGCTCAGGTATTTGTAGGGTTGTACCTGCTCGAGGGGAAGGAGGGTGCTAGACAGGACAGTGAGTGGGGCATCCCTGGATTTGCTTTGGGAATGTGAGAATAGCATGTGCTTCATCTTTTTTAGGTTAACTACAAGGCAACGGTCCAGAAACCAGGATTCTGCCTGATTAAAAGAGTGTTGCAGGGCACTTTGGAGGTGGGAGAAGGTCTGGTGGGATGTGAATAGGACTGCATCATCCGCATAGAGCAGCATTTTTTCTGAGCAGGAGCTGAGAAGTGTATTTAGGTATAGACTGAAAAGCAGCGGTCCAAGGATTGAGCCTTGTGGGATACCCAAGCGGACCTGCTGAGTGCCGGTCAGGGTACTGTTGATTTTCACACACTGTGACCAGGAGATGAGGTAGATGAGAACCAGGACAGAGGGCCATCTGAAAAACCTAACTGGGAGAGGGTGAATATGAGGAGTGGGTGGTATGGTATCAAAGGCTTTTCGATAGGTTGCTGTAGACTGCACCCACGAGGAGCCCTTTATCCAGGGCAATGTGTAAATAGTTGGAAAACTCGATGAGGGTGGTAGTGGTGCTGTGCCCCCCCCCCATGGAAACTGTGCTGTTCCACACAGAGGAGATTGTGTTTGTCAAGGTATTCAGTCATTTGGTCAGCCACAACTTTTTCTAGGGGGGGGGCAGTATTGAGATCAGTCTGTAGTTCCCTGGGGAGATACAGTCCCCACCTTTTGTGTATAGGTTTGACCACTGCAGTCTTCCAAGCAAGAGAGAATTGGCCATGACAGAGTGAGTAATTGAGAAGGCTGGTAAGGGGGTAAGGACTGCGTCCAGAACTAGGCAAAGGAGTTTTGGATCCAGTATGTCATTACTATAGCCAGTGCCACTGAGGGCTTTAGGTAGGTAGGGTTTGGCCTCAGAAGGTGTGAGGGACCTGAAGTGGAAAGGGGAGTAGTGGAGGTGGGGGGGGAGAGCAGGGGCAGGGTCAAAGAAGTTGGTGGGGAGGACTGCACTGAGGTCTGAGAAAGCTTCATTGAGTCTATCGGCGATACCCTGTGGGTCTGTGGTAAGCGAGCCATTTACGTCAAGCTGGGCAGATGGGGGCATTTAGACTTTCCATTCAGCTCCTTAACATTATCCCAGAACTTCCAAGTGGATCCCCAGAAGGAGGCAAGCATGGATCTGTAGTAGCCTGATTTTGCCTTGTAGATGGCTCAGGTGCATTTATTGCATGCAGCACTATAGGCTTGCATATCTGCAGGCTTGCCAGATTTGATTGCTCTGTGCCAGAGCCAGGGGTTAAGTCTACTCCACAGTTGATTGATTATAGCCAGGGTTATCCACGGGGAGCTATGCTCCTTAATAGATGACTTAGTAAGGGGAGAAAATATGTCACACACTGCATTAAACGATCGGACAAAGTAACCTAAAGGAGTGTCAATGTCAGGAGCTAGTTTAATCTGCATCAGCACCTGCACTGCAGCTATCTGAGATGGATTTAAGAAGATCATAGATGTCCTTATTAGTTATGGCCCGGAAGTGAAAGTGATGAGTGGTGCATTGGAAGAGGTGATCAGGGTCGGGTTAGGAGAATAGTGGGTATGGAAAGAACTGGTGTAATTAGTTACATCAGAGAAGTGATGGTTAAAGGAGTTAGTGATTGTGACAGCATTGTTACAGTGGAAGCCACTAATCATCAGTTTACTGGAGGACTGAGAATGCTTTGGCCCCATGAAATTATGGATTAAGATTATAAAGTGGCATAATAAAAAGATAATGTTGAAAATTTGGGGTTAAAATCTCAAAAAATGAAAAAGGTATGAATACATTTTGAACATATGAACAAATGTTAACATTTTTTGGTGTCTACTCTAAACTCTGCAGTATTTTTGCTTTTTAATCTACATTTTCAACATAATGATGTTTTTCACTCCCATCGAATGAACATGGCAGGTGGCATTATAAAATCCCCCTTCAAAACCTGTTTTTGCAGTCGTTTGACAAAACAATGTTTTGGGTTGCATTTAATAAATAAGTGACACCTGCCTTGTTCAAATGCTGGAGTAAAAAAATAACTAATATCTTAAAAATTCAAAAGCACCCCCTAAGAAAATGATAGCATTATGTGTGAACCCCTTTATTTCCCATTCATGACAATATTACTATTTATGGGCAAACTCGATGAACCCTCGGCCTCCTTCTGCCATCATTTTCTATGTTTCTATTATAACTCATGGTATTTCTTTGTTAATTATCAACTCTGCACCGACAGTGCCAACTACATAGCCAAAACAAGCAAGCAATCATTCAGCATTGACAGAAGCTTGCTTTCATGGAAACAATCCTAGGATCAGCTTTTTTTTTTCAGTCACAAGGAAAGGTTGAAAACAGGAACACGTATACAGCAGCCTGAAATGCTTGATGTATTTATGAGGAGAAGCTTTTTTTTACTCAGAAATCTACATCAGTGTTCAAAAAGACAATGTGCTCTAAACTGGCATAACTACCAAAGATGGTCCTTTTTTTCTTTTAGCTTAAAGGTATTTATTTTTTAAGACACAAGACAAGTTGACAAGAAGAAAAATTTAAAGCCTGTTAGCAAAAAAATGTGGGAATTTCATGCAAGACCAGACTGCATGCTCCTGCCCAGCAATGCAGTGAAACAAGGGTAGCATCAGGTTTCACAGATCCTACCAGAGACAGCTATTAACATCTAATCCAGTGTCGCATTTCACCCTGGTGCTGGCTAACTAGCAGCCCAATTTGTTGGCTTCATTCTCATTGTATTGCTCCATTGTTTCAAGCCCTACAAAGTCTTATGTTAATAATGGCCAAGCCTCAGCCAAATGTAGTTAATTGAAGGCCACCATGGGAGACTTACAGGATATTGTCTTCTTAACAGCAAGTAAATTGGTGCCAGCTTAAGACAGTATCCATTTCATTGTAATGCTGGTTTATGTTACAGCCTTTTTTAAACTTCTAATTGACTGGTATTGCTGACATTTATAGACATACCCCCAGTTTAAATGAAAACATAACACTAAGGTCAGGAGGAGGTTCTGGGTTAATAGAAATTCCAGGTGAGACCACAAGGAGAAAAAGTTACTTTAAACTTCTAAATACCAAGCGTGTTTTTTTTCAAAACTGGAACCCTGAGAACAGTACCAAGGCAAGCCAAAGATGGTAAAGACTCAAGTTACAAGCAGGTCAACCTTGTTCATGATGGTCTTGTCAGATGCTTATATGTACTTAGCCAATAATCAGAAATGCATTTTTAAAATGATGGATCACAATCTAGTACCGTTACCATTTGTTCTAGTGTTCAGTAGTGTTGTTTTTTCTACTTTAATATTATGTTTTTTTTTTACTACAACCCAGTTTTGGCTTGTAATTATACAAGCTGATAAACCTTGCTGCATATATACTACATATATCAGATCAAGTTTAATTGGTGAGATATCTCCTTGTACAAAGATTCCTATATGTGTTCTTAACATGCTTGCATAACATTTGTCTGAGTAAACAGCACTTTCTTCACAATCTTAAATTACAGCAGTAAACTGTAAATCAATGTATCCTAAAAACAAAAGCAAGGGAATTAGACCAGTTGCACCCAACTTTGTACATGTTTTGGCCTGTTTACACGTCTGCATACCTCTCAAATGTCCCTATTTTGGTGGGATGTCTCCATTTTCGGTTATTTTTTCAGTCTGGTCCTGACATCCCAACACTGCATGATGGAGTCCCATTTTCAGCATCTGCCCAGCAGCAGCCACCATTACTTGCACCGTGGCCATGCGGCTCTTTGTTTCCCCACATTTCCCCTC
Organism: Neoceratodus forsteri; assembly: GCA_016271365.2. Lineage (NCBI taxonomy): Eukaryota > Metazoa > Chordata > Ceratodontiformes > Ceratodontidae > Neoceratodus > Neoceratodus forsteri. The sequence continues at coordinate 1,677,896,015 of CM057449.1, forward strand.
AGTACTGCACAGAACAAGCATGCCTGCATGTGACGTGTGTGCAGCATCAGGCAATCGGTGCACTCAGTTGCACATCTCAGTCCATCTGGTAATTTTGTCACCCCACCAGGCCTTGTATTCCATGGCCTCCCTCAGGTCAATGCACATAATTTACTCTGTCTCCTCTGGTGCTCTTGGACCTCATACAACCGAGGGGGAGTTCCAGAGAACCATAGAGGAAATCAAGGTACAAGCCAGCGCCATCAGAACAAGCACGACAGCTGACTCAGCACAGGGCAGCTCGACTACAGTCTGATGCACCAGAAGGAAAGAACAGCTGCCACCACCACCAGTGGCTGGCTAGAGCTGTTAAATCCCTTACAACAGCACAGCAGCATTTAACATCAAAAGATCGGAAATCATTCAAATCACTGCTATTTAATTTGCCACTGCCAGCACTGCAGCCAGCCTTTTACAAGTTAGCAGCACAGCAGCCAAGGGTCAGGGAAGATTTTTAGACTGTCAGGTACCAGACAGCGTGTGCCCTTATTCTGAAAAGTAAGTTTATTATATATTGTTAAGTTTGATTCAATGCCTTGTGGAATACCTGTTCCCACTTTCTAACTCACAGCACAGCTAAATAAAATAGATGTCAACTTTGACCATGTGGCAAGGACATTCCTATTTTTTTCTGCTTAACTTTGTTGTCTTTGCACAGCTTTCATGAACTGTACACTTTTTGTACATGGATACTTCATACCAAGGCTAATCATAAACAATGCAACCAACCAAACAATAATTCATCAGTTTTAACGTAGCTAGAGTCCCAATAAGGGCCTGCTAAAGGGAAAAATGCACCCACAATGTGTCTTAAATATGTACATTTTATGCTAATTAAGTGTCCCTGATTTTGGTCACTTGTCCCTTATTTTCCAGGGCTCTGTCCCTGATTTGCTTTGCCCAAGGTTGAGAGGTGTGCATGTCCGCATTTGCACTGCAGCAACTGCCGTGCAAAGTGGCCATGTGGACACTTACCCAGTCATGGTAAGTCCATCCTTGTTGCTGTTGGACTGGAGATGTGCTTCATGTGATCAGGCTGCACCACTTGACCTGACAAACCCAGCTTATGCCCCATGGAACTGGCCACACCCCACCCCCCACAACCACCCACACACCCACCCACACACACACACACACATACACAATCACGGTATCTCTTCAGCATGACTGGCATCTTTTTTTATTTTTTTGCAGTTCATACTTTTTATTGAATGATTTTAAAACAGATGGACATCAAAGTACACAGGTGTACAGAATTGCCAGTTATGAACCAGAGTGCTGCAGAGTATGTCAGCAGCATAAACAGTGAGATATCACCAAATGGAAGGCAATACACATAGCAGAATTACATTAACAGAATTATACTAACAGTGGCAGAAAAGGCTGGGACTATAATCAACTGTCTACAGAAACCTGTGCAGCAGGGGAAATGATAACTTGCACATGCAGGCAAGACCCTAAGAAAATATGGGGGGGGGCCCAGGGAAGGGACAGAAATTGGTGGGGGGGCACCAGGCTGATTTACAGACATACAAACATACAAAATTGCCAGCAGAAAAGGCCCATAGATCTATCAAGTCTGCCCAAGTGTGCAGTTCGCAGTATAATACTACTGCAGCTGAACACTTGGGCATCTGGTTTGGCCAGGAAGGGATGACTTCCCACTGGAGCCTCAGATAAAGTCACCTGAGGAATATCTGGAGGATGAGTAAGGCTCCCAAAGGGCTAACAAAGCTGGACATCCTCTCTAGGTTAGACAAGGCCTGAACAGCAGCTAACCATTGGGAGATAGTTGGCAGGTCCTCTGACCTCCAGCGCATGAGTATTAATCTCTTCGCCTCAATGCCCACCTTCATAAACCATGCCTAATTCTTCATCCATTTGTACCCCCCCCAGGTCATACCAGGAGATGAGCAACTTGTTGTTTAGTGTGCCTTCCTGGTGAAACATTTCAATAAAAATAAAAAAATAAGTAGACAATGTGCTGTAATGTGTGGTGAAGAGGGGGTTATGCTAAAGATAAACAACTGTGGAAACAAGGTAAGGGCCTTATTCAGGATACTTCAACGGCATGTATGCAGCTGCCCCCAGAAACAGCTCCATATAACCTGTAACATGTCTGTCCCAGGGGAGTGGCAATGTCAACAGTCATCATGGCTCAGGAAACCAAGGGATTTGAGTTAAGCAGGCATACGGTGCCACATGTATGTAAGTTTATCTGAATGAGCAAATGTCTTGAATTGGGGCAAGCCTTATGTATAAGTTGCCAGAGGTGAGACCTGAGTTACTTTGAAATATCCTCCCCTAATGCCTGAGACCATTTGGACCATTTGACCCTGGCATGTTAGGAAGGATTGGGAGCTTTGGACTACCGGTCTGTATTGTACAGCAACTATGGATTACTTGGCACAATATTTATTATTTATTTATTTGTTTTTGTTAACCGGGTAGGGCACAGTAGACAGCCAAGTGCCTATTTTCAGGTGCTACCCGGGAGGATTTCATAGGTAGTAGCATACAGGAGTCAGTTACATACAGTTGAGCAAGAAAAAAAGCAGGATTTACAGGAAATGGCTAGGCAGCTGACATTAAAGTACACATTTAGCAAACAAGAAAATAACATTCATTACCTAGAATGAAAGAGGAAGCAAGGTATTGTTAGAATTGAAGTAGAGGGGCATGGATGCACTCAAATGTGGAGTAAAAAAACGATTTAGGTACATATATGAGCAAAATTAGTGCTCTCAGAAGTAAGTGTTGGGGGGGGAAAGGAGGGGGCTGGATAGAACGGGTGAGACCATATAGGGAGGGAGGAGTGAGGGGGGAGGATGGTGAAGGATGTACAGTCTGGATTGCGTTACATGTTCAGACGGGTAAGTGCAATGGGCCCTGAGAGCTCATAGTACATGTGTATGGAGGGTATTCTATGAGGTGCAGGGACAAGTGGAGGAGGATTTAAGGAAGTGCCAGAGTGAGGTTTTGGAGCAGTGATGGGAGGGGGCGGACTGGGAAAGGACTGGAAGCGAGTTCCAGATTTTTGGGGCGAAGGAGGAGAAGGCCCGGTCCCCCATGAGGGAGTGAGTTCTAGGGATAAGCCGATCTAGCACCTCTCTTGATCTTAGCTGATAGGATGGGGGGCCAGGGTTGGGGGGGCGAGGTAGGAGGGAGTGGCTGATCTTATAATGTTGTCAATGAAATTACCAAGCACGAAGGTGCGATGCTTTTCTGGAGGTAGCCATTCCAGACGGGAGTAGATGTCACAGTGGTGGGCATACCTCTCAACTGTCCCTGATTTTCAGGGATGTCCCTGATTTTGCCTCTAAATTTTCCTCTGTCCCTCGTAAAATTTGTGCTTTTGTAACAGAACAATGGTGTTAAAAAGCACAAAATAATGTCAAACATTAAAGTTACAGACTTTGTTTTCTTCAGAAAATGCATCTTAACACAAATCTTTTCATTATATCAGCTTTCTGAGTGAATAGTACACATTTTTAAGATGTGTCCCTCTTTTGGGGTCTTTGTCCCTGATTTTTTTAAGCCTTGTCCCTGATTCATGAGGCAAGAGGTTGAGAGGTATGGTGGTGGGTGAGGGGAGGAGCAGAGAGGGCGAAATGGCAGATGTTGTTATAGGCAGTTTCCCATTTCTGGAGACTGGATGAGGGTACGAGGGCAAAGGTAACCAGTCCATAACAGAGAGTAGGGAGGAGGACCCCTCTGGCTAGTGCCAAACGAGCTGCTGGGGTTAGGCAGTTTTTAGCTTTGTAGGCGAGGCAGAGCTTACAAATTGTGGCCCTGCAGACATTCTGAATTTGCAGGGTGAGATCGAGCTGCAGGTCCTGGGTGACACCCAGGTACTTGATTGTAGCCACTGTCTGCAGGGGGGAGCCATCAACACCAAGAATTTGAAGAGGGGAGAGGCAGGACTTTATCTTGTGCCGTGAACCAAAAAGCATGGCTTGGGTTTTTTTAAGGTTGATGGTGAGCCTGTGATCCACTAGCCAGGATTGAATGCGATGGAAGTCTGCGTTTAGTTGGGAGTTTATGGTGGCGATGTCACGGGCACTGGTCAGAATGACCAGGTCATCTGCATACAGAGTGGTGTGCCCATGGACAACGATGGAAGGAAGTTTGTTGATAAAAAGGGAGAAGAGTGTTACATGTGAAAGGAATATCTTGTATCATCTATTAATGGTGAGTGAGCGCTACTGTTGGACTGTGTAGGAAGGATTGGGGCCTGGAGTTTTAATCCAGCCCCCAAATTGTGTGCCAAACCCCGTGCTGGCCAAAATAGCATACAGGTAGCCCCCATGCCACCAAATCAAAGGCTTTTTCAAAATCTTTACCCACTGCTGCAGCTGTGGGGGGGGGGGGCAGAGCTGAAGCCAGGTGCATAAGGAAAAGGAGGGCCTTGTCATGGTCCAAGCTGAGGCACTCCTTAGAGAAGCCACTTGAGAAGAATTAATAAGGGTGGGGAGGATGCATTTCAGTCTGGTAGCTAAAGCCTTGGCCAGAATCTTAGCATCTGCTTTAATACATGAGATGAGCTTATAGAACCAGGTGCTGTAAAATCTTTGCCCTCTTTGGGGAGGATGGTAATAATCACCTTCTGCATCGACTGAGGGAGGGCAACACAGGAATGGTATTCCTGGAATACAGCCTGCAATACAGAAGACACCAGGGAGGGAAACATCTGGTACAATTCGAATGGGATGCCTCCTCCCCACTCCCGTTCTTTGTGGGGGAAAAGAGCAGAGATGACAGCTGCAATTTCAGCAGTAGTAAGAGAAGCTTTCAACATCTCCTTGTCGGCTGCAGATAAAGGGGGAAGCGCTCCAAAAAATTATCCAAAATAGCCTGCTATGCTGGCAACTGATAAGAGTAGAGCATCTCATAAAAGGAGCGCATTATCTGATTAACTATCTCTGGCTTAGTATGAAGGGTAGCAGCTGAGTCCCACAGCCCATGAATATATCTATCTGATTGTTGTTTCCACAGCCTGTAAAACAAAATCCTGACAGTCTCCTCACTCTTATCCCATTATCTGTGCTGTAGATGCAGGACTGGCAGTTCAACCTGCCATGTAGCTAAAGCATTAAGCTGCATTCAAGATGACTGCACTTTCTGAAGCAATGATGGAGGCAGATGAGAGGGAGGACATTTCTTAACATCTTAAGATGCTATAGCATCAGTCACAGTGCTATGTACTAAACAAATCAGCAAGTCCAAAAGGGCAAGGAACTCCCTCTGGTTCTCCAAAGAGGTAGCTACTATAGTTAGGGAAAAGAGAAAAGCTCTTCAGAAGTACAAGGAGACCAAGTTTGAAAAGGATAGAGAAGCCTACAGAGAGAAACTCAAGGAAGCCAGGAAAGCTATTAGGGTGACAAAGGCCCAGATCAAAGAAAAACTGGCTCAAGAAGTGAAAAGGGGGACAAAACATTTTATTGATACATTTGAGAAAAAAGATAGAGCAAAGGAGGAGTAACACAGCTGGCAAACAAGGAAGGACACCTGGTGGAACACGACAAAGACAAGGCAGAAGTTCTCAACAAATTCTTCTGCTTGGTCTTCACACAGGAAGACATTGGTAATGGTCCTACACCAGTCAGGACACTTCCCCATGCCAGGGGAGCTGACATATCCCCCTTTACGAAAGAAAGGGTCCTTGAGGAGTTGTCTAAAATAAGGGTAGACAAGGCAACAGGCCCATATGGAATACACTTAAGAGTTCTAAAAGAACTTAGGGATCATCTTGCCGCCCCACTTGTTGAACTGTTTGAAAGGGCCACGGTTGTGCCATTGCACAGAAGAGATAGCAGGGAGGTAGCAGAAAACTACTGCCCAGCTAAGACTGACCTCAGTGGTGGGTAAAATAAGGAGACATTGCTTAAGGAAAGGGTAATGAACTACCTGAAAGCAAGGGGGCAACTTGACCCAAAGCAACATGGCATCACATCAGGATGCTCGTGCCAAACACATTTGATAGAATTCTTTGAATGGGTTACAAGAGAAGTAGACCGGGGGGCAGCAGTGGACGTGGTGTATCTGGACTTTAGTAAAGCCATTGATACAGTCCCACACAGAAGGCTAGCCAACAAAGTGAAGCATACCTCTCAACTGTCACACATTGTGAGGTATGTCACTCATATTACCTCTCAGAAGCCCTTTGTCCATCATGGGGAAGATGATATTCCACATTTCCCACTGAGACTTTAAAGCAGAAATTCATAATAATCTATTATGATCACTTATCAAAAAAACATTATTAACATTAGTGCACTGATAGCTATAGTGTTCTGAGCTTGCAGTGCCATGTTAGACGATATGTCACACATTTTGCTCATTTGTCACACATCGTGTCACACATTTTGGTGAAGAAAGGTTGAGAGGTATGAACTGAAGCAAGTTGGCATCGGTCACAAAGTAGTTAAATGGATCACTAGCTGGCTGCAAGGCAGGACACAGAGGGTTATGGTAAATGGCACCTTGTCCCAAGACAGGAAGATGTCAAGTGGTGTGCTACAGGGGTCAGTACTAGGACCCATCCTTTTCAACATATTCATCAGCGACATTGTTGAAGAACTGAAAGAAAAGTCTGCCTCTCTGCAGATGATATGAATCTCTGCAACAGGGTGGACACAGGAAGGGATTGCAGAAATAGAGGTAGAACTCAGGATGCTAGAGGAATTGTCCAGTAACTGGCAGTTGAAATTGAATGCCAAAAATGTAAAGTCATGCACTTGGGTAGAAGGAACCCATGCATGAAGTATGTCCTGGAGGGACAGCTTCTAGAAGACACAAAGGTGGAACAGGATCTTGGTGTCATGATCTCTCAAACAATTTAAAGGTAGAGAAGCAATGCGAAAATGCAGCATTAAAGGCAAGCAACATCATCAGATGTATTGATAGAGGTATCACCAGTACGTAGCATAATGTAATCCTCCCACTGTAGAGGTCCCTGGTGAGACCTCACTTGCAGTACTGTGTGCAGTTCTGGAAACCTCACCTGAAAAAGGACATAGACCATCTGGAAACCATGCAGAGACATGCCACAAAAATGATGCAGTGTCTGCACCATGAAACGTACAAAGCTAGGCTCAACCAGCTAAATTTATTCTCCCTCGAGCAGAGGAGGAACAGAGAAGACATGACTGAGACATTTAAATTTGTTAAAGGGATCAACTTGGGGCATGGCTTAGCTCCGGACTCAATGGCTGCCTAAAAAGGAACGATCGCTATAACCCTGGGTAACTTCCGAGTTTTACATCACCAAAAAACCTGCCGATTGTTTAGAGACAACCAGGTAAATAAGGCTAACCACACTGGGAATCGAAAGAGATATCCTGATCATTAACAACTTCTCTACAGATTGTAAAATCGGCGAAACACTATGGTGCAGCATAAAAATATAGATGCCTTGACTGAGCCAGAAGCACTACAGACTACCAAAATGTTTGCAGCACTACTCAAGCAGATGGCAGGAGTTACTATCGTTTCTAACAAGACCACACTAGCGATCCAACAGCTTGAGGCACATATAAGCCGAATGGAGCAAAAATCAGTCCAAAACTCTGTGGAAATAGAGAAACTCACCGCCATAATCATGGATCAAAGCTGAGTGATACAGCAATTACAAAGCAAAACGGACGACATGGAGAATAGAAGCCACTGGAACAATCTCCGTTTCCTCGGCTTTCCTGAGGGCATGGAACACGGTAATCCTCTAGACTTTCTACACGATGTTCTGCCGGATTTGTTTTAGTGGGAGATTCCACCAGGACGTACAATAGAAAGAGCCCACAGAATGCTCAGCCCGACTCCGAAGGCTGGGGAAAGACCTAGGGTCATTATAGCTCGCATCCTGAACTTTGCTGATAAGGAGTGGATCACTGCAAAGGCGCGAGAGCTTGGAGGTCTGTCATGGCAAGGCCATAAAATCCTAATATTTCAGGACTATTCTAGGGAACTGACTGCCAGACGGAAAGAATATTCAGAGGCTAGAAAACTGATGCATTCACTTAAAGTCAAATTTTCACTGTGCTATCCAGCAACTATGAGGCTAGAGGTGAATGGCTCCCGCATAACCTTTGACACACCAGACAGCTTAATGCAGTACCTTCAGTCTAATTGGCCTCCCCAACCTCTACCAGAGCGAAATAATAATTATCAGATAGTAACAGAACAAAGCTGGCAGAGCAGGATGGCTAATACGGGTAAAATCACTGCGACCCCCCCCTCCTAACTTCCAATTTCATGGCTACCAACCAGCCCTTCCAGTTCGAACTCGCAAGCGGCAGCAATCTGGATGTCATCCAAGACATGAACACCCTCATGACAGAAACGAAGGTGCAACCCGTTCCCCGGTAAACAACCCAGAGAATCTGGTAACAAGTTTTTCCATGCCAAATCGCTTTGCAGTCTTAGCCCCTGAGGAGTTGGATGAAGATGCAGCTGACTCTTGTATCCAATTAGAGGAGGAAATGGTTCAGGAAAAAGCCAAATCTGAACTCTCAACTCAATCCCAGGCTATGGTCTAGGCACCTGAACAATCTCCAGCTGCGTCGGATGTGGCATCGCATCTTCCAGCTTCATCTGCTGCAACCCCTGCCGAAAATTGGCCTCTGCATGCCCCCTCAGATGCAGAGCTCCTGCAGACGGATGAATACCGAGCATGGTCCTAGATAAGTGCTCTTGTTTTTTTCTCTCCTTAATGTTCATTAACATTTAACTGGGCAACGACTTTTGGAAGGTGGTCTGCGACTGAAAGCAACACCTGGACTTGATACTGGACTTTTTTCTTCCTTTCTCTCTCTCAGTATCGCAGACCACGTATCCCAGTCCCTGCCTAGACAGGATATAAATATGTAGTAAAAAATGGTTTAAAGAGAAGGGGTTAAGCTCACGTGCACAGGAATTGTATTCAGACTCAAACCAGGGGGTATTGTCATATTGTCTCAGAGCCCGGTTGCATGATTTAGCAATCTTAAAGGGTGCCCCGGGTCCTGTGTATGTTCGTTACTATCCCCTTGAGGTTGAAGGGCCATTCAGTACTTATTAGGTCAGGCTAACTACCCAGCTCAGGTTCTGTATCCTTCAGGGCAATAACTTTCCTATACCTTATTAGATTTATTTAGTAACCTCATGGTTAATTCTGGTTCTAGCATAATGTTTAGGTTTGATGGCATAAGGTCAGGATTCTTATCAAGCAATTGACTCCATCCTCATACCACCCCCGGGGAAAGGCGTTCTGCTTTGTTCATTTTTCCCCCCTGCCCTAGGCTAGCCTTGTGAATGGGTCTACAGTCTACTCCCCCACAGTCTGGTAGGTGGGTGAGCCTATAAGGTCTTGACTTTGGGCCCTAAATGCTCACTCATATTACCACGCAAAGTTGTGTATTTTTTGTATATAGTTCAGGCACTTTGTGCCTCTGTTTATCACTGTTGTCTCTTCTATTTTTGCAATTACTACTCATGGACTGCATGCTGTATAATGTATATATTTGTATATGACAGGTCAACCGTCACCTCTCGAAGTATGAACCTAGGAACAATGGTTGATTTATTACATCATCACTCCCCTGACAATTTCCTCTTATATAAGGTCATCCTAGTTATCATACCTCAATTGGGTTTGATCATGGATGAAATCACCTATGTGACATGGAATGTCAGGGGTTTGAATTCTCCATCCAAATGGAAACAAGTTTTAACCCATCTAAAGCGGACTAAAGCTCAGGTGACTCTTTTGCAAGAGACTAAACTAACCAAGCAGGATCACAGATTTCTGGTGAAGGACTGGGTAGGATCAGAAATTCATGCCAGTGCTACTACAAAAAAGAAAAGGGTAGTTATTTTATTGCACAAATCACTCCCTTGGTCCATTCAGCAGAGCAAAGCCAACCCTTAGGGAAGATGGGTGATTGCCTTAGTGGATACCCCACATGGGCAGCTATTAATTGCTAGTATATATGCACCAAACGAAGATAACCCTGCCTTTTTCCTAGAACTCAGCTCTAAACTAGGGATGATGCTGAAACCAGATACACCAATTTTAGTGGGGGGGGGAGGAATTTCAATCTAATGCTTTGCCCTGCATTAGATAGAAGCGGACATGGGAGAGAGTATCATACTCGAGGAGCAGGCCATACTTAATCTTAGTTCTGAATACCACCTGGTGGACATTTGGCGATTAGTCAACCCCTCAGATAGGGACTACACTTTTTATTCCGAGGTGCATGGCTCCTCCAGCAGACTTGACTTTTGGTTAATCTCCCAGTCTCTGATGAAACTTGTTTTAGCTACCATTATTTTACCCACAGTTATTTCAGATCATGTACCGGTGCAGCTGACACTAAAATGGGGAACATTTACACCACGGACAACAGCCTGGAGACTGGACCCTCTCCTTATGCATGATCCAAAATTTAGGGACTGGGCCAAAACACAAACTCAACTTTTCCTGCAAGAAAACCCCGTGTTGGAGACATCTGCCTCCATCACGTGGGAAGCATATAAAGCCACCACGAGGGGTAAAATTATAGGATATGCTTCCCATAGAAGGAGATGTAAAGAAAAGGAACTTACTTTCCTCAAAAATGAACTCGTTAAAGCTGAACAGGAGCATAAGGCCTTATCCCACCCATCACCCCACTCAGCATCCGGTCGGAAAGTTTTGCAACTCCGTATTAAACTGAACCAACTATTATCCAGGAAGGCTGATCTAGCACTCCTTAGGATACGTCATACATACTGGGAAGGGGGGACAAAAGTGGAAAAGTTTTAGCATATCAACTCAGAAAGCAACAAGCCCATTGCTATATAGCAGGTTTGAGAAACCCTAATACTGGCATGGTTCAAACTAGCCCCCAAAGGGTAAATGAAATTATGGCATTATTTTATTCACACCTTTACACCTCCTCCAGACCTGAAAACATCTCTGCAACTCAAGCATTTCTTAAAACTATTAAACTACCAAAATTATCCTCCTTCCATGTAGATTCTCTTGAAGCCCCCCTCACAACACAAGAAGTTAATGCGGCTTTGATGGCTCTCAAATCAGGGAAAGCACCAGGTGGCGATGGGTACCCTGCAGAGTTCCTTCAGCTAATGTCTCCCATGATCTCCCCTCTGTTACGTCAGGTCTTTAAGGAGGCAGAAGATAAGGGCATTCTACCTCAAACACTGAGAGAGGACACTATAATTGTCCTCCCTAAAAAGGGGAAAGCTCCTGAAGACCCCACTAGCTAATGCCCTATTTCCTTGATCAACGCTGACAGCAAGGTATATGCCAGGGTGTGGGCAAACAAACTTAATCCTATACTTCCCTCTCTGATACACCCATCCCAAGTAGGATTTGTGAAAGGTAGATACAGTTCAGACCATTTGCGGACTCTTCTCAATCTCATCCACAAAGCCAAATCTGCTCCGACCCCCGCGGCTGCATTGGCCATTGATTTTGAGAAGGCGTTCGACTCTGTGGAATGGGAATACCTTCACACTGTCCTTCAGCACATAGGATTCAGCCCTCATTTTCGAGCTGCTATAACAGCTCTCTACACTGCCCCCCTCGCTAAGGTACTCACCAACTCTGTATTATCTAATCCATTTCAGCTTCATAGAGGCACGAGACAAGGCTGCCCCCTGTCCCCTCTGTTGTTCCTTCTAGCGGTGGAACCTATGGCAGCTGCAATCCGACAGCACCCTCTCCTTGCTGGAATTGCAGCGGGCGAGGTGCAACCCACCACTCTTATGTATGCTGATGACCTGCTGGTTATATTGGGAGATGCCCCTAAGGCCATTCGACCGCTTCTTAGCCTTCTAGAAACTTTTTCACATATCTCTGGACTTAAGATTAATCAGGTAAAAATGGAGACTCTGCCACTTAACTCAAAATGTCTCCCCCATTCCATGTCCCACTTTGGTCTCAAATGGGCACAACACACCATCACTTACTTGGGAATTAAAGTGGGTACTGACATTGGGAAGTGGTGGGGCTACAATCTAGGCCCCTTGTTATCTAGCTGTAGATCTGATCTGTACCACTGGTCTCATCTTAATCTTATGTTAGCTGGGAAAATATTGGCTTTTAAAATGTCAATTGAGCCTAAGATCCTTTATGTATTATCCCACATACCCTTATTTTTACCTAAGGTATGGATTAAAAAACTTGAAAAAATCATTGGTTATTTCCTATGGGGTAATACTACATAGAAACATAGAAACATAGACTTTGACGGCAGATAAGGACCACTAGGCCCATCTAGTCTGCCCATTTCCCTACCTACAGGATAGGCCGCAGATTCTAGTTAACCAACAGCCTATATCTTCCTGCCCCCCACAAGAATTGCCTTATGTCTGTCCCATGCATTCTTGAATTCTCCCACAGTTTTAGACCCCACAACTTCCTCAGGAAGGCTGTTCCATGCATCCACTACCCTCTCTGTGAAATAATACTTCCTCACATTGCCCCTGAACCGCCCTCCTTCTATCTTTAAATTGTGTCCCTTGTTCTTGCAAGTCTCTTTTTCTGAAAGATGCTACCCTCTTGGACTTTGTTGATTCCACTGAGGTACTTGAAAGTTTCTATCATGTCCCCCCTCTCCGTTCTTTCCTCAAGGGTATACATATTAAGCTCCTTTAGTCTCTCCTCATACGGCTTCTCTTGCAGACCCTGCACCATTTTAGTTGCCCTCCTCTGGACTGCCTCTATCCTGTCTATGTCCTTGCAGCGATGGGGTCTCCAGAACTGGAAACAGTATTCCAGATGGGGTCTCACCAACTGTCTGTACAGAGGGATAACAACTTCCTGTTTTCTGCTCCTGATGCCTCTCCCTATACATCCCAGTATACCCCCGGCCCTCCCTACTGCCTTCTCACATTGCTTGCTAACCTTAAGGTCATCTGATATGATTACCCCAGGTCCCTTTCCTGTTTTGTTGTTGTTACTACCTCCCACCCATTGTGTATTCTTCCCTGGGTTCTTGTTTCCCAGGTGCATTATTTTGCACTTTTTTGCACTGAATCCTAGCTGCCATACGTCTGACCATTCCTCCAACCTTTTCAAGTCCCTTTTCATCCTTTCCACACCTCCTTGTGTATCAACCCTGTTGCAGATCTTTGTGTCATCTGCAAAAAGGCATACTTTTCCTTCCAGTCCCTCTGCAATGTCACTGATGAAGACATTAAAAAGGACTGGACCCAATACTGAATCCTGCGGTACCCCACTAGTAACCACCTTTTCTTCAGAGTGGACTCCATTTACAATTACCTTCTGTGTCCTGTTGTCCAGCCAATGTTTTACCCAGGCTACCACCCTGGGACCCACTCCCAGGCTGGTTAATTTGACTATCAATCTTTTGTGTGGGACTGTGTCAAATGCCTTGCTAAAGTCTAGGTAGGCCATGTCCACAGCCCCCTCCTGGTCTACTACTTTGGTCACCCAGTCAAAGAAATCTATTAGATTGTCTGACATGACCTTCCGCTGTGAACCCATGCTGCCTTGGATCCTGTGCTCCACTGACCTCTAGGTACTCAACTATTCTTTCCTTCAGAAGTGACTCCATCACTTTCCCTACCACAGAGGTCAGACTGACAGGTCTGTAGTTTCCTGCCTCTGTCTTGGTTCCACTATTGTGAAGGGGAATCACATCCGCCTTCCTCCAGTCCTCGGGTACCACACCATCCTCCCATGATTTATTAAAAAAGAGTAGCCAGTGGTTTCACTAGTTCCTTCCTTAATTCTTTTAGAATTCTGGGGTGAATTCCATCAGGACCCATTTCTTTGTCCACCTTCAGTTTTAGGAGTTCTTGCAGAACCCTTTCTTCTGTGAAAGGACTGGGATCGACCCCCCTATCAGGAGTGCTTCTATTAATTGGATTAGGCACTTCCCCCTCCTCTTTTGTGAATACTGAGCAGAAATATTTGTTCAGTCTTCCTGCTTTTTCACTGTCCCCCTCTGCCCACCCACTGTTCATTCTATTCAGCCTCACTATCCCTCCCTTTGTCTTTCTACGCTCGCTGATGTACCTATAAAAGGTTTTATCCCCCCTTCTTAACTGAGTTGGCTATCTTTTCCTCAGTTTGGGCCTTTGCTATTCTGACTTCCCTCCCTGCTTCTTTCTGCCTTAACTGGTACAGCTCTCTGTCCTACTAAACCTCGTTTTGGCAAAAATTTATTACGAGCGCACTGGAAATACGGCGGATGGGGCCTCCCATGGATAGAGGACTATAAAGTAGCATATCAAACTACACAGACCTTGAAATAGTTTAATCCACATTCTGTAGAGTCGCCCCAATGGCTAATAATTGAACAAGGCCTTAGTGGCTCCCCGGTTGCAGCTACGCTACTGTGGCCTGGATCCCCTAAGGAACTGTTGTCGCATCCCACCATAGGTTCTTCTATTCAGCACTGGCGAACCCTTCATAAAAAATTTAATGTGTCAGCCCTTCCCATACTATATACTCCCCTGTGGTCTAACCCTAATGTTTCCATAGAGAATAATTCTGTGGTATGGCCTACTTGGCAGGGGAAAGGGATTTTATTTGTAAAGGACTTATTAGTTAAGGGATCTTTGGTGGTAGACTCATTTCAACAACTCCAAAACAAATGGAAATTACTAAGTTCTGAATTTTAGAGGTATTTACAGATCAGAGATGCCCTGAAACAAAAATTACAACAATCAGATACTTCTAAAGACCTTTCACCACCAGTGGTCTCGTGCCTCGCTCTACAAAAGGGAACAGCAGGTGCAATATATGCCCTATTTAGAGATACTTTGCCTAACTCAAATCAATCTTCAAGGTATAAGTGGGAGAAGGCCTTAAAAAGGCCACTGACCGAAACACAGTGGAATCAATGTTGGAGAGTAGGGCATAAAGTGTTTTCGGATGCTAGAAGTAGATTGATTCATAATAAAATAATGCACTCTTGGTATAGAGCTCCTGTAATGCTAAAAAAAATGAAAGTGCTCCCTCATGATAAATGCTGGAGATGCCTTGCACATGAAGGAGACCTCTATCACATTCTCTGGCTCTGCCACCTGATCACAGGCGTTTGGAAAGCTGCTCCTAATGCTGCAAACCTAGTCCTGCAATGTAATATCCCTTTTAGTCCCTCCCTTATGCTGTTGGGTCTTAAATCTGAAGCCCCCACTCTCAACTCCCATGCATTTAGATGGTTGATGCTCCTCAGCATGCAAGTGAAGCGTTCTATTCTTAAAAACTGGAGATCCTCTATTATGCCTAACATAACAGATATTCTTTCCGCCCTTACATATATTTCTGAATTAGATAGACGCTCCCACCTGATGACAGGGCATATGCCTCTTTTCCATTGTTGCTGGGCTCCATACATGGCATATCTGGCCTCCAGAGCAGGTGTTGGCTGACTTGGTGTAGTATGGCATTACACAGCTCTATTTTCCAATAAGACGTATAGTGAATTGAGACCATACAATGCAGCCTTTTCTTTGCTCCCCACTACTGTCAGCATGCGCTTTGTATCACTTACTTAATGTGGAAGGACACTGTAAATAGTTGTTATTGTTACTACATACTGCTATAGTTAGGCTTTTTGTACATTCTCCTTATATTTTATGTTTAATATATAGGAGGCATGGCTGGGAGGAGTACGTTGTATCCTGCTGCATCAGGAATAGTTTTAATTACCCTTAGTTACTTTGTGGCACCATACCTTTTTAATTTTCAGATGATCCCCTAGATTCGGCCATAAGAAGGTACGGCTACTGTAATACATGAAGCCTTGTCTTACTCTGCAGTAATACCTCCTCGTGGCTCCGGATCCACTGACAAGAACCAAGGTAAGTGGCCTTAGACATAATAGGTCTTTACACTCTTCCCTTAGAACTACAATATAATTTAAATTATTCCACAGATGCAACAATATGCTGTTATGTTGCCTAAAGCAGAGATTAATGCTGTCTGTATGTTTTGTGTGTTTTTTCTGTTAACGAAATAATAAAAAACTTTTAACGAAAAAAAAAAGGGATCAACTCAGTGCAAACCAGGAATCTCTTCCAGGAAACAGGGCTGCAGGTACTAGTGGACACGCAACATGCACCTGGTTGGAGGTAAATTCAAAACAAATGTTAGGAAGTACTTTTTTCATGGAGAGGGTGGTGGACCCTTGGAACAGATGGCCACTGGAGGTGGTGGCAGCCAAGATGGTCAGTGAATTCAAACAGGCATGGGATAGACAGTATAGTCACCATAGCAAGACAAATTGATCGTGGAAGGTAGAAAACCCAGGCAGACTAAATGGCCCACATGGTCTCCTTCTGCCAGCAAATTCTTATGCTCTTATGTTCAGTCTCTTTTATGGCCAATGCAGCCTCCAGGGATTTCTGCTCCTGTTCATATTTGAGCTTATGAGTCACTGCAAACCCCTATGAGCCACCTCAGGGTAGACTTAAAAGCTCCCCACAAAGTAAACTTAGTATTCTCCCCATTATCATTAACTTCAAAGAAGGCAGAAACCTCTTGCTTCAATCATGACAGGAAGTCTGGATCCTGCAGAAGAAGGGGGTCAACCTTCCAGGAGGCAGATTTTGGAGCCAGAGGGCTCCAGTCCACCAGCAGCTCCACTGGGGTATGGTCAGAGCAGTAAGCTGGGGCAATGCAGGATGATGGCGCCATTGGGGGGGGTCAGTGCAGACGTAAGTGACATATTGTTTCTGCTGGATGTGGAATGAGTAGCCAAGAAGTACGAGTAATCCAGAACAGTGGGATTCTGCAGGTGTCAGATGTCAGTTAAGAAGAGGGTAGCCATTAAGTCCTGACACACCACCTCAGTTTTGTGGTTGTGTTTGGCATTCCCCAAACTCCTGTCATGGTAGACATCCAGGGTAAGGTTAAAGTCTTCCCCCAGGAATAGGGGGATGCCAGGGCCAGGAGCTGTAGGAGTGAGTGCTGGAGGGAGAAATAAATATCTGGGCAATAATGATTAGGCCCATAAATGTTAGCTATAAACATTGGCCCCTCTGGAGTACAAAATTTGGTCACCACCCGATGGCCTGCTTCCTACTCCGAGAACTCAGAGACCCAATGCTGCATCATGTGAACAAGGATGAAGACCCCTGCCTTGGATGTAGGGGCACAGTTGTGCTCCTCCAAGCCCACCCAGTCCTTTGAAGTTTAGGGGCTTCTCTAGAACAGAGCTTGGTCTCCTGCAGAAGCACAGCCTTAGCTTACATGCGCTAACCCTTGACAAAACCCACTTCCTCTTAAAGGGACATGATCAACTTTTGTGTCCATTTTTTAAGGTGTCTTTACTAAATGTGTCTGGAGGAAGCACTAACAATATAAACAAGCATTTGTCAATGCCGAATGTCAGCTTGCTGGCATTGGCATTGGTAGTGTAGGAGTTAGAGAGCTGCATAATAGGAATGGCAGTGAAGTACTGAACTGAAGCCAACACCACCACCACCCTGCAGAGACTGACAGGCATTGAGGTGTGCCTTTGGGTCTTCAGGCATAACGGCCATGCCATTTCACCACACCCTACCCTGCAGACACGGACAAGTGTCACGGTGTGCCTTGGGGTCTTTGGCCCTTATGCTCACCCCATTCCATCAGGAAATACAGTGAGATGGGTGCAGTATAGGAGAATGGGATGAACTTTGGGGCCAAAGAGTCCAAGGCACACCTCGATGCTTCTCACTGGCTGCAGGGTGTGGGTGGGGGTGGAATGGTATGAGCATTACAGGCAACAATCCCAAGTCACACCCCTGATGTCTGTCATTCTCTACAGGGTGGAGCGTTATGGTCAGAAACCCTAACGCCTCAGATGTTCGTTGATATTTTCACTCCAAATTTTCAACATGGGCTTTTTGTGACCCCCACCTTATGAACAGTGGCAATATCAGTTCATTAGCCAAAAGCTGATTTTGCACAGCCACTATGCCATTTAGCACCACAGGTGCGAAAACACATTTTGGACAGGATGTGAAAAATGACTGCTGTACTGTTCATGGGGAGGTGTAAAAAATGGGAATGTTGAAAATCTGCAGTGAAAATATTAAAACAAGCATTTGTCAATGCCGAATTTTGGCTTGCTGGCATTGGCATTGGTAGTGCAGGAGTTAGAGAGATGCATAATAGGAATGGCAGTGAAGTATTGAACTGATGCCAACCCACCCCCACGCTACAGAGACTGACAGGCATTGGGGTGTCCCTTTGGGTGTTGGCCATAGTGCTCATGCCATTTCACCTCTCCTTATCCTGCAGACACTGACAAGTGTTGCAGTGTGCACTGGGGTCTTCGGGCTTTACGCTCACCCCATTCCATAAGGAAATACACTGATATGGGTGCAGTATAGGACAGTGGGGTGAACTTTGGAGCCAAAGTGTCCAAGGCACTTCTTGATGATTGTCACTGGCTGCAGGGTGGGGGTGGGGGTGGAATGGCGTGAGCATTACGTCCAACAATCCCAAGTCACACCCCTGACACCTGTCAGTCTTTACAGAGCAGGGCATTACGGTTGGAAACCCTAATGTCCGAGGCATTTTCACTCCAATATTTCAACATGGACTTTTTTTGACCCTACCTCATGAACAGTGGCACTATCAGTTCGTTAGCCGGAAGGTGATTTTTGCACAGCTACTGTGCCATTTGGCGCCACAGGTGCAAAAACACATTTTGCACAGGATGTGAAAAATGACAGCTGTACTTTTCATGAGGAGGTACAAAAAAATGGCAATGTTGAAAATCTGGAGTGAAAATATGAAAAATTGGTGAAGTCATGAGCGTGCATAGAAACTGGGCAACACACGCCTGTAATGCAATTATTTTGGGGATTTTTTAACCAAATTTTCAGCATAGGCATGTTGGGACCTCTGCTCATAAACAGTGGCACTGCAATTTTGTTAATCTATCCCGAAAGTTGATTTCCTACAGTGACTGAGCCATTGTGCTCCAGATGTGCGATAGCACAGTTTGGGCAAGATGTGAAAAATGACAGCTGTACAGTTCATAAGGAGGTGTAAAAAAATGCCAGTGTTGAAAATGTGGCATGGAAATATACCAAATTTGAAAAGTTACAAGGGTGCATGGGAAATATGCGATGCACACTTGGAACACTGCCATTTTATGGCCATTTGGCACCAAATTTTCAACATAGGCATTTTAGCATCTCTGCTCATGCACAGTGTCACTGTTATTTCCTCAAAGTGTCCCAAGAAGTGATTTCACACAGCGACCATGCTATTCTGCGCTGGAAGTGCGAAAACACATTTTGGGCAGGATATGTGAAATGACGGCTGTACTGTTCATCAAGAGGTGTGGAAAAATGGCAATGGTGAAAATCCAGAGTGAAAATATCACAAATGCACGACAGTACAAGCGTGTGTGCAATCTGCCAATGCACGCTCGTAACACAGTCATTTTATGGAGTATCATCACCAAATTTTCAACATAGGCATTTTAGGACCTCTGCTCATGAACTGTGTCACTGTTATTTTCATAATCTGGCCCAAACACTGATGTCCCACAGCGACTGCATTACTGTGCGCCGGAAGTGCGGAAACACATTTCGGGCAGGATGTGGAAAATGACAGCTGTACTGTTCACAAGGAGGTGTATAAAATGACAATGCTGAAAATCCGGCGTTAAAATATTACGAATGTCTGAGTTACGAGCCTGCATAGCAACTCTTGCCAATGCAGCTGTAAAACAGGCATTTGTTGATTTTTCCACCAAATTTGAACATAGGCTTTTTGAGAGGCCACCTCATGAACACTGGTACTGTCATTTCGTTAATGGGTCGCAAAAGATGATTTCGTGCAGTGACTGCAAAATCACCTTTAGAGGCCAATTAACTCCATGACAGTGATAGAATTCATGAGGAGGGGCCCCCAAAAAACCATGTTGAAAATTTGGTGCCAGAATTCCAATAAATGCCCGAGATACACAGCAAAGTTAAAAAAAAACCCTATTCATTCAATTATACAGCTTACCGGCATTTCCTCAGTTCATGGTGAGCTTTGAATAGTGCAGACGTGTTCCCAGTCCACCAAAGATCATCGCGCCGGAGTCCGGAGGTAAGTATGGGGTAAGGGGGGGTGTTGGGAGGCAGGGTGCGCAGTGGGTGGGCGCAGATGGGGAGGAGGCCACTGAGACCGCGAGGGGCCGTTCTTTTCTTTCAGAGACTTTTTTTTTTAAGGAGGATGACACAGGACATTTTCCACACTGGGGTGGGCTCCCAGCGTGGCATCGGGAAGACTGCTTGGGGAGGCTGGAGCCTATGAGGGATTGGGCACCCTCGTCGGCATGCAATGACAGCCGGGGGAGGCAAGAGCCGAGGGAGATTGGGCACCCCCCTCAGCATATAAGAAATGCAGGGGGGAGCTGATTTATGCCGACAGGGAGTGGGCTGTCGGCCTGCCAAATGAAAGCAGGGGAGGCAAGAACCGAGGGGTATTGGGCACCCCCCTTGGCATATAGGAAATGGGGGGTGATGCTGTATGCCAATGGGGAGTGGGCTCCTCCATCGGCAAATGTCTGCAGCCACAGAAAGCCGGCTGGGGGATTGGGCACCCCCAAAGTTGGCCGTTGGGTGGCCGCCCACCATGCTGCTAATGTGGCAGCACACAGGAAGGGTCCGCTGCATCTCACGAGCTTTGCTCAGATTGCAGCGAACCTTTCCTTAGATGTGCTAGTCACATTAGTATGCATGGTGTGGCATGGGCAGGCAGGCTGATTGGGGAATGAGGGACGCACCTACTGATGTGTGCCCTGCATTTGCCCAACAGCGGCCTCACCTCAAAATCTGCACTCTCCCAAGATGTTGACTTGCGCGCAAGCGCGGCAAGACAACATAAAAACTGGTGAAGTCACGAGCATGCATATAAACTGTGGATCGCACAACCATAATGTAATTAGTTTGGGGATTTTTTACAGCATATTGCCAACACAGGCCTTTTAGGACCTCCGCTCATGAACAGTGTCACTGTGATTTTCTTAATCTGTCCCGAACAGTGATTTCCCAAGCGACCACGCATTTCTGTGCTGGAAGTAGAAAAACACATTTCGGCCATGGTGTGAAACATGACAGCTGTACTGTTCATACGGAAGTGTGGAAAAATGCCAGTGGTGAAAATCTGGACTGAAAATATTACAAATTCATGAACTTACAAGGATGCGTGGAAACTGCACAATGCTCGCTCGTAACACAGTCATTTTCTGGACTTTTGTCACAAAATTTTTAACATAGCCATTTTAAGACTTCTGCCCATGAATGGTGTCACTGTGATTTTCTTAATCTGTCCCGAACATTGATTTCGCACACCGACTGCGCCATTGTGCGCTACATGAGCCGAAACACATTTTGGGTGAGATGTGAAAAATGACATCTGTACTGCTCATAAGGAGGTATGATAAAATGGCAATGTTGAAAATCTGGAGTGAAAATATAAAAAATTCATGAACTTACGAGTGTGCGTAGGAACTGCGCAACACATGCTCGTAAAACAGTAATTTTGGGGAATGTGTTCACCAGATCTTCAATACAGGGTTTTTGGGGCCTACCTCATGAACTGTGACACTATCGTTTTGTGAATTAGTCCTGAAAGGTGGTTCTGCGCAGTGACCGCGAAATTACCTTTCAGGACCGAATAACAAAATGACAGTGCCAGAATTCATGAGGCGGGGTTCCAAGAACCCCATGTTGAAAATTTGGTGACAAATTTCCCCAAAATGCCTGAGATATGCATCAAAGTTGAAAAAAACCTATTTATTCCTTTATACAGCTTACCGGCATTTCCTCAGTTCATGGTCGGCTTTGAAGAGTGCAGGCGTGTCCCTGTCCACGAAGATCATCGCTGGACTCCAGAGGAAAGTATGAGTGAGGTGGGGGTGTGGGGGCAGGTGCAGAGGGTGGGCGTGGGTGGGGCAAGGGGTCAAGATAGTGAGCAAGGGACCGCTTTTTCTTACAGGGCATTTTTTTTTAAAGGACGACACGGGACTTTTGTCACACTGATGTATGCTCCCAGCATGGCAGCTGGAAGGCTGTTTGGGGGCAGTGGAGCCGACGGGGATTGGGCACCCCATCAGCCATACAGACTGTTGCCATGCTGGGGTGGGCTCAGTGTGGCACCTGGAAGTCTGTTGGGAGGAATACAGTGGAGCCGACAGGATTGGGCACCCCAGCGTATACGGACTGTTGCCATGCTGGGTTGGGCTCCCAGCATGGCACCTGAACTCTGTTGGGGAGGCCGGAGCCGATGGGATATTGGCACCCCGTCGCCATACTTCTGCATGTGGGGAGCGCATGGAGCATACTGGGGTGGGCTCCCATCATGCTACTTGTTGCAGGGGGATGGAGCTATCTATGACAGCTGTTTCAGTGCAGTGCCAATGTGTAGGCACTTTGTATACACCGGATGGCAGTATGCAAAGTGCCTACACATTACCGCCACTGATTGCAGCATTTTTTTGCTTTCTGCTGTACGCCACTGCATCTGAATGACTGTCATAGGCAGTTCCTACATTCATTGGAGCGGTGCGGCCATGCCTGCAAAAGGCAGCGGGGCATTGGAAGTGGGGGAGGCACACCTATGAATTCTTGTATGGTGGCACTATGTTTCTTGCACATGTGTGCAAACAAACACAAAAACATAGATGGCAAGAGATTTGAACATTAGTGCACTGTGTAAGATATTTCTTATTTTTGTAAAAACTATATTCTGGATGTCCCGATGAAATGTCCATGGTGCATGTCCACGAGCTAGAATGGTGCTGAACTGCTGGTAAACTCATTCATGAATGAGTTAGTTGTTTTGTGTTATATACTGTATTTATTTATTTTATTTATTTATTTAAAAAGTTGATAATCAGGAAAGGCACACTGAGCCAGGGCTCATTTCCAGGTGCGACCCAGGGAAGACATAAAGGGAGAAATATGTTACAAGTGCAATGCAATATACATTAATACAAGTCAAAAGTCAGCAAATTTAAAATACAAGGCAGTTTGTACACTCTGAGGAAATAGGAAGAGTCATGGACAGAAACAAGGTACATTACTGTAGCAGCCATGGGTAAAGTAAATAAAACAATATGAACCTAGCAGTAACGTATTAGGCTGTAGTGTAAATGAGTGTACAAGGAGGTAGTGGCAGGGGTGAAAATGCAGTCATATATTAGTAAAATGGTGCATCTCATACCGTACATGACGTGGATCTCAGCAAAGATATTCCCCTTCAAAAATGAGTGCTGAAACCAATTTTATTTTTTGTATAAAAGTCGAAGCCATGACTCTGGGCATGTGTATTAAAGTTGTCACTAATATGTATGCTTGGAGCCATGGCATAAACCTTATATTATACAAAATAAAACAGGTTAGAGAGCTCATTTTTGAAGGGGAAATATCTTTGTAGTGATCCATGACATGAACGGTAAGAGATGCAACATTTTACTGCTACATGACACAAAATAACTAACTCATTCATGAACGAGTTTACCAGCAGCTCGGTGCCATTCTAATTTATGAGCATGCGCCACAGACATTTTAGTCAGGATGGTCAAAATACAGTTTTTACAAATATATATATATATATATATATATATATATATATATATATATATCTTGCACTAGTGTGCAAATTGCTTGCCATGTTTGCTTCTATGTTTTTCAGGACTGCTTATTTTCATACAGAAGCTCTGGTAGGGTGTGTTGGTGCTACTTATTTTTAAAGGGAAATGTCCACGTCAGATTGGGCCCCACCTCTGTGAGAAGCTGGGCCTGATTAGCAGATTCATAAATGCTACAATTTTTTACACTTACTGTGCCATATTTAATTTTAAATTTTATCTGGTTGATCCTGCACCCTCCCTGCCAGCATTTTCCAAGTAAGAGCCCTCCCCAGTGGGCCCACAGACAACCACGGCTGTCCCCAGTATGACGTGTCCTACGGGGAGCAGCCAGGGTGTGTCCATGGGATTACTATAGTGTTGTGCATTGAAATAGCTCCAGTTTGGAGCCTATATTTCTCCGTGATATACCGAGAGCAGGTACTGACTTCCAGGGTGTCTGTCAGTCTGTACCTGGTCTCGGTAAAGCACGGATTCACGTAGGCTCCAAACTGGAGCTATTTGAAGGTACAGCAATATAGTAATCTGTAAGGGGTGGCAGGCTGGAGGTGCGGGAAGGAGGATAAAGAAATAAAGCAAAAAAAATCTGTGACACCCAACAATATATGCATGTCAGGACAGCACCTGGTGTGGAACTAGATAGGCAGTATACGAGGTGCCAGTACACCTGTGGGCACCCTAAGAGCAGGATAATCAAATATCTTCAAGGCTCAGGTGCCTGTGGGTGGGTGGGGGTTACAATAACAAGAAAAATAAAAATGAGTAAATAACAATAGAACATAGGTTATAGCTATTCAGCAGCATAACCTAGGACAAAAACAATGCCTGCACATTAGGAAATAGCACATTAACATCAGTATGAACAAATTATCATGCCCAGCTTTGCAGGTTGCAACCCAGCCACTCCCCTTGGGAGGGACACTAGAACAGGGAAAGGGTGAAAGGAGAGCAAGGAGGGAAGGCTGATACCAGGTCCAAGGAGGCAGCATTGTAGGCACAACCAGAGAAGATACGAAAAGAAGCATGAAGCAGGTCCCAGTCTCTATGGCAACATCAGGAAGAGCTAAAATGATCTGTTCTACAGGTGATACCATGCTGGAACCACAGTTGTTAGTGCCCTTACTCAATCGAGATATGAGGCAGCTGGATCTGGCAGTGATGGGGGGGCATCCATAGTGCACCATGGAGGCCTGCATTACAATTGTTCACCCCTTGTTCCCACTGGCTGACTTCAAACCAACGTCTCTGTGAGGGAGGGGGTTGCAGAAGCTTACCAAACATGTGAGTAGCGCACCAGTCTTCAGTACCACTGAATCAATAACACCACTTCACCGCCCATCATCACCTGCCCAGGCCAGCGGCAAACCCCAAGTGCAGCAGCAACTATGAAGTCAGAAGGTAATCAGTAGCACCCTAGTTATGGAATGACGGGATGTGCTCAATAACCTAAAATGAGGGGGAATGCAAAGGGCCAGGATTAGCAAGGGCTGAAAAGCCCCCAAAGAATGAAACCACCCCAACACTGGCCAGGGGCCCCAAAGAAGAGAGATACAGCAGAATTGGCCCACGTGGCAGAGGGAGAAAACTCGGAGGCAAAGTCTGGTGCCACATGTGAGGAAAATGCCCAGCACCATGCATTGTATACTGAGGTCTACCCCACTGCCCTCCAAAAAGACTGCACTAGGCAGCTGGCACTGTAGTAGCCAGGGGGAAGGGTACAAGGTGCAACCTGCATTATAACAGTAAGACATGCCTCAGCCCCCAGTCAGAATGGCAGGGACACCAGTGGATTACCTAATGAATCAAGACCTGTACAACAGAAACACAGCAGGATTAACACTTGGGAGTCCAAAAGATATTGCAGCTTGAACCAGCACCTTGTCACAAGGTCCATAGAAAGTCATCTACAATAAAATGGCATAATCTGACCTGAGAACTCTCAAGAAACTGGGAGACAGGAGTAAATAAACACAGAAAGTCCAAGAGTGATGTGCAGAACTGGTGGAGCCAGACAAGAGGGATGGTTATCAACCAGAACAGCAGGCCAGAGAACTGCAGGGTGAAGAATACAACAGGAGAGGAGTCCTGAAGCCAAGCGGAGAAAGCTGGTCCTCCAGTAACAGTCATGACCCAATATCAGTCATGTATCACAAAATGGTAGAGCAGAGAAATGGAATGCCCATGAGCCACAGGCAGATAGCGCACATAGGAAGGCCTCAGCCAATCTGTTCTCCCCCCCAGGCTGCACCACAAAGGAGCGATGGAAGACAAGGTTCAAATGGTGAGTCAGTATCAGCCAGTGATAGGGGAGTAGAACCACAGAAGTGGTCAAGGAGAGGCTGGGTTAATCAAAGCTCAGAACCAAAAACAGTATCTACAGTGTCTACCTCAGCTTCAGGGCTTCAGCAGGGATTACTGCTCTTTCAGCACCACTGGGGTAGTTGGAAGTGGCAGGTACAATGGTGGCTGCTCAGCCTCAGTTCTGGTGTATGCAGATGCAGACTGCAGTTGCATGGAAAGAGTGAGATCTGGAGGCACAGTCTAAGCAGGAATCACTGGAGGCACAGATTCTGGCACAGCCGAGAGCCCAGCAGGTTCTAATGGCTGGAATCTATTATAGGTTGAAAGAAGAGGGAAATCCACCATACTGTGGGAAGAGGGCGAAGAAATGGAGGCACTGTCCCAAGGGCTTTGCTGATCAGCATGTCTCACATCATAAAGGCGTACCTTAGCCTTGCAATGTTTATGCCCTCTCTCTCTTCTCTGTTCGTTCCACTAGCCCCCATCTCCAGAGGCTGGAGAGCTGCAGGCTCATGGCCCTTCCAGTGGTGCAAAAGTATCCATGAGTGTGTCCATGGGCCAAACTGAGTGTCCCTCAAATGGAAATGTGGGAAAACAGTAATCAGGCCGAGACACTGGATAAAGTCCTCAGCCACCTCAGGAGACTCAAACTGGTACATGGCCCCATTCACATGAATATGAAGCTGAGCAAGATAACAAAGGGCAGTCCTGGCACCCAAATGGCAAAGCTTCCACCTATCAACTGTGTAGGCACTGAGGTGTTGTGACAGCTCCATTGAAAAGTCCTGAAAAAAGGACAGCTGGTGGTCTGCAGAGGGTCTCTCTCCCGAGCCAACCACAAGATATTTTCCTTCACTGGATAATGGAGGAGTTTCAGCAGTATGGGCCTGGGCTTATCACCTGGCTTAGGACATGGGACTAGTGAATAGTTGGCCCTTTCTGTTTCCAAGGGCAGACAATTAGGAACATTCAGTTCAGCAGGGATCAGCTTCTGCAAGAAGGAAATCAGGTCAGGATCCTCAGTCCTTTCAGGCAGCCCCACGATCTAGAGGTTTTTCCTCCACACCCAATTCTATAGGTCATCAACTTTAGCAAGGAGGCATGTAATGGTCTGGTCCTGTTCTCATAGGCTTGCACACATAAACTCCTCCCACTCTCCCAGGTGCTTGAAGTGGTCTTCGGCACTCTCCAGCCACTGCCCCAGGGCACAGAGCTCTTTGTTGGTCTGCACAGCAATAGCCTTGATGAGTGTGGTGTCCTGGAGGATGCACTGATGTATGGAGGTAATGGCAATCACAGCCATCTGAGCTGGTGGAGAAGTAGCCATGTTCAGAGAAGTGGCAGTGGAAGAGCAATGGCTGTGATATCTGTGCAACTGTCTCACAGCAGATGACTTTCACTTTCAGCATCAGGTTGCAGGATGGAGGCAGCAGACAAGGGTGCCATTTAAAATCAAAGTACAGCACTTACCAAGAAAAATGAAAACACTGCCATGTGCCAGAAAGCACTGTGAACCAGGTATGGAATCATGCAGTGCTGTAGAGATGAGTGGATGAACCGCAACTTTCTCCTTGGCTGAGCCCTGTTCTGAAACTATGTTGTCATTTTGTTGGGTCCAGGACACCCCCCCCGCATGACTTGCAGTGGTGCTGATAAGGGCCATCTAAACACAAGTCGATCGACCCAGAAGATTCACAATTCTAACTGAAAAGAAAGAATGTTTGAAAATTAGAAAGGTATTTTGTCAAGATAGTTTATTGGATAGTCAAATGTATTTCTTACAAATGACCATGTATTCCAGGAATTGTAAGAATGTATTCCCTTGAGTGTAATAGAACCAACAAAATAAAATAAAGTATAAAAAAAAAGAAATAAATGAATAATCACAAGTCAAGCAGGAGGTCTCGGCAACACCAGGGTGAACCAGCGTGTGTGTCAGATGATGACCATGTAAACAGACCTTTTGATTTTATTTTAAGTTCAGAGACCTGAGGTAGAATGTGACAACTGTAAAACACACACACACACAGTATAAACAAGGATATCCTGGTTAGAAATCCAGCAGAGAGAGAGACAGGCTTACTGTTTGACCTTGGGTGAGTCACTTGGCCTCCTTGTGCTACAGCCCCCTACATCCCCCAGCTGTAAACAAGAGTTGGTTAAAGCCAACAATGCTTACATCTTGCATTTACAAGATGAGCACAGAAAGTTAAATGACTTGCTTAGGATCACAGAGTATATGGTGGTGTTTGGGTTCCAAACGTGTTCTCTAGGTGTACAGCTTCATACTCTAACGTTTCCTTCCTGGATGGCAGCCATAACAGTCATAGACACACATCCACATCTATATACAATATAATGAGAATACCATTTTATTTTGTGCCATTGTATGTATATTAGATGGCTGCCATCCATGGAGGTGATTGTAGGGTTATTGGGGGGGGGGTTGGAGAGGGGCTGTGGACATGGATACTCAGGTGATCATCCCACCAGTGCCACTTATTCACTGTGTAACCCTAAATAGGTCAATTTAACAGCCTTTGCTTATTTGGTAAATACAAAAAGTGAACAGTGTTGGCTGTAGGCAACTCTTGTTTTAATTTATTATACAATGGCAAGAAAATTTCCTGGACTCTGATTGGTCAGTGTGTGCCTGGGACATTGAAGTTATCAGAGTATATTCTCACTGTATGAAGTCCAGGCACACAAATGACCACATAACATACTAAGAAATCATGGCATGGCTATTTCATCCTCACTGTTCCCCCCTTCCCACAATGAACAGCTTCACTGAAGTACGCATGGCACACAACCCCCCCCCCGCTACACACACTCTGTCCCTCATCATCCAGACAACTCAGTACTATAACAGTAAATGTTTAACTGTAGGGGGAAAAAATAACAATTTAATTATACCAACACCTACTCCGCACTACTGGCTTCACTGCAGCTGGCTCTGTTTTAATGCAGCTCATGCTAGCTCCTTGCTGCTTAGCCATTTCCCTTGAGAACTGAATACAGTGGCTGTTCCTTAAGCTAAATAAAAAAAAAACAGAAGTGTAACAGAACCACTCATGAGATTATCCTGACCGAAAACTCAAACCACAAACTTTTATTTTTATGTTCGCTCACCCCCACCCACGGCAACACAACCTGACTCTCCCATTCCTTAGCAAAAATATCCACAGCACTTAACCGCTTGGACTCTAAATATCATGCCTCCTTGTCATATTTTCATATGTAAAGTAAAGCGGAGTGAAAAGCCCATTTCCTTCACAAGCCATCGCATCTGCTTTTGAAGAACAGAGCATGCACCATTTACTGGTCTCTGGCTTCCACAAACACCTTTAGCTCCCGATATGAACTGTTCAGGTTTGACACCATACCACAGAACTGTAATAAAAAAGTACTTCTGTAAGCTGCGGGAAGGAGTCCACATAGGGACAAATTGGGAGGGGGGCAAGAAGAAGATAAGAGAATACTGTACTACACACAAACCCAGCACCACCAGCTCAAAACCACACAGCTCCACCTACTGAACAAACAGATAAGGGATGTTTTTTATTTAAATATGCTTCCACATGGCTGTCCCAGTGGCACTGAGGGTTGAGGCACTGGACGCCACACCTTGCGCCACACCAGTGACCTAGGTTAGGGAGAGAGCATGGGCCCCAAGGGTCAACAGGGGAGGGATTTGATTGAGCACCCGCTGGGCTGCTCTCTGCTCCCAGGGGAGGGTACTAAGGATGTCCAATGCTCTGGCTGCTCCTGATGGAGACTGGGGGCACTGCAGAGTGTTGGATTGCACATTCTCAGTGTGGCACAACGCTGGTAGGGTTGCCATTTGCCATGAAGTTGGGGGCATGCACCATGCATGGGTGGGAGGAGGGCACATAAAGGGAAAAAGACCCCTCCTGCCAGATAGGCAATGGCTCCTCCAGTGCCACTGCCACACACCCAATGCTGGTTTCCCATCACTGCCCTTTCCATCTCCCCGGCGCTGTAGTCTCCCATGTCCCCAGGGAGTCGTAACGTCTTTGAAGATGATGGGAAACACAGCAGGCAGTAGAGCAGACAGGCAAGTGGGGTAGCCAGAGAGAGTTCCAAATGGGAAGGAGAGAAAAAGACTCTACAAAAAAAACAACAATGCTTCCACAGTTAAAAAATACAAGAAAAAAAATATTTTAATAACTGTTTTTTTTTCATATTCTTTACAAATGAGCCATTGTATAATAACAATAATGCACTCCAGGGTGTGGGTTGTGCTGGGATAACCTCACTTCTAGGGCATTGGATGCACTCAGCCTATAGCCTCATGCCCAACCACCCCAGGTGTGAGGTTATCCCAGTGCAAGCCACATCCTGGAGTGTATTATTGCTTAACTAAGGAACACTGTTTTGTTCCCTGAACAAACATACCTGGCAACCAAGTACAAAACTTCCATGGTGTTGAGTTACCCTGGCCTGGCCCTCTTGCAAGGCACTGTAGTACTGATGACACTGATAAGGCTTATTTACTTCTCTAGTGAGATTTTAAATCGATCTGTGACAGGCTGCTCCCAACAAGACTTGCCAGAGTCAAAGGGGAACAATGCAGGTGGATCACATCTGAGTTGCTCAAATGTTATAAACTTTAAGATAAAGCATGGAATACCTTTAAGGCCAGACATGATGATGGGCACTGTGTAAAATACAGGCAATTCAAAAACCCAGCTGTTATTCTAGCCAGAAATGCTAAGGCAGCCTACTACACAAGGAACTGGGAAACACTATAGCTCCCCAAAAACCTCTGGACAGGTATCAATACCCTCCTCAGCAAAGGTCAATTGCATCCCATGTTGCACATACTCCATAATAAGATGCTAAGATCAGATAACTCTGAAATAGCTAGTAATATAAACTTGCACTGTACCATCCTTAACCTCTCTCCATCCAAGCCACCACATCATTCTATTCAGAACGCTTCAGTCATTGAGGGCACCTATCTTAACCCCAATGAAAGTTCAGAACCCACCTTCTGTTCAAAAAAGTAAACCAGTCTCACATTACTAGTGTCCTTGGAGACCTAGAGACATCTGAAAGTACAAGTTCTGGTAGGAATTCACCTTGAGTGCTTAATATAGCTGCTAAATAGTACATACACTTATAACTATGCTCTTCAATCTCTTCCTCCATACTGAGACTATACCAGAATACTGGAAAAAATAATAGGCACCCTGCTGCACAAATCAGGACCACTTTGATCCTAACAATTATTTCCCAATCATGGTGTTATGCACATTCAACAGTATTCTTGAAAAAATAGTGCATGTGCAATTGAAGGAGGTCATTCTAGATCAGGGCATCCTCACTGATACACAATCTAGTTTTAGTCTCACCCAGTCAGCCAGCACTGCCTTGCTTAAAGTAATGAACCTGGACAAAGAACACCTTTTCAGAGCCATCTTCATTGCTCTCACTAGGGCTTTGATATTGTGAATCATGACCTTCTTCTCACAAAGCTACATGTCTTGGGTATAACTCACATGCCTCTGTCCAGGACCAAGAAGCACCTCACAATCCAGACCCAGGTCATTGAAGTTGACATAACAAGTGACCTGCCAAAAACACTTATGTTGTGTCCTTCAGTGTCCCGTCCTTTGTCTGCTTTTCTTTTTTTTTTTTTATCCTTTCCATAAATGACTTAAAACCACCTGCACAAACCCAACTGTTTATATCCAACTCTACTCAGAGCATTCAGCAATATATACCAAAGCTAAGACAGTATCCAAATTAAATAGCACTCTATGACACATTCACTGAAACTCAGACCTGGATGAATTGCAAACTGCCTGCTGTTGAATAACTCAAAATAACTAAATACATGCAATCCAGTGGAAGAAGAGTTCCACCCAACTCATTACAAGCCACAGGCTCAGCAGGACCACTATGGAATGTTCAGTATTTGGAATGCCTGAGTTTCCTGCTCAGTACTAACCTTTCAGATTAAGAGCACATTAACAAGTCTGTCAGAAATGAACCCCAAATGTTAGGGCTCCTCTATCACAACAAAAGCTGCATTAACCTCAGCACCAGAAACTGACCCTAAAGCAATCACTCTTATCATCATTGGATTACAGGACTGAAATCTACAAATCTGCTAATGCCACAGCTTTAAACAAAGTTTTGTTTGCTTACAATAGCTTGTGCAGAGTTACATTAGGCTGTGACGATAAAAAAAAAAAAATCAACTGTCTCGTGCATAGCAGCCTAGGACTTCATTCCCCTCAAAAAAGAAGGGAGCTTAAATGGGCAACCGTAGGATTGAAAAGTGTGCATGACCTTCTTCTGGCTATCAAAGCAGACAGCTAGTCAAACACATCAGAAATATAAACTGTGCTTCTAGACTAGAGATCTCTTGGACATACCAAGGACATACAAAACCTTTGGCAAAAAGACATTGCTCCAACAACTTGGAATTTGCTTCATGATAAAATAAAGCAAAAACTTAAAATCCTTCAAAAGGGCCATGTTTGATCATCTACAAATCCCATGTGACTGCTGGACCTTTCATCTGTTTGGAACCTTCCTACATCTGTATATAGAGTTGTTATATGATGTCAATCTTTGTAAGTACGATTTAACCAATACTGGATGTTCTTGTTCTCCATAACTATGTTAATGTAAAATACTAACTCTGCTGCTGCGTCAATCCCCAAGGACCCTCTTGAAGAATAGATATTGCACCTACTGTAAATGAGGCTAGTCTGATGTGAACAATTCTATATAAGTAAATAAATCAACAAATAACTAACTGAATAAGTGGGTGGGTTGGTGTATTTCAGAGCCAAACAAGTAGTAAGAGGAAAATTGTGAACAGGTGCAAAATTCGTTGCAGTTTAGAAAAGTGCTAAATATTAGGCAAACAAATAAATAGAAATGCGGACAGACATAGGTTAAAAGACTACAAATCAAACACATGCCGGTACTCACTGAGTGCTCCCGCAGCCATTGCTTGCCAGCAGCAACATGCTCAATGCGTATGCCTATCAGCTGACATTTCACCAAGAAGCTCTGAGGAATTCTTGGTGAAACATCAGCTAAATAAAGCAACTTGATACAGTGAAGGTAAGCTGTGTGCTCCTTTCTTAAGTTTATATATACAAACAGGGCACAGGTCAGTGCAGTAGTGTTTTGGAAATTGGTTTACTTCCTTCTTTTTTTTTTGCATGTGTAACAATGCCAGAAGTTACAGTTTCAAAAACGCACAGTACAGACTGTTCTTTTCTGCCATTTGACAAGCAGCAACAATTTTAGGCAGTTTATTATGGCCTATACTGTGCAGTGACCTGAGACAGGTAACATGGGTCACCGTGTTTCATACTCTGTTTCAGTTTTCGCCAGTAAGGAGCTCTCACTGTTCACATTATTTGCATGATTATTTAAGTCTAAAAACTTTGTGTCAATGTCTTGCTATTGATTGAATGTACTGATCTGTTGTCTATTTGTATTTGTAATTTATTGTGTCTAATGGTTGTATGTAAAACTTGTTGCTAATGAAAACGTGCATGTATGCTCATTCACTTACAAGAATAAAAAAATTAAAATGAAATGAAAATGCATTTTCCTGCATTTTAAGGGTACATGTACTGTATGTGCATTATATGTTACAGTATGTGTACCTGCACGTGTGGTAATCTCCCATAATGTTTTTTTTTTCCCTAGAAGGGATAACAATATTGTTTGTCTGATATTTAATTTTGTCATTAGATGTTTGTGACAAGGTTGAATAAGGCCTTGTCCCATTTGCTATGCAGAAAGAGTAAAATGAAGGATTGGTTCTTTCCTTTCCTTTTCTGTCTCCTCTGTCTGGTTCTGCAACCAAATGTTCTCATGTGACCTAGGAACTGAGCACTATGACAGTCTTGTGATTCTCTGCCTCTGGCTATCTCTCTGCCTTCACTTGTTGTTTCTGTCTTTTCTTCCCCATTGCATATCTGTGGTTATAAAAATATATGTGTGAAACTGTAAGTGATATTGGGATCCTTTAGTTTGAAAATGTATAATTACACTGTTGAAAGGAATGCAAAAGGTTATTTGGAACTCAAGGAGTTAAACTTACCATGCAGCACAAACTTTTGCAGAGCTGTCAGCAGGAGGCCAGCTTGGGACCCTGTTCTATTTGTTGCACCTTCATAGAAACCAACAAGAACATTTTGTGAGATTCAGGATGTCGCCTAAAGAAGTTCCCAGGCAAAGACTTATAAACAGAGCAACAATGCTTTTGCTAGTGTGAGGGAGAGACAGAGATTGAGAAGATTTGGAATTGAAAAGAAACCCTCAGATAAAGGACTTTGTTTTCTCTGTTTGTACTGCCTTTGTAAATAGTTAATACTAAACAATTATATATTTTTTTTATTTTACTGTTATTTGTAATAATAAAAGGTTACCTGTGAATTTTACAACTGGTCCTGGTCTTCCTATGTTTTCTGACCTGTGCCTCGATGACAGATGGTGTCAGCCTAAATGGGATTTACACCATGCATACTCTAAGCCAGGAGTTTTATGCATGGGTACTAGACCTGGTACCAGGGAAGCATAGAAGAAAGATATGAATTCTGCAGCAGCAAGTCTGGCAGTGGCTACCAGACAAATGGCAGCCACACTAGCAGAGACTGAAGTTCAGGCTGAGACTGTACAGATAGCACCAGTGATGAAAAAAGAAGAACAGGCAGTGAAAGCCTAACTGACTTTTTTAAATGGTGACCTATACAACAAAAAGAGATGGAGAAACAGAGAAGAAAGGAGATGCAGCAGAGAGAAAAAGAGATTCGATGCTTAGAGGCCCAGAGAAAAGAAGAGATGCAGTGACAGAAGCAGCAATGGCTGGATGCCTCTCAAGCTATCAAAGCTAGAGGATTTGGCACCAGTACAGTACAGCAACAAAACACAAACAACTTAAAAGGCATTAATCTTACAAAGTTGTGTCCCTCAGATGATACTGAAGCACATCTGACAGTTTTTGAAAGGGTTGCCACAGCCGCCAATGGCCAAAACATCAATGGGCAATCAGGCTGGTACCTTACCCGACAGGTAAAGTCCAACTTGCCTACAGCAGTATGGACATTACACAGTCAGAACACTATGGCCTGCTGAAAAGAGAAATCCTGAAAAGGTATGACATCTCAGGAGAGACCTACAGGCAAAGATTCTGGTCTCTGAGGTACAACTCAGTTGACAATCCTCAAGAAGCCTTCACCTGACTCAGAGAACTCGTTATGAAATGACTCCAACCAGAGGGCAAAACAGTCCCACAGATCATCGACACACATGCAATGGAGCACTTCATCAACATTCTGCCTACAGATATGCAGCTTAGGTAAATGAACACCATCCATAAAGTTGGGAAAAAGACCATTTCTTTGTTTGAAGACTATCAGATGGCCAGACAAATGCCATAGCAGTTAGATAACAGCCAAGCACCGGTAAGACCCTGTTTTTTCCGATTTAACTACAAGTCTGATAAGAACTCTGGTGGGAGTAACAAATCTGAACCCAAAGACTGTATTTGCTGTAACTGTAACAAGCCAGGCCATATTGCAAGAAACTGCCATAAATTTAAGGAGGGTAACACTGGATCAGATTTGTCCTTAGCAAATTGGGGCAAGTACTTAACAGATGTCAAGGTGAGAGATAAGACAGTAAAGGGACGCATTGATTCAGAAAGTAGACAGACCCTTGTGCATGTTGAAGTCCTGGGAAAACACGGTGCAAAAAGACCAGGTAATGGTGTCATTTGCATCCACGGGGGACACTCAATACTATCCCACCACACAAGTGACTCTGACTATTAAGGGTGTATCGCACCAAATGAAAGTGGGGGTAGTACCAAAGTTACCTGTACCTGTGATTATTGAAAATTACTTTCCAGGATTTAGTGAGTTAATCAGAGATGGAGTAAATCCTGATGTTTCAGCAACCGTGATTACAAGAGCACATACAAAGAAAATGTTGGATAGTGGGGATGCTTTTCCTTTTGGTGATTTTGATTCTGACTTGTTTGAGCATAGCTCCAAGACCTGGAAGTCTAGGAAAGAAAGGAGATGCCTGAAGAAACATTGGCAAGAAAAGACTAATGGACATATGGGAATAATATATGAAAATGCTGTAACTAAACTGATAACAGATTGTGATTTAGTTTCAGTGCAAGCAAACAATGTTTCTCTCCAGGGTTATTTAAAACAGCTGTGGGTGGAACCAAAACATGGTGAACCAATGTTTTAAGAAATGTAATGGGTTACTATACAGAGTTTGGGTTAAACCTCAGACACAGGAACAGACAGAACAATTGGTTATACCACAAAAGTATAGATCTGAATTACTACAGATAGCACATGATAGTCCTATGGCTGGTCACTCTGGATCGCACCCTTGCCAGGTTGCTGTATGGATTTTTCTTGCCTGGAATTTATGAAGATGTTGCTTTCATTGCAGTTCCTATGTT
The DNA here is from genome assembly GCA_016271365.2 of Neoceratodus forsteri. Classification (NCBI taxonomy): domain Eukaryota; kingdom Metazoa; phylum Chordata; order Ceratodontiformes; family Ceratodontidae; genus Neoceratodus; species Neoceratodus forsteri. Next base: position 1,677,932,438 of record CM057449.1, read on the forward strand.
GAGTGTCAGAAAGTAGCCCCAGTGATTTAAAAAGCCAAGGTGCCACTAGTGCCCCTATCCTTGATAGATGTGCCTTTTGAGAGAATGCAATGGATGTGGTTGGCTCCTTAGACAAAAGTAAAACGGGTAATCAATTCATTTTAGGAGTATGTAACTATGCTACTCAATATCAAGAGGCAATTCCTATGTGTATTGTAACAGCTCCAAAAGTGGCAGCAGAGCTTGGCCAAAATTTTCAACAGAGTGGCATACCTAAAGAGATTACTAGTGATCAGGGTAGTAATTCTAGTGCTGTATTACTGAAGGAGCTGTACCGACTACTAGGTATCACTGCCAAGAACCTCCGCTTATCATCCTCAGACAGATGGTCTTGTTGAGCATTTCAATCAAACCTTTAAACGCATGTTAAAAGGGTTTGTGAAAGGGCAAGGTAAAGACTGGGACCAATACTTGTCTTACCTGCTTTTTGCTTACAGAGAAGTACCACACGCCTCAACAGGTTTTTCACCATTTGAAATGCTGTATGAAGACAACCTAGATGGCCACTAGATGTAGTAAAAGAAACATGGGAAGATAACCCCAGTCAGAAAAAATCCCTTATATCTTATATGTGTGCCCTGAGAAAGAAACTAGCAAAATATGTTGAAATTGCCCATAGTAATCAGGAAGATACCCACGTATTATGACCATGGGGTAAAAAAAATTCTTTGAGCCAGTTGAAAACGTCTTGCTACTGTTACCCACTACAGAAAATAAATTGTTAATGAAGTGGCAAGGGCCTTATAAAGTGCTTAGATGTACTGGCACAGTTAAATGTGAAATTGAGACCCCCTTAGGAAAAATCCTACCAAGATATATTGTGCTAACCTCCTGAAGAAATGGGTTGAAAAGACACCAAAGACTACCTTGTTAGTTTTAATTGTGACAGAGAATGCTTGCCCTGTCAGACAAAATACATACAGATTGCCAGAGCGGTTAAGAGCTGATATGGTTAAGGAAATACAAAAAATGAAGGAACTGGGTAACATAGAAGAGTCAAGAAGTGTTTGGTCATCACCAAAGGTAATTGTTAACAAAAAAGAAGGGGGTGTAAGAATCTGCCTTGATTTTAGGAAACTTAATCAAGTATCAGAATTCCACAGTTACCCTATGCCCAGGATAGATAATGTGGTGAACAGATTGGGAAATGTCAAGTACATCAGTACTCTCAATCTCACCAAGGGTTACTGGCAAATTCCCTTAGCTAAAGAACCCAGAGACAAAACTGCATTTGCCACCCCTATTGGATTCTATCAATTCACCGCTATGCCATTTGGATTACATGGCACACCTGCTACATTCCAGCAGTTCATGGATGTAATTTTATCCCCTGCACACTGGTTATTGTGCAGTGTACCTGGATGATGTTGTGGTGTACAGTCCAGACTGGAAAAGCCACCTGGAACACCTATAAGCAGTTATCCAATCCATCAAAATAGCAGGTCTGACAATTAATCCTACCAAAGGTGTATTGGGCATGCAGGAAACCAAATATTTGGGCTATGTTTAGGGAAAATGAGACATTAAGCCAGAGATTTCCAAGATCAAAGCTGTAGCTAACAGCCTTGTACCTAAAACAAAGAAACAAGTCAGCTCATTTTTAGGGCTGGCTGGTTATTATCAGAGATTTGTTCCCAACTTTGCTCATTTAGCTACTCCCCTCACAGAACTCACAAAGAAACAATTCCTGAATAATGTGAAATGGAATCAAACATGTGATGAAGCTTTTTGAGCCCTGTCCCATTTGTTATGCAGAATGAGTTAAATGCAAGGATCTGTTCTATTCTCTCCTTTTCTGTCTCATCTATCTGGTTATGCAACCAAATGTTCTCATGAGACCTAGGAGCTGATCACTCTGACAGTCTCTCGCATCTGTCAGTATCTCTCTGCCTTCACTTGCTGTTTCTGTCTTTTCTTCTCCCTTGCATATCTGTGGTTATAAAAATATACTTGTGAAACTATAAGTGATACTAGGATCCTTTGGTTTGAAAATGTATAAAGTTATACTGTTGAAATGAATGCAAAAGGTTACTTGTAACTCAAGGGATTAAACTTGCCATGCAGCACAAACTTTTGCAGAGCTGTTAGCAGGAGGCCAGCTTGGGACCCTGTTCTATTTGTTGAACCTGCATAGAAACTGACAATAATATTTTGTGAGAAGCAGGATGTCTCCTTAATGAGTTCCCAGGTGAAGACTTATAAAAGGATCAGCAATGCTTTTACTGGTGTGAGGGAGAGACCGAGACTGAGATTTGGAATTGTAAAGAAACCCTAAGTTGAAGGTCTTTGTTTTCTCTGTACTGCCTTTGTAAATAGTTATACTAAACAATTTTAATTTTCTATTTTACTGTTATTGGTAATAATAAAAGATTACCTGTGAATTTTGCAACTGCTCCTGGTCTTATTTTGCTTCCTGACCTGTGCCTTGATTTTATTTTTTGAAATTCAAGTTCTTTATTCAATTTTTCATTACATACATACATACATACAAAGCCATTAGCATAGTGATAAGCAAGCATACAGTTTCGGATAAGCAACATAACTACCCTAAAACCCCCTTCTTTTCCCTCCCCAACTCCCTTGTACCCCTCTCCCCTCTCACCCCCTCTCTACCCCCTGAAGTGTACCAACACTTACAAAACAAGAAGGTTAGGAGTTAGAAACCATTGAGGAGTCGATATAAAAAAAATTCCTAATGTAAACATAAAGCACATAACTTAACCCATTTTTTATCAAAAAGGGGAAGCTTATTACTGGAACTTGCAGACATACTTTCATTTCTAAGGTAAACTGTAATTTCAGTGAGCCATTCAGTATAAGAGATACACAGCTGGCCTAACCAATGTTTAAGTAAGAGTTTCTTGACTGCCATGGAAATTAAAGCCATATGGAATCTGCACTCCTTGACCTCTATGGTCTGATAAATACCTAGCAGACAGACCTCTACTGTGAACAAGTCCTCTAAGCCCAATAGGGGATCCAGCTTAGAATGAAGAGCCTGCGATAGGGGAGCTAATTTTTCACAATGCCAAGAAATGTGACCAGGTCTCACTCCAATTTGCCATACCTGGAGCAAATAGAACTGGAGAGATGCCCTATTCTAGCTAATTTAACTGGGGTATAATACATGTCATTTAGTACATTATACTGGGTAAGCCTGAGTTTATCCTGGGTATTATAAATATGTAGGTCTTTTCCAGTTTGTGACCAGTTGATGGTTAGATTGGGTAACAGGGAAGACCAAATTTTAGCCTTGGGCAAAGGTTCTGGACACTTGAAAGCTAGAAGTCTAGCATAAATCTGGGAGACACAGTGTGGCAGCAAAGCGAGGGTCCCTATTTGCATTAGTAACTTTTCCAGCTTGGATGGATGAGGGGTAGCACCTAACAGTTGCCCTACTAGGTGTCGTATCTGAAAAATCTTGAAGATGTGGAAACGAGGTATGTTATATTTTCTGAGAATGTCAGTGGAGAAAAAGAGAGATTCTTTTGAGTATAAATCTATTACTCGGACATCCCTTATTTGTGGTAACCAGCCCTGTATAATAGATGTACCTCCAATTCTAATATTAGTATTAGATATAAACGGTTGAGCCATATCCTGGGATGGAGATATTTTGAGGTATTGGGAGAAGATTTTTTAATGAGCTACCAATTACCATGTTACATAACCCAGGTGGAAGGGATTTCCCTGCAGAGAAGAAAATGGTGGGGATGTCAAGATTATGCGAGCGAAGAATCTGGTTTTCAATCTGAAGCCAACTGGGGGTATAGTCATCATTTGTTGTGGCTAACCACCTAGCTACTCTTGATAAGTGACTGCCCCAATAATACAGGAGAAAGTTAGGTAAACGCAAACCCCTGAGTTCCTTTGAGAGACTCAGCTTATGATAAGAGTGCCTAGGATGTTTATTTAACCAGATAAAGTTGGAAATTATTGAGTATAACCTCTGGAAGAATGACTGAGGAAGCCAGGTATGTATCATATTTAGAGGATAGAAGATTAGGGGAAGAATGTTAATTTTTACAATGTTAATCCTCCCCCATAAGGACAGCGGGAGTGATTCCCATCTGTGGAGGTCTTGTTGAATTGTGGCCAACAGATCCTCCAAATTTAGTTTCTTAATCTTTATGTGGACTGTGGATAGAAGAATGCCTAGATACTTAATATAGTGTGGGGACCATTTCATACCAAACCTCTCGAAGCTATACCTGTGGGTGAAGTGGTTAAGTGGAAATATTTTGGTTTTAGACTGGTTAACGGTGTAGTTGGAATATCAACTAAATTGTGCTATTGCCTGTAGGGTGCCTTCTAAAGAAGATACTGGAGACTTTAAGTGTAGGAGAATATTGTCTGCATAAACTGAGAGGGTTAACGTATGATTAAGTATGAAGATTCCCTTTATCTGTGGTGATGATTTAACACTACAAAAAAGGGGTTCCAAGTAGAGGTTAAAAAGAAAAGGTGAGTGTGGGCAACCTTGTCTGGTGCCCTTAAAGAGGGGGAACTGGGGGGGGGGAAGACCCCATTACAGTATATACAGCTGAAGGCGAAGAGTAAAGAGCTTGGAACCATTGGATGAAAAGAGGAGGGAAGCCCAATTGGGTTAAGGTTAGCCAAAGAAACTCTAAGTCCACTCTGTTGAATGCTTTTTCAGCATCTAGTGAGATGAGAGCCATAGGGGAATGAGAAGATTGAGCAACCTGAAAGATGTTACTTAGTTTCCTGAGGTGGCTGCAGAGGCATGTCCAGGTACAAAACCTACCAAACCTGTTTGGGATTTACTAATCCAGTCCATACTGACTTAATATGCCACGAGAAAATTTTAGTTAGTAGCTTGATGTCATAACTCAAAAGAGAAATGGGGATAACTACTGTAGATGGCTGAGATTGTGGTTTATCCAATTTGAAGAGAAGTACAATTGTTGCTTCTAAAAGAGATGGGTCTAGAGAATCTGCTGATAGCATATATCTGTATAGCCTGAGTAGAAGAGGGGCCAAATTAGCAGAAAATACTTTGTAGAAATTGGAAGGAAAACTATCAGGCCCGGGGGCCTTATCAGATACTAGGTCCTTGATTGCTGCTTCAATTTCAGATAAGGTCAAAAGGGATGAGATATCGGTGCACTGATGTTCTGAGAGAGAGGGTAGACCTAAGGAGTCCAGGTACGCTACAGTATCAGAGCTGTTCGGCATATTAGTTAGTTTACCATATAGGGAATGATAACAATTTTCAAAAACTTCAGTGATCTCCGGGGCCCTAATGGAGGGAATGAGCCTGGAGGTTTCCATCTTGTGCAGCCTTAAGGCTAAGAGCCTACCTGTTTTCTTCCCTTGGTCTACGTACCGGGATTTGATTTTTAAGACAGCATATTCTGCTTTTTCCCAGCATTAACTCAGCATATCTATTCCTGAGGGAGATTAAGTTGCTAAGGGAATCGGTAGAGGTATTTGAGGAAAGGGAGAGTTCTGCCAACCTGATCTGAGCCAGAAGAGAAGTGACCTCTTCCTCTTTACTCTTTTTCCCGTATGAGGCAATCTTTATTAACTCCCCTATAAGGGTACACTTGAGAGCACCCCCAAAACATATCCTCCCGCTGAACTGAACCCCTATTGTCTACCAGAAAAGATTGAATAATGGAGTGGATTTTGGAAACTATCAACTTCTCTTTTAATAATTGTGTGTTTAGCTTCCAGGCTATGTCCCTCTGAGTTAATGAATCTAGAGTTAAAAGCACCCATACTATGGAGTGATCCGATAATACAATAGGTTCCAGATCTGCTTGACTGAGGTCTGTGAGAAGAGGGAGGCTAATTAGGATATAGTCAAGTCTAGACCCGGTTTGGTGTGTTTTCGAGAAATAGGAGAAACGCCTGCTAAAGAGACTGAGAATACGCCATGGGTCACAGATACCCAGGAGATCCATGAAGTCCACTAGCACTCTTTGAGATGGGGATGGGGGTTTTGAGCTGAGTAAGATCTGTCCAGATCTTGAGTTGGGGGAATATTCCAGTCACCTCCCAAAATCAGGGGGGCTGTTAAATTTGGAGCAATTGTATTAGCTAGAACCATAAGGAAGGTAGGGTTCCCTCCCACTGGACCATATATTGAACCCAGAGTAATCTCTTTACCCTTTAAGGTGCCTTTAACTAAGATAAATCTGCCATTGGGGTCCACAGTTGTAAAGTCTGCCTGAAAATAAATTTTATGTTTAATTAACCCAGCTACCCCTCTACTTGCAGTAGAATCTCCTGCCGCAAAAACTTGTGATATCCCCTGCCTACGTAACCATTTGGCTTCAATCTCCAGCAGATGTGTTTCTTGTAGCAAAATAATTCCTGCATTAAGCAATGTACAATGTTTTAAAATCTGAAGTCGTTTAACAGGATCTCTGACTCCCCTAACATTCCAAGATGCAATTTTAATCATGGCATTCGCCATTTATATTAACTAAGATATATAATACACTTGTACTAAATAAAAAAACAAAGAGAACCTTGATGTACACTCCAGCCCCCCTTCCTTCCCAGGACTCATTGCAACCCCAGGGTCTTGGTATATAAGCACAAGCCTTCTTCTAAGTAGTCCGCCCTCTTTAACCTGTACTAAGTCAGAACCCCTGAGATGTCCATTTCTTGCAAGGTATTTAGTCTGTTCCACGCCTAGACCTAACCTCCCTTCTTCCTCCTCCCCTTCCCTTCTACCCCATCAACTATATACATAGGACCCTATCTTGATCGGATGCATCCAAAAAGGCTTGTGGGTCCTGCCCCGCCAGCTCCTGACTGTTCCCCATATAGAGCGCTTTTAATAAAAAAAGGCAAACATAAAGGCCCTCTGAGTGTAGCTTAGGTTTATACCAAAGGGCTAATCCCAAAAACCCTACCCAGAACAAAAGGATCTGAGGACACCATGAGGAGCTGGTCCCCCTATGACTGGAATGCTGAGCAGCTTGCTTCCAGGCACCTGCTTGGACCGGAGCCCCCCCCCCACCCCTGACTAAGTATCAAATTGCCAGCATTAAACCAGTCCCTAGTGAAAGATGTGTGAAACCAACACCATATCCTGAACCAACTGGACAGATTACATATTGAGGCCAGACTAATAAAATTTGCTTTCTACCTGTCCCCCCCCCGCTATCCAGTGAAACACACGCTATAACCTTGAAACAAGTAGCAGCTTCCTTCTAACCCAATAGCATTAGCTGCATTTAAGGCACACATAAAAATGAAAAGGTTGTTGTTATGTGCAGTTCATGGAGTAACAGTCCATAGGTATTCCGGTGTTGCATGATAGGCTGTGGGGACATCTGGGGGAAGAATCAATCAATCAATCAAAATCTTTATTTAGTCAGGCGAACATCATTGAGCGTAGATCATTTGCAAGATGGACCTGACTGGTCATACAAATAAGAGTACAAGTGTTTTTACAAGGACATGAAAATAGCATAACATTAGTACAATGAAATAAATAAGAGAATATACAAAATTTACATATATACAAGGCACAGTAAAAATAACTTAACCTGTAAAATGAAGGGATAATAGATATAGCAGTGATAATGAACAAATAATAGGGCTTTTGTTGGCTTTTATATGAATGTGGTAGCTGACTGGATAATAGAGGGAAACTAAACATAATGGATTACAGAAGGGGGGGTGTAGGTTGGATGGGAGACTAGGCCTTATGGAAGCAGTTGCACAACTCTGGGAATAGGGCGGTGAATAATCTTTTGAAGGATGATAAGGGTAAGAGGGTATTTAGATTCATAGATTTTTGGAGTGAGTTCCAAGTGACTGCTAGGGAATAGCTGATAGCAGCCCTCCCAAACCGGGTGCAGGTATCGGGAACCTTTAGCATGATGAGCTTACTGATCCTTAAGGTGTATGGCCTAGATGTGATTAGGGTGAAACAGTCTGTAATATAGGAGGGAAGTTTGCCTGATAAAGCTTTAAAGATCCAGATTGCAGCATTCCTTTTTCTTCTGTGTTGTAGGGATGTCCAATTAACTGCCATGTAAAGAGAGCAATGATGGGTGCTGGAGGGAAGGTCTGTGATAAATCTGATGGATCTATGATACAGGGTGTCCAGCTTATTTAAGAGGGAGAGTGAGCAATGGCAGTAGAGAAAGTCAGCATAGTCAATGAGGGATAGGAATGATGCCTGGATTAGTCTTTGTTTGGAGTCTCTGGTAAGGTAGTGTTTTATTCTGAAAAATAGGCCAAGCCTTTGTCTCAACTTTTTTAGTAGCTCTTCAATATGGACAGAGTAATCAAGCTATTGTCAATCCAGACTCCAAGATATTTGAATTTATCCACAAATTCCAGCTTCTCTCCATATAAGGTGGATAATTGTGGGTGATGAATGATGGGGTAATGGCAGAGCAATTATTTGTGGCAAAGAACATAGCTTTTGTTTTCTTGGCATTTAAGTAATTTTTTTCCAATAGGTTGTGTTGTAGGATGGAGAATTCTGACTGTAACAGTTCACAGGCTTTGATAATGAGGATTGCTGACATATAATACAGTATCATCAGCAAACAGATGAATGTTAGATTGAGAGAGGTTGACATCGATATTATTAATATAAATGGCAAGAGGATGGGGCCTAGAATAGAGCCTTACGGTACACCTCTTAGCAGTGGTTTAGAGGTGGATAGGTAATTTTCATTTTTTACCAGTTGTGACCTTCCAGACAGACAGCACCTAAACCAATTGAGTGAGAGTGAATCAAGGCCTAGAGAGCTAAGAGAGGAGATTAATGATTCATGATCCACTGTATCAAATGCTTTACTCAAATCCAGGAACACAGCACAGGTACTATTCTTCTTATCCAAGGCAGTCTGCCAATCGTTAGTGACTTTGGCTAGGGCAGAGATGGTGCTATGCATTGATCTAAATCCAGATTGTGCTGGATTTAGAGGTTGTTGGTGTCCAGATAGGCCCTTAACTGTGAATTTACTAATTTTTCAAGCATCTTGATAGTACCGGTAGATGGAAATGGGCCTATAATTGTTAAGGTCCATGGGATCACCTGATTTAAGTAGTGGAACTACTTGAGCTGTTTTTCAAATGGAGGTATGGAACCAGTAGCTAGGAAAGATTGAAGAGGTGAGTGAGGGGCAGATAAGGTGTAATGCTATTTTAAGAAAGTAGGGATCCAGGAGTCTGCACCTGCACTCTTCAAGTATCTAAATTAGATAGGAGGTCTTCTACTTCTTTCAAGGATGTTGGTTTGAAGGAAAATGTTGAAGCAGCCTTTTGTCCCACAGTGGATTGAAGGTTTAATGATGATCTCAAGAGATTTGCAGGTGAGGAGTCAAATGCTAGGCCAGCTGTGGTGAAGTGGTCGTTGAAGGTATTTAAAATTTCTTGCTTGTCAGTGATTTCTATGTCATTTAGTAGCAGTTTGGAGGGTAAGGCAGGGTAGAGTTTTGGCCTAGAATTCCCTTTATAGTACCCCAAAGTCTGGATGGATTAGTGTGGGATGCATCCAATTCAGCTCTGTAATAGGCAGCTTTGGCAATTCTTATTTGTTTTGTGCATGAATTTCTTGCTTTTCTGAATTGAAGCCAGTCTCTAGTATCCTTTGTTTTTCTTGCTTTTTTCAGAGTTTGTCTCTGGCTAACAAAGTTGATTTAAGGTCAGCAGGAACCAACGACAAGATTTTACTTTAGATCTGATACTGGTGATTGGTGCATGAATATTGAGGGCATTAGTGATAATGTCCTTTAAGATCTGAGAGCTGTTTCAACTGAGGTTGTAAGGTAAAAATCTTGCCAATATGTTGTATTGCACAAATCATGGAGATATCCTGAGATGTTGAAATTCTTTTTGACCTTTTGAGGAGAAATTTTGCAGGGTTGGATGGCTTGAATGTGATCTAATGCCAGCTATAGGACAATGATCACTTACATCACTGGGTAGCACTCCTTCATGTGAATATAAGTGAGGCTTGTTTACCAACATAATATCCAGGAGTGAGCTGTTGATAGAATTTTTTAGGTTAATCCTGGTTGGATCTTTGATTAATTGAGTGAATCCATAGGTGTCACAAAAGGTTACTAGGAGTGCAGATGCATTAGATAACCAGTTCAAATTCAAATCACCAAGGATGATGGTATCTTCAGGGCCTAGATTGAGTATTGATCCTAGGTGGGATAGGAGTTTGAGGCCTGCAGAGGGGGGCCTATAGCAGCCAATCAATTTAAATGAAGACAATTTCGGAAGGGATATTTTAATTGACAAGCATTCAAATTCCTTTGGTTCGGATGTATTGATGAGGCAGGATGCAGAGATGGTATCCTTAATGTAGATGGCTACTCACCACCCCTGGAAGGGCGATCTGATTTGAAGAGCTGATAATTGGGAAGGTTTATATCACTGTCTTTTGTTGTAGGTCTGAGCCAAGTTTCAGAGATAATCAGGAAGTCAGGTAGGGTATGTGCAACCCATGCCTGTATTAAGGAGAACTTTTTTAGGAGACTGCAGGCATTGAAGTGAAGGAAACTTAGGCCATTTATGGAGGTTAGATCAGAGGGGGATAAAAAACTTTCAGTGGGGCCAGGATTGATTTCAATAGTACCAATACAGATCAGAAGGAAGAAGATTAGTTTGAGGAGGGCACCAAATGAAAGGGATAGGGAGTGGTCAGAGCATTTCCTCCTCTTCTTGGGAACCACTGTGTAATGGGTGAGGTCCTGTTATATAGGTATGGAATTTATCACAAAATAATAGTCTGATGGACAGGCATAGTGGGTTAATATAATGCCAAAATGGATGCAAGGTAATTGAGAAATGTTGTAGAGGATAGAGAGCCTTTTGTGGGATACCCCAGGGGTTGCAGTGCAAAAATGGCGGATATAAATAAGGAATTGGTGGGTGTCCACTGGGATGGCAGGGTGGGCAGGCCATATTCACTACCTTAATCACCATGACAAGGGTATATCATAAGTGTCATATGGGATTGAGGAAGATGAGAGGCTCAGGAGCAAAAGGAAGCAAAAGTAGCATTGTGGAGGTAAGAATAGGGGTTAAGTAGAGGAAGGAATTAGCTATGGTGGATTAGAAATGGCGGGAGAAGGTGCATAAAAAGAATCAACCGAGGAGGGGAGGCGGGCAAAATTTTGCGGCTTGCCGTACCTTCTGCCTGCTTCTCCCGGCCTCCTGGTTCCCTCGGTCGGCCTGACCTGTGCCGCCGCCCGCTGGCGCTCGGCGCCCTCGGTCTCTGGATCTCAGGGCTGTGCCGGGCTGCAAGGTAGGGGACAGAGGACAAGGCAGTGAGCAAGGTACTTTATTGCAGGCAATCTGCAAAAGGTGCTAAAGATCTGAATCTGCACAACAAAAGACTGGGAGGGTATGGGGGGTTAGCCTAGCTGCCTAGCCCACACAGAACACAAAAAGGCTGTAATCACAATCTAACAAGATATCAATACAACCTCGAATCGGGCACATTAAAGAGTAAAACAGCTCTTTTTAGGTGAATTTAAGAATAAAATAAGATAACAGAAATCCCGGCCAGAATAGTGTTGCAAAGTCCAGCTAAAGTCTATGGGAAAGGCGCACCAATCGGAAGCAAGGCAGAGTCAGCGGTCGCTTTCTGAATGGTTTGCGGCTTTGCCCGTACCTTCTGCCTGCTTCTCCCGGCCTCCTGGTTCCTTCGGTCGGCTAGACGGTTACCGCCGGCCCGCTGGCGGCTCGGAGCCCCTCCGGTCTCTGGATCTCGAGGGCTGTGCCGGCTTCTGCCTGCTTCTCCCGGCCTCCTGGTTCCCTCGGTCGGCTAGACGGTCGCCGCCGGCCCGCTGGCGGCTTGGAGCCCCTCCGGTCTCTGGATCTCGAGGGCTGTGCCGGCTGCAAGGTAGGGGACGAATAAAGACCAGGACAGGGAGATGGTCCATCATGAAATCACGTCTCAAGGAACCTCCAGGGTGTTAAAGGTTCCCTTCCCAAAGGAGACTCTGAGTTCCACCGCCCCCCCCCCGCGGCCCAAACCGTGCTTTACTTGGCAAAAGGAATGCATGGCCTATCCAGACCTCCACCCAAAATTCATCCTCAGGTACCACTTCTATACTTACAGTAAGCCTCTATGAAAACAGTAAAACTAATCTACTAAGCTTTAAACAAAGGGAGGAAATCCTCAGTATTACTGCCCCAAAATTCTCTGCTGATAATGTCATCCATTTTTAAACAGTTCTGGTGGTTTGCTTGTTAGGTCAGTTGTCAGTTGTGTAGGTGAGTCAAAAATAATCCAGTTGCTAGAAAGAGAGACCTGCAGTTTAGCTGGATAAATCATCTTGGAAGGTATGCAGGCTGCGATAATTTTGCTGACCGTAGGATGGAATGTTGTGCGTTTTTGTCTTACTTCATATGGCAGATCCTGAGTTATTCTTAACTTGGTGCCCTCCCAGGTAATCGATTGTAATTCTCTGACTTTCGCAATGACATGTTGCTTTTCTATATAACTGAAGAACTTAAGGATGATTGGGCCAGGGGGTGCCCCGGGTTGTGGTTTTGGCCTGAAAGACCTGTGAGCCCTCTCGATGTGGTAGTTGGCCCTGAGCGGAGAGGGGCCCACAATTTTCAACAGAAGTTTCTGAATAAAGACTACGATGTTGGTGCCATCTTCTGTTTCTGGTAGTCCCAAAATGAGAATATTGTTCCGACAGCTTCTTCCCTCTAAGTCCTCAGTTTTTAGCTGTAGTTTTTGAACCTGCTATCTGAGAAGTACAATTTCAGGGTCAAGTCTCTCTTTCCACTTCTTCATGGAGGAGGTATGGGCCTCTGCATCTCCCATCCTCTTAGTGAGATCCACCAAGTCACCCCTTATGGACTTGATTTCAGAGGAAATCTCGGTTAAGTGTTTCCCTAAAAGGGAGTAGCTCCTGCAGGAAGCGATCCTCCATAAGAGGAATCGGGTGAGAAGGCACAGTGTTGCTTTTGCTCTCTTTTCCACTTTGGGCCTTTGTTTTTTTGATGTGTTTTGGACAAAGATTTCTTTCTCGAAAGATATGTCACATCATAATTCAGGTCACTTTTTATACTGTCAAATGATGCTGTCATACATGGTCACGATATAGTGATGTCATAATCTAATTACAGTGACTACAATAAATACATCTAGAGAAACCCTTTATAGAAAATTATATAAAAACAGACACATAATTACATGTAATACTATACAAAACCTAAAAAGTGTTGTTATTAGAAATACATTATTCTTTCTCCTTCATAGTTTGCAAATGCCAAATGGGAGACTTCTAGTTAGGATGATGTGAGTCGCCACTGCAGGAGTAGTTTCCATATCCTGCTGCTAACCTAAAACTGTAATGCAAATATGAAACATCAGTGCTGTATGAGATAACAGTAGCTTTTCAACTTTTAGATATCTATATATTGGTCGGCCTGGTGGTGCTGAGGGTTGAGGCACTGGATGCCACACCTCGTGCCACGCTGGCAACCCGGGTTCGGTGACGGACTCAGGTCATTGGGGGTCAGCTGGGGGAGAGAGAGAGATTGAGCACTCAATGGCTGCTCTCCCTCTCTGGGGAGGGTTGTAAGCTAGCCCCACCACATTTCTGCCACCTCCTGGGTGAACCTAGATATTTGCAGTGCAGTCAGGGAAGCAATTGAATGGGATGGGCAGACGTTGGCCGAGGGTCCTGAGTGGAGGCACGTCTCGGCATGCCTCCATCTCACTGGCCCTCCTCGAGCGCTGATGTTGGCAGGAGAGGGCTCAGAAAAGGGGAAAAAAAAACCTGTCCTGATCTAGGCGATGAATCCCAGGACCGGGATCCAAGGTAGGAACCGGGAACAGACTCTGATGTGCACACTGCTCACCAATGATTGAGCGGAGGTTTGGGGTACCTCCACCGCTCTGCCCAGAGGGTGTTTCAAAGGTCCTGAAGGTAAGATAGGAGAAGCGTAGCACTCTAAGAGCAGACATCACAGTACTGCTGACTGAGCTTGGTGAGGGGAGTTCAGAGAGAGAGTGATCTGGGGCAGCAGTAGGAGCATAAAGAATAAGTTAAAAAAAAGAAATAGTAAACCTCCATTTTCAGTTCTACAGCATGATTAGTCATCATATTTCCTTTCATTACTTGAGATTCATTTTTATTTGATATACAGCATTACATCATTTTGGAGGTCGTGAGGGTGGCCAAGTAGCCCTCCCTCAAACCAGAGTGTGGACTCCCCCCCCCCAGGCAATTGCACACAGCAAGCAGCTCCTGCAGTCCATTTTGGAGGTCTTGAGGGCAGCCAAGTAGCCCTCCCCTGAACCGGAGCGCGGACCCCCCCAGGCAATCGCACGCAGCAAGCAGCTCCTGCAGTCCATTTTGGAGGTCATGAGGGCAGCCAAGTAGCCCTCCCCCGAACCAGAGCACAGACCCCCACCAGGCAATCGCACGCAGCAAGCAGGTATGGCACAGCACAGCTCTCTCAACAAAGAAAAAGGGCGCCAATTTCAAATTCCATCGGCAGATGAAAGGAGATCATTTTTATACTGACTACCTTAGCCCGAATGTACTGTGTATTTCTCTCCTGCAGAAAGGAGCTTTAATTTACTGATTGCTTGTAACCTGAATCACTGTGTATTTCTGTCCTGCAGAAGGGAGCTTTAATTCTGCTGTTGCCTTTAACTTAATTGCCGTTCTTCTGCAGAGAGGAGCTTTAATTCTGCTGTTACCTTAACTTTAAACCTGAGTGTACAGAAAGCTGTACTGAAAATCTGCAATCCTGTATTGCTCAATTCGAACTATATGTACTTGCAGCTCTCAACCCGTTTAAAATTATGCTGCATTTGAGCTTTAATCCTGTAGTGCTCTATCCAAATTAATGTCTCTAGAGCTCCAGTAACCTAGTCATGTAATTGTACACTGTGCTGATGTTAGCAAGCCCCTCCCTTACTCTTACCTATTTATTCTGCTCTCCTCAGCTCCTGCAGTCCATTTTGGAGGTCGTGAGGGTGGCCAAGTTGCCCTCCCCCCCGAACCGGAACACAGACACACACCCACAGGCAATCGGACACAGCAAGCAGGTATGGCACAGCACAGCTCTCTTAACAAAGTGAGACCCACTGATGCTTTGCATCTGCTCCCCTCCACCCCCACCACCAGCCTTGGCAAACTCTCAGCTATATAGTGGTGATCACTTTACCATTTGCAGGCTATACTGAGTATCCACTAGTGGCTGCTACACACAGGTCTCAGCATAATTAAGCCCATCTCAACCCTTGCACTGCTGCCTCTCCATGTTGATTCAACTGCACTTAATAACCCTCTTCACCCTCATCCCCTGGGTGTCCCTCCCACCAGCTAATTACCCTACCCTACCAACCTGCCAAGTGCCATGTATCAAGCTGCAAATATATATTGGTGCCTCTACTACCATAGCTGGTTCACACCATGGCCACCCCATCCAGACACTAATAATTGGCCCTGGGCTAATCCCCCTCTACCTTCCAAATTAGCCATCTCATCCTACTTCTACATGCTCGGAGATCTAAAGCCTATGTAGCCAAGCCCCTTACTGTCTCAAAAAAGCTTCAGTGGGTGGCCCATCATACCAAACTCCTAGTCACCATACTACTTCTCCTTGCTGGTGACATTGAGCTTAACCCTGGACCCTCCCACCACAGCACCCCTAACCTCTCTGTCCCACTCCAACTCCCCTCAGGCCTTAAACTGATTCACCTAAATATTTGTAGCCTCCTATGCAAAATAACCGTGCTATAAACCTCGTCTTGTCCCTTAGCCCAGATATCCTGATTATCTCCGAAACCTGGCTGAAGCCACATAACCCTGAGACAGAATTTGCTATATCCAGCTATACACTGCTGCGGCATGACTGTATGCGCAAAAAAGGGGGTGGTTTAGCTATGTACATCGCCACCACCATCCAGTTTTCCTCGGTTGCCCTATCCATACCTTCGTAGTCCATCAACGCCTTAATGATAAAACTCTCCATCTCCCACTCAATTCCAATTTACATAGCATGTACATACTGCACTCCTGACAGCAACACACCTGCCATAATTGACCACCTGGGTACCTTAAACTCCCTGGCAGCAGGACGTGAGATCCGTATACTTGGGGATTTTAACCTGAACTGGCTCGTTGAATCTCATTCTAAATTTTGTGACAAGGTGACAGCCCTAATCCTAACTCAATTAATCTCCAAACCCACTCGGCTAAACCACAAAACACAGACCCACACTCTTCTAGACTGGTCCCTCACCTCTTAACCACACAGGATAGCAGCTTCCAGCCTCCTTCCAGATGCCCTCAGCGACCACCACGAAATCTACTCTGTACACAAAATTTTCAGACCTAAAGCTCCCCCTCCCAGAGTAATTGTGACCAGATCCTACAAATCTCTGGACCAGCCCTCTCTACTTAATGTTTTGGGCAACACAGACTGGCCAAGTATCAGTCAATTCACCTCCATAGACGAGGCCCTGCTGTTCTTTAAGTCCAAGTTTACCGCCATCTGGGACCAACATGTCCCCCTAAGATGTACCAGAGTACGTGGTGCTCACCTCCCATGGATCACTCCCGAAATCCTAGCCCACCTCCATATCAGAGACAAGGCCTGGAAAACCTTTAAGTCCTCTGGTTCCATGGCTGACCCTCAGATTTACCATGAGCTCCGGAATTCAAGTACCAAAATAATCCGCCAACAAATGCCAATTATTTCAAAGGCATATTCAACTCCACCTCCCATCCCCCGTCAAGATTCTGGAAAGTGGTCAAATCGCTCCTCAGCCCACCATTGCAGCCCCCCAACCCTTCCCTGCAGGTAGGCGGTCTTACCATCACTGATCCCCCAGTTGTGGCCACACTGTTTAAGTCTCTCTTCACAACTAGCCATGCCACTCCCCTGTCCATTCCTTACCCTGCTCGGCACCCCTCCCCCACCAACCCACCTAGTGGAACACCCACAGATCATCCCTTCTTCCTGATGGTCACCCCGGTCGAGGTATATAATGCACTGGTTGCCCTTAACCCTAGGAAGGGCAAATGTCCCACTGGGCTGGACTCCAAAATGCTCCACCTATCTGCTCAACCCCTGGTCTCCCTTTTTAACTTATCCTTCTCCCTAGCTGAAGTCCCTTCTGAATGGAAACATGCCATTGTAATCCTGCTTCCTAAGTGTGGAGATGCCTCAAACCCTAAAAACTATCGGCCCATCTCCCTCCTACCGATCCTGGCCAAACTACAGGAGCACCTGGTACTCTCTTGTCTTTCCTCCTTTTTGGACTCCTCCTCCTTTTTCCTTTTTTCCCCCTATCAGTCTGGTTTTAGGACATCCCACTCTACCACTGCCTCCCTTCTCAGAATTACCAATTCCATCCTCACTGCGATGGATGCCGGCCACATCACAGCTGCCATCTTCATAGACCTGGCTAAGGCATTCGACACAGTGTCACACTCCCTCCTCCTGGCAAAGCCTGCCAATGCTGGACTATCCAACTGGGCCACATCTTGGTTCCTCGCTCACCTCACTGGCAGATCCCAAGCCGTCCGCATCAGTTCGTCCACCTTGGCACCCCTCACAATAACCTCAGGGGTACCACAAGGCTCTGTCCTTGGTCCACTCCTGTCCTCAGTCTTCATGAATGACCTACCCTCTGCCTGCCCACACTCCTCTATTCACATGTATGCAGATAATACAGTGCTGTATACATCCAGCCCCTCATCCACAGAGGTTGTGACTAGGCTGCAGCAAGATGTTATCTCAGTCCAGCACTGGCTCTGCTCAAATCACCTCCTCCTTAATGCCAAAAAAAACAGTCTCACTAACCTTTGGCACAAGGCAGAGAATTTCCAGGCTCCCCTTCCTGATCACATTCCACACCCTGGAAGGGTCCCCCCTGGAAGCTTGCACCTCCTTCAGATACCTGGGCATCTGGCTTGACCAGCACCTCAAATTCTCCACGCACATCGACTCCTTACTCAAAAAGCTGCACCCCAGGCTTGGTGCACTTTACCGGCATCGTGACAACATCCCTCTATCTGCCAGGAAGGCAATAGTACAGAAAATTATCCTCCCTGTCTTCGACTATGGGGACTTAGTCTACTCCGCTGGCCCCAAGTCCACACTAGCCAGACTCGACCCCCTCTTCCATTCTTTCTGTTGTTTCACACTGAACTGTCCCTATACCACACAACACTGTGCCCTATACCAATCTATGCACCTCACCTCTCTAGACATTCGTAGACAGACCCACTGCACCAAGATCCCAGCCAAGTTTTGGTCCCAGCGGCTCCCCTCCTACCTCACCGATGCCCTATCCAAGCCCCGCACCCAAGCTTACTCTCTCAGAAACAATGACTCCTGGACTCTAGCTGTCCCACACTGGTCTACTACCGCTGGCCAGGCAGCTTTCAGCTACCACCTTCCTTTATTGTGGAACACCCCCCTGGCTTCCGTTCATCACTTTTCCTCCCTCTTGCAACTCAACTCCTTACTCCAAGTTCACTTTGCCCCTACTTGAGCATGCGTCTAGGTGTTTTCCAGTCTCTGTGTGGAGTGTCTGAGTTTATCTCCACTTAGTAACACATTACTCTGACCAACTTGTTAGAGACCAACTTGTTGGAGGTGTACCTTATGTACTTATTGCATCATGCTGTATCAACTGTGGCCCCTACTATCTCTCTTGACCCACTATTGTCTAGCAAACAGACTTAATGTTAGTTTTACCCCTACTATGTAATATCAATTGTTTTTATACTGTCTTCAACTGTTATCCACGTTCTACTCTCCCCAGGACGCATCTGGAATCCAGCAGTAGTCTGCTCAGCATGTCTTCCTGGTAAAACGTTTAAATAAATAAATAACATCAAACATCCCATTAATCCCTGGGTATTTACATACTCCTAGTGCATAGATCCAGAAGCCTTCTCTCTGTAGAAGCAAATTGTTAAAGTTATCTCTCTGTGGTTTCTTACACACTTTGTCAATTGCTCTATAGGTGAAACCATGTTCTCCCTCATTCCTAGTGCTGGCAAAATGTGTACTGCTGTTGCACATCTCATATCCTTATTTTGTATTGCCCTGCAGTGTTCTCCCACTCTTATTTTGTATTGCCCTGCAGTGTTCTCCCACTCTTGTTTTGTATTGTCCTGCAGTGTTCTCCCACTCTTGTTTTGTATTGCCCTGCAGTGTTCTCACACTCTTGTTTTGTATTGCCCTGCAGTGTTCTCCCACTCTTGTTTTGTATTGCCCTGCAGTGTTCTCCCACTCTTATTTTGTATTGCCCTGCAGTGTTCTCACACTCTTGTTTTGAACTGCCCTTTTGTCTTACTGATATTAAAGGCACTGTATTTGCAAGTGGCAGCATAGATGACTCCACAGCTGTTATAGAAAATACATTATCTGATTTCATACTTCCTATTACTGTGGGGATTCACAAAAAAATTGTCGACTGAAATTACTTTACGGTAAATACAGATTTTACATGTGAAACAATGAACATTTCTATTCTGGAGCCATATCATGGTCTGTTTTGCTTTTATACTGCTTTTCTGTATCAATTCTGTGTTTTATAGCACTGCCACTTTTTGTACTGACACTTTTTATATTTTGTGTATGGTCACTTTAAATTTGCAGTGCAGAGACCTGTCTGTCATGCTATCCTCACCCAAACTGATTTGAAATTTCAAGTATAACAAGCATTTGTCAATGCCAAGTGTTGCTTGCTGTCATTAGCAGTGGAAGTGTAGGAGTTAGACAGATGCAGTATAGGAATGGCAGTGAGGTATTGAACTGATTCCAGCTCCACCCCCACTCTGCAGACATGGACAGGCATTGGGGTGTGCCTTTGGGTCATAGCCCATAATTGTCACAACATTTCACCTCACCCTACCCTGCAGACACTTACAAGTGTCAAGGTGTGCTTTGAAGTGTTCAGGCTTTACAATCACCTCATTCCATGAGGAAATACACTGAAATGGGTGCAGTATAGGAGAATGGGGTGGACTCTGGGGCCGAAGGGTCCAAGGCACACCTTGAAGCCTGCCACTGTCTGCAGGGTGGGGGTGGAATGGCATGAGCATTACTGTCGACAGTCCCAAGTCACACCCCAGATGCCTGTCAGTCTCTACAGGGTAGGACATCATGGTAGAAAACCCTAACACCCTGGGCGTTTCTTGGTATTTTTACTCCAAGTTTTCAACATGGGCTTTTTGTGATCCCACCACATGAACAGTGACACTATCAGTTCATTAGCAGAAAGGTGATTTTGCACAGTGACTGCGCCATTTGGCACCACAGGTGCGAAAACACATTTTGAACAGGATGTGAAAAATGTCAGCTGTACTGTTCATGAGGAGGTGTAAAAAATGGCAATGTTGAAAATCTGGAGTGAAAATATAAAAAACTGGTGAAGTCATGAGTGTGCGTAGAAACTGCATAATGCACATTCGTAATGTAATTAGTTTTGGGTAGGATTTTTTACAGCAGATTTTCAACATAGGCATTTTGGGACCTCCACTTATGAACAGTGTCACAGTGATTTTCTTAATCTATCCTGATCACTAATTTCCCACAGCAACCATGCTATTCTGCACTGGAAGTGCGAAAACACATTTCGGCCACGGTGTGAAAAATGAAAGCTGTACTGTTCATGAGGAGTTGTGGAAAAATGCCAATGTTGAAAATCTGGACTGAAAAGATTACAAATTTGTGAACTTATGAGGGTGTGTGGAAATTGCACAATGCACGCTCGTAACACAGTCATTTTATGGACTTTTGTCACTAAATTTTCACCATAGCCAGTTTAAGACCTCTGCTCATGAACAGTGTCACTGTGATTTTCTTAATCTGTCCCGAACATTGATTTTGCACACCGATCATGCCATTGTGCGCTACATGTACGAAAACACATTTCGGGTGAGATGTGAAAAATGACAGTTGTACTGTTCATAAGGAGGTGTAGTAAAATGGCAATGCTGAAAATCTGGAGTGAAAATATTAAAAATGCTCGAAGTTATGAGCGTGTGTAGGAACTTCACAACGCATGCTCATAAAACAGTCATTTGGGGGAATTTTTTCACCAAATATTCAACATAGGATTTTGGGGTTGGCCTACATCATGAACTGTGACACTGTTGTTTCATTAATCAGTCCCCAAAGGTGGTTCCACACAGTGATCGCGAAATCACCTTTCGGGACCGAATAACAAAATGACAGTGACTGAGTTCATGAGGTGGGATCCCAAGTACCCCATGTTCAAATTGTGAAAAAATTCCAAAAAATGGACGAGATATGCACCAAAATTGAAAAAAAAAACATTTATGCCATTATGCAGCTTATCGGCATTTCTTCAGTTCGCAGTTAACTTTGAAGAGTGCAGACGTGTTCCCAGTCCACCGAAGATCATCGCGCCGGGCTCCTGAGGCAAGTATGGGGTGAGGGGTGTATGGGGAGGTGGGGTATGCAGAGGGTGGGCGTGGGATGGGGGAGGAACCACCAGAATCAATGAGGGACCATTTTCTAGTATACAGGTTTATTTAAAAAAAAAAATCACAGAAAGGGTTTCTTTTTTGCAGGGATGTTTAATTTGGCATGCTGGGGTGGCTACCAGCATGCCACCTGAGTACTTGGGGCTGTAGCTGATGGGGATTGGGCACCTGTTGACACATACTAAGTGCTGGAGAACCAGAACCGAGGGGATTGGGTGCACTTCTCAGCACACAAGAAATTGTGGGAGAGCATCTTTGAAGGAGTGGGCTCCCCATAGGCAAAATTACCAGGAAGGGCATGCCGACAGGAGTTGGGCACCCTGTTGGCACATATAAATGTGGGGGTGGCAAGAGCTGAGGGGATTGGGCATCCTCGGCACATAACACATTTGGGAGGAGGACATTATGCCAATGGGGAGTGGGTTGTAAATTTAACTGGGAGGGGCATGCCGACAGGGGATTAGGCACCCCGTCGACTTTATTTCTTTATTTTGATGACATTTTCACCAGAATGCACAATGAATAGCGGGTGTCAGCAGCTTCTGTCTGGCTTCCTGGGGACTGTTAGAAGCCCGACAGAGGAAAACTGTCTCATCAAGGGACACAATCAGCTGTTTGGTAGCATGCAATGCACCAAAACAGCTGATTGTGTGGTGACGTGGCCTGAATTTCCTGACGCATTTAGGCATTCTCCCTACCTGCTGAAAGCAATGTGTTTCTCACTTTTGACAAAGCTTCCGACTGTGAAGTGAAACGTTGAGTTTTTTTCACACCTTGTGTCTACTGCTGAATAAAAATTAGAACTTGAGCTTGCATATCTAAGTGCTTTCTTTTTTACCTGTGCTGTGAAGTGCCCAGTTTTCTGTTTGCTTATTAAATAGGACTGTCAGAGGTGCAGTCAGTACCTCCCTGAGGTCCATCAATACCATTGGAGGCACCCTGTCTGGCTCTATTCCTTTGTCCACCTTCAGATTAGTGAGTCTCTTCAGGACTCTCTTCTGAAAAGGACTAATATCCACCTCCCTGCCTCCAAACCTCCTGTTACTTTTTTTGTGGCCCCTTCTCTTCTCCTTCCTCTGTGAACATTGAACAAAAGTATTCAGGAAGTCTGCCTTTTCCTGATCTCCCTTTGCATAGTTCCCTCTTCCCTTTTTAACCTTACAATCCCACCCCTGGTCGTCCTGTTTTCACTCACATACCTAAAAATGTCTTGCCCCCTTTTGTTACCTCCTGGGGTGTTCTTTCTTCGGGTTGTGCTTTTGCACTCTTACTGCTATCCCTGCTTCCCTCCATTTTCCCTAATACACCTCCATATCCTCCTCCCTCTGTGTCAACTTATACCTTCTGAATGCTACCCTTTTAGTCTTTACCTTTTCAGCCATCTTTTTCCAGAACCATAGCAGTGTCTTTCCTCCTGCTTTTGTGCACCTGTTTGATGCAGCGGTTTCTTGCCTTTACTGTGATCCCTTTTAGCTTTTTCCACTGTTTCTCCACCCCACCCATGTCAGCTCCCCACCAGGTCATCCCTGAGGCATACACCTATCTTTATAAAATCTGCCTTCTTAATGTCCAGCACCCTTGCCCTTGTGTGGTTTGATTCTGCAGCTGTCCTTATATTGAACCACACTGCACAGTAATCAGTGGTCCCCAGGTGGCCTCCTACCTTGACATCTGCAACACTGTCCCTGTTAGTGAGTACCAGGTCCAGTACTGCCCCATCATAAGTGGGTTCACTGTCTAGTTGCTTGAGAAATGCATCCTGCAGAGGGCCCAGGATGTCTCTGCTTCTACTTGATGCTGCTGGTGTGAGGTTCCAATCTACATCTAGCAAGTTGAAGTCCCCCCCACCAGGAGCATCCCCCCCTTTTCTGCCATCTTCCTAGTGGCTTCCACTAGTACCTTATTTAATTCCTCTCCCTAAGCTGGAGATCTGGAGATCATGCCAGTGTGAATAGTGACTACATTCCCTGTCTCCAGGGTGACCCACAGTGCCTCTGTCTCCCCCTGTATTCCCTGTATCTCCATTGGTTTTATGCTTTCCCTCACATAAATCACCACATCACCTCATTTCCTTCCCACCCTGTCCTTTCCTATAAAGAGTATAGCCTGGTATGGCCATGTCCCAGTCATAGTTTTCAGTGTCCCGTGACTTGGTAATGGCAACAGTCTTCAAGCTGGCCTCTGCCATGATGGCTTCTAGGTCCAGAATCTTATTTTCTAGACTTCTAGCATGCACAAACCTAGTCTTCCAAATTTTGTTTCCACTCTGCTTGTTATCCATTTTCTTCCTTTTTGCCCTCCCTCCTCCCTCACTCTCTTTTTAATGCTCCCATTCCCTTCCCCCTTTATCTCTACTACCTTGCTTCCTTTATTAATTTGCACTGTGGGGGAATCCTCTCCACCTCAGGTTCTCCCAACTCTCTACTTCAGTATGTGGGTGGGGGCAGTTTCTGCCTCCTTGATGCCTTCTGCCATCCCCCTTGGATAATATAAATGTTCATCACAATAACATTTAAACTCTCCGCCGAGGACTGTGATCCCCCTCCCAGATGGATACAAGGCCATCACCCCTGTATAGACACTTACCCTCCCGAATGGGTCCTCAGTCCCCAATGTAGCTGACACCCGCCTCTCTGCACCATTCATTTAGCCATGAGTATAAGCTCCTAGTGTTGATATTCCTCCGCTTCCCCCCCAGTCATAGACAGGCAGCACCTCAGCAAAAGCCACTGAGTTTGCTGTTTAAGATCCCTTCCCAGCCTCCAAAACTCTCCCTGTAATATCCTAGCCCTGTTCCCTAGACAGGTCACTAGTTCCCAGGTGGATAATTACATCCAAATCTCAATTTTGTCCTGCTGCCCCAGCAATCCTCATCATCCACTTACCATCCCTCCAGGCCTTGGCACCACATAGGCACCTAAAATGCCTCTCCCCCTTTCCTATTACCAAATCTATCCCCTCACAAAAGAGTCCACCACCAGAATTTGCTTTCTCCTCCTCTGGGGTCCTCTACCACCCTTCTTGGGGTCTCAGCTATGAAAGGCCGCTTACATCCTCCCTGTTCAATAATGTAGGTGCCTCCTCCCAGCAGTCTCACCCTGTAAGAGTGATGTAGGAATTATGTAGTGGTACTGGTTGAGGAATGTGCCTCTGTCCAACCACCCCCAACCCCACCCTTCTAGAGCCTACCATTGTCCAGCCATTCATCCTCTGGGCATCCTCTGAGGTAACGGTAGCAGACTTGTTGGCCCCTTGGTGGGGGAAGAGGTCCCCTGAATCCTAGTCAACCTGGTCTGGAGTCTAGTGACCTTCTCCCTCAACTCAAAGAGGTATGTGCAAATGGGGCAGCACCACAATCTCCAGAAGGTCTCTCTGATAACTACCACTCCAAAAACACTGCATTGCACCACTCCCAGCATTCCAGACTTCTTTTCTCCCTTTGTTACCCAGCAATACTTTTGTACCATTACCCCTGATAGGGTGTTTCTAGTTTTCTCCTTTTGTGTTTGTTTCTAGTTGCATTCCCCTGAACCTTGTTTAAATCTCTTTATACTCCTACTCTAGATGTGTTTCTCCTATTCCCAGTTTTGGCCTACCTTTTACCTTCTGCCCTCCCCAGCACTAACTGTTAAACAGCAGTGAACAGGTGCCTTATCTTTGTCAACTGGTGGAATCCCCTGCTTCTCTGCTTTCGCCTGTCAATGCCTGCCAATGCCTAAGATGCCAGTCTTACATCTGTTCCTCTCCTGTGCTGTTCCATTCACGTGCTGGGACATGAACGTGAGTGGAATAACACAGGAGTAGAACAGGGGTAATAGGTGTAAGATTGACAACTGAAGAATATCACATTTTATGGATCAAATGACTTTAGCACCAACATGCATGAATGAGACATCTGCTGCTTCAAACAAAAAATGCCCTTAACATTAAATCCCAATCTCCTGATACTGAAATTACCCTTGATCAGACTGGGGTGTTTCAGATTGAATTGAATGACTTTAATTCATCCAACTATAATTACTTCACAACTAGAGGGCTATACCTCTAAATCACTTTGTGAACTAACAGAGGTTAAATTGGACATTTTTATGTAGAGGAACTCTTATACCTAGATTGCTGCATGTTGGAACTGTCATTTGGAGGTGGTGGAACTTCTATAGTAGTCAAAGGAGAAAGTTAATAGAGGTGGTGAAACTGTCATAGAATTTTTTAAGAGGTGGTTGAAGTGAGTTCCTGTGAGTTCCTGCACAGTGTAACCCCTGTGAATTAAGAATTTGTCCTTTTTAAATCTTTTTGAAAGATTCAGATGGTTGTAAGATCTCTAAGCAGGTCTTAAATGATTCTAACATATCCCAAAAAGGTAGTAATATATCTTACCCTTCTTTCCCTTTAAATGATTCCTTATTAAATGATGAAAAGAAAATAAGTAATGAGAGACTGCTGAGAGCATCAAAGGCCAGATCTTGTCTCCTAGCAGCAGTGGTAAATGAGTTACATAACACAGTAAATTCACTTAAATGACTTCTAACAAGATAATAAATAAGGAATTGGTGAGATGCAATGGGAAGGCCCAGATGCTGCCAGGGATTACAGACAGATAATTATTCATATTTCCCTGAAATCTAGAATTTTATGTCACTTGAATTTGAGTGAGAACCTTTTACTACCAAAAATGGTAACATACTCTCTTATCAGGTAATTCAACCAGAAGTCATGAATCAACTCCCCTAAGTCTTAGGACTAGACATAAACATTTTTTATGAAGTACTCACATGGGGCAAATTAAATATACTCTAGTTATCCTGTTACACAGGAACTAGGAAGAGAGCCTGTAGTTCATCGGTAGCCATAACAGAACTACAGACTACAGTTTTTTATCTGTAAATCTTCTGGGGTACATAGTAATCGAGTTTGTAACTCCTAACACTTGATATATGTGTTGGGTGCACAGTTTCAACTCAATTTGCAGTATTTTGAGTTTGTGGGCTTTGTGACCTTTAGACACTACTTCCAGGTCACACACTGCTTTAAAAGCCAACCTATCGGTGAGCAGGGCGAGCCAAGCAGGGTGCACGCAGGGCCGTGCGCTGAGACACATGCAGAGACATGCCCATCTGCACGTGTTCTGCATGTTCAGTGTGAGCAGTTTGAGCAGGTATTTCATTTATTTGTAACCGTAAACCATTGTGAGAATCATAACCTGGTTCAACCAAATTTATTGAGTGCTGAAGTGTGTTTTACTGGTTTGGCGACACACCGGGAAACCTATAGCATTATCATGTTAGATTCTGACATACCTGTGTTATCTACTCATGGAAACTATTGTATGAGTTGCAAAATGTGTACTAGTGAGGTAAGTGACTCTGTGAAAAGTTTCACATGTGAGAAATATCTGGAGAATGAGCCTCTAAAGCTGGCAGTTACCACGTTTAAGGCTAAGCTGTCAGAACTGGAAGCAAGTCAGTGCCAAATGAGGGCTAAGCTTTTGCTCTTAGTCAAACCCAGTCATGTACTATTACAAACCCAACTGATGTTGGTGGTGTGTCCCTGCATGCTTTAGACCCTCAAAATACTAATGAATTCA
Organism: Neoceratodus forsteri; assembly: GCA_016271365.2. Taxonomy (NCBI): domain Eukaryota; kingdom Metazoa; phylum Chordata; order Ceratodontiformes; family Ceratodontidae; genus Neoceratodus; species Neoceratodus forsteri. The sequence goes on from CM057449.1 coordinate 1,677,959,522, forward strand.
GTACTGGCACTACCTTTGAATCACATAGTGGTAGCACAAGAAAGTGCCCCAGGGAACAAGATAATACTGAAAATTTGGACGATCACTGGTATGAAGTACAAGGCAAAAGAGTGTATAAAAAAGGACGTATGGTCATACAGTTCTCTCTGACTACACACAATAGATTTGATTCCTTAAATGTGGTTGATAATTGTGATGGGGCTATTATTTCTGTGGATGATGCCTCTCCCAACAGTGTCAAAATTGGTGACCCTGATGTTATCCCTGTGACAACTTGTAGTCCCCCATGATCCCCTAAATTTTTGCCCTCCTCCCTTAAATTCTCCACTGGTACCATCTGATGTCTCTTCCCCATGGCCAGTACTTGATAGTGTGCTTCCCTTAGGTAGCCATACTAATCAGATGGAGACCTCCCAGATTCCTTGTGATACCCCTAGGTAAGTGTTTGTAATGGGGGACTCTATGATCAAATATTTGGATAGGGCAATATGCGATCCAGACAAAGCAAATCACATGTGCTGTAGTTTCAGAGATGCCAGGATCTCTAATGTATCATACATGGTTCATAATATCCTAAATAATTGTGGCCCAAACCCACTAGTAGTTCTCCATGTTGGTATAAATGATTTCTACACTCTGATCTATTGGATATAAAGAAAGATCTTGTGGCACTCTCAAATATACTGGTGCATATTGGATGCGAGATTGCCTTTTCTGAAATGTTATCAGTCCCAAGAGCTTCTGATGCATTTAATAATAAAATACACAAGTTTAATAATTGGCTTCATTTCAGATGCTCAAGCAAAATCAAGTATGTCTCACCCACTGGGAGGAATTTGCTGGTAAACCAGAACTGTTTTGTAGAGATGGCCTCCACTTGAGTTGTAAGGGAAATCAAGTACTGGGAGAACATATATTGAAATACATAACTGAGCATTTAAACTGCTTATTCTGGAGGAGAGATTAGCCCCCCCCCCCCGAATGGTTATGGCTATAGCATACACCTTAAACCAATCGTTACAATTAAAATATTTATATTTCAATGCCAAGAGCCTGAATAATAAATTAGATAAGCTACAAGCCTTACTTGCAGTAGAAAATACAGATGTGATAAAGATTACTGAAACATGGGGTGATGACAAAGATAGCTGGAATCTCTCACTATCCGGGTATACTCTATAGAAGTATAATAGAATAAAAAGGGAGGTGGGGTAGCCCTTTTCCTTAAGGAATCACTACAGTCTGTTGATATCTCAAATAAAGTCAAGTCTCCTGCTAGTCCTTCAGAGTCTCTATGGATCAAACTAATATTAAATAAAAATCAACATCTCATTTTAGGAGTTTGCTATCACCTGCCCAGTGCCTCCACTGATGTTCTTGACATACTTATTTCAGAAATAGAAACAGCCTGTACTTTGGGGGATCTTATGCTTATAGGGGGCTTTAACCTAGGAGAAATTGACTGGAAAGGGTATATAGCCATCACATGCTCGGGTAGAAAACTACTTAATGTTTGTAAACAGTGTCATCTTACACAGGGTGTAGAGCAGCCAACTAGGAGTCATAATATCTTGGATCTTGTTCTTTACAGTAGCAGTTTGGTTCTCAACAACCTTAATGTTTCCACACCATTTGGGAATAGGGTTCACTGTTCCATTAGGTTTGATTTAGAACATATGGTAGTTCAGTTGAAGAACAGTTCCTATATATGTGTGTATATATATATATATATACACATATATATATATATATTATATACGCACACGAAAAAGCTGATATCGCTAGTGTCATAACTGGTTTGGATAGTGAGGATTGGGAATCTATTCTAAATACCATAGGCATTGGGGAGTATTTTACTATCCCAAATAATAAAATTACTAATTTAAGGAATATGTTCATCCTGACTAAGTTAAAAAACACCTCCAGTCAATATAAGGCTAAATGGATGAATAACTCAATAAAAAATCTTAATTAAAAAAAAACGATATGTAGCATATTTGAAATCACAAACGCCTACAAATTGATGTTTATACCTTTAAATTCAAAGAAATGTAAAAATTGTATTAGAAAAAACCAAAAATCCTGGGAACTTAGATTAGCAGTTAATGCAAGTAAGGAAAATAGTAAGTCCTTTTTTTCATATATAAACTGTCTTAAGAAACCCACCTGTCAAGTAGGGCCAGTCCAGTTAAATGATTCATTAATTCATGATCCCCTTGAAATGGCAAATTTATTTAAAATTTTTTTTTGTAAAATGTTTTCAAACGAACAAACTGTGGACATAATCAAAGATTCTATGAATGAGAACATTACCAGTTCTGCATCTAAAGTACACTCTAAACTGATTACTCTTAAAGGGAAAATGAGTGCATCACCGGATGATGTATCAGGACACCTTTTATATTTGCTGATGGACAGTTTGGCTCTACCCCTTAAATTACTTTCTGAACATTGTATAAAGCAAAATTTTGTGTCTGAACTTTGGAAAACTACACATATGATTCCTTTGCATAAAAAGGGACCTAAAAATCATTGGGAGAATTATAGACCAATTAGTTTAACCTCCACAATGTGCTAAATTTTGGAAGGTCTGATAAAAGATATTATTTCCTCTACCTTGATTAATTTAAATGCTGAACAACACGGATTTAAGAAGGACCGTAGTTGCTTGACCAACTTATTGTGTTTCTATGAAGATGTCAGTTTACAGCTAGACAACAGGCTCCCATATGATGTGATTTGTACCGACTTTAGTAAAGCTTTTGACCTTCTTCCCCACTGGGCATTAATACATAAACTTGTTTCCATTAATATTTCTCTTACTATTGTAAGATGGATATCCAATTGGTTGACTAACAGAACTCAGCGAGTTCTGATTAACGGACAACTGTCTGATCTGGGGTTAATCACTAGCGGAGTACCACAGGACTCGGTTTTGGGCCCTAGCCTTTTTCAACTTTTTATAGCTGATATAACAGATAGTGGCACTTCTAATACCATTAAATATGCAGATGACATAAAAATTGGAGGTCTGTGTTCCAACTCAGAGCAGATTGCATCTATTCAGAATGGCCTGGATTATATCACTAAATGAATAAATACTTGGGCATGAAATTGAACTATGATAAATGCAGGGTTATGCATTTTGGTATTGACAATCCCTCTCATGCTTTCACATTAGACAATAGAGTGTTGACCAATACTGGTTTAGAGAAAGACTTGGGAGTGTTAGTGTCTGATGATTTCTGGCCCGATTCACAAATTAATTCGGTAATACTTAAGGCTAATAGGGTTATCTGATCTATCAAGAGAAATATTAAATCAAGAAATAGCAATGTATTGATGCCCTTATATAGAGCCTATGTTCACCCACATTTGGATTTCTCTTCCCCATTATGGTGCCCCTTTAGTAAACAAGATATTCTATGACTGGAGAAAGTACAAAGACACTATGCTAAATTTGTGAAAAGTCTACAGAATGAGTCATATGAATCCAGACTAATTTCATTGAACTTAATGTCACTCACTACTCAGCAGCTAAGAGGAGATCTCCTTCTTATGTTTGATATCATGAAGGATCCATATTTATTGACCAACCTCAGACTGGTGTTTAAGGATGATATTTTTAACCTTAGAGGTCACCTGCTCCAACAAAAACAAAGGAAATTCAATTTAATGCCACAGAAAGTTTTCTGTACTTTATGTATCATAAAATCTTGGAATGCTTTACCAGTAGAGGTTATTTCTAACGGTTCCAAGTTTTCGTTTAAATCCCGATTAGACACTCTGATTCTGTCTGGTACTATTCCTTGTTATTATTAGTTGTAGGAAGCAATTATGGACCTCACGGCTCTCTAGCTTCTCTCCAATCTTAGTATGACTCTTACTACGAAAACATTTGGTGCTGAAGTAGGAGGAGTTCTTTAGTCTCAGTGCTAGTGCTGTAAATCATTTTATGATTAAAAGACTCCTCAAAGAACTATGTTTAGATAAATATACTGAAGGTTCAAATTATTCTTTTACATTGGTTCATCCCCAGATATCAAGTCAAATACTGAAAGAAAATAAATGTGTACAGGTTACTTTACCAGCCCTTCCAAATAGAGAGCTTAATAATAAAATCACAAATACAAATCATTTAATAGCTAAAGAGGAACAGTCTAGTAAAGGAAGAATGATAAAAAGAACAATAAAATGATTATTTTGTCAATGCCCCACTAGCAAAAGTGCAATCCAAGAAACATAATGCCCCCTGGGTCTTGCCTGCACTGCTCCAATAGCTAAAGCACAGAGCTGATCTCTGGCATAAAGCAGTGGCATCCGGCATGCAGGTGGATAGGCAAGCCTATAAAGCGACTCATAACAGATGCACTTGATCCATGAGACAGGCCAAATTGGGCTACTACAAAATGACCCTTGCCTCCTCTTGGAGGAATGCTTGGTTGTTCTGGGACAATATCAAGGAACTCAATGGCAAATCCCGGCTCCCCCCCCACTAACTGTCAATAATGTTCCTACCACTGACCCGCTGGCCATCACCAACTGCCTCAACTCATCATTCTCTGACCCTAGTGCAGTACTCTCAAATAACTTCTTCGACCCCACTCCTGCAACCTCGTCCCCTAACACCCAACATCTCCCCTTCCATCTACGAATGAGGCAAGGCCTTATCTCATTAAAGCACTCAGTGGCTCTTGCTATTGCAAAGATTCTTTTGATATGAGAATCCTACATCTAGTACTAGATACAGTCCTCTCCCCACTGATTGACCTCATTAACTGCTCCCTAAGTCTGGGGCAGTTCCCGGCAGCCTGGAAGACTGCCACAGTCACCCCAATAATGAAGCATGGTGACAGCACCTCCCCCAATAACTACCATCCCATATCCATTCTCCCACCACTCTTAAAAGCCCTCAAAAAAATTATAGCCACCCAACTCACTGAGTCCCTGCTTGCTCATAATCTACTTTGCAGGGAGCAGCATGGCTTCAGATCTGGGCACAGTGCGACTACAGCTCTCACTGAGTTCTCTAACTTTATTCGATCTGCCCTGGATAGAAAACACCTAGCTGGAGCTGTCTTCATTGATCTGTCAAAGGCCTTTTATACAGTCTCCCACTCCTTACTCTTAAGCACACTCTACCACATAGGTCTGTCCCAAGAACCCATTTCCTGGTTTACCAGTTACCTCACAGCTAGATCACAATGTGTCAAAATAAACAACACCCTCTCAACCACCCTGCCAGTCCACTGTGGGGTTCCCGAGGGCTCCATCCTTGGCCCTCTTTTATTCAGCATCTACCTAAATACCTTGCCCAATTCCTGCTCTGGCAACCTACTACTATATGCGGACGGTGTGGTTCTTTTTACCTGGAACCCAGATCCCACAGTGTTGCGGTCTTCCCTCCAACACGCATTTAACCAGATTGAAAACTGGTTCATAGACCAAAGACTTATGGTCAATGCAAAAAAGACAAAGACCATACTCTTTGCCCACCTACAGAATAAGGCCAAGAATGTGCAGCTAACAGTCCTCTCCCACTCTCTCCAAGGAATAGTACCAGACAGAATCAGAGTGTCTAATCAGGATTTAAACAAAGATTTGGAACTGCTAGAAATAACCTCTAGAACATGTCCATACATATAAATACCTGGGCCTTACATTTGAGTCCAGCCTCTCCTTCCACTCACACATTAACACTCTATCATCAGCCATAAATGTCCGTATAGGCCTATTGTATCGGCACAAGGAATGCCTACCTCCAGAAGCCCTTAATCTGGCAGTCACCTCCTCAGTCCTCTCCCTAGTCGAGAATGGGCTCACTGTCTACTCGGCCGCTGACCACACAGCCCTTAACAAAATCCACCTGGCCATAAACAAAGTGTGCAGACTCCTCTCCAGGGCAGACAAGCATACCTATACTTGTACCCTATATGCTCTGACAAATCTCCTCACCCTGGATGAAAGGCTATTTTATCAAACATGTCTCCTCACAAGGAAAATGTACTTGGGGCCTACCCCTTTGGGGGTTTCTGTCTCTCTCCTATCCTCCCACACCTCGATGAACACCCGCACTGCCAACCGACAGGTCTGGTCCATCCCGAGGGTTAGAACCTCCTTAGCCCAAAGGTCATTCCCACACAGGGCCACACCGACATCTCCTCCATCTCCAAATTAGGCCCTTTCAAGTCAGCTCTCAAAGAGCACATTTTCACTTCATGGCACTGCCAATGTACCAGCTAGTGCCAGGTCATCTATCTATCATCTTACGGGACCAACCTGCCACTGATCTCCTATCGATAGGGCTACCAAACATTATCTATTAACAATGCCTCCTTTGGCTGTGCTCACAAGATATCTGTCTAATTTTCTACTTCGCTGTAAATATCAAATCTGTTACTCCCTTTCTCTATCAGTAAACTTATTGTTCTCTTGAAAACTGTAAAATACAGCTTTCGGTAACACATTCAATGCAATGTATAGCTGATCTTGATTCTGCAATATTGTATAACTGAAAAAACTGTAACCTTTAGCTGCCATTCTATGTCTATATGTATTAAGTGTTTTTATTTGTTTTTTCTGATGCTGAGCCTTAGTAAATGAGTCCCTGACTAAAAGGTTGTAATCCTAAAGTTTGTTAAATGAATAAATAAAGTGAACAATGATTAATCAGAAAATTAGCCTGTGGAAATGGAACAAAAGAATGCATGTCCTTTTAATACAATTATGGATTTGTCCCAACCTAAAACCTCAGCAGATGTTTTTTCCCTCTGTAACTAGTGATGTTTTTGTTAGTGAATGTGTAGCACCAGCTATAAGTATTCCATCTGTTAATCAGATGTACTTTCCTAAACAAGGAACTTTTTTAGCAATTGATCATGTACCATGGAAAGAAAATATGACAAGTGACAGACAGATCAACAAGGTTCTATGTATATTGCATACTGAAGCTGATAGTTGGGGTATAATACAAATACTTACACATTCTGGACATGATTCAACAGGGCAAATAACATTGTTCTTAGACAAGTTTGAGAAAGTAACCAAGAATTACCCCTAAGACTTATTTCTAGTTACTTGGAACAGCAGATGGGACCTCATGAAAGTGACCATTTGTTGTTTCAACATGTCACAATTCCCTGCCTGTACATATAGCTGCTGCCGAGGAAGTGTGAAGAGTGCTGCTCCACTCACCAGATGTACACCCATGGCACCAAGGATATTGGCAAGGTGACTTGGGGGGGAGTGTTCAGTGTCATGGCAGAGGGGTGCTAGATGTCATGGATTATGGAATTGTGACCAGCAGTACTGTACATTGGTTCCCCAAGGGGACCACTGGACTCCAGGGAGGGTTTTAGTTTTACTATAGGTTTGTGATCAGAGGGGACCACTAGCACCAGAGAGGGTATTAGTTTTACTACAGGCTGGCGATCACAGGGGGGAGACCACTAGCACCAGGGATTGTTTTTTACTATGGGCTGGCCATTGGAGAGGGGTGCCTTCAACCACAGGGTGTGGGTGTGGTCCTCCAGCAGCCAGCCGGCTAGTTGGCAACATTACCTCTGGCAGCCATTAGGGTTGTGCAGAGTAAGAGAAGGTTTTGTTTGGTGGTAATTGCGGTGCACAAAAGGACCTCACTGAACCATTTTGCATGGTGCAAATCTGCTGAATATCATCTTGCACCAATGTTCCTATTATCACCCGCCATTGCATACCCCCACTTATTGTGGTTTGTGTGGGTGCTAACCTTGTTTGCCAGCACAACCAACCCTTTTGAATATTGGGCTCCAGCACAAAAGCTGGTTTGCATGGCCAAGTAGTAGTTAGCACCCATTCAAACTTTTGAATATTAGGCCTCTGGAATTTATAGAGACCCGAGTCTAAACATCACCCAGTTTGTACTTATTTAAATTTAAAAGTAACAGTGTCCAAAGTATGTTCAGTCAATTTAAGAACCACAGAAATCTATGATTAGGAAAGACTTAGATTAGAATTCTTAAGAGGAATTAGAACTGATTCAGAATAGTCAACCTGTCTTACCAGATACACATGGCTTAATGAAAGAAGCAGGTGCTTGTAAAGTGATAGAACTCTTTGGAAACCTAAATAATAAATAACGATCATTTTTGTATAAAACATACAGTCCAGGATATTCAGAGAAGATGCACCTTGCGCAACTGAGTTGAGCTGGCACATCCCCAAAATGTGCCCCTGGGCCATATTCAAAAGGGGATGATGCACCATGCAATTTTGGATGTGTCAAAGCACAAAGATAATGCATGCGGCGCATCCAGAGGGGGCGTTCCCCTGCATATGTGGCACATCTCCATATTCAGCTGAGATGTGCAGTGCAGCTGCCCGCACATCTCAGAGATGGGCTGCACAAAGTTAGGCATGGAAAAACCATGCCTAAGTCATAGCCACCCACAGTTGGGCTGCTGTACTGCACAGTGCAACACAGCATCCCAGCCCCTGAGTGGCTACCCCCCCAGCCCCGAACCTTACAGAATAAGTATACCCCACACATTCCTGGTAGTCTAGTGTCTCTCTCACCCAGCCCCGAACCTGATCATAGAGTACATATTGTTACATTAGTGCCCCCTGGTAGTCCAATGGTTCCCCTCCTGTCCCCGACATCACAGTAATATATAAATATCATCCCCGATATTCCATGGCGGTCTAGTGGTACCTCTCCCACCCCCGACATCAAAATAGTAACTACATACCATTCCCAATATTTCCTGGTAGTCTAGTGGTGCCCCCCTCCCATCCCTGACTATGTCCATAAGACAATCCCATTGTGAACTGCCCTGGTAGTCTAGTGGCTACCCTGCCAGCCCCAATCGCAACATGGAAATGAATCCCAATATATCTCTGGTAGTCCAGTGGACCTCCCCCACCCACTTAGGCACCCACACCCCACCATGATCCCCCCATCCCAGCATGGCCAATGCAGCCAGCGGGCAGCAAAACCCACACACACACTCCTCCATGGCTGCCTGCCAACTGAGCTGTCACTGAATGACAGCATACAGTAAGCATGGTAATACCATTGTTCGACACTGTTGACCAATTGGCTTGCAGTGTGTACTGTATGCTTTCATTCACTGAAAGCTTACAGTACACACTGCAAGCCCATTGGTCCACTTTTGCTTGATGTCATTAGGTCGGGTCGGGGAGTGGCTTCAATGAGCACCATCCTACTTCAGCCTAGGAGGCTTTTTCCGTGGTTTTCCATGGAGCTATAGTAGTGCTATTAATCCACAGATGGGGCTATGCATGCTCCCATGCATGGTGTACTGACATCTGCCAATACCTCCCTTCCTGTGCATGTAGTACTGACTATTCCACCCAGCTTCCACTAGGTATCGCCCAGATGCTGGGTCCCTTTAACCCACCCTCCCAGAGGAGTGGAGTAGAGCAGTCTGTCAGATGTTCATCCTTCATCTCTTGATCAAGCCCTCTGATCCTCTGGGCTTGTTCCTGAACCTGGCTGTTAGCATCACAAGTGGTAGTGATATCGCTGTGCCAGCAGACTGGCCATTTCATCTTTACAGTTCAGTATTTCAGAGCCCCCAGTGAAGAGGCGGTATGACCTTGAAGTGCTGGGGTAAGTTTTGCTGATGATCCACAAATAAAGAAATTTGCATTTTATGTCTTTCAAGGTGTGAACTGTACTCTTTTGTGTTTTCTGCAATCTTGTAGAGTGGACAAATACCAGCCAGTTGACTTGGCATTGTAATTTATCCCATACATAAAAATAACAATCTATATGTGATCCAGGAATGTATAGACCAATCAACTTAATCAATTCTTCTCAATATAATATTTGCTCACAGTACATTAAATAAAGTTAGGGACTGAGTTACCGAATACAAGATGCTTGAAGAAGCAAAAAACAGCTTGCATAAAGGACATTCTACAATTTGGTACTGTTATGTACCAAGTCATCTATTTTTTAAGGGAGTACATAATAAAAGGCTATTTACATTGTTGTTCCGTAGACCTAAAGGCAGCCTTCAATAATATTAGCCAAAAATTGCTGAGGACTCATCTATTAAAAATAGATATTGACCCTTTTCAGTTAAACATTATAATAAGATCACATGAATCTACTTTGTCTAAACTTCATTATAATTAAGATGGCCATCTACCAATAAAACTACTACTAATTTAGGTATTTAACAGGATTTATTCTAGTGCCTCTTCTTTAAGTTCAAGGTAAAATTATCAGCTGCCTAGAATATGCAGATGATGTTGTGTTAATATTAACCTCATTGCTGGGCCTTCAGAGAAAGCTGAAAAGGTCTCTGGACTATGGGTGCAAAATTTCCTTAAAATGCATTAAATAAACAAAAGAAAGAAGAAAAAAAAGAGGCTTAAACTCTTCAGTCGGGATTTTCAAAGATGTGGATGCAGCAAATGCATCTGTATTTTGAATGCATGCTGCATCCAGGCAAATGCATTAGCAATGCTAGTGGCATATTTACAAACATCCCAGTGCATTTGTGCCACTTTCTAATTTTTACAGCAAAAAGTGAAGCATGTGTCAAATTTAGATGCATGCATCATTTTCGGGGCATAAGTAGCTGCAATCACACCCAGAGGTTGGACCACCTTGTAGGTGGTTTAGTTAGCTGTGCACATGTTGTATAATTATTTGGGAGTACATTTTGCAGCAGCCACTAAATGGAACAAACACATTGAAGCATAAAAACCTAAAATAAACCAAGCGATAAATGCATTTAAAAGATTTAGTTAAAAGTTTGTGCACCAGCCCCACTTACCACTTGGCTGTTCTGAGGCCCTTGGTTATCTCCACAAGACACACCTCATGAGGGGGCTGGCCTGGGTTCACTAATGGGTAGACTACACTGGAGTAGAATGGCATGGTGCCTTCACCTGGGGTAGTGGTATGGCGTGCCTGGCAGATCAAACACAAGGTTACCCCCTCCAAGGAATAAGTATTTGTTCCCTCCCACACACGGTGGCGTTTCCCCACACAGTAGTAATACACATTACAAAATAACCAATGAACCAGTATTATAATGTAAACTAACTTCAGGTTTATTATAGGGTAAGGGTAAAGGGGAACAAAACAGCACAAATGCAACAATTTTCTGCAACAGTTGTTCCCCTACAGTCCCAGTACCACCATGTGAGTGCATCCAACTTTCCCCTCAAATGGCCACACGGGTGTTAACAGTCACTTGTGGTGGGCATATCACCGAGTTGATGGTGGCCAACCAGTGGATGCAGTGTAGGTGCACCATGAACATTGGGATACAGTGGGGAGTAACAGTTTTAAACTCAAACTGAAGAACTTTGGAAAGGGCTCGAAATACAACAAAGCAGAATTTTAGTTTCAATTTTTCCACCTGGGCTTTTCTTACAAATTACAATGTCCTGCCCAGGACTTCACCCCTTTTTTCTCTACCTAAAGTAACTGACCAATTTGAAGCAGAACTCCTCAGGGCCACAGCCCAGAGGTACTCACAGTTCATTGACAGTCTCAGAGTGGTGCTTATTTGGTGGTACCATTCTAAGTGCAACAGGTGCTGGACCATTCACCCATACAGGCCTTTCATCATCTTTGCCTCTTTTAGCTTTTCATTATCGTTGCCTCTTCTGGCCTTTCATCATCTTTGCCTCTTCTAGCCTTTCATTGGTACAGGGGTACTGGCAGGCTTGATGTACCTGGGATGTCCACTGGAACTCAGACTCAATTTGGTTTCTTCACAGTCTCTGACTCAGCCCCAACCTCTCTTCTCTCAGGCTTAGGGAACAGATTACACAGTTTCAGTTTGTTTAGTTTCAACTACAGAACATAGCATGGGCTTAGCTTTCTCTGGGACTACAGATCAGCAGTCAGGTTTTTTCCTTGGTTACTCACTAACTAATAGGCACTCTGCCTCAATGCCTTTGTGGACTCAGGGGTGTCTTTGCGCACACATAACTTGCCTTAGGGATGTCAGCCCACAACAGCCTCTCTCTCTATTCTCCCAGGGAATTTCTCACTTTTCAAGCCAGCCACCCTTTTAATAGATTCCCAAACCTCCCCATTTCATTGGCTGATTCTCTCCTGGGCTCTCAATGGTGCCCTTTTCACTCTTCCCAGCAGCCTCTGCTGTAGAGAAACTCATGGGGGCCACCATATTTGTTTAGATTGTGCTGGCTTGCCTAAACAGCTCCTATTGTTTATTATGTGCACTGTTTAGGGGCTGAGCCCACCTGCTTCATGTCTGGAGGTGTTTCCCACTGGTCCCCCGGCTCTACTGCCTTTCCTGGAGCCAGGAATACTTTTAAATTGTGGTGCCTGCCCAAACTCGCTCCTGGGAACTGCGGCTCCTTTAAAACATTTTGTTACATAGGCACTGTTACTTGTGTGCAGCTGTAATTTTTTACTTTCCCGGTCCATTCTCTGGCTACTACACAGACTGGGCATTGACTGTTTCCAGGTGCCCTGTGTCACAGATCAATGCAGAGGACCCCAACCCCTCTCCACCTGGGGCTAAAGAGCAGTGGACTCTAGGTGGTGTAGGAGTTGTGGCCCAAATCCCACCAGAAGCCACTGAACAAGCCCTCTGGTCCTGCTTTCAGCATTTCAGGTGACTGGAGGCAGAACAAGAACACAGCAGGGCCATAGCCCTAATAAGGTGAGCCCAAGATTGGGGGGGCTTACACATTCCCCTTGTCAAATTCTTGGCGTCCTCACCAAAACATTACCCATATAGATCCTTTGGCACAGGAATACATTTCACAACACATTATATACATTTACTAGCTAACACCTAATGCCTGACTATCCAGATTGTTTGCTACACATACATACATAGTGAAGATTTTCCTTGCTAGGCAATTGTGGCCTATCTAGCAATAGTAGTTATTGGCATACACATACACTTTCCCACCCTGACCATTCTGCAAGATGCTGGGGATGTATCACGGAACAATGTGCCTGTGAACCACAAGAAGGGGGGGATCTGAAAAGGCACCAAGGGTGTCATAAGTGAGCTTAATGATGGGCTTGGGTTCTTGTCCAGACCTTCTGGGCAACAATACATCTTCACTAGGAACAGATAGCACTACTTCTTCTTCCAGCTCTGTGTCCAGCACAGGGGCATTGTCAAGAATAACAGCAATTGTGTCAGTCTCTGGAATTTGCTCATAACAAGTTAAGTTTGTTTCATTGTCCATCATAGGCTTTGCAATTTGCTCAATGTGCCTTTTCTTGGGTACAAAGGATACAGCTTCAGGGTTCAATTGATGTGACAGTCCAGCATTTACAAAGTCCTTAATGGGGGCAGTACTTGTGGATGGCTTTGAGTTTCTCCAGTCCATTTGCAGGTGATTTGGGTTATATTAGGCACATGGGTGCAGTACGAGACATCATCATCATCATCACAGTTTTCTGACTGATCAGTCACAGGCTCTGGAGCAGACACTGCAGTTGAGGTGCCAGGATCATTGTCTGCCATCTCATTTTGCAGTTGGGTGGTTTGACTCCGTGTCTTAGGCCTTCTTGCCACTGGGCATGCACTTTCTGTCTGAGGATCAGGCACAATTTTTCATTGGGTAGAAGATGGTTTCTATGTACAGTTTTTTCTATGCCCCTACCATGTTCATGGCAGATCTTGTAAATGGGCAATTCTATCATCTGTTCCACCACTACATAGGGCATCCACCAGTCCTGTATTTTATGCTTCCCTTTGCAGACCCAAGTTCCTCAGAAGGACACCATCTTCCACTTGCAGTACCTATTGCCTGACTCTTTTATCATATCTGTACTTAATCACTTGGCTGTTGTTGGCTGCAGCTTCAAAGGCAAGTTGATAGGCTTTTTACAACTGTTCCCATAACCTCCTTGTATAATCTAAGTAAGTCTCCTCAGAGTCTCCATTGACTGTAACTCCAAAACACAAGTCTATGGCCAGACGTGCTTCTTGCCTAAACATTAAATAGAAAGGTGACCTCTGTGTGGCATCATTTTTAGTACAGTTATATGCATGCACCAAGAAAATCACTTTCTGGCTCCAGTTGGACTTTTCAGATGGGTCAAAACTACCTAATATGTCTAACAAAGTCCTGTTGAAATGTTCAGGTTGAGGTTCTCCTTTTGGATGATATGGTGTAGTGTGAATCTTTTTAATACCATCGGCCACAAGAAACTCTGACTAATCTGCTTTCAGAATTTCTTCCATGGTCAGGATGAATCCTTTGGTGGATCCTATAGTGATTGACATACAGCTGCAACACTTTCACTACTGTGCTTGCTTTCTGATCCTTGACGGGGTATGCCTGGGCATTGTGTGTGTAGTGGTCCATTTTCACCAGGATATTGGTCATGTTGTTGCTGTTAGACTCTAAAGAAAGAAAGTCCAGGCATGCCAACTCCAACGGCCCACTTGTTTTGATGTTCACAAGGGTTGTATCTCTCCTAGGCTGTGTCTTTCTATTTATGCATCTGATGCAGGTTCTACAATGCTTCTCAATATCTTCCTTCATCTCTGGCCAATAGAATCAGATTCTCACCAAGTCTAGAATGCAGTCAAACCCCAAGTGACCCATATCATCATGCAATGACGTGAGGGCTGCTTTCTGGTACTTCCAGGGAGGTATCAGTTGTTTTCTAGGAAACTCAGGATGGACACATTCATGGCTAGTGTGTATCAAAGGTCTACCTTTTAGTGACAACTTGCTTCACTCCCTCAGCAACAAGGATACATCAGGGTGAGTTATACGTACTTGGTTAGCATCAAGTTCTTTCTCCAGTGCTAGAATTACTCCCCTTAACATACAGTCTTCTCTCTGGGCACGTTTCAATTCAGGCTTGCTCAGCGTGGGCAAAGATGACAAGTCCAACCCAGTGAAATTTAAATAGGCAGCAGGAATGGCATCTGGAAAGGCTCCCAAAAGATCAATGGCTCTGTCAGGGTTCACTGTGGTGGCACTATCAGCGGTATCACACTTCGAGCACATGGACTGGACTTGTATTTGAAAGTTGCACACTCAGTTCTGGCTGCTCAGGATAAGGGTGTCTGGATAGGAAGTTGGCATCAATATTGCTCTTTCCACACCTGTACTCCAAGCTGTTGTTGTTAGTTGATAGAGCAGCCAACCACTGGTGTCCAGCTGCATCTAACTTGGTAGTGGCATTCACATATGTGAGAGGGTTATTATCTGTGCAGATGGTGAAGTGGACACCATATAGGTAGTCATGAAACTTTTCAGTTACTGCCCACTTGAGGGATAAAAACTCAAGCTTGTGCATAAGATAATGTTTTTCAGAAGGGGGCAAACAATGGCTGGCGAATGCTACAGGGCAAAGTTCTTTTGGGTGATCTTGGTACAGGACAGCTCCCAAAATGCCTTGTTTTAATTCTATTTATATTTGATGTATTTGGTTTTATGTACAGCGCCTTGGTTTCGAAAGGTGCTGTAAAAATAAAGGTGATTTGATTTGATTTGAAACCACTCAGACTGGCATCTGTATGCAATATGTACAGCTTGGTAGGGTTGGCAAAAGCTAGCACAGGTGCTTCACACAGACATTTAATAATCTCTTGAAAAGCTGTTTCACAGTGTTCTGTCCATCGATCACCAAAAGGTTCATTTACTTTCAAATACTCTTTCTGGGGATTGCTCTCCCTCAAATGGGCTTTCCTTTTGCTGGTAGGTGTGCTCCCCTGGGCAAGCTCATTCAGAGGAAAAACAATCATTGAGTAATCTTTTACAAAACATCTGTAATATCAACAAAATCCAAGGAAGGGTTACAAAGCTTTGAGATTGTGTGGCATGGTCCAGGTGGTAAGGGCCTCCACTTTGGCTGGGTCTCTCCGTACACCATCAGTGGAAACAATGTAGCTGACATACTTTACCAAGGGCTGGCAAAACTGACACTTGTCAATGAAAACTTTCAAGCCAAACTCCTCCAACTGGTCCAATACTTTCATGAGTTGGGCTTCGTGTTCCTCCAAACTCCTTCCAAACATGATCAAATCATCCAGGTACACAATTACTTCCAGTAGGTTAATATCACCCACTGCATTCTCCATCAGTCTCTGAAAAGTAGCTAGGGCCTCCAATATTCCTTGGGGAATTCTCTCAAACTGGTAGAATCCAAGAGGGCAGATGAAGGCTGTCTTTTCTTTATCTTCCTGTTTTGGAGATCTGATAAAAGTCACTGCGCAGGTCCAGTACTAAAAACCATTTGCTTCCTGACAAGCTAAGTAGGGCATCTTCCACTTGAGGCATGGTATTCTGTTCAGGCACAGTCTTCTTGTTCAGGGTACAGTAATCAGTGGACATCCTGATGACACTATACTTCTTTTGGGCCACTGTCACAGCATGTGGGTAAAGTTAACACAAATACGGCAATTCAGGTGCAAAACACACCATAGTGTGATATTTATTTTTAAACTTGAATAAAAGTAATAAATTAAAATAAAAAAATCAAAGCAATCGCTACATAAACAAGTAGCTGTCACACAGTTCTGGATCTAAAACAACCAAGATCCTTTCCTTCTGTGTCTCTACCTCTTCACCTCAGGTAGATCCTCACTCCTTCACATTCAAGGCTCATCTGATCTGCTCCTAGAATAGGAGGGAATTTAATACTCTTAGGTGGGGTCACCTGACCTGACCCTTAACTAATACATAGGTATTCCTATCTCTAGCTAGATAAATTACAACAGGATGACCCACCATTTTCGTTAGATAAAGCAAAAGCATAGCTCTTTATCAAAATAAAAGGTGCAATTCTTTGTTAAAGACTAAAATAACCCCATGAATGCTTAATAGCATTATAATTAAGCCAAAGTCCCTCCTCTGTTGCCTGTGAGTGACAGGGGTTATTACATCAAAGGGGACTGCAGAGGGCGCTGATCCCCTATAGTGAGAGCTCATTCACCTCCAGGCAACAGGTAGGCCCATTTCTGGCCTAGAAAGTTGGAGGAAAGGGAAACAAGAAAACAAAACAGAGAGCCCTCCCTGTTGCTTTTTTCCAGGTATTTAAACAACTTGCAGTATTACAGTAGTTTTATTTTAAGTCTTTTCCTTGATTACAGTTTGGTTTTAATGAGCCTATTTTTTTTAAAATAGAAGGGGGGTCAGTATTAACTTATAACAAAAACAGGCCTTCTCTGGGACAAACACTGCCAGGGCTAAATTACAGCCTGGTCCAATTTAGAGACGTTCCTTTGTCTCCTAATGTTTACATTTGTAACTTAGACCCTCTTTTCCTTATTTCTGCAAGAGCCCTTATTATTAATATTTTATCTGGCCTGGGTTTAAAGTAGCCACTTTTTCACATGTCTTCTCTTTATGTTACAGATACAGCCCTCTAAATTGTTTATTCAGTTGCTACTGTGCTTTCCATGATAACTTATGCAGCTTTCACATCTATTTATATAGTGTATGGTGGAGCGTCATTCTCCACCGAAATCCATCGTTTTCGAAACCTTGTTGTCACACACTAGTGACGTTCGCAGTGCAACAGAATGATGTTTTCTACTGTACTGTGAACCTCACACTGTGTCCTTGAGCAGCATTTGACAGTTAGGGTTTACTCCATAGACAGTTCACGTAGCGAAAGTAGCAATGTGGGCAGTACTAATGTTTAGCGTTAAAACGTTCACAATGTAACGTTCTTAAGCAGTTAAAATGTCAAGCATGAAAACGTTCAAAATGTAAAGTTCTTTTTTCCTTCTAGTAACTGATTTTTTTCCCCAAAAAAACGACTTTCCACCATACACTATAAAGAAAAGTGCATGGGGAACAGTTGACAACAGGGCATCTTTCACTTCGTTTGCACTATGACAATGGATTACCTCTCGAGCTGTGCTCTCAAGGTAATCCATCGTCATAGTGCCAACTCAGTGAAAGAATAGCCCTGTTGTCAACTGTTCCCCATGCACTATCCTATATATTTAAGCATGCTTCATTTTATACATCCTTCTAACCAATATACAAACTCTGCAGGCTTTGTAGGACATGTTTTTAACATTAATTTCTTTTTCTCTTAAGCACCTACACTTTATTTATTATAGCATAGTTATTCATGTTTCAGTATAATCTGCCTGCCAATATATATGTAACCCCTTGTTAGCCGGGGTTACTAGAATTCTAGTAAGACCTAGTAGTAGGCAGGGAAGGCAGCTTGTGAAACTCCAGTTAAATGGATTTCGCACTGTATCACTGTTCTCAGTCTCAGCTGAGACTGAGGGATGACATCACCAATAGAACTTTCGCAGCTGCATAAGCCACATTGGAATCTGCAGCAGAGGGAGTTAGATAGAACGTTGGGAGTTTTCAAAGGGAAGGTCAGTTTCCAGTTTGCCTTCAAGTAAAAAGGAGCAGTTCCAGTTTTGCCTTCAAGTAGGAAGGAGTCAGCGTCAAGTGGTGGAGACCGCTGTTTGGGTCTCAGTGCCCCTCCCTCCGGGGGGGGGATGTAACTATCCCCATGCAGATCCCTGGGGCAATCCCCTTAATTCTGCCAGGAGGAAGAAAAAGCTGCCTATTTCAGTTCAGTCTTTGTTTTGAAAAATTGGAAGATTTGTGATTCACCTGTGGGGCACCTGCAACTAAAGGGTGAGTGTTTGCTCTAACAATAGAGGGCAAAAAAATGTGTTTCTTCAGCCTGGGACATGTGAGGAAATCTAGGAATTAAGCTACAATTTGGGAAGCCTATAGGTCTAGGTCAAACAAATGGAGTAGTGTCAAATGCTAGAGTGCTGTGTGATTTCAAGTAAATTGTAGAGGGGATGTGACAGTTCATCTACCATTTAATCTACATTCAAAAATTTCAGTTTTCAGAGAAATGGCCGGGTATGGGCTGTGGTAGCTGGAGGTGGGAACACCCCCCATCTTTAGTTACCAGGACCACCTCTAAGGATTTCTGCTGTGGTTGCTACTTTGCCTCATGCACTTGGCCAGTGATGAGGGAAGTATCCAGACATGGGGTTGCAAAAGGGGAAAATCTCTCTAGGAGTCGCAGACTCTAAGTGGTGTGGGGAGCCACAACAAGTGTAAAGAAGAATTCTCTTTGTGAGATGGGAGTCATAAGAAGTAAGGAGGAAATATCTCTAGGAGTCGCAGACTCTAAGTGGTGTGGGGAGCCACGACAGGATAATTGGTTCATTCTTCCAATGGACCATGGATCAAGTGGCTGGCGGGGGAGCCGGGCCAGTCGGGCTGTGTACCCAAAGTGCGTGCAAGTCTGGGCTGTGTGCCTGGTGGGTCCAGAGCCTGAAAACAGTATAATTGGTTCATTTTTCCAGTGTACCGCGTTGTAGTCTCTAATCTGCATTACCAGTAAATGTAGCCCTATGAGGGTCCGTCTATGCTTTGTTGTGTTCAGCTAGTTTGTGAATAAAAGCCACACTGTAGAATCCCATTCCTGGTTCTGGACATTACAGTTATTGCTTCATGTGTTTGGATTTACTTGGGTGCCCCTGTGCAGAGTAGCCAAACCTAGGTCCCCCTGTGCCAAGTAACCTCATCCTCCCCAAACCCAGGTCCCCACCAGGTACTGCTGTCAGCTTCAACAGCATGCCACCTGTCGTTTGGCAAAAAAGGCAGGGGTGAGGGGTTACAAAAATGGAGGCACCTCTTTGGATTTTGTTCAGGAAGGAAGGTGCTTGGGCAAGGGGGCTAGCATTTTGGCTATCTGACAGTGGGTAGCCCAAAAAGCTGAAGCAATTTGCTTAGTGTGTTGCTGTGTGCTGTGAATCTTGTGCTGCTGTTTAAAAAAATGCCAACTGTTTACCAAAGAGCTGTAAAGCCAAAGAGTGTGCCCTTGTCCTGCATCATCTAAATTGTTTACAGCATTTTTGACTGCTTTTAAAATGAACTGTGGTAAATAAAAGTGTAGAAGACTAGGGGTAGCAACAGGAAAATTGTGCCCTGGATGTTTGAAATGCTTTTAAAATAAACTGTTGTGAAGAAAAGTGTGGAAGACTAGGGGTATTAACAGGAAAATTGTGCCCTGGACATTTGAAATGCTTTTAAAATGAATTGTTGGGAAGAAAAGTGTGGAAGACTAGGGGGTAGCAAAAGGAAAATTATGCCCTGGACGTTGGAAATGTTTTCTGAGTGAATTGAGAGACTGCAGAGTAAACGGCTATGTTATATGGCTGAAATGGGCTCCTGCTGTGGAGACAGTTTGAAAAAAAAAAATTGCATTCTGCAGTTTAAATTTGACTGCTTGACGATCGCCGTGAGGAGAAGAGCCCTCGTGAGGAAGAAGAGGCTCATTTGCATGGCGTCGTGTGGTTGGTCAGGCTGCAATCAGTCCCGCCCCTCAGCCAGCTCTACAGAGACTGCCTCAGCATTTGAGAGGGAGTGAGAGTGGAGTGCGTGTACTGGCAGTGGAGGAGCATCACGGAGTGTTTAAAGCATTGTAAACATTGCAAAAATAGACTGGTTAAAAATCGGGCTCAACCCGCTAATCGATCATCAGGATTGCAAGTTTGGTGTTTAAAACTACGATCGCTAGGACTGCCCGCCCATTTGTGTACAGAGGCCTTCAAGAACTGGCTGCAGGGAGTTTTTCCACATCGCAGCAAGTTGCTACTGATAACAGTAAGTAAACATTCAATAAACTGCTCAAACAGTGATTTTCAGTCTATGACATATAAAATGTGTGTGCAGCAGTGTAGTCGCTTTGCAAGTAACGACTGTGTGAAGTCCTGCCAGCAAGTGCAAGTCTGTTAAGCCATTGACTGTGTCCATAGCCATAAAATTTAGCCTCAGATTAAAGTTTGCAGCCAGAGAGAGACTGTGGGTTGTAGAAAAATGCAGCACTAGTAAAAGCAGGCAATCCTGTGCTAAAAACCTGAAGCTTTTAAGGGACTGTGAATAAAATAAATGTTACCAGCTTGTGAAAAGTCCAAGGAAAATCCTGCAAATGTGTGTAAAGCCAGATCAGAGCAAGTTGTGCAGTTTGAATAAAAGTTATCAGTAGTTTGTGTAAATCGAGTGCGCAGTGGCTTGACCCAGATTGTAAATGTTGATGCACAGGAGTGCTGCTGCCGCCATTACAGGGTGGGGTAGTATAGTAAACACAGCAGCAGAGGAGCCATTTTACAGCTAAAGAGTGTGTTCAATAAAGTGGGACTTTCAGTTACAGTGAACTTTTGTTTGTTTTTCTGCAGTTATGGCCTCAGGACCAGCTCGTTAACCGGATCATGCCCGGGTTGCAGTAACAGCAGCAGTAAATAGACTGAGAGATATTGAAAAGTGGTGTTAAGGAGGGCAACTGCCTCCTGATGTGGCGATTCCTAATTATCCAGTGCGTGTATGTCAGATATGCTTGAGTGCTGGAAGGGACGTCTTCATGATTCCTCACTGTGCTGGATGCCTACAAAAATATGGATTGTATAAAGCGCCTCCAATTCATTTGGCCCCCACATGGACAAAAATTCAGGAATCTGCAGTTGGCAGCACACAGCACCAGGCGGAGCCTGTGGAGAAAGGTCCCTCAGGGGAGTGTGGCACAAAGCTAGAGGATGCAGAGTTAGAGACAGAACCAGAAGTTGAAGTTTTGGATGCTGGATCCCAGAATGAAAGTTCGGATAAAGCATCAATAGACCCCTGGGTGGGGGGGCCTAGCCCAAGTCTCTTAGGTGAAGATGAGATGTGGGAGGCCTTTGAATGGGAGGTGTCAACCTCCGCACCTAGTGATGAGTGGATAGTCTTGGGAGTGAGAATGACTGCTCACTCCTGGGCTCAGATCCTCAGTAAAGAGGAAGATGAGGGGGAACCTATGTGGCCTTGTGAGAAAGGAACGGGTACACAGCCTCAAGATCTTGCCTCGGAGGAATGTATTGAAGAAGGTGGTGATGCCACTGCCCTGGCTTTACAGGAGGAAGAAGTCAGGGATCCGTTTCTAATTTCCTTAAGGATGCGTAGCTGGCAGAACCAGGACTGGCCACCCCCAAGCCAGGCCAGCGGTCTCAGATTGACCAAAGCAAGTAAAGAGGAGAGACTGGTTCGTAGAAAGGCAAATGAGATCTATGGTATGACCTTTCCTTGGAAAGTCTGGGAGGAGATTGAGAACTGCAGGAAATCCTAGATCTGGGATGAAGCAATGAAAAGTGTGCATCCTGGAGCCAACCAGCATGTAAAGAATAGACTGTTCCACGAAAAGTATACCCAGTGGAAGAGAGGCAGGACAATGTTTATGGACAGAGTGAGAGTGGTAGACAGAGAGAGACGTGAAATCTCCCACTGTGTGAATTATGTGTGCCCAGATGGGGTAATAATTCAAGCCCCTGATCCCCAGTACCATTGGCCTCAGTGCAAGGACCTCTCAGCAAATGTACCCGTGCCTACAAAATGGAGAGCCGAGCAGTGGTAGTCAATACTGCCACACCAGACTGTGAAGTGCCCTTATTGATCTGCCAATATGAATATCCAGGACTCAGGTGCCCCACATTCATCAGTCTACAGTGTACTGTCCTGTCCAGCAACCATCCACTGGCCCACCAGATGACTTCAGATCCAGACAGGACACCATCCCAGCTGTTTCCTGTTCATCGCCTGGTAATCGGATGACGTCGGACCAGCTGTTTTCTTTTTGTTCCTGTTCTAAGGTTCCATCTCCAGAGATGACATCAGCCCAGCTGTTTCCAGATGTGCCCTCCTGTGGTTCCCAGAAGATGTCCGACCAGCTGTATCAGAAGAAATGCTGCCAGGGAGAGTCTTCGGCTGAGGTGCAGGTCGGTGCCTAGTCTTGTACTACAAGTGGCTGGTAAGTCTGAACTTTTCTATCTTTATGACATTGCAGTACACACCCTACACTACAGACTTCAAAAATGTGTGAACTGTCTGCAAAGACTCTCCCCTTTGGGACTTTGGCCTGTTAGAACTGTGCTTCACTGGTCTCCGGCCCAGAAGAGACTCTTTACTGGACTAGCCTTCGGGCCTTGTGGTCATTAGTTGGGACTTTTAGGGCACTCCATCCCCCCAAATGTGTATTGTAAATAATGTCATTGTTGCATTCTAATGTAAATACTGTTTTTCTACCTTTTTTCTAAAAAAAATCTTTTTGGGATTTTGCAGTGTTTTGATGGTAGGGGTTTAGGTAGACTGTGTATGCAGATTAGGAGTGTGTTTTGTCTTTCTTTTCCTTACAGGTGTTCCTGGGAAGACAGAAGAGAAGACAAGAAGAGGAGGAGAGGCTCATCGGAGTTCCTCATCAGTGCTTTATTGTAGAAATTTAATGTACTGTGGTGTTATTGTTAAGGTTATTGCTGTATTAACCCTTTTCTTCCACAGGTGTGGTTGTGGGGGTAGGGAGGAGGCAGTAATTGGTATTTTAATGGTGTGTGATTGCAGGTTGCCCAAGGTTGGGGAGGTCCCCGGGTTGTTTTTTATTTTGTAATATTATGTTAGAGGCAGATAGGTTTTCCCTAGAGGGTTAGGGGGGATAGACAGGCTGTGGTCCTGAATGGCCATAGGGACTGCAGTGCTGATCTATCAGGGCTATGCTCTGGATGGTTCTACCAGAGCCACTAGGTGTCCATAGTAAGTGGATAGAGTAGAGGCTGACATGTCAGCTACAGGCCTCTAGGCCCTTTGTGTTACCTGCCTGTGCTTGCACATGGTAGGAGGGGGCCTGATCACCCCCTCCATGAATGCACATAGGTGGGATGGCCTAAGGCTGGTAAATAATGACCGCGTGACAGTCATTTTCCTGGTCAAGGATGAGTGTAACCCCTTGCTACCTGGGGTTACTAGAATACCAGTAACACCTAGTGGTAGGCAGGGAAGGCAGCTTGTGAAACTCCAGTTAAATGGGTTTCTCACTGTCTCACTCTGTTCTCAGTCTCAGCTGAGACTGAGGGATGACATCACCAATAGAACTTTCGCAGCTGCATAAGCCACATTGGAATCTGCAGCAGAGGGAGTTGGATAGAACGTTGGGAGTTTTCAAAGGGAAGGTCAGTTTCCAGTTTGCCTTCAAGTAAGAAGGAGCAGTTCTAGTTTTGCCTTCAAGTAGGAAGGAGTCAGTGTCAAGTGGTGGAGACTGCTGTTTGGGTCTCAGTGCCCCTCCCTCCGGGGGAGGCGGATGTAAATATCCTCATGCAGATCCCTGGGGCAATCCCCTTAATTCTGCCAGGAGGAAGAAAAGCTGCCTATTTCAGTTCAGTCTTTGTTTTGAAAAGTTGGAAGATTTGTGATTCGCCTGTGGGGCACCTGCAACTAAAGGGTAAGTGTTTGCTCTAACAATAGAGGGCAAAAAATGTGTTTCTTCAGCCTGGGACGTGTGAGGAAATCTAGGAATTGAGCTACAATTTGGGAAGCCTATAGGTCTAGGTCAAACAAATGGAGTAGTGTCAAATGCTAGAGTGCTGTGTGATTTCAAGTAAATTGTAGAGGGGATGTGACAGTTCATCTACCATTTAATCTACATTCAAAAATTTCAGTTTTCCAGAGAAATGGCCGGGTATGGGCTGTAGGAGCTGGAGGTGGGAACACCTCCCATCTTTAGTAACCAGGTCCACTTCTAAGGATTTCTACTGTGGTTGCTACTTTGCCTCATGCACTTGGCCAGTGATGAGGGAAGTACCCAGACATGGGGTTGCAAAAGGGAAAATCTCTCTAGGAGTTGCAGACTCTAAGTGGTGTGGGGAGCCACAACAAGTGTAAAGAAGAATTCTCTTTGTGAGATGGGAGTCATAAGAAGTAAGGAGGAAATCTCTCTAGGAGTCGCAGACTCTAAATGGTGTGGGGAGCAATGACAGGATAATTGGTTCATTCTTCCAATGAACCGTGGATCAAGTGGCCGGCGGGGGAGCTGGGCCAGTCGGACTGTGTACCCGAAGCGCGAGCAAGTCTGGGCTGTGTGCCTGGTGGGTCCAGATCCTGAAAACAGTATAATTGGTTCATTCTTCCAGTGGACCATGTTATAGTCTCTAATCTGCATTACCAGTAAATGTAGCCCCATGGGGGTCCGTCTGTGCTTTGTTGTGTTCAGCTAGTTTATGAATAAAAGCCACACTGTAGAATACCATTCCTGGTTCTGGACATTACAGTTATTGCTTTCTGTGTTCGGATTTACTTGGGAGCCCCTGTGCAGAGTAGCCAAACCTAGGTTCCCCTGTGCCTCGTAACCTCATCCTCCCCGAACCCAGGTCCCTACCAGGTACTGCTGTCAGCTTCAACAGCATGCCACCTGTCATTTGGCAAAAAGACAGGGGTGAGGGGTTACATATTCATTATCTATGGTACCTTTTTCAGCACTGCAGGCACTTTTTATTTCATTTTAACTTGTACTGTCTGCCCCTTAATTGTGGCAACACTTTTTGTATTGCCTAACTGGGCTTACACCATCGTTTAAGCTTAATATACACAGTTATACTGCTTATGCACCTTTGGATTTCCTGGTACTTTATGCAGGGAATACTGCATTATTTATGCACTGCTTGCCCATAGTCACTATAATTACCTAGCACCTATGGTACCTTGGTTTTTATAACTTATTTACCTCAGACTTATGGACTGGAATGGAAAATATAGATGAATTGATAGTAAGAAACATTAGACGGTATAGGAATGAGCTACTATAGGTGGCCAACCTATGGAAGGGTGAAAAGGAGAAAAAGGATTAAAGTTTAGGAAGTACTGTTGCACAATAGAGTTTTAAAGCAGAATGATATAAAAGGGTATAGAAAAGGTGTCCATAGTCGTATTCTTAAGGGTGCAGCCTGACTCCACCACAGCCACCTCTATGGGTGACATGAAGGGCTTCTTTACTCCTTTATAATCTTCACCACCAATATTTCCTGGAGATGGCACCTGACATCCTCAATGTCCCCAGGGGCCAGTCTCGAGGAACTCTCTCGGAAAGAGCGATCATCCTTCAGACGAATATAGAGCTCTTCTCAACAAACGCATCCCATGTCCCACTCATGCAAAAAGAATACCTTTGGGCATTTGGCTAATTTATTACTCAAGCTCCACCAGTAGTGGTCTGGTATCGGCAAGTCTCCAAAGCTGAATAATCCATGATCTATCACTGTATCAGTGGCCAAAGTAGAGTCCACTCCTGTCACACTGTCTGCATGAAAATGATGTGCTAACACTTGGCCCCTTCTTAGAGAAAGGGGTTTCTTTGTTTCATTCTTCACCCTTACTGTCTTTCACTTGGCCCAGGGAGTAGCAGAAGGTGGCAGAACTCCCCACAGTACCATCAGTCCTTCTTGTAGACTATGCTCTGGGGAGCATCAATGATGAGTACAAGCCCAGCTGGCGGACATGTGAATTTGGCATGCCAACTACTCGGCACAGTGAACTGGGTTGCAGGGCAATTGGTTTACAGTCAACTCTGTGAATGACTCCAATAAATTCATCTGTAGGCAGTCACAGGGTCAACAAGTTTCAAACTCACTTGCTACACTATGGCTTGTAAAGAGGGGCTTAGTAAAACTTTGAGCTCCTCTCTTCTGGGACATTTGGGCCAACCTGCCAAACAAGTCTGCATTGGTGCCAATCAGCAGGGGGTATCATCCATGGCTTTGGACTCTGGACAGATCAGCTCTAAGGTGTCAGTTTTGTGTGTCCCTTCCATGCCTGTTCTGGGGAACTCAAGTTGCACAAGATAGTAACCATCATATGGCTAGCTGGTGTCACTCAGGCCCCACAGGGAGAGTCCTTTCAATGGCTGCAGTGCAGGTGTCTCAAGTAGCAATTATAGAAAGTACGGTGAATAATGGTAACTTGTGACCCACTATCAAGCAACGCATTACAGAGGTGCCCTCAAACAAAAATTGGAATGTCGACTCAAGGATCCAATAGCCCTGATGGCAAGTTGCTCTCTGGCAGGCTCTTAGGCTCAGTCCATTTCAAACATAGAAACATAGAAACATAGAAGTTGACGGCAGATAAGGACCGCAAGGCCCATCCAGTCTGCCCATTTCTTTTTCTACCTTATAAATGTGCCATCGGCCTTTGCTCTGTCAGTGACCTATCTATTCATAGTCATTTGTATTGCTCCCTTATGCCTATCCCATGCCTGTTTGAAGCCCTGCACTGTATTCATAGCCACCACTTCTTGTGGTAAGCCATTCCATGCATCTACCACCCTTTCTGTGAAAAAGAATTTCCTCACATTCCCCTTAATCGGCCTCCTCTAATCTCATGCTGTGTCCTCTTGTCCTGCTATTTTTCTTATATTTAAACATGTTAGACTCTTTCACCTTGTTTATGCCCTTAAGGTGTTTAAATGTCTCGATCATATCACCTCTCTCCTCCTTTGCTCAAGGGTATACATATTGAGCTCCGTTAATCTGTCCTTATATGTCTTCTGATGCAGTCCCTGCACCATTTTGGTTGCCCTTCTCTGGACTGCCTCAATTTGGTTAATGTCCTTGTGAAGGTGTGGCCTCCAATACTGCACGAGTACTCCAGATGGGGCCTAACCAATGTCTTGTACAGAGGGATTATTACCTCCCTCTTACGACTTGTGATACCCTACTAATACACCCTAACACCCCTAGCCTTACCTACTGCTTTAGATGTCTGCTTGATGATTTTAGGTCATCAGTGATGATGATGCCCAAGTCTCTTTCTTCCTTTGTGACTGCTAGCAACTCCTCCCAGCCTATAAGTGGCTTCAGGGTTTCTCTTCCCTATGTGCATGATTTTGCACTTCTTTGCATTAAATCCCAGTTGCCACTCTTCTGACCATTCTGCTAGTTTATCAGATCTCTTCTCATTCTGCCCACCCCATCTGGATTATCTACTCTGTTGCAGATCTTGGTGTCATCTGCAAACAGACAAGCCTTACCCTCTAGTCCATCTGCGAGGTCACTAATGAAGATGTTGAATAGACTGGCCCCAGGACTGATCCCTGAGGTACCCCACTTGTGACTTGCATCTCTTCTGACTGTATACCATTTACCACCACTCTCTGTTTTCTGCCAGTCAACCAGTTTGCCACCCAGTTGACCAACTTCTGACCCACCCCGAGCCTACCTAGCTTATTTATCAATCTTCTATGTGGAACAGTGTCAAAAGCTTTGCTGAAGTCAAGGTAGGCGACATCAACTGCTCCCCTTGGTCCACCACTCTGGTTACCCAGTCAAAGAAATCTATGAGATTAGTTTGACAGGACCTTCCTTTGTAAACCCATGCTGTCTTGGATCCTGTGCCCTATGGATTCCAGGTGTTGCACTATCCTTTCCTTAAGGAGTGCCTCCATAATCTTGCCCCACTACTGAGGTAAGACTGACGGTCTGTAGTTCCCGCCTCCTCCCTGCTACCACTCTTGTGGAGTGGATCACATGAGCCTTTCTCCAGTCTTCTGGGACCTCTCCTGTGCTCAGAGACTCACTAAACAATTCTGCTAATGGCTCTGCTAGTTCCTCCTTTAGCTCCTTAGGTACCCTGGGATGTATGCCATCAGGTCCCATTGCCTTATCCACCCTGAGCTTAGCAAGCTCTTGTAGGACCCTTTCTTTGTGAAGGAGTAGTGCTCACCTCCCTCTCCCTGTGTCCATGATGCTTGAGCTGGGCCCTGCCCTACCTTCTCTTCAGTAAATACTGAGCAAAGTATCTATTTAGGATAGATGCCTTTGAGGGTCCTCCTCCTCACATGCTCCCTTTTCTCCATTAAGCTTAGCAATACTCCTCTGGACTTTCTCCTTTCACTAATGTATCTATAGAAAGTCTTGTCACCTTCTTTTTACTGTTCGTGCTAGTGTTTCCTCAGTTTGGGACTTTGCCTGCCTTACTGCCTTACCTGCTTCCCTTAGGGCAGTTTGGTATGCCTCCCTATCTTCATCCCGCTGTGTTCCCTTATATTTTCTGAAGGCCAGCCTTTGGCTCTGACCTTTCTGCTACTATATTTGAGAACCAAAGTGGTTTCCTTCTTCTTTGCACTTCCTTTTCTGTCTAACACAATGGGATGTTGCTTCAAGTATTGTATCCTTAATGCTTGCCCACTTGCCTGTACCTCCTCACCTGTGTTTCTTTTGCCAGGCTAGCTTAACTCTGTTGGCCATCTTATCAAAGTCAGCTCCTCTGAAGTCCCATATTTTGCCTTGGAATGGGATGATTTAGATGTAGTAGCCAAATTGAACCATACCATGTGATGGTCACTGGCCCCAGGTGACCTTCTACCTGGAGATCTGTGATCCTTCTTTGTTAGTCAGTACTAGATCTAGGATAGCCCTGTCTCTTGTGGGTTGCTGTACCAGTTGTTTGAGGCCCTCCTCTGCAGGGAATCCACTATGAGTCTAGTTCTGGCAGATGTTCCTGCTGGTATTGACCAATCTGTATCTGGCATGTTGAAGTCTCCCATTATCAGAACCTCCTTTAGCTGTCATGTTTTGTATATCTTCTAACAGTAATGTGTCTATGTCCTCCTCTGGTCTGGGGGCCTGTAGACAACCCCAGTTCTTATGGCTGTCCCATTACCTGTTTCCAGGGTGACCCACAGTTCTTCTGGCTCCTTATGTGTATTCTGAATTTCTGTAGCTTTGATATTTTCATTAACACAGGGCCACCCTCCCCCTTTTGCACCTCGGTCTCTTCTGAACAATACATATCCAGGTACTGAGTCTCCAGAGTGGTTACTGGTAAACCACGCCTCACTAATTGCTACTATGTCCAGTTTAGCCTCTGACATTATTGCCTGCAGGTCTGGGATCTTATTTCCCAGGCTGTGAGCATTTGTGTACATGATTTTCCATTGGCCAGATTTTGGTGTGTTAGTTGTTGGGTGAAGTTTGGCATTACCCCTGTGCATCGTATGGGGAGACAAACCTTTTTTCTTACCTGGTGATGCAAATGAATGGCAAACACGCTGAATTCCTGTTTGACCACTAGCTGAGGGGGGAAGGGTGTTCTTCCCATTCGACGTTATGGGGTGCTGCACCCCTCTCCCATTTGCTAGTTTAAATATTCTGCAAAGACGCCAAACTCTGCCCCAATGCACTGACTCCTCTTTAGTCAGATGCAGTCCATCAAATTTAAAGAACTTTCGCTCCCAGAACTGTTGCCAGTTCCTACAAATCTGTGTCCTTTTCCTGGCACCAGTCCTTGAGCCACGTGTTTAGCTCCCCATCTCCCTTCTCTGACCTTCCGTCCATCTGCTCCCCTTCTCCCAGACTGGCAGGATCTCAGAGAAGGAGATGCCGGACTAAATAGATGATAGTTTGTCACCCAGCCTAGTCAGGTGTTCCTTGGTCTCACAACTGACCGGTTGGCGAGATCATTAGTCCCTATGTGTACTAGGACATCAGTGTTTTCTCCTGCTTTGTGAACAATTTTAGCAATGCGGTCAGTGTCTCTCCATGCTGATGTACCTGGGAGACATCTGACCATCACCCTGGCTGGAGATGGGTATCAACTCCCGAATCATGGAGTCTCCTATGATCAGAAGTTTTTGGTTTCCTTTGTGCTTGTTTAGTTTTGGTTCCTGATTTGGGTGAGTATTGTTGTGCTAGCTCCTGTGCTGCAGTGTCCTGCTCTGCAGTGTCTTCTGCCTCTTTATTTGATTTCAGAGATAGAGGCAGATACCTGTTTGTAGTGTTTATATGGTTTTGGAGGTAATGTGTTGGACAGCAGAGAGTGATGGGGCACCTGATTTGCTCCTCCCAACCACCTGCCAACCTCCTGGACCAACTACCCTCTGCGGTCGAGGTTTTTCTGTTGGATGCTGGGGGAATGGCGGGTGGTTCTTATAATGTATTTCCTCTTCAATATGAAATTTGAGGCGTGCAATCTCTGCCCATGCTGCCCGGAGCTGAGACCTAAGATCTCCAAAGGCCCAGCATGTAGGACAGTGTCCTAAATCCTGTAAGACTGTCCTTCTGAAAATTGTTCCACAGTACCTGCAGTTAATGAAATCCATTCCAAATAAGTTGCTGGGTTTGTAACCTAGTCAGAGTAATTAGAAGGAAAAAAAATGCAAGTAATGGTTTAATTATGCTTTGTTTAACTTGTTATAACAAGTTAAATTACTAGTGCCCTGTAAATGAGATCACCTTGTGGAGGCCCCACTGATCCGCTCCTTTCCTGTTCTGCCACAGGAAATGTTACAACTGTGGTACCCTATAAAAGGAGTGTAGTGGGGTGGTTGGGATGGGGTGGGTGGCTGGGCCCTTCCCTGCCAAAAAGAAGAACCACGGACGAAAGAACAAGGAGGTAAGAGCAGAAACAATCAGTCAACAACAAATGCAGTAACCCTGAAAGCTTATCCTAATGTTAGATAAAACTGTAAAACCTGTAAGCACCACCTGTAATAATTTCAGAGAAGATATACCCTGTAAGAAACACTTTGCTCCAGAGAAAAATAAAGCAGTAACAGAAGATATACCTTGCAAAAGACAATTTGAATCAGAAGATTACAGCAGTAATCTGTTAGCACACACCTGTAGGCACACCTTGTAATAATGCAGAAGAAGGTATACCAGCAACAACAATTTGAATCAGAGAAAAAATAAAGCAATGAAAAGTTAGCAACAAACAGTAGCAATCCCTGTGAGTAAAAAATAAAAACACCACCACACAGTAAATCTGCTTAGCCAAACTAAGTCTTAATCCTTCTCCCTTGCTCTGGTAAGTTTCTCTACTCTGCCTTTCAAGCAGTCTTAGAAGGCCTGGTATGCTCAAAGACCCAGGTCGCTCCCTAATTGGGCTCCGCCAGTCACTTCCCTGTTGGAGCTGGTGTCCTCTCATCTTTTCATCTACCAGTTGTGGTATCTCCAGGCGACAATACCCACTGGCAGAATGTGCATCTGCTCCACAACAATAACAGAATAGTCTTTCTCTGGGCAATTCAAGGGGTCAAGGCCTGACCCTTGGGGTAGAAACAGAGTTCATTGGATGTCCCCGTGCAGGCATCATGGTGCTGGGCTGTTGTCAAGATTCTTGTACCATCTGCTGTACCTTCATACATCTTTGATTTCTTTAAGCTCAGCACCCAGATCAGGAATGGTACTAGGCTCTTTGCAGCTCTCTACTTGCGGTTGCAGGGCTGTAGCTTTCACAGTGGGTGCCTGGAGAGAGTTGGCAATGTCTTCTCATGCTTCTTCCTACCTTACCTCATCCAGTAACTGGTGGAAGTTTGGGGATCAGCTCTGCGATCTCTTAATCTGAGGGACATCAAAATCCATTGCAAACACACAGCACCTCTCAAAATCTGATCAAGCCTCATCTGGGCAATCTGAGCAGCTGTAACCTCTCCAGCTTCATAAATTTTCCTTATCACCATCTCCACTCAGGTAATGTAGTGGGACAACGTTTCTCCTTCTCGTTGCACTGTGGCTCCCAATTGAAAAATGAGGGCCTCATTCCTCTATACAACTCCAAATGTACTTTTCAGCATGGCCAGGTGATCACTTGCAGTACCATTAGGTTGACTTACACACAATGAATCAATTACATCCAAGGCCATACCTCTTAAGCTTTCCACAATTCTTTTACATTTCTCATCATCTGAGCACTTCCACACTAGTACCATCTGTGTAGCTTGGCTCATCTAGCTCTCATAATGGTCTTCTCCAGCGGGATTGGGAATAGCTCCTGAGAAAGTACATAATCTCTTATACAGTTCATAAGCTGCAACCAAATAAGTAATCAAATCCAGTCCCACGACCTTAAGCCCACCAGTCAGCACTGATGAAGAAGGCTTTTCCTCCTTAAATAAGGCCTTCATATCTTTGACAGTTTTTTCCTCAGCTGCCAACAACAGTTTAACTTTTTCCATTCAATTTATCTCCAATGCTGGCAAAGGAGGGTGTCTGACAAACTGGTTCCATGCACCTTCAGGCACTTCTGGCTTGATGGTGGCAGGTAACTTACATCTCTCTCTCCACAGCACTTTCCACTACAGCAGTGGTACTTTGGTTTATGTTGTCATACCACATACTTTGCACCTTCAGTGTTCCCAAATGTTGCAGAGCATCTAAAGCTTCTAAAATAGCAGTCCTATCAATACCCTCAGGGATCCTTGTGACCTGAATTGCCTTTTTCAGGTCTAGGCACTCCCCTCAGAATCAGTCTTCTAACTCTTGTTGGGCCATGCTGGCATTCACACTTTTTTTAGAGGGGTAACACATTTTTCTCAGAATCTGGGTGTGGGGAACACATGTGTGGGGCAATAGGTCCCAGCAGTGCCTCCAATTGTACCAGCGCCACTTACCACTTGGCTGTTCTGGGGCCATCAGGGTCTCCACAAGACACACCTGCCAAGGTGGCTGGCCTGGCATAACTTATGAGTAGGCTACACTGGAGTAGAATGGCACAGTGTCTCCACCTGGTGTAGTGGTATGGGGTACCTGGTGGATCAAACACAAGGTTACCACCCCCCAGAAATAACTATTTGTTCCCTCCACACAAAGTGACTTTTCCCCACACAGTAGTAATACATACCATGCCATAACCAATAAACCAGTATTATAACATAAACTAACCTCAGATTCATTATAGGGGAAGAGCAAAGGGGAATAAAACAGCATAAACTCAACAAATTTGTACAACAGTTGTTCCCCTACAGTCCCAGCACCACCACTATGCAGGTGCACCCAGCTTTCTTCCCAAACAGCCGCACAGGTGTTAACAGTCGGTTGCGGTGGGTACCTCACCAAGTTGCTGGTAGCCAACCAGTGGATGCAGAGTATGTGCACTGTGGATGTTGGGATACAGTGGGGAGTAACAGTTTTAAACTCAGACTGAAGAAATTTGGAAAGGGCCCCAAACACAACACAGCAGAACTTAAGTTTCAGTTTTTCTACCTGGGCTTTTCCTGCAGATTACAAAGTCCTACCCATTACTTCACCCCCTTTTTTCTACTATCTAAACTAACTAACCAATTTGCAGCAGAACTCCTCAGGGCTGTAGCTCAAAGGTACTCACAGTTTGTAGACAGTCTCAGGGATGCGTATTTATTGCTGTCGCTCTGAGTGCAACAGGTGCAGGACCATTCACCCATTCCAGGTCTTTCATCATCTTTGCCTTTCTGGCCTTTCATCGGTCTGGGGCTACTGGCAGGCTTGAAGTACCTGGGTTGTCCACTTGAACTCAAACTTAATTTGGCTACTTCACAGTCTTTGACTCCGCCCCAATCCCTGTTCTCTCAGGCTCAGGGAACAGTTCACACAGTCTCAATTCATTTGCAGTTTCAACTGCAGAACACAGCACGGGTTTAGCTTTCCCCAGGACTACAGATCAACAGTCAGGCTTTTTCCCTGGTTGCTCATTAACTCATAGGTGCTCTGCCTCAATGCTTCTGTGGGTTCAGGGATGCATTTGCACACTCAAAACCTGCCTTAGGGCTGAGTAAGCCCACAACAGTCTCTCAGTTCTCCCAGGGAATCTCCCACTTTTCAAACCAATCACCC
This sequence comes from Neoceratodus forsteri, assembly GCA_016271365.2. Taxonomy (NCBI): domain Eukaryota; kingdom Metazoa; phylum Chordata; order Ceratodontiformes; family Ceratodontidae; genus Neoceratodus; species Neoceratodus forsteri. Next base: position 1,677,993,871 of record CM057449.1, read on the forward strand.
TTTTTATATGTAGTCCCAGACCTCCTCATTTCATTGGCTGATTCTTTCCTGGGCTCTTTCCCCTCTTCCCAGTGGCCCCTGCTACAAGAAAACTAATGGCGCTGCCATATTTGTTTAGATTTTGCTGTCTTACATAGGCAGCTCCTTTTATTTATTATATGCCCTCTTTAGGGGCTGAGCCCGCTAACTTTCTGTCTGGAGGCATTTCCCACTGCCCCCCCAGCTCCACAGTCTGCTCTGGAGCTGGGGATGCTTTTAAATGGTGGCACCTGCCTAAACTGACTCCTGGAAGCCGCAGCTCCTTTAAGACTTTTGGTCGTGCACACACAGTTACTCTCAATTGGCCGTATTTGTTTACCTTCCTGGTCTGTTCTCTGGCTACTACACAGACACAGGCAATAACTGTTTCCAGGTGCCCTGAGGTGAAAATCAATACAGAGGACCTCAGCCCCTCTCCCCTTGGGGCTAAAGAACAGTGGACTCTAGCCGGTGGCAGCAATGATCATCAGGGTGGGAACCCTGGCCTGAATCTCACCTGGGACCACTGAACAAGCCCTCCAGTCCTGCTTTCAGCAATCCAGGGGACTGAAGGCAGATCAAGAACTCAGCATGGCCATAGCCCCAATAAGGTAAGCCCCAGATTAGGGGAGGCTTACATTTGTAGGTAACTCCACAAATGGAATGTTGACAGCTCTCAATACTAAATTGAAAACTTCAATAAATTATGCTGCAGAAATATGTTTTTGGATCACTCCCAATAGGAGAAAATATTAATTAAGGCATATAGATACATATATACAGTTGCAGCCATAGATACATTCAGATGTTTGCAAATATTTCACAATATATCTAAAGAAATTCTCTCTGGTGGCCCACAGTGGTACTGCAGGCAGGCAGAGAATTTCTCTAGAAATATCACAGAAATTTCAGGAAATATCTGGTCATGTCTTTGACTCCAACTGTATATACAGGGATGACAGCAGAGAAGGTGTGAACAAGAATTGGAAAAAGGTAAGTGGGGTTGGTGTAATCAAATGTAGTTATACACCTAGGTGGAAAACACCTAGCTTGGGAGAAGGTGGAGGTAGTACAAAGTAGACAGTGTGTTAAGGAGGACCTGTAGGGAGGTAACAAGATAACTGGCATTCTCAGAGGTGTAACTAGTACCAAGAGCCAGTATGGTCAAGAAAAAAAGGGGTAGACAAATTCAATGTCTGGCTGAGAGGAGAAAGGGTTCATCTATATTGGGGACTGGGGGAAAGACCTGGTCGAAGAAAACATTTTATGCAACAGATAGAATACACCTCAGTAGAGAGGGCTCAAGGGTACCCAGGGACAAACTTGGGGGTTACATAACCCATAAACTTAATTTAAGCTAGTGACAGGGGTCAGGTAGTCCAACGACTCTGGGAGCAAGGGATCAACAGATCTCCCCCATGCCAGTCAAAGGGGTTTGGAGGGTGAAGGTGGAGCAAAGCAGTCAGAAATGGGGGGTGAGGGGGAGCACACAAGGAGAGAAAGGTGAAGGCAAGAAGTGGAGGAAGTGAAAGAAGCTCAGATCCTAGGTAGAGGGTGGTGTCCCTGAACGTATGAAGTCTCAGTAACAAGATGAATGACCTCCAGGTACCACTAATAGAAGGGTGGGAGACAGCAGCAGCCACCAAGATTTGGGCCACACCAAACCATGACTGGGACCCACCAATTCTAGGAATAAATTATACAGCATAGACAGGGTGATAGGGAAAAGGAGGTGGTTTACATCAGGGATAGTATAACATGCACGAGGAAGGAGTCAGAGGAGGGGAGGATGGAAGCAATGTGGGTTCAGTTACTGTCCAGCAGAGGGAATAAGCTGAATTTGGGGTGGTTTACAGACCACCCAACCAGGAAGAGGAAAAGCATGGGGAATTGAACTCACAGATATTTAATACTGTGGGGAAAGGAGAGGTGGTAATAGTGGGGGACTTCCACCTGCCCAAGGTAGACTGGAACATTCCAACCATGTCATGTGCCAGGAGTCAGGTAATCCTGAAAGCATTGCAGAATGGGTTCCTGACTCAGTGAGTCACAGAACCGACCTGGAAGGGGTCAATCCTTGAGTTGGTGCTCACAAATGGGGAGCACATACAAGATATATCGGCTAAGGAGCCCCTGGGAGAAAATTATCATCACTCAGTGTGGTTCCGGTTGGATATGGGCAGGGAAACGATCCCCACTAAGACTAAATCCTGGTCTTTAGGAGGGCAGACTTCAAAAAGATGGGCAAATTGTTAAGGAAGCACCTGGCAAGCATTAGGGAAGATATGCAGGTGCACCAAAAGTGGTCCATCATTAAGGAGGGAATAAGGGCTGCAACACAGGAGTGTGTTAGACTCAGGGGGAAGAACTTAAGGGTCAACGCATCCAACTTGTTTAGTACTGAGGTTGCCCAGACAGTAAGGGAAAAGAGATTAGCCTATAGGAAATTCAGGGAAACCAAGAGCGAGGAGGACAGGGAGAACTACCCAAAGATTGTTAGTGTGGCAAGTAAAGTAATCTGGCAGGCAAAAGCTCAGAAAGAACTGCAGTTAGTGGAGGAAATTAAGAAAGGGAGAAGGCCTTTTATTGCTATATAAGCAAGAAAAGGAACAAAAAGGACAGGATTGTTAGGCTTTAGAAAGGGGATGGGAGGGTGGAGGAGAATGGGAGAAAAGCAGAGGTACTGAATTAATACTTCTGCTCTGTCTTTACTGGAGGAAGAATGGACTGGTGCCAACAGGGGGTAAAAGTGGAACAGGGGGAGCATGGATGTGGTGGTAGAGTAATGAAAGGGCTACTAGCATTGAAGGTAGACAAATAACCAAGCCTGGATGGACTACACCCAAGGATGCTGAGGGAACTGGCAGAGGAGCTTATGGAGCCACTGGTGGGCCTGTTCAGTAGTTCACTGGAGTCAGGCGTGGTACCACAGGACTGGAGACTGGCACATTTAGTGACCCTTCATAACAGCAGTCCCAAAGGTAACATGGGAAATTACAGATCAGTCAGGCTGACTTCAGTCATGTGCAAACTCATTGAGACCATACTTAAGGAAAGGTTGGTAGTGTACTCAAATGAGCATGACCTTCAGGATGCAAGGTAGCATGGTTTTTTGGGAGGGAGGTCATGTCAAACAAATCTGATTGACTTCTTTGACTGGGTCACCAAAATAGTAGATGGGGGCCAACTAGTGAACATCCTATACCTGGATTTCAGCAAGACAGTTAACTCTGTGCCCCACAAGAGGTTGATCAGGAAGTTGGTGGATCTGGGGGTTGGGAAAAAGATGGCCAGATGGGTAGAAAGCTGACTGGGGAACAGAACCCAGAAGGTTGTGGTGGGGGAAGACTTTTCTAGCACCAGAGAGGTCACCAGTGGGGTCCTGCAGGGCTCAGACCCTGGGTTGGTGTTGTTTAGTAGCTTCATTAATGATACTGGGGATGGCATTATGGGCAAAATGTGGCTGGATAACATCAAGCTCTGTGGGATGGTTGACATGGCTCAAGGAATACAGTACCTGAAGGAGGCTCTGGAAAAACTTGAGAAGTGGTCCGGGATTTGACAGCTTGGCTTCAGTTAGAAGAAATGCAAAGTTATGCACATTGGAGCCAAGACTCCCTGGATGAAGTATTAAATGGGAGGGGGTCCAGGTATCTGCAACAGAGGAGGAGAAGGTTCTAGAAGCAATGATCACTAGTGACCTGAAGCAGTCCATGCAGAGTAAGACAGCAGCAGCAAGCACAAATAACATGTTGGGATGCATGGCCAGGGGTATCAGCAGTTGGCAAGAGAAGGCTATACTGCCCTTGTACAGGTCACTGGTGAGGCCACATCTGGAGTATAGAGTACAGTACTGGTGCCCACACCTTAAAAAGGACATTGACCTGCTGGAGATGGTCCAGAGTAGGGCAGTGAAGATGGTCATGGGTCAGCAGGATAAAGCACACAAGGAGAGGTTGGGGGCCCTGAACATGTACTCCCTGGAGGAGAGGAGAGGAGAGGAGAGGAGAGGAGAGGAGATGAGATGTGCTTGAGACCTTCACGTACTTGAAAGGGATAAATAGGGTGGATAAGGACAGTCTATTTAAGCTTAGTGGCAACCAAAGCATGAGGGGGCACAGTCTTAAGTTTGAGGTGGGTTTAGGAAGGAGATTAGAAAGCACTTCTTCATGGACAGGGTGGTGGCCAGTTGAAATGCACTGCTGGAACAGGTAGTCTTGTTGAATATGGTGAGCAGCTTCAGGAAAGGCTGGGATAGACATACAGGGAAAGTAATGGTCATGAGAGGGGCAGATGGAAAGGAAGGGAGGATTTGACAGGGGCACAGGGTCAGTAGCTTAAGCTGTTGACACTGCAATATGTGCAGACTAGACAGACCAAATGGCCTTATTCTGCTGGCTTCTGCATATATATATATATATATATATATATATATATATAGTATGTGTGTGTGTAGACAGATACATATATATATATATATATATATATATATATATATATGTATATATACATGTATATACACACACACATATATATATATATATATATATCTTTATTGCAAAAACTTTGATATTCATCAGTTAGGTTGTTACTAAAGTGACAAAAGCAGGGAAGGGGATGTTAGGGTTGGAAACCCGAACACTTACCTTTATGTCTTGAGATACCGACAGGCATCAGAGGTTTGGGGTTGTCAGCCCTAACTCTCACACCATTCCAGAAGTAAATAAGCCAAGATTGATTCAGTATAGAAGAATGGGGTAAGCATTAGGGCTGACAACCCCAAGGCACACGCAGATGCCTGTCAGTGTCTGCAGGGTAGGGATGAGGTATTAGGGTTGGAAACCCTAACACCCCATCTCCCTGCTTTTGTTGCTTTAGTAACAACCCTAACTGATGCATTAACAAAGTTTTTTTCAATGAATTTCCTTACTTCTTCAGATAGTATAAAAATCAAGGCCACTGTTTTTTGGTTTTTACCAGAAAATCCAGTAAAATTCCAGAATTAGGGCTGCCTGAAGACCGGTTAAAACAAAGATTTCATGGAATCTGGCATTTTATATCAGATCAGTAAATATACAAAACTTGTGTTTTTCTTTTAATTACTTCCTGTACTATTTTCAATTTGCTTTATTTAATGTTCTGCATATTAAGCCTTCTTTAATTCTGATTATTTATACACATACTAAAAGAATGATAGCAGAATCCAGGAAAAATTTGGAAATTAGAGTAGCAATCACCAGTGCAATTCCAGAATCTAATGTCTTGAAAATGGAATTTCATTGTTTTAATCACCGTAAATCAGTGGCCTTGATAATAATATCCTTATCTGTCTGTGGGAGAGCCCTGCTCTCTCATCCCTTCAGAGTAGTGTTTACTGTTTGTATGTAGCTTTGATAACTTTGTCATGTTTTCACATTTTGACCCCAAATTTTCAACATAGTCTTCTTATCACACCACCTTATAAACTCCATAAGGGAATATTTCTTAATCCGTGGCAAAATGCCATTCCATGCCACATGTGCAGAAACTAATTTCAGGCAGGATGTAATAAATGACAGCTGTACTGCTCATGAGGTGGTGTGAAAAAATGGCTTTTTTGAAAATTTGCAGTGAAAATATGAAAAAATTGGCAAAGTTAGGCATGTGCATTGGAAAATGTCAATGTGGGCACGTAACAGGTATTTTTTTTGTAGTTTTGCTCCAAATTTTCAACACGGGCTATTTAAGACCCCACCTCATGAAGACTGGCACTGTAATTTCATTACTCAGTCCCAAAAGGTAATTTCACGCAATGACTGAACCAATCCAAGCCACAGGTGTGAAAACATGTTTTGGGCAGGATGTGAGAAATGACAGCTGTACTGTTCATGAGGTGGTGTGAAAAAATGGCTATGTTGAAAATTTGGAATGAAAATATTAAAAATTGCAATGTTAAGCACGTCTGTAGGAAAATTTCAATGACTGTGTGTAACTCGGTGTTTTACAGTATTTACTCCTTAATTACGGGTTCTGGGACTCCATTCATTAATCACTGGCACTGTCATTTTGTTACTTGGTCCTGAAAGAAGATTCCATGCAGTATCCATGAAATCATCTTACTAGTCCGATTAATGAGATGACAGTGACAGTGTTCATAAGGAGGGTTCCCAAAACCCCATGTTGAAAATTTCTGAGATATCAACATATGTTGAAATAGCCATTGATAACCATTATACAGCACTTACCTTGATTCTTCAGTTTGCAGTGTGGCTTTGAAGAGTGCAGATGTGTCCCAGTCCACAGAAGATGACATCTGATGACTTCTGCGGATACGTATAGGGCAAGGGGTGTGTGTGTGCGGTGCTGGGTGCTCAGTGGGAGGGTCGGGATGGGGGAGGTGCATGGGAAGATTACAAGGGACTGTTTTCTTGTTTACATGGTTAAAAAAACTGGGCTCCCCAAGTGTCCCACCCTGGGGGGGCTTGCAGTGCCAACAGGTGGATTGGGCATCTCACTGTCAGCAAATTCAGATAAAAACATGTTTGGGGACACTGGGAGTGGGCTTCCCAGTGTCCCACAGTGGGGGGGGATGTGGGCTTACAGTGCCAAAAGGGGGATTGGGTACCCCGCTGTTGGTAGCTACATTAAATACATGTATTTTCACCATAATAAACATTCCTTGGCCCCCTTACGGTCAGTAAAATCGGGAAAAAAAGGTTTATTTGGGTAAATGGGGGCTGATGAATATGATTCTGGGGTCTTTTTGGGCCAAGGGGTGGTGCTGTAGGAAAAGTGTCCCTGTGACAATCTGTCACCTTGCCTGTGGCAACAAAATGCCTGTCCACGAGAACAAAGTGCTTCGCCATGAAAACAAAACTCTTTTCACATGGGACATCTATTTTTTTCCATAGGAAATACTTGGAAATTAAACATTGAATCACTTTTTAACTGATTAATATTTTTTCACCAAACCCTCAAAAGGCACATCTGTGAGGCAAAGGCTTTCAACCCTGAAAATTTCAGACCACAACTAAAAGCTGTTTCTGAGAAACGGCTGTCAAAAGAAAATGCAAAACAACTGTTAATTTTGCATTTTTCTCTACTCTGTAGCTTAAAAACTACAAAAGGGATTCACATGAAATTTTGCATGTCAAGAGATGTAGCCACAAAGCATGGCAAATTTTGTGCAAATCTGTTGAACGGTTGCAATGTTATTAAACTACAAAATTTGAGGTTTAACATTAAACTGCCTGGTCAACCTTAACTATACTGGTGCTACAGTGCTAAGATATATATATATATATATATATATATATATATATATATATATAGATAGATAGATAGATAGATAGATAGATAGATATATATATTAGGGCAAAAACTCCATTTAATGCATTAGTTAGGGTTGTTCCACAGCGACAAAAGTGAGAAATTAAGCTGTTAGGGTTGAAAACCCTTGGACCCCCTTGGACCCCAACGGCATTGGGGTGCGCATTGGGATCGTCAGCCTAACTCTCACCCCATGACATGTAATAAAGCAGCGAAGTATAGGAGAATGGGGTGAGAGTTGGGACCCATGATCCCAATCGCATAATGCAGTTGAGTGGCGAGGGGGTCTAAGGGGTTTCAACTGCTCGCTGTAATTTCACTAATAAACGTAAATAACTAACAATACGTCGTGATTTTGCCTCATTCCTTCTTTTTGAGAATGATGCCGAAATAGTGAATGTAATGCAGCAGCGGAGCCACGGGGCGAATTGTGGCATACTAACAGGGGACAGCAATGCAAACAGAAATGCTAACAATGGCGCACATGGTAACACAAGCACAGAATGAGAACAGAAAGGGTGCCCTTTACTGGTGGCGTGAGGGAATGGTCTGCCCGTGATGTGTTGTCACATAGTAACATGGTGCCTGCAAACAGAAATGTCAATGGGCATGGTGATGTAAAGTGAAAGAGTAAGATAAACAGTACTGTAGAGCGAAATGGCAAAAAATAACAGAAGCTTATCGCAAATGAAACGCAAAGAATACTGCGCACATGGTGCCAGGCATAGGCGTCAATGGTAAGTGAAGCAGTGACGGATCCATAGCGGAAAGGGCAACAGTAACAGTAATGTATGGCGCACAGGTGGTTTTCCCCAAAACCTGCATTGAGAAAAGACAGTGAGTACAAATAATGTATGCAAAATAATGAGTATCGGGGCAGAAAATGAGATCTTGGAATACTAAATACATTACATCTCAGGAACCGTCATGACGTGAAAAAAAATTTAAAGTCATATTATTTACAACTGTCCTGGCTAATTTGGATGGGGCTAAGATTTTCTATCCAAAAGTCCATACTCCACCGTTTCGAGATACGGGTCCCTGAAAGAGGCGTAATGACAACCGATCAATGTTATCCTATGGGAAAAAGAAAAGATTCGAGCACCATAACTTTGCCTCCCTGTAATGTTTTTTCACCAAACTACTGAAAGAGCACATCTGTGGGCTGTTGGCTGTCTTCCCTCCAAATTTCAGGAAAAAAGACCAAACCATTATTTTGCAGCAGGGCTCCAAATGATTTCTGTTAAGTGTCGGGCGCCGTAATGTTATCCTAAGGGAAAAACCATCAATTTTGGAGTGCCGTAACTTTGCCGCCATGTGATATTTTTTCACCAAACTACTGAAAGCACATCTGTGTACTGTTGTCTGTCTTCCCTCAAATTTCAGGAAAAAAGACCAAACCGTTATTTTCAGCAGGGTGCCAAAGGATTCCTGTAATGCTGAGCAGTAATGTTATCCTATGGGAAAAACTGTCAACTTTGGAGTGCCATAACTTTGCCGCCATGTAATATTTTCAATACAACACTGAAAGGCACATCTGTGAGATGTGGCTTCGTTCCTCAAATTTCAGCCCAAAACTCTAGCGGTTATTTTGCAGTGCAGTGCCAAAAGAATTGCTGTCATTTTCCACAGACTAGAAAATTACTGTCGCAATTTGCAGCTTTTAAAGGTACGACACTTTAGCGAACTTCCGCAAGTAATTTCTTGATACTTTTTCCAGAATTTGAAAACATATTTCTGGGGTGTTTTACTACAAAATAAAGACATGGCAAGCATACTCAGGGCCCGACTAGGTGAATACAAAAAATTAGGTTGCTAGAGGTCCCAAATTTAAATGCCAACCATTTTCTGATCACCAACTGAAAACAAAATGGTGGATTTGAAAGTAACAGGCCCATTTGAAAGTAAAAATGCATTTGCGAAAGTGTTGAACTTTTTGTTAACTTTTCCCATTGACTTATAATGGGAAACTGTTTTTTGAATAACGTTTGAACCGTTTAATATTTTTTCACGAAATCTTTGAAAGGCACATCGGGGACCCTGGCTGCATTTTCCCTGAAGATTTTGGGCCGGTCATGCAAAACGTGACCTGTAAGCACGACCACAGAATTCCAGAAAAGCGTGGCGTGCGCACAGATCACACTAATAACTCCGCAGCTGTATATCCGACCAGTACAAAACTTGGCAGATCCCAAGACCTATGGTTCTTGATCATAAATTCAAATTTCAGGCAAATCCATCAAACAATTGCAAAGTTATTAAGGTGCAAAGTTTTGAGGGTTTAACATGAAATGGCTCCTCAACCCTAACTAGGGTAGTACTACCGTGCTACCATAATATATATATATATATATATATATATATATATATATATATATATATAATGGTAGTGCGGTAGTGCTACCCTAGTTAAAGGTTGAGAGCCATTTATATTAAACCCCAAATTCTCACACTGTAATAACTGCAACCGGTTGTTGACTGAAATTTGAAATATAATCAAGACCTCGTAGCGCTTTGGGATCTGCCAAGTTTTGTACCGGTCAGGATACACAGTTGTGGAGTTATTAAGCATGATTCACAGGCATTTATGCTTTCTCTGAATTCCATGGTCATATTTACAGGTCCTGCTATTGTGCGACCAATCAAAATCTTCGAACGGCAAGATCAGGGTCCCGAATCTTTTTAATTTCATGAAAAAAATATTAAACTGTTCAAAAAGTTATGGCCAGTCCGAACTTCTGTTTTTTTTTCCCCATGGATAACATTACGGTCATTAAGTGCCTTTGAGGGCCCATATCTAGAAAACGGTGCGAGATACAGAGTTTTTGTTGAAAAATTATAGCCCCCATATGTATAAAACTAGCCAGGAAAGTGACAATACATATGACTTTTAATTTTTTTTTCTATGTCGTACGGTTACTGAGATATAAGCAATTTACTATTACAACTACTGATTTTTGTGTTCCGAGAGTCATTATTTTGGATACATTCTTTCTACTCACTGTCTTTCTCTATACAGCTTTTGGGGAAAACCAGCCTGTGCACTTACATTACTCTTACCATTACCGTTTCTGCTTGCGGTTCGACCCTGTTTCTTACCGTTCACGTTTACATACCATGTGCGTTACCCTTTCGTTTTCATTTCTTGCGGTTCGCGTTTCCGTTGTTTTAACATTTCTGTCTACAGTACTGTTCCTCTTTCTGTTTTGCTTTGTGTCACCATCGCATTATGATTTGCATTTGTGGGCACAATGTTACAATCGACAAGACATCACCCCGCGCTCCGCCGCTGCATTACATTCACTATTTCTCATTATCATTCTCAAAAAGAAGGGAAATTAGAGGCCAAAAACTCCATTTAATGCATCAGTTAGGGTTGTTCCACAGCGACAAAAGCGAGGAAATTCGATGTTAGGGTTGAAACCCCCTTTGCACCCCTCCAGCCCAGCCCCCAACTGGAATCGGGGTGTGCACTGGGGTCATCGGTCCTAACTGTCACCCCATTCTCCTATTCCTCAGCTTCTTTCCGCATGTGATTGGGTGACACTTGGGGCCAGCCCAGCGGCTGATAGCACCTAGGTTGATTAAGTGGATGGAGGGGTGCAAAGGGGTTCAACTTATCGAATTTCCTACTTTTGTCATTGTGGAACAACCCTAACTGATTCATTAAACAGAGTTTTTTGCCTCTGATATATATATATATATTTATATATGTATGTTTTGGGATAAATGTCTGTGTAAAAAATGATATTTCAACCAGGCAGTGAAGATATCATTAATATCTACATGTTCCTATACGTCATGGAAATATCTTCACACTCCTATATGTCATTCACAAGAGAATCAAAACAATAGCAGCACCTGGACGCTCATCTGCACACATTCACTGAGCACTTTCACTTTTACATCCCGCTCATGTTCTGGCTAGAGTCCCTCCACAATACATTTTCCCGTGATAAAATATGATTTCTTGATCGAAACAGAGTAGCACATTAAACAGATTCTTCCACAATTTAAATCACAGATGACAAAAGAATTTCATTTAGCACTTCCATAAGTTTTCCCATTTCATCTTGGCTGATGGTAACCCGAAAACCGAATGGCTCTCAGAAAAGTTTTTCTCTAAATAACAAGTAAAAACACTTCCTGTGAATTGCTACGATAGTTTAACAATATAAAACTCACTGTTTATTGTCAGCTTTCACAAAAACAAAGTAAATAAGCAGTAAACAATTCAGCAATAACACCCAAATGTTATTTCATACCCACACTTAGCATTCGACTGGACAGAGCCTTAACACAAGTCTCAGAAGCTGCATCTCTTGCACAAGTATGTCCCCATGCTGTAATTACATGAAAATGCAACATACCACTGCCTTTACAATACCTAAAAAGAAATGAAAAAAATAGAAAATACATCTGTGGCTACTCGGTTAACATGATCAACTGCACTGCACCGTCGCTCGCAACTCCACACTGAAATACAGCTGCCCAAGAGATTTGGTAGGGACTGCATGCCTCACCAATATCTGCAGGAGCTGTATATTTTATTTTCATACAACTGACAGTTGAAATTGCATCTGTCAGACACGTATTTCATTTCAGTACTTGTCTACATTTTTTACACTCCTGTAGTCCTTGTCTGTACTTTATGGGTCGCTTTATTGAAGCTATGCACTTCATTTAATAGAGACTATGAGAATTATATAATTTCTCTGTTTGGCTGGCCCGGTGGCGCTGAGGGATGAGGCACTGGATGCCACACTTCATGCCACGCCAGTGACCTGGGTTCAGGAATGGACTCGGGCCACCGGGGGCTGGCGGGAGAAGGAAGGATTGAATGGCCCATGACAGCTCTCCTTCATTCGGGGCAGGTGAGGGATGTGCGTCGCGCTGCAGTGACACCCAGTGGAGGCTGGGTGTTCAACAGGCTGTGGGCATTAACATTGGGGGGAGAGCCGGAGGAAGTCTGCACATTAGTGCACTGACATTACTGCATGTCTGGCTCTTCAATGGGGCAGAAACAAAAAAACTCAAGGGTGTCTCCTCCTCTATAAAGCTCTCCCCGAGCTTCAATTCGCCTTTGTAGCCAGATCTCCCAACCAGATATTGGTTCCACGGGCTGGACGGGGACCAGTTCCATGGCCCCGCCCTCCAGGGGGAAAGCTGGGGTGACTGGGGGATCACAGTAGAGACAGATGGTGGAAGCTCAGGGGCCATGACTAGAGCTGATACTTGGAGGAGAACCCTACAAAAAAAAAATAATAATTTCTCTGCTCATCATGCCTCCTGCTAAATGATACCTTCCATTAATAATTTTGCAGTGCAGCTCCCAGTTCACACAAAACGAATCATTTCTAGCTCCACTCACTACTGACATCAATTTCACTTCTGAAACAGCCCTTTTTAAAAAAAGTAAGAATGCTTTTCGATTATACAGGATCCACTTTTTCTCTGTGAACATTAATACACTTCATTTGGAAGGACTGCTAGTACTGGTCACTCAGTCTCTCCAACTTTCATTTTGTATTTGCCGGTTTCAACAGCGTGAGACATTAATGCCAGCTTCTTACTTGGCTCCTGTGCTCCATTTTTATTCATTCATTATATCTCCTTTTCATGAAGTAAACTCCTTTCTAAACTAGCAGGGCACCATGGAAGGCTTTGGAGCAGTTTGGCAATTCTGGTAGTGCCCAGAAATAAGAATCAATTTTTTTTTCATGATTACTTAGCATACGAGATGCACTCCACGCTCTGCTGTCCTTCGGGAGGTTATCTTACAAAGTGTGAGTAGCACTATCAAGGGCAAATGAAAGCAATAATATTTAAAACATAGATTGTTGCTTTGGAGCACTACCAGTATTACCAAACTGCTTCAAAGCCTTCCCTGGTGCCCTGCTAGTTTATTCTGTCTGTTGGACAATTGTTAATATGTGATAGAACCAAGTCAGAAATTAGTTTGTTGGCAACTTACATATCAGGCAGCAGTAGAGATCCCAATACTAGTGCAATGGATACTACTAAAACCATTAGTTCTGCCCTACCTACCACAACCTAGATGGCGACAAAAAAGATATTCTCCACCACAACTGTCACAGTTACCAAGGGGGAAGAAAATGATAACTGAAACAAAACCTGTCCTTCTTATCTTGCACATACAATATTCCATGTTTTTAATAAACTTATACCACATGCAAAAGGATCCTTCACACTTCTAAGCAAACCACAGTTTTGCAAACTAAACTGGGGAGTACAGCACGAAGGGTACATGTGGTCACAGCACAAGCCAGCACTTCTGCTGCACCATGACAACCAAAACCTTCACACCTGTGCCACTCACCACAAAAGCATGAGACAAATGCAACAACCTGGCACCCTGGGAAGACATAAACAGGAAGCAACATAAAAACATCTCGAATCATTCACAAACAGTTCTCCTGCTCCCAAAATGGCTTGAATACAAACAATAAGCTATCGGAAAGTTTGTGATGGCTAATTAAGTAGAACTGTAAGAGAAATGAAAATAGAGACTATAAAAATAACCACCAAGGATAACCATGAACATATTGTTTGAAATCCAGCCCAACACCATACCTATTATACAGAGTCAAACAGAAGAAACAACTTCTTCAGAGAAAACTGACAGCAGGACAATGTTCACAGAACTTGAAGACCATGAAAACAAGCCATCAACCTCAGCCACAACAGATAAGTCACATCATTGCCTAACCATAGATGACTCAGTGCTGCATTTCATTAAAGACCAAGAAAATGAAAACACCTCTCGAAAAACAAACTATGAGATCTTATCCATACAAAAGCACCTACCTCTCAACTGCTGCGGATTTTCCGTGATGTCCCGTATTCAGCTGGTCCCAGTCAGCCTGTTCCGCTGCCCCACATTCTGTAATGTTTTTCCACCCAAATCCATCCCAAATGCTGAAAACACACGCTTGCTTTTGTTCCCCAACACTTCTGGGTTTCCGTCTCTCTTTACCGATGTCCGACGTGCCCTGCCGACCAATAGGGTGTTTTTTCTGCTGCGGACCAATAGGGTGCTTTTTCTGTCCCCCATCATGCCTGAAGCCCGCTCCTCCATCAGCCTCCACTCCGCTCTGCCTGGCCCGCCCCCACAGATTAAGCCTTGATGACTGGTCCCCCCCAGGTCCGCTGCTGTACAATAAAGCAGCTAGTGGCTGGAGGGGGAACCAGAGCTTTGGTAGCTGTTTCAAGGAGAGTCAGAGGAGGACAGAACAAAGTGCACACCACATGGGTCAGAGCAGAGGTCGGAGGGAATTTGGAGCGCACCCAGAGTCAGAGCCGACTAGCCGAGGAGCAGAGAACAAGAAGCGGGCAGTGGCTGTACCATACCACCAGAGAGGAGACCACATAGTGAAAGAGAGCCTGAGGAATGAACGCCGCCAATCGCCTACAGTCCCAAGAGGTGAGAAATGCAGATTTTCTCAGTGAGGCTTTTTTTATTGCTGCCTTGTCTTGCTTCACTTTTTTCTGCTCTAACAGTCAAGAGAGGATCCAAAACGCTGGCATGGCATCCACACTGTCTGACTTCTCAGACTTAACTGTCCTTTAGAAATTGAATTTGGTTGGCAGTGGATTTTGTTCCCTCTCACAGTGAGAGAGCATACCCAGCCCAGTGCTCACTCCTCAGTCTCTCTCTCTGCTCTCTGTGCATGCAACTTGTTTGGTGTCACCTTTAGATCTCTCATGGGTGGGTGGCAGAGCAAGATGTAGTACATGTGTGCACTACAGTGAGAAGAGGCCAAACTCTTAAGTTCTTTTTTTTGGGGGGGGCCTGGGAGCCAGAATGTGAGGAGGGAGACAGTCTAGTCTCCGCTGGCTGGCTGGTGCCTTGGGATGGGTCCAGGTCTGCACTGCAGTACACACAAGGCAGCATTTCTGTCTTGTACTAATTTGCTTGTGCTTGCTTGTGCCTATTAGCACAGGCACTGCAGAACTGACAAGCAACAAAAGAGCAACTGGTGGGCACTGCCTGGGCATTGATCGTACTTGCAGAGATTTGTGAGAAGAGAGGGTCCCTTGCTGCCTGTACAGTGCCAGCCAGAACAGGAGTGGTGCATGTCTGCTTGCCTGTCCTGCACACACAGCACAATGACTCTGAGCCATGGGCTTGCCTACAGATTTGCCCTAACTCACCAGCACAGTCACTGCTGATGGTGCATGCAGTTCTGTGTGTTATTGTGACTCTGCGTGCCACACTGCAGTGGCTTTGCTAGCAGTTTCTCATTGCTTGTAAAGCACTTTGGGATACAATGTGTATTAAACTGCTAATTTTTTTTTTATATAGAACTCGAGCCTGGGACACTGACCTTCTACCAGCAGATGCAGAGCAAGTTTAGCAAGCAACCAGTGCATCCACCAGGAGTCCAGGACTGTCTACACCATACAGGCATTTCTCACCAGCAAAAGGAGGCAAGAGGAGGATCAGCAGCAGCAGAATTCAATAAGTATGTTCCTGGGGAACTGGGGATATCTTAAAGTGTGAAGTATTTTTAAAATGACTGCGTCTTGTGGTCACGTGATGCCCTTGAGGGAGTAAGCAGGTTGCTGTAGCAGCTCCACGAGTATATGCAAAAAGATTCCACTTTTCCACCCAAATAAAGTATTTTAAGTTACTACAACTTAAAGAGAATACAATAGGGAGTGACAAAATCAACTATTATGGAATAGCAAAGAGATGAAACCCGAAGTGACACAGATGAAGAAAATGAAAAGACTGCGGGAGGCCCGGAAGCAAAAAGGCCCCATAGAAGTGAGTCTCCGGCAGAAATTCTAGAATCCTCAGCACCGGGACAGTTACAGGAGGATGTCTCAGTGATTAAGTCTGCATTATTCTCTCTCATCGCAGATTTTAGAGAATGGAAAGTATCTATAAATGGCCTAATTACGAGGGTTACTGATGCCGAAACACACATTTCCTCTATAGAGGATAAGATGGAAAAAGTTCTAACAGAAAATATAGCCTTAAAAAGAATGGTTAAAAAGACGGAGGTTAAAGTAGACGACCTCGAAGGCAGGTCTAGACACAACAATTTAGTGTTTTTGGGCCTCCCAGAAGGAGAAGAAGGCACAAACACAGTGAATTTTATCCAAAACGACTGCGTCTTTAACTGTCTGGGGGGGTTGGGTGTGGAATGCTACCTCCCATTTCCTTTCTTTTGTGACTTGTAATTTGTTAGGGGGTTGCTGCCTCATTGACTCCAATTTCCTTAGGATATACATGTATACCATTATTGGCAGGCTAGGTGGGGTGCATGAAGCTTGCTGTGTCTGACAACATCTGGTATTTTGGGGAATAAAATTTGTGTATGACGCACTTGACTTTGCTGGCTGTATTCATAAAACAATATGGGTGATTGGGCACAGCAAGTTGGACCCTCCCCCCAACCCACACAATGACATATATGACCTGTTTTTTTGTTGGCGGTGCGTGGGATCTGACTGTCTACAGGAATGCATTGGAGTACTTGGGTCTGGATGGATGTGTTTAATAAAATGGGTTGTGCAAGCATTTGTGGTTTGTGGTGGTGCAGCAGGGGGGACCTACGTGCAGCGTCCAACAATGTCTGATATTTTATTAATATGATTGTAGTGTTATTGTAACACACTGTGGACATGTTAATAAACCATCAGGATTGATAGGTCACAGCAAGCGGGACCCCCCTCTCACCAACCCAGAGAATGACTTACTTTGGCTGGTTTTGATGGTGTGGTGGTTTGCTACATGATGTCGCTGGGTTACTTTACATGTGTAACAGAATTCTTTGTACAAGTATTTGGGTACATGGGGGGGCTGCTTGCTGCATCCAAACAGTATCTGATGTTTTATTAATATGATTGTAGTGTTAGTGTAACACACTACGGGCATGTTAATAAATGATCAGGATTGATTGCTCATAGCAAGCGGGATCCCCCCAACCCAAAGAATGATGTACATGTCCTGTTTTGGTAGTGAGTGTTTAGCCTGCTAAAGGACACTACGTTGGATTACTTGGTTGAAATGTGTTTTCTGGAGTACTCATTTATCTTTGCCATCACTTGGCAAAGTTGGCTCTGGCTTACTTTGTTACTTGCCTGCAACTTACTTCAGATGCATTTTCATGGAATTTTTGTCTTTGCTGCCATGTCTTGCCAAGTTGGGCCACACAAGTGTGTTTCTCCATCTTTGTACTTCATCGCTGAACCGTCCTGCTGCCATGTCCTGTCAAGCTGAGCCACACAAGTGTGTCTCCATGTTCTGTATTTCATTGCCTGAACCATCCTGCTGCCATGTCTTGACAAGTTGGTGTACACAAGTGTGTTTCTCCAGCTCCTGTTCTTCAGCATCTCTTGTGTGATTGTTTTTTCTTTTTTTTAAATTGAAGATGTGTATCCAGAGGGATCCTGGATCTGTTCAACAGGAGGATGGCAGAGAAATTCTTTCTTCAAACAACATGACGTCTTGCTATATTATGACAATTGCAGTATGACCGCAGGTTAGAACTGCTCCGGAGGTGAAACAGTTAACTTTCCATGCAGGCATGGAACTTAGAGCGCAAGCTTGGTTGAAAACTCTGTCTGTTGTGCTTCAAACGCAAACTGTCAGATTCTTTACTCCGCCTCACTGAACAGTCGCTCCAGAGATTTCTCCTTCTGCTCAGTTCATTTTGTTGGTTTAAAAGTATTATTTTTGGTTTTTAGCCGAAATTAAACCGCAACCGGTCGGTTCAAGTTCTGTCTGTGGTAATGTAAGTAATAGATAGGTTTTACATTTATTTTTTCTGTGTGGAACTTGTAATTCTTCATCGGTTCGGTTTGAACCAATCAGGTTGTATTTAAAATCTACTAGTCCTTTTTTAGAGTGCGGTTCCCGGTTCTTATCGGTTCTAAAAAAAATGGATTTCATTACGGTTTTTTCCACGACCCGTGACACGGTTGGGAACCGATAAGGGTGTCTTGCTTGGTGGATTGCCATAAATGGGCAAGTTGGTTAGGCTGGCATTATGTCTGAGAAACCCAAAAGAAAAACCGGACCCACTGGGTTTCAACACTAGTGTTTGTGGGAAGCTTTGCTAAGGCGCCCACACACCCATGTCTGTTGTCTGAGGTTGACCACCTCAATTCAGACTGCCAGATTTGTCACAATTTCCTGCTGCCACCATAGATAAGAGAGTTGGTAGGCTCAGGAAAGGGAGGCAAAGAGTCCGCTGACCCGGATGGCCAGCCGGTTCGGTGCCAACCCGAACCGGAGGAGTGCCCTCTGACCAGGGCTATACTGGCAAACGAAGAGCCGGTTCTGAGGAGCGGTTCCAGCAAAAGGACTAGAAAGTCAGCTAGTGTACAGCCAAAGTTCTCTCCCCAACTGCTGAGGAAATAGCTAAAGCAATTCAAATTGTCCAGTCTCTCTCTCTCCGGTTCCGACCGAACCGACACCTTCAGGTAAGCGTTCGGTTCGGCCGGTTCCACCGGTTCAAGATTATGATTTTGAGGATTTTTATGAACTGGTGGAGGAGGAAGAGGAATATGAGGAGAGTGAATATGGTTTTGAAGATCTGGATGTGCCCATTGATCTGGATATCTCTCTAGATTGACCCCTAGGGGTTTCTCCTTCAAGGCTTTCTGAGTCCCCTTCTCATTTCATGTTTTATAAAAAAGTTGCTGAAACTCTCCAGCTCCTTGTTAAGGAAGCTGTTGAAGACCAAGAGGAGCCAGACTATGTAGAAATGATGGATATTACAGAGTCTAGGAGACTGTCTATTCCTTTACATAAATCTTTTCGGAAACAGACAGTAAAAGTTTTAAAAACTCCTCACACTATACCTCCTGTGGATAAAAGGATGGACAAGAGGTATACCTTATCAGACTCGACACTGATTTCCTCACTCAACAATGCAGCCATGTGGGGTAGAGAGGCTGCAGCCTGTGACAAGGCTAATATTCCCCTAGCTTCACCCCTGAGAAGGACTCCAGGAAGATTGATGCTATGGCAAAGAAACAGTACATGGCAGCATCTTTGGGACTCAGACAAGCAAATTATATGGCTTATGCTGCTAGGTACCAGAAATCCAGATGGGATACTGTGCTGGCCCTAGCGAAACAAGTCCCTGACCAGCTTGCCAGGAGCTGGAACAGGTGGCTATGGATGGTATTGAGGCATCCAAGGTGCAATTTCATGCTGCAGTGGACTCTAATGATGTTTCATCAAGAGTCATGGCTACATCTGTGGCACTTCACAGGATGGCTTGGCTCAGATGTACTACCCTGTCTCAGGATACCCAGTCTAAGGCCATGGATTTTCCTGTTGTGGGAAATTCTCTATTTGGGGAGCAAACAGAGAATTACATGAAGAAAATGGATGAATATAGGACCACCTATAGGAGTGCACAGGCCAAGGAAAGGCAGGCCACTCCTCAAAAGCAGCTTCCTAGAGGCAGGGGCAGGCCTTTTCATAGGCCTTTTTACCAAGCCCAAGCTTCCTCCTCCGCCTATGCTCAGAGGGGGTTCTTTAGAGGGAGAGGCAGATGGTGTACAAGCAGGTCTGCTTCCACCCCTCAGCCCAAAGCCCCTGCCAAGCAGGCACCCTGATGGGATTACCAGGGCCGATTCTCCTCTACCTGTAGGGGGCAGGCTGGCTTACTTTGTCCAGGACTGGAAGTCTTTAACAGCAGACAAGTGGGTCCTGGAAGTAGTAAGCCAGGGACTGGTTCTCAGCTTCAAAAAATTTCCAAAGCTGAGAACCAGATCTTTTCCACCTGCAACCCATCAGAGGCACTCGACCTAGAGGCAGAGGTCTCTACCCTCCTGGCTCTCAGAGCTGTGGAAAGGATTCCTCCCTACACCAGGGCAAAGGTTTGTACTCCAGGTACTTCCTTACCCCAAAAAATACAGGAGAATGGCAGCCCATCCTGGATCTCAGATATTTAAACAAGCACCTTTTAAAGCCAAAGTTCAAAATGGTGACTCTGGGAATTATCCTACCCTCTCTAAGGCCAGGGGATTGGCTAGCTTCCCTGGACCTCAAGGATGCCTACTTCCATATTCCCATCAGACGCTCCCATCAAAAGTATCTCAGGTTCGAGCTGCCCTCAGGCCACTACCAGTTCAGAGCAATGCCCTTCGGCCTCACTTCTGCCCCAAGGGTATTCACCAAATGCCTGGCTGTAGCAGTTGCCTACCTAAGAAGGCAAAAGATTGCCATCTTTCCTTACCTGGACGATTGGCTCTTAGTAGGCCAGTCCCCAGACCAGGTCAATTTACACCTTCAGATAACGCAGCAACTGCTTACCTCTCTAGGTTTCCTTCTGAATCTCTCAAGTCAGTTCTAGAGCTGGTCCAGCTTCTTACCATCATAGGCGCAGAACTAAACACACATGAAGCCAGGGCCTTCCTCCCCCTGGACAGGGCAAAGACCCTAGTCTCCCTGGCCTCCTCATTTACCCTGCAGGTCTCCCGGCCAGCAAGGCATTTTCTACAGCTCCTAGGACACATGGCTGCTTCCACAGCAGTTGTGCAAGGATCAAGATTTCAGATGAGGACATCCAGTTCCATTTGAGAGCTTTTGGTCTCAAAGAAAGGATCCTCTTACCAAGCTGATCCCAGTAACTCGAACCCTGATCCAAGCCCTACAGTGGTGGCAGGATCAGAGCAACCTGAGACAAGGGGTTCCTTTTGTCACACAGTCTCATTCTCTAATCCTTACTACAGATGCATCCCTCTTGGGCTGGGGAGCTCACATGGGCGACCTCACCACCCAGGGTCTGTGGTCTCCCCAGGAATCTCTGCTCCACATCAACCTGTTGGAGCTCAGAGCAGTTTTTCTAGCACTTCAAGCTTTTTCCAAATCTGTTCAGAACAAGAGTATTCAGGTCAGAACAGACAACACCACTACAATGTGGTATATCAACAAGCAAGGGGGCATTCGGTCTACGGCCTTGTGCACCGAAGCGATGAAGTTGTGGTCTCTGGCTTACTCCCTGAACACCTCCCTTATGGCAGTTCACCTCCCAAGCAAGGACAATGTCCTGGCAGATGCTCTCAGCAGGATTTCCCAGGGCCACCACGAATGGTCACTGGATCCCCTGGTCTTGGGAGTAGTATTTGCCAGATGAGGCACCCCACAGATAGATCTTTTTGCAGCCCCAAACAATCACCAACTTCCTCTTTTTTGCTGCAGGCCCCCAGTGTAGGGGTCACTCCCACTGGATGCCTTAGCCCTCAGTTGGGAGGGGAAGTTTCTCTATGCCTTCCCTCCCTTTCCTCTCCTGTTTGAAGTGCTAGTCAAAATCAGATCCCAATCATGCAAAGTCATTCTGATATCTCTGGATTGGGTCAGACAGCCCTGGTATCCACTCCTGCTGTCCTTAGCAGTCCATCCTCCCCTGTCCCTTCCCAGGAATCACAATCTGTTAACCTGTGCCCAGGGAAGGGTCTGGTACCCGAATCTCAAATCTCTCAATCTCAAGGCTTGGTTCTTGAAGAGTTAGAGTCTACTGATTTACACCTTTCCCAAGGTGTAATGGATATATTGAAGGCTGCAAGGAAGCCTTCCACCAGGGCTACTTACAATTCCAAATGGAAAAGGTTTTCCATATGGTGCTCGGAAAAGCATATTTCCCCAGTCTCTGCTGATCTACCCACAGTCCTGGATTATATGGTCCACCTGAATTCTTTGGGGCTGAGACCAGCTACCCTGAAGGTGCACTTGGCAGCTGTGTCTGCTTTTATTTCAGCAGGTAAATCCTCTTCCCTTTCAGCTCATCCTGTATTTTCCAAGTTTTTTAAGGAGTTGTTTCACACCAACCCTCCATTCAGGGATCCTGCCCCTGCCTGGGATCTTAATGTTTGCATTGCTCAGCTTATGCAACCCCCCTTTGAGCCCTTGTCTTCAGCTGAGCTCAAGTACTTTACTTGGAAAACTGTGTTTTTGGTAGCCATCACCTCTGCCAGATGCATAAGTGAATTACAAGCATTGTCAGTGGAGCAGGAGTTTATCTCTTTTCACAGAGATAAGATGGTCCTTCGGACTAACAGAAAGTTCCTGCCTAAGGTGGTTTCATATTTCCACCTAAATCAATCTATTTCACTTCCAGTGTACTTCACTGACCACTCCTCCTCCTCTGGGGAGAGGGTGCTGCACAGCCTAGATGTGAAGAGAGCCCTTAGTTACTACATAGAGCGTACCAAGGGTCATAGGTTTGACTCCCTTCAACTGTTCCTCACTTATGATGAAGCTGGTAAAGGGAAGCCAGCCACTAAAAGTTCCATTGCCAGGTGGATTGTCTCTTGTATCCAATTCTGCTATGAGAAGTTGGGTAAAGTTTCCCCCTCAGGCCTGAGGGCTCACTCTACCAGAGGTACAGCTGCTTCTCTGGCTGCTGCCAGAGACATTCCTATTCTAGAAATATGTCAAGCAGCTACCTGGAAAACAGTTCACACTTTTACCAAGCATTACTCCCTGGATATCCAGGCTAGGAGTGATGCTTGGTTTGTCACAGCCATGCTTCAGAGCCTATTTCCTAGGTAGGTTCTGTCCCTCCTCCATAGGGGTACTGCTGTGTAGTCTGCAATTGTCATAATATAGCAAGACTTCATGTTGTTTGAAGAAAAAATTACTCACCTTAGCAATGTTGTTTCTTCTAATGGAGTCTTGTATATTATGACCTCCCTCCCTGCCTGCCCCTCTCAGAACCTCTGTTTTGGGGATGTGGGTGGGCAGTACAGGGTTGGCACTTTTTTTTGATGCCCACCTTGTTGTTTTCACCTACCTTTTGGGTGAATTGGTGTTGTGTTTTGCATTTTGGATCTCCTGACTTGAGTCTTTGTTTTAGGCCAAAAATGAGTGTTTATGTTAGTCGCCAGTTGGCTAGTGTAGGTTTACAGCTTCCACACAGAACCTTAGTGAGTTTTAGCTCATAAAGATCTGACAGTTTGCGTTTGAAGCACAACAGACAGAGTTTTCAACCGAGCTCACGCTCTGAGTTCCATGCCTGCATGGAAAGTTAACTATTTCACCTCCGGAGCAGTTCTAACCTGCAGTCATACTGCAATTGTCATAATATAGCAAGACTCCATTAGAAGAAACAACATTACTAAGGTGAGTAATTTTTTCTTTTCTTCTGCCACATTCTTGAAGAATAGAATCCTGCCCCACTGGAACACTAAAACTGATGTGTTAAAGCACTAAATACAAAATTAATACTTCATGTGTAGACAACCGGGCCGAAGTTGATGATGAGGACCATGATAGTGACAAATCTCCGGAGAAGAAGAGGTGAAGATACACAATTTTCCAAGCAACCTGGATGAGCATGTTTGACTGGTTAGCGGGAAGCAAACATGGTGTGAAGCATGCATTCTGCAAGACCTGTGGCACAGATTTCATCATCCACCATCGAGGACGACATGACGTGCAGCAGCATGCTAATTCAGAAAAGCACCGGCAAAATTCCAAGCACGTGACAGGAAAAAATATGTCACATTTCTTTGGCTCTCCAAACCTGGTGAGCATGAAAGTAATTGAGGCAGAGGTGGCTTTTGTGTCCCTGATAGCAGAACATAATCTTCCTTTTACAGCAGGATAGCATATTCTAAAGTACATGAAAAAAATATAGAGAAGACTCAGAAGTTCTGAAGAAGATGACCTGTGGGCCAACCAAAGCAAGTTGCATTGCAAGGGATGTGCTTGGGCCATGATACCAAAATGATGTAGCGGCAATGTGTCATAAAGTACCGTTCTGTGTGTACACGGACCAGAGCACTGATATCGGTGATGAAAAACTGTTAGTAATTCTTGAGGGTTTCCTGGATGAAGCTGCTGGCAGAAATCCATTTCTTACATATGCCAGATTGTGTGTCTGGGTCTGGGAAAGTGATGTTTGACTGCTTGGTAGAAAGCATGAATAAGTTTGAAATCCCACTGTCAAACACTGCAGCTTTTTCATCGGATAACGCTGCTTCTATGATTGGGAAAAACAATTCAGTCCTGTCATGTTTAAAGAATGTGAATCCAAACATCCTTAACATGGGATGCCTCTGTCACTTGGCTGATCTGTGCAGCAATGCTGGGGTAAAAGCTCTACGTTCAACTGTGGAAGAATTGCTCTCTGATGTGTACTGCCACTTCTCAACCAGTTCACAAAGACAACAGAAACTAAAGGAATTTGCATTGTTCACAGATGTTGACCCACTCAAAATAATTAAGCATGCCCCAACTAGATGGCTGAGTCTTGGAAAAGTTATCAACCGAACCTTGGATATGTGGCCGGCTCTGCTGTCATATTTTCTAACACTGGAACCAAGATCATCCAAAATCGACCTAATCTGTGATCGTCTGTAGAGCCATGAACTCAGAATGGTCTTTACATTTCTCAAATGTGCACTAGAACCCTTGCTGCAGTTCAGCACCCAGCTACAAAGCAAAGAAAGCCAGCTTATGACTCTGCATGGAGATGTGCACAAACTGATGCAACAGTATGCAAGCAGAGTGCTGAAACCAGCAGCTGCTGTCAAATTAATCAGGCAAAATGACATGTCTGTACTACAAGACTTGAACAGTTTCTTGGCCAATGCAGACCTCAGGGTTGGACTGAAGGTCAAGCAGTACATAAGTAATAATGAGGATGACATTTTGGGGACAGTAACTGAACACAGTTTTTGCAAGAAAACTGTGGTGTTTTATACTGCTGTGGTGGAAAAAAATCCTGAAAAAGTTTCAATTTCAGGATCACCTATTAAAAAATGCTGCACCCATTCTCAATCCAGCAATTAAGCTGGACATATCCACACAACTTGTGTTTGATGTTGCCAGATGTCTTGGAGTCTGTGAAACTGAGGAAGACTCTGAACAATTATTAGATGAATTTTCAGTGTATCAGATTGAAGATACAGGTAAATTAACAGGACCAATCAATGTACCACATTCATGCATTTCTAAATATTGGGCTCATGTTCTGCAAGAACTATGCGACTCTGAAAGACTTCAGCTTTTCAAAAGATTAATGTTGACTTTACTTTGCTTGCCCCATTCAAATGCTGAAGCAGAAAGGGCCTTCAGCATGGTGAGGAAGGTAAAAACTGAGCTGCGTCATTCACTAAGTCTGAAGACACTGAACTCTCTGCTGGCCATCAAAATGAATGAAGACAAGGACTGCTATGAAGTCAAGCAGCCAAAGCAAGTGCTAGATGCTGCCAAAAAAGCCACAGCAGCATACAAAAAAAATCTCAGTAATACCTGTGATAATCTAATTTAGGTTACACTGGCAGGTGTGCAGCCACAAGTTTTCTGAATGTTTCTCATGTTTTATTTGTATTTGCTGTTTAATTTTCATTTCTTCTGTTCTGCAAACACTGATGGTCTTGATTGCATTGTGTTGGAGTTGGGCTGTAGTTGCACTAACTAAAAGCTTTGCATTGTTCAGGTTGTTTAAATAATGTTTTATTTACTGTGTGGCATTTACTGTTTAGCATAGCAATGTAGAAAGTGTAGCGTAGCAATGCAGAAAGTGTAGCGTAGCAATGTAGAAAGTGCAGGCTGCATAATGTAGAAATGTAGGCTGTGTAGCATAGAAATGTAGGAATTGTAGCAGGGAACAAATGTAGAACGTGTGGATGTGTAGTGTAGCAGGTGTATTGTGTTTGCCTGCTTTTAATATGTGCAAAATAAAGTGTTTCTTAATCTAATCTTGTGTGTATTGTGTTTATTCATGAGTGTAACATTAAAATAAAGTACAGACAACACATTGGTATAGTAAGTTTTTATTACAAAAACACACAACACCACACGTGGTTAAAATAACTTTACTGGTGCCCCATCAGATGACTGTGCTACTCGCACGCTACAAAAAATAGGGTATTCCACACTTGGGTCATTTGTCACACATTGCCATGGTCTTTGTTCCACATTGGCAGGTTTACAGGTTGAGAGGTATGCAAAAGCATTTTACTGACACTTATTCAGACAGCAGAAACTTAGAAAGCATAGACCTAGTCACATTAAATAACTATTTATCAAAGTTTTTCATGAATGCCAAGAAAAAAAATGGAGAGTCGTACGAGCCAATAAGCCTCCGAGCAATATATCAAAGCATAGAAAGGTAGCTTAAAAACAAAAATTACAGTCACTCAATATCAAAGGACAAAGAATTTGAGATAACTAGGCAAGCATTGGCAGCAAAACAAAGACATCTAAAATCTCAAGGCAAAGGAAGTAAACTAAATGCATCCGATGAACTGTCAGATACCATGATTGACAAACTGTATTCACAGAAACAACTAGGTCCTCATTCTGCAACATCTTTAATAAATACACTATGGTTCATATACTGCACATTTTTTGGCATAAGAGGATCCACCGAAATTAGACAATTAAAATGGGGAGATGTAACAAAAAATGTAGATGAAAATGGAATACAGTGGGTGGGTTATTCAAAGTGGTTGTGCAAGGCATAACTGAGATGCACCTACGCAAGTGCAGAAATGCGCCAAAGAGCGATATTCAGCAGGAGTCAATGCGCCACACAAATCACAGTGCACCAATGTGCAACCTTAATGAACTTATGCGCAAAGGTAGGGGGCACAGCCATGAATAAGTGGCGCAGTGTGATATTCAACAGCAAGCAAAGGGCGCAAGCACGGAGCAACAGGGACATGTGTGGAGCAAACCTGAACCCATAAAAAGAGGGAGCAAGCAAGGGATGGAGACATGCACCACAGGGAGCAGAAGAGAGAGGGAGAGTGAGTGGGCAGGCAGGACTGCAGGATGGGTACAAGACAGAGACAGAGGCAGGCGGGAAGTGCAACAGAGTGTGGGACTGGGTGAGTGACACTGAATGAGCCTGCGTGTGTGTGAGTGTGTGTGTGTGTGTGTGTGTGTGTCAGGTATGGGGGAAACCACAGAAGTGTGAGTCTGCGACACTGGTCTGAGGAGTGGCAGCAAAAGTGCCCAGATGGGTGGAAGGTGGAGGCCACAGCCAACAGGCCACCAGCTGGAAACCCCTAACACAGGTGTACGACTAGCGCAGGGGCACACGCAGCAGCACACAGCCGGGGGGGCCTGGGGAGACAGCTGCCCATGGGGGGCAGGACAGCCCAGGCCATGGCCAGTGCTAACTTCCAGATGGAGGTAGTAATGAGGGGTGTGAGGAGGCAGGAGGCAGGGCGGCATGGCTGTGGAAGGGCCCATCGGAGGTATGCCCAGAACAGGTGGTACTGTGCCCACACCACCTTTGAACAGCACAGTGACACAGAGATCGTGGGCTGGTACCACCTGAACCAGGTAATCCTGAGGCAGCTCTGTGAGCTGTGCAGTGATGAGATGCAGGCACCTACAAGACAGAGCCACGCCCTGTCGGTGGAGACCAAGGTCACAGCCGTCATGTGCCTGCTCTCCATGGGTACCTTCCAGAGACCAACAGGGGACACCACAGGCATAACCCAGTCAGCCACGTCCCAGCTTCTCACACAATTCCACAATGTACTGCTGCCACATACTGTGGAATATGTCCATTTCATCAGCACACAGGCAGCGTGTACCGTGAACATGCAGGAGTTCCACAGGGTGGCACATATGCCTGGCGTGCTAGGAGCCATCAACTGCACCCATGTAGGCATCCACACACCACCTGGGCAGGAGGGGGTAGCCTACATCAACAGGAAGGGCTACCCCAGCATCAACTGCCAGGTGGTGTGCGATGCCAGGGGTCGCATAATCAATGTCTGTGCCACACACCCTGGTGGAGCACGCAATGTCTTCATCTGGCACCAGTCAGCACTGTGCCACAGGTTCAAGAGTGGGGACATCCCCACTGGCTACCTAGTAGGTGAGTATGCAGTTGGAATGGGCAGCCTGCAACAACAGGGTAGGGTGTGGGGGATGCTAGGCCAGAGGTATCAGAGGGTGTGGCTGGGAAAGCAGGGGTTGCAGCTACACAGACCACCATGTTAACCACACATGTCAACACTCAGGTGACAGTGGATACCCACTCTGACCCTGGCTGCTCACCCCATACTGGCGCCCATCGACCCCAGCACAGGAGCAATACAATGAGGCACACACCAGCACATAGAACATCATCGAGCATGTGTTCGGGCTGCTGAAGGCCCGGTTCCATTGCCTGGACAGGTCTAGTGGTGCCCTACAGTACAGCCCATTAAAGGCCTGCGGCCTATTCCTGGCCTGCTGTATGCTACACAACATGGCCACTGACCGTGGGATAGCTGTGGAGGTTGAAGAGGGGAACAGCTGTGGGGACGATGCAGACACCGGGCCAGGTGGTGGTGGGCAGCCCCCCCCATGGGCAAAGGGAACTCCAGTTGAACAGGATGGCCCAGCAGCACCAGGACATAATTGCGGACCAGCACTACAGTGCATGCTAGTAGGTGAACATAACCACACACATGTCCCAGGGACCATGGCACAGTAGTCAGGCATGCAAGGCCGAGCCCCATGACAGACACAGCTGGTTGGTAGTGTGGATGGGCATGAGACTGCACCCCATGGAAACACCCTGTACAGCACTGTAAACCCCACCCACATGCCCCACACACACCTGTACACACAGCCACAAGCACACGGGCACCTACATGCGTATGCCCAGTGGCTGCCAACTGGCATGTGTCAGATGCTGAACACCAGTGCACAGTAGTGACCGGTGCTGTGTTGGCATCATCATGCACATACCATAGTGGCCAGCGGCTGGGTGGGTGTGCACAAGGCCTGTGTGCGGCGCTGACTATGGATGACATGTCCCTGGAATGGACATGCACACACCACACTGATATGCACACAGGGCAGCGGCAGACAGCGGACAGGGAGGATGATGGCTCAGGACCACCGTGTGGTCGCACGGCCACCACGGACATGTTGACGGCCCCGCCAAGACTGCCCAGCAGACGCAGGCTGTGCAATGGCCACAGTGGGTGTCTGACAGTCCCCCAGGTGTGTCACTGCAGGAACATGACCGGTCCCTTGCAGGAGTCTGCAGGCTCCTGAACATGCCCACTCCAGGTGTGCCCAGAATGCCCACAGAGGATCCCAGTGTGGACACTGACAGGATCACATGACGCCATGAATAAGGGGTGGATAAGGCATGCACCAGGGTGGCCAGTGGTGATAGGCTGGCCGTGACTGCAGTGGTAAGCCGATCCAGGGCTGCAGTCGTGTCCACCCACATACATGTGGTCTCAGCCAGGAGCTGCTCAAAGTACCTGTCACACCTCTCTGTGGACTGGCACAGCTCTGTGAGGAGTGCATGCACCCCTGACATGACCATCACCTGTTGCTCCACGGAGGCCCATAGCAGACAGGTGTGCTCAGTCAAGGGGTCAGTGCCCTGTGGGGCATGGGCATTGTGCTGACCCATGGGTGGTGCTTGACCCCACAGCACAGCCCTCCACACTGGTGGGGGCTGCACAGTGAGGCCCTCTTGGGGTTGATCAGTCTGCGGTGCACCATTGGCAGCCACTGCACCCGGCCCCCCATCGACCTCATTCTACTGCCACTATTGCCCCTCCAGCCACTGTGCACAGATCGGCACTGGTGCAGTTGCACCACCACTGCTACCTCCTTTGGACCATGCTGCAGCAATGGCGCCCACAGCATTGCCGGGTGTGGTGGCCGGTGGGTGGTCAACTGCCGCCAGGACACCGTCTGCGCTGCCTTGGTGGGTGTGTGGTATGGCTGCCTCCCCCTGAATAGCAACACCACTATCCAGGATACTAGCCACATCATCATCATCGGTCCTGGACCCCGCCCTAATCTGTGTCTCGGAATACTGGATGCCATGGCTGGTGTCCTGCTGAAACACAACCAGGGCCTCGTCTGCAACCATGCCAAAGGCATCTGGATGGACAGTGGTGTTGGGCTGACTGCGGTCTGGACTCCGGACACTGGTGAAGGTGGATGGACAGTCCTCCAGGCCCAGGACCGCCCCATGGTGGACACCCCCAACCCTGATGCCGCATGCAGTCACTCTGGAGCTGAAAAGGAACACAGTTGCATTAGTGGCACTGGCACACACCCCT
This sequence comes from Neoceratodus forsteri, assembly GCA_016271365.2. Classification (NCBI taxonomy): domain Eukaryota; kingdom Metazoa; phylum Chordata; order Ceratodontiformes; family Ceratodontidae; genus Neoceratodus; species Neoceratodus forsteri. Next base: position 1,678,024,234 of record CM057449.1, read on the forward strand.
GCCCCCTTCCCTAGGCACTGCCATACCCACCACGCAATGATGGGCTGCCCGATGTCTGGAACCCACCGCCGGGCACCCCCTCGACTGCACTGCGCCACATGGACGCCACCACCAACTCCTCCCACGGTGACAGCTGTGGCACATCAGGCAGTCCACCACTCATGGCAGCACAAGCGGCCTGGATGGCAGCCACCTTCTCCTTGATCCTTCTCCGGTCAGTGCCTACCTTCTTCTTGCACTCCTGTGCTGTCCTTTGATGGCTGCCCTGCTGGCTCATGGCCCTGATCACACCCTCCCATGCTGTTGCCCAGGCCTGTGGGATGCCTGTTGAGCCACTCAGGAGAGGCTCCTGGTCCAGGTAGGCATCAAATAGGGCACCGTTCTCTGCCCTCATGAAGTTGAGCCTGCACGGAATTCCTCAACCTCCTCATGTTCCATCATGCTTAGTCCTGTGGGTATGGACATGTAGTCAGTGATGACTGCAACCCACACTGCCCTCCCATCCCACTGTCCCAATAGGCCCACAGCCTGGTGGCTTACCTCAGAAGGATGCAATACCGGTCTAGTGACTGTGCAGTCTTGTGGCACATTTATAGCGCATCACATGCAAATGAGGGGACACGCAAATGAAATGAGATGCAAATACCTCTAATGCGCTGCCTATATGCTGACTAGCTAATCTGCATATGCCGGCTGAATATCGCGATATTGCACATGGTGCATTGGTGTTGCACATGCACAAGCCGTGGTGCAACAGCATGACATGTGCAGTAGGACCGGCAGTGAGCATGCACACAGTGCCGTCATGTAGATCAGTGGCACATCCTACGCACACTGCACCATACACGGTACAGTGCTCTGTTGCTATTGGGCATGTGGCACTCGTGTGCTATATGCCCTATGGCACCCGTGCATGATTGGTCCATGGCCTGTGGGACCCACATGCCCCTATTGTGCACCATGCATGGTGTGGTCAACTGCATGGTCAGGCACGCTGTGCGTGCCAACCCTTGACCCCATGAGTGCCCTTTGACCCTCCAGGTGCCCTGTGGCATGTGCCAGTGCTGCCCTAGCTCTATCACGCAGCACTGTGGATGCGTGATTGGGGATGGCAGTGCATCACTAAGTGGGTCACGCACCCACAGCACGTGTGGATCATGTGCTACTGGGCACCATTGTGGTTGTGCAATTGCTGGAATGACCATGCCACGCTGCAGTACTGCTAGGGCTCCCAATTGGTCCCAAGTAGAATTAGTGAATTGTGTGGCCCTTGTGGAGTCACATGTGGGCTTTTTGCATGGCCAGGTGTCCCTGGATCAGCCATGTACAGAAGTGTGGCAGGAGGTGGCTGAGGGACTTGAGAAGGCCACTCGGGTGCAGTGCAGTGGTGAGCAGCGCCTCCATCAATATGGTGACCTGAGGAGGAGGGACCCTGAGCAGCTATGGTCACTACTGGCACGCGTCCGGAGGGGCGCCATGCCACGTCCAGGTAAGTACACTACGCCCATGTTCGTGCCATTCCAGTGTTCTGTGGGGGGCAGCAGGGTGTCATACCATGCTGCGGGGGGGCTGTGGATGGGCATTCTGTTGGCTGTGGCAGTGCACCATGGGTGCGCTGTGCCACCGCACTGCCATTGCACAGGGCCAGGGGGCTTGCTGTGCTGTGGGGAGGCTTGTGGTGTTGCCAGGTACTGATGTGTCATTCTCAATGTCTCCTTACTAGGCCTTGAAGATAGATGATGTGCACGGCTGGCTTGTGCTGCAGGTGGGCAAGGCAGGCTGATGCAGGGCCACGAGCGCAGGATGCAGGACACTGGGGCATTGCTGCTGGACAGGCACAAGGTGTGCCACAGCAAGCAGGTAGGCACTCTTTCAGGGTATGATGTTATGCAGGGTGGAGGTGGGCCATTCCAGCTATGCCTCACCAGCAGTGTCCACTGCACCATGCTGTGGCTATCGTACATGTATGTGGCTGATGCAAGTGGGCTGTGGGTGCACCTGGATTGCAGCTGTGCCACTGCCATACCACCACTTATCCCTGTCACCTGGCTGCCATGGTTGTGGTGTGTGGCACATGGGTGATGTTGGTGTGCACTACTCTGCATGGCTGTGGATAGTCGGGTTGGTGGATCGTGTGGGCACACATGCTGCAAGCGGCTACGTGCCATCTCAGGGGCACATGTCACCGCTGTCCACTGTGCATGGTGGGTGGGCTACAGTCATATGGACTTCCACTCATACCATATCCACTCCTTTGTCCTAGATGTCCATCACTTGGATGTTCACACCAGGCTTCTGAGGAGGATCTTGTAAGTCTCCACTGCCATGCTCCGGGTGGCACGTCTGATTCAGCGGGCCCTGTGCAGGCCACAGTGATGGTGTCAGGCACCAGTGGGATGTGGATGACCATAGGACTCATTGGCCTACACCCGCTTCCTTTCCCTATCCCCCCTTTCCCTCCCTTGCACCCTTGTACAGCCATTACCCCTGTCCCTCTGCCTCCCTTCCCTGGCCTCCCAGTTTGTTTGTTGCTTCCCTATTCCTTGCTCCCTGTACCTGTTGTTCCTTTTACTGTATATAGTTCTATTCTGACTGATTTTAATAAAAATTTTTATGGTTAGCCATCAGTGTCTGTGTCTGCTTTGCAGCCGGCGTGTGGAGCCATTCTGCATTGGTGTGCATGGTGGCCATGTGGTACATCTGGGGTTGACTGGGGATTGTGCCTGGTGGTTTGTGTCCAGTGGCTGGTGGCTGTGCCCTGGGGTGGCCCTGTGCTCTCTGTTCATGTTGTGTGGTGTGTGCGTTGTGTGCAGTTGGCATGTGTGCTGCCAGCTGTGGTCCAGGTGGCGTATCCCATTCCTTCCTGTGGGTGTCGCCAGTGGCTGTTTGCCAATGGGCATTGGTGCCACCATGTCTCCATGCACCCCTGTGGTGAGCATAGTTGGGGGCCTGCTGCCCTGTGCCTGCCATGCCTCCCTCCTGGCATCCTCTACACCCTGGTGGTGGTCTATCCCACCCTGGTGGCATGCTCCTTGCTATGCCTGTTGTCCTGTGTCCTGGTGCATGTGCCTCTGCCCCTTGCACAGCCCTGGTTGTGCTATGGCACATGTTGGTTTGTTCCCTGGTGCTGCCCTGGTTGTGCTATGGTGCATGTGGGTTTGCTCCCTGGTGCAGACCTGGTTGCGCTATGGCGCATCCCTGCGATATTCAGCCATGTTGCACTGGTGCTTGTCATCATGCATAGGCTTTGAATATCACATTCGTTGCACCATGGTGCAGTGTGCTTGCACTGTGCCGCTGCTGCACCTGCATCTGGTGCATTTCTGAATATCCCACCCAGTATATACAGTACTCCACTGAATGCCAAACCAAAACTCGCTCAGGAATCAACATAAGAGACACCAGAAAAATAAAACCTAGGGCATATGAAAACAAAGAAAATCCCACCAGATGCCCTGTAACAACATACACCATATATGCCAGCCAGCATCCGGACTGCGGCATGAAACCTGAAGAGTCCTTCTTCTTAGCAGCAAACAGCAACACTGAACTGTACACTGGATTAGGAGCAGTCAAGTGGTTTAAAAGGCAACCGATAGGAATTAATAAAATAGGCACCATACTTAAAACAATGATAGCAAATGCAAGCATTAGTACAGACCAAAAAACTAACCAATCATAGTGCACGCAAGCATGTCATACAAAAGTTAAATGACAGTGGAATCCAAGCCACTGAAATAATGCAAATTGCTGGACACAAATGTGTACAAAGCATTAATGACTACTCCCATATTAATGAAAACCAACAAAAATGAATTTCAGATCTATTAAGTGGAGTTAATACAGACACTGCTCAAAAAGAAGATTGGCATGAACATCTACAAATGATGCAATACTCATACAATGTGTGAAATGCATGGGACAGATACTTCTTTCAACCAGCTTTCCATGCAACGAATATCAGTTTTCACTTTCATAATGGTAAAACTTCCTTTATATACTCTAATCTACTCATAACACACACACACACACACACACAAAGCATATAACAGAAACTGAGCACACACACCCAAACACAACCACCACAAACAACATGCCACACTACCAATTATAAACTCACAGATAACACACCTCAAAAGAACACTTAAACACTAACAATATAATAAATAAAATTAAATGTCTTTCTACCCTACTGCCCCCAACAAAGACAATCAACAAGCACACCACCAAAAGACACCTGCAAGTGATATCAAGCGACTCAGACTCAGACTAGGTCTGTCTACAAATATCATACTTGATATTCAGCTAACTTCACAAAATGTATATCTTATATAGAAAAGCTGACAAACACAAAATAATGTTCATAAAGCATATTGTCCAGCAATGTACTTTATCTGCAAAACATACAAGCATGCAAAATACAAAATATTAAAAATTTATATTCTCTAAAAAACAAAACATGCAATCATGCAAATGCAAATGTAAAAGGAAATCATACAAAGAGTTGTCAAAATAACAACCATAGACAAAGTACAATGTTGCACAGCAAACAAACACTGCATAAAATACAATACTATGAATATGACACCAGTAACAATTTATTTCTTTGTTTCTTTCTCAGGAATGAAGACCCACACTCCAGAAGATGTGAAACACCATAAGAGCACAAGAAGCACAAAGAAATGGCACCACACAAAAAAGAAACAAGTACAACTAAAGGCACAAATGGACTAAAATAACAACTAGAAGAAGACAACACAGAATCTCTACTTTTTATATATTCTTCATACGTTAAACAGACTTACAGTCCTTTCATAATCAGCAACAGAAGAGTACTCTAACCAAAAAGGACTTAAATGAAAGACAGTACTGCAAATCTTATCTATGGCATATTGTCCAGGCCTCAACAAAGAACAATGCTACCATATTCATGGACTTATTAGTTAGCTGAATTTAAACTTTAAAAAACTTTAATGACTATCAAGTTAATAAATGTTAAAAATGAGAAAGACACAATCTTTTTCACTCATTTTATTAGTGGCACAAAACAACTGAAATCTAATAATAGTAATCTGTACTTAACCAGTTACTTAAATAAATACTGTACTTATAAATTTAAAATTTCACTGGTTACCAAAGAGTTAACACACTACAGTGTTTATTGATTGACAGTTCTATTCACTAGATTTTTTCTACGTTGCAAAAAAGTTATAAAACATTCAATGTTTCCATAAAAAACATTTTGAAAAATAAAACATTTGTTGTTAAAATACAATCTTTATTCATTTTAAATGCTGTTGGTCATAAAACAGTTAAAATACTGCAATTGTTATTAACATACTCTTTTTTCTATTATTCAAACAATTAACACACCTTAAATACTTCTATATGTATCAACTTTATGCAATAAATAACACTTTTTTTGCAAAACAAAAATATGATCCTCTACTTTTCTTTACATTATACTCACTACTATAACTCTTACGCTTTAATTACTAAACCACTAATAATCCCAAAACATACATAGTATAAACAGAACATGACATGGCCCAACTGAAGATATCATATTTATCTTCACTCGAGGCCAATGACATTAAGATATCTCACTCATGGCTTCGCCACTCGTAAGATATCATGATGTCATTGGCCTTTCATGGGATCATATCATATATATATATATATATATATATATATATATATATATACACACACTAGAGGCCAAAAAAAACTCAGTTTAATGCATTAGTTAGGGTAGTTCCACAGTGACAAAAGTGAGGAAATTCAGTGTTAGGGTTGAAAGCCCCCCTTTGACTTCCCCGTCCACACCACCAACTGGCCTTGGGGTGTGCATTGGGGTTGTCGGCCCTAACTCTCACCCCATCAGATGTGTGAAGAAGCAGAGGTATAGGAGAATGGGGTGAGAGTTAGGACCGACAACCCCAATGTGCACCCTGATACTGGTTGGGGTGTGGATGGGGTCAAAGGGGGGCTTTCAACCCTAACACCGAAATTCCTTGCTTTTGTCACTGTGGAACAAGCCTAACTAATGCATGAAATGGAGTTTTTTGCCTCTAATTTCCCTTCTTTTTGAGAATGATAATGAGAAATGGTGAATGTAATGCAGTGGCCGGAGCACAGGGCCCTTTGGGCCCCGCGCTCCTGCCATGTGATATCTTGTCACATAGTAACACGGTGCCCTGAAATGCAAATGATAATGCTCATGGTGACGCAAAGTGAAACAGAAAGATAAAGAGTACTGTAGACACAAATGGTTAAAATAACGCAAATGCAAGCGCAAATGAAAGCATGAAGATAGCAGCACATGGTGCGTGAGGCGAGAACAGTAGGAGGAAACAGGTGCGGAACCACAAGCGAAGCAGTACGGGCAACAGTAATGTAAGCACACAGGCTGGTTTTCCCCAAAAGCTGCATAGAGAAAGACAGTGAGTACAAAGAATATATGCATAATAATGGGCCTCAGAGCAAAAAATGAGGAGTTGGAATACTAAATTGCTTACATCTCAGGAACCACATGATGTAAAAAAAAAAATGTAAAAGTCATATGATGTATGACTTTCCTGGCTAGTTTTGTACTTAGCCCCTGTTAAGGGGCTAAGTGCTTTTCTGGCAAAAAGTCCGTATCTCGCACCATTTCCAAGATACGGGCTCTGAAAGGCATGGCAAACGCCGTAATGTTATCCTATGGGTAAAAAAAGATAAGTTCAGAGTGCAATAACTATGGCTCCCTGTAATATTTTGTCACCAAACCACTGCAAGGCACATCTGTTTGATGTTGGCTTTCTTCCCTTCAAATTTTAGCCTAAAAGACCAAACCGTTATTTTGCAGCAGGGCGGCAAAGGATTCCTGAAATGTGGCGGTCACCGTAATGTTATCCTATGGGAAAAAGCGTCAACTTTGGAGTGCCGTAACTTTGCTGCCCTGTAATATTTTTTCAGCAAAATACTGAAAGGCACATCTGTGAGATGTTGGCTGCATTCCCTCCAAATTTCAGCCCAAAAGACCAAACCGTTCTTTTGCAGCAGGGGGGCAAAGCACTGCTGTCATTTTGCCATAGCCTGGAAAAGTAGTGTCTCAATTTGTGAAAGCTTTCGCAAAAAATTGTGACACTTTCATGAGTGCGACACTACTTTGCAAAACCACTTTTTCCAGAAACTTGAAAAACATATTTCTAGGGTGTTTAACCATAAAATAAAGACATGCCTAGCATCCTCAGGGTCCGACTAGGTAAACACAAAAATAATTCTGTTGCTAGAGGGTCCTCCATTTAAATGCCAAGCATTTTTCTGATCACCAACTGAAAACAAAATGGTGGATTTGTGAAAGTAAAAGGGCCATTTGCAAAAGTAAAAACTGCATTTGCGAAAGTGTTGAACTTTTTGTTAACTATTCCCATTGACTTATAATGGGAAAATGTTTTTTGAATAACTTTTGAACCGTTTAATATTTTTTCACAAAACCTTCAAAAGGCACATTAGGGACCCTGGCTGCATGTTCCCTGAAGATTTCAGACCAGTCACGCAAACTGTGTGACCTGTAGGGATGACCAAAGAATTGCAAAAAAGCATAAACGCGTGCGCAGATCATGCTTAATAACTCCGCAGCCATATATCCAAACAATACGAAAGTTGGCAGATCCCACGATGTATGGTTCTTGATCAAGTATTCCAAATTTCAGGCAAATCTGTTGAACAATTGCAATGTTATTAAGGTGCAAAATTTTAGGTTTAACATGTAAATGGCTCCTCAACCCTAACTATGGTAGCACTACCATGCTACCATAATATATATATATCTTCTTTGCAAAAAACTCAGTTAATGCAACAGTTAGGGTTGTTACAACAGCGACAAAAGTGAAGAAATTCGACATTAGGGTTTTCAACACTAACTCCGAATTTTGCAACCCCCACCACCCCACATACACACACACACACACACACACACACACACACAAAACACACATACAAGTGGGGGACGGTGCAAGGCAAGACAACCAATCAGAAACAGACACCATAAGGTAACAGAAATAACATACAACTTTGTAAACATACCACAACAGGCATCCATCATCATGTTTCACCAACTGTATCACTTCTGCTGCCATCTCTGTTCATATCAAAAACTGCCCACAACAGCATACACATATGCAGTACTCAACTCTTTATGATGTCACTGCAGGCCTCTGGTGATACTACTAAAGTGAAAGAGTATTTGATTATGGTGGGGTAACATCAGGAGGCATTAACACACACTAAAGAGTGGTGTAAATGCTGTCTCATGTTATCTGGTCATAACCACATACTCATCTTGGTTGTTAATCTCTGAAAGCACTTGTCTGTTCATGTCAACCACTGCCCACAACAGCATACACATATGCAGTACTCAACTCTTTATGATGTCACTGCAGACCTCTGGTGATAATACTAAAGTGAAAGACTATTTGGTTATGGTGGAGTAACATCAGGAGGCATTAACACATGCCAAAGGGTGGTGAAAATGCTCTCTGATATTATCTGATCATAACCACATGCTCCCACCAAGGTCTCCATTTGTACAGAAACAGGCACAGCTGCTTCAACCGAGAAACTCTCCCCAAAGCAAATATACAGAAGTGGGAGCATGGGACCCACTCCCACCAAGGTGGCCAAGTGTGCAGAATGATTTACATGTGGCTCTTCATTCCAACCTCTACCCAGAACTGCTTACATAAATGCAATACTCAGCTATATATGAGATCACTGTAGGTCTCTGTTCATAATAATAAAGTGAAAGACTATTTGGTTATGTCAAGGTAGTATCAAGAGGCATTAACACACACACACTAAAGGGTGGTGTAAATGTTGTCTCATGTTATCTGGTCGCAGAAGTGATACAGTTGCTGAAACATGATGAAGGATGCCTGTTGTGGTATGTTTACAAAGTAGTATGTTATTTCTGTTACCTTATGGTATCTGTTTCTGACTGGTTGTCTTACCTTGTACCATCCCCCACTTGTATGTGTGCTGTGTGTGTGTCTGTGTGTATGTGTGTATTTGGGGTGGTGGCGGGGAGAAAAATTCAGAGTTAGGGTTGAAAACCTTAACATCAAATTTCCTCACTTTTGTCGCTGTAGTAACAATCCTAACTGTTGCATTAATGGAGTTTTTTGCAAAGAACTTCCTTCCTTTTTTGACATTGTAATACAGTTAACAAATACACAGCTGTCAAAGTATTATTTTCCCCAGTGAGAACATAAGTCATTTACAATAGCATTGTACCATACCCTACACATGTGTCATAGAAAGACACAATAGTCATGAAACCCTTAGTTTGGCATGTCAAAGTATACCTTCTAGACACATCTATATGTACTTACATCTCAGTATATTAACACATATTTTCAAAGGTGAGCCATATATCATTCATACACAGTTTTCAAGAAACACTACAAACACAGAAAATAAGTTAAGAAAAGTATTTATTAATCATTAAGTGCCAATTCTGTTTTAAAGAAGGCCACATTGTACAACTCACTCAGTCTCATACCACTGCTGTGTAATTGCATCACAGAAGTACATATTAAAGTGGGAAAAAAAGTGATATGAGACTGAGCAAGTCAATGTTCCTGGGGTGGGCAAAAACCAAATGCATAAAACAATTAAAAAGCTATGGACACCAAAGCAGCAAATGATGATTGCTGCAGTGGTGCACTGCTATATTAGAATACAGTACTTTACCACTACGTGCATCTGGAAAAATTCCTTACCTGACCCCTTAATAAAAGCGATCATTAAAAAATCAGAAACATACATTCAACTGATATTGAGTAGAGTGTGTGATTCATAATAGTAGTCTGTATACAACAAACAATTACTACTTCAGTACACATAATAAACATTTTAAATACAGTCATATAATTTTAACAGCAATAATATTATAATTGAATTAATCATTTAAAATTAGTAAACTTATGAGTAACACTGTGGCATAGTAAATCTTAAGAAAATCTAATTAATGAAATAGTGACAAGTCACATAGTAATAAAACTGTTAGCTAGTTACTAACTATTCAATCAATTAAGGTTTCCATAAAACATCTGAATACATAAGAGCCATAAACTGCATTAATAACAAGTAAAGAACTGTAAATGTATAATTACGTAGAGCAGAAAAAAACAGTCCTATAAAGTACTATGTAACTTTACGCATTCTTACAAACTTTAATATTACAGCTGCCACTCAAAAAAGAGTTCTAAGACTTTACATATATATAGATAATACTTCTAAGTTTTACAACATTTTAACATATAAACAATATCAACAATGAGTTTTCCTGTATACATCTATATCTTAGTCCTATATACAGTGTATTGTTCCCAAAAGTAAGTAAAATTTGCAGAAATCATACCACTTAAAGTGGATACTGTAGAGGTATCAGTGGAAGACATGCTGTTCATATAGAATATTAGGCATTTTTTCTACAGTGTTTATAAAGTATTATACAACAGTATGTGTGCAAAGACATACACAGCTAAAGTGTCAGTGTTCTTGCGCAATGTCTCATCTTGCATCACAAGGCAGATGTGAGACACATCTATAGTGCAGTGTGACCACAAAACATTGATAAACATGAAGTGTAGTCACATTTGTGAATGTATGCAAGGTGCAAAGTATTGCCATCCAATGGTCTGACAGCTATCAAACCGCATTCTATGTAACATGGTGCAGCAATGCAGAAATAAACAGAGCAGTGCAGCACAATTGCATGGTGCTGCAGTATCAATGTGCAGGTAGTAAGAGTGCTCCACAGTAAACGCAATTGTTATATGTAATGTGACCAAGCAGACAGCCTGCACCAATTAAGGACCATGTAGGCTGCATTGATGCTGAGATCACAGCAACACCTACTTTAACTGTTGGCATCATAAATACCTGCATCTACATACTCAATCACTGCAAGTATGCATAAACTGATATGAAAGTAGCTGTACATGTCCAGTAAAGGTTGCACATGACAGTCTTATGACTACAACAGTGTGTCAAACAGACTTTAAGAAGTTTAACATGCACTATTCTTCTGCCAGGTTAAGCTCACTGCAATCCTTGAGAACCAGGACATAAGTAGCTTTTAGATTATGAAGTAATCTCTTTTTAAAATTGCTCCTGCAGTCATTGCATTCCATATAGCCATTGCTGTACCTGAGCCATGTAACATAATGTCCTGAATGGACAGATGCTACATGGTGGAATATCACAGCCTGAGTATCAACACATGCTCCCATGAATTGTACTCTTCCAGCTACAAAATCAGTGATCAGCGTGTCAACTCATAGTCCATTTGCATCAAACCTCTGCAAGACTAAAAGAAGATACTGAGAAGATGTTCTAAGTTGTATGGACTGAATGCGGTCTCCTCCATACCGGGTACACCTCCAGCCACACTCTGCATTCCTGAGCAGTTCTCTGAATTTAACAGAATAAGCCTGTGGAACATACAATGAAACCCATAGCATGTTTTCTGTTACTTCTCTGTGTGAATGTCAACAAGACAAGCAAGTGTACTTTGTTACATAAGTGACAGTAAAGTATTGTCACATTGGAATGTGATTTGAATCAAAGCTGGTAATGACAGCCATCATAAACTCAGTCACATCTTGTTGAATGTTGTTAGAGAATGTTTGATGTCCATCATATCCACCCATGAAAATACGCAAGGGTGTCAGAGTCTGTATGCTATTGTCATGCTTATCACTATGATTGATAATTTCCTTCAGTGAATAAGACAGTGATGTGTCACAAGAAGATTTGATAGTGGCAACAAAGCAAGACATATGAAGAAATGCTTGCATTGCAGCATTTGCATAGCAGTTTACTCCAGTGCTATTGTCAAATGCTGGGCCAACAGCCATCCCAAGCACCTTCTTATGTGGTGGGGGAGCTAGTTTGTTGTTTAGTTCTGGAGGTGATCTTTGAACTGTCTGTATTTAATATTGGTCTTTCTGTCTGGTACCTCTTTCTCATGCCAGAAACTGTCATTGTAGCATTGCAGTCTGCTACATTCATGGGTAGCGATATAAGAGGCAATGTCAGCTGTTACAGAGTATGCAGTCTGTTGTACTCACCAATACATCTTCTGTCAACACATACATTATGTGATGCCATACATATGATACACCAGCCAGGCAAAGTACATACATGTGAAAGTGCAACATAGCTCATGCCATCTTTGAAGATACCAGTGCCTATGTCGACCATTGCTGAGTCCAAACTTAGGCCTTGCGACTTGTGTATAGACACAGCATATGCAACACAGACAGGAAACTGTTTCCTCATCACATATATGTCTTTCACGAGCTGAAATTTAACAGTTGTCCTAGAAATAGGTAAACACTTCAATGTTGTCAAACTTGACAAAGAGTGTCTCTATGAATGTCTTTTGCAGATTGTACTGAAAGTCAACTATATGTCTCTTTGCACCATTTATCATTCCATGCTCTACATCAAGATTCTGATGTAGCATGATGCATGCACTGATGCACACAGTTAGAACTGCTTCTAACCCCACTGGGAGAGACACATCTGACTTTAGCTCAGACAATTGTTCAGTCAGCTTTGCTACCAGAATCCGACTCAAGACTGCACCGACTGTGTTAACAGCATGCAGAGTAATGATTTCTTGTCCCTGTCTCTGAAGCATTATGCTGTTGAATTCAGCACATTGCTTAAGTTGAGGCATAAGACACATGATTCAAGCAGATTCTGAATACACACTAGTGAAAACATCACATGCTGCGGTCAGAGAAATGTAGTCAGTGCTAATGCATCATGTGTTCAACAGAGAAACATTCTGTTGTGACAATGACCCAACTTGAACCTGATCCAAAAGTATCTTGTACCCAAGATCATAGCTCTGGTGCATGGTTTCATGCAGCTCAATGTAAGCAAACAACTCCCAAAGATTTATCCCTCCAATGCACCCAATTACTTTTTTGGCTTCCTTCACAGTCAGTGCTGTAAAGGCATGCTATCCATTCACAGGTGCAAGTTGCAGAAAGTCACCCAAAACAACAACACTCTTTCCATCAAATGGCTGCCCATCATCTGTCCCAAGTATCTCTTGGAGCTGAAGATGTATACATGCAAGCATGACATTTGATATCATACTAATCTCATCAATGATGAAACGTTTCATCTTGACAAACATTGGCTGCATCTCAGCTGCCACCTCACAGGAAAGTTTACAGTACTCTCCTCTTTTGCAATGCTCTACAGGTAATATGAATAACTGGTGTAGAGTCACACCACCAGTGTTGCATGCTGCCAAACCAAGTCACAGACATCACTTCTCCTGTATGTCTCCTTATCTCCACTGTGATAGCTTCGATAACAAAACTCTTGCATGTCCTGGCAGAACCACTAACAAACATTAGCAGTGGCTCATGCTTTGTTCGTGTGCATTGTTTCCCCTTGTGAAGGATGCCATGTCTGACAGCTTCAGTGACAGCATCATAGGCAGCATATTGCTGCATATTTTGCTGATCAATCAGTACACTTGGATCCTCTGTAACATGAGAAGAATGCTGCATAGCACTTTCGACTTCACTCATCAGAACCACAGGATCATTCATTGGTAGAGGAGCTCCAAGACTACCCTCTCCTTCAGAATCCATGTCTTCCTGAGAATTCCCTGGGATATCTTTCTCAAGCTGTTTCTTTGTTTGTTCCATCTGCTTTTCTGTAATTCCAGCCTAGTAATGTATTTTTCAGACTCCTCACTCTTGAAAGTCTGATATGTAAGGTAGAACTGTTCTTCATATGTGTCACAGTCTCCTTTCAGTGTGCTCATCCCTCCATGGCTTAAAGAGGAACATTAGAGCAAAGTAGTAATATTCCTTGCTGTCAGTAGTAGAGATACTCAATTTGTAATGGTCAATGAGCCATGGCTTCTTCCTTTTAACAAGGCACCCATCAAAGCCTCTGACTTTGTAGATGTCTTGCATCTCATCAGGTGAAATATCCATCTTAGAGTAGTACCACTGAGCCACATGGCACAGCCACATGTCATCCATTGCATCTGCCTGATTTGGGTAGTATGTATCAATGAGGTTATTCTTCAAAATATTTTTTGATGAGGGGTAGTTTATAGCCAGTTCTTCAATCTCATCATGAGACTTGAAAACACACTTTAATTTCTCTTTGTAGTTAACATCGAGAAACTGTACAGCAGCAGACTTGCTATACAAGTGTGTCCCAATCAGACAATCATTGGCCTCATATGCTCCGCACTCCCTGTGACAAAGTGCCTTTAATCCCAGTGACCAGAGTTGTGACCTGAGTGACTGGCTAGAAGCTGCTATGTCTTCCCAAACCTCAAGCAAACTTGTCTGCTCATGTTTTGTGATGTACAATGTGATGTATCGCACAAGAGACAGAGGGTGGGATATTCAAAGCAGTTGCTCAGTGCACAACTGAGATGTGCCTGTGCAAGTGTGGAAGTGCACCAATGAGTGATATTCAGCGGGAGCAGATACACAGCTCAAATCACAGTGCGTCAGTGCGCAACCCTAATGAATTCATGCACAAGTGCAGGGGGGGTAGCCATGAATAAGCAGCGCAGTGTGATATTCAACAGGAAGCTGATGGCGCAGAGCAAGAGGGACATGTGCAGAGCAAACTTGAGCCCATAAAAAGAGGGAGCAAGCAAGGGATGGAGGCTTGCACCACAGGGGAGCAGGAGAGAGAGAGAGAGAGAGAAACTGGCCAGGCAGGACAGCAGGAGGGGTGCAAGACAGAGGTGGGAAGTGCCACAGAGGGTAGGACAGGGCGTGTGACCCTGAAGGTGCCTGTGTGTGTGTGTGTGTGTGTGTGTCGGTAAGAGAGTCAGCAGTGGGGGCAGAAAATGCAGCGTGAGCCTGCGAGCTCAGTCACAGGATTTGCAGTGAAAGCACCTGGATGGGTGGGAGGTGGAGGCCACAGCCAACAGGCCACCAGCAGGGACCCCAACACAGGTGCATGCCCAGCGCAGAGGCACATACAGTAGCACACAGTCGGGGGTGCCAGGGGAGACAGCTGCCCGGGGGGGCAGGATATCCCAGGCCATGGCCAGTGCTATCTTCCAGATGGAGGCAGTAATGAGGGGTGTGAGGAGGCAGGGCAGCACAGCCGTGGAAGGGCCCATTGGCAGTATGCCCGGAACAGGTGGTATCGTGCCCGCACCACCTATGAACAGTATAGTGACACCGAGATTGTGGGCAGTACCTCCTGAACCAGGCAATTCTGAGGCAGCTCTGTGAGCTGTGCAGTGATGAGATGTAGGCACCCACAAGACAGAGCCACATCCTGTCAGTGGAGACCAAGGTCATGGCCATCATGTGCCTGCTCACCACGGGTACCTTCCAGAGACCAACAGGGGACACCACAGGCATAACCCAGTTGGCTTCATCATTGCTCCTCACACAATTCCTCAACGCACTGCTGCCACATGCTATGGAATACATTAAATTCCCCAGCACACAGGCAGAGCATACTGCGAACATGCAGGAGTTCCACAGGGTGGCACGTATGTCTGGCATGCGAAGGGCCATCGACTGAACCCATGTAGGCATCCGCACACCACCAGAGCCAGAGGGGGTAGCCTACATCAACAGGAAGTTCTACTCCAGTGTCAACTGCCAGGTGGTGTGCGATGCCAGGGGGTGCATAATCAATGTCTGTGCCACACACCCTGGTGGAGCACGCAATGCCTTCATCTGGCACCAGTCAGCACTGTGCCACAGGTTTGAGAGTGGGGACATCCCCACTGGCCAACTAGTAGGTGAGTATGCAGCTGCAATGGGCAGCCTAGCACAACAGGGTGGGGCTTGGAGGAACACTAGGCCTGGGGCATCAGAGAGTGTGGCAGGGAAGGCGGGGGGGGCAGCTACACAGACCACCATGCTAACCACACATGTCAACACACAGGTGACAGTGGATACCCACTTTGGCCCTGGCTGCTACCCCATACCGGCGCTCATCAACCCCAGCGCAGGAGTGGTACAATGAGGCACATGCCAGCACACGGAACATCATCGAGTGTGTGTTTGGGCTGCTGAAGGCATGGTTCCATTGCCTGTCCCAGACTGGCGGTGCCCTACAGTACAGCCCCTCAAAGGCCTGCAGCCTATTCATGGCCTGCTGTATGCTACACAACATGGCCACCGACTGTGGGATAGCTGTTGAGGTCAAAGAGGGGAACAGCAGTGGGGACGATGTGGCCACCAGTCCAGGTGGTGGTGTGCAGCCCTCCTTGGGCAAAGGGAACCATGGCTGAACAGCAGCACTGGGACACTATTGCAGAGGAGTACTATGGTGCACGCAGGTAGGTGTACATGACCACATACAAGTCACAAGGACCATGGCACAGTACACAGGCATGGAAGGCCGGGCCCCATGACAGACATGGCTGGAGGGTAGTGTGGATGGGCATGGAACTGGACTCCATGGAAGCACCCTGTACAGCACTGTAGATGTCATCCACACACCCCAACAGCCACCCGCAGACGGGCACCCACACACGCACACCCAGAGGCCACCAACAGACACGTGTCAGATGCTAACACCAGTGCACAGTAGCAGCTGGTGTTGACTTGGCATCATCATGCACATGCCACAGTTCCAGTGGCTGGATGGGTGTGCACAAGGTGGGTGTGTGGCATGGTCAATGGGCAACATGTCCCTGGAATGCACACACCATACAAATGTGCACACAAGGCAGCGGCAAACAGCTGATGGGGAGCGATATGAATCAGGACCGCCGTGTGGTCGCACGGCCACCGTGGACACGTGGACAGCCCCACTGGGACTGCCCAGCAGATGCAGGCTGTGCGATGGCCACAGGGGGTGTCCCAGATGTTCCCCCAGGTGTGTCACTGCTGGAATGTAACCTGTCCCTTGCAGGGGTCTGCAGGCTACCGAACATGCCCACTCCAGGTGTGCCCAGAATGCCCACAGTGTATCCCGGTATCGACACTGAGGGGATCGCACGACACTATGACCGAGGGGTGGAGAAGGAACTCTGCGGGGTCCATGGTGGATGGCCATGCACCAGGGTGACCAGTGGTGTGAGGCCAGCTGTGACCACAGCGGTAAGCCGATCAAGGGCTGTGGTTGTGTGCTCCCACATGCATGTGGTCTCAGCCAGCAGCTGCTCATAGTCCTACTCACGCCTCTCTGTGGACTGGCACAGCTCTGCATGGAGTGCACGCACCCCTGCCATGACCAGCACCCAGCCCCCCCTCGACCCCATCCTGCTGCCGCTGCGGCCCCTCTGGACTCTGTGTGTGGTACTGCACCATGGCAGCTGCACCACCCCACCCCCTCCTTAGGACTGCACCACATCTTTGGCACCCACAGCCTTGCTGGGCGTGGCAGCCGCTGGGTGGACAACCGCCACCAGGTCACCATCTGTGCTGCCGTGGCGGGTGTGTGGTATGGGTGCCTCCCCCTGACTGGCAACACCACTATCCATGAAAACAATCACGGCATCATCATCGGTCCCAGACCCCACCCCGATCTGTGTCTCTGTGTACTGGACACTATGGCTGGCATCCTGCTGAAACACAGCCAGGGCCTCATCCGCAACCACGCCACAGACATCTGGTTGGACTGTGGTGTAGGACTGCCTGTGATCTAGATCCTGGACACCAGTGGAGGTGGATGGATGGTCCTCCAGGTCCAGGACTGCCCCCATGGTGGTCACCCCCATCCCTGCTGCTGCATGCATGCGCTCCAGAGCTGGAAAGGAACACAGTCACATTAGTGCTGCTGGCACACACCCCTACACCCCTGCCCCCTTCTCCCCTTCGCCAGGCACTGCTGTACCCACCATGCAGTGATGGGCTGCCCCATCTGGAAATCTCTGTCGGGCACACCTTCAACGGTGCTGCACTGCATGGACACCACCACCAACTCCTCCTGCAGCATCAGCTGTGGTACATCAGGCTGTCCACCACCCATAGCAGCATGTGCAGCCAGGATGGCTGCCACTTTCTCTTTGATCCTCCTCCTCCGGTCCATGCCTACCTTTCTTTTGCACTCCTGTGCTGTCCTCTGATGGATGCCCTGCTGGTTCACAGCCCTGGCCACACCGTCCCATGCTGTCACCCGGTCCTGTGGGGTGCCTGTGGAACCACTCAGGAGTGGCTCCTAGTCCAGGTAGGCATCAAACAGGGCATCGCTCTCTGCCCTCGTGAAGTTGGGCCTGCACCTCCATGCAGGCCCACACTCCTCAACCTCCTTGTGATCTGTCATGCTTACTCCTGTGGGTAAGAACATATGGTCAGTGATGGCTGCAACACACAATGCCCTCCAATCCATTGTCCCAAGAGGCCCACAGCCTGGTTGATTACCTCTGAAGGATGCAATACTGGTCTGGTACATGTGCAGTCCCGTGGCACATTTATAGCGCATCACATGTAAATGAGAGGATGCACAACTGTAATGGGATGCAAATGCCTCTGATGCGCCGTAGATATGCTGATCATCCCATCTGCATATTCCGGCTGAATATCGTGAAGTTGCACATGGCTCATTGGTGATGCACATGCACAAGCCATGGCGCAACTGTATGACATGCGCAGTAGGCCTTACAGTGTGCATGTGAGCACTGAGGCGCATCCTATGCACAGCGCGCCATACATGGTACAACACTCTGCCGATATTGGGCATGTGGCGCTCATGCACTGTATGCCCTATGGCACCCATGCACCATTGGCACATGGACCGTGGGGCACACATGCCCGTATTGTGCACCATGCATGGTGTGCCTTATCATGCTGTCGCGCACAGTGTGCCTGCTGACCTATGACCCCACGAGTGTCCTTTGACCCTCCAGGTGCCTGTGGCATGTGCCAGTGCTTCCCCAGCTGTATTGTGCATCACCAGGGAATGCACAATTGGGGATGGCAGCGTATCACCAAGTGAGTCGCACACCCACAGCACATGTGGCTCATGCACCACCAAGTGCCATTTTGGATTCCCATTGCAGAATCAAGCATGTTGCACTGAAGCACTGCGAGGGCACCAAACTGGAGCCAGGTTGAACTCATGAACCTGGTGGCACTGGTGGAGCCACATGTGGGTTCTCTGTATGGTCAGGTGCCCCTGGGCTGGCCTCGCACAGAGGTGTGGCAGAAGGTGGCTGAGGGGTTAGAGGAGGCCACTGAGGCTCAGTGAAGAGGGGAGCAGTGCCACCACCGATATGGTGACCTGCAGAGGAGGGACCCTGACAGGCTGAGGTCACTGCTGGCACACTTCCAGAGGGGCACTGTGCCGCATCCAGGTGAATACACTATGTCCACATCTGTGCCATGCCAGTGTTCTGTGGGGGCCAGCAGGGTGTCACACAATGTTGCGGGGGGGCTGTGGCTGCACACTCTGCTGGCCATGGCAGCGCACCATGGGTGTGCTGTGTCACCACCACTGTGCAGGGCCAGGGGGTATACCATGCTGGAGGGGGGTGGGGTGCATGGGGTGTTGCCAGGTACTGATGTGTCCTTCTCAATGTTTCCCTACTAGGCCCTGAGGATAGGCGATGAGCCAGGATGGCAGGTGCTGCAGGTGGACATGGGCAGGCCAATGCTGGGGCACAGGCATGGAATGCAGGCCATATTGGTGGTGCCACTGGATAGGTGCCAATTTGCCGTGGAAAGTAGGTAGGCACTCTATCAGGGTTTGTTGTTGTGCAGGGTGGGGGTGGGCCACAGCCCCCTGTGCACATGGCCATTACAGCTGTGCAATGCTGGTGTGGTCCATTGCACCATGCCATGGCTATCGCACATGTGTGTGGCTGCTGCAGGTGGGCTGTGGGTGCACCCGGGTTCCAGCCATGCCACTACCATTCCACCGCCTAGCCCTGTTGCCTGGCCACCATGGTTGTGGTGTGCACACATGGGTGGTGTTGGTGTGCAGTGCTCTGTCACCTCTGTCCACTGTGCATGGTGGGTGGGTATGAGTCATGGACATGCACTCATACTATGTCCCTCCTTTGTCCTAGGTGTCCAATGGGAACACCAGGCACCTTTGACGGATACTGCGGGTCACTATGGCCATGCTGAAGGTGGCATGGCTTATTCATCAGGCCCTGTGCAGGCCACAGAGGAGATGGCGCACCAGGCACTGGTAGGGCATGAACACCCATGGATCCCGTTGGCCTGCACCCCTTCCCTTCCCTGACCCCTCCCTTTCCCTCCCTTGTACCCTTACCTGGCCATGTCCCCTGTCCCCCACCTCCATTCCCTGGCCTACCATCTTGTTTGTGTCCCCCCCCATTCCCTGCTCCCTGTTCCTGTATATCTGTAAATAGTTTTTGTTGATATGTTTTAATACACATTTCTATTGTTAGCTAGCTGTGTCTGTGTCTGCTTTGCAGCTGGCATGTGGAGCCATGCTGCAGTGGTGTGCATGGTGGCTGAGTGGTATGTTTGGGGTTGACTGGGTATGTACCTGGTGGTCTGTGCCCAGTGGCCGGTGGGCATGCCCTGGGGCATATGTGTGCACTCTGTTCATGTTGTGTGTTGTTGGCATGTGTGTTGTCAGCTATGGTCCAGGTGGCATGATCTTTGCCTTCCTGTGGGTGTTGCCCCTTGGCTGTTTGCCAGTGGACATTGATGCCACACTGCCTCTGTGCACCACTGTGGTGCGCATTGTCTGGGGCCTGCAGCCATGCACCTGCCATGCCTCACTCCTGGCATCCTCTGCACCCTGGTGGTGGTCTGCCCTGCTCTGCTGGCATGATCCCTGCTGTGTCTGTTGTCCTGTGTCCTGGTCCATGCACCTCTGACCCTTGCACAGCCCTGGTTGTGCTATGGCACTTGCTAGCTTGCTCCCTGGTGTAGCCCTGGTTGTGCTATGGTTCATCCCTGTGATATTCAGCCGTGTTGTGCTGGCATCTGCCATCATGTGCAACCTTTGAATTTTGCATTCAGTGCACACTGGCACAGTGTACTTGTGCTGTGCAGCTACTGTGCCTGCCTCTGGTGCATTTCTGAATATCCCACCCAGAGAGTTATCTGAAACAAATTGCACATCAATCTTTGCCTGACACATCAGGACAAGAGCAGGATTGTAGTCATTGATGAACACCTCATTCTTCTGTCTGGGTAACTCATAGATCCTCTTAGTGGACTTTGCCTTGAGATCATGAAGCATGGCTGAGAACAAGTCTTTCATACGTTTCTGCTGGCAGACATGTCTTGGGAAACCAAACCGACATCTGGTGTACCACTCATTATGACTCTTGACTGGTCAGTGACAGTACTTCCCACAAAGAAGCCACTGAAACTTTTGTACCAGCTTCCACAGTGTTGGACTATCGTACTTATCAGGGATGTGACAAGTCACATAACACTGAATGAAGTTCAGCACCTCAGCTGATTCATTCTGGCTAATATGAGGAACATCTTTAATCCACAACAGCATGTGAATGTGTGGTGCAGCTCATGCCTGATATTCTGTTCTCCAAAAGTAGTGTTCAACTAACCCAAGTGGAGGATTGTCCTTTGACAAAATGAATGTCAATATCTCATTGAAACGATGGTGGGAATGCCGTGACACTGAAACTGGATCAAGTGAGCACATCTCACCATGTGTCATTGATGAAATCCCATCAACATCAGAGTTGGCCCACCTCAATAGTTCAACCAACTCATCCCATCAGTATTCTGCACAGCTTAAAGTTACAAACCAAGTAGCTGCACCATACTCACGGAGGATGGTCATGACCTCTGAGTGTCTATGATAACAGCATTCTTTTGTGCCATGAAGACTTGACAGCATGGATGTCAAATTCACCTGTAGTGTTTCATCCCTCTCAGCCAGATGCTGCAGAAAGTCAGTTGCTGTCATACCTTCCAATGGGGTAGTCAATCGAAGTGTACGCTCAATGGACATAGAAAGGACACTAAGCTCACTCTCCCACAACAGGTGGAACAAGTACGGTTTGTTCCTACAGAATTTGCCATCCTTGTTCAACACTCTCAATGTTCGATATTCAGCACCTGGAACATGAACCTCACGCTGATCCAGACACCCTCCTGTTCCTTTTGGGAACAAATCCAGAAAACATTGTTCTTCAAGTTGCTCTACCCATATGCTGACAGGACTACCTTCAACCTGTTTCATATCATACAGGTCAATGTTATCACCAATGGGATCTCTGCCATGCAGAGGGTGAATTGTGTACTGTTCATGCACATCTTTGAGTCACAACATCAACCTTCTCAATGGTTGGCTTTCTAGTGTCTTCTAGTCCAAACTGAGCACTTATGTCAGACAGTTCATGAACGTCAAGCTCAACATAGAAAGTATTATTGATCTTGAGATACTCTAGAGCACTTTTCACTTTCTGCACATTGACAACATCTTGCCAAATCATCTTGAACTTTGTAGGCACACCATTCACTAGTATCACCATACTGTTTTCCATTGAGATCATCTCCTTGTTCTCTTTCAGAAGAAGTGGCAAATACATCACAGCCCCTTTCAGAGACTTAACAAGCTCTTTTTGGGGTATGTTGCGTGTCTTTCTATTCAGGCGTAGAATAGTCTGAAATGGTTTCATTGTTTGTATCAGTATCTGCTCAAACATATTCAATGCAGCAATCTCAGCAGGTGTGCCATCTGCCTCCATATTGTTTAAATCAGATCTGGGTGGCAGAGTATTATTTTTCACCTTTAACAAACAGTACCAATGCATTATTACAACTGATTGCAAGTCAAACTCACTCCTCAGTAGTAAATAAGCCAACAATCATGCCCACATATCATTGAAAGATGAAATCTTTTGCAGATCAACTGTTACAGACTGTGAGCTGTAAAGCAGTCTGTGGCATGAGACACAAATAGAGTCAAATTTCTCTCTCTTGGCCATTTCAAACTTGGCAATGGGTTTTTCAAATGTTTTTAGTATCTTGGATTCCTGTAGACTGAGACTAGATGATTCAGTGGCAGAAGTGTTGTCACAGGGTGCCTCAAAACATTTACTGTAACACTGCACATCCTGTATCACAACTTTTGCAGCTTCCATGTCTCCTATTGACAATGACTCATCAAGCTGCTTGTATAGTGGTGCAGTTTTTCTCACCTGATATATCTTTCATACAAAGCTCAGCATCCCAGGATTGTGCACAGCAATCATATGCATGTGATGAAATACGCTGTTGCAGAGACCGCTATCTAAGCAACCTAAGGAATGTACCAACAACCCTTTATGCTTATGAATTTCACAGAGATAAATGTTATGCAGTACATTTCATCTCTGTTTCTTCTTACTTGCAAGAAACTTTCTAACAAACTGTGCAATAGCATCAAATGATGCTTGCCTCAGATTGCAAGTTTCATCACATGTCCATGATGCGCAACTTGTGAGTGCTGTCTCAGTTGTTGATCCAGTTTCATCATCTGAGACATTTGATTCTTCCGTATGTGTTACACTGAAGACATTACAAGCCTTACCAACCTCGTCAACACAGATAACAAGCTCCTTACGAACTGGTTTGTAAGACTTCTGCCAAAAGAAAGCCTCTGAGTGCTCTTTATGTAGCCATATACTTTGGAACACTTCACAAAAGTTGTCTCTGTTGAGAAACTCAACATTGTGCAGTCTACCATGAACAGACTGCACTGTTGCAGTGAAATGTTCAATCTCTTTCATCATTTTGATCCACAAACATGAAAGAACAGCAAGTACCATATTTACAGATCTATGAACTCTAAGTAGTAGCTTTATCAAAGACAATTTACTCTTCAGTCTCTTGCCTTGATGTCTCATAATAGTAGAAATAATCCGATCAGCCTTAGCCTTAGAAGTTAGTTTTCAGAAAAATTTCTATGGTCACAAATAGCAGAGCTTTCTTTTTCTTTTCATTTTGCAATACAAGGATTGTTAGCCTGTCTACGTCTGGCATGCTCTGGCATGATAGCGTCACATCGAGTAACCAAGCACTGCTCATTTGTCTCTGACAAAGAAACAGAGGCAGACATGTTATTATTATCATGCAGCCTTTTCCTGGTAATAGACTTCCTACTATCCTTAACTTTCTTAGTAATAAGTTTTCTGCATCAGTACTGTTCATTGATTTAACACAGGCATCATACTTAGCCCTTCTACATTTACTTTGCTGTCTATGCTTAGTTGGCATTTTCAGGGCAGGTAATTCACAGTTCTCAGTCAATGTAATTATACAGGATCACACACATATAAATAAAAAAAAAACAAATCTGTATCAGTTACCTGTCATCATAAAGATTTGACAATAAACACTGCAGGCAAAGACCATTATAATAATGTTTCACTGTATCCCCTAAGGTAACAAATTATATATACAATGTCCTAATTTTTTTAAATGTATGCCAACAACAAAATAATTTTTGACCTGTATGGCTGAATCCTACTCAAATAAATTATGTTACCATAGTCAGAAAATGTTACCATGAAAGCTTTTCAGCTACATCTTCTCAAGGCCACAAAAAGTAAGCAAGAAAGTGTTCAAGTCACATGTGAAAATCCTATTAAAATATCTGATGTTACTGTGCTGAAAAATCATAGCACAAAAGTTTTCGAACTATGTGAGCAACTCCTATTGAAATACGTCATGTAACTGTGATCAAACAAATTTGCACAAAAGTTTTCAGGCCACATGAGCGAGTCCTGTTGAAATACATCATGTTACCACAATCAAAACATGTTAGAGCAAATGTTTTCAAGCTACATGGACAAATCTGACTGAAATATATTACATTATCATGATCAAAAAATGTTTGAGTGAAAGCTTACAAGATACATAACAGAGTCCCATTGAAATACATTATGTTACTGCGATAAAAAAATGTTTGCACAAAGGTTTTTGAGCTACATGACTGAGTCCCATTGAAATACAATGGCCCAGATATTCAAAGGGGTTGCATCATGCACAACCCCCCAATGTGCCCCGGCATGATATTCAAAGGGACAGGTTGCGTGGTGCAACTCCCGATGAGCCAGGGTGCATTGGTAATGTATGAGGCGCAGATGCAGGGGGCATGCCCATGCATATGCAGCACATCCCAATATTCAACCTGGAATGTGCGGCGCATATGCTGGCACAACCGCTACATGCGCCGCACGCTGATGCCCAAAGCTGAGCTGAAAATAAAAGGCTCAAATGCTGGCCACTCGAGGCAGGCAGCTGTATTGCAAGGCACAACTCAACAACCGCCAGCCATGGGTGGCCACCTGCCCCAGCAGAAACACCATCCTCAAGCACCTAGACCCTCCCTGGTAGTCCAGTGGACCCCCTCCCTCCCCATATGCCTGATCGCAGGCTTCTGTAATAATAGACATTTATCTGCGATCGGGCATCAGGGAGGGAACCACTTGACCACCAGGTTACATGTAATTTTACAGATGCCCACGATCGGGCATACAGGAGGGGAGGGGTTTACAATTGTCCAACAGGGACCCTTCCCCTGATGATAGCAGCTTGGCAGGGCTCCAGGCGCTGTTCACCAGGATGCCCTGCATAATGCATGCAAATGGGGCCATAATGACATGCAAATAGCCCCATTTGCACCTTGCATATATTATGGCCTCATTTGCATGCCCCAGGCTGAATATCACAGGTGATGCACCTAGCGCAACTGCACTTGTGCTGGCACATCCCCCGTGGTCCCTCTCTGTGGCTTGCGCTGGCACAGTGCCACTGTGCCATGTGCAGTATGTGTGCCAACCTTGCCATATTCAACAGTGCTGTGCCATGGCACATCACCGTTGAATATTTTTCTGGTCCTGGCCCCGGTGCAGCCCAGTTGCAGTGCACTAAGGCTTGTGCCACTGCCTGGCACAGTCTGAATATCTGGGCCATTATGCTACCGCGATCAAAAAATGTTAGCGGAAAAGTTTTCAAGCTCCATAACAGAGTCCTATTGAAATACATTATGTTACCATGATCATAAAGTGTTTGCGTGAAAGTCTGAGGTAAATGGCCGAGTTCCATTGAAATACATTATGTTACTGTGATCAAAAAATCTTTGTGCAAATGTTTTTGAACTTCACATAGTAAACAATACAGACATGACTGCGATCAAAAAAATGTTGTTGTTCACACATTTTGTTGTTGAGCTTTCCTGACTGTCTGCCTTTGTCTCCCATGATGCTTTGTAACCAGGAAGTGTTGTAAATTCATATCTAGAAATGCTAGCAACCACAAAATGGTGCAAAAACAGCACATTTAAACAGTACAACTATAATATGCTGGTAAACGCACATAAATATATTATATTAATTATTGTAATACTGTAAATGAGATCAATTTACAAACTTGCTCCACTAGAGCAGCCATTTTTTTTCTGGAAAAAACACCCATATGCCAAATCTAACACATCAGAATGCACTGCAACATGATTGACAGCCCACAACACCAAATCATAGCATGGCACCAATTTATGCAAAAAATACATTTTTTTAAAGCCAAAATGTAACACAGGAAACAGATTAAGCCACCCAATGAAACTGTGGTAAAAGCCAAGAAGAAGCAGGAAATATCACCATTTTATGAAATAGCATCAAGACCCAGAAGACACAGTAAGTGCATTATTTTAAAATTTATTAGAAATGTCAGCTTCCAGATACATTTAACTCTTCAAAATAGTTGTATTTTGATATTAATAGCTTTCTGTCTGCACTAGTCTTAGTTGCTAAAAGTTAAATCTCTGATTTGATTATAAATTTTAACAGTTTAACACAGACCTTGAAAGAGTATTCACCACCACACATGTCATTTCAAAAGGGACTCCCACATAGCAAGCACGTGTGTATCAAGGTGGCTACCAGCAAATCAGAATGCATCTTATGTGGTGTTTTTTCAAAGCTTCCAGTCAGAGAGGGATACATTACCACTGAAACAAAACTCTGTTTAGTATGCCCCACAGCCAACAGAAAAAAATTCTCTGCCACTGAAGTAGTGTCATTTTTCTATTGGCACCCTACAACTAGCAACATCCAATTACTATTTTCTTTAGTACTGTTGCTATATCTCTGAGGAAGAAAATAAAAATGTTTAAGAAATTTCCTGGCACCATTATTCAGATGCCACTATCCAGCAGCAGACTCAGACTGCCTTACTGAGCTCTCTGTCACTTTCTTTTTAAATAAAGTTAGACAATGGCAGAAAACTCCAGAATCAGGGTGTGGATGGTAGGCAGAAGTTTAATTCGCCGAGGTGATCAATATGCCAAGACAAGTCACTTTGGCAGTGACTTGAACCTTCCAAAGTGCAAGGTTCACTGGTTTGGCAAGGGAGGGATGAGATGGGAGCAGCTTATGCCCACCATGCAACACCTCTTGAGCAACCACTCTGCGCCAGACATACTGCTGATCATCTCGGAGAGAATGATTTGGGTGACAAAAGGTGGATAGATTTAGTTGCTGAAGCTAAATTGGACCTATCTTCATTTATAGAAATGTTACCTGCCTGTAAAATCATATTTTCAGATATTACAGCACATATAGGCTGGCTTGCAGATCAGCATATGTAGCTACTCGACAGGGCAAGGAAAAAAGTAAACGTTCACATCTTTGCATTTCTATGTGATTTGGGAACATGCACAATCCGTCATCCTGAAATAAAGTATTTGAAAGATTGGCTGTATCTAAAAGATGGTGTATACTTCTTGGACAGTGGCAATTGCCTATTTTCAGGAGACCTCTGACATGGCATCCTCTCAGTGATCTGAGAGACAATGTGTCTCAGCTAACTGATAAAAGTGAACAATAGGTTCTTTTAAGAGGCAACTTTCTTTGTCAAAAAATAGAACAACAAATACACAGAAAAACACACAAACATTCAACATAGAAAATACTGGATGGGCAACTATGCAGTAGCAGTGTGTTCTTTCACAGAGAAGTTCTGATTCCCTCTGACCTTGAGAACAAAGCTCAAGAGTTCCATGGGAATCAAAACCCCAAGGTGACAAAACACACTGGTTCTGCATAGAGTTGTTCATAAACTATTTTTATAGTGTATAGTACTGTGTGAAATATGTGTTTTGTAAGTTCTTTTCTTTCAAAACAAAACTAATTCATGCAATGTCTAGAGGTTCTACAATGCTGTTCTATCACAGTAGGGTAGAATCACATTCCATGACCTTAGAAGTGTAGTAAAACAGCATTCCAAAAGGGAAGGAATTCTATACAGAACAACACTCCACTATACGCTATATATGGGATAAAGTATGGGTCTCGGTGTGTAACGAGCTCGGTGTGTAACGAGAATTTACACACACCCGAGGGGTTTGATGCTACATAAACCCCAAGAGCGAAGCTCTCATCAAACCCCGAGGGTGTGTGTAAATTTGAGTTTACACACCGGGACCCATATTTTATTTTATATAATTGTTGGGCTTCTCTTTTTCACCTTAGCAATTATATAAAATAAAAAAAAAAGACTGCTGTGCCGGCGCAGTCAGATTACCTCGGGGCACGAGGTCCACTTTCACTTTATTTAAAATATTGTCGTGGGGGTCCATCCGGTAGCCGTGTGGAACATCTGAAGTAATTTTAAAAATTACTTACTGCCGAGTGTCCGTGGCAGTTTCTCTCCATGGTGGGTTTGCATAGGGGAATGGTTTCCTGTTTGGGAAGGACACAGCAAGCGAGAAGTTTGAGCATGCGCAGTGTAGGAAAAACCGCGCATGTGTTTGCCGTTATAAATGCTCCTTTATAATGGCAAATTACGCCATGGTTTCCCAATTGGAAAAAGGGAAGCCCATTAATTGTAAAAGAATAATCCACAGCTGGCCCGGTGGTGCTGAGGCGCTTGATGCCACACCTCGTGCCACGCCATTAACCCGGGTTTGGGAATGAGCATGGGCTCCCGGGGGTTGGCTGGGTTGCACAAAGACTGAGCATCCAATGGACCGCTCTCCTTCTCCAGGGAGGGGGGGACATCACCAATTGGTACTCGACTGGCACCTAGCAGATGCTAGGGGGCAGCACACCGATGCTGCAGCAGGGGAGCAGTGGTAGGGCTGAAGCCTAGAGGGAGCGTGTGCAGATGCATGCACACTCCCACCACTGGTGTCATTGCACGCTCCTCACCGCAAGGGGACAAAAGCAAGAAACTGAGTCCTTGACATGAATGACAATTGCCCCCTTGTAGCACTGCCAGGGTGCACCTCCGCTGTACTGGATCTGGTCTGGTGGGTTGACTCGCTCCCCACTCCCTGCCATGAGGGGTAAGTTGTGGGAGATGAGGGGGAGGTGGTCTAATGCCCAGTAGATGCTGGGAGGGTGTCAGAGGGGCCAGCAGGGACTCCCCAAAAAAAGGAAAAAAAAAAGAATAATCCACAACATGGTGCATGTTGCAGGACTACCACATTCCATTTCAGTTTCATTACTACAGTTTGTTCAAGCATCACCAGCTATCTGACAGTTTGGTTAAGGGGGTGGGAGTGTAATGATGT
Organism: Neoceratodus forsteri; assembly: GCA_016271365.2. Lineage (NCBI taxonomy): Eukaryota > Metazoa > Chordata > Ceratodontiformes > Ceratodontidae > Neoceratodus > Neoceratodus forsteri. Next base: position 1,678,053,706 of record CM057449.1, read on the forward strand.
CTAGCTATGTTTTTTAAGGGCACATCCCATGTTAAGCAGTGCAGTAGCCCCCCCCCAGCAGCCACAGAAATGAGGAGTGGTACTTCCATGACACATGACTTGTACTGTTAAACTGATCATTACTTCTAAACATTGAAACACTCAGTGTCCACTGTGCACTATTACATACATATGCAATCCACAGCTCCATACTAAAAGACTCAAGTAATCACACAGATACTCCAGCATAGTACCAACAGTGCAAATGCAAACAAGCACTAAACACACAATGTCAAAACCTAATTATACAATGGCAAGAACATTTCCTGGGCCCTGATTGATTAGTGTGTCCCTGGTACAGTGATGTTATGCCAGTCTAACATCACGGGTGTGATGTTATCCAGTACAACATCACGGGTCTAGTCTCAGACCACAACCTCACTATATTGATTTGTATGACTTGGATGATAAGTTGTTTGATAAGTATTGTGCCATTCTCTTAAGAAACAGAGATATATTGCCACACTAAAAATCTACCAAAAACAGGGAAGCAGGCAGATGGCTGGGACAGAAGGAAACAAGGTGGGGAGGTGGATTGGACCTTAAGCTCATAAACCACTTCAGTTCTCTTCTTCTGCTTGAGGATGAGGGGGGTGATGTAGCCATGACAGGGGTGGTTAGAGATTGAAAGGGAGTGGGGGCAGGAGGAGGGGCCAGATAGCAGGAAGAACAGGGAACTTGGAATGCAGGAAAACGGGGGAGCAGGGGATCCGAGCAGGAGGAGGAGGGGGTAGAGGGAGGAAAGTTGGGAGGAAAGGGCAAGGAGAAGAACCAGAAGTACAAGGAGGATACAGTAAAGGGAGCTGAGGGTTTAGGCCAGGGGAGCATGACAGGTAAGGAGGGGCTGAAAAGGAGACGGGAAGGAAGGGAGCATCAGCTAGGCTAGTTTAGCAGATGGGAAGGACCAGTTGCAAGCAGTGAGGGGGGGTAGCGGGGGTACAGAAGGATACTCAGGAGGAGGAGAGGCATAGGATTGGAGGGGCGGGGTTGGCCAGGGTAAATAAGGAGGGGACAGCAGGTGGCACCCAGATGGGGGAGGAGCAAGGAGCTGGCTGGGGAGAGGGGCCGATAGAAAGGATGAGGGACAAGGAAGGGAGGTAAATGGAGGAAAAGGAGCAGTCAGAGTGCTCCTGTTGGGGGATTCCATGATCAGGGGTATCAAATGGGACAGGGAGGGGAAGCCTGCCTGGTTACAACAAAATGCTTCCCTGGACTAACAGTGCACAGGGTCAAGCATGAGATATGTCAGCTGGCAAAGGATTGTGTGGGTTCCCGGACGTACTGGTCCACCTGGGTACCAATGACATTGAGGGAAATAGCGAGCTAGAGATACAGGCAAGGTTCAGGGAGCTTGCCAGGGTCTGTCATGACATAGGATGCATGATTTCCTTCTCAGAAATCCTGCCAGTGCCAAGGGCTAGTGGGGAACACAAAAGGAAGATTAGGGAGATAAACCAGCGGCTCAGGGAGTGGTGTGAGGCCAGAGGGTATGGGTTGATGGGGGATTGGGGGGAGACCTGGGAGGATAAGGAGCTGTATGCTAGAGATAGGCTCCATCTCAATTTGGGGGAGGAAATCATAAGTTGAAAATAGAAGAGTTCATTGGTGAAAGGTGGGATTTAAACTTGTGAAGGGAGGGATGGGAGAAAAGAAACATGAGGGAAGTGCGATAAAGAGAGACTCTGTCTCCATCCCCCTGGGGAGCTGGAGGAATGCAGGAAAAGGCCGACTGGTAAGGTGCAGACCAGGGGAAGATGGAATCCCCATGGGAATGCGAGCAGGGGAAATGGAAGTATAGGGAAAGGGTGGAAGATAGTCCTGCTGAATGCCAGGAGCTTGGGCAATAAAATGCCTGAGCTCCAGGTGATGCTAACTGAGGGAGAGGTGGATGTGGCAGCAGTCACTGAGACCTGGGCCACCGCAGGGCATGACTGGGACCTGAACCTGGAGGGTTATGCCATGTTCAGGAAGGACAAGGGGAGGAAAAAGAAGGAGAGGTAGCAATAATAGTCAAAAACTGCATTGACATAGGAGGAGTAGAGGAGGTGGAGGGAACTGTGGAGGCGATTTGGGTCACCTTGATAACAAGGGGAGGGCAAGAGAGTAAAAACAGGAGTAGTGTATAGACCCCCTGCACTGGCGGAGGAGTTGGAGGAGAGTCTGGTGGCAGATGTTGGGAGACATTGCAGATTGGGCAAGGGAAGGGTGGTGGTGTTGGGGGACTTAAACATGCCAGGAACAGACTGGGAGACTACGACATCCTCGGTGGCCAGGGGACAGAGGTTGTTGGATATCTTTCAGGATGCGTTCCTAACTCAGCAGGTGGGGAACCAATCAGGGAGGTATGGGTACTGGATGTGGTCCTGGCAGACAGTGACCAGATTGGGAGCCTAGAGGTACGGGACCTATTGGTGGGGAGCAACCATGCCACGGTCTGGTTCTGCCTGGACCTAGGAGGGGTAGAAGGCTGTACAAAGACAGAGGTAACCGACTTCAGGGGGGCAGATTTCAAAGAAATGGTAAGGATCCTTAAGGAGCATTTGGATGGGATTGGGCCAGACATGGACGCTGACAGTAGGTGGGAAATCATCAGGAGGGGGGTGCAGGAGGCTACCAGCACCTGTGCAAGAGTAAGACGAAAATGTGGTAGGGCCCGAAAACCCTGCTGGTGGACCAGGGAGGTTCAGGAGGTGGTGAGGGGAAAGAAGGCGGCCTATAGGCAATTCAAGTGCTCAAGGAGTGAAAGGGATTAAGGGAGTACGAGCTGATGGCCAGAAGGGCCACTAGGGTGGTAAGGGCAGCTAAGGCAAGGAAGGAGCAGAACCTGGCCAGGGAAATTAGGAGAGGGAACAAGGGGTTCTTTAGATACATTGGGGTAAAATGAAGAGTGAAGGGGCAGATTAGCAGGATTAAAACAGGGGAGGGATGGGCACAAGACCCGGGGGAGTAGGCTGAAGTACTAAATGAGTACTTCACCTCAGTTTTTACTAAGGAAAATGGGTGGGCTGCATCATACATGGGAGGAGATGGTGAAATTGAGGAGGGGGACCCTTACTGATCGGTGGGTCTGAGAAGAGGGGGAGCATCACTGGAAGAAGGGGGAAGGCTAAGCAGGGGAATGAGGTAGCGGAGGTGGAAATCATGGCAGATATAGTAAGGGAAGCCCTCAGGTCCCTTAAGATGGAGAACGCACTGGGGCCAAATAAATTACATCCCAGAGTGCTGAAGGAACTGGCGGATGTCCTGGCGAAGTCCCTGGTGGAGCTTTTAAGCATCTCTCTGAGGACAGGGTGGGTGCCCCAGGACTGGAAGGTGGCACATATAGTGCCTATCCACAAGGGGGGATCAAGGGAGGTGGCAGGGAACTACAGGCCCGTCAGCCTGACATCAGTGGTGGGCAAGGTGATGGAGGGCATTGTCAAGGAGAGGCTGGGGGGGGACCTAGAAAAGTTGGGGTGCCTGGACAATAGACAGCATGGATTCATCCTGGGGAAATCATATCAGACAAATCTTGTGGCGTTCTATGACTGGGTGACAAGTGCCTTGGACCTGGGTAGACCGGTGGAGGTCCTCTTTCTTGATTGCAGCAAGGCATTTGACTCTGTTCCTCATGGGGGCCTGTTGGATAAGCTGGGAGAAATGGGGGTGGGGAACCAGATGATCAGATGGATAAGCAATTGGTTCCAGGACCAGACCCAGAGGGTTGTGGTGGGCAGGATAGTCTCATCCCCAAGGAGGGTCATTAGTGGGGTTCCATAGGGATTGGTCCTTGAGCGCCTCCTGTTTAACACCTATGTCTCTGACATAAGGACGTGTATCAGGAGTGAGATGAGTTTCTTTGCAGATGACTCAAAATTGGGGGCGGTGGTGGATGGGGAGGAGCGGAGGGTGGCCCTACAGGGGGACCTGGAGGCTCTGGAAAGGTAGTCTAGAAAGTGGAAGCTGAGGTTCAATGCAGGGAAATGCAAGGTACTGCACCTGGGAGCCAGAAACCTGGGCCAAGTGTACATCTTGGCGGGGGGGGATGCTACAAGTCTCGATGTCGGAGAGTGACCTGGGGGTGGTGGTGGATGTCAGGATGAACAACTCAGAGACTTGTAGGAGGGTAGCGGCCAAGGCCAACAGGATGCTGGGATGCATCTCTAGGGGGATCACCTCCAGAAGGAAGGAAGTGATACTCCCTCTGTATAACTGCTTGATGAGGCCACACCTCAAGTACTGTGTGCGGTTTTGGAGGACACACTTAAAGAGGGACATTGAACTCCTGGAGAGGGTTCAGAGGAGGGCAACCAAAATGATTTGGGGCTTGGGGGACAGGACCTATGGGGAGAGGCTCAAAGAGCTAAATATGTACACATTGGAAGAGAGAGAAGGGACCAGGGAGACATGACAGAGGTCTTCAGGTACATGAAGGGGGTAAATAGGGGAGGACTAGTCAGGGTGCTTTGAAGGAAGGAGGGGGGGCAACTAGAAGGCATGGGTGGAAGATGGAGAGGGGGAGATTCAGGGGAGAAAGGAGGAGGTGCTACTTCACTGAGAGGGTGGTGGAGCCATGGAATGTGCTGCCCAGGGGGCTGGTGGAGGCAGAGATGTTGAAGAGGTTCAAAAGGGGGTAGGACAGGTACAGGGGAAGGGTTCTGGAAGCAAAATCCAGTGCAGCAAGAATATCCGGGACTAGGAAGGGAGAAGCCACAGAAGGCGAAGGGGCAGCAAGTTCAGCTCCCAGGATGGGGGCTGACCAAACAAGCAGACACGAAAGACCATTAGGCCTATTCTGCTGGCAATTTAGTATGTTAGTAAAACATTTTTAAAATTTTTTTTTTTTATTTTGTATAGTAACAAGCCATTGTATTATAGCAATAATGCACTCCAGGATATGTGTTGTGCTGGGATAACCTCACTTCTGGGGTCATTGGATCACTCAGCCTGTGACCTCATGCCCAACCAGCCCAAGCTTGAGCTTATCCCAGCACAACACACACCCTGTTGTGCATTATTGCTTAAAAGAAACATCTGTGTGGTATCTTCATCACTGTTCAGTTACAAACAATGAGAAAGTCTCGCTTAAAATATTCTATCATAATATTCAGAGCCTCATACCTCCATATTATGTTACGTATTTTGAGCTACATCTTCTATTTATAACAATTTAGAATTATATATGTGGTAAGAAATATGCAATACATTAACCTATTTTTTCTCTACTACTACTTCTCTTACAGAAATGGCCAAATACTGGATGTAGGACCAGCTACCTCTGCTACTGGAGGGTATCACAAAGATTTGTGACCTGAAAATAATCATGAGAGCAATTAATATGCTGTTAGAGGAGACATTGAAGGGAGTTGCAAATTTCCTTCATCATGAGTAGGGAATAGACAACAAAAGGTGGCAGAAGTGCAGGGGGAAGTGGAAACTACTCCGCCAAATATTTTACAAAATGAAAGATGCGGGGAAGGTGCCAGAAAAGGACCGGACCTGGTATGACCAAGCATACCAGTTGTGGCTCCAGGCAGGAAAACCACAGTTTGGTGAAAGAGTGCTTCACCGTAAGTACATTGTTTAGCAACATAAAAACATGAAAACATATGCTAACCATACACAATTCAATTACAGCAACAAATTAATCGATTGAAGCCTCCACTGTTATAACAGCAGAATTCTTTTACCCTATCCTACCTATGTAATAATAATGATCACATTAGATGCTAAAATCTAATCAGATGTAGCAAGGACAAGTAAGCATCTACAATATTTAGTTTAACGTTCACAACTGTCACCTGTTACTTCTTAGAGATCAAATGGTATTCATAAACAGTATATCACAACAGTCAGTGGGTATATTGCTGCATTGACCATCCCTGGCATTGTTCAGTCACGTGGCACAGCCAAGTGACTTAAGCACACCAGAAGTGGTAAATCCATCCATGCACCTATTCCCTGTCATGATATATTGCTATCACACAATGTTGAACATGTTTTTTTTGTTTGTTTGTTTTTATAGTAATATACAACTTTTTCAGAAGCTATACTGTAGGATTTATCATGGTCATGTGATGTGTTTTCACTAGTGAGGTTACCGGATTTTTATACCAACATCGTGTAATAATGGAATAATGCCCAACAGGGTGTCTGTTGTGCTGAGATAACATCACGCCTGGAGTCATTGGGCACGAGGCCACAGGCTAAGTGCAACCAACTGCCCCAGAAGTGATGTTATCTCAGCACAACACACACCCTGGAGAGCATTATTCCTACTGTACAATGACTTGTTCTTACAGAGAGTAAAAAAATAATTTTAAAGATGTTTCAGTTAGTGTGTAAAAATATTTTTGGTTTTTAAAAGAAAATGCAAAGAATCAGCAGATGACAAAGAATCAGCAGTTGGCAAAGAATCAACAAGTGGTTCACAGTGCAGAGAGTAGACCCATGATGTTATGCAGGATAACATCACAGCCTTGATGTTAAGCTGGGATAACATAATGGATCCAGCCCCAGACTGACCAATCAGAGCCCAGCATTCTTTCTTGCCATTGTATAATTATAATTTTGCAAGAACGTCTTCATTAACAATGCAAGTCAACACAATAACCACCTTCTGTGTCTTCACCATAAGTCCAATTATCTGTCACAGCTGGAAGCCCAAAAAAGCATCTCAAATGTTGCTCACAGTCAATCAGCACACAGCATTACCAGTGTTCTATTTCTTTGCTTCTACACAAGATATTGTTAAGGTAATCTGAACTGATATGATATCCATTATACTTTTTTTTTTTAATTATGAACAGCCCCTGGAGCCACAGCTGCAGAACCAACATCTGCCCCAGGCAAAGTCCCTGAAGAGGAGGGGTCAGAATTTGAAAATGAGGATGACAATGTCATAATTGTCAGCACTGAACATGAGTATCACCACTTACACTCAAAAAGTTACTTTCGAGCTCACAGGGAATCAATACAGTTCGTTAAAACAACATAATGTATCTACATAGAGTTACCATACACTATGCAAACAGTAATACACAACAGGGTGGCCGATATTGGGTAATACCAGACCGCCAAGGGGTATGATGAGGCCTGATGGCGTAGGGCCTTATATCCCCTGCAACCCCAGTATTGCCCATACCGCCCACCCTGGAGGGAATTATGGCATTTACAAAATGTGACAGTGTAGCATATCTGCTTGAAATCAACTGAACTGTATGGTTTAATGTTAAAATTTGTATGTGTTTGTTTCATTTTGCAACAAAATAGTTTATCCACCTGCATTTAAATACTGCTTTTTAAAATAATCTTTTTTGGGGGGGGGGGTAGGGACATTTGTCCTTCTCGGGCTTCTGTGCATGTTACTTTGCAGCTAGTTGGAAAGGTTAGCCCCTTCCCCACACACACACACACACACACACACACACACACTCAAATTATCATTTCCTCTCTCACTCTCTGTGTCTATTTTTTCAATATCAGTCTTTCTTGTTTTAAGTTGTTCCCTGTTCCCCCGTACTAACTGCAATCATACTGTACTAGGTGAGACGTAGCAGAGCACTTACTGGCTGTTCTCCATGACTGGGCTGCCATGCAAGATCACTGAGTAAGTACTGCTAAGCTGTTTACAGAGCTTGCACATACTTTTCATGGTGTAGGAGAGCGGTCATGGCACGCAGAACAAGAAAGTACCAGTTGTGTAGTTCATTGCCTTGCACTGCCCTTTTGAAAGCTGCAGAAGCCTGAACGCAATGGTATTGATGGTTTACTGTTTTATTTCATTTATTTTTCTGTTTTACAAAATCTGTGTTGACTTTTTTTATATTTATTCAAACTAAACAAAGATGGGCGGGGGGGAGGCGGAAGGCTTTTAGCAGCTACTAACTCACTAAGCAACTGTCTCACTGAGCGACAGAAAAGAAATAGAAGCTACCCAGTTTGAATATTCAGCATACCTGATTTTTTCCTTTTCAATACAACAAGAGTGATGAGCATTCTTCACTTGCTGTACTCAGCGGGGCTTGGTACTTGGTGAGGAACATCTCATCCCTTGTTAAGCAATAGTTAAATAATGACAGCTACCACATTTGAACATTCACGGTGTCCATAGCTACACTTAGTAATGGGGTACACTGAATTAGCACTTTATTTTTAAGGGGAAATCTATCGTAAGTTCATGTCCCCCCCCGCTATGGGTCTTAGCCAAGCAGAGAGCTGTTAGTGTGTGCCCATTTTGTAACCATAGGTCACAGAATGCTCAACTATGCACAACTCTCCCATCAAGGGCACCACTTTGGCTATCTCCTTGAAACTGAGCCTTAATAGTTGAGTTCAAATTACTACCTCATGGTGCCACAAGACACTGGTTCTCCATATATTTGTCCAACTGCTACTGTATATAATGTCTGATCATCAATGCCTATATCATACAGTTCCCTTTGCCTCAGTGACCTCCAGGTTGCCACACATATCACACTTGTTACTAGGTCCAAACAGTTAACTAGATACCACTGGGTAAAAGATGGTATATGAAATGCACAATAACTTCTTTGTTGTTACTTTCCCATAGCCTGTAGTTTGTGTGTACAACTCTTACACATATTACACAAACATCCACACTATGAACTAGAATGTCACAGCTACTTTCTGGGTATATAATTACACTGACACATATGATTGTGAGTGCAGGAATGCAAAACTGCCCAAGAACAGGTTGCCAACTTCAGTTTCTGAAGACATACTATAATTTGCAAATAATTATTTAGTTCTCTCTTAGCCAACACATCACAGATACCAAAGCATTGCTGTACCAGGAACAGTCAAGCAAAAAATTAAAAAATGTTATTTCTGATGGTATAACACTTAACAATATATTTATTTTCCTGCAGATCCACTGGAGACCAGGGCACTACCAACAATTAAACAAGAGGCACAAGACTCAGAAACATCTGAGCTTAAGTATTTCATGTATAAAAATATCACAGTATCTTTAACCAATAAAGCACAACAGGGTATCACTTATTGGGACATTGACCCACACCTTCTGTGGTGTGTCACATGGTGCAGCCAACTGACTTAACCACAGAAGAAGGCTAAATATCTCAATAACCAACACGCTGCAGTGCCTTATCACAACCATGCAATGGACCCATGTGTAAAATAAAATTAGAATCTCTTTAACTAAGTTTTTAATAAATGCTATTTCTCAGTTGTGAGTTACTTAAGCAATATATCATGATAGGCAGTGGGTATATTAATAGATTTACCACACTTGGTGTGGTTTGGTCACACAGCACAGCCAAGTGATTTAACCACACCAGAAGTGATAAATACAAACATACAAACATACGAACATACGAATCTACCAGCAGAAACAGACCACCCATTCTATCAATGTCTGCTTGAATGTGCAGTCAGCACCATACATTGCAACTGTCCCAACGCCCTCCCCATCTGTCATTCCCTTGACAACCTCAGGCCCGCCACCAGAGCTTCCCTCTTGCTTTGTCCCACTCCCTCTCAAAACTTCCTACTGTCTTACATGATACCACCCCCTCTGGTAGAGCATTCCATTTAGACACCAACCTCTCCATAAAGTAGTGCCTCCTCATCTCCCTGCTAAATCTTCCATGATCCAATCTTAGTCTGTGCCCCCTCATGTCCCTACCCCTCCTCAGTTTAAACACTTCTACACCTCCCTCCCATTTCTCCTTCCCTCTCTGCCTCTACCCTGCTCTTTCCCCTCGCCCCTTCTTTCCTTACCAGCCTGATTCCTGACTCCTGGGGCTTCACTACCATACTCCTTCCCCCTCACCCTGATCTCCAACACCTCTACTACCACCTCCAATGCCAACACTAAACACCTATTACCTGCTGTCCCCACAGTGGTGCCCATCTTATTCTTCCCCCCTGCCCTGAGCCTCCCCTCCACTTACTACCCCTCTCATCCTCTTACCCCCATTCTCCCTCCCTACATCCTGATAGGATTTAGCCCTACAGTTCTTCCTCTGCTTCTCCCAGCTACCCCTCTCCAGGGTCCCTCTTGCACCCGACTCCCCCCCCACCCATATGCTCACTTCTTGTCATGCAGGATCCTGTGTATAGCCACAGTCTACCTATACTATAGCTAGGTAAATGCAGAGTGACAGCAGCCACACAATTTATTTTGTCTTCTTGCACCTCTGTAAGGTATTTACCTAAAGTGCCATGTGACAATGTGTTCAGTTATCTTACAACTACACTGCCATGCAAAGAAATGGTAAAACTGACAGTGAACTGTGCACAGTGAAGCTAGCACAACCTACACTTAAAAGCAGTATCTCATGTTTAACTACAGTTACAAACAGACAGCCAAAAACATGTATGCTACAACAAGTATTGTATATGACTCAGACAACCAATGGAGGTAAGCTAGTTGCAGATCCTGTAGAACTGTTGCTACTCAGACATGTTACCAAAGTCATTACCCTCATACAGCTTACTGTTACAGTATCTTTATGAATATCTATGATCTATAATATTTACAAACAGGACAGTAGCGCACCTTCCAAATATAACATCATCAATTATGTATTATTAGAATATTTCTACAACTAGTATGCCTAACAGGAGTAAAGTGACCTGTGTAAAACTCACATTTCACAGACGTAGAACTTAATATATGTTTCTCTTTCTTCTCTAACAGATCCACAGACAATGCATACATGAGCTCTATGTCAGCGCCTGGACAGTCTGATTCAGGTACAACAAGAAATGAACCAAAATATTAAATTATTAATAGAATTGTCCCCAAAAAACAATGAGCACCAACAAAACACATTGCAAAAATTGGACATAATAGAAAAAAGCATTAACTCAAACACAACACAAATAAAATATATTAATCAGACTGTCCAGGCATTGAAAACCACCATGAGCAAGAGAAGTCAACCATCAACAGCTTCAGGAACTCAAACAGAAGAAAGCCCTGGTCTCCAGTCAACAACTCATCTGTCCCCTCCTCTTTAACTGTTTGGCACATCCCCCCCCATCGGTGGAGTAGTTTCCACTTCCTTCCGCACCCTCCTACCTTGCAATCCTCTTCCAAGCCTCCTCATACCCTCCAGCAGCAGAGGCAGCTGGTACAGCACATCAATAACAAAAAAAAAAAAAAAATTGTATGTTACTTTGATATTTTATTTTCTTACTGCAATTATAATGAAAAGTTTTGATAAATAAAGAAGTTTTTTTTGTACAAATAAAAAACAATTATGTAGTATATTTTTCAATTATGAATAACTACAGAAGATTAATTTTACTTTTGTTCAAAACAAATAAAGAACTATTTTGCTTTATCATAGTGTACTTTCTTATTCAAAAACATATCATATTACATGTGCATACTAATTAAGTACATTTGCATGCATTTCTCTGGTGCATCAGACACAACAGATCATTATGGAAAGAACACCCATGGAGAACTGATAAATTAAAGATCACCCAGTTCCATCTGTTGTTGTGTGGAGGGTACAAAACATGCTGGGATGGGGATGGGGGGGTGGTAGGGCTGATAATCCTAACATTGAATTTCCACACTTTTCTCGGTGTGGAAACAACACTAACTGATGCATTAAAAGACTTTTTTTCTAAACAATTTACTTTCTTTTAAAAAAAGTGTAATATAAAGAGTAAATGTTACATGACTGAACCATTGTGAAAAGCATGACACATTATCTAGTCATAATCACATAAGTGGGACCATGCTCCCACCAAGGTCTACATCTTTGCACAAACATACACATCACTTTAAATGCACATCGGTTTAAACTGAAAAACTATCCCCAAAACAAACTTATGTTAAGTGGGAGTGTGGAACCCTTTGGGTCCCATGCTCCCACTTACATATATTTGTTTTCAAAACTCTCCCCAAAACAAATACATGTAAGTGGGACTGTGGGACTCTTCAGGTCCTACGCTCCCACCAAGCTGTCCATCTCTGCATAATGATATACACCTCACTCTTCATCACAATCTCTGGCTACAACTGCATACACATATGCAGCACTCAAATGTTTATGAGGTCAGTGTAGGTCTCTGTTCATAATACTAAACTGAAAGACTATTTAGTTATGGCCAGGTAACATCAGAAGGCAGTAACACACACAAAAGAGTTGCGTAAATGCTGTCTGGTGTTATCCAGTCATAAGCACATCGATGCAGTACTCAGCTGCTAATGATGTCGCTGCAGACCTCTGGTCACAACAGTAAAGTAAAAGACTATGTAGTCATTGCCAGATAAGATCATGAAGCATTAACACACACTAAACGGTTATAAAAGTGATGTCAGATATTATCCGGTCATAACCACGTAAGTGGGAGCATGGGGCCCTTCGACCCACATGCTCCCACCAAGGCCTCCATTTGTGCAGAAACAGACACATCTGTTTCAATCCAGAAACTCTCCCCAAAGCAAATACGTGTAAATGGTAGTGTAGAACCCGGAGCTGGCCATGTGTGCATAATGATATATGTATGGCTCTTCATGACAACCTCTGCCCAAAACTGCATGCAGATATGCAATACTCAACTGTTTATGAGGGCAGTCTAGGTCTCTGTTCATGATAGTAAAGTGAAAGACTATTTGGTTATAGCAGGGTAACATCAAGAGGCATTAACACACACAAAAGGGTGGTGTAAATGCTGTCTGATGTTATCCGGACATAACCACACAGTCATTTTTGTTCATTTCCGAGATACGGGCACCAAAAAGTGCTGTGAATTCTAACTCTGTGGGCATAATAGTGGCCCACGCACATCAAAATGACCAACTGGAATACTAATTCCCAAATATCTCAGTAACCACACAAGCTAGAAAAGAAAATTCAAATTTCATTGTATTCATGTCTTTCCAACCTACTTCTGCACTTAGAGGGACTAAGAATTTTTGCAACGTAAAAGCCGTATCTTGAACTGTTTTTGAAATACTGGCACCGAAAGGAGTCATGGGCTCCACAATCCTATCCTATGGTGAAATTTCTGAACTTCAGAATGCTGTAATAATGGACCTGTTCAATGTTTTTATACCAAACCACTGGAAGGCACATCTGTGGAACAAGGTCTTGCCATCCTGATAATTACAGGCCAATAGCACAATCCACCTTGGTACAATGAAGTGACAAAGAAAACAACACTTAGCAAAATGTGTTTGTGCAATGTTGTTGCAATTACTTTAATGATTTCGCGATTCTCCTATCTCTATAATGGGAATGTAACTGTGCATAAAAACTCTTGTCACAGTTACTTTTTCCCGTGAGCACGATTGTTTGCACGGCAACAAAAATGTTGCTGCAATCAAAATACAGAAACATTTTAAAAAACGTATTTCCAGAGCAGCTGGTCAAAAACCAATAACAGGGGCATGTTCTCTAGAGCCCGATTAGGTAAATACAACTGTTGGTGTTTACCAAAGTGCACTATTTTTTGAATTACAGCATTTGTTCTCTGTCACTAACTGAAAACAAGATGGCAGCAGCATAACAACAATTTTGGGCAAGCTCGACAACAAAATGTGATCGTGAATGTTTTTGCAGTGCACATATAGATTTTTCCATAGGCTATAATGGGACATGAAAAAATTGAATAACTTTTGAACGGAGCAATATTTTTTCACCAAATCTTCAAAAGGCACCAGCGCAACCCAGGACACATGTAGACAGTCCAATTTGAACCCAGTAAAATGCATTCTTTAGTCCATTATGGCTGGACAAAGAATTTGCAACAAGTGTCAAATTTAACTTTTTTAGTATACTACGATTTCGCAACCATACAACCTACCAGAACAAAACTTTCCAGAACCAGAGATCTATGGTAGACAGTTCTGCATTCCAAATATTAGGCAAATCGAACAAAAGATTCAAAAGTTATTAAAGTGCAAACTTTGAGGTTTAACATAGAAATGGTTATGCAACCCTAACTATAGTGGCACTACCATGCTACTATAATATAGATATAGATATAGATATAGATATAGATATAGATATAGATATAGATATAGATATAGATATAGATATATATTCATTGGAAAAACTACATTAATGCATCAGTTAGGCTTGAAGTAACAAAAGTAGGGAACTGAGGCATTAGGGTTTCAAACCCTAACACCCCCCCACCTGTTAGGCCTGATGACCCCAAGGCACACCCCGACACCTGTTGGTGTGTGAAAGGTGGGGGGTTGGGGTGGTGGTAGGGGTTGGGGTGTTAGGGTTTGAAACCCTAATGTCTCATTTCCCTACTTTTCTCACTTCAACCATAACTGATGCATTAACAAAGTTCTTTGCAATGAATGTCCTTACTTTTTGAGAAAGTGTAATCTTACCCATATATGTTTGTAGGAGTGCAGGTCTCTCTGGACCCTGTGTTTCCATCATTCTATAGTGTGTTGTGGTTGCACAGGGCCCCAAGCACAGGGCAGTCTTGGCTCTGCACTCCTATGGAACCATAAGTGTATAGACATTGTAATTAACCTGCATCTCCCATCACACTCCCATCACTCCATAATGGCATCCATTTGTGGGAGCAAAGGTCCTATCTATCCATAAACCACTACTGCATAATGGAGTGCCCTGCAGTCCTATTACTGCATAATGGTATCCATATGAGGGAGTGCAGGGCCTTCTGGACCCTGTGTTCCTCTCTACCTATAATTGTAGAAACGCACTGCAGGTCTAGAGACATTCCAAGTAACCCTTGTGCTGCAAATGGCACAATATCTCAGTAACTGTAGGAACATTGGAAAAAATTCCATTGCAGTTGTAATCATGGACTGGCAACCTGCATCACTGCTTAGGTGTACTAAGCTGCATTCAGTGAAAAATCTGTATCTCGAACTGTTTTCGAGATGTAGGCGTTGAAAGGTACTGCGCGCACCACAATGTTATTCTGTAGGAAATTTCTACAACTTGAAATGTTAAAAGTATGGAAGTAATGTAAATTTTATCACACAACCAGCAAAAGTCACACCTATGGGGCAATTCCTTTCCACCCTGCAAATTTCAGCCTAAACATTCTAACCATTTCTTTGCAGTGAAGTGACAAAGAAACAGTAAACTATAAAAATCCTTTTTTGTGAGGTGTCAAAATCCTTTTTCACTATGTGAAAAGGGATTTTGACAGCTCATGAAAAAGGAATTTGTCTCATGAAAAGGGATTAAGGATAGGGCCATCTGGTGCCACAAGTCCAAATCCTTTTTCGAGAAAAGGGAATTTGACACCTCACGAAAAGGGATTGATTTTTAAAATTCCTTTTTGCGAGCTGTCAATATCCCATTTTGTGATGCAAAAAGGGATTTTGACACCTCACAAAAAGGGAATTTGGCTCACAAAAAGGGACTGCCAACAGGGCCATCGGGTCCTATAAATCCTAATTCATTTTTGCGATGCAAAAAGGGATTTTGACACCTCGGGAAAAGTGATTCAGCTCATGAAAAGGGATTTTGACAGCTCATGAAAAGTGATTGGAGTTGCCAGACCAGAAGA
Source organism: Neoceratodus forsteri (assembly GCA_016271365.2). Classification (NCBI taxonomy): domain Eukaryota; kingdom Metazoa; phylum Chordata; order Ceratodontiformes; family Ceratodontidae; genus Neoceratodus; species Neoceratodus forsteri. The sequence goes on from CM057449.1 coordinate 1,678,069,240, forward strand.
CCATGTGAGTAATCCCTTTTCGCTAGACTCAATTCCTTTTTCGTGAGCTGTCAAAATCCTTAAAGGGATCGGAAGTGAGTCGCAAAAAGGGATTTTTAACATTAAAAATAAGCATCCTGAGGCAACAGTAAAATAAACCAAAGGCAGAGAACTATAAAGGACATCTACATGAACAAAATATATACTTGGATGTCTCCAGAAGACTTTCCTGGGCAAAGTTATAACGTTTTGTTTGGGCTCATAAAATGAAAATAAGATGGCAGCTCATGAAAAGGGAATTTTTTTCTCATGAAAAGTGATTTAAAGGATGCCTTTTTGTGAGCTGTCAAAATCCCTTTTCATGAGCCCTAAATCTCTTTTTGCATCATGCAGCTATCCAAAAGACTGAAATGAGCATGCTCAGAACTCGAAATTTGAAAATTTAATAACTTTGGAATGGATTAATGTTTTCACCAGATCAATGCTAGTTGTTCTTTGGGGCAAGCTCTGTGTATCCTGAACATTTCAGACCAAAATTCCAAGCAGTGTGGCCGCAGCACGATCAGGAAAAAACAGCAAAACAGGAAAAAAAGCAACTTTTACTGTTTTTTCACTATACGCAGCATGAAATCCACAAGTTCAATTGGCACAAAGCTTGGTACATCAAGAGATGTACTGCACAGGACAGCACCTACCAAATTTTGTGCAAATCTGTTGAAAGGTTGCAAAGTTATTAAAGTACAAATTTTGAGGTTTAACATTAGATTGCCTACTCAGCCCTAACTATAGTGGCACTACCGTGCCACTATAAGATATATATATATATTTTTATATATATATAGATATAGATATATTAGCTGCAAAAAACAACGTTAATGCAGAGATTAGGGTTGTAAAATGCAAAGCACACAAAGGCCGGAAATGAAAAACATTAGAAATTTGGGTCTCCAGAGTACTGGCGAATCAGTTGTGGGCCTACTTAGGGTTGTCAAACTAATGCCCACCCCCCCAGCCCATAGCCTCCTTTATGAAGCACAAGATATAGCTCCAACCTAGTGCAGCACAGTGATACAGTATGACCAATATAATCTGTCAGCGCTTTCTTCATGCAGGGCCCTATGTGAAGACATCACATTTGACCACGTCTGATCCAGGGTAGGGTTGGGCATTAGGGTCGACAACCCCACCGCTTATTCACCAATGCTCCGAAGAACCAAATCCCTAATGTTTTTCATTTGCCATCTTTGTGCGCTTTGCGTTTTACAACCCTAATCGCTGTATTAACATAGTTTTCTCCAACTAATTTCCCTTATTTTTGTAATAGTGGAACTGTATCCTCATTTCTGCACAAAATGAATGTAATACAATATTGGAGACAGTCCTGATGCAGTGCATAGGCCCAGCAGACCCAAACACACATGTTAATACCTTGTAGGTGAGGTTCCCTGACCCGCCACAGGGTGCGGCATCTACGCCAAAACACTGCTCCATCCCAACCCAGGCCATGACTGGTGCTGCATTCTGCAGCACCTTTCCCATCAGCCTTGTCTCAGTAAACTGGCTCACTGAGTTCACACCTGAACTCAGATCACAGGCACGATAAGGCAACATGTTCCCCAGAGGGGCAACGGACATCACTGCAAATAATGTTCCTTAATACATTCTTTTGTTTTTTAATATTTTGACCCAAACTTTCAACATAGTCTTCTTATGACCCCACCTCATAAACCCTGTAGGTGAAAATGTTCAAATCAGTGCTGAAACCTCATTCTGCTACACAGGTGCTAAAACATGTTTCAGACAGGATGTGAAAAATGACAGCTGTACTGTTCATGAGGTGGTGTGAAAAAATGAGTTAATTGAAAATCTTGAGTCAAAATATTGTAAATTACCAAAATGACATGCCTGCTTAGATAAATTTCAATGCACACTTGTAACTCGGCCATTTTTGGGAATTTTTTCAATAAATTTTCAGCATGGCCTTTTTGGTATGCCACACAATGAACACTTGCACTGTCAATTTGGTAATCAGTCCTGAAAGGTGATTCTGAACAGTGACAGTGCCATTCCACGCCATGGTGTGAAAACACATTTTGGGCAGGATGTGAGAAATGACATCTATACTGTTCATGAGGTGGTGTGAAAAAATGGGTATGTTGAAAATCTGGAGTCAAAATATTGTACATTGCCAAAGTTACGTGCCTGCATAGGAAATTTTCAATGCACTCACGTAGCTTGGCCATTTTTAGGCATTTTTTCACCAAATTTTCAGCATTACATTTTTCAGACCACCAGCTCATGAACACTGGCACTGTCATTTTGTTAATCAGCCCCAAAAGGTGATTCTGCACAGTGACTATGAAATCACCTTTCAGGCCTGATTAATGAAATGACAGTAACAGTGTTCATGAGGTGGGGTCCCAAAAAGCCCATGTTGAAGATTTTGTGAAAAAATACCAAAAAATGGCAAAGATATCAACATAAGTTCAAAACACCATTGAAATACATTATACAGCACTTACCTTTATTCCTCAGTTCGCAGTTCGGCTTTGAAGAGTGCAAACGTATCTCGGTCCACAGAAAATGATAGCATCCACCTCCGTAGTAAGTATAGGGTAAGGGGGGAGTGGGTGCTCAGTGGGGGGGGTCAGGATGGGGGAGGGGTAGAGGGAACGACAAGGGAGCATTTTCTTTTTTTTCAAGTAAAAAAAGAGTAATGGAAAGTGTTTTTTTTCTTTACAGGGAAGGATTCTAGCCATATAACTATTTCGGGACACTGAAGTTGGATTCCCTAGTGTCCACACTGCTGGGGGCAGGGTATACATGCTGACATGGGGATTGAGCCCCCCGATGTTGGCACTGTTAGTAAAACAATGGGCTGGGAGTCAGGGGGCATCCGACACTGGGGGTGGGCATCCTGGTGTTGGATCATATAAAAATTGGATACTGTAAATTAAATAATAATACAGAATGCTAAATAAATAAATACATGACTAAATACACTGCCACTGGGTAATGGGGCCCCCAATGTTGGCACTTTTACTAAAACAACACTCTGGGGGGGCATCCGATACTGAGGGTGGGCATCCCAGTCAGATCATATAAAAATGGGATATTGTACATGAAATAGTAATACAGAATGATAAACACTTGACTGAATACACAGCCACCGAGGATTGGGGCCCCTGGTGTGCAGATACAGTCCAAGGCACAGTCTGGATGGTGGCACTACAATGACAGCAGCCACAATAAGGGTCGTACTATATGACACAGCTGCTTTTTTTAAATGACAGCTGTGTCATATAGTGCAACCAGCTCCTAAGAGCCAAATACATTATACAGCAATTTTTAATGGGATTTTATTTTTCAGGATAGTTGCATGATACAAACAAGGATCCTTGTTCATGAGGGGCCAATCCTTGTTCGTGAGTGGCCAATCCTTAGTCGACAGAAAACATTTTTTGTTCATGAGTCGACATCTTGTTTTTATCATTTTGGCCCCCCCAAAAAAAGTGTCATAACTCTGCCCAGGGATGTCTGTTTGGCACATTTAAGATGATTTTTGCTCATCGGGAGTTGATTAGCTGTGCTTTGTAGTTTCTGAAATTTGTATGCTCCTGGAAAGCTATTTTTAAATAGTTTTAAATCCTTGTTTGTCACTCGCTAAGTTCCTTGTTTGCGAGTCTTGGTTCATCATCACTGGCGAACAAGGAAATTGTTTGGTGAACAAGGATTCCTGGTCTGACTATCTCATCAGAAATTTTCATGACCAGATGGCCCAACCGGGAATCCTTGTTCGTCAACTGATTTCTTTGTTCACCATGATGAACAAAGACTCACAAACAAGAAATTGTTCTGGCAGACAAGGATTCCCGTCTGGCCATCTGGTCGTGAAAATTTCACAAGCGGATGGCCAGACCAAGAATCCTTGTTTGTCAGCCAGTTTCCTTGTTCACCAATGATGAATTGGGATGGTGAACAAGGAATTGTTCTGGTGAACAAGGATTACTGGTCTGGCCATCTGGTCATGAAAATTTCAAACGAGATGAAAATTCCTTGTTCTTCATTGATGAATCGGGATGGGGAACAAGAAGCTAGGGTGGTAAACAAGGGCATAAAAAGATCTTATTTATTATGTATTTTGCATTTTTGTTGATGTGACCCCCCCGAATGGGAAAAATCACTGGTGTCTAATGGCACCCTTCCCACCCTGTGGTATGATTTTGGGGTTTATTTTTTTATATATTTGTATCCCCACCTTTTATGGGGGGTCCCAATGGTCCCAATGTTATTCCTTGGTGTCTAGTGGTACCACCCACCCTCCAATGCCCCAGTAATCATTGGTGGCAGTGGCATCCCCCGTGACGGTCCCCCCTTTTTTTTAACTTAAAGTTTAAAAAAGTCCCTCCCTGTCTTTTGCTCATTTGTAACCTGTGGAACCAAAAAACATCCATCGTCGATCATGACTGTAGCCCCACCCAACCACCCACCTCCCAACACCCCATGACATCCCCACAGACCTTCACTCACCTCCAGGGATCTCAGGCTTGTCTGAACCTGCTCCCTAATTGAAGACATGTCTTTCTGCTGGACCCGGCAACTTTGATATGAACTAAGGTACTGTAAATGCACTTCAATGTATTTCAATGGGGGGGGGTCAACTTATAGCTGTAACTCCACTGTTTTAAGTGATTTTGGCTACAATTTTTCAACATGGCCTTTTGGGGATCCCACCTCATGAACAATGTGAGTGTTACTAGGCAACTGACACTGGAAAGATGATTTTGCAGTCAGGTGGTGAAATCACCTTTCTAGTGGGATTTGTGTAATGACAGTCATATTGATCATAAGGTGGAGTCATAAGAAGGCTATGTTGAAAATCTGGGGTCAAAATTTCAAAAAATGGCTGTGTTATGGCCATTCATCGCAATCTTGCAATGCACACTCTTAACTTTGGAAATTTTCAATATTTTCACCCCATATTTTCAACATAGTCTTCTTATTACTCCCACCTCATGTATGCCACAGCTGTCATTTTTCAAGTCCTGTCCAAAATGTGTTTTTGCATCTGTGGCACAGAATGGCATTGAGGTTGCGCAGAATTATGTTTTGGTGGGGATTTGAAAGTTTTCTATACTAGGTACATTTGGTGAGGTCATAAGAAGGCTATGTTGAAAATTTGGGGTAAAAATGATTGCAAATCGCAGAGTTATGACTATTTGTCACAGTTTCGCTACACCTGCTCATAACTTTGGAAATTTTAAATAAGTTGAGTCCAAATTTTCAACATAGCCTTGTTATTACACCAACTCATGTATGTCACAGCTGCCATTTTTTAAATCCTGTCCAAAATGTATTTTTGTACCTGCACTGCAGATTGTTTTTGCACTTCTGCAGAGTTATGTTTTGGTGGGGATTAAAAAAGTTTCTGCACCGGGAACAAGAGGTGGGGTAATAACATGGGTATGATGACAATTTGGTGAGAGCTGTGCTATAACTGGAAGTGCAGGGACAAGAAGTCCTTGTGCTTCCACATCTACATGAAGATACACATCTATGAAGGGATGGGAGGACCCTGCACTATTACCATAAAATAAGAATACTGTTATAGTACCTCAGTGGAGGGATGGGAGTGCAAGGCCTTAAGGATCCTGTGCTCCCACAGTAAAATAAGGATACTGATATACTATTTCAAGGGAGGGATGGGAGCGCAGGGTTCAAAGGACCCTGCGCTCTCACTGTAAAATAAAGATACTATTATACTGTCTCAAAAGTAAGGAAATAAATTGCAAAAAAACTTAATTTATGCATCAGATAGGGTAAAAGTGACAAAAGTAGGGAAATATGGCATTAGAGTTTCCATCCCTGACACCCCATTCCCCACCCTGCACAGAACCACAGGCAAGTGGAGGGTCTGTTTTGGTGGCTGTGAACCCTAATGCTCACCCCATTCAGCTATACTGTACCCATGTCATCTAATTTTGTACTGGAATGGGGTGAGCGTTAGGGTTCACGGTCCCCTAGACAGACCCTCCCCCTCCACCTATAGATCTTTGCAGGGTGGGGAATGGGGTGTTAGGGTTGGAAACCCTAATACCACATTTCTCTATTTTTGTTGCTTTATCCCTAACTGATGCATTAATTAAGTTTTTTGCAACATATATTATACTGCCCAGTAAGGCCAGTTTAGTTAGGGTTCATTGGAGTGTTTAATGTTAAAGGGCAATTTTTCCTGGTTAATAACTTTAAATTAGTTTCACAGAGTTTCCTCAAATTTGGTGTGCATCTTCTGCTGGGGTAGATCTGTTGCTGTACCAAATTTGGCTTGAATCCCTTATGGTATTTTTGAGATATAAAGGCCCAGATATTCAAAAGGGATGTGCATGGCACAACAGTGTTGCACCATGCACAACCCACTGATGTGCCCTGGTGCGATATTCAAAAGGGAAAAGTGCACCGCACAAATCCCGATGCGCCGGAGCACATCAGTAATGAATGCAGGCACAGGTGGGGGGTGTGCCCATGCATAACCTGCACAGCCCGATATTCAGCCCGGGATGTGCAGAGTCATGCCTGTGCAACCCCTACCTGCACCTGCACAAAGTTAAGCCAAAAAAACAAACAAGTGATGGCCACCCACAGGTGAGCTGCTGCATTGCAGGGTGCAACACGGCAGCTGCCACCTGTGGGTGGCCACCCGAGTTCCTGCAACACCTGGTGGTGCCCCCATGCCCCATCATGGGCATCCCTGGAGTGAAATCCCCCCATCCAATATCCCTGGTGGTCCAGTGGACCTCTATGTGCCCGATCGTGGGCATCGGTATAGTACCCCCCCATGTCCAATATTCCTGGTGGTCCAGTGGAACGATCATTGCCTGATCGCGGGCATCTGTAACACATAACATACCCCTACTACCCTGGTGGTCTAGTGTACCCCCCTTCCCACCAGCCCATTGAGCCCCACTGTCCCGCTCCCCCCGTCAGCCGGCGGGTGGTAGCACCCCACCCGCCTGCCGCCCCGCCGCCCACCAACTGACAGCTCGGTAGGGCTGCATGCCCATTGGTTCACAGTGTGAGCCAATGGGCGTGCAACCCATACCGCATTACCCAGTCCAGATATGTGAATGATTCTGGACGGGGGAGCGGGCGGGTATGCCCCAAATGCCCGCGATCGGGCGGCGATCGATCCACTGGACCACCAGGATATTGGACATGGGGCATTTATACCGATGCCCACGATTACACATAGAAGTCCACTGGACCACCAGGGTTATTGGACATGGGGTACTATACTGATGCCCGCGACAAATAGCGTCCACTGGACCACCAGGATATTGGACTTTTTTCTTTACACGAATGCCCATGATCGGGCTGCAGGGGGCATTGGTTCCCAATGGCTGCTGCCTGGCAGGGCACCAGGCAGAAGTTATCAGGGATCGGCACACCTGCATGCTAATGGCATGCAAATGAGGCCGTAATGAGATGCAAATGGCCCCCTGTGCAGCCTTGCATAAATTATGGCCCCATTTGCATGTCCCCTTTTGAATATCACAGGTGCTGTGCGTGGTGTAATGGCACTTGTGCTAGTGCATCTCCATGCTCCACTCTGGCCACTTGCACTGGTGCAGTGCCACTGCACCATGCACAGTGGGGGTGGCCAGGGTGCAATATACAAAGCTGCTGCGCCATAGCGCAGCTCCGTTGAATATCACCCAGGCCACACCCCTGCACAACAAAGTTGAGCTGCACCCAGGGTTGCGCCACAGCCTGGCGTAGTTTGAATATCTGGGCCACAGTGTTCAAAATACAGAGATTTCTCCTGTTTTTCCTGTTTTTTCGGCCACCTGTATCTCAGAAAGTGCTCTAGCAGTAGGGCTGAAATTTTCAGGGTGGAAAGTCTAGGCCTCACAGATGTGTCTTTTGAAGGTTTGGTAAAACAATAGTAATCCATTCCAAAGTTAATAAATCTTGAATTTGCCATTATTTCCCATGGGTGAAAATAGATGTAAAACAAAGTGATTTCCACTCACTGTCATCCAGTTTTGCATACTTTGCACCTGAATAACTTTGCAACACTCCAATAGATTTGCAGAAAATTTGACAAGTGTCAGTCTAGGGCACAGGTATTTTGACTTTACAAATTTAGTTTGAATCCTTTGTTTGGTGTTTGAAATACATAGTGTTGAAAAAAACAGATTTTTGAGGGTTTTGCTGTTTATTAATGTTAAATGGCAATGTTTGGATCTTAATAACTTTATAATGGTTAAAGTGATTTCTACGAAATTTATCAAGAGTAATTACTCTGGGGAGGTGTTTGTAAGTGATAAATATTATCTTAATAGCTGTAGCCATTTCCAAAATACAGAGTGTTAAAAATAAAGGTTTTGGGGGGGTTGACACTTTTTTTTGTCCACCTGTATCTCGGAAACGGCTTTAGCTTCTGGGTTGACATTTTCAGGGTAGAAAGCCTTGGCCTCACAATGTCCTTTTTGAAGATTTGGTGGGAAAATATAAATTTGTTCCAAAGTTATGACATGTTGAATTTTCCATTATTTCCTATGGGGACAAATAGATGTCCCACACATCACAGGATTCTGCTTCAAACTAGGATTCTGCTTCGAACTAGGGTTCTGATTTGAACCATGACTGTACTTCAACCTAGGATTTTGGTTCAAACTAGGATTCTGCTTTGAACTAGAATTCTGCTTTGTATGAGCCCTATCGAATGGGATTCTGCTCTGAACGAGGATGTTATTTTGCAGTACTAAATCCCTTTTGGCAGACAGAACCAACACAGTGGGGGAGCAGGAACAACAGTCAACCAACCCTGCCTATTCTACAGCCTCCAGGGCCCCACCCCAGGTTGCATAAACTCCCTAGAGTTGTTTTTTTTAACATAATCTCCATTCTGGGGTGATCTGCCAGGCTTTGTTTTCTGCAACACTGTGAAATGAGATTTAAACTTACTATAGGACTGAATGAAGTGCTGACCTTTTTGCTGGTTTTCCAGCTGGGTGCTTTTCAACTGAGTTTAACACCCTGGTAAGTGCACCTCATGCTTGAAGGCTAAAAGTTTTGTGCCATTGAGTTACTGTCTTTTGTGCTTTTTGCTGTTTCAATATCTTATTCCTCTCCCCCACCACCACCAGCACAGTAGGACAATGCAGAGCCCACTCCCAGTGTCCTAGATAAAGCATCCCTCTCCCCCCACTGTGGGACACTGGGGAATCCACTCCCATTGTCCTGAAATATCTATGTAATGATTTTGCCAACAGCAAGGTGCCCAATCCCCATGTCAGCACTACACTCACCCCCACCAGCAATGTGTGACTCCAAGGAGCCCACTCCAAGTGTACATAGTGTACCCAGTTATGTTGTACTCCCCAGAGCAGTGTGGGACACTGGGGAACCCACCCCCAGTGCCCTGAGAAATGGTTTTACCATTCCTGTGAAAAAAGAAAGCAGTCCACAACATCTTTGTTTAAACTCCTGTAAAAAAAGGTCTTTCATTGTTTCCCCATCCCCCTCTCACAACCTTACCCCCCCACTGAGCAACCAACCACCCCACACCCCCTTGTCCTATACTTACCAACCAAGGTTGGTGACTGTCATCTTCTGTGGACTGGGACACGTCTGCACTCTTCAAAGTCGAACTGCAAACTGAAGAATAAAGATAAGTGCCATACAGAGGTAGTCAATGGCATTTTGAACATACTGTATGTTAATATCTCAGCTATTTATAGGTATTTTACATAGATATGTAGGCACGGTTGGCAGATAAGGATCTATGGCCCACCCAGTCTTCCCAGTTGAGCTTGTAAGTTCTCTTTATGTTTTTCTAGAAGTCCGTTGCACTAACCCCTGACCTCCAGAATGTCCTTATGTCTATCCCATGCATTCATAAATCCCATGATTGTTTCAGCCCCCACCAGTTCCACTGGAAGGGTGTTCCACTTGTCCACCACCCTTTCTGTGAAGAAATTCTTCTTCATGTTTCATCTAAATTGCCCTCCCTCCAATGTCATCCCATGCCTTCTTGTTCTAGAACATCTTTTTCACTGGAAAATAGTGTGTTCCTGCACCCTGTTCTTCCCTGTAAGGTACTTGTGTGTCTCTATTATATCCCCTCTCTCCCTCCTCACCTCCAGGGAGTACATATTCAGGTCCTTCAGCCTGTCCTCACAGGACTTGTGATGCAATCCCTGTACCATCTTTGTTGCCCTCCTCTGAACCTTCTCTACCCTGTCTATGTCCTTACATATGTAAGGTCTGCAGAACTGTACATTGCACTCCAGGTGGGACCTCACTAGTGTCTTGTATATTGAAATTAACCCCCCCTTTTCTGCTGGTGATGTCCCTTCGTATGCATCACAGCATCCTTTTTGCTGTACCTGCTGCTTTGTCACACTGTTTTCCTAACTTGAGGTCATCAGAGATGGTAACCCCAAGATCCCTTTCCTGCTTGGTGAATGCTATATCCTCACCCCCCCCCAAATGATATGTTGTTCCAGGGTTTTTGTGCCCCATATGCATTATCTTGTACTTCTTTGCATTGAATTTCAACTGCCAAATCCTTGATCATTTGTCAAACTTCTGCAAGCTTCTGCAGGTCCCTCCTCATTCTGTCTACATCCTCTGGCATGAACCAGATTTTCAACATGGACTTTTTGGGACCCCACCTCTTGAACACTGGCACTGTCATTTTGTTACTCTGTCCTGAAAGATCATTTCACTGTGGCTGAAAGAAATCACCTTTTGGGACTGAGCAATGAAATAGAAATGCAATTGTACATGAGGTGGAGTCCCAAAAAGCCCATGTGGAAAATCTGGTCCAAAAATACCCCAAAATGCCCGAGTTATGCATGGTCATTTCAATTTTCTTTCGCACACATGTAACTTTGCCAATTTATATTTTTACTCCAAGTTTTCAACATAGCCACTTTTCACACCACCTCATGAACTGTACAGCAGCATTTCTCACATCCTGCCCAAAATGTGCTTTTGCACCTGTGGTGCAGAATGGTGCGGTTGATGTGCAAAATCACCTTTCAGGACTGAGTAACAAAATGACAGTGCCAGTGTTCATAACGTAGGGTCCCAAAAAGGCAATGTTGAAATTTTGGAGCAAAAGTAACAAGGAATGCATGAGTTACACGCAATCCATGAAATTTTACAACGCATGCATGTAACTGCCAATCATTTATATTTTCACTCCACCAAGAGATATATCAAATAACTGTTTTGTTTCTAATGTTTGCAGAGATTGGTGTTGTTGTGCTGATACATGTATTAACCCTAACATTGAATTTCTATGCCTTTAGTGGTGTAATGGAAACCCTAACTGGTTTTGTAAAATGGAGTTTTTTGCAATGAATATATATATATATATATATATATATATACACACACACACACAGTGGATTCCACTTAAGTGCAATTCAGTTAAATGCAATTTTCATTTATAAACACACTTTTTTACTTTCCTGTTTTTCTTTCATTGAAGCACATTAAAAATGTAATTTAAATGCAATCTGCTTTAATGCAATTTTCAGTTAAATGCAATATTTTCAAGATGCAGTCTGCCATTCAAGGTGTTAATTCCATTCCAGATTAGTGCACAAAGTGTTAATAGGTGCTGTTCACCTGTATTTAAGTAACATTGTCAGGTACATTAAGATCACATTAGGAGCAGACAGAGAGCTGAGTGCATAATGGACCACAAAAGAGTGACTTTAATGTTAGCACAGAAGACAGAGGTGTTGCAGTGCATTGAAATGCCTGGAATTAAAGGACCAGATATTGCTGCTGATTTTAGAACTGAGCTTTCAACTGTATGCTGCATAGTAAAAGGCAAAAGGCAGTTGTATGCAGAGTGGAAGAAGTCTGAAAATAAGTGTCAAAAACATCAGGGGGGACAAGATTGAGGAAGTGGAAGCCGCTTTATTGCGATGGTTTGCAGCTATGAGAACAGCTGATGCCCCAGTTAATGGTCCTATTCTTTTACCCAAAGCAAAACAGCTAGCAGACAATATGGGCATTGAATTCACACCCAGTAGTGGATGGCTAAGCCACTGGAAGGAGAGAAATGGAATTTTGTTTAAAATGTGTCACAGAGAAAAAGAAAGATGCAGACACAGAATCAGCAGACACCTGGGTTAATAGCGTACTACCACAACTCCTAAAAGATTACCCACCTCATCTTGTGTATAACTGTGACGAGTCTGGGCTGTATTTTAGAGCAGTTCCAGATGGGACACTATCATTTAAACCTGATACTGCATGTGGGGGGAACAGCCAGGGAGAGAATATCCATACTGTTCTGTTGCAACATGGATGGGACAGACAAGTTGAGGCCTTTGACTGTCAGAAAGTCAAAGAAATCCAGTTGTTTTTCTGGTTTGTATGTGAATGCCCTGCCGGCTGACTGGGAAGGGAATTCTAATGCCTGGATGACTTCAGAAACGTTTATAAACTGGCTTAAAAAAGATCAATGCGCAGATGCACAGAAAGTGGCTTAGAATTGCTCTTATCCTGGACAATTGCTCTACTCATCCAAATGTTACATTGTCAAATGTCAGACTGATTTTCACCCCACCCAATACTTCTGCATTAATCCAACCAATGGACATGGGAATAATTCAGAACGTTAAACACCTCTATCACAGCCAGGTACAGTACAGCCTGCTTTCTTTGTTAACCTTGCTCCCCCATTGCAAACACAGTTTAAACTGCCAACATAAATTTTTTACTCCAGACTTAAAATTGTTGTTTTGCATTGCAGGTCATTGAAAAGATGCTTCTATGTCTTGATGAGGGCCCCCAGATGAATGTTGCCACAGTTGCAAAAAAAGCCTCACTGGCCCAGATATTCAAACTGCGCCCAAAAAGTGCGCAATAGCAGGAGCAAGCACAAGTCTATTGCACCCATGTGCAAGAGATACAATATTCATAAAAGGAGCAGGCCAAATTGCGCCTATAGCCAATGACTGACTATCGCACCACCTGCACCATAGCACAACTAGGGAAGGGAAGCTGAGCAGATCTGATGTGCCATAGCACAATAAGGGATGTTCAGCTGAACAGTCCAGAGGCACCATAGCGCAACCAGGGAGCCCCCCAGCTGCAGAGCAATGTAACTGCACAAGCAGGGAGGTAGGGGCCCACCATCCATGCCACAGATGTGCAGAGGAACTCACAGCAGAACAGACATCGTCCCCCCACACCCCAAGCACAGCACAACCGGGAGAGGGCTGGAATAACCACTGGTCCATGGAGACAAGCAACCAACCCACAGCCTGGCCATGGTGTCCCATCACACCTACCGGCAAGCTGTGACTGGCACACAAGCAGGGCAGACCACCCTGTGCCACACCATCCCCCCCAGTGCACAGCACACCCTGCACTGTAACCCCCAGACACCCCTCCATGAGCAGTGACCACCACTGCAGGAAACCCCATGCATGCCGCCACCCCCCACTGTGTCAATGCAACCATGTGCACCACTTAACCATGCAAGCCAGCCCCACCACGAGCACCCATCAGCAGGTTGCAGCACATGGCAATTCAACAACGGCAGACACAGTGCCACCATGCACAGTCCCCTGAGGTACTGCTGAGAGACCGACCATGCTTTGGCACAAGAGGTACCCCATATGGGACGGTCATGTCCTTGACACCACCAGCAGTGGTACAGTGCCCTGCACAGTATTCCAGTGACACACCCCGGCCCACCACTGGCCACAACAGCCAGCACAGACACCCACAGTGGTGCGTGGAAGCATGCACCACACTGGATGCCACACAGGGTATGGACAGACACCCACCCGTACTCAAGGGCACAACAACACAGGGACGCAGTGGTGGGGCAACAAAGCCCCAATTGTGGGCCCACGTAAGCTGTGTACACACAACCCACAGTCCACCATGGCACTGGAGTGCCAGCCACCCTGCACAGGCACCGTGTACCCATACACTACCAGTAGTCACCCGGAGCACAAGCCACAGACAGTGGGGCACATCCCCTGCAACACATACAAGCCACAGCATGGAGGTGGGACAATAGAAACAAAGAAGTTGACAGCAGATAAGGACCGCAAGACCCATCCAGTCTGCCCATTTCTTTTTCTGCCTTATAAATGTGCCATCGGCCTTTGCTCTGTCAGTGGCCTATCTATTCATAGTCATTTGTATTGCTCCCTTATGCCTATCCCATGCCTGTTTGAAGCCCTGCACTGTATTCATAGCCACCACTTCTTGTGGTAAGCCATTCCATGCATCCACCACCCTTTCTGTGAAAAGAATTCTCACACTCCTTAATTGGCCCCCCTAATCTCATGCTGTGTCCTCTTGTCCTGCTATTTTCTTATATTTAAACATGTTAGACTCTTTCACCTTGTTAATGCCCTTAAGGTGTTTGAATGCCTGATCATATCACCTCTCTCCCTCCTTTGCTCAGGGGTATACATATTGAGCTCTGTTAATCTGTCCTCATATGTCTTCTGATGCAGTCCCTGCACCATTTTGGTTGCCCTCTCTGGACTGCCTCAATTTGGTTAATGTCCTTGTGAAGGTGTGGCTCCAATACTGCACGCAGTACTCCAGATGGGGCCTAACTAATGTCTTGTAAAGAGGGATTATTACCTCCTCTTATGACTTGTGATACCCCTACTAATACACCCTAAGACCCCTAGCCTTACCTACTGCTTTAGTGGTCTGCTTGATGATTTCAGGTATCAGTGATGATGATGCCCAAGTCTCTTCTTCCTTTGTGACTGCTAACAACTCCCTCCCAGCCTATAGGTGACTTCAGGGTTTCTCTTCCCTATGTGCATGATTTTGCACTTCTTTGCATTAAATCCCAGTTGCCACTCTTCTGACCATTTTGCTAGTTTATCCAGATCTCTTCTCATTCTGCCCACCTCATCTGGATCATCTACTCTGTTGCAGATCTTGGTGTCATCTGCAAACAGACAAGCCTTACCCTCTAGTCCATCTGCAAGGTCACTAATGAAGATGTTGAAGAGGACTGGCCCCAGAACTGATCCCTGAGGTACCCCACATGTGACTTGCATCTCTTCTGACTGTATACCATTTACCACCACTCTCTATTTTCTGCCCGACAACCAGTTTGCCACCCAGTTGACCAACTTCTGACCCACCTCGAGCCTACCCAGCTTATGTATCAATCTTCTATGTGGAACAGTGTCAAAAGCTTTGCTGAAGTCAAGGTAGGTGACATCAACTGCTTCCCTTTGGTCCACCACTCTGGTTACCCAGTCAAAGAAATCTATGAGATTAGTTTGACAGGACCTTCCTTTTGTAAACCCATGCTGTCTTGGATCCTGTGACCCTATGGATTCCAGGTGTTGCACTATCCTCTCCTTAAGGAGTTCCTCCATAATCTTGCCCACTACTGAGGTAAGACTGACTGGTCTGTAGTTCCCCGCCTCCTCCCTGCTACCACTCTTGTGGAGTGGGATCACATGAACCCTTCTCATCTTTTGGGACCTCTCCTGTGCTCAGAAACTCACTAAACAGTTCTGCTAATGGCTCTGCTATGTCCACCTTTAGCTGCTTAAGTACCCTGGGATGCATGCCATCAGGTCCCATTGCCTTATCCACTCTGAGCTTAGCAAGCTCTTGTAGGACCCTTTCCTTTGTGAAGGGAGTAGTGCTCACCTCCCTCCCCGCTGTGTCCATGTTGCTGAGCTGTGGGCCCTGCCTACCTTCTCTTCAGTAAATACTGAGCAAAGTATCTATTTAGGATAGATGCCTTACAGGTCCTCCTCCTCACATGCTCCCTTTTCTCCATTGCTTAGCAATACTCCTCTGGACTTTCTCCTTTCACTAATGTATCTATAGAAAGTCTTGTCACCTTCTTTACTGTTAGTGCTAGTGTTTCCTCAGTTTGGGACTTTGCCTGCCTTACTGCCTTCCCTGCTTCCCATGAGGCAGTTTGGTATGCCTCCTATCTTCATCCCGCTGTGTTCCTTATATTTCCTGAAGGCCAGCCTTTTGGCTCTGACCTTTTCTGCTACTGTATTTGAGAACCAAAGTGGTTTCCTTCTACTTTGCACTTCCTTTCTGTCTAACACAATGGGATGTTGCTTCAAGCATTGCATCCTTAATGCTTGCCCAATTTGCCTGTACCCCCTCACCTGTGTTTCTTTTTGTCAGGGCTAGCTTAACTCTGTTGGCCATCTTATCAAAGTCAGCTCCTCTGAAGTCCCATATTTTTGCATTGGAATGGGATGATTTAGATGTAGTAGCCAAATTGAACCATATCATGTGATGGTCACTGGCTCCCAGGTGACCTTCTACCTGGAGATCTGTGATCCCTTCCTTGTTAGTCAGTACTAGATCTAGGATAGCCCTATCTCTTGTGGGTTGCTGTACCAGTTGTTTGAGGCCCTCCCCCTGCAGGGAATCCACTATGTGTCTAGTTCTGGCAGATGTTCCTGCTGGTATTGACCAATCTTTATCCGGCATGTTGAAGTCTCCCATTATCAAAACCTCCCTTTTAGCTGTCATGTTTTGTATATCTTCTAACAGTAATGTGTCTATGTCCTCCCCCTGGTCTGGGGGCCTGTAGACAACCCCAGTTCTTATGGCTGTCCCATTTCCTGTTTCCAGGGTGACCCACAGTTCTTCTGGTTCCTTACGTGTATTCTGAATTTCTGTAGCTTTGATATTTTCATTGACATACAGGGCCACTCCTCCCCCCTATTTTGCATTTCGATCTCTTCTGAACAATACATAGCCAGGTACTGAAGTCTCCCAAGTGTGGTTACTGGTAAACCATGTCTCACTAATTGCTACTATATCCAGTTTAGCCTCTGACATTATTGCCTGCAGGTTTGGGATCTTATTTCCCAGGCTGTGAGCATTTGTGTACATGATTTTCCATTGGCCAGATTTTGGTGTGTTAGTTGTTGGGTGAGGTTTGGCATTACCCTGTGCATCGTGTGGGAGACAAACCTTTTTCTTTCCTGGTGATGCAAATGAACTGCAAACATGCTGAATCCCTGTTTGACCACTAGCTGAGGGAGGAGGGGGTGTTCTTCCCATTCAACGTATCGGGTGCTGCACCCTCTCCCCATTTGCTAGTTTAAATATTCTGCAAAGATGTCAAACTTCTGCCCCAATGCACTGACTCCCTCCTTAGTCAGATGCAGTCCATCAAATTTAAAGAACTTTCGCTCCCAGAACTGTTGCCAGTTCCCTACAAATCTGTGTCCTTTTTCCTGGCACCAGCCCTTGAGCCACGTGTTTAGCTCCCCTATCTCCCCTTCGACCTTCCGTCCATCTGCTCTCCCTCTCCCAGACTGGCAGAATCTCAGAGAAGGAGATGCGGATGAAATAGATGATAGTTTGTCACCAAGCCTGGTCAGGTGTACCTTGGTCTCCACAACTGACCAGCTGGTGAGATCATTAGTCCCTATGTGTACTAGGACATCAATGTTTTCTCCTGCTTTGTGACCAATTTTAGCAATGCGGTCAGTGTCTCTCCATGCTGATGTACCTGGGAGACATCTGACCATTACCCCTGGCTGGAGATGGGTATCAACTCCCCGAATCATGGAGTCTCCTATGATCAGAAGTTTTTTGGATTTCCTTTTTGCTTTTTTTGTTTTGGTTCCTGATTTGGGTGAGTTTTGTTGTGCTAGCTCCTGTGCTGCAGTGTCCTGCTCTGCAGTGTCTTTTGCCTCTTTGTTTGATTTCAGAGATAGAGGCAGATACCTGTTTGCAGTGTTTATATGTTTTTTGGAGGTAATATTTGGAGAGCAGAGCATGATGGGGCACCCGATTTGCCCCTCCTAACCACCTGCCAACCTCCTGGACCAACTACCCTCTGCGGGCGAGGTTTTTCTGTTGGATGCTGGGGAAATAGCGGGTGGTTCTTATAAAGAATTTCCTCTTGAATATGAAATTTGAGGCATGCAATCTCTGCCCATGCTGCCTGGAGCTGAGCTGTAAGATCTCCAAAGGCCCAGCATGTAGGACAGTGTCCTAAATCCTGTAAGACTGTCCTTCTGAAATTGTTCCACAGTACCTGCAGTTAATGATATCCATTCCAGATTAGTTGCTGGGTTTATAACCTAGTCAGAGTAATTAGAAGGAAAATAAAAGGGAAAAAAAAATGCAAGTAATGGTTTGATTGTGTTTTGTTTAACTTGTTATAACAAGTTAAATTACTAGTGCCCCTGTAAGTGAGCTCACCTTGAGGAGGCCCCACTGATCCACCCCTTCCTGCTCTGCCACAGGAAATGTCACAACTGTGGTACCCTATAAAAGGAGTGTAGTGTGGGGTGGTTGGGATGGGGGTGGGTGGCTGGGCCCTTCCCCTGCCGAAAAAGAAGAACCACGGATGAAAGAACAAGGAGGTAAGAGCAGAAACAATCAGTCAACAACAAATGCAGTAACCCTGAAAGCTTATCCTAATGTTAGATAAAACTGTAAAACCTGTAAAGCACCACCTGTAATAATTTCAGAGAAGATATACGCTGTAAGAAACACTTTGCTACAGAGAAAAATAAAACAACGAAATGTTAGCAACAAACAGTAGCAATCCCTGTGAGTAAAAAATAAAAACAACACCACACAGTAAATCTGCTTAGCCAAAATAAGTCTTAATCCTTTTCCGTTTGTCTGGTAAGTTTCTCTACTCTGCCTTTCAAGCAGTCTTAGAAGGAAAGAGCTCAGGTGAAGCTAGGTGCCTTGGCCAGTAAACCAAGTCTTTTACCTCCCAATGACCGTGTCGCCCACAGTGCCACCTGAGCCAGGCATGCACCACACCAGTGACATGGGCAACCCAGCAAAGTGACGGGTACAGTGTCCGCCCTGCAGGAATGCCACTACTGACATGCCAGCGGACCTGCAGGTCACAGACAGGCATGTGTGGGCTGCACAGGCCATGGACTTTGGTCGATGGGTGCACCATGGACACAGAGCACGCACTATGGACCACTGTACACAGTCATCCAGTGCACAGAGAACAACACACACAACACAGACACTGACTGATATCTACCCCCACACCATAGTCACCTCCACACAGACACACACACATACCCATGACTGCACCATCCCTGATGCCATGCGCACCACTGCAGCTGAGCACCTATAGCCCGCTGCAAATCAGAGACCACCACAGTATTCATATAAAATTCAAATGTATTGTAAATATAAAAGTGAATTATGTACAATAATAAAAACTATTTACAAGCTTGGGGTGAGGGACACAAACAAGGTGGGAGTGGGCAGGGAAGGGTGGACAAATGGGATGGGATAGGAGGTGAGAGGGTGGGTCCAGGGGGGTATGGGAAGTCAGGGACCAAAGGACCGTCTTCACGTCCGCCATTCTTGGCTCTGGGACCGCCATCCTCTGTGGTGCCGCAGCACCCCCGTCGCATCAAGCCTCCTCAGGATCGCCACGGACTCGCAGGCCAGATTAAGGAGCTCCCTCAAGGTGTCCCTTATTTCCCAGAGTTGTCTCATACCTAGGACAAGGGAGCACAGTCAATAGGTGTGAATGCACAACCCCATACAGCCCGCCCACTGTGCATGGCATACGGCCATGGGACATACCACTGTGATGGTGTGTGACCACCCGCAGTGATCATGTCCACAGGACCTGCCCACCCAGGTGCATACAGCCATGCGGGGTGATGCACACACCCACTGGCCAAGTCACGCACAGCACCACGGCCATTTAGTGACATGGCTATGTGGTAAAGCAGTGGCACAGCCATGCACCTAGGTGCACGATGGACCACCAGTAACGACACCCAGACATGCATTGCCACTGACAGTGTTGACTGTAACAAGTGGCATGCATGGCAGTGATGTCGATGGATGGTGGCCATGCCCCGCTGCCCACCCTGTCACACAGCATGCAGTAATAATCATGGAAGTATGGCACTCACCCTCATCGGGCCAGTCAGGTGGGCGTTGATGGTCCTCAGCTCATCTGGCTGCGTTGTTCTCACCCCTCCGCCGCTCTGCCTGCACCCTGTGGATTTTGTCCGGGCCTGTGGGGGAAAAAGGAGATAAGAACATCAGTACATTCCCAAAGCAAAGTCCCCCTGCCCCAAGGTGTGTGCCCTCCCACCCAGCCAGACCCACCCACACCACACCCTGTGAACTCCACCACAGCCAACCCCATACGGTCCCTCCCCTATGTGCTGGACACATACAACACTGTGACTCATATGGACGATAAAAGTGTGTTGACGGAATCCCTACCTGGACGTGGCACCATGCCCCTCCTGGCACGTGACCACAGTCAGGCCAGAAGCTCCGGCTCCCTCCTGTGCAGGTCACCACAGCGGTGCCTGCACTGCTCAGCTGGAATGCCCCCATCCTGTTGCCTCATCCAGGGCAGTGGCCTCCCGCCACACCTGGATCCTGGTCCTGATCAGGGGGCCTCCTGAAGAGAGGCTCCATGTTGTGGCTCAACTATGGCAACAGATTGGCCAGCTCAATAGCCGTCCATTGAGCAGCTCATCTACGCGACACTCCAGCAGCTATAGTAGGCAATATGGCGCTCTGCAGCATGGCTCCCCACGTGCAGATGCTGCGCAGTACAGCGCTGCCATTCCCTATCACGCTGTTACCGAACAGCACGATAGAGGTGCACCCATGCCTGATGCATGGCGCCAAGGGGGCAAAGGTCAGTCACAGGGTCAAGGGTCTCTGGCGCAAGGCCATGCATAGTGCCATTGGATGACAATGCATGTAGCGTGATTGGCTGCCTGTGTGCCAGCACCATAGTGGACTACCGGGCAGTTGGGCCATTGCACCTATGAAGGCCCAGTGCCACAGCGCCATGTAGTGACCATCGCTATAGCGCCACTGGCACAATGGTGGCTGTGCCCTGCATTGCCTATCATGCACAGCACGTCATCAGCGTGGCAGACGCCTGCGTCAGCAGCCCGGGCATGCGCAGTGAGGTGTACTACGCATGCCACAGAACTGCGCCATTGGCTCTGCACATTTAACACAATTGCGCAAAGCGCAACAGCGTGATATTCAGCCGTCATATGCAAATCATCTAATCAGCCATTCAATGGCACAGCACTGCAATTTGCATCTAATTAAAGTTGCTCCTCACCTCATTTGTATGGATTGCACTATAAAGGTGTGACAATGTGCTGCAGTGGCCATAGTCGGTTACTGCAGTTTATTGGTGAGTAGCATGCTGTTTGGGAGTGTGGACTGTGGATTCAGGGACATGCATGGGACTGCACAGTCACAGGTAACAACTGCCATTCTTACAGGCTACATAATGACTGAGCACGTTGTTGAGAGGAGGAAAACAGTGGTGGGAGGAGGAGGAGGCTGAATTTTACAAAGGCCGAACTGAGACCTCTTTCGAGGCCTACCTGGATCAGGAGCCACTGCTCAGGTGGACGTGCGGGAACCCCAGGCCCGCGTGCTGCATGGGAGGAGGTGGCACATGCCGTGAACCTGCATGGCAGCCAACCAGTGCTCCGTGCAGGAGTGTAAGAAGAAGATGGGCACGGACAGGAGGGAGGGTAAAGGAGAAGGTGGCTGCCATCAGGGCAGCACGTGCTGCAACAGGTGGGGGACAGCCGGAGGTGGTACAGCTCACCCCAGTGGACGACAGGCTTGCTGGAAGCATGCAGCAAAGTGCCATAGAGGGTGTTCCGGGTGGTGGCCCATCACTGCATGGTAAGTCATGGTCTGTCTGGGGGGGGCAGGGTAGGTCACATGCAGTAATGTGACTTTGCTTTCTCTTACAGATCCTGAGTGTCTGCATGGGTCAGCGGTGGTGGGCCTGTCCACTGCAGACAGTTGGATGGAGTCGGAGGTGGGACCATCCACCTCCACAGGTATATGTGGATCATTACAACAGTGGGGGCCGCCTGGCTGTCCACACTGATGTCGTTGTGACAGGTGTGGAGAAGCCCTGCCTGTATCTCAGTGTGCTGGCATCCACGGATGCCAGCAAACTGTGGCTGTGGAAGGGCAGAGTCCAGCACCAGTGATGATGACATGACCTCATGGCAGTGACACGTGTGCCACAGGATGGACACACAGCAGGGCAATTTGAGCCCATGGCTGTGGGTGGTGCCGTGGAGGCCTAGACTGTCAGCACAGTCCCAGGCTGTGCCTGCCAGCACCAGTGGGGCAGCACTGGTGTCTGTTCAGGACAGTGGGACTGTTGAGGCCACTGCGGCAGCACCACTGAGCCCTGGGGTGCAGCAGCTGGAGGGGCAGCATCAGCAGTCGCCCACTAGGCTTGGGGGTACAGGGTTCAACAGTGGCATCTGTGCACCACCTGTGGACATGTCCAGACCTGGTCCTGGTGCGCAGCACCCACCCTCAAGGGGTGCTGAACATCAGGGTCTTACACACCCTGAGGGACAGGATGACGAGGAGGCTGATGACCTCTTGGATGAGCACACCCACCTACTGCGAGCATCGGTCCAGCAGCAGATGCGGCTTGTGATGTCCGTGGATGCACTGTGTGTGGCTCTGGAGTGGGCAGAGGAGCATCGCAGCAGGGACACTGAACAGATCCTGGCACGGATGGACCGTTTGCAGGAGGATGTGACCGCAGCCATTGACAGGCATACACAGGCATTCATTGCTGTCATGGCCACAATGGGCACACAGCCAGGTACCCATGCGTCGCGGACACCACGCAGTGCACTATCCACCCCCCATTCCCAGCGTCATGTGACTCCCACCCTGTCGATGCCAGGTTCAGCTGTGGGCATCCTGAGCACTCCTGGTGCAGGTATGTTCAGTATGCTGCAGACCCCTGCGTGGCACGGTCACGTTCACACAGTGGAACCCATCGGAGACCATTGGTGCCACCCCTTGAGGCCAGTGGTCAGCCTGCCAGTGCTGGCGGGTCTCGGCGGGGCCACCCACGCATCCATGGCGGCTGTGGCACTATGTCGCGGGACTGACCTGTCTCCCAGCATGGCTACTGTCTGGTGCTGCCCTGTGTGCATTGTGTGTGTCAGTGGGAGGTACGGGTGGGTACCTGGCCCTGCACATGGACACACAGTCCACCTGCACACCCTCCCGGCTGCTGTCTGCAGTTGCGTGTGCATGATGATGCCTGCATTGTGCTGTACACCAATGTGCAATGGTGCTCAGCATCTGACACACGCACATGGACAGGCAGTGGGCGTGGTGGCCTGTGGACATGTGTGTTGCTAGGGTGTGCATTCTGGGTCAGTGTGCCTTCTGCCCTCTGTGCACGTTTGTTGTGTTGTGTGTGCGTGTGTGTGTGTCCTTGGCTGGCATGTTAATCCTCACCCATCCCTGGCTGTGTGTGCCTCTGTGCCCTGCCACTTCCCTTGATGGCATGCACCCCGGTGTGTGTCCCTGCATGTTTGGGTTGTGCCTTGGCACTGGTGGTTACATGGCCCCATGACTACCTGGGTTGGCTGAAGTGCTCCTCCGTGATGGTGTCCTGGTGCAGCTGTGCCAGGCGGAGCAGTCGAAGGTCCCATCGGCCAGGGGGCTGCCCATCACCATCTCTGTGTCCCCATCATCCCCTAGCACTGTCCCCCTCTTCGACCTGTACAGCTATCCCACATTTGTTGGCCATGTTGTGCAGGATGCAACAGGCCAGGAATAACCCACAGGCCTTTGAGGGGCTATACTGTAGGGCACCGCAGAGGTGTCCCAGGTAACGAAAATGTGCCTTCAGCATCCCGAACACATGCTCTATGACATTACTTGTGGTGGCGTGTGCCTCATTGTAGAGTTGCTGCGATGGGGTCATGGGCCGCCGGTAGAGTGTGAGCAGCCAGGGATGGAGTGGGTATCCACTGTCACCTGTGTGTAGAGGGTGGAGGTTAGTTTGGTGATCAGCATCGCCCTGCCCCGGGCCATGTAGGCCACCACTGATGCCACCTCTGGCCATGCCCCCCCAGGCCCTATGATTGTCCATGTGGTTTGCATACTCACCCACTAGGTGGCCAGTGGGGATGTCCACACTTTTGAATCTGTGGCACAGTGCCGACTGGTGCCAGATGAAAGAATCATGTGCTCCCCCAGGGTGCGTGGCACAGACATTGATGATGCGCCCCCTGGCATCGCACACCACCTGGCAGTTGATGCTGGCATAGCCCTTGTGATTTATGTATGCGGCCCCCTCGGGGCCAGGTGGTGTGCGGATGGCCACATGGGTGCAGTCTATTGCCCCTAGCACACCAGGCATATGTGCTACCCTGTGGAACTCCTGTATGTTTGCTGTGCGCGCGCTGCTGTGGTGGGGAAATGGATGTACTCCTCAGCATGTGGCAGCAGTGCGCTGAGGAACTGGGTGAGGTGGCATGACGTGGCTGACTGGGTTATGCCTGTGGTGTCCCCAGTTGGTCTCTGGAAGGTACCCGTGGTGAGCAAGCACATGCAGGCTGTTACCTTGGTCTCCACTGACAGGGCATGGCTCTGTCGTGTGGGTGCCTGCATCACATCACTGCACAGCTCACAGAGCCACCTCAGAATTGTCCTGTTCAGGTTGTACGCCTACAATCTCAGTACCTGTGTGCAGCTCAAAAGGTGGTGCGACGGTACTGCCTGTTGAGGGGCTTGCTCGCCGACGGCCCTTCAAGGCCGCCCCTGCCGCCCACACCTTCCTCACCCCCTCATTATGTCCTCCATGTGGAAGGTGGCACTGGCCATGTCCCTGGCTTGTGTTCACCCCCCCGGCAGCTGTTACTGTATTCCCCCCGTTGTCCTGGCTGCTACCTCCCCTGCACCGGGTACACCTGCCTGTACTGGCCTCTGTGCTGTGTGGCTCCCCACACCTTCCCTGTGCCTGGCTGTTCACTGTGACCTTTCCCTGGCCTGCCCTGTTTGTGCCACCTGCCTTTTCTGTCTGCCTCTGCCTCATGTGGCTTCCCTGTAGCGTTCTTGCGCCTCTTCCTTGCTCCTTTTTATTTTGGCTCATTTCCGCTATGGTGCAACTTCCGCTTGCTCCACTGTTGCGCATTGCGCAAGTCTTTGAATATCACACTGTGCCATTTATGCATGGTTCCTCCCCCTTCAGTTGCGCATGCCTTCATTATCATTGCGCTGTTGCTCAGCATGATTTCGGGGGCACAACTGCCTCCTGCTGAATATCGCAGAATGGCGCAATTTCGGACTTGCGCAGGCGCAACCCTATTGCACATGGCTCAACTTTTTGAATATCTGGGCCACTGTGCTTGATGCCATCTGATACTTGGCCATGCCTGGAGGAGTGTGAAATGAGAAACCATAGTGAGCTGCTACAGAAAGACAAGTTTCATACCGGTTAATGAAGCTGCTGCTACTGCTGCTGTTATTGAGGGTGCAACAGAGAGAGAGAGAGATGATCCACTCCTTCTTACCCCTCGGCTGCCACCCTACATGACATCTGCTGAATTTGAGATGTACAGGGACATGGATGATTCTGTCCCAATCGATGGTCCAACTGACAAAATGGCAATCTGCAATGAGGTTATGGGTTCAAACATCGAGGAAGAGGAAGACAAAGATGATCCGGCACTGGTGCATGTCAATATGTCAGAGGCTCTAGCTGCAATGGACAAAATCAGCTGTTTTGTATAAGCACGTGAAAAGCACAATCTGAGTGCATTATTTGACTTTCAGCACTACTCTAAACAAACTTGCAGTGGAGAACACTAAACAGACAAATTTAACCAGCTACTTCCAGCTGTGAGAGCTGTGATAAAATACAGTACAGCTCTGATTTATTTTTTTTTTATTTTAACAGTATAGCACAGTATTATTTTTTTGCCTTGTGTACTAAATAAAACAATTGATGCAAAATGTACTTTACCGTGTCTGTGTCTATGCCTCTTTGCCCTTATGACAATGCCATCTCACTGATGCAAGCGAATTTTGTTTAACAGATATTCGCTTAAGTGCACATTTTGCCATTGCAAAACGGGTGTGCACTTAGCGAATCCACTGTATACATTCTCTCTCTCTCTCTCTCTCTCTTTCTCTCTCTCTCTCTATATATATAAATATATATACTGTGTATATATATATATATATATATATATATATATATATATTAATATTATACAGGCATGGTTGCACCTGTATATTAGGGTTGTGTAAGCACTTCTATGTTAAACCCAAATTTTTGCACCTTGGTAACTTTGCCCCCATTCAACTGATTTACATAAAATTTGGAAAGCATAGTCTCTGTTCAGAGTTCTCCTAATCTTGTAAAATTCATGAAGATCAGTTCAGGGGAGGTAAAGTTACAGAGGTGCAAAAAATGCAAAAGTCTAATTTTTTGAAAATGTTGACATTTTTAGCTAGCCAATAACTTAAAAGATAGGAGCATTTGAAGTCTAAAACTTTCAGGTTTGATAGAGGTTGGTCCAAGGTGTGTGCTTTTGTAGTTTCCTCAGTTAAGTAGTTTTTAAAATATTTAATATAAATGTTCCGTTTCTGAGCATGCACAGTTCAAAATGAACATTTCATTCATAACTGAATTTTGAAAAGAGAAGTTTACTATAGGCACAGCTGTCTTTAATAAATAACAGCTGTGCCATATAGTGCAACCCTGCTGCTGTCACCACCATAGGTCAGGATGGGTCTTTCATTGTAGCCCCACCATCCTGACTATGCTGTGCCTTCAATGGTATCTGCACACCAGGGGCAGCAATCCCCGGTGGCAATGTGTGTAATTATTTATTTACTAATTTTCTATCTCAATTCCCAGTTGTCCCCCACAGCCTCTTGTTTTGTATAATTCACCCACCATCAGAAGAGTGGGACACTGGGGAACCCACTACCAGTGTCCCAAAATAGATTAATATTATTTGTATAATGTTCCTGCAAAAATGAAAACCGTCCCCCAACATCTTTGTTTTCTTTATTTTTTATTCTGAAATAAGGAAAACAGTTCCTCATCATTGCCACCCTTCCCAATCCTCCCACTGAGTGCCCACCCCCACACTATACCCTCTACTTACCTCCGGAGGTGGTATGCAGACATCTTCTGTGGACCGGGACACCTCTGCACTCTTTAATACCTAACCACGAACTGAGAAATAAAGCTGACTGCTGTGGAGCTTGTTGCACTATGACACAGCTGTAGTTTAATAAAGGGAAGCTGTGTCATATAATACAACTCTTAGTGCCGCTGCTGCATAATGTATTTGCTGTTAACAGCTGGTTGCACTATACAACACAGCTGTATGGTATAGTGCAACCCTGAGTGCCACATAATGCAGTTGCCCTAATCGGCTGGTTGCACTATACGACACAGCTGTATCATAGGTCAACCCTTAGTGCCACATAGTGTATGCCCTTAGAGGTGAAAATGCTAATACATACATTAATTAAACCTAAAATCTGACTGGTGTCTTTTGTACTTGGTTCAGATTTAGTTTTAGATGATTATGTGTTATTGTAACTCAGTTCATGACTTTTAGGCTATCAGTGGTTTACCACCACGTGGATACCCACTGAAAACCATCGCCTCAGTGGATGGCTCTTTCAGCAGCGCCTATCCTGATTTTCCTCCATGAGACAGCATAACATCTGAACCTCCCTGCTGACAGATTCAATCAGCTGTCGAGTGGGAGTATTCTGTGACGTTATTCATTGTCACTCTTCACTGTTGGCATAGCACTACTAAGTAAATGTACAGTTATTTTTTTTATTTTGTTGTTTTATTGAAGTCTGTTTGAATTTGAGTTTGAATTGCATTGTGTATTGTGGTACACTTGCTTTGTCACTCATTCTATTGAAGCCAGTGATGGCAGATGACTGTAATTCAAAATGAGATGCTCGTGGACCAGTGACAGTTGATTGCCCATCACGGAAGAATATTGATTTATTCACATCTTTAATTTAATTACCCCCAGTCACATCCCAACCTTGTCTGACCTGTTTTTTTTTCCTTTTAAATGTGTGTGTAATGTTGGTAAACCATCTAGTTATTTATCTCTGGCAGTATCTAGCTGCCAAAACAGTAAAGCTATGAATTGCTCTCACACAGTTGTGGTTAAATGTTTAGTTGCAGCTGACTTGACCAGGGTGTATGATTTAAAAATACTTTTTACTTTTACTAAATTATACTTTTGGTGAGTCTCTTGTATTGTAATTAAGATTTCATCTAGGTGCTGTAATTATTGTATAACTGTTCTCATCCTTGTGGACTTAGGGCATGATCTGTCATTGTGCTTCTCATTCACACCATGCAAGCACTGTATATTGGCTAGTAAGCTGGACGTCAGAAACAATTATTCTCTCATCCTGTTTTTGCCCATTTTAAACTGTTACTCAACTAAGGTGCAGATGTTAAATGCAAAATTAAGTATTTCAGCACTAAGTTACATGGGCCCCTATTGACATGCATAACAAAATGGACAGTTCTAGTTTTATACATGATCACTAAACCATGACATTATTGACTCAGGCAATGTAGTTTGTTGTTATGACAGCTGTAGTACACAGTTCAAGCAATCAATATTTTTTTGCCTATTCTCTTGTTTTGTACCTAATGTGTTAGCTAGATCCTGCCATGATGTAACGGTACTCTCGTTGTTCAGGCTCAGGGCACAACCTGACATTATGCTCCCCATCTACCCCAGGCAAGCACTGAATATTCTCAAGTAAGCTGGACCTCTTGCGAGATTAGGATGCCATCCTGTTTGTGCACTGTTAAAAATGATGATGGTCAAATGTGCAATTCTAAGACCTATTTTAAGTATTTTTTGCACATCAGTTGCACGGAGTCCATTGAACAGCATAGTAAATACTGTCAGCACCCCAGACTGTATTATGATATTGACGTTATTGCTTGCAGCCATTCATTCATGTGATGTTGCTACCATCGCAGCAGTTTGACAATTTTTTTATTATTTATCTATTTATTGTCAGCATTGTTTGTCCTCTGACACAGCATTGAAGCGACCGTTTTCAATGGGTCTCCATGCGGCGGTAAACTGCTGATAGCTGAAAAGTCATGAACTGAATTACAACAATACATAATCATCTAAAACTAAAGCTGATCCAAATGTAAAAAGGCAGTAGTCAGATTTCAGGTTTAGTTAACAGGGTCTGTTCATGAGAAAGGGTTACTGAAGTGGGACATAGAGGTAATTTTTTCAAACCCACATTAGAATAATTTTGATAAGCTTTTCTGAACACTCTGACCCAAAGTTGAAAAAGTAACCATATAGTGAGATAACTGCCTAAGAGAAACTTGAGATAATAGTCACTCAGTGTGACTTGTGCAACAGGGGACACCAGTGTGGCGGTGTGCTACATTAGACACCAAAACAGTGTACTTCTCAGCATCTAATCATTATAATACTAAAACCATTTTACAACAAAAATTGCATAACTAGCATATTTAAATTTCTGATAATTTTGAAGTGTTCCAAGGTGCAATTCCACCAAACCCCCACAAATCTTCTATTCCACTATTGTCATTTGTTATTGTCTTATGCTGTATTGCCCTGTTCCCCTGTTCCACCCAAATAAACGGAGACACACCAAGCATTATAGAGAAATTACCACAGCCATGTATTTATTTGATTAAAAAAAACATTAACAAGTCTGCATGATGTGGGCAGCCAGGTAGTCTTGATTGGTATTCTACTTCGCAACTCTGGGCTTCCACATGAGGTAACTGGTCTCCAACCATGCTCTCAGTAGGATTTTTCATTAGGGGGTCTGCTACTTTCTTTTAAAAAAGGTGGGGTGACATGGCCCAAAAGGAGAAATCCTGTTAAATTTCTGGGGGTCCTCATTTATATACATGTGAGCCATTGCCCTGCATGGCTAGTGATGTAAGATTCTGTGGAGCACAGGGGTGTGCTCCATTGTTCTTTATGGGACCATGTCTTATTCTGCAATTTCTAATGTTAATGTGTGAGTTCAAACAAATTATAACCACTACACAACTAACAGTGGCCTTGTTAGTTGAGCAGTGGCCATAATTTGTTTGCAGTCACGATCTATAAAAACTCATTAGAGTAAACCAATGAGTGTGCCCTCAAGTTCTACAAATTCTTTCATTACAAGCCATACAGCCACAGGGGAACAGCTCACTCTCCCTGGGTGTTGCAAAGGAGAATCTCTGGGAATTTTCACCAAAAAAACACAAGCATCCAGATGCACAAAATGGGCATAAGGGATGCTGGTACCTTCCCCTCTTTTGCATCAAGAAAGACTTCCGTGCCACCCAAGACATAATAGTAAGTTAATTAACCAACCCTGCCTATGCCTAACCTGATCTCAATGGAGAAAGCAAACAACCCAGAAAACCTTGTGGAAAACGGAAAATTCCTTCTTGATCCTAAAGGCGAAGCTCTACAGGACAATGAGACCAGATTGACCTCACACCTGCTTTACAATGGTGGGGGCTTGGTGGGTGCATTACCCACTGGATGTAATCTAAAATCCTATCTAAACTTACACTACACAAACGCACACCACACAACAATGTCTCTTTAATCCCAATACCTTGCTTTCTACCACAACCACCCACTCAATAGTGTCCATAAAGGTTCTCATTGCCACATTCTTAAGCCATCTGTCATTCTTCATAGTTTTATAGAACAGTTCATAGTTCATCAGAGTGCCATTGCACAAGAAATTGATTTCTATCTCCCTGGAGTAGCCTGAAATTCAGCTTCATGGACAGCCGCACACCCAAAGTAGTTTCTTCTTTGAACCGAGACCTGTCAAAAACAAAAACACAGATTGAAATCAGTTCACGGATCACATAACATTCAAAATCCAGTGATTGACAATGCCCGAGGGCCTGTATCCACTGACACCTGCCAAAGCAAAAATAGGTTAATCATGTGCCACCACATATAACCAAAATCAAGCTCTACCAACGCCCAGGGGCTGGCATCCACTCATCCATGAGCCTTTCCACCCTGGCATGTGATGCTCTCCAAACTTGAAATAAGTGCTGTTGAACTCCTTCAGGTTCACTCCCAGCCACTTCAAGCTGGTGCTCAATACATGCCCGAACTGATATGCTGTCATCATGGACACATTCTCATGACAGAAGAATGCCATACCCCTAGCAGTCCTCTGTGCAAATGAGGCCATGATTCTTGTCCACACCTCATTGTCCCCCCTGAACCATTTCTTCACTTCCTTCACACCTTCCCCATTTCTCCTCTTCCTGCACACCTTCTTCACACTTTCCCCAATTAATCATCCCATTTTCCTTCCATCAGCACCCCTTCCACTTAATTCCACTTTATATCAGCCTCCACTTGGCGACCCCATTTCTGTCTACCTTCAGCAGCCCTTGTGTCCCCAACATTCTTTAAATTCTTCCCAATTCCTGTCCACCTTCAGCAGTCTCTGACCATCCAAATGGCTGTCCACTGTCAGCATGCCCTGTGTCCCTATGCTTATATCCATCTACTCACCTACTAGCAACAACCATATCTAGTTGTATACCTTCCCTACCTGCCCACCTTCCCCTACCTGCCCACCCTCTTACAGGACAAATCAGAAATGTTAAAAATACAATGCATCCTTCAAATTTTGTTAATTCCAATGTTGTTTCAGTTTTCATGTTTGTTGACAATGGTTTTCAGGTCATCTGGTGATATGTTGAATTTTCCTTGTCCTTGCACTGTTACCGGTCCATAAAAAGTTGTCTTCCTTTATGACATCGATGTCCAGATGGTGTGGTCAATAGAATTTGCCATCCCTGCTCCATTGCAAAATTTACATTCAAATCCTTGATTCATTTCATCAAATGATGTTACTTGTACACTGTAAAAGGTGTTAGAGTAATAAACAGCATAAAACTGGCTTGTTTGTAGTCATAGTTCTTTTGTCTTCTGGTAGATGAGCTAGCAACAGATGATGTATTGATTGTTGTGCTGGCTGCAGAATCTGCCACAGTGGCAGAATGTTCACTACTCTGGTTCACAACAGTAGATGTGCTGGTCATCACTGGAGGTATGATATCAGAAGTGAGGGTGGGTGTGCTGGTGATTGCATTGGAGACATGAATCAGCAATGTAGAGGCCCCAGGAGTCTCATTATCAGAAGCAGGAGTGAGTGTGCACATGATTGCACTGGAGACCAGAATCAGCAATGTAGAGGACCCTGAAGTTTCTTTATCCTTCACTGAAGACACATAGCCAGGTGCAGTCTGAATAATCCTCTTCTTCCATCCGTCAATGTATCTTGCATTTTCACAGTGACCATCTTCCTTTCTGCATGGCCCACAGAAACAGCTGTAGTCTTAAACTTCAACACCATCTGTTGCCGATCGGACACTCTGAATCTTTCATGTCAGGTACTGTTTTTAGTTCTAGTTTTAGTTACTATTAATTTTTCCATCACTGGCCTAGAAGAATGTTCTGCGTAATGAGTGCAACTTCAATGGCAGGTTCCTTGTTAAATTCCCCTTGCAGTACTGAAAGAGGTGCGTGGCATTTGCAATGATAGGCTGCCGGGATTGCACAGCTAGGCTTGCATGTGACTTCACCACAGCACTCTCACCATCTGACAGACCTTTTCCATACCTGGATCAAAAAAATGCCTACTCTATTGGGAATCCATGTAGTGATGGAGCCAATGATATATAGTGAAAGGTCCATTTCGATTTTTACTGATTCCCATACCCATCAGTAAAGTGTACCTGTTTCTCAATATTAATGCCACGGATGTTTCTGAGGTAGGAATTGGACATGTTGAAGAAATGCAGAACTGTGTGGTTGTCACATTTGAGGTCACTAGATATAAAGACAAGTGACTCTGTAACTAAGTCTGTACATCTTTCACACCTGTAGTATGTCACTACAGGGTAAATAGTGGCTTGCTCATGGTGTCAATGGCATGACTACATTTCATCCTGTTACTTGCATGTGTAGATCTCTACAAAGTCTAGTACCATCAACACCCAGCTGTCAGGAATGTTATCTCTGAGTGATTTGAACTGGTGGTGTTGCCAGAATGCCAGGTGTAGATGTTGACCTTGAAACAGTAGGTCCTTCTTCAGGACTTCAACCAGACATCGAAATGTGGCAACTTTTCGCTTCATGACTTTTCCTGTTTGTTTACTTTCTGATCCATTTATGATCTTGGAAATGGTCACGCTGTCCCACTTTTGCCATTTCACCTCCTCAGTTTCTAATGTTATGTAAAGTTCTTCAAGTGATTTGTCAATAGCAGAAGTGCTACACTTTTGCATTTTTTTTAAGACTTTCTCACCTTCCTTCTTTGGGCACATTGTCAGCTCTACTGCTTCATAAATATTAGGAAATTTGCACTCCAGTCTTCTTTTCTGCTCAGCATCAGCTTTAGTCGACCATTGGTGTAATACTCACTTAGGCACTGGTCCACTTTTTACTCCTGTGTGAGTTTAATATTATCGGGGTGGAGACTGCTAAATTTAGTTAGTCCAATTTTGTCATCTGGGTTTTGCTCACAGATTTCATGGTGTAGCATTTTTAGAGTTTTGTCTAGGAATGATCTGGCTTTTCTGGTTTGTTTTGAAAATGCCTTCTTGTGTGGAAGCGGTGTTTCTGGTATACTGAAAAAATCTTGTACTTTCTTCTGCATCTTGTCCGATATTCCTAACTTGTGACTGGCATTCCTCTTAACTTGGGTGCTCTTCAATGCCCTCATCATTCTTCTCCAACTGATCCACAGGCACGTGCTTGCTCTTCATAGTAGGCAGTACTTTTTCAGAACAAGAAATGTGCTGATGAATTCTTTTTTCAGTTCTGCCTTCCTGTTACACTGTTTATCCAAATTTAATTTCTGTTGAAGGACTTCCACCAATTTATTGTCCAGTCTTGTGCAACATTCGGACCTTGAGAGGGCAGCCTGTTTTTTGGGTGTGGCCAAGGAGATAACTTTTGCAATTGTCGCAGCAAATTGGAGACCTGCACAGTCCTTCATGTGATCTCTACACAGCCTTTCTAATTGCACTTTCTGACTTTGGGTCCATCACTGGTGTTGTGCTTTCATCAACAAATGATACCATGGTTATACTGGTAATGGAGGGTGTTCTCATTTGTGTTTCTGTTGTGTTGGATGGTGTGCTCACTTGCGCTTCCATTGCATTTGCAGTGTTAGTGGCTGTGGTAATGGAACTGGTGGTCCACATCTTCTTTCCTTCATGGTATCCTTGTCATCATTTTTCATTGATTCTTCCTCATTTTGGGAGGTCATCATCATCGCTGTTCTCTTTTCTCTCTCTCTCTCTCTCTCTCTCTCTCAATATTCTCTTTTCTGTTCTGCTATTTGTTTAGTTTTTCTTTAGTTACAGATGGGTTTACAGTATCTTTTGTCATGTCCCTCTTCCTTTTCCTGGAATCCTGCATTCATGAATTGACTTTTCTCTCTAGCAAGTATGCTTTGTTCTTGAGTCATTTCTCTCTGTGC
This sequence comes from Neoceratodus forsteri, assembly GCA_016271365.2. Classification (NCBI taxonomy): domain Eukaryota; kingdom Metazoa; phylum Chordata; order Ceratodontiformes; family Ceratodontidae; genus Neoceratodus; species Neoceratodus forsteri. The sequence goes on from CM057449.1 coordinate 1,678,103,596, forward strand.
TTCTGTGCATGTCCTTTTGCTTTTCTTTATACTCCTGGATGCATTGTAGATCCTTTCTTAAGTTATCCCAGTACCACTGATTTCATTTTTTTAACTGTGAGCAGTGCAGAACAACTCTTCAGAGCCCCATGGAGCAAGTAAACAGCGGACACACATGGTGTTTGATATCTTCATGTTTCACTTTGATCCATTTTTCCAAAACTATTATAATTAGTAGCCCACCAAATCAAATGGATAGTCAGTTCTTACATCCTGCCACCCAACTTTCACAATGGGCTTCTAGCCCTGAAATTTCAACTCATGCCTCCTCAGTGCTTACCTTTCAGACATCAATGTACCCCAAGCTCCAGTGGGCAACATATAAAGCCAGGCTAATTTTGGCATACTGCTCCTAATAGCTGATGACATCGAACCAAACCCAGGGCCAATCCCCCTCTCTCCAACTCCTAGGGGCTTAAAACTAGCTCACCTAAATATCTGCAGCTTGCTACATAAATTAACACAGCTGCAACCTATTGTCTCATCACTAAGACCTGACATTCTGATTATTTCGGAGACCTGGCTGAAGCCTCACAATCAGGATGCTGAGATCTGTATCCCTGGGTACACAGTAATCCAGCATGACCACCCAGGCAGTAAAAGGGGTGGAGGTACAGCTATGTACATCGCATCTTCCCTTTAGTTTACCCCATTATGATATCCTTGCCCATGCAGTCCATTGATGCCCTGCTGATAAACCTCTCCCTTCCACACACAATTCCCTTATTTATAGCAGTCTGCTACTACCCCCCAAACTCCCCCTTGTCCTCTAACTTGGATCACCTGGGCACCCTAAAATCTCATGCAATGGGGGCTGAACTCCATATCCTAGGAGATTTCAGTTGGAACTCGCTATCCAGTGTTAGCTCCAAGCTTCATAGCCAGGTTGCCGTGCTAAACCTGTCTCAACTGATCATGAATCCCACATGCTTAAACCTCAAATCACCAAACCATTATCTCCTAGACTGGGCCCTCACATCCCACCCACACTGTATTCTTGCCTCAGGCCTCTTACCAGACTCCATAAGTGATCACCACATGATCTACTCAGTAAGAAGTCTTTCATCCCAAACCACCTCCCCCCAGAACCCTCTTGACTCGCTCCTACAAATCCATGGACCTCGCTTCTCTCCTAACCGACCTGGCTAACACAGATTGGTCCTTCATCTCTTGGACTACCTCTATCAGCTCCACTCTGGAATACTTCATGTCCAGGTTTCTTGCTATCTGGGACTACTATGCCCTACTCAGATGGGCTCGGATGTGAGGTGCACACCTGCCCTGGGTCACTGCTGACATCCTGGATCACCTCAGAGCCAGGGGCCAGGCATGGAAGTCATTTGTAGCCACTGACTCCTATGAGGCACACACAAAATACTGCACACTATGAAATGCATGTACAAAGCTACTCCAACAGACTAAAGCTAACTACTTTAAAGCTACCTTCCACTCCAACTTGAATCACCCTGCAAAATTCTGGAAGGTGGTCAAATTGCTTTTCTCCCCACCTTCACAGCCTCCCACTCCTGCTCTAAATTTAGACAGTACTGTGGTAACAGCACCCCTTACAGTGGCCCCAGACTTTAACTCCTTCTTCACAAACTGTACCTTGTCTCTGTTGGCCACCCTTCCATCTACCACCCATCCTGATCCTGCAACCCCCGCAGCCCAATCTGCCTCTCCCACCCCCTCCTTTTCCTTCCATCAGATCTCCCTGAATGAAGTATTCAGTGCCTACTCACCCTAAAACCCTCCAAGGCTAAATGCCCCTCCAGGCTGGACTCAAAATACTCTACCTGTCTGCCCTGCCATCGCCATCCCCTGACTGCACTATTCAACCTCTTTCTCACTCATGGCTATCCCATCTACCTGAAAGCATGCCACAGTAATCTCCTTCCTGAAAGGAGGTGACCCCTCCATTCCCAGTAACTAACACCCTATCTCCCTCCTTCCTGTACTGGCTAAAATCCAGGAACACCTAGTCCTCTCACAACTGTCTGCCTTTCTTGACTCCTCTTTCTTCTCTCCCTGCCAGTCTGGTTTTAGGAGGTCCTACTGCACTGCCACTTCCCTCCTCAGGTTCACCGATTTCATTCTTACTGATATGGTAAAGGCCACATCACCTCAGCTATTTTTATTGACCTGGCAAAGGCGTTTGACACAGTCTCACATTTATTCCTCCTGTCTAAGCTCTCTCTTGCAAGGCTGTCTAGAGAGGCCAGCAGCTGGTTCCACTTCTACCTGGTTGGCAGATCCCAATCTGTCAGAACTGGTGACTCCACTTCTACTTCCCTCTCAGTTACCACTGGTGTACCCCAGGACTCAGTCCTTGGCCCGCTATTGTTCTCCATTTTCCTTAACGACCTGCCCTCTGCCTGCCCTCATACATCATTCACATGTATGCTGATGACATGGTGCTGTACACATCTGGACTCTCACCTGCCAATGTGGTGACCAGCCTCCAGCAGGACTTCAATGAAGTTCAGTACTGATTTTGCACAAATCAGCTTTTTCTCAATGCCAAGAAATCTGTCTCAATGACCTTCAACACAAGGCAGAAGCTTTCTAGGTTTCCCCCACCCCTACTTTCCACACTCTGGATGGGACCCCACTGGAGGCCTGCACCTCCTTTAGATACCTTGGGGTCTAGCTTGACCAGCACCTCGACTTTTCTGTTCATATCGATGCCATTCACAAAAGCTGCACCCCAAGTTGGGTGCCCTATACCATAACAATGGATGCATCCCACTGCGATCCACCATGCAATTGTACAGAAAATTATCATTCCTATTTTTAGATCATGGTGATGTAGTCAACAGTGCCACTCCCAAGTCCACCCTAGCCAGACTGGACCCTCTCTTCCCTCCTTCTGTTGCTTCACTCTTGACTGTCCTCCCACTACTCACCACTGTATACTGTACTGGCCCCTTGATTTCCCTCACTCCGTGATCAAAGACAATCCTACTGTGTTAGGCTAGTGGCTAAGTTCTGGTCCCAGTCCCACCACATATCTCCTCAATTCTAAGAGCTGCTCCCTCCAGCATACCCATCAGAATCTTTGGCTCATGCTTCTTGGTTGTCCCTCATGTCCACCTTGGCAGGTCAGGCAGCCTTTAAATATTGTATACCTAAACTGTGGAATTCCCTACCCATGGATGTTTGGCATACCTCCCCACCACTCAGAACCTCAGCTTGCTCCTCAAAACTCATTTTACCCCACCTGTGCATGTGTCTAATGATCTGTACTATGCACTAAGCCTAGCATATCCTGTGTTAGTAATACATGACAGTATTGTACTTGTTTATGTTTAAGGGCATCACACAGCTACCTACCACTGTAAGTGTATGCCTAACCAAGCAGTTGCTGGTTGCTTAATTTATCCAGTAGCATTTAGCTATGTACTGTACATATACTCTCTCCTCTGTAATTTTCTCTGTAATTATATACTTTCTGTATTTATGTACCCTCCTCTGTCCTACACCCCAGGATGCATCTGGAATTGAGCAGTACTCTGCTCAGTATGCCTTCCTGGTAAAACTTTAAATAAATAAATAAATAAAAACACAAGATGACCAAAAAAAATCCATGATGCCATAATCAAAAACAGCACAGAATATATTAATAAATTCACTCATGGAAAACAACGAGAAGGGCACAGGACAAAATAGAGTAGCACCACATGAGGTAGAGTAGAGCAGAGCAGAACACATGGTTATGCTACATGAGGTAGAGTAGAGCAGCATGAGGCAAAGTAGAGCTGTACACATGGTGATGCCACATGAGGTCAGGTAGAGCAGCATGAGGTGGAGTAGAGCAGCACACATGGTGACACCACACAAGGTCAAGTAGAGCAGCATGAGGTAGAGTAGAGCAACACACCTGGTGATGCCACATGGTGTCAAGTAGAGCAGCATGACGCTCACACACACTTTCCTTGCAAAAAAATGGAGGCACACCTGCACTTTCCTTGCAAACAAAATGGAGGCACATGCCTGCACTTTCCTTGAAAACAAAATGGAGCACATGCCCACACTTTCATTGCAAACAAAATGGAGGCACACCGCACTTGCCTGCAAACAAAATGGAGGCACATGCCGCACTTTTCTTGCAAACAAATGGAGGCACATGCCCACACTTGCCTGCAAACAAAATGGAGGCATATCTGCACTTGTCTGCAAACAAAATGAAGGATACACCCACACTTTCCTTGCAAACAAAATGGAGTCATATGCCTGCACTTGCTTGAAAACAAAATGGTGGCACAACCACAGTGGTTTACAAATTAAATGCCAAGTACACAAAGAAATACACAAAGACTTAAGTGCATTTTAAGGTGCAAACACATAACAGGCCCACACACAAAGCTTGAAAGAACAGGTTGTGCATATAAGAAAAGTTATCCCTTCCCCATCTCCAACATATTTGGTAGCTTACCCTCTGGTTTAGAGATTAATCCCAAATGCTCCCAGTTCCTTACTTTGAGCTTCATATTCCACTTTTCATGTTTCTCGATATGAGTACATCAACAGCAGAGGTATATGCCTCAATAGACTGAGAAAGGAAGAGTTGCCATTCAACTAACAAGGACTTTGTTAGTTGATCTGTGGTCTTCCTTTCTCAAATTCTGCACTTAAAAGAATTAAAATGTAGCTTGAAAAAATAGGCCCATTGTAGTCTATGGAGCACACTGCATGGCTGTTGATCTACTGACATCACTATGCATAAAAAACTTTGGGGATGAAGTTCAAAGCAAGAAACTTAGGATTTGAAGCTGGTGTAAGATTTATTTTTTTTGAGGGGATAAAATAAAGCAGGAGAAAAATCATTTTGGGATTAATCTGTAAATAAAAGGGTAAACTACCCAATGGGTGAGGGCGGGAAGTTTGCTTACTCGAAACCCACTCGAATAATCCAGACTAATCTATAACTGGTGTGTTGAAATGACAAGGCAGCAATCACAAAATTCACCACAGTAGTCATGGCAAAGCATCTTTCCAGGTATGCTTATCCACCACCGAACGAGCCAAGAAAGCATGGTGCTCAAGATGGCCGAGTAAGCCTCTGTGGACAAGCACACCTGGAAATAAACGTTGCCTGTACATGCAATCCCTCAGCATCTCGCTTAACAAAAAAAAATACCACATTTTAACACATGGCATAAATCACAGAATTCAGCGGAAATATGACAAAGCATTGCATAAAACACCAGTTCCAGCTGATGCATCTTTCCAGGCATGCTTCTTGTTTATTTATTTAGTTTTTGTTGACCGGGTAAGTGCACTAGACAAATCCTGCCTATTTTCAGGCACGCCCTGGGGGAGGGGGATACAGATGAATGCCAACTGACCTAGAACCAGATTAAGCTGTTGGTGGTATTTTTAATGAATGAGGGAAATTTGGCCAAGACACTGGGGAAATTCCCTTACTGCATGCTGGCAGTAGGGGACCTGTTGACTGTTCGGCATTTCGGTCGGAGTGCAGTTTGACATGGCAATGGACGTCTTACCTGCTGAGGGCAGGAGGATTGCTACAGTACAGCCGGCTGAGGCTGAGAGCGGTATGGAGAGTGATTTTGAAGGAGCACTTTGGGTATTTTCAGGAGATGTGTGTGGTGCGTACCGTGCAACGGGGTAGTTGGTTGCCGAGGGTCTGACAAGGTGCAGGACCGAGGAGTTCTTTTTGCCTGACCAGTCTGGGGTTGCTGCTATCTCTGTGACAGTGCAGGCATATGAGATGTGCACCGAACAGCCACTCGCAGTGGTGACAAGTTCACTTACTACTCAGGCTCCAGTACTGCTTTCTGCATTGGGGGAGGAGCAAGCTGCAATGCGGAAGTTACCGTCAGAATCAGGCACTTTTCCAGCAAGGGACTGGAGCAAAGAAACGGTCCTACTGGATGCAGGCTGGATGAGACAGGATGGCAGATGGATTCCAGATTCCGAGTGGATTTCTTGTTCGGCAGGGGATACGACTGTTGCAGAGACTTCAGCGGGGGTACAGCCCTCAGAGTTACAGATTGTGGCTGCTGATGCTCCGGTTGGTGAGCCTTTAAAAACTTTTGTTTCAGGGGTAGATTTGGGGGTTTCTACTGGGACACCGAATGTTTCCCCCCTTCTTCTCCTAGAAGGGAGTGATTTAATACAGGTCCCTGCTTTTCGGACCTCTTTAGGAACAATCGTCTGGATCAGGCCCCCAGACGGAATGCTGTCCATCTGAGGTATTGGGGGGGGGTCTTCAGGAGCAACCTGACCATTTCTTTGTGGGCTGCAGGCTATTTAAAGGCTCCATGAATTTTCAGGCCTCAGTCATATATATGCCCTAATTAACATTCAGGGGGAAGAAACTTTTGATGTCAGTTTCAAATCATTTGTGGGCCTAGATAAATTCTGGCAAAAGTATGATTCACTAAAAGCTACTCCCTTATGGACTCCATTCTGGGCTATTCCCATTACAAAACCACTGTTTAAAACTGTGCATGTCATGTTCCAGAATGAAGGGGTAAATGTGGGAGACATTATGTATTGGCTGGAGAGTAAATGCACTGTATTGGGGCCTCCTGAGCTAGTCATTGATGGAAGGTATTTGGACAGGCAATTGGAAGTTTAAGGTAAAACTGCATATTGTGGGGAATTGGTTCAGCATGTTCCAAATATTTTTTTCTTAGGAGGGATTGGCGTGTCTGCTTTTATCCAGACCAACCCAAAGGTGTTATAAATGGTAGCCAACGCCATTTCAGTAGTGCCTCTGATAAAATCAAATGCGCTTTGTGTGGAGAACTGGATCATGACAGTGGTACTTACGAAATGTTTTCGCTGCAATCTCTGTGATACCCAGGGGCATGCTTACCACCAGTGTCCATATGCTGGCCAAAATAATTCAGGGGGCCTTGATAAGGAGACCTTGATCTTGGATGCTCAGGACCGGTTTAGGCCATACACTGAGGAGATGGTCCCCCCGACCCTAATACCCCTGGTCCTGATCCTTCGGCTTTGACTCCTCCTGATGGAGTGGTATTCTGCCCCTCTAGTGAGCCCTCCAATGTTGCACAACCACCAGAGGTTCTGATGAACACTGCTACCACCTTGCGCATTCTAGCCCCCCCCCCCAGCTCCTGAGTTTCAGGCACCTCACCCAAGGCGTGTAACTCGGTCTTATGCTAAAAGGTTGTAGTACCACCTATTACTCCTACACGTAACACTTTTCAAGTAGTGCAAGATGCAGATGGGGACTCTGAATCTGACCTATCAGTTGCTTCTGGGGTTTTGTCTGGTATGGAGTGTGATGATGAAGGAGATTCTGAATTGCTGGAGTCTAAGAAGAAGTTAAGAAGGAAGCGTAAAAGGATAAGTCTTAGTCCTGCTCTCTGGCTTCTTTAATGGTGGTTTCCTTGAATTCTTGTAGTATCAAGAATTCTAAAAATGTCTCAGGCTTTTACATTTTGTAAATCCTATATGCAGATATCATTTTACCGGGAGACACATCTTTCTACTGTTATGGAAATAAATTATACTAGGAAATCATGGCATTCTGGACCTTCCTTCTGGTCCTTTGGTCCTGATGCAGCAGACAGGGTGATGATATTATTTTGTCATCCCTTTGTTCAGGTAACTGGTTTGGTAGACATAGCTCCTGGGAGAGTGTTGCTCCTGGACTGTGTCTGCTGAGGTTTTTACCTTCGTCTTATCAACATTTATGCTCCCCAGGTTAAATCTGCCAGGATTGATTTATTTGGGGAAATTCAGCAGTACCTTTTTACCCCTGGACACATCATTTGGGGAGGCAATTTCAGCTGTGGCCTGGATGTGAGATTTAAAGATCAAATGCAGCGTAAGGTGTACTGTGATTCCCATGCTTTGTTTAAACTAATTCAGACAGCCTCCTTGACAGATGCTTATAGAGCGCTTCATTCCGATTCAGGGTCCACTGATAAACGTGGCAGTTTTGCGACATGGATTGATTTTGTTTTTATTTACAGATATTTACTGCCTTTCACTTTTTTATTGACCCCTTGTGAATTTTCAGATCATTTATTATTGAAGGTAAGATTTTCACTGACTACAATTCCACCTTCTTTTCCTGCTTTGCCAGCTTGATGGAAGATGAATCCGGTTGTTTTAACTACTGAGCGGTTTCAGTTATGTTTATCCAGGCACTGGACAGAAGGTGCTCTGTAGCTGGGATGTACGATTCTTGGGGTGATTGGTGGATGAATACTAAACTTGAGTTTAGAATGACTTCAAGGCTTATCATCATAGTACTGTCAGCTGATTATCTTACGTATTTGAAACAAAGAGCGCAGTTTTATAAATTAATGTCACATCCTCCTGGTTCTGATGTTGGGTACAAGATCAACTAGCTGTGCTATGACAAAGCATGAGGAATTATCATTATGGGAAGGTTTGTAAAATTCATGATGATTTGTCTTATAGACTTAAATCTTCGCGTGTTTGGACCCTTTTTGACATAAGCAAGCCTGGAAGAAAACCTTATGGATGGCCTTTATGATCATGGAGGTGCTGCACACAGTGGATATTGACATGCTGCAAATAGTCCGGGTTTTTACAGACTCAACATAGTAGGGCTTTCTAGCCCACTACTAGATGGCAGAATTTGTTTCTTTTCAACTGCCTAAAATTTCTTCCACTGATTCCCTTTTTAGATAGGCCCTTTCCTGGATGAGGTTGGTCCAAAGTTACTCACTTAAAGTCTGGGATATCATCTGGCCCAGATGACTTAATTAATGATTACACAAATTCATGATAGATGATATAAGTGCCATGCTGACCTCTGTTTTAATGAGATTCTAGAATCTTCATGGCTGCCTCATGGATTCTCAGATGCCTTAACTGTTTTTTTTATTTAAAAAAGAGATTAAAAGCCGAATTGAAAATTGGAGGCCGATCTGTTTATTGAATACAGATTATAAGATTTTTTCATCTATTTTGTGCCATCGGCTCCAACATGTTGCTTCTTCCTTACTACATCCTGTCCAAACATGCTCAATTCCGGGTAGACATATCCATCAAAATTTGGCTCTACTAAGGAATGTGTGCGAGCTTGGCCGGTTGGGGAAACTTTCCAGTTATTTACTTTCTTTAGACCAGGCCCAAGCCCTTGATAAGGTGGCACATGGGTTTTTATTTGATGTTCTACAGCAGTATGAGTTTTCCAATAAACTGAGAACCTGGGTGCCACTTTTATATAGCAACGCCCAAAATTTTCCCCTTGTTAATAGATTGTTGGGGGAAGGGGTTGATTTTTGTAGGGGAGTGCGTCGGGGCTGTCCACTTAGTCCTTTATTATATACTTTTATTTTGGACCCTTTGGTTTGGGAACTTCTTCATCATCCTCACATTCAGGGATTATCTCCATCTCCAGAGGTTCCACACAGATTTTGGCAGTCTATGTAGATGACATGTGTTTCCTGCTTTGCAATGCAGTTGCAGGCCTTGCTGCATTGCATGTTGTGGTCCAGTTTTGGTCTGCTTTCAGGAACATCTGTGAATTATGAAAAAGTGCTGGTATTTTTTGGGGAGGGGGTTTTGATCCCATGATTGGGCGGATAACCATCTCTATGGGACCTATTAAGATTTTAGGTTGTTTTTGGGAAGGAGATTTGAATGATCTTAATTGGCAACCACGTATTGTTTTGGGTGAAATGAAGGTACAATTATGGAAAACCTGGTCTTCTTTCTAAACAAAACGTGTTTTAATTATCAAAAATTTTTACTCCATCTGTTTCTTTACTTTAGTTCTGTTTTCCTTTACCTAGGCAACATGAAACCCGTTTATATAGTATTTTTTCAAATGTTGTGAGGAAGCTGATTGAACCCATTTAAGCATGATTTCACATATCTTCCAATTAAGGTGGGTGGTCTTGGCATGATTAATCCAGTTGTTTTTATTTTCTTTCTTTAATAAGCTACATTTAAAGAGGTGCCATTATATCAATCTCATCCTCGGGATGCCTGGACTCCGTTTACCTTCAAGATTTTCTGCTGTGGTGGTCTACTGGAAGCCTATTCGTGAAATCTAATTATAAAGTGCCTTCCTTTCTGCCTGCAGTGGCTGCTAAACTTCATATGTGGAGTGTGGCTAAAAAGGGAGGTTTATCGGCTTTCCAGGAAGGGCCTATATCAGAGCATAATGTCTATGAATTTTTTAGTTCTGGTTGATTTTCTCAGGTGTTTTCCTACAAAAATACATTTACCCTTAAAAGTTCTGACAGACTGGAGGATTTCTGGTTGGATGTGGGATGTAACATGGTTAAGTTGTCACGGGAGGTTAGGGGTTAAGGGAATTTGAAGCATAAGGCTCTTTGCAGGAACTGTATTACGTTTAGATGTGTGGACATGGAAGAAACTTTGATTCACTTTTTCATACTTGTTTGTATACTGTACAGTTCTGGTCCACCTTGTCTGTTAAGTGGGGTGGGGATGGCATGTCAGGTTACCTATGAATGCTTAGTTTTGGGGGACTATTCAGGTTTTTCCCGTTATCATCCCAGTACTCTTAATGTGATATTTGCTTGCATTAAGTTTTATCTACGGGGCGAGATGTTCCTTTTCCTACAGCATACTCATACTTTACCTTCGTGATGTTACATCATATTGAATCAGCTTTATGGACACAAAGGACTTTGAATCCGTCATTTTCGGGTTTCTTTATTTCCACGAATACTGGAAGCATGTATACTGGATTTAATATGGTCTGTTTATTATTTTGTGTAATTTTCAGTTTATTCTTGTTTGATATTTCTACAGTGATGTTTATGTTTAATTTTATATATTTTTTTGTTTTATATGAGCACCCTGTATTGATGTTTTTTGGTTTCTGCAATAAACAGTTCCCCTACTCTTTTTGATAAGTGCCATGGGATCTTTAACATCCATCTGAACTACCACCAATCCAGGCAGATGGGACCTTGGTTTAACGTCTCATCTGAAAGACGGCACCTCAGAAGTGCAGCACCCTCTTATGCTGCACTACAGTGTCAGTACTGGGATATTAACCTAAGTGCCAGATGTGGGAACTGAACCCACAGCCCTCTGATCTCCGGCTCAGAGGTGAGTGTGCTACCCACCGAGCCACTGACGCCTTCCACCAGCACACCCACCCCCACTAAACCAAGAAAGCACATGGCACTCAAGATGGCCAAGCTTTAAGCAGGCCTGGAAAAATGCATCTCCTGGACCCCCCCAATCACAAGTCTTGACATTAAACAAAAAGTCAGCAATCACTGTAAAATAATCCAGACAAAGCATCTTTCCAGGTGTGCTTATCCACCACCCACCAAGCCAAGAAAGCATGGTGCTCAAGATGGCCGAGTGAGCCTCTTTGGACAAGCACACCTGGAAACAAACACTGCCTGTACATGCAACCCCTCAGCATATCACTTAACAAAAAAAAAAGAACCACATTTTAACACATGGCATCAATCACAGAATTCAGCAGGAATACGACAAAGTGTTGCATAAAACACCAGCTCCAGCTGATTCATCTTCCAAGTGTGCTTCTGGCCTACACCTTCCACCAACCCACCCACCCCTGCACAAACCAAGAAAGCATATGGCACTCAAGATGGCCAAACCTTAAGAAGGTCTGTAAAAATTCATTTCCTGGACCCCCCAACCACAAGTCTCAGCATTAAACCAAAATGCAGCAATCACAAAATTCAGCACAGTAGTCATGGCAAAGTGCCTTTGCTTATCCACTACCCACAACCAAGAAAGCACACTTAAGATGGCTTAGTGAGTCTCTATGGACAAGCACACCTGGAAACAAACACTGCCTGTATATGCAACCCCTCAGCATCTACTGCAGCCTGGAAAATGCTCCTGTACACCACCCACCACCACCCCACACTCAACCACAGTTCTCACTTTAAACTTTAAACAACTTACCAGAATGATTTGGGGTAACCAACAGGGATGATTGTAAACCACAAGACCCAATGATGGCAAACTCCATCAAACCAGGTGCATCCTGCTAGAGGATACAGCTTTCCATCAACATTACAGAAAGAATCAAAGCTTTGGAGACCCCCAACAATATAAAACAGTTTGTTTGCTTTACTTAGAATTTTACTGGCTGTACATGACTCCACTCACATCCATGGAACAAGATTGCTGAACAATCACCAGCCAAAATGCCAATAAGCCTCATTAATGGAGCAAGCAATTAGAAATTTGGAACCCCTTAACAGTCACCAGCTAATTTTAAAAGTAACCAGCCAAAAGGATAAAAAACAGGCAGTTATCTTACGTTGTGCCAGGCAAACAAAGTGTAAAAAATAAGAACCCTCTGAACGAGCGTGGTGCACTAACAGCATGGTGATCCTGGGGCCGGAGCATGGCACAGCACAAAGACTCCTATGGGCTATAGTGTGGTTTTAAATGTAGGAATTCACTGAAACCACACAAGCCCACCTAAACCTCACACACAATTAGGAGGTTGAGTAGAAAGGCATTGGAAATTATTTTGTGGTGGCTACTCAATTACAAAAATCACTCACCTGAGCATGGCATAGCAAACACAGTGGCACAGCTAACAGGGCTCAACAAACTCATCATGGCACACTTCACAGAGAAGGTGAGGGTGGATATGGCTCTTCCTGAACACAGAAGTGGAACAGGGTAAAGGGCTGAAAGGATGCAGTGCACAGACTTTTATAACCTGATTGAACTGGTCCACTGCTGACATACACATAAGTTCCTGGGTTCTTCTGAGCTGAATGGGTCAGGTCGGGGGGTGGCACATACTTTCCAGGAATAAGGACATGGAATGGGGAACAACCACTAAACATCATTTTTTGTAAGTGGAGACCATGGGAATGGAGAAAGTGCTTGCTAGTTCTGTAGCCACTTTCCATTGCCTAACAACAGGGATGCTCCATAGAACATAAATGTTATTGAACAAATTTGGAGGCCATATTCAAGAGAGTCCTTACAGAGGACGCTGCTTGTTGTCTGCACCACGGCAATTTTAACAAAAAGTAACACTGCAGCAGTGGTTTAGATTGGGGCAAAAGCATTCAATAGTAATAAAGACACACACAAATAAAGTTGCAAAAGCATTTTGATTAAAAAAAATAAGGCATGGGTTGAAAATAATCAGCAGAGGATGCTGTGCTTCTGCATGTCATAATTTACAGCTAAAAATATGTGGCTTTTCATAGATGGCCAGCTAAAAAATAAATAATGACTACAACTAGGACTCTGAAACTGTGTCAGTTATCTATGGATATGTCCATGTATGAGAAGCACAAGCTATTAATGCAGTAGCTATTTAGAAAGGTTTTTAAATAAGGGCTGAAACCAGGTAACCTCTTTGGTAACCCCTTCTTGTGAACAGACCCAACACATTTATTAACATAGAAGTATCCAGGCAACCCTAACTATACTGGCACTACTGTATCAGTGTGTGTGTGTGTGTGTGTATATATATATATATATATATATATATATATATATATATATATATAAATAATCGTGTCAATGCAGAGATTAGGATTGTATAAAAGCGAAGTGTACAAAGATGGGAAATGAAAAGATATTACGGATTTGGGTCTCCGGAGTATTGGCAAATCAGAGGTGGGGTCTTACTAGCGGTTGTCAACCCTAATGCCCACCCCTAGCCCATAGCCTCCTCACTGAAGCACAAGATACAGCTCCAACCCAGTGCCTCATAGTGATACAGTATGGCCATTATAATCTGCCAGAGCTTTCTCCACTCAGGGCCCTATGGGCCCTGCTTGAAAACATAACATTTGACCTCATCTGATCCAGGGTAGGGGTGGGCATTAGAGTTGACAACCCCAAGTAAGACCCTACCACTGATTCACCAATACTCCAGAGACCCAAATCCCTAATGTCTTTTCATTTCCCATCTTTGTACACTTTGCATTTTTACAACCCTAATCTCTGCATTAACGAGATTACATACATATATATATATATATATATATATATATATATATATACATATAATATATATATATTTATATAGCTATATAAAATGGGTAAGGAAAATCAGTAAAAATCCAATATCGTTATTAACTGAAACATGTCACATGACCGTGCATTATTCCACAATGACCGCACTCCTCCCAGTATGACCGCATGGCTGAGCTAATTTCCAGCCCTCAAAACCTTCTCACCAGCAGTGAGATCACTCCACATCTGAAACAGATAGGCAGCCACATACACATACAACTGCTGCCATTGGCACACCTCAGGCTGCCACCCACAAGCATAAGTAAATGTACTAGTTCCACACTGTACCCAATGTTGTGCTGGATCTTGCCATTCATTTTAAATAAAACATCATGTAAAAATCTGATCCTGCCTGCCATTTTCATAGTCTCTTAGCAAAGCACTTTGACTTTTATACTGTAAAGTAGCATGACTGAACAGTCTCAATACCACTAAATAATATGGTGGCAGATATCCATAAACCTCTCTGTGTACAAAAAGTAAGAGAACTTAGATTTTTTGTGCTTACATCAATTCATTTCTGTGACAGAATGCTCTGTCTGCATGGAGAGGAAAGCAACTGTGGAGCACTTTCACTTTCATGGCCGAAATGTTGCATGACCGAGTGGTCGCTATAGCAGAAAGTCACAACCTGTTAGAAGTTCAGAGTAAGCCCCTCTCTGTTAAGAAATGAAGAAAAGTGTGTCCCTCATGTTATCTTTTCTTAGGTTTCAGTAACAGAACAAAGCTGCTGACTGTAGCCAGAAGAGAGTAAGCACAGACCAAAAGAGTTAGCAGCTTTATAAGGGTAGACGGAACACAGAGCAAGTGTTGCTATAGCTATATGTATGTATGTTTATATATATATATTCTATGCAAAACAACTTTGTTAATGGATCAGTTAGGGTTCTTCTACAGCAACAAAGTGAGAAATTCAATAATAAGCGTTCCACCCTTGCACACCCACCCTGCCCACAACAACAGGAATCGGGGTGTGCATTGGGGTCATTGGTCCTAACTCTCACCCCATCCCATGTGTAAACAAACTGAGGTGGTGCAGTGTAGGAGAATGGGGTGAGAGTTAGGACTGATGATCCCAACACACACCCCGATGCCTATTGCTGTAGGCAGGGTGGGGGGTGAGGTGCAAGGGGCGGAAAACCTAATGTCAAATTTCCTCACTTTTGTCACTGTAGAAGAACCCTAACTGATGCATTAACAAAGTTTTTTGCATAGAATTTCCATACTTTTTAAGAAAGACTAGAAAAGTAGAAAGTTGCACAGAGTGGGGCGCAGGGGTCCTTCAGGCCCTTACTCCTACCATGTGATTTTGTGTGACTATAGTAACAGTAAGTGCAATGAAATGCAAGCACCAAAGGGTTACTACAGTGACACAAACATAAATGGTAACACAAAAACAGTAATAAATGCAAGCACAAGTGATGCAAAGCAAACAGTGGCGTAAACAGAGACACAAACAGAAGTGCATACAGGCATGAACTGGTAACACACATGTTTACAGTACCACAACTGTAAATGCAAATAGTAACGGTAACAGCAACAATAATGCCAGACAGAAACAGAAATGACAAAGATACGAAAACGCGTCGTCAGGCACACTCACGAAACCACAATTGTAAACACAAATGATAACGTAACAGCAACAATAAGCCAACAGAAACAGAAACGTTAAGCACATACGGAATGCAAACTGTCACACACACGGTCATGTGCTACAATTGTAAATGTAAATGGCAATGGTAACAGCAACAATAAAGCCAACAGAAACAGAATGCAAGCGTGTACAAAACGCAAAACCATAATGTGGCATGGGCATGGTACTGCAATTTCAAATGCAAATGGTAATGGTAACAGCAACAATAATAGCCAAACAAAATGAAAATGCAAGTGCAAACAGAAAGCATAGCGTACTTGCACTGCTAATTGTAGAGCGTGATCTTGACGTTAACAGAAGCGCAACTGGAAACGTTAACTAGCACAGTAATGAAAGGGCACACCCTTCTTTTTCCCAAAAAGTGCATTGAAAAAACACAGTGAAAACAAGGAATGTATGCGTAATAATTGACCTCGGAGCAGAAAATTAGGACTTGGAATACTAAATTGCTTATATCTCAGGAACCATATGACGAAAAAAAAAGTAAAATTTCGTATGAATTATGACTTTCCTGGCTAGTTTTGTACTTAGCCCCTATATGGGGCTAACTGTTTTGTGATAAAAGTCTGTATCTCGCACCGTTCCCAGATACAGACCCTGAAAGATGCAACAGAGCCATAATGCTATCCTATGGCAAAAGTGTCAACTTCAAGTGCCATTACTGTGCTGCCCTATAATATTTGTTCACCAAACAACTAAAACCACATCTGTGGGATGATGTCTTTCTTCTCTCAAATTTGAGCCCAAGCGACCAAACCGTTGTTTTGTAGCAGGGCAGCAAAAGAATTCCTGTAATGCAGTGGACAACATAATGTTATCTTATGGGAAAAGCACCAAATTTGTAGTGCCGTAACTTTGCTGCCCTGTACTGTTTTTGACCAAAAGTACCAAAAGGCAGGTTGTGGGATGTTGCCTTTCTTCCCTCCAAATTTGAAGTCAAAGACCAAACCGTTTCCAAGATATTCAATATCAAAGATTTCTAAATGTCCCTATCTATTCCATTATAAAAATCTGGCCATCTTGTCCCTCCTCGCGATCAAAAAATCTCATGATCAAAAAATTTGTGAGCTCACAATCAAAAATTTGCAGGCTCATGAACAAAGATTTAAAACTTATAAATCAAAAATTGAAGGAATTGTGGTAAACCACCACCATGGTTCGACAAAGCGAAACCTCCTGAGAACATATCCACCCTTATTTGACTTCCTAGGACACCCTGGGCTGAGAAAAATAGATTTTTAAATTGGGCCATCTTGTCCCTCACTCACGATACGACCATGATCAAAAAATCTCACGATCAAAGAATTTGCAGGCTCACAACCAAAGAATTTGCAGGGTCATTGTTTCTACTCCTGCCTTCAAGCAGTCTTAGAAGGAAAGAGCTCAGGTGAAGCTAGGTGCCTTGGCCAGTAAACCAAGTCTTTTACCTCCCAATGACCGTGTCGCCCACAGTGCCACCTGAGCCAGGCATGCACCACACCAGTGACATGGGCAACCCAGCAAAGTGACGGGTACAGTGTCCGCCTGTGGAATGCCACTACTGACATGCCAGCGGACCTGCAGGTCACAGACAGGCATGTGTGTGGGCTGCACAGGCCATGGACGGTCGATGGGTGCACCATGGACACAGAGCACGACTCATGGACCACTGCACACAGTCATCCAGTGCACCAGAGAGAACAACATGCACAACACAGACACTCATTGATATCTACCCCACACCATAGTCACCTCCACAACAGACACACACACATACCCATGACTGCACCATCCCTGATGCCATAAGTGCACCACTGCAGCTGAGCACCTATAGCCCGCTAAAATCAGAGACCACCACAGTATTCATATAAAAATTCAAATGTATTGTAAATATAAAGTGAATTATGTACAATAATAAAACTATTTACAAGCTTGGGTAGAGGGACACAAACAAGGTGGGTGGGCAGGGGAAGGGTGGACAAATGGGATGGGATAGAGGAGGTGTGAGGGTGGGTCCAGGGGGTAGGAGTCAGGGACCAAAGGACCGTCTTCACAGTCCGGCCATTCTTGGCTCTGGGACCGCCATCCTCTGTGTGCCGCAGCACCCCTGGCCGCATCAAGCCTCCTCAGGATCGCCACGGACTCGCAGGGCCAGATTAAGGAGTCTCAAGGTGTCCCTTATTTCCAGAGTTGTCTCATACCTGGACAAGGAGCACAGTCAATAGGTGTGAATGCACAACCCCATACAGCCCGCCCACTGTGCATGGCATACGGCCATGGGACATACCACTGTGATGGTGTGTGACCACCCGCAGTGATCATGTCCACAGGACCTGCCCACCCAGGTGCATACAGCCATGCGGGGTGATGCACACACCCACCGGCCAAGTCACGCACAGCACCACCGTGGCCATTTAGTGACATGGCTATGTGGTGCAAAGGCAGTGGCACAGCCATGCACCTAGTGCACGCATGGACCACCAGTAACGCACACCCAGACATGCATTGCCACTGGACAGTGTTGACTGTAACAAGTGGCATGCATGGCAGTGATCGATGGATGAGTGGCCATGCCCTTCCACCCTGTCACACAGCATGCAGTAATAAATCATGGAAGTATGGGTAATTCCCCACCTCATCGGGCCAGTCAGGTGGGCGTTGATGGTCCCCAGCTCATCTGGCTGCGTTGTTCTCACCCCCCTCCGGCCCGCCTGCCTGCACCCTGTGGATTTTGTCCGGCCTGTGGGGAAAAAAGGATAAGAACATCAGTACATTCCCAAAGCAAAGTCCCCCTGCCCCAGGGTGTGCCTCCCACCCAGCCAGACCCACCCACACCACACCCTGTGAACTCCACCACAGCCAACCCCTACGGTCCCTCCCTATGTGCTGGACACATACAACACTGTGACTCATATGGACGATAAAAGTGTGTTGACGGAATCCTTACCTGGACGTTGGCACCATGCCCTCCTGGCACGTGACCACAGTCAGGCCAGAAGCTCCGGCTCCCTCCTGTGCAGGTCACCACAGCGGTGCCTGCACTGCTCAGCTGAATGCCCCCATCCTGTTGCCTCATCCAGGGCAGTGGCCACCTCCTGCCACACCTGGATCCTGGTCCTATCAGGGGGGCCTCCCTGAAGAGAGGCCCATGTTGTGGCTCAACTATGGCCACCAGATTGGCCAGCTCAATAGCCGTCCATTGAGCAGCTCATCTACGCGACACTCCAGCAGCTATAGTAGGAATATGGCGCCTGCGCATGGCTCCCCATCGCAGCAGATGCTGCGAGTACAGCGCCATATTCTATCACGCTGTTGCCAACAACAGCACGATAGAGGTGCACCCATGCCTGATGCATGGCGCCAAGGGGCAAAGGTCAGTCACAGGGTCAAGGGTCTCTGGCGCAAGGCCATGCATAGTGCCATTGGATGACAATGCATGTAGCGTGATTGGCTGCCTGTGTGCCAGCACCATAGTGGACTACCGGGCAGTTGGGCCATTGCACCTATGAAGGCCCAGTGCCACAGCGCCATGTAGTGACCATCGCTATAGCGCCACTGGCACAATGGTGGCTGTGCCCTGCATTGCCTATCATGCACAGCACGTCATCAGCGTGGCAGACGCCTGCGTCAGCAGCCCGGGCATGCGCAGTGAGGTGTACTACGCATGCCACAGAACTGCGCCATTGGCTCTGCACATTTAACACAATTGCGCAAGCGCGCAACAGCGTGATATTCAGCCGTCATAGCAGATCATCTAATCAGCCATTCAATGGCACAGCACTGCAATTTGCATCTAATTAAAGTTGCTCCTCACCTCATTTGTATGGATTGCACTATAAAGGTGTGACAATGTGCTGCAGTGGCCATAGTCGGTTACTGCAGTTTATTGGTGAGTAGCATGCTGTTTGGGAGTGTGGACTGTGGATTCAGGGACATGCATGGGACTGCACAGTCACAGGTAACAACTGCCATTCTTACAGGCTACATAATGACTGAGCACGTTGTTGGAGAGGAGGAAAACAGTGGTGGGAGGAGGAGGAGGCTGAATTTTACAAAGGCCGAAACTGAGACCCTTTTCGAGGCCTACCTGGATCAGGAGCCACTGCTCAGTGGACGGCGGGGAACCCCCCAGGCCCGTGCTGCTGCATGGGAGGAGGTGGCACATGCCGTGAACCTGCATGGCAGCCAACAGTGCTCCGTGCAGGAGTGTAAGAAGAAGATGAGCACGGACAGGAGGAGGGTAAAGGAGAAGGTGGCTGCCATCAGGGCAGCACGTGCTGCAACAGGTGGGGGACAGCGGAGGTGGTACAGCTCACCCCAGTGGAGCAGGCTTGCTGGAAGCATGCAGCAAAGTGCCATGAGGGTGTTCCGGTGGTGGCCCATCACTGCATGGTAAGTCATGGTCTGTCTGGGGGGGGCAGGGTAGGTCACATGCAGTAATGTGACTTTGCTTTCTCTTACAGATCCTGAGTGTCTGCATGGGTCAGCGGTGGTGGGCCTGTCCACTGCAGACAGTTGGATGGAGTCGGAGGTGGGACCATCCACCTCCACAGGTATATGTGGATCATTACAACAGTGGGGCCGCCTGGCTGTCCACACTGATGTCGTTGTGACAGGTGTGGAGGAAGCCCTGCCTGTATCCCAGTGTGCTGGCATCCACGGATGCCAGCAAACTGTGGCTGTGGAAGGGGCAGAGTCCAGCACCAGTGATGATGACATGACCGTCATGGGCAGTGACACGTGTGTGCCACAGGATGGACACACAGCAGGGCAATTTGAGCCCATGGCTGTGGGTGGTGCCGCCGTGGAGGCCTGCATGTCAGCACAGTCCCAGGCTGTGCCTGTCAGCACCAGTGGGGCAGCACTGGTGTCTGTTCAGGACAGTGGGACTGTTACGGCCACTGCGGCAGCACCACTGAGCCCTGGGGTGCAGCAGCTGGAGGGGCAGCATCAGCAATCGCCCACCTAGGCTTGGGGTACAGGGTTCAACAGTGGCATCTGTGCACCACCTGTGGACATGTCCAGACCTGGTCCTGGTCGCAGCACCCACCACTGGGTGCTGAACATCAGGGTCTTACACACCCTGAGGGACAGGATGACGAGGAGGCTGATGACCTCTTGGATGAGCACACCCACCTACTGCGAGCATCGGTCCAGCAGCAGATGCGGCTTGTGATGTCCGTGGATGCACTGTGTGTGGCTCTGGAGTGGGCAGAGGAGCATCGCAGCAGGGACACTGAACAGATCCTGGCACGGATGGACCGTTTGCAGGAGGATGTGACCGCAGCCATTGACAGGCATACACAGGCATTCATTGCTGTCATGGCCACAATGGGCACACAGCCAGGTACCCATGCGTCGCGGACACCACGCAGTGCACTATCCACCCCCCATTCCCAGCGTCATGCGACTCCCACCCTGTCGATGCCAGGTTCAGCTGTGGGCATCCTGAGCACTCCTGGTGCAGGTATGTTCAGTATGCTGCAGACCCCTGCGTGGCACGGTCACGTTCACACAGTGGAACCCCTCGGAGACCATTGGTGCCACCCCTTGAGGCCAGTGGTCAGCCTGCCAGTGCTGGCGGGTCTCGGCGGGGCCACCCACGCATCCATGGCGGCTGTGGCACTATGTCGCGGGACTGACCTGTCTCCCAGCATGGCTACTGTCTGGTGCTGCCCTGTGTGCATTGTGTGTGTCAGTGGGAAGTGCACGGGTGGGTACCTGGCCCTGCACATGGACACACAGTCCACCTGCACACCCTCCCGGCTGCTGTCTGCAGTTGCGTGTGCATGATGATGCCTGCATTGTGCTGTACACCAATGTGCAATGGTGCTCAGCATCTGACACACGCACATGGACAGGCAGTGGGCGTGGTGGCCTGTGGACATGTGTGTTGCTAGGGTGTGCATTCTGGGTCAGTGTGCCTTCTGCCCTCTGTGCACGTTTGTTGTGTTGTGTGTGTGTGCGTGTGTGTGTGTCCTTTGGCGTGGCATGTTAATCCTCACCCATCCCTGGCTGTGTGTGTGCCTCTGTGCCCTGCCACTTCCCTTGATGGCATGCACCCCCGGTGTGTGTCCCTGCATGTTTGTGGGTTGTGCCTTGGCCACTGGTGGTTGCACATGGCCCCATGACTTACCTGGGTTGGCTGAAGTGCTCCTCCGTGATGGTGTCCTGGTGCAGCTGTGCCAGCCGGAGCAGTCAGAGGTCCCATCGGCCAAGGGGGGGCTGCCCATCACCATCGTACCCGGTGTCCCCATCATCCCCTAGCACTGTCCCCCTCTTCGACCTGTACAGCTATCCCACATTTGTTGGCCATGTTGTGCAGGATGCAACAGGCCAGGAATAACCCACAGGCCTTTGAGGGGCTATACTGTAGGGCACCGCAGAGGTGTCCAGGTAACGAAAATGTGCCTTCAGCATCCCGAACACATGCTCTATGACATTACTTGTGGTGGCGTGTGCCTCATTGTAGAGTTGCTGCGATGGGGTCATGGGCCGCCCGGTAGAGAGTGAGCAGCCAGGGATGGAGTGGGTATCCACTGTCACCTGTGTGTAGAGGGTGGAGGTGAGTTGGTGATCAGCATCGCCCTGCCCCAGGCCATGTAGGCCACTACCCATGCCACCTCTGGCCATGCCCCCCCAGGCCCTATGATTGTCCATGTGGTTTGCATACTCACCCACTAGGTGGCCAGTGGGGATGTCCCCACTCTTGAATCTGTGGCACAGTGCCGACTGGTGCCAGATGAAAGAATCATGTGCTCCCCCAGGGTGCGTGGCACAGACATTGATGATGCGCCCCCTGGCATCGCACACCACCTGGCAGTTGATGCTGGCATAGCCCTTGTGATTTATGTATGCGGCCCCCGGGCCAGGTGGTGTGTGGATGGCCACATGGGTGCAGTCTATTGCCCCTAGCACACCAGGCATATGTGCTACCCTGTGGAACTCCTGTATGTTTGCTGTGAGCGCGCTGCTGTGGTGGGGAAATGGATGTACTCCTCAGCATGTGGCAGCAGTCGCGCTGAGAACTGGGTGAGGTGGCATGGCGTGGCTGACTGGTTATGCCTGTGGTGTCCCCAGTTGGTCTCTGGAAGGTACCCGTGGTGAGCAAGCACATGCAGGCTGTTACCTTGGTCTCCACTGACAGGGCATGGCTCTGTCGTGGTGGGTGCCTGCATCACATCACTGCACAGCTCACAGAGCCACCTCAGAATTGTCCTGTTCAGGTTGTACGCCCACAATCTCAGTACCTGTGTGCAGCTCAAAAGGTGGTGCGACGGTACTGCCTGTTGAGGGGCATGCTCGCCGACGGCCCTTCCAAGGCCGCCCCTGCCGCCCACCTTCCTCACCCCCTCATTATGTCCTCCATGTGGAAGGTGCACTGGCCATGTCCCTGGCTTGTGTTCACCCCGGCAGCTGTTACTGTATTCCCCGCTGTCCTGGCTGCTACCTCCCTGCACCGGGTACACCTGCCTGTACTGGCCTCTGTGCTGTGTGGCTCCCACACCTTCCTGTGCCTGGCTGTTCACTGTGACCTTTCCCTGGCCTGCCCTGTTTGTGCCACCTGCCTTTTCTGTCTGCCTCTGCCTCATGTGGCTTCCTGTAGCGTTCTTGCGCCTCTTCCTTGCTCCTTTTATTTTGGCTCATTTCCGCTATGGTGCAACTTCCGCTTGCTCCACTGTTGCGCATTGCGCAAGTCTTTGAATATCACACTGTGCCATTTATGCATGGTTCCTCCCCCTTCAGTTGCGCATGCCTTCATTATCATTGCGCTGTTGCTCAGCATGATTTCGGGGGCACAACTGCCTCCTGCTGAATATCGCAGAATGGCGCAATTTCGGACTTGCGCAGGCGCAACCCTATTGCACATGGCTCAACTTTTTGAATATCTGGGCCACTGTGCTTGATGCCATCTGGATACTTGGCCATGCCTGGAGGAGTGTGAAATGAGAAACCATAGTGAGCTGCTACAGAAAGACAAGTTTCATACCGGTTAATGAAGCTGCTGCTACTGCTGCTGTTATTGAGGGTGCAACAGAGAGAGAGATGATCCACTCTTCTTACCCTCGGCTGCCACCCTACATGACATCTGCTGAATTTGAGATGTACAGGGACATGGATGATTCTGTCCCAATCGATGGTCCAACTGACAAAATGGCAATCTGCAATGAGTTATGGGTTCAAACATCGAGGAAGAGGAAGACAAAGATGATCCGGCACTGGTGCATGTCAATATGTCAGAGGCTCTAGCTGCAATGGACAAAATCAGCTGTTTTGTATAAGCACGTGAAAAGCACAATCTGAGTGCATTATTTGACTTTCAGCACTACCTAAACAAACTTGCAGTGGAGAACACTAAACAGACAAATTTAACCAGCTACTTCCAGCTGTGAGAGCTGTGATAAAATACAGTACAGCTCTGATTTATTTTTTATTTTTATTTTAACAGTATAGCACAGTATTATTTTTTTGCCTTGTGTACTAAATAAAACAATTGATGCAAAATGTACTTTACCGTGTCTGTGTCTATGCCTCTTTGCCCTTATGACAATGCCATCTCACTGATGCAAAGCGAATTTTGTTTAAATGCACATTCCGCTTAAGTGCACATTTTGCCATTGCAAAACGGGTGTGCACTTAAGCGGAATCCACTTATACATCTCTCTCTGTCTCTCTCTCTCTCTCTCTCTCTCTCTCTTTCTCTCTCTCTCTATATATATAATATATATACTGTGTATATATATATATATATATATATATATTATATATTATACAGGCATGGTTGCACCTGTATATTAGGTTGTGTAAGCACTTCTATGTTAAACCCAAATTTTTGCACCTTGGTAACTTTGCCCCCCATTCAACTGATTTACATAAAATTTGGAAAGCATAGTCTCTGTTCAGAGTTCTCTAATCTTGTAAAATTCATGAAGATCAGTTCAGGGGAGGTAAAGTTACAGAGGTGCAAAAAATGCAAAAGTCTAATTTTTTGAAAATGTTGACATTTTTAGCTAGCCAATAACTTAAAAGATAGGAGCATTTGAAGTCTAAAACTTTCAGGTTTGATAGAGGTTGGTCCAAGGTGTGTGCTTTTGTAGTTTCCTCAGTTAAGTAGTTTTTAAAATATTTAATATAAATGTTCCGTTTCTGAGCATGCACAGTTCAAAAATGAACATTTCATTCATAACTGAATTTTTGCAAAAGCAGCAGTTTGCACTATATGGCACAGCTGTCTTTAATAAATAACAGCTGTGCCATATAGTGCAACCCCTGCTGCTGTCACCACTCATAGGTCAGGGATGGGTCTTTCATTGTAGCCCCACCATCCTGACTATGCTGTGCCTTCAATGGTATCTGCACACCAGGGGCAGCAATCCCCGGTGGCAATGTGTGTAATTATTTATTTACTAATTTTCTATCTCAATTCCCAGTTGTCCCCACAGCCTCTTGTTTTGTATAATTCACCCACCATCAGAAGAGTGGGACACTGGGAACCACTACCAGTGTCCCAAAATAGATTAATATTATTTGTATAATGTTCCTGCAAAATGAAAACCGTCCCCCAACATCTTTGTTTTCTTTATTTTTATTCTGAAATAAGGAAAAACAGTTCCTCATCATTGCCACCCTTCCCAATCCTCCCACTGGAGTGCCCACCCCACACTATACCTCTACTTACCTCCGGAGGTGGTAGCCAGACATCTTCTGTGGACGGGACACCTCTGCACTCTTTAATACCTAACCACGAACTGAGAAATAAAGCTGACTGCTGTGGAGCTTGTTGCACTATGACACAGCTGTAGTTTAATAAAGGGAAGCTGTGTCATATAATACAACTCTTAGTGCCGCTGCTGCATAATGTATTTGCTGTTAACAGCTGGTTGCACTATACAACACAGCTGTATGGTATAGTGCAACCCTGAGTGCCACATAATGCAGTTGCCCTAATCGGCTGGTTGCACTATACGACACAGCTGTATCATAGGTCAACCCTTAGTGCCACATAGTGTATGCCCTTAGAGGTGAAATGCTAATACATACATTAATTAAACCTAAAATCTGACTGGTGTCTTTTTTGTACTTGGTTCAGATTTAGTTTTAGATGATTATGTGTTATTGTAACTCAGTTCATGACTTTTAGGCTATCAGTGGTTTACCACCACGTGGATACCCACTGAAAACCATCGCTTCAGTGGATGGCTCTTTCAGCAGCGCTCATCCTGATTTTCCCTCCATGAGACAGCATAACATCCGAACCTCCCTGCTGACAGATTCAATCAGCTGTCGAGTGGGAGTATTCTGTGACGTTATTCATTGTCACTCTTCACTGTTGGCATAGCACTACTAAGTAAATGTACAGTTATTTTTTTAATTTTTGTTGTTTTTATTGAAGTCTGTTTGAATTTGAGTTTGAATTGCATTGTGTATTGTGGTACACTTGCTTTTGTCACTAGCTCTATTGAAGCCAGTGATGGCAGATGACTGTAATTCAAAATGAGATGCTCGTGGACCAGTGACAGTTGATTGCCCATCACGGAAGAATATTGATTTATTCACATCTTTAATTTAATTACCCCCAGTCACATCCCAACCTTGTCTGACCTGTTTTTTTTTCTTTTTAAATGTGTGTGTAATGTTGGTAAACCATCTAGTTATTTATCTCTGGCAGTATCTAGCTGCCAAAACAGTAAAGCTATGAATTGCTCTCACACAGTTGTGGTTAAATGTTTAGTTGCAGCTGACTTGACCAGGGTGTATGATTTAAAATACTTTTACTTTTGCTAAATTATACTTTTTGGTGAGTCTCTTGTATTGTAATTAAGATTTCATCTAGGTGCTGTAATTATTGTATAACTGTTCTCATCCTTGTGGACTTAGGGGCATGATCTGTCATTGTGCTTCTCATTCACACCATGCAAGCACTGCATATTGGCTAGTAAGCTGGACGTCAGAAACAATTATTCTCTCATCCTGTTTTTGCCCCATTTTAAACTGTTACTCAACTAAGGTGCAGATGTTAAATGCAAAATTAAGTATTTCAGCACTAAGTTACATGGGGCCCCATTGACATGCATAACAAAAATGGACAGCGTCCTAGTTTTTGTTGCCATGATCACTAAACCATGACATTATTGACTCAGGCAATGTAGTTTGTTGTTATGACAGCTGTAGTACACAGTTCAAGCAATCAATATTTTTTTTTTGCCTATTCTCTTGTTTTGTACCTAATGTGTTAGCTAGATCCTGCCATGATGTAACGGTACTCCTCGTTGTCTGGGGCTCAGGGGCACAACCTGACATTATGCTCCCCATCTACCCCAGGCAAGCACTGAATATTCTCAAGTAAGCTGGACCTCTTGCGAGATTAGGATGCCATCCTGTTTGTGCACTGTTAAAAAATGATGATGGTCAAATGTGCAATTCTAAGACCTATTTTAAGTATTTTTTGCACATCAGTTGCACGGAGTCCATTGAACAGCATAGTAAATACTGTCAGCACCCCAGACTGTATTATGATATTGACGTTATTGCTTGCAGCCATTCATTCATGTGATGTTGCTACCATCGCAGCAGTTTGACAATTTTTATTATTTATCTATTTATTGTCAGCATTGTTTGTCCTCTGACACAGCATTGAAGCGACCGTTTTCAATGGGTCTCCATGCGGCGGTAAACTGCTGATAGCTGAAAAGTCATGAACTGAATTACAACAATACATAATCATCTAAAACTAAAGCTGATCCAAATGTAAAAAGGCAGTAGTCAGATTTCAGGTTTAGTTAACAGGGTCTGTTCATGAGAAAGGGTTACTGAAGTGGGACATAGAGGTAATTTTTTCAAACCCACATTAGAATAATTTTGATAAGCTTTTCTGAACACTCTGACCCAAAGTTGAAAAGTAACCATATAGTGAGATAACTGCCTAAGAGAAACTTGAGATAATAGTCACTCAGTGTGACTTGTGCAACAGGGACACCAGTGTGGCGGTGTGCTACATTAGACACCAAAACAGTGTACTTCTCAGCATCTAATCATTATAATACTAAAACCATTTTACAACAAAAATTGCATAACTAGCATATTTAAATTTCTGATAATTTTGAAGTGTTCCAAGGTGCAATTCCACCAAACCCCCACAAATCTTCTATTCCACTATTGTCATTTGTTATTGTCTTATGCTGTATTGCCCTGTTCCCCTGTTCCACCCAAATAAACAGGAGACACACCAAGCATTATAGAGAATTACCACAGCCATGTATTTATTTGATTAAAAAAAACATTAACAAGTCTGCATGATGTGGGCAGCCAGGTAGTCTTGATTGGTATTCTACTGCAACTCTGGGCTTCCACATGAGGTAACTGGTCTCCAACCATGCTCTCAGTAGGATTTTTCATTAGGGGTCTGCTACTTTCTTTTAAAAAGGTGGGTGACATGGCTCAAGAGGGAAATCCTGTTAAATTTCTGGGGGTCTCATTTATATACATGTGAGCCATTGCCCTGCATAGCTAGTGATGTAGATTCTGTGAGCACAGGGTGTGCTCCATTGTTCTTTATGGGACCATGTCTTATTCTGCAATTTCTAATGTTAATGTGTGAGTTCAAACAAATTATAACCACTACACAACTAACAGTGGCCTTGTTAGTTGAGCAGTGGCCATAATTTGTTTGCAGTCACGATCTATAAAAAAACTCATTAGAGTAAACCAATGAGTGTGCCCTCAAGTTCTACAAATTCTTTCATTACAAGCCATACAGCCACAGGGGAACAGCTCACTCTCCCTGGGTGTTGCAAAGGAGAATCTCTGGGAATTTTCACCAAAAAAACACAAGCATCCAGATGCACAAAATGGGCATAAGGGATGCTGGTACCTTCCCCTCTTTTGCATCAAGAAAGACTTCCGTGCCACCCAAGACATAATAGTAAGTTAATTAACCAACCCTGCCTATGCCTAACCTGATCTCAATGGAGAAAGCAAACAACCCAGAAAAACCTTGTGGGAAAACCGGGAAAATTCCTTCTTGATCCCAAAGGCGAGCTCCCCTACAGGGACAATGAGACCGTACTGACCCACACCTGCTTTTACAATGGTGGGGCTTGGTGGGTGCATTACCCACTGGATGTAATCTAAAATCCTATCTAAACTTACACTACACAAACGCACACCACACAACAATGTCTCTTTAATCCCAATACCTTGCTTTCTACCACAACCACCCACTCAATAGTGTCCATAAAGGTTCTCATTGCCACATTCTTAAGCCATCTGTCATTCTTCATAGTTTTATAGAACAGTTCATAGTTCATCAGAGTGCATTGCACAAAATTGATTTCTATCTCCCTGGAGTAGCCTGAAATTCAGCTTCATGGACAGCCGCACACCCAAAGTAGTTTCTTCTTTGAACCGAGACCTGTCAAAAACAAAAACACAGATTGAAATCAGTTCACGGATCACATAACATTCAAAATCCAGTGATTGACAATGCCCGAGGGCCTGTATCCACTGACACCTGCCAAAGCAAAAATAGGTTAATCATGTGCCACCACATATAACCAAAATCAAGCTCTACCAACGCCCAGGGGCTGGCATCCACTCATCCATGAGCCTTTCCACCCTGGCATGTGATGCTCTCCAAACTTGAAATAAGTGCTGTTGAACTCCTTCAGGTTCACTCCCAGCCACTTCAAGCTGGTGCTCAATACATGCCCGAACTGATATGCTGTCATCATGGACACATTCTCATGACAGAAGAATGCCATACCCCTAGCAGTCCTCTGTGCAAATGAGGCCATGATTCTTGTCCACACCTCATTGTCCCCCCTGAACCATTTCTTCACTTCCTTCACACCTTCCCCATTTCTCCTCTTCCTGCACACCTTCTTCACACTTTCCCCAATTAATCATCCCATTTTCCTTCCATCAGCACCCCTTCCACTTAATTCCACTTTATATCAGCCTCCACTTGGCGACCCCATTTCTGTCTACCTTCAGCAGCCCTTGTGTCCACCAACATTCTTTAAATTCTTCCCCAATTCCTGTCCACCTTCAGCAGTCTCTGACCATCCAAATGGCTGTCCACTGTCAGCATGCCCTGTGTCCCTATGCTTATATCCATCTACTCACCTACTGCTAACAACCATATCTAGTTGTATACCTTCCCCTACCTGCCCACCCTTCCCCTACCTGCCCACCCTCTTACAGGACAAATCAGAAATGTTAAAAATACAATGCATCCTTCAAATTTTGTTAATTCCAATGTTGTTTCAGTTTTTCATGTTTGTTGACAATGGTTTTCAGGTCATCTGGTGATATGTTGAATTTTCCTTGTCCTTGCACTGTTACCGGTCCATAAAAAAGTTGTCTTCCCTTTATGACATCGATGTCCAGATGGTGTGGTCAATAGAATTTGCCATCCCTGCTCCATTGCAAAAATTTACATTCAAATCCTTGATTCATTTCATCAAATGATGTTACTTGTACACTGTAAAAGGTGTTAGAGTAATAAACAGCATAAAACTGGCTTGTTTGTAGTCATAGTTCTTTTGTCTTCTGGTAGATGAGCTAGCAACAGATGATGTATTGATTGTTGTGCTGGCTGCAGAATCTGCCACAGTGGCAGAATGTTCACTACTCTGGTTCACAACAGTAGATGTGCTGGTCATCACTGGAGGTATGATATCAGAAGTGAGGGTGGGTGTGCTGGTGATTGCATTGGAGACATGAATCAGCAATGTAGAGGCTGAGTCTCATTATCAGAAGCAGGAGTGAGTGTGCACATGATTGCACTGGAGACCAGAATCAGCAATGTAGAGGACCCTGAAGTTTCTTTATCCTTCACTGAAGACACATAGCCAGGTGCAGTCTGAATAATCCTCTTCTTCCATCCGTCAATGTATCTTGCATTTTCACAGTGACCATCTTCCTTTCTGCATGGCCCACAGAAACAGCTGTAGTCTTAAACTTCAACACCATCTGTTGCCGATCGGACACTCTGAATCTTTCATGTCAGGTACTGTTTTTAGTTCTAGTTTTGCGTTACTATTAATTTTTCCATCACTGGCCTAGAAGAATGTTCTGCGGTAATGAGTGCAATCTTCAATGGCAGGTTCCTTTGTTAAATTCCCCTTGCAGTACTGAAAGAGGTGCGTGGCATTTGCAATGATAGGCTGCCGGGATTGCACAGCTAGGCTTGCATGTGACTTCACCACAGCACTCTCACCATCTGACAGACCTTTTCCATACCTGGATCAAAAAAATGCCTACTCTATTGGGAATCCATGTAGTGATGGAGCCAATGATATATAGTGAAAGGTCCATTTCGATTTTTACTGATTCCCATACCCATCAGTAAAGTGTACCTGTTTCTCAATATTAATGCCACTTGATGTTTCTGAGGTAGGAATTGGACATGTTGAAGAAAATGCAGAACTGTGTGGTTGTCACATTTGAGGTCACTAGATATAAAGACAAGTGACTCTGTAACTAAGTCTGTACATCTTTCACACCTGTAGTATGTCACTACAGGGTAAATAACAGCTTCCATGGTGTCAATGGCATGACTACATTTCATCCTGTTACTTGCATGTGTAGATCTCTACAAAGTCTAGTACCATCAACACCCAGCTGTCAGGAATGTTATCTCTGAGTGATTTGAACTGGTGGTGTTGCCAGAATGCCAGGTGTAGATGTTGACCTTGAAACAGTAGGTCCTTCTTCAGGACTTCAACCAGACATCGAAATGTGGCAACTTTTCGCTTCATGACTTTTCCTGTTTGTTTACTTTCTGATCCATTTATGATCTTGGAAATGGTCACGCTGTCCCACTTTTGCCATTTCACCTCCTCAGTTCCCTGTGTATGTAAAAGTTCTTCAAGTGATTTGTCAATAGCAGAAGTGCTACACTTTTGGCACATTTTTTTTTAAAGACTTTCTCACCTTCCTTCTTTGGGCACATTGTCAGCTCTACTGCTTCATAAATATTAGAAAATTTGCACTCCAGTCTTCTTTTCTGCTCAGCATCAGCTTTAGTCGACCATTGGTGTAATACTCACTTAGGCACTGGTCCACTTTTTACTCCTGTGTGAGTTTAATATTATCGGGGTGGAGACTGCTAAATTTAGTTAGTCCAATTTTGTCATCTGGGTTTTGCTCACAGATTTCATGGTGTAGCATTTTTAGAGTTTTGTCTAGGAATGATCTGGCTTTTCTGGTTTGTTTTGAAAATGCCTTCTTGTGTGGAAGCGGTGTTTCTGGTATACTGAAAAAATCTTGTACTTTCTTCTGCATCTTGTCCGATATTCCTAACTTGTGACTGGCATTCCTCTTAACTTGGGTGCTCTTCAATGCCCTCATCATTCTTCTCCAACTGATCCACAGGCACGTGCTTGCTCTTCATAGTAGGCAGTACTTTTCAGAACAAGAAATGTGCTGATGAATTCTTTTTCAGTTCTGCCTTCCTGTTACACTGTTTATCCAAATTTAATTTCTGTTGAAGGACTTCCACCAATTTATTGTCCAGTCTTGTGCAACATTCGGACCTTGAGAGGGCAGCCTGTTTTTTGGGTGTGGCCAAGGAGATAACTTTTGCAATTGTCGCAGCAAATTGGAGACCTGCACAGTCCTTCATGTGATCTCTACACAGCCTTTCTAATTGCACTTTCTGACTTTGGGTCCATCACTGGTGTTGTGCTTTCATCCAAGACAAATGATACCATGGTTATACTGGTAATGGAGGGTGTTCTCATTTGTGTTTCTGTTGTGTTGGATGGTGTGCTCACTTGCGCTTCCATTGCATTTGCAGTGTTAGTGGCTGTGGTAATGGAACTGGTGGTCCACATCTTCTTTCCTTCATGGTATCCTTGTCATCATTTTTCATTGATTCTTCTGCATTTTTGGGAGGTCATCATCATACGCTGTTCTCTTTTCTCTCTCTCTCTCTCTCTCTCTCTCTCAATATTCTCTTTTCTGTTCTGCTATTTGTTTAGTTTTTTCTTTAGTTACAGATGGGTTTACAGTATCTTTTGTCATGTCCCTCTTCCTTTTCCTGGAATCCTGCATTCTCAATTGACTTTTCTCTCTAGCAAGTATGCTTTGTTCTTCGGTCATTTCTCTCTGTGCTTCTGTGCATGTCCTTTTGCTTTTTCTTTATACTCCTGGATGCATTGTAGATCCTTTCTTAAGTTATCCCAGTACCACTGATTTCATTTTTTTTAACTGTGAGCAGTGCAGAACAACTCTTCAGAGCCCCATGGAGCAAGTAAACAGCGGACACACATGGTGTTTGATATCTTCATGTTTCACTTTGATCCATTTTTCCAAAACTATTATAATTAGTAGCCCACCAAATCAAATGGATAGTCAGTTCTTACATCCTGCCACCCAACTTTCACAATGGGCTTCTAGCCCTGAAATTTCCAGCTCATGCCTCCTCAGTGCTTACCTTTCAGACATCAATGTACCCCCCCAAGCTCCAGTGGGCAACATATAAAGCCAGGCTAATTTTGGCATTACTGCTCCTAATAGCTGATGACATCGAACCAAACCCAGGGCCAATCCCCCCCTCTCCTCTCCAACTCCCTAGGGGCTTAAAACTAGCTCACCTAAATATCTGCAGCTTGCTACATAAATTAACACAGCTGCAACCTATTGTCTCATCACTAAGACCTGACATTCTGATTATTTCGGAGACCTGGCTGAAGCCTCACAATCAGGATGCTGAGATCTGTATCCCTGGGTACACAGTAATCCAGCATGACCACCCAGGCAGTAAAAGGGGTGGAGGTACAGCTATGTACATCGCATCTTCCCTTTAGTTTACTCCATTATGATATCCTTGCCCATGCAGTCATTGATGCCCTGCTGATAAACCTCTCCTCCCACACAATTCCCTTATTTATAGCAGTCTGCTACTACCCCCAAACTCCCCTTGTCCTCTAACTTGGATCACCTGGGCACTCAAAATCTCATGCAATGGGGCTGAACTCCATATCCTAGGAGATTTCAGTTGGAACTAAGCTATCCAGTGTTAGCTCAAGCTTCATAGCCAGGTTGCCGTGCTAAACCTGTCTCAACTGATCATGAATCCCATGCTTAAACCTCAAATCACCAAACCATTATCTCCTAGACTGGGCCCTCACATCCCACCCACTGTATTCTTGCCTCAGGCCTCTTACCAGACTCCATAAGTGATCACCACATGATCTACTCAGTAAGAAGTCTTTCATCCCAAACCACCTCCCCCCAGAACCCTCTTGACTCGCTCCTACAAATCCATGGACCTCGCTTCTCTCCTAACCGACCTGGCTAACACAGATTGGTCCTTCATCTCTTGGACTACCTCTATCAGCTCCACTCTGGAATACTTCATGTCCAGGTTTCTTGCTATCTGGGACTACTATGCCCTACTCAGATGGGCTCGGATGTGAGGTGCACACCTGCCCTGGGTCACTGCTGACATCCTGGATCACCTCAGAGCCAGGGGCCAGGCATGGAAGTCATTTGTAGCCACTGACTCCTATGAGGCACACACAAAATACTGCACACTATGAAATGCATGTACAAAGCTACTCCAACAGACTAAAGCTAACTACTTAAAGCTACCTTTCCACTCCAACCTGAATCACCCTGCAAAATTCTGGAAGGTGGTCAAATTGCTTTTCTCCCCACCTTCACAGCCTCCCACTCCTGCTCTAAATTTAGACAGTACTGTGGTAACAGCACCCCTTACAGTGGCCCCAGACTTTAACTCCTTCTTCACAAACTGTACCTTGTCTCTGTTGGCCACCCTCCCATCTACCACCCATCCTGATCCTGCAACCCCCGCAGCCCAATCTGCCTCCCCCACCCCCTCCTTTTCCTTCCATCAGATCTCCCTGAATGAAGTATTCAGTGCCCTGCTCACCCTAAAACCCTCCAAGGCTAAATGCCCCTCCAGGCTGGACTCCAAAATACTCTACCTGTCTGCCCCTGCCATCGCCATCCCCCTGACTGCACTATTCAACCTCTCTTTCTCACTCATGGCTATCCCATCTACCTGAAAGCATGCCACAGTAATCTCCTTCCTGAAAGGAGGTGACCCCTCCATTCCCAGTAACTAACACCCTATCTCCCTCCTTCCTGTACTGGCTAAAATCCAGGAACACCTAGTCCTCTCACAACTGTCTGCCTTTCTTGACTCCTCTTTCTTCTCTCCCTGCCAGTCTGGTTTTAGGAGGTCCTACTGCACTGCCACTTCCCTCCTCAGGTTCACCGATTTCATTCTTACTGATATGGTAAAGGCCACATCACCTCAGCTATTTTTATTGACCTGGCAAAGGCGTTTGACACAGTCTCACATTTATTCCTCCTGTCTAAGCTCTCTCTTGCAAGGCTGTCTAGAGAGGCCAGCAGCTGGTTCCACTTCTACCTGGTTGGCAGATCCCAATCTGTCAGAACTGGTGACTCCACTTCTACTTCCCTCTCAGTTACCACTGGTGTACCCCAGGACTCAGTCCTTGGCCCGCTATTGTTCTCCATTTTCCTTAACGACCTGCCCTCTGCCTGCCCTCATACATCATTCACATGTATGCTGATGACATGGTGCTGTACACATCTGGACTCTCACCTGCCAATGTGGTGACCAGCCTCCAGCAGGACTTCAATGAAGTTCAGTACTGATTTTGCACAAATCAGCTTTTTCTCAATGCCAAGAAATCTGTCTCAATGACCTTCAACACAAGGCAGAAGCTTTCTAGGTTTCCCCCACCCCTACTTTCCACACTCTGGATGGGACCCCACTGGAGGCCTGCACCTCCTTTAGATACCTTGGGGTCTAGCTTGACCAGCACCTCGACTTTTCTGTTCATATCGATGCCATTCACAAAAAGCTGCACCCCAAGTTGGGTGCCCTATACCATAACAATGGATGCATCCCACTGCCAGTCCACCATGCAATTGTACAGAAAATTATCATTCCTATTTTAGATCATGGTGATGTAGTCAACAGTGCCACTCCCAAGTCCACCCTAGCCAGACTGGACCCTCTCTTCCACTCCTTCTGTTGCTTCACTCTTGACTGTCCTCCCACTACTCACCACTGTATACTGTACTGGCCCCTTGATTTCCCCTCACTCCGTGATCAAAGACAATCCTACTGTGTTAGGCTAGTGGCTAAGTTCTGGTCCCAGTCCTTGCCACCATATCTCTCCTCAATTCTAAGAGCTGCTCCCCTCCAGCATACCCACTCAGAATCTTTGGCTCATGCTTCTTGGTTGTCCCTCACATGTCCACCTTGGCAGGTCAGGCAGCCTTTAAATATTGTATACCTAAACTGTGGAATTCCCTACCCATGGATGTTTGGCATACCTCCCCCACCACTCAGAACCTCAGCTTGCTCCTCAAAACTCATTTTACCCCCACCTGTGCATGTGTCTAATGATCTGTACTATGCACTAAGCCTAGCATATCCTGTGTTAGTAATACATGCACAGTATTGTACTTGTTTATGTTTAAGGGCATCACACAGCTACCTACCACTGTAAGTGTATGCCTAACCAAGCAGTTGCTGGTTGCTTAATTTATCCAGTAGCATTTAGCTATGTACTGTACATGTACTCTCTCCTCTGTAATTTTTCTCTGTAATTATATACTTTCTGTATTTATGTACCCTCCTCTGTCCTACACCCCCAGGATGCATCTGGAATTGAGCAGTACTCTGCTCAGTATGCCTTCCTGGTAAAACTTTTAAATAAATAAATAAATAAAAACACAAGATGACCAAAAAAAAAATCCATGATGCCATAATCAAAAACAGCACAGAATATATTAATAAATTCACTCATGGAAAACAACGAGAAGGGCACAGGACAAAATAGAGTAGCACCACATGAGGTAGAGTAGAGCAGAGCAGAACACATGGTTATGCTACATGAGGTAGAGTAGAGCAGCATGAGGCAAAGTAGAGCTGTACACATGGTGATGCCACATGAGGTCAGGTAGAGCAGCATGAGGTGGAGTAGAGCAGCACACATGGTGACACCACACAAGGTCAAGTAGAGCAGCATGAGGTAGAGTAGAGCAACACACCTGGTGATGCCACATGGTGTCAAGTAGAGCAGCATGACGCTCACACACACTTTCCTTGCAAAAAAATGGAGGCACACCTGCACTTTCCTTGCAAACAAAATGGAGGCACATGCCTGCACTTTCCTTGCAAACAAAATGGAGGCACATGCCCACACTTTCATTGCAAACAAAATGGAGGCACACCCGCACTTGCCTGCAAACAAAATGGAGGCACATGCCCGCACTTTTCTTGCAAACAAAATGGAGGCACATGCCCACACTTGCCTGCAAACAAAATGGAGGCACATCTGCACTTGTCTGCAAACAAAATGAAGGGATACACCCACACTTTCCTTGCAAACAAAATGGAGTCATATGCCTGCACTTGCTTGAAAACAAAATGGTGGCACAACCACAGTGGTTTACAAATTAAATGCCAAGTACACAAAGAAATACACAAAGACTTAAGTGCATTTTAAGGTGCAAACACATAACAGGCCCACACACAAAGCTTGAAAGAACAGGTTGTGCATATAAGAAAAGTTATCCTTCCCCCATCTCCAACATATTTGGTAGCTTACCCTCTGGTTTAGAGATTAATCCCAAATGCTCCCAGTTCCTTACTTTGAGCTTCATATTCCACCTTTTCATGTTTCTCGATTCGAGTACATCAACAGCAGGGTTGTGTACTGCGCTCCATAGAATTTGAGAAAGGAAGGCCGTCATTCAACTAACAAGGACTTTGTTAGTTGATCTGTGGTCTTCCTTTCTCAAATTCTGCACTTAAAAGAATTAAAATGTAGCTTGAAAAAATAGGCCCATTGTAGTCTATGGAGCACACTGCATGGCTGTTGATCTACTGACATCACTATGCATAAAAAACTTTGGGGATGAAGTTCAAAGCAAGAAACTTAGGATTTGAAGCTGGTGTAAGATTTATTTTTTTTGAGGGGATAAAATAAAGCAGGAGAAAAATCATTTTGGGATTAATCTGTAAATAAAGGTAAACTACCCAATGGGTGAGGCAGGGAAGTTTGCTTACTGAAACCCTCGAATAATCCAGACTAATCTATAACTGGTGTGTTGAAATGACAAGGCAGCAATCACAAAATTCACCACAGTAGTCATGGCAAAGCATCTTTCCAGGTATGCTTATCCACCACCGAACGAGCCAAGAAAGCATGGTGCTCAAGATGGCCGAGTAAGCCTCTGTGGACAAGCACACCTGAAATAACGATGCCTGTACATGCAATCCTCAGCATCTCGCTTAACAAAAAAAAATACCACATTTTAACACATGGCATAATCACAGAATTCAGCGGAATATGACAAAGCATTGCATAAACACCAGTTCCAGCTGATGCATCTTTCCAGGCATGCTTCTTGTTTATTTATTTAGTTTTTGTTGACCGGGTAAGTGCACTAGACAAATCCTGCCTATTTTCAGGCACGCCCTGGGGAAGGGGGATACAGATGAATGCCAACTGACCTAGAACCAGATTAAGCTGTTGGTGGTATTTTTAATGAATGAGGGAAATTTGGCCAAGACACTGGGGAAATTCCCTTACTGCATGCTGGCAGTAGGGGACCTGTTGACTGTTCGGCATTTCGGCAGTCGGAGTGCAGTTTGACATGGCAATGGACGTCTTACCTGCTGAGGGCAGGAGGATTGCTACAGTACAGCCGGCTGAGGCTGAGAGCGGTATGGAGAGTGATTTTGAAGGAGCACTTTGGGTATTTTCAGGAGATGTGTGTGGTGCGTACCGTGCAACGGGGTAGTTGGTTGCCGAGGGTCTGACAAGGTGCAGGACCGAGGAGTTCTTTTTGCCTGACCAGTCTGGGGTTGCTGCTATCTCTGTGACAGTGCAGGCATATGAGATGTGCACCGAACAGCCACTGCAGTGGTGAAAAGTTCACTTACTACTCAGGCTCCAGTACTGCTTTCTGCATTGGGGAGGAGCAAGCTGCAATGGAAGTTACCGTCAGAATCAGGCACTTTTCCAGCAAGGACTGGAGCAAAGAAACGGTCCTACTGGATGCAGGCTGGATGAGACAGGATGGCAGATGGATTCCAGATTCCGAGTGGATTTCTTGTTCGGCAGGGGATACGACTGTTGCAGAGACTTCAGCGGGGTACAGCCCTCAGAGTTACAGATTGTGGCTGCTGATGCTCCGGTTGGTGAGCCTTTAAAAACTTTTGTTTCAGGGGTAGATTTGGGGTTTCTACTGGGACACCGAATGTTTCCCCTTCTTCTCCTAGAAGGAGTGATTTAATACAGGTCCCTGCTTTCGGACCTCTTTGGAACAATCGTCTGGATCAGGCCCCAGACGGAATGCTGTCCATCTGAGGTATTGGGGGTCTTCAGGAGCAACCTGACCATTTCTTTGTGGGCTGCAGGCTATTTAAAGGCTCCATGAATTTTCAGGCCTCAGTCATATATATGCCCTAATTAACATTCAGGGGAAGAAACTTTTGATGTCAGTTTCAAATCATTTGTGGGCCTAGATAAATTCTGGCAAAAGTATGATTCACTAAAAGCTACTCCCTTGTGGACTCCATTCTGGGCTATTCCCATTACAAAACCACTGTTTAAAACTGTGCATGTCATGTTCCAGAATGAAGGGGTAAATGTGGGAGACATTATGTATTGGCTGGAGAGTAAATGCACTGTATTGGGGCCTCCTGAGCTAGTCATTGATGGGAAGGGTATTTGGACAGGCAATTGGAAGTTTAAGGTAAAACTGCATATTGTGGGGGAATTGGTTCAGCATGTTCCAAATATTTTTTTCTTAGGGAGGGATTGGCGTGTCTGCTTTTATCCAGACCAACCCAAGGCGTGTTATAAATGTGGTAGCCAACGCCATTTCAGTAGTGCCTCTGATAAAATCAAATGCGCTTTGTGTGGAGAACTGGATCATGACAGTGGTACTTGCCGAAATGTTTTTCGCTGCAATCTCTGTGATACCCAGGGGCATGCTTACCACCAGTGTCCATATGCTGGCCAAAATAATCCAGGGGGCCTTGATAAGGAGACCTTGATCTTGGATGCTCAGGACCGTTTAGGCCATACACTGAGGAGATGGTCCCCGACCCTAATACCCTGGTCCTGATCCTTCGGCTTTGACTCCTCCTGATGGAGTGGTATTCTGCCCCTCTAGTGAGCCCTCCAATGTTGCACAACCACAGAGGTTCTGATGAACACTGCTACCACCTTAGCATTCTAGCCCCCAGCTCCTGAGTTTCAGGCACCTCACCCAAGGCGTGTAACTCGGTCTTATGCTAAAAAGGTTGTAGTACCACCTATTACTCCTACACGTAACACTTTTCAAGTAGTGCAAGATGCAGATGGGGACTCTGAATCTGACCTATCAGTTGCTTCTGGGGTTTTGTCTGGTATGGAGTGTGATGATGAAGGAGATTCTGAATTGCTGGAGTCTAAGAAGAAGTTAAGAAGGAAGCGTAAAAAGGATAAGTCTTAGTCCTGCTCTCTGGCTTCTTTAATGGTGGTTTCCTTGAATTCTTGTAGTATCAAGAATTCTAAAAAATGTCTCAGGCTTTTACATTTTTGTAAATCCTTATATGCAGATATCATTTTACTGCAGGAGACACATCTT
Source organism: Neoceratodus forsteri (assembly GCA_016271365.2). NCBI lineage: Eukaryota > Metazoa > Chordata > Ceratodontiformes > Ceratodontidae > Neoceratodus > Neoceratodus forsteri. Next base: position 1,678,143,920 of record CM057449.1, read on the forward strand.
TCTACTGTTATGGAAATAAATTATACTAGGAAATCATGGCATTCTGGACCTTCCTTCTGGTCCTTTGGTCCTGATGCAGCAGACAGGGTGATGATATTATTTTGTCATCCCTTTGTTCAGGTAACTGGTTTGGTAGACATAGCTCCTGGGAGAGTGTTGCTCCTGGACTGTGTCTGCTGAGGTTTTTACCTTCGTCTTATCAACATTTATGCTCCCCAGGTTAAATCTGCCAGGATTGATTTATTTGGGGAAATTCAGCAGTACCTTTTTACCCCTGGACACATCATTTGGGGAGGCAATTTCAGCTGTGGCCTGGATGTGAGATTTAAAGATCAAATGCAGCGTAAGGTGTACTGTGATTCCCATGCTTTGTTTAAACTAATTCAGACAGCCTCCTTGACAGATGCTTATAGAGCGCTTCATTCCGATTCAGGGTCCACTGATAAACGTGGCAGTTTTGCGACATGGATTGATTTTGTTTTTATTTACAGATATTTACTGCCTTTCACTTTTTTATTGACCCCTTGTGAATTTTCAGATCATTTATTATTGAAGGTAAGATTTTCACTGACTACAATTCCACCTTCTTTTCCTGCTTTGCCAGCTTGATGGAAGATGAATCCGGTTGTTTTAACTACTGAGCGGTTTCAGTTATGTTTATCCCAGGCACTGGACAGAAGGTGCTCTGTAGCTGGGATGTACGATTCTTGGGGTGATTGGTGGATGAATACTAAACTTGAGTTTAGAATGACTTCCAAGGCTTATCATCATAGTACTGTCAGCTGATTATCTTACGTATTTGAAACAAAGAGCGCAGTTTTATAAATTAATGTCACATCCTCCTGGTTCTGATGTTCGGGTACAAGATCAACTAGCTGTGCTATGACAAAGCATGAGGAATTATCATTATGGGAAGGTTTGTAAAATTCATGATGATTTGTCTTATAGACTTAAATCTTCGCCGTGTTTGGACCCTTTTTCGGCTTGTAAGCAAGCCTCGGAAGAAAACCTTATGGATGGCCTTTATGATCATGGGGGGGGGTACTGCACACAGTGGATATTGACATGCTGCAAATAGTCCGGGTTTTTTTACAGACTCAACATAGTAGGGCTTTCTAGCCCACTACTAGATGGCAGAATTTGTTTTCTTTTCAACTGCCTAAAATTTCTTCCACTGATTCCCTTTTTTTAGATAGGCCCCTTTCCCTGGATGAGGTTTGGTCCAAAGTTACTCACTTAAAGTCTGGGATATCATCTGGCCCAGATGACTTAATTAATGAATTACACAAATTCATGATAGATGATATAAGTGCCATGCTGACCTCTGTTTTTAATGAGATTCTAGAATCTTCATGGCTGCCTCATGGATTCTCAGATGCCTTAACTGTTTTTTTTATTTAAAAAAGAGATTAAAAGCCGAATTGAAAATTGGAGGCCGATCTGTTTATTGAATACAGATTATAAGATTTTTTCATCTATTTTGTGCCATCGGCTCCAACATGTTGCTTCTTCCTTACTACATCCTGTCCAAACATGCTCAATTCCGGGTAGACATATCCATCAAAATTTGGCTCTACTAAGGAATGTGTGCGAGCTTGGCCGGTTGGGGAAACTTTCCAGTTATTTACTTTCTTTAGACCAGGCCCAAGCCCTTGATAAGGTGGCACATGGGTTTTTATTTGATGTTCTACAGCAGTATGAGTTTTCCAATAAACTGAGAACCTGGTGCCACTTTTATATAGCAACGCTAAAATTTTCCCTTGTTAATAGATTGTTGGGGAGGGGTTGATTTTTGTAGGGGAGTGCCTCGGGGCTGTCCACTTAGTCCTTTATTATATACTTTTATTTTGGACCTTTTGGTTTGGGAACTTCTTCATCATCCTCACATTCAGGGATTATCTCCATCTCCAGAGGTTCCGCCACAGATTTTGGCAGTCTATGTAGATGACATGTGTTTCCTGCTTTGCAATGCAGTTGCAGGCCTTGCTGCATTGCATGTTGTGGTCCAGTTTTGGTCTGCTTTCAGGAACATCTGTGAATTATGAAAAAAGTGCTGGTATTTTTTGGGGGGAGGGGGTTTTTGATCCCATGATTGGGCGGATAACCATCTCTATGGGACCTATTAAGATTTTAGGTTGTTTTTTTGGGAAGGGAGATTTGAATGATCTTAATTGGCAACCACGTATTGTTTTGGGTGAAATGAAGGTACAATTATGGAAAACCTGGTCTTCTTTCTAAACAAAAACGTGTTTTAATTATCAAAAAATTTTTACTCCATCTGTTTCTTTACTTTAGTTCTGTTTTTCCTTTACCTAGGCAACATGAAACCCGTTTATATAGTATTTTTTTTCAAATGTTGTGAGGAAGCCGATTGAACCCATTTAAGCATGATTTCACATATCTTCCAATTAAGGTGGGTGGTCTTGGCATGATTAATCCAGTTGTTTTTAATTTTTCTTTCTTTATTAAAGCTACATTTAAAGAGGTGCCATTATATCAATCTCATCCTCGGGATGCCTGGACTCCGTTTTCGCTTCAAGATTTTCTGCTGTGGTGGTCTACTGGAGCGCCTATCGTGAAATCTAATTATAAAGTGCCTTCCTTTCTGCCTGCAGTGGCTGCTAAACTTCATATGTGGAGTGTGGCTAAAAAGGGAGGTTTATCGGCTTTCCAGGAAGGGCCTATATCAGAGCATAATGTCTATGAATTTTTTAGTTCTGGTTGATTTTCTCAGGTGTTTTCCTACAAAAATACATTTACCCTTAAAAGTTCTGACAGACTGGAGGATTTCTGGTTGGATGTGGGATGTAACATGGTTAAGTTGTCACGGGAGGTTAGGGGTTAAGGGGAATTTGAAGCATAAGGCTCTTGCACAACGGAACTGTATTCGTTTCGAATGTGTGGACATGGAAGAAACTTTGATTCACTTTTTTCATACTTGTTTGTATACTGTACAGTTCTGGTCCACCTTGTCTGTTAAGTGGGGGTGGGGGATGGCATGTCAGGTTACCTATGAATGCTTAGTTTTGGGGGACTATTCAGGTTTTTTTTCCCGTTATCATCCCAGTACTCTTAATGTGATATTTGCTTGCATTAAGTTTTATCTCTGGCAGGCGAGATGTTCCTTTTCCCTACAGCATACTCATACTTTACCTTCGGTGATGTTACATCATATTGAATCAGCTTTATGGACACAAAAGGACTTTGAATCCCGTCATTTTCCGGTTTCTTTATTTCACGAATACTGGAAGCATGTATACTGGATTTAATATGGTCTGTTTATTATTTTGTGTAATTTTCAGTTTATTCTTGTTTGATATTTCTACAGTGATGTTTATGTTTAATTTTATATATTTTTTTGTTTTATATGAGCACCCTGTATTGATGTTTTTTGGTTTCTGCAATAAACAGTTCCCCTACTCTTTTTGATAAGTGCCATGGGATCTTTAACATCCATCTGAACTACCACCAATCCAGGCAGATGGGACCTTGGTTTAACGTCTCATCTGAAAGACGGCACCTCAGAAGTGCAGCACCCCTCTTATGCTGCACTACAGTGTCAGTACTGGGATATTAACCTAAGTGCCAGATGTGGGAACTGAACCCACAGCCCTCTGATCTCCCGGCCTCAGAGGTGAGTGTGCTACCTACCGAGCCACTGACGCCCTTCCACCAGCACACCCACCCCCACTAAACCAAGAAAGCACATGGCACTCAAGATGGCCAAGCTTTAAGCAGGCCTGGAAAAATGCATCTCCTGGACCCCCCCAATCACAAGTCTTGACATTAAACAAAAAGTCAGCAATCACTGTAAAATAATCCAGACAAAGCATCTTTCCAGGTGTGCTTATCCACCACCCACCAAGCCAAGAAAGCATGGTGCTCAAGATGGCCGAGTGAGCCTCTTTGGACAAGCACACCTGGAAACAAACACTGCCTGTACATGCAACCCCTCAGCATATCACTTAACAAAAAAAAAAGAACCACATTTTAACACATGGCATCAATCACAGAATTCAGCAGGAATACGACAAAGTGTTGCATAAAACACCAGCTCCAGCTGATTCATCTTTCCAATCGTGCTTCTCGGCCTACACCCTTCCACCAACCCACCCACCCCTGCACAAATCAAGAAAGCATATGGCACTCAAGATGGCCAAGCCTTAAGAAGGTCTGTAAAAATTCATTTCCTGGACCCCCCCCAACCACAAGTCTCAGCATTAAACCAAAATGCAGCAATCACAAAATTCAGCACAGTAGTCATGGCAAAGTGCCTTTGCTTATCCACTACCCACCGAACCAAGAAAGCACACTTAAGATGGCTTAGTGAGTCTCTATGGACAAGCACACCTGGAAACAAACACTGCCTGTATATGCAACCCCTCAGCATCTCGCAGGCCTGGAAAAATGCTCCTGTACACCACCCACCACCACCCCCACACTCAACCACAGTTCTCACTTTAAACTTTAAACAACTTACCAGAATGATTTGGGGTAACCAACAGGGATGATTGTAAACCACAAGACCCAATGATGGCAAACTCCATCAAACCAGGTGCATCCTGCTAGAGGATACAGCTTTCCATCAACATTACAGAAAGAATCAAAGCTTTGGAGACCCCCCAACAATATAAAACAGTTTGTTTGCTTTACTTAGAATTTTACTGGCTGTACATGACTGCCACTCACATCCATGGAACAAGATTGCTGAACAATCACCAGCCAAAATGCCAATAAGCCTCATTAATGGAGCAAGCAATTAGAAATTTGGAACCCCCTTAACAGTCACCAGCTAATTTTAAGAGTAACCAGCCAAAAGGATAAAAAACAGGCAGTTATCTTACGTTGTGCCAGGCAAACAAAGTGTAAAAAATAAGAACCCTCTGAACGAGCGTGGTGCACTAACAGCATGGTGATCCTGGGGCCGGAGCATGGCACAGCACAAAGACTCCTATGGGCTATAGTGTGGTTTTAAATGTAGGAATTCACTGAAACCACACAAGCCCACCTAAACCTCACACACAATTAGGAGGTTGAGTAGAAAGGCATTGGAAATTATTTTGTGGTGGCTACTCAATTACAAAAATCACTCACCTGAGCATGGCATAGCAAACACAGTGGCACAGCTAACAGGGCTCAACAAACTCATCATGGCACACTTCACAGAGAAGGTGAGGGTGGATATGGCTCTTCCTGAACACAGAAGTGGAACAGGGTAAAGGGCTGAAAGGATGCAGTGCACAGACTTTTATAACCTGATTGAACTGGTCCACTGCTGACATACACATAAGTTCCTGGGTTCTTCTGAGCTGAATGGGTCGAGGGTTGGGTATACTTTCCAGGAATAAGGACATGGAATGGGGAACAACCACTAAACATCATTTTTGTAAGTGGAGACCATGGGAATGGAGAAAGTGCTTGCTAGTTCTGTAGCCACTTTCCATTGCCTAACAACAGGGATGCTCCATAGAACATAAATGTTATTGAACAAATTTGAGGCATATTCAAGAGAGTCCTTACAGAGGACGCTGCTTTGTTGTCTGCACCACGCAATTTTAACAAAAAGTAACACTGCAGCAGTGGTTTAGATTGGGGCAAAAGCATTCAATAGTAATAAAGACACACACAAATAAAGTTGCAAAAGCATTTTGATTAAAAAAATAAGGCATGGGTTGAAAATAATCAGCAGAGGATGCTGTGCTTCTGCATGTCATAATTTACAGCTAAAAATATGTGGCTTTTCATAGATGGCCAGCTAAAAATAAATAATGACTACAACTAGGACTCTGAAACTGTGTCAGTTATCTATGGATATGTCCATGTATGAGAAGCACATATTAATGCAGTAGCTATTTAGAAAGGTTTTTAAATAAGGGCTGAAACCAGGTAACCTCTTTGGTAACCCCTTCTTGTGAACAGACCCAACACATTTATTAACATAGAAGTATCCAGGCAACCCTAACTATACTGGCACTACTGTATCAGTGTGTGTGTGTGTGTGTATATATATATATATATATATATATATATATATATATATATATATAATATCAGTCAATGCAGAGATTAGGATTGTATAAAAGCGAAGTGTACAAAGATGGAAATGAAAAGATATTACGGTTGGGTCTCCGGAGTATTAGCAAATCAGAGGTGGGGTCTTACTAGCGGGTTGTCAACCCCTAATGCTCACCCCAGCCCATAGCCTCACTGAAGCACAAGACAGCTCCAACCCAGTGCCTCATAGTGATACAGTATGGCCATTATAATCTGCCAGAGCTTTTCTCCACCAGGGCCCTATGGGCCCTGCTTGAAAACATAACATTTGACCTCATCTGATCCAGGGTAGGGTGGGCATTAGAGTTGACAACCCCAAGTAAGACCCTACCACTGATTTCACCAATACTCAGAGACCCAAATCCCTAATGTCTTTCATTTCCATCTTTGTACACTTTGCATTTTTACAACCCTAATCTCTGCATTAACGAGATTACATACATATATATATATATATATATATATATATATATACATATAATATATATATATTTATATAGCTATATAAAATGGGTAAGGAAAATCAGTAAAATCCAATATCGTTATTAACTGAAACATGTCACATGACGCTGCATTATTCCACAATGACCGCTCTCCCAGTATGACCGCATGGCTGAGCTAATTTCCAGCCCTCAAAACCTTCTCACCAGCAGTGAGATCACTCCACATCTGAAACAGATAGGCAGCCACATACACATACAACTGCTGCCATTGGCACACTCAGGCTGCCACCCACAAGCATAAGTAAATGTACTAGTTCCACACTGTACCCAATGTTGTGCTGGATCTTGCCATTCATTTTTAAATAAAACATCATGTAAAAATCTGATCCTGCCTGCCATTTTCATAGTCTCTTAGCACAAGCACTTTGACTTTTATACTGTAAAGTAGCATGACTGAACAGTCTCAATACCACTAAATAATATGGTGGCAGATATCCATAAACCTCTCTGTGTACAAAAAGTAAGAGAACTTAGATTTTTTGTGCTTACATCAATTCATTTCTGTGACAGAATGCTCTGTCTGCATGGAGAGGAAAGCAACTGTGGAGCACTTTCACTTTCATGGCGAGAAATGTTGCATGACCGAGTGGTCGCTATAGCAGAAAGTCACAACCTGTTAGAAGTTCAGAGTAAGCCCTCTCTGTTAAGAAATGAAGAAAAGTGTGTCCCTCATGTTATCTTTTCTTAGGTTTCAGTAACAGAACAAAGCTGCTGACTGTAGCCAGAAGAGTAAGCACAGACCAAAAGAGTTAGCAGCTTTATAAGGGTAGATCGAAACAGAGCAAGTGTTACAGCTTATATGTATGTATGTTTATATATATATATTCTATGCAAAACAACTTTGTTAATGGATCAGTTAGGGTTCTTCTACAGCAACAAAGTGAGAAATTCAATATTAAGCGTTCCACCCTTGCACACCCACCCTACCCACAACCAGGAATCGGGGTGTGCATTGGAATCATTAGTCTAACTCTCACCCCATCCCATGTGTAAACAAACTGAGGTGGTGCAGTGTAGAGAATGGGGTGAGAGTTAGGACTGATGATCCCAACACACACCCGATGCCTATTGCTGTAGGCAGGGTGGGGGGTGAGGTGCAAGGGGCGGAAAACCTAATGTCAAGTACCTCACTTTGTCACTGAAGAACCTAACTGATGCATTAACAAAGTTTTTTGCATAGAATTTCCATACTTTTTAAGAAAGACTAGAAAAGTAGAAAGTTGCACAAGTGGGAGCGCAGGGTCCTTCAGGCCCTGCACTCCTACCATGTGATTTTGTGTGACTATAGTAACAGTAAGTGCAATGCAAATGCAAGCACAAAGGGTTACGCTCACAGTGACACAAACATAAATGGTAACACAAACAGTAATAAAAATGCAAGCACAAAGTGATGCCAAAGCAAACAGTGACGTAAACAGAGACACAAACAGAAGTGCATACAGAACGCAACTGGTAACACACATGTTTACGGTACCACAACTGTAAATGCAAATAGTAACGGTAACAGCAACAATAATGCCAAGCAGAAATGCATGAAAGCGTCGATAAATGCAAGCCGTCAGGCGCACACTCACGAAACCACAATTGTAAACACAAATGATAACGGTAACAGCAACAATAAAGCCAACAGAAACAGAAACGCAAGCACATACGGAATGCAAACTGTCACACACACGGTCATGGTGCCACAATTGTAAATGTAAATGGCAATGGTAACAGCAACAATAAAGCCAACAGAAACAGAAATGCAAGCGTGTACAAAAACGCAAACCATAATGCGCATGGGCATGGTACTGCAATTTCAAATGCAAATGGTAATGGTAACAGCAACAATAATGCCAAACAAAATGAAAATGCAAGTGCAAACAGAAACGCAAAGCGTAACGCACACGCTGGTGTAGAGGGAACGGTGATGCGAACGTTAACAGAAGCGCAACTGGAAACGTTAACTAGCACAGTAATGAAAGGGCACACCCTTCTTTTTCCCAAAAAGTGCATTGAAAAAACACAGTGAAAACAAGGAATGTATGCGTAATAATTGACCTCGGAGCAGAAAATTAGGACTTGGAATACTAAATTGCTTATATCTCAGGAACCATATGACGTGGAAAAAAAAAGTAAAATTTCGTATGAATTATGACTTTCCTGGCTAGTTTTGTACTTAGCCCCTATATGGGGGGCTAACTGTTTTTGTGATAAAAAGTCTGTATCTCGCACCGTTCCCGAGATACGGGCCCTGAAAGATGCAACAGAGCTATAATGCTATCCTATGGCAAAAAGTGTCAACTTCAGAGTGCCATTACTGTGCTGCCCTATAATATTTTTTCACCAAACAACTAAAAGCCACATCTGTGGGATGATGTCTTTCTTCTCTCCAAATTTGAGCCCAAACGACCAAACCGTTGTTTTGTAGCAGGGCAGCAAAGAATTCCTGTAATGCAGTGGACAACATAATGTTATCTTATGGGGAAAAGCACCAAATTTGTAGTGCCGTAACTTTGCTGCCCTGTACTGTTTTTTGACCAAAGTACCAAAAGGCAGATTTGTGGGATGTTGCCTTTCTTCCCTCCAAATTTGAAGTCAAAAGACCAAACCGTTTCCAAGATATTCAATATCAAAGATTTCTAAAATGTCCCTATCTATTCCATTATAAAAAATCTGGCCATCTTGTCCCTCCCTCGCGATCAAAGAATCTCATGATCAAAGAATTTGTAGGCTCACAATCAAAGAATTTGCAGGCTCATGAACAAAGATTTAAAAACTTATAAATCAAAAAATTGAAGGAATTGTGGTAAACCACCACCATGGTTCGACAAAACGAAGCCTCCTGAGGAACATCCACCCTTATTTGACTTCCTAGGACACCCCTGGGCTGAGAAAATAGATTTTTAAATTGGGCCATCTTGTCCCTCACTCACGATGCACGACCATGATCAAAGAATCTCACGATCAAAGAATTTGCAGGCTCACAACCAAAGAATTTGCAGGGTCATGACCAAAGAATTAAAAGTTGTGTAATTCACAAACTTCACAAAACTGCAGTAAACCACCACCATGGCTCGGCAGAACGAAGCCCCCTGAGTAAAACCCACCCTCATTTGTCTTCCTAGGACACCCCTGAGCTGAGAAAATTTACTTTTTTATCTGGCCATCTTGTCCCTCACTTGTGACGCATGATCGCAATCAAAGAATCTCGCGATCAAAGAATTTGCAGCATCGCGGTCAAAGAAATTGCTCACTCATGAACAAAGAGAGAGGGACGAGATGGCTAGATTTAAAATTCAATTTTTGTAGCCCAGGGGTGTCCTATTACCTTATTTAAGGGTGGGTTTGCTCAGGGGCTAAGCTCCCCATCTGAATACAGAAAAGATTTATTATTCTGCAGTCTAGCACCCTCCTACCGCTATAATGTATATAACCATGTTTATCCCTGAGAAGTCTAGGTCTCTTCATGTGGCAGCTTATTTGTTTTTACAACAGTCTTTGTAGTTCAGTACTTCGATATGTACTTCATTATTGTTATTAACATCCCTGGCATCTGGTGGATCCTCCTCCATCTTAATAAAATATACTTGCATTTTAAATGTCCTGGTAGTCTAGTGGCCCCCACCTCCCTTGCTGGCAGCCATGCTAGCCCACTCTCCCTCCCCAACTGGTGACTGGCACAGCCCACCTCTCCCTCCATGACCAGCCACTGACTGGAGTGTTGTATGAATGCAGAGAAAGGCAGGTCCTCAGAAGTGGCTGAGCGCCTCTTTCCATTAGCCGCTACCAAAAAACACAGTCGACAGTTGGCCGTGAAGTGAGAGTTGGCTGTGCCAGTCGCCAGCTGGGAAGGTGGGGGTGCTGTGGGCTGGCAACAGCTGGGTGGGGCCACTAGACTACCAGGACATTTAAAATAAAAGTGCATTTTATTAAGATGGGGGGACTGCTAGACTATCAGGGATGGTAATAATAACAATAATGAAGTACAGATCAGGAGGGGGACCACTAGACTGCCAGGGATATTTGTAAAATATATAAATAAACACACATGGGGGACCACTGGACTACTAGGGATAAAAAATAAACATATTGATAAGATACTCATTGGGGGGGACACTAGACAACCAGGGATAGAAGCATGGTTATGTACATTACCATGATGGGGAGGGGGGTGCTAGACTACCAGGGATAATGAAAATAACTATTTCTGTATTCAGATGGGGGAGAGCTTAGCCCTCTGAGCAAAACCCACCCTTAAATAAGGTAATAGGACACCCCTGGGCTACAAAAATTGAATTTTAAATCTGGCCATCTCGACCCTCGCTTGCGATGCACTATCGCGATCAAAGAATTTGCAGGCTCATGATCAAAGATCATTAGCGAGCCATGAATGAAGATTTAAAAAGCTGAAAAGTCTATTTTTAGACCGATTTGGATGGAACCAAAGTCATGGCTTGATAGATCGGGGTCTCCTGAGTAAAACACATCCAAGTTTTACCTCAAAAGTGACCCCTGAGCTAAGATATTTGTGTTTTTCTGATCGGAAAACTGAAAACAAGATGGCAGACCTCGTGATCAAAGAATTTTAAAAAATCCTCAGGGACAAAGATTCTTGAACCGCGAGGCTACAAATTCTTTGATCGCCAGGTGGGATGAGATGGCCAGAACCCCATTCTTTGTTCGCAAAATATATATATAAATTTTCCCATTGACCTATAATGGGAACTTAAAAGTGTCATAACTTTTGAATGCCTTAATATTTTTTCATCAAACAAAATGCAGCATATTTGGCCACAAAAGCTCTTTCAAATGAGCCATCTTGCAGAGTGGCAACCCACATGGCGGCTGTGCAGGACCACATTGAGAATGCCAAAAGGTGCCTCCAAAAATGGATAATTTTGCATTATTCAGAGCTTTCATACACAAAGTCCAGCACTCCAACTGAAATGCAATGTGGCAGATCAAGAGATCTACCATGCCCCAACACGTGTACCAAATTTCAGGCAAATCTCTTGAATGGGTCCAAAGTTATTAATGCTCAAACTTTTGACTTTAGTATGTAAATGACCACTGAACCCTAATTATAGTGGGGTGACCGCACCACTATTATATATATATATATATATATGTTCATGGAAAAAAACTCAGTTTAATGCATCAGTTAGGGTTGTTCCACAGAAACAAAAGTGAGGAAATTCGTTGTTAGGGTTACCACACTTTGCACCCCACACCCACCCTGCCCCACCAACAGGCATCAGCGTGTGCACTGGGGTCATCAGCCCTAACTCTCACCCCATTCCATGTGTAAATAAGCTGAGGTGGTGCATTATAGCAGAATGGGGTGAGAGTTAGGCCTGATGACCACAACGCATACCCCAATGCCTGTTGGTTGGGGCAGGGTGGGTGTGGGGTGCAAGGGGTGACAACCCTAACACTGAATTTCCTCACTTTTTTTGCTGTGGAACAACCTTAACTGATGTATTAAATGGAGTTTTTTTACCATGAATTTCCCTTGTTTTGAGAATGTGCACTATAAATAGTGAGTGGTATGTGGTCCACACTCCCACCATGCTTCCTATTTGTGCATAATAACCCTAACAGTAATGATAATGCTAACAGTAATGGTAACGGCAATAGTAACGGTAATCCTAATGGGAACATTAACACTAACAGTAATGCCAATGCTAACAGTAATGGTAACAGTAACAGTAACGAGAACAGTAATGGTAATGGAAATGCACACGCAAATGGTAATACAAATGGTAATGAAAATGCAAATGGTAACTGAAATGCTAATGCAAGATGAAACAGTGACACCAATGGTGATGAGAAAGCAAACAGTAATGCAAATGGTAATGCAAATGCAAGTGCAAATGCAAATGGAAATGGTAACGGAAATGCAAGCGTAAACGTGAACACTAATACAGATGGTAACACAAATGGCAATGAAAACACAAACAGTAATGGTAATGCAAATGGAAATACAAGTGCAAATACAAATGCAAATGGTAACGCACATGGTGACGGAAATGAAAACGTTAATGAAAACAGTACTGTAAATGCAAACGGTACCAGTAACATAAATGGTAACACCAACAGTGATGCAAAAGGAAACAGCAACATAACGTTAATGTAAACGTTAACACAAGTGCAAAAGCAAGTGGTAATGGAAATGGTGATGCAAATGGAAATGATAATGTAAGCGGTAATGGAAATGCAAATGCAAATGTAAACGCAGACACTAATGGTAAAGCAAATGGTAATAGAAATGCAAATGGTAACGGTAACACAAATGAAAATGCAAATTCAAACAGTAATGGCAACGGCGATACACAAGGAAACAGTAACGCAAGTGGCAATGGAAATACAAGCACAAATGCAAATGCTAATGGAAACACAAATGGTAATGCAAACGGTAACGAAAATGCAAATGGTAACAGTAATGCAAATGAAAACGCAAATGGTAATGGTAATGGCAACGGTGGCACCAAAGGAAACACAAGTGAAAATGCAAATGCAAACACAAGTGAAAATGCAAACACAAATGGTAGTGCACAGTGTGACACAAATGGAAATGCTAACGGAAATTTTAATGAAAACGTAAACAGTAACAGTAATGCAAACAAAAAAGTTAATGGTAACAGTAATGATAACAGTAACGGTAATGGAAACACACACGCACACACAAATGGTAACGCAAACAGTAACGAAAACGCAAACAGTAACAGTAATGCAAATGCAAGTGTAAACGGTAATGCCAATGGTGACGCTAAAGGAAACAGTAACACAAATGGTAATGCAAACGCAGGCACAAAAGCAAACTGAAACGGTAATGGAAAACGCAAGTGCAAACGTGAAACCAAACACAGATGGTAACACAAATGGCAATGAAAATGCAAAGAGTAATGGTAACACAAACAGAAACGCAAATGCAAGTGCAAATACAAAAACAAATGGTAAGGTACGCGGTGACGCAAAAGGAAATAACGCAAATGGTAATGGAAATGCAAGTGCAAAAGTAAATGCAAACACATATGTTAATGCAAATGATAACAGAAACGCAAATGGTAATGGTGACACAAATGCAAATGCAAATGGTAACGGCAACGGCAATGCACAAGGAAACAGTAACGCAAGAGACAATGGAAACGTAAGCACCAATGCAAATACTAATGGCAATGGAAACGCAAACAGAAATGGCAATGCAAATGGTAATGAAAACACAAATGGTAATGGTAACGCAAATGAAAATGCAAATGGTAATGCGCACGGTGATGTAAACAGAAATGCTAACAAAAATGGAAACAAAAACACAAACTGTAACACAAATGCAAATGATAACACAAACAGTGATGCAAAAAGAAACAGTTACGTAAACGGTAACGCAAATGCAAATGGTAACGCACACGATGATGCAAATGGAAGTGCTAATGCAAACGGTAACGGAAAGGCAAGCAGAAATGTAAACACAAATACTAATGGTAACAGTAACGCAAATGCACATGCTTTATGTTCAAAAGAGGTGCATCCAGAAGCACAGTGAATACAAAGAATGTGGGCATAACAGTGGCCCTCTAACAGGAAAATGAGCACTTGGAATACAAAATTGCTTATATCTCAGGAACCGTACTACGTAGAAAAACAATTCAAATCTCATATTATTTACGACTTTCCAGGCTAGTTTTGCACTTAACCCTGCAGTCGGGGTCTAAGAATTTTAGCAACGAAAAGTCTGTATCTCGAGCCATTTCTGAGATACGGGACCCGAATAGCATGGAGGACACCTTAGTATTGTCCTATGGGAAAAATAATTAACTTCAAAGTGCCATAACTTTGCAGCGCTGTTATATTTTGGCACCAAACCACCAAAATGCACATCTGTGTGATCTTGGTTTTCTTCCCTGCGAATTTCAGCCCAAAAGTCCAAACTGTTGTTTTGCAGCAGGGTGGCAAAGATTTCCCATTGCTTTGGGCATAGTGTCACAAATTACTTTCGCAAATCACGTCACTTTTTTCAGTTGGTGGTCAGAAAAATGCTTGGCATTTACATTTGGGACCCTCTAGGTACACAATTCTTGTTGTATTCACCTAGTCGAGCCCTGAGGATGCTAGCCATATCTCTTTTGGGGGGTAAAACACCCCAGAAATATGTTTTTTAAATTTTTGTAAAAAGTAGTGTCACAAAGTACTTTCGCAAATGTGACACTTTCGTGATTTTTTTTTGTGAAAGTGTCATGATTTGCGAAAATAATTGGTGACACCATTTGCTTTACCATTAGTGTTTGCGTTTACGTTTGCAATTGTGTTTCCATTACCGTTTGCATAATCATTTCTGTTTGCGTCACTGTGTGCGTTACCATTTGCGCTTACGTTTTCATTACCGTTAGCATTGCTGTTTCCTTTTGAGTCACCATTAGCATTAGCATTTGAGTTACCAATTCCATTTGCATTTCCGGTACCATTTTCATTAGCATTTTTGTTTGCATCACAGTGTGCATTTACCATTTGCGTTTGTATTTGTGCTTGCATTTGCATTTGCATTACAGTTACAATTTTCATTGCCATTTGTGTTACCATCTGTGTTTGTGTTCACATTTGCACTTGCATTTCCATTACCATTTGCGTTACCATTTCTGTTTGCTTTTGTATTTGTGTTTGCGTTACTGCTTCCTTTTGCATCACCATTGGCGTTACCATCTATGCTTGCATTTGCGTAACAGTTACCATTTGCATTTTTGTTACCGTTTGCATTACCATTTGCATGTGCATTGCTGTTACCATTATTGTTCTCGTTACTGTTACCATTATTGTTAGCATTGGTGTTACTGTTAGCATTAACATTTCCATTAGGATTACCGTTACCATTGCCGTTACCATTACTGTTAGTGCTACCATTACTGTTAGGGTTATTATGCACAAATGGGAAGCATGGTGGAAGTGCGGGGCCTTTCCCACATACCATTCACTATTATACTACTATATAGTGCACATTCTCAAAAAGAAGTGAAATTCATGGCAAAAAAATCCATTTAATGCATCAGTTAAGGTTGTTCTACAGCAACAAAAGTGAGGAAATTTGGTGTTAGCATTGGAACCCCTTGCACCCCACACCCACCCAGCCCCCAACAATAGGCATTGCTTCAAGGTGTGCATAGGGTTCGTTGGGCCTAACTCTCATCCCATTCTCCTATACTGCACCACCTGAGCTTATTTACACATGGAATGGGGTGAGAGTTAGGGACGAAGACCCCAAGGCACACTCGATGCCTGTTGGTGGGAGTGGGATGAGCATGGGTGCAAGGAATGCAAAGGTGGCAACTCTAACACTGAATTTCCCTGCTTTTGTCACTTTGGAACAACCCTAACTGATGCATTAAACAGAGTTTTTGCCATGAAAATATATATATATATATATATATATATATATATATATTTATATACTGGTACAGTAGTGCCATTATAGTTAGGGTTGCCCAGCCACATCTATGTTAAATCCCAAATTTTGCACTTTAATAACTTTGACACTGTATGACAGATTTGCCAGAAATGTTGCACGCATGGTCTGGTACCATAGATCTCTGGATCTGGCAAGTTTTGTTACTGTCGGATGAGCGGTTGCAGAACTGCAGACTGCCCAGAAACACAAATAAATGGTATTTTTGTGTGTTTCTTTGCTCGTGGCTACAGCCTGAATAATTTGTTTGCTTGATCTGAAGTCTTCAGAGAAGATGCAGTCTGGGTCACTGATGTGCCTTTCGAAGATTTGGTGAAAAAATATTAAACCATTCAAAAGTTATTCAAAAAAACAAGTTTCCTATTATAGTCAAAGGGAAAAATATATATGTGTGTCTCAAAAGCTGCCGCCACTACATTTTACTGCCACAAATGGCCCTTTTCCTGTCATGCAGTGGCCATCTTGTTTTCAGTTAGCGAGAGAGAAAAATGCCTGGCATTTAAATATCGGACCCCCTAGGTAAACACTGACTGTTGTGTTTACCTAGTCGGGTCCTGAGGATCACAACACTATCTTTTTTTGGGGGGGGGGACCCAGAAATGCCTTTTAAAGATCAGGCCCCCATTGTATCATAAATTGTGACAGAAATGACTGTGACACTTTCTCAAATCATGAAAGTGTTGTGCCTATTTTTGTGAAACTGTCGCAATTTGTGACAGTACTTTGCTCAAAAAAAACAATTCTTTGCCATCCCACTGCATCAAAACAGTCAGTGCCTTTGGCCTGAAATTTGCATGGTGGCAAGCCCTCATCCCAAAGATGTGCCTTTTGGTGGTTTGATCCCCAAACATTCAATGGGCCCATAGATACAACACTCCAAAATTGAGAAATTTCCCATTGGCTAACATGCAGCCCCCGAGGTGACTTTCGGTGCTCATATCTTGGAAATGGTGCGATATATAGATTTTTCATTCTTCGCAGCTTAGTCCACCTCTAGGTGAACTAAGCACATATGGAGGTTTCAAAGTCATGAATACCACTGCAGTGGAATGTTTTTCATACTTACTATGGTTACTGAGATATTGCAAGATACGTGTTACAAGGGTTCCTGTTGAGTACTATGGGGCTGCTGTATCAAATCAAATCAATCAAATCAAAATCTTTATTTATTCAGGCAGACATCATTGAACAAAGCTCATTTACAAGATGGACCTGATGGGTCAAGATCAAAATAAAGTACAGTAGCATACATAAACAAATACAAAGAAAGAGACAAGGACTTAAATATAAATAACCAGGTACAGTAATAAAAAACGTATATACAAGCAAGGTAGCTAATGATTTTGGACCACAAAACAAAATAATTCAGACAGGTTTGACCCAAGTGACTGTAAGGAATTGGGAATGTGAAACTGGTCAGGTGTGTTGTAATTGGATAGATACTTAAGCAAGTAGATATGGGGGGATAAAAAAGGGAATGGCAGTGGATTGTAGGGTATATTGTTGCTAAGTTTAGAAAAAGTATATAAACTGAGATAGAAAGAAAAAAGGGGGTAAAGGGTAAGAAAGGACTAGGCTTAGTGAAAGCAGTTGCACATCTCAGGAGAGAGACTTATGAAGAGCTTTTTAAAGAATGCTATAGGGATGAAGGTGTTCAACTTTAGGGTCTTCTGCAGAGAATTCCAGGTAGATGCTAAGAAGTAGCTGATTGCAGATCTCCCATGCCGGGTACAGACTTTAGGTATCTTCAAGGTGATAAGGTTATTGCTTCTTAGGGCATATGATCTAGGTGTAGCCAGAGTAAAGCACTCAGAAATATAAGATGGAAGTTTGTTTGACAGAGCTTTGTAAATCCATAATGCAGCATTTTTATTCCTCCTAAAGTGTAAGGATGTCCAGCCAACAGCATTATAGAGAGCAGTGATGAGTGTTGAAAGGAAGATCTGTGATGAATCTTAGAGCTCTGTGGTACAAGGTATCCAATTTACTTAAATAGGACATAGTACAGTGGCCATATAGGAAATCTGCATAATCAATGAGAGATAGAAATGATGCCTGTATTAGTCTCTGTTTAGACTCTTTGGTTAGATAATGTTTGATTCTGAAGAATAGGCTGAGCCTCTGTCTGAGTTTTTTCAGAAGCTCCTCAACATGTTGAGTGTAATCAAGTCTGTTATCAATCCATACCCCTAGATATTTGAATTTATCCACATAATCAAGATTTTCTCCAATGATGGTGGATAGTTGGGGAAGAATGTTTGATGAGAGAGTGGTAGAATATATATTGGTGGAAAAGAACATAGCCTTTGTCTTCTTGGCATTTAATAGTAGTTTCTTTTGAAGTAGTTGATGTTGCAGCAGGGAGAATTCTGATTGTAATAACTGCAGGCCTTTGATGGTGAGGGTTACTGACACACAAGACAGTATCATCAGCAAAAAGGTGAACATTGGCAACAGTGAGGTTGGAATCAATGTTATTGATATAGATAGCAAAAGGATAGGGCCCAGGATGGATCTTGCGGTACTCCCTTAGAAGTGGTTTTGAGGAGGATAGGACACCTTCATTTTCACCTGCTGTATTCTATCAGTGAGGTAACATCTGAACCACCCAAGAGAGGTTGAATCCAGGCCTAAGAGTGCAGTGAGAAATTAGCAGCTCATGATCCACAGCTTGTCATCAAAGGCTTTACTTAGGTCTAGAAATACAGCACAGATGCTGCTTTTTTGTCTAACTCAGTTTGCCAATCATTTGTTACTTTTGCTAATGCAGAAATGGTACTGTGTCTGGTCCTAAACCCAGACTGAGCAGGGTTAAGGAGATTATTAGCATCGAGGTAGTCTCTTAGTTGGATACTCACCAGTTTTCTAACATTTTAGCAGCACAGGTAGGATGGATATAGGTCTATAATTGTTTGAGATCCATGGGGACCCCTGATTTGAGGAGGAAACACATGTGCTGTTTTCTCAATGTAGGAACAGAACCAGTGGATAAGGACAGATTAAAAAGATGAGTTAGGGGAACTGCAATGGCATGTAGAGCAATTTTTAAAAAGTAGGGGTCCAGAGAGTCTGCACCTGCACTTTTCTTGCTGTCTAGATGTAGCTGTAGGTCTTCCACTTGTTTTAATATAATGGGCTTGAAGGAGAATGAAGAGGCAGCCTTCTGACCATCGATAGACTGGAATTTAAGTTGTGACCGTAATAGATTTGCTGGGGAGGAGTTGAAAGCTAGACCAGCCGTAGTGAAATAATTATTGAATGCATCTAAGATTTCACGCTTGTCAGTGATAACAACATTGTTAAGGTGCACTTGGGATGGCAAGGAAGTACTGGAATCCTGCCCTAGGATCCCCTTGATGGTGCCCCAGAATCTGGCTGGGTTAAGGTAGGAGGCATCAAGCTCGGCTGTATAGAAGGCAGCTTTGGCTTCTCTCACTTTTTTGGTGCAGCTGTTTCTGGCTTTTCTGAACTGAAGCCAGTCAAACAGATCCTTGGTCTTCCTAGCCCTTTTCCAGAGTTTATCTCTAGCAAGCAATGCAAATTTAAGCTCGGCAGAAAACCAGTGGCAGGATTTGCTTTTTATTCTAACGCTAGTGAAAGGTGCATGAGTATTGAGGCGCCTATGATAATGTCATTTAGCACCTTGAGTGCTGTTTCCACCAAATGTGTGGTAGAATTCTTGCCAGCATAAAGAATGATATAGGTCATGGAATATCCTTCGATGTTAAGGTTTTTAGACCTTCTTGTGAGGAATTTCATGGATTGGATGGCTTGACTGATGATCTTATCCCTGCAATAAGACAGTGATCGCTTATATCACTGAAAAAGCACACCAGCATGTGAAAACAGGTGCGGTTTGTTTACTAACATAATGTCAAGTAAGGTGCTGTTACTTTTGTTTTTGAGTTAATTCTTGTCGGTTTATTTATTAATTGAGTGAATCCATATGTGTGCAAAAAGATACTAGGGGTGCAGATGCATTGGAGAACCAGTTTAAGTTCAGATCACCTAAAATGATAGTGTCCTCGGGGCCCAATTTAATTATATTTCCCAAGTGGTTTAGGAGTTGAAGGCCGGCAGAGGGGGGCCTGTAGCAGCCAACCAGTTGAAAAGCTGTCATATTGGGGAGAGCTATTTTAAGGGATAAACATTCGAATTCATTGGGCACTGATGTTACACTAAGGCAAGATGCAGAAATATTTGATTTAACATAGATAGCCACTCCACCGCCCCTTGTCAGGCGGTCCGATCTGAATAGCTGGTAGTTGGGTAGATTTATTTCCCTGTCATGTGTAGCAGAGTTTAAGCCATGTCTCAGAAATTACCAGAAAGTCTGGCAAGGTGTGGGCGACCCAGGCCTGGATTAATGAGATCTTTTTAGGAGGCTGCATCGTTGATGTGAAGGAACTTAAACTTTAATAGAGGCTAGATCTGATGGGGGGTAAAGCCTTCTGGGGTCCTGGATTGATTTCAACATTGCCAGCGAGATCAGCAAGAAGAGTAATAGTTTAATAAGGGCTCAAGTGATAGCATGAGGACCAAAAGAGGTTTTCTCTTCTTGCTCGAGTCCAATCTTTAGAGGCGGTCCAGGATGGCTTAAGACTTAATAACTTTCACAGAGTACCAACTTGATGGACAGGTACAAGGGAGCACTATAGAGCCAAGATATGAGCATGGGCGTAGATATATGATGGTTGTGAAGGCCTTTTTGAGGATACTCCACCGGATTACAATGAAACAACGGTAGTGCATAGTTGAGGAATTGATAGGCATCCACTGGAGGTGAGACAGGGAGGTCACCAGGCAAGCCACATTATTCAAAATGGCATGGACTGGAAAGGTATCATCCTCAAGATATATTATAGGTGAGAGAGAAAGAAGCAGTAGGAGAAGCATCAACACGATTACGGTAACTAAGGGTTAATAATAGAGAAGGCAGTGGGGGACTGTTTCCAGATTATTGGCTAGAACTTGGCAATGGGTGGAGATAGGAAGTTAGGCGGGAAGGTATGTATAAAGGAAACACCCAAGGGGGGGGCGGCAAAAATTTTGAGGCTTTCCCGAACCTTGCTGGCTTAAACTCCTGGCCTCTGTCTCTTTTCGCCTCGCTGTCACGTCATCATTGGCGGCTCGCCGAGCCCCTGCGCTTACTGGGTGCTCGAGGGAAGGGTCAGCTAAAGTGGAGGAGACAGAGGAGAGGACAGTCAGGAAAGCACAATTGCAGTAATCAAACAATTCTGCAATGAGGTGCTAAAAAGATTTACACAACAAAAGACTGGGGGGGCGTACGGCGCCTTAGCGTCTGGCCCACCAGAAATCCCACCAAAGGACTGTATCACTTAGGCATTTAAAAGAAAAACAGCATAAATGCTAGTATTTTAAACAATTTGGTAAAAACAGCTCCTTTGGGAAAATTAAGGTAAAACCCACTATTCGGGACAGTATTTGGAAGTACAAGCTTTAGCAGAAGTCAAAGAAGTGAGAGACCAAATCGGAAGCAAAGCTTGAGGTAGCGCTCGCCTTCGATTGGTCGCGCTTCCAGTACCTTGCTGGCTGTCTCTTCCGGCCTCCTGGTTCTCTTTTCGCCCGCAGGCGCCAGCCGCCCAGGTGGCTCGAGCCTAGCTTTATCAAAATGGAAGTATGGTCGGCTAAAGTGGAGGAGACAAAGGAGAGGACAGTCAGGAAAGCACAACTGCAGTAATAAAACAATTCTGCAATGAGCTGCTAAAAAGTTTTGCACAACAAAAGACTGGTGGGTGGGGTACGGTGCCTTAGCATCTGGCCCACCAGAAATCCCACCAAAGGACTGTATCACTTAGGCATTTACAAGTAAAACAGCATAAATCCTAGAATTTGAAACAATTTAGTAAAAACAGCTCTTTTTGGGAAAAATTAAGGTAAAACCCACTATTCCGGGACAGTATTTGGAAGTGCAAGCTTGAGCAGAACTCAATGAAGAAGGAGGACCAATCGGAAGCATGGAGGAGGTAGTGCTCGCCTTCCGATTGGTCGAGGCATTCCCGTACCTTGCTGGCTGTCTCTCCCGGCCTCCTGGCTTCTCATTTTGGCCTCGCGGTCGCCGCCCGCCCTTCTAGGCGACTCGGAGCACCTAACTCCCTACAAGGTCGAGGCAGGTGTGGCTAAAGTGGAGGAGACAGAGGAGAGGACAGTCAGGAAACCACAATTGCAGTAATCAAACGATTCTGCAATGAGGTGCTAAATAGTTTTGCACAACAAAATGACTGGAGGGGGAGTACGGCGCCTTACCGTCTGGCCCACCAGAAATCACACCAAAGGATTGTATCACTTAGGCATTTACAAGAAAACAGCATAAACTTAAATTTTAAACAATTTGGTAAAACAGCTATTTTTGGGAAAAATTAAGGTAAAAACCCACTATTCCCGGACAGTGGCTGGAAGTGCAAGCTTGAGCAGAAGTCAATGAAGAAGGAGGACCAATGGAAGCAAGGCTGAGGGTAGCCGCCTTCCGATTGGTCTAACTTTCCGCTGCCTTGGTGGCTGCCCTCCCATCCTCCTGGTTCTCTTTTCGCCTCATGATGCCGCCGTCACCACTGGCGGCAGAGCCTGCTCTTACGCGCGTGCTCGAGGGCAGGGTCGGCTAAAGTGGAGAGACAGAGGAGAGGATGATCAGGAAAAGCAAAACTGCAGTAATCAAACGATTCTGCAATGAGGTGCAAAACGTTTGCACAACAAAGACTGGGAGAATGTAGGCGCCTAAGCATCTGGCCCACCAGAAATCCCACAAAGGACACTGTATCACTAGGCATTTACAAGAAAAAAGCATAAATCCTAGAATTTTAAAACAATTTGGTAAAAACAGCTCTTTTGTGAAAAATTAGAGGAAAACCACTATTCCCAGACAGTACTTTTAGGGTGCAAGCTTGAGCGAAGTCAATGAAGAAGGAGGACCAATCGAGAACAAGGCTGAGAGAAGGCAGCTTCTTCAGAACTGGTCAACTTTCCGCATACCCAGCTGGCTGTCTCTTCCGGCCTCCTGGTTCTCTTTTCGCCCTCCCCGACTAAACGCTCGCCGCTGAAGCTCTCGGAGCCCATGCGCTTCTGGGTGCCTTCGAGGCAGGGTCGGCTAAAGTGGAGAGACAAAGGAGAGGACAGTCAGGAAAGCAACAACTGCAGTAATAAACACCTGCAATGAGGTGCTAAAAGTTTTGCCAACAAAGATCAGCGGGTACATCACATATAGCATCTGGCACACCAGAAATCCCACCAAAGACTGTATCACTTAGGCAGTTTACAAAGAAAAACAGCATAAATCCTAGAGTTGGACAATTTGGTAAAAACAGCTCTTTTGGGGAAAAATTAAGGTAAAACCCACTATTCCGGGACAGTATTTGGAAGTGCAAGCTTGAGCAGAACTCAATGAAGAAGGAGGACCAATCGGAAGCATGGAGGAGGTAGTGCTCGCCTTCCGATTGGTCGAGGCATTCCCGTACCTTGCTGGCTGTCTCTCCCCGCCTCCTGGTTCTCATTTCGGCCTCACGGTCGCCGCCCGCCCTCTGGCTGCTTGGAGTACCCCAGCCACTGGGTAGCTCGACGCCAGGGTCGCTAAAGCGGAGGAGCATGGAGAGAGGCATAGTCAGGAAAGCACACCGCAATCAAACGATTCTGCAATGAGGGAATAAAAAGTTTTCCAAAACAAAAAGACTGAAGTACCGCACCTTATCGTCTGGCCACCAGATCAACACCTACAAAGGACTGTATCCTTAGGCATTTACAAGAAAAACAGCATAAATCAAAAATTTAAACAATTTGGTATAAACAGCTACTTTTTGGAAAAATTAAAGTAAAACCCATTCCCGGACAGTATTTGGAAGTGCAAGCTTGAGCAGAAGTCATTTCCGATTGGTCACGGCTTTCCTGTACCTTGCTGGCTGTCCCCTACTGGCTGCCTGCCTCTTTTGGCCCGCGGGTCACCGCCCGCCTCCCGCTGGCGTGCTTGAGCCCTGGGCGCTACAGGTGCTCGAGGCAGAGCCTGAAGTGGGAGGAGAGAGAGGAGAGGACAGTTAGGAAAGTACAACTACAGTAATGAAATGATTCTGCAATCAGTGCTAAAAGTATTGCACAACAAAAGACTTGGTACGGGCTCCTAGCTTTCGCACACCAGAAATCACCAAGGCACTGTATCACTTAGGCATTTACAAGAAAACAGCATAAATCTAGAATTTTAAACAATTTGGTAAAAATCTATTTTGGATAAATTAAGGTAAAACCTACTATTCAGGACAGTATTTTTTGCAAGATTGAGCAGAAGTCATGAAGAAGGAGGACCAATCGGAAGCAGGAGGAAGAAGCGTCGCCTTCCATTGGTCGCGGCTTCCTGCACTTGTTGGCTGTCTCCTGGCCTCCAGGTTCTGTTTTCAGCATCGCTGTCATCGCCACCACAGTAGCTCGGAGCCCTGCGCTTACTGGGTGTTCGCGGGCAGGGTCGGCAAAGTGATCGACAGAGAGACAGTCAGAAGCACAATTGCAGTAATCAAACGATTCTGCAATGAGGTGCTCTGTAGTTTGCACAACAAATGACTGTGGGGGGGCGCTCTTACTGTCTGGCCCACCAGAATCACACCAGTGATTGTATCACTTAGGCATTTTACAAGAAAACAGCATAAATCCTAGAATTTTAAACAATGGTAAACAGCTCTTTTGGGAAAAATTAAGGTAAACCCACTATCTTTGACAGTATTTGGAAGTGCAAGCTTGAGCAGAAGTCATGAAGAAGGAGGACCAATCGAAGCAAGGCTGAGGTAGCACTGGCCTTCCGATTGGTCTCGCACTTTGTTTTGGTGGTTGTTCTCCCGGCCCGGTTCCCTTTCGCGTCGCCGCCCGCCTTTCTGCTCGGAGCCCTCCGCTTACTGGGTGCTCGAGGGCAGGGTCGGCAAAGGGAGGAGACAGAGGAGGACAGTCAGGAAAGGCCACTTGCAGTAATCAACGATTCTGCAATGAGGTGCTAAAGTTTTGCACAACAAAGACTGGGGTGGGTATGGCGCTTAGCGTGTGGCCCACCTGAAATCCCACCAAGGTCTGTATCACTTAGGCATTTACAAGAAAAGAGATAAATCCTAGAATTTAAACAATTGGTGTTATCGCTATTTTTGGGAAAATTAAGGTAAAACCCACTATTTCTGGACAGTATTAGGAAGCAAGCTGAGCAGAAGTCAATGAAGAAGTAGGATCAATCAGAAGCAAGGCTGAGGTATGCTCACCTTCCATTGGTCGCGCTTTCTCGCATTTTGTTGGCTGTCTCTCCGGGCCTCCTGGTTCTCTTTCAGCCTCGGGTTGCCGCCCACCCGCCTGCTGGCGGCCCAAGCCCTGTGCTTACTGGGTGCTGGAGACAGAGTCAGCTAAAGTGGAGGAGACAGGGAGAGGATATTAGGAGTACTCCAGTAATCAAACGATACTGCAACAGGTGCTAAAAGCTTTTGCACACTGAAAAAGACTGGGGTGGTGGGCATGCTTAGCTGCCTGCCCACTCATATCCACATAAATCCAAAGGGACTGTATCATTTAGGCATTTACAAGAAAACAGCATAAATCCTAGAATTTTAAACAATTTGTAAAATAGATCTTTTTGGAAAAAATTAAGTTAAACTCCATTTCTCGACAGTATTTGGAAGTAAGTTTGAGCAGAAGTCGTTGAAGAAGGAGGACCAATTGAAGAAGCCTGCGGTAGTGCTCGCTTTCCGATTGTCGCGCTTTCCGTATTTTGCTGGCTGTCTTCCGCCTCCTGATCTTTTCGGCCTCATCACAGCCCGCCTGTTGACGGCCTCGGAGCCCCTGTTCTTGCTGGGTGCCGAGGGAGAGTCGGCCAGTGGAGGAGATAGAGAGGTGAGTTAGGAAGGCCGTCTGCAGTAATCAAATGATTCTGCAATAAGGTGCTAAAAGTATTGCAGTGCAACAACTGGGGGTACGCGCCTAGCTGCTTGGCCCACCAGAAATCCTACTAAGGACAGTACTAGGCATTTACAAGAAAACAGCACAAATCCTAGAATTTAAAACAATTTGGTAAAATAGCTATTTTGGGAAAAATTAAGGTAAAACCCACTATTCCTGACAGTATTTTTGGCGTGCTTGAGCAGAAGTCAATTAAGAAGGAGGACCAATCGGAAGGGTGATGAGGGCCGCTCGATTGGTCGCTGTCCCAGATCTGCTGGCTGTCTCCCGGCCCAGGTTCTGTTTCAGCCTGCTGTCACCCTCGCTCACAGGGTTGGAGCCCTGTGCCATTGGGTGTTCGGGGGCAAGTGGGCTAAAGTGAGGAGACAGAGGAGGATAGTCAGAAGCACAATTGCAGTAATCAAACTATTCTGCAATGAGGTGCTAAATAGTTTGCACAACAAAATGACTGGGGTACGGCGCCTTGACCTGCCTGGCCCACCAGAAATCACGTAAGAAAGGATTGTGTCTTAGGCATTTAGAAGAAAACAGCATAAATCCTAGAATTTTAAACAATTTGGTAAAACAGCTCTTTTGAAAATTTTAAGGTGAACCCACTATTCCCCGGACAGTATTTGAAGTGCAAGCTTACAGAAGTCATGAAGAGGGAGGACCACGGAAGCAAGGAGGAGGAGGAATTTTCCTCGATTGGTTGCGGTTTCCAGTGTTTGTTGGCTGTCCTCCCGCCTCCAGGTTCTGTTTTCAGGCTCGCGGGTCGCCGCCTCCCACTGGCAGTCCGGAGCCCTGCTTACTGGGCTTGAGGCAGGGTCGGCTAAAGTGGAGGAGACAGAGGAGAGACAGTCAGGAAAGCACAATTGCAGTAATCAAACGATTCTGCAATGAGGTGCTAAAAACGCTTGCACAACAAAGACTATGGGTGGGTACGGCGCCTTAGCTGCCTGGCCCACCAGAACCTACCAAAGGACTGTATCACTTAGGCATTTACAAGAAAACAGCATAAATCCTAGAATTTTCAACATTTAAAAATAGCTATTTGGGGAAAAATTATAAAACCTACTATTCCCGAGAGCTTAGAGGTGCAAGTTGAGCAGAAGTCAATGAAGAAGAAGGATTAATCAGAAGCAAGGCCGTGGTAGTGCTCACCCGATTGGTCGCAGCTCTCCTGTATTTGTTGGCTGTCTCCGGCCCTGGTTCTCTTTTCAGCCTCGCGTTGCTGCCCATCCGCCCGCTGTCGGCCCGAGCCCCGCGCCACGGGTGCTCGAGGGCAGGGTCGGCAAAGGGAGGAGAGTGAGGAGAGATGTTTGGAAGCACAATTGCAGTAATCAAACGATTCTGCAAAGAGGTACAAAGTTTTGCAAGCAAAAAGACTGGGGGTGGTGGCAGGCTTAGCTGCCTGGCCCACCAGAAATCCCACCAAAGGACTGTATCACTTAGGTATTTACAAGAAAAACAGTATAAACTTAGAATTTTAAACAATTTGTAAAATAGCTCTTTTGGGAAAATTAAGGTAAACCCACATTCTTGACAGTATTTGCGTGTTTTGAGCAGAAGTCAAGAAAAGGAGGATTCACTCGAAGTAAGGCTGAGGTAGTGCTCGAATTCGATTGGACGCGCTTTTCCTGCACCTTTGCTGGTCAGTCTCTCACGCCTCCTGGTCTTCTTCGGCCTCACGTCACGCCCGCCCGCCTGCTGATTGCCTTGAGCCCTGTTCTACTGGTTGTCGAGGGCAGGTCAGCTAAAGTGGAGGAGACAGATGAGAATAGTTAGAAAAGTTCATTGCAATCAAATATTCGCAATGAAATAAAAAGTTTTGCATAAAAGACCGGGGTGGGGTGGCGCTTAGTAACTGGCCTGAAATCCTGGGGACTGTATCATTGGTATTTACAAGAAAAACAGCATAAATCATAGAATTTTAAAAATTTGGTAAAACAGCTTTTTGAAAATTACAAACCCACTATTCGGACAGTATTTGGAAGTGCAAGCTGAGCAGAAGTCAATGAAGGAGGACCAATTTGAGGCAAGGCTGAGCAGTGCTCGCTCGATCTGTCACAAGGGCTTTCCCTGCATTTGCTGGCTTTCTTCCAGGCTTCCTGTTTCTATTTCAGCCTCGCACGCCGCCCGCCTCGTCTGGGCACTGAGCCCCCGCGCTCTGGTGCTCGAGGTGGGTCACAAAGTGGAGGAGACAGAGAAGAGTCAGTCAGGAAAGCACAGTTGCAAATCAAACGATTTTGCAATGAGGTGCTAAAAAGTTTTGCACAACAAAATGACTGGTGTGGGTACAGTCGCCTTGTGTGTCTGGCCCCCAGAAATCCCACCAGGACTGTATCCTTAGGCATTTACAAGAAAATCAGCATAAATCCCAAATTTTAAACAATTTGGTAAAAACAGCTCTTTTTGGAAAATGAAGGTGAAACCCACTGTTCCTGGACAGTATTTGGAAAATTGCAAACTTGAGCGAAGTCAATGAAGAAGGAGGACCAATCGGAAGCAAGGCTTGTAAGCAGCTCACCTTCCGATTGGTCACGGCTTCTACGTACCTTGCTGTGTCTCTCCTGGCCGCCTCGGTTTCTTTTCGGCCTCACAGGTCACCGCCCGCCTGCTGGCGGGCTGGGAGCCCCAAGGCGCTACAGGGTGCTCGAGGGCAGGGGCCCAAGCTAAAGTGGAGGAGATAGAGGAGAGACAGTCAGGAAAGCACAATTGCAGTAATCAAACGATTCTGCAATGAGGTAGCTAAAAGTTTTGCAATAACAAAAGACTTGAGGGGGTGCATACTAGCTTGGGCCCACCAGAAAATACAACGCCCAAAGGACTGTATTATTAGGCATTTACAAGAAAAACAGCATAAATCCTAGAATTTTAAACAATTTGGTAAAAGTAGTTATTTTTGGGAAAATTATTGAAAACCCACTTTTCCTGACAGTATTTGGAAGTGCAAGCTTAGCAGAAGTCAATGAAGAAGGAGGACCAATCGGAAGCAAGGCTGAGGTGGCGGCTAAGCCTTCCGATTGGTCGCTGCTTACTAAGTACCTTGTTGGCTGTTCTCCCGCCTCCTGGTTCTCTTTTTGGCCTCCGCGGTCACCGCCCGCCTGGTTGGCATCGTGAGCCCCTGTTCTTACTGTGTGCTCGAGGGCAGGGTCGGCAAAGTGGAGGAGACAGAGGAGAGACAGTCAGGAAAGCACAGTTGCAGTAATCAAACGATTCTGCAGTAAGGTGTTAAAAGTTTTGCAACAAAAAGACTGGGGTGGGTACGGCGCCTTTTAGTGTCTGGGCCCACCAGAACCAACCAAAGGACTGTATCCCTAGGCATTTACAAGAAAAACAGCATAAATACTAGAATTTTAACAATGTTGCAGTCTAAACAGCTCTTTTGGAAAAATTAGATAAAACCCACTATTCCCGGACAGTATTTGGAGTGCAAGCTTGAGCGCAGATCAATGAAAAAGGAGGACCAATGGAAGCAAGGCTGAGGTGGTGCTGCACTTCCGATTGGACGCGCTTTCCCTCACCTTGCAGTTGGCTGTCTCTCCCGACCTCCTGGTTCTCTTCGGGCTCTCGTTCGCTCACGCCCGCCCGCCCGCTGACGGCTCTGAGCCCTGTTCTTACTGGTTGCTCTGAGGGCAGGGTCAGCTAAAGAGGAGGAGACAGATGAGAGAACAGTTAGAACGCAATGCTGCAGTAATCCAATGATTCTGCAATGAGGTGCTAAAAAGTTTTGCAACAACAAAGACCGGGGGGTATGGGCGCCTTAGCATCTGGCCCACCAGAAATCCACCAAAGGACTGTATCACTTAGGCATTTACAAGAAAAACAGCATAAATCAAAGAATTTAAAAATTTGTAAAACAGCTCTTTTGGAAAAATTAAGGTAAAACCCACTATTCGGGACAGTATTTGGAAGTGCAAGCTTGAGCAGAAGTCAATGAAGGAGGATCAATTGGAGCAAGGCTGAGTTAGTGCTCGCTCCTCGATACGGTCGCGGGTTTCCATCTGCTGGCTTTCTTTCCCAGCCTCCTGGTTCTTATCATTTCAGCCCCTGTGCCCGCCCGCCCTCTGGCTGTTCTCGAGCCCCTGCGCTTACTGGGTGCTCGAGGGCAGGGTCGCTAAAGTGAGGAGACAGAGAAGAGTCAGTCAGGAAAGCACAGTTGCAGTAATCAAACGATTTTGCAATGAGGGTGCTAAAAGTTTTGCACAACAAAAGACTGGGGTGGAAATGGCGCCTTTAGTGTCTGGTCCATCAGAAATCCCACCAAAGGACTGTATCACTTAGGCATTTACAAGAAAAACAGCATAAATCCTAGAATTTTAAACAATTTGTAAAACAGCTCTTTTGGGAAAAATGAAGGTAAAACCTACTATTCCTGGACAGTATTTGGAAGTGCAAACTTGAGCAGAAGTCAGTGAAGAAGGAGTGGACCAACGGAAGCAAGGCTGAGGTGGCTCACCTTCGATTGGTCACGGCTTTCCCGTACCTTGCTGGCTGTGTCTCCTGGCAGCCTGGTTCTCTTTTATGCTCGTGGTCACCGCCCGCCGGCTGAGGCTTGGAGCCCTGCGCCACTAGGTGCTCGAGGGCAGGGTCGGCTAAAGTGGAGGAGACAGAGGAGAGGACAGTCAGGAAAGCACAATTGCAGTAATCAAACGATTCTGCAATGAGGTGCTAAATAGTTTTGCACAACAAAATGACTGGGGGGGGTATGGCTCCTGACCGTCTGGCCCACCAGAAATCACAAGAAAAGGATTGTATCACTTAGGCATTTACAAGAAAAACAGCATAAATCCTAGAATTTTAAACAATTTGGTAAAAACAGCTCTTTTTTGGAAAAATTAAGCTGAAACCCACTATTCCCGGACAGTATTTGGAAGTGCAAGCTTGAGCAGAAGTCAATGAAGAAGGAGGACCAATCGGAAGCAAGGAGGAGGAAGCGCTCATCTTCCGATTGTTCGCGGCTTTCCCGTACCTTGCTGGCTGTCTCTCCCGGCCTCCAGGTTCTGTTTTCAGCCTCGCGGTCGCCGACCTCCCACTGGCAGCTCGGAACCCCTGCGCTTACTGGGTGCTTGAGGGCAGGGTCGGCTAAAGTGGAGGAGACAGAGGAGAGGACAGTCAGGAAAGCACAATTGCAGTAATCAAACGATTCTGCAATGAGGTGCTAAAACGTTTTGCACAACAAAAGACTATGGGGTGGGGTACGGCGCCTTAGCGTCTGGCCCACCAGAAATCCCACCAAAGGACTGTATCACTTAGGCATTTACAAGAAAAACAGCATAAATCCTAGAATTTTAAACAATTTGGCTAAAACAGCTATTTTGGGGAAAAATTAAGGTAAAACCTACTATTCCCGGACAGTATTAGGAAGTGCAAGCTTGAGCAGAAGTCAATGAAGAAGAAGGACCAATCAGAAGCAAGGCCGAGGTAGTGCTCACCTTCCGATTGGTCGCAGCTTTCCCGTACCTTGCTGGCTGTCTCTCCCGGCCTCCTGGTTCTCTTTTCAGCCTCACGGTTGCTGCCCATCCGCCCGCTGTCGGCTCCGAGCCCCTGCGCTTACGGGGTGCTCGAGGGCAGGGTCGGCTAAAGTGGAGGAGATAGAGGAGAGGACAGTCAGGAAAGCACAATTGCAGTAATCAAACGATTCTGCAAAGAGGTGCTAAAAAGTTTTGCACAACAAAAGACTGGGGGGGGTGGTAAGGTGCCTTAGCGTCTGGCCCACCAGAAATCCACCAAAGGACTGTATCACTTAGGCATTTACAAGAAAACAGCATAAATCCTAGAATTTTAAAACAATTTGGTAAAAATAGCTCTTTTGGGAAAAATTAAGGTAAACCCACTTTTCCGGACAGTATTTGGAAGTGCAAGCTTAAGCAGAAGTCAATGAAGAAGGAGGACCAATCGGAAGCAAAGCTGAGGTAGCGCACGCCTTCCGATTGGTCGCGGCTTTCCCGTACCTTGCTGGCTGTCTCTCCCCGCCTCCTGGTTCTCTTTTCGGCCTCACAGTCACCGCCCGCCCGATGGCTGGCTCGGAGCCCCTGTTCTTACTGTGTGCTCGAGGGCAGGGTCGGCTAAAGTGGAGGAGACAGAGGAGAGGACAGTCAGGAAAGCATAGTTGCAGTAATCAAACGATTCTGCAATGAGGTGTTAAAAAGTTTTGCACAACAAAAGACTGGGGGTGGGTACGGCGCCTTAGCTGTCTGGCCCACCAGAAATCCAACCAAAGGACTGTATCACTTAGGCATTTACAAGAAAAACAGCATAAATACTAGAATTTTAAACAATTTGGTATAAACAGCTCTTTTTGGGAAAAATTAAGGTAAAACCCACTATTCACGGACAGTATTTGGAAGTGCAAGCTTGAGCAGAAGTCAATGAAAAAGGAGGACCAATCGGAAGCAAGGCTGAGGTAGTGCTCGCCTTCCGATTGGACGCGGCTTTCCCGTACCTTGCTGGCTGTCTCTCCCGGCCTCCTGGTTCTCTTTCGGGCCTCACGTTCGCCGCCCGCCCGCCCGCTGACGGCTCTGAGCCCTGTTCTTACTGGTTGCTCGAGGGCAGGGTCAGCTAAAGAGGAGGAGACAGATGAGAGAACAGTTAGGAAAGCACAATTGCAGTAATCCAATGATTCTGCAATGAGGTGCTAAAAAGTTTTGCACAACAAAAGACCGGGGGGGTTGGGTACGGCGCCTTAGCATCTGGCCCACCAGAAATCCCACCAAAGGACTGTATCACTTAGGCATTTACAAGAAAAACAGCATAAATCAAAGAATTTTAAAAAATTTGGTAAAAACAGCTCTTTTTTGGAAAAATTAAGGTAAAACCCACTATTCCGGGACAGTATTTGGAGGTGCAAGCTTGAGCAGAAGTCAATGAAGGAGGACCAATTGGAGGCAAGGCTGAGTTAGTGCTCGCCTTCCGATCGGTCGCGGCTTTCCCGTACCTTGCTGGCTTTCTTTCCCAGCCTCCTGGTTCTCATTTCAGCCTCGCGGTCGCCGCCCGCCCTCTGGCTGTTCGGAGCCCTGCGCTTACTGGGTGCTCGAGGGCAGGGTCGGCTAAAGTGGAGGAGACAGAGAAGAGTCAGTCAGGAAAGCACAGTTGCAGTAATCAAACGATTTTGCAATGAGGTGCTAAAAAGTTTTGCACAACAAAAGACTGGGTGTGGGTACGGCGCTTTAGTGTCTGGTCCACCAGAAATCCCACCAAAGGACTGTATCACTTAGGTATTTACAAGAAAACAGTATAAATCCTAGAATTTTAAACAATTTGGTAAAACAGCTCTTTTGGGAAAAATGAAGGTAAACCTACTATTCCTGGACAGTATTTGAAGTGCAAACTTGAGCAGAAGTCAATGAAGAAGGAGGACCAATCGAAGCAAGGCTGAGGTAGCCACCTTCCGATTGGTCACGGCTTTCCGCACTTTGCTGGCTGTCTCCTGGCCTGGTTCTCTTTTTGGCTCGCTGTCACCCGCCCGCTGGCGGCTTGGAGCCCCTGCGCTTACAGGGTGCTCGAGGGCAGGGTCGGCTAAAGTGGAGGAGATAGAGGAGAGGACAGTCAGGAAAGCACAATTGCAGTAATCAAACGATTCTGCAATGAGGTGCTAAAAAGTTTTGCACAACAAAAGACTGGGGGGGGGTACGGCACCTTAGCGTCTGGCCCACCAGAAAACCCACCAAAGGACTGTATCACTTATGCATTTACAAGAAAAACAGCATAAATCCTAGAATATTAAACAATTTGGTAAAAACAGCTCTTTTTGGGAAAAATTAAGGTAAAACCTACTATTCCCAGACAGTATTTGGAAGTGCAAGCTTGAGCAGAAGTCAATGAAGAAGGAGGACCAATCGGAAGAAAGGCTGAGGTAGCGCTCGCCTTCCGATTGGTCGCAGCTTTCCCGTCTTTTGCTGCTGTCTCTCCAGCCTCCGCTCTTTTCGGCTCATGTCACCACCCGCCTTCTGTGGCTCGGAGCCCCAGTTCCTACTGGGTGCTCGAGGGCTGGGTCAGCTAAAGTGGAGGAGACAGAGGAGAGACAGTTAGAAAGCACAATTGCAGTAATCAAATGATTCTGCAATAAGGTGCTAAAAGTATTGCACAACAAGAGACTGGGGTACCAGAAATCCCACCAAGGACTGTATCACATAGGCATTTACAAGAAAAACAGCATAAATCCTAGAATTTTAAACAATTTGGCAAAAACAGCTCTTTTTGTGAAAAATTAAGGTAAAACCCACTATTCAAAGACAGTATTTGGAAGTGCAAACTTGAGCAGAAGTCAATGAAGAAGGAGGACCAATCCAAGCAAGTAGGAGGTAGCTAGCCTTCTGATTGGTCGTAGCTTCTCCTGCATCTTGCTGGCTGTCTCTCCGGCCTCCTGATTCTGTTTTCGGCTCTCAGGTCGCCACCCACTCGCGGTGGCGGCTGGAGCCCCTGCACTTACTGGGTGCCTCGAGGGCAGGGTAGGCTAAAGTGGAGGAGACAGAGGAGAGGATAGTCAGGGATAGCACAATTGCAGTAATTAAACGATTCTGCAATGAGGTGCTAAAAAGTTTTGCACAACAAAAAGACTGGTGAGGGGGTACGGCACCTTAGCATCTGGCCCACCGGAAATCACACCAAAGGACTGTATCACTTAGGCATTTACAAGAAAAACAGCATAAATCCTAGAATTTTAAACAATTTGGTAAAAACTGCTCTTTTTGGGAAAAATTAAGGTAAAACCCACTATTCCAGGACAGTATTTGGAAGTGCAAGCTTGAGCAGAAGTCAATGAAGAAGGAGGACCAATTGGAAGCAAGGCTGAGGTAGCGCTTGCCTTCCGATCGGTCGCGGCTTTCCCGTACCTTGCTGGCTGTCTCTCCCGGCCTCCTGGTTCTCTTTTCGGCCTTGCGGTGGCCGCCCGCCCGCTGGCGGCTCGGAGCCCCTTGCTCTTACTGGGTGCTCGAGGGCAGGGTCGGCTTGCTGGCTGTCTCTACCGGCCTCCTGGTTCTCTTTTCGGCCTCTTGGTCGCCACCCGCCCGCTGGTGGCTCGGAGCCCCTGCGCTTACTGGGTGCTCGAGGGCAGGGTCGGCTAAAGTGGAGGAGACAAAGAAGAGTCAGTCAGGAAAGCACAGTTGCAGTAATCAAACGATTTTGCAATGAGGTGCTAAAAAGTTTTGCACAACAAAAAACTGGGTGTGGGTACGGCGCCTTAGTGTCTGGCCCACCAGAAATCCCACCAAAGGACTGTATCACTTAGGCATTTACAAGAAAAACAGCATAAATCCTAGAATTTTAAACAATTTGGTAAAAACAGCTCTTTTTGGAAAAAATGAAGGTAAAACCTACTATTCCTGGACAGTATTTGGAAGTGCAAACTTGAGCAGAAGTCAATGAAGAAGGAGGACCAATCGGAAGCAAGGCTGAGGTAGCGCTCACCTTCCGATTGGTCATGGCTTTCCCGTACCTTACTGGCTGTCTCTCCTGGCTGCCTGGTTCTCTTTTTGGCCTCGCGGTCACCGCCCGCCCGCTGGCGGCTTGGAGCCCCTGCACTTACAGGGTGCTCGAGGGCAGGGTCGGCTAAAGTGGAGGAGATAGAGGAGAGGACAGTCAGGAAAGCACAATTGCCGTAATCAAACGATTCTGCAATGAGGTGCTAAAAAGTTTTGCACAACAAAAGACTTGGAAGGGGTACGGCGCCTTAGCGTTTGGCCCACCAGAAAACACACCAAAGGACTGTATTACTTAGGCATTTAAAAGAAAAACAGCATAAATCCTAGAATTTTAAACAATTTGGTAAAAACAGCTATTTTTGGGAAAAATTAAGGTAAAACCCACTTTTCCCGGACAGTATTTGGAAGTGCAAGCTTAAGCAGAAGTCAATGAAGAAGGAGGACCAATCGGAAGCAAGGCTGAGGTAGCGCTCACCTTCCGATTGGTCGCGGCTTTACCGTACCTTGCTGGCTGTCTCTCCCCGCCTCCTGGTTCTCTTTTCGGCCTCACGGTCACCGCCCGCCCGCTGGCGGCTCAGAGCCCCTGTTCTTACTGTGTGCTCGAGGGCAGGGTCGGCTAAAGTGGAGGAGACAGAGGAGAGGACAGTCAGGAAAGCATTGTTGCAGTAATCAAACGATTCTGCAATGAGGTGTTAAAAAGTTTTGCACAACAAAAGACTGGGGGTGGGTACGGCGCCTTAGCGTCTGGCCCACCAGAAATCCAACCAAAGGACTGTATCACTTAGGCATTTACAAGAAAAACAGCATAAATACTAGAATTTAAACAATTTGGTAAAAACAGCTCTTTTTGGGAAAAATTAAGGTAAAACCCACTATTCTCAGACAGTATTTGGAAGTGCAAGCTTGAGCAGAAGTCAATGAAAAAGGAGGACCAATCGGAAGCAAGGCTGAGGTAGTCCTCGCCTTCCGATTGGACGCGGCTTTCCCGTACCTTGCTGGCTGTCTCTCCCGGCCTCCTGGTTCTCTTTCGGGCCTCACGTTCGCCGCCCGCCCGCCCGCTGATGGATCTGAGCCCTGTTCTTACTGGTTGCTCGAGGGCAGGGTCAGCTAAAGAGGAGGAGACAGATGACAGAACAGTTAGGAAAGCACAATTGCAGTAATCAAATGATTCTGCAATGAGGTGCTAAAAAGTTTTGCACAACAAAAGACCGGGGGGTGTACGGCGCCTTAGCATCTGGCCCACCAGAAATCCCACCAAAGGACTGTATCACTTAGGCATTTACAAGAAAAACAGCATAAATCATAGAATTTTAAAAAATTTGGTAAAAACAGCTCTTTTTGGGAAAAATTAAGGTAAAACCCACTATTCCGGGACAGTATTTGGAAGTGCAAGCTTGAGCAGAAGTCAATGAAGGAGGACCAATTGGAGGCAAGGCTGAGTTAGTACTCGCCTTCTGATCGGTCGCGGCTTTCCCGTACCTTGCTGGCTTTCTTTCCCGGCCTCCTGGTTCTCATTTCAGCCTCGCGGTCGCCGCCCGCCCTCTGGCTGTTCGGAGCCCCTGCGCTTACTGGGTGCTCGAGGGCAGGGTCGGCTAAAGTGGAGGAGACAGAGAAGAGTCAGTCAGGAAAGCACAGTTGCAGTAATCAAACGATTTTGCAATGAGGTGCTAAAAAGTTTTGCACAACAAAAGACTGGGTGTGGGTACGGCGCCTTAGTGTCTGGCCCACCAGAAATCCCACCAAAGGACTGTATCACTTAGGCATTTACAAGAAAAACAGCATAAATCCTAGAATTTTAAACAATTTGGTAAAAACAGCTCTTTTTGGGAAAAATGAAGGTAAAACCTACTATTCCTGGACAGTATTTGGAAGTGCAAACTTGAGCAGAAGTCAATGAAGAAGGAGGACCAATCGGAAGCAAGGCTGAGGTAGCGCTCACCTTCCGATTGG
The DNA here is from genome assembly GCA_016271365.2 of Neoceratodus forsteri. Lineage (NCBI taxonomy): Eukaryota > Metazoa > Chordata > Ceratodontiformes > Ceratodontidae > Neoceratodus > Neoceratodus forsteri. Next base: position 1,678,181,197 of record CM057449.1, read on the forward strand.
TCACGGCTTTCCCGTACCTTGCTGGCTGTCTCTCCTGGCCGCCTGGTTCTCTTTGCGGCCTCGCGGTCACCGCCCGCCCGCTGGCGGCTTGGAGCCCCTGCGCTTACAGGGTGCTCGAGGGCAGGGTCGGCTAAAGTGGAGGAGATAGAGGAGAGGACAGTCAGGAAAGCACAGTTGCAGTAATCAAACGATTCTGCAATAAGGTGTTAAAAAGTTTTGCACAACAAAAGACTGGGGGGGGTACGGCACCTTAGCGTCTGGCCCACAAGAAAACCCACCAAAGGACTGTATCACTTAGGCATTTACAAGAAAAACAGCATAAATCCTAGAATTTTAAACAATTTGGTAAAAACAGCTCTTTTTGGGAAAAATTAAGGTAAAACCTACTATTCCCGGACAGTATTTGGAAGTGCAAGCTTGAGCAGAAGTCAATGAAGAAGGAGGACCATTCGGAAGCAAGGCTGAGGTAGCGCTCGCCTTCCGATTGGTCGCAGCTTTCCCGTCCCTTGCTGGCTGTCTCTCCCAGCCTCCCGGCTCTCTTTTCGGCCTCATGGTCGCCACCCGCCCTCTGGCGGCTCGGAGCCCCAGTTCTTACTGGGTGCTCGAGGGCTGGGTCGGCTAAAGTGGAGGAGACAGAGGAGAGGACAGTTAGGAAAGCACAATTGCAGTAATCAAATGATTCTGCAATAAGGTGCTAAAAAGTATTGCACAACAAGAGACTGGAGGGGTACCAGAAATCCCACCAAGGGACTGTATCACATAGGCATTTACAAGAAAAACAGCATAAATCCTAGAATTTTAAACAATTTGGCAAAAACAGCTCTTTTTGTGAAAAATTAAGGTAAAACCCACTATTCCCAGACAGTATTTGGAAGTGCAAACTTGAGCAGAAGTCAATGAAGAAGGAGGACCAATCGGAAGCAAGGAGGAGGTAGCGCTTGCCTTCTGATTGGTCGTGGCTTTCCCGTACCTTGCTGGCTGTCTCTCCCGGCCTCCTGGTTCTGTTTTCGGCCTCGCGGTCGCCACCCACCCGCTGGCGGTTCGGAGCCCCTGCACTTACTGGGTGCTCGAGGGCAGGGTAGGCTAAAGTGGAGGAGACAGAGGAGAGGACAGTCAGGAAAGCACAATTGCAGTAATCAAACGATTCTGCAATGAGGTGCTAAAATGTTTTGCACAACAAAAGACTGGTGAGGGGGTACGGCACCTTAGCGTCTGGCCCACCAGAAATCACACCAAAGGACTGTATCACTTAGGCATTTACAAGAAAAACAGCATAAATCCTAGAATTTTAAACAATTTGGTAAAAACTGCTCTTTTTGGGAAAAATTAAGGTAAAACCCACTATTCCCGGACAGTATTTGGAAGTGCAAGCTTGAGCAGAAGTCAATGAAGAAGGAGGACCAATCGGAAGCAAGGTTGAGGTAGTGCTCAGCCTTCGATTAGTTAGCTTTCCCGTACCTTGCTGGCTGTCTCTCCCGCCTCCTGGTTCTCTTTTTCGCCTTGCGGTGGCCGCCGCCTGTTGGCGTGCTCGAGCCCTTGCTCTTACTGGGTGCTCGAGGCAGGGTCGGCTTACTGACTGTCTCCCGGCCTCCTGGTTCTCTTTTTCGGCTCTTGGTCGCCGCCCGCCAGCGGCTGGCTGGAGCCCTGCGCCTAGCTGGGTGCTCAGGCAGGGGTCGGCTTGCTGGCTGTCTCTCCCAGCCTCCTGGTTTTCTTTTTGGCCTCGCGGTTGCTGCCCGCCCGCTGGCAGGTCGGAGCCCCTGCGTTTACTGGGTGCTCGAGGTCAGGGTCAGCTTGCTGGCTGTCTCTCCCGGCCTCCTGGTTCTCTTTTCCGCCTCGAGGTCTCCGCCCGCCCACTGGCGGGTCGGAGCCCCTGCATTTACTGGGTGCTCGAGGGCAGGGTCAGCTTGCTGGCTGTCTCTCCTGGCCTCCTGGTTCTCTTTTCGGCCTCTCGGTCGCCGCCCGGCCACTGACGGCTCGGAGCCCCTGCATTTACTGGGTGCTCGTGGGCAGGGTCGGCTAAAGTGGGTCTATATGGCTCTGTACTTATGTGTAAATGGGCCTGGGCTCCCACATATGCATACCAATATGAAAAAATGGGCATCATGAGTGGAGCACATGGCCCAGAGGGTCTGGGCTCCCACATACCAGTTACTTGTTATATTACACTTTCTCAAAAAGAAGGGAAAGTCATTGCAAAAAAACTCTGTTAATGCATCACTTAGGGTTGATAGCACAGCAACACAAGTATGGAAATGTGATGTTAGGGTTACCCCCTACCACCCCCCACCCCCCACTCACCAACAGACATCAGGGTGTGCCATGGGGTCATCAGGCCAAACTTTCACCCCATTCTCCTATGCTGTAGCATGTCAGCTTATTTGCAAATGGATTGGGGTGAGATTTGGCCTGACTACCCCATGGCACACCCCAACATCTGTTGGTGAGTGGAGGGTGGGGTGGTAGGGGACCAACCCTAATATCACATTTCCATATGTTTGTTGCTGTGCTACCAACCCTATCTGATGCTTTAACAGAGTTTTTTGCAATATAGATAGATAGACAGATAGACAGATAGATATACTGTATATTCATTGCAAAAAAATCCATTAATACATCAGTTAGGGTTGAAGCAACAGAAGTAGGGAATTGAGATGTTAGGGTTGAGTCCCTAACCCCCTACCACCCCACCCCCATCCCCCACACACCAACAGGCATCAGGGTGTGCCATGAGGTTGTTAGGCCCAACTCTCACCCCATTCCATGTGTAAACAGGCTGACATGGTACAGCATAGGAGAATGAAGTGAGATATAGGCCTAATGACCCCATGGCACACCCCATGGACCTAACACCTCACCACCCCATCCTGCACCCACCAACAGGTGGCAGGGGTGTGCCTTGTGGTCATCATCCCTAATGTTCACCCCATTCCATAAGTAAATAAGGTGAAATGGGTACAGTACAGAAGAATGGAGTGAGCATTAGGGCTGAGGACTCCAAGACACACCTTCAATGCCTGTTGGTGGATGCAGGGTGGGGGTGGGGTGTTACGGCTGGAAACCCTAACATCACATTTCTCTACTTTTGTTGTTTTACCCCTATCTACAGCATTAACAAAGTTTTTGCAATTTATTTTCTTACTTTTTGAGATAGTATAATCATATCCTTATTTGCCTGTGGGAGCACAGGGCCCTCTGGGCCCTGCATTGTCATAACTCCATAGATGTGTATATGTATGTAGCTGTGGAATCACAAGGTGCTCTTGGCCCTGCACTTCCATTTATAGGACAACATTTACCAAATTGTCTGCACTGATATCTTATTACCCCAACTCATGTACCTGCTACTGAAAAATGACAGCTGTGACATACATGAGGTGGGGTAATAACAAGTCTATGTTGAGAATCTGGGGTCAAAATATTTAATATTTCCAAAGTTACGAGCATGCATAGCAAAATTGCAATGGATGGTCATAACTTTGCCATTTTTACATATTATGATCCCAATTTTCAACATTGCCTTCTTATGACCCCATCTCATGAACAATATGACTGTCATAATGCAAATCCCACCCAAAAGGTGAAATCACCAAAGTGACCATAACATCACCTTTTGGGCAAGAGTTGCTTAACCACAGTCATATTGTTCATGAGGAGGGGTCCCCAAAAGGCTATGTTGAAAATCTGGGGTCAAAATCTCCACAAATGGCTGAGTTATACATTAAAGTTGAAACCACCAGGGGACTTCTGGTGATGTCATTGGGCAATGAGCAGCTAGTTTCTGGTGCTCCACTCCCTATCCAACAAAATCACTTGTAATCCTCAGCTCAAAGATGGAATTCATCAGCAAACAGGAGAAAATCTATTGTATTAAGATAGCAGCAAAACAATGCCTGCAGCCACCAGAATCAGAGATCTCTAATGCTCTGAGTGAGCCAGAAGATGAGGAGATCAATTGTACAATCACTTCATGAAAACTAATAATGGAACTACAAAATATTGGCAGCACACTTAAAAATATGCAGTTGGAGATAGCAGAGACTAGAAGGGACCTGTGAGACATGAGCAAATGCACCAGACACTTAGAGAGTGGTCTAACAGAGGTGAGCAAGCTGGGAGACCACCACAGTGCTACACTACTTTATCTGTACAATGGGAATAAGCAATATCTGCAAAACTCTATGACTTAGAGCAGCAGTCCAGAAAAAATAATATGAGACTCCATGGTGTACCAGAGGATACAGAGCAGGGTATGATGGAGGAATTTGTTACATCATTTCTGTTTGAACTACTTAGCTGGTACTCCTCCACTAATTTAGAAATTGAGAGACCGCCCAGAGCCTTTGTACTGAAACCCAAGGACCCCAAGGCTCGATCCCAATCTATAGTTGCCCGCTTTATAGACTATTCCACGAAGATGAAAGTCTTCAGAGTGGCATGGAACAAAAAAGAACAGATTTGGGGGGATAAAAGAATTTACCTGGAGCATAATTTCACTCCACTCATTATGGAACGGTGCAGAGAAATACTTGCAATTATTAAGGAATTAAAGGGAAAACACATCAAGGCACAGCGGTTTGCACCCAGGCAACTCACAGTACCTGGAGGGAGGAATCAATATTTTCCAATCAATGGGAGAGGCAATCCCAATGCTCTGTAAACTGGGGATCGACATGAGATACCTCCAAAGTTAAGACCCCCCAGAAGAACAAGATCTCAAGAACAACCGGTTGACCAGGCAGAGCATTGGGGTCACTGGGACACCATCTCCCCTACAACCACACAAAGTTGGAAGGCAATTTCAGCTTGCGAGATGGCTTAGCATGGGAAAGACATTCCATCGACCTCAACCTCAACTGGCTGAAAAATTTGGACTGTGAGTGAACTGATCTTTTGACTCTTGCAATATTTTTATTGCCTTCACTCGCTTTTTTTTCTTTTTAAGTGATCCGATGTGACGAATTTGCAGATGACTTATTAATGTTGAATTGTGGATTGGTGGCTGGGTGGGGGGAGGAACTTACTAAGGGAAAAAGAAGTTGGTAATAATGATATACTGCCTAACAATAGATGCACTTCGTATGTTCTTTGTTGCCAGTCACTGGGGGGAGGAGAGGGAGGGTACTATGGGGTGTTGCATTGTGACTTCCCGGGTCTACAGTTTGAGGGTCAAGGATTGTGCACACTTTAATAAGAGGTCCTCAAGTTGTGGTAGTTTGAAAGCTTCTTTTGCCCTCTCCTTTCTCTCCTCTCTTTTTCTTTGAGCTGTCTCCCTCGACACTTCATGTAGCTAGGGCCAACTGTGGGGTTTGGATCAAAAATGGGCAATGACATTGGCAGGGGGACTGGGGAGAAGCAGACGAGATGCCTGTTTGGAGAGGGGGGCCTTCGGGTTAAGGCTTCTCAAAGTCTGTATCTGGTGCTGGGGCTTCCAGGGGTATAATTGATGGGTAGTGTTACAGAACTGAGCTGGGAGAAAGGACCCCCTCCTGACAGGGGGTCCACATCATCACATTTGTTGGATTTGGGTGCTGACTTTGCTTGGGCAGTGTCTGATCTTTTCTGTACTACTGGAAACTCACCCTCTTTTTCAAGGGTGGCAGAAACTGGGTACAAGACAAACCATCTAGGTGGTGGTCACTACTACCAGGCCTGAAGATCCTGGGCAAATAGGCTATAGGGCCTTACAGACAGGATCTACTTATTTCGCTTTGAAGACTGCATCATTTATTTGGAACCACTGGACCCAGGAGCATAGTTGCATGGATGACCTCCTGGGCACCCAGGGTGCTGTTCACATTTGTTATGTACATTTTGAATTGGTACATTTTGTAAATAGTTCTTGTTACTGTTTGTAGATTTTTTGATGAATAATGGTGTAGTGTGCAATTTGTTTGGGATAGAGGGGTTGGGGCATGGTGATGGTCATGGCTGATTTAAGAATTGCCTCTTACAATGTGAAGGGACTCCATTCCCCAATTAAGAGAGCTCGCATACTTCAAGAATTGGGTTGCCTCAGAGTTTCCATTGCATTTATACAGGAGACGCACTTTAACCAACTCAAACATGCCAAACTCAGAAGAAGATGGGTGGGAACTGTATTCTCTTCATCACATGTGGCACATCCTCATAGAAGAGGGATGGCTATTCTGGTGAGAAGGGATACACTACTAGTTATTAATCAGGTTCTAACAGATGACAAGGGGTGATACCTAAAGATCCAAGGGTTTTATAGGAATATCCCCCTGCCTCCTCCTTAACATATACTGTATACACCCAATGTTGCTCAAGACAGAATACAGTTCTTAAAGAAACACCTTCCATGGGATGTGGGGGATCAGGGTCCTATGTTTTTGGTGGGAGGAGGTTTTAATTGTGTAGTGCAGCTGGACCTGAACAGAAGTGGGCCAGGCTATGGGGACCCCTTGAGGGAGAGTAAAAAAGTGGACATTTACTGGCCACATCAGGACTAACAGATGTCTTGAGGCATCTAAATGGGAAAGAAAGAAACTACACTTTTTTTTCAAATCAGCACAAACCATTCTCCCAAATTGATTTTTTTTTACTAGCCAGGGGATGGTTACATGTGGCCCGTGCAAGCCAAATACAGGCAAATTACCTCCTCAGATCTTGCCCCGGCAGTCTTGGACCTAATGGTAGAGCCAATATTTAAGAAATCCTTTTGGCGCCTAAATGTCTCCCACTTAAATGACAAGCAATTTTGCCAGACACTCACCCAGGCTATCAATGATTATTTGCACACTAATGGGGAGGGGGAATCTATAGACACAGTTCATTGGGATACCTTTAAGGCTACTTTAAAGGGTGTTTGCATACAGCATGCTTCATGTTGGAAAAAAGAACAGGATAGGCTAAGGTTGGAAGTAGAGTAGCAAAAATATGATGTGGAAGCAGAGCATTAGATCGCACTTAACCCCCAGGTCAAGGAACAACTGAAGCCCTATAGGGATAGGCTTACTAAATTATTAGAGCAAAACATTGACGGGAACCTGCGTTATACACAACAATGGTATTATGAGTTCGGAAACAGGGAGGGAAGAATGCTAGCTTGGCAGCTTCAGCAGCAGGTGGCTAATACAGCAGTCTTGAAAATAAAGGGGAGGGGGGACACTGCAGCTGGAGAATATACCAACCCACCAGGTATTTCCCATATTTTTCCAAAATATTATGCTGACTTGCATGCGAATAAATGGTGGGAGGAGGATGATGAGAGGCTCAATGATTTTCTATCCTTGGTTACCCTAAGTCAACTGTCAAAGGAGGACAGAAACAGATTGGATTCACCAATAACTCAGAAAGAAATCCTCTCTGCCATCTCGAACTTAAAAAACAGTAAGGCACTGGGGGTAAATGGGCTCCCTGATGAATTTTTAGGGAGTCTGACACCTATACTTCAGGCTACTTTCAAGAAGATATTAGAAGGAGAACTGGCCCCAGCTCATGGTGCCAGGCACAGATTACTGTCCTCCCCAAACCTGGGAAGGATCCTCAGCTTTGCAGTTCATACAGGCCCATATCTCTGTTACCAGTAGATACGGAAATATTACCTCCATCCTAATGGACAGACTGCAGACCTGTGAGCAAGGGCTGGTGGACACAGACTAGATAGGTTTTATTAAAGGGAGGTTGTTGCAGGATAGCATCAGAAGGGTCCTTAACATCTTCCCCTCCCAGTGGGCCTCCATGAGGAAACAGCTAACCCTGTCATTGGATGCAGAAAAGGCCTTCGATATGGTCCACTGAGGTTACGTCAAGGGGGTTCTGCAGGGGAAAAACCTTGGGCCGGACTTTTAGGCTAGCATAGATGCCCTCTATAGGGCCCCAGAAGCCATTGTGAAGGTAAATGGTGTTAATTCAGCCAGGTTTCCACTGGGCAGAGGCACGAGACAGTGCTACCGCTGTCTCCCCTTCTATGTGCCCTGTTCATTGAGCCCCTTGCAGTCAAGGTGCAGGAAGCAGAGAATATCCGGGTCATAGAAATAGCAAGGGAGTAACATAAGATCTCCCTTTATGCCGATGATGCCCTTATATTTCTGAGGGATCCCAGCACAACTGTCCCTGCCCTGCCTCAGCTTTTACAAGATTATGGAATGGTGTTTGGCTATAAGGTGAAGAACTCTAAATCAGAAGCAATCAAGCTCAGTGGGAATTTTACACAGGCCGATAAAACACAATTTCCTTTCACTTGAGCCAAAAATAATGTGATACATTACTTGGGTGTTCATATTACCCCTAATTTGGGGAAACTATTTAAATTAAACTATGAGACACTTTACAAGGAGGTCACTTTAGACTTGTCGCACTGGCATCTGCTCCTACTCTCCCTGTCAGACCGGATAAGAACAATAAAAATGAATGTACTACCCTGATTTTTGTTTCTGTTTCAGACCCTACCACTGAGAGTACCAGGCTCTTTCTGGACCCAGCTGGAAAAACAAGTGTCAACATTTGTTTGGGGTGACAGGAGACTTTGGGTGGATAAAAAAATGTTAGTTCTTCCCAGGGAGGAGGGAAATCTTGGACTCAAAGATTTTAAATGATATTACAGTACATTGCAGCCCATACTCCCTATCTGATCACCTGGTTCAAGTGGCGGGTGGAGTCCAGATGATACTCAAAGGAGGCAGGGGGGGACATACCTCTTCTTCTACATGCCCTCCTCACAATGCAGATAACCCCCCAGCTGAGACATTAGATCATGAACAGGTGGGTCCTACATTTACTAAATATCTTAAACAAGATTATGCTCATAACGGGCTCACCAAATGAGATTGACCCCCTCACCCTTATCATAGGGGACTGGAAGTTTGAACTGGGGTTCCAAAACAGGGGTTTCAGGTCTTGGAATGCAAAGCGATAAACCAGATATAAAGAGCTTTTGGAGGGCGACCACTGTATTTCAATCCAGTTCTTGTGCACTTAATACCAGCTGGGGAGAACACATTTTTATGTTGCTTGCATGCATGTGCAAGAAACATAGTGCCATCATTGGAGATTTCAGAGGTGTGTCACCTCCTCCTCCAATTCACTCAGTGATCTGGCAGGCACGGCCCCTGTAAGCCAATGCATTTTGGAGCTGTCTATGACGTGCTCAAAATGCAGTGCCTCCAGTTGAAGGGAGCTACACTTGGTGAGCAGCGATAGAGGCTGCTCACGCGCAGCTCCCTCCCCCACTCCACAGGCGTGCAGCGCCTCGCAAGACACTGTGTAGCCGATGGGGTGCTCAATCCCCGTCGGCTGAGCTGCCATCTCTCCCCAGTAGTTGGTGCCACGCTGGAGCCCACCCCAGCGTGGCAATCCAATCCTTTGCCCGACGGGGTGCCCAATCCCCGTCGGCTGGGCTACCCAATGTAACCTTGTGCCATGCTGGGAGCCCACCCCAGCATGACAAATGGTCCCAAGTAATTTTTTGTTTTTGTACCTGTAAGACAAAACGGTCTGCTGTGCTGCCTCCCGACCCCCACAACCCGCACTCCACCACTGCGCACCCAGCTCCCACACCCCCACCCCATATTACCTCCGGACTCTGGCGCGATGATCTTCGTGGACCGGGAACACGTCTGCACTCTTCAAAGCCAACCGCGAACTGAGGAAATGCCGGTAAGCTGTATAATGGCCTAGATAGGGGGGTTTCAACTTTATTGCATATCTCAGGCATTTTTGGGAATTTTTGCACCAAATTTTCAACATGGGGTTTTTGGGACCCCTTCTCATGAATGATGTCACTGTCACGGCGTTATTCGGGCCCGAAGGGTGATTTCGCGCAGTGACTGCGAAATCACCCTTCAGGCCTGAATACAGCCATGACAGTGACATCATTCATGAAGGGGTCCCAAAACCCCATGTTGAAAATTGTCAAAATTTCAAAAAATTACTGTTTAACGAGCGTGTGTTGCGCAGTTCCTATGCAGGCTCATAAGTTCGCAAAATTTCAATATTTTCACTCCAGATTTTCAATATTGCCATTTTACCATACTTTCTTATGAGCAGTATAGCTGTCATTTTTCACATCTCACCCAAAATGTGTTTCCGCCCATGTAGCGCAGAATGGCGGAGTCGGTGTGAGAAATCAATGTACAGGACAAATTAAGAAAATCACAGTGACACTGTTCATGAGCAGAGGTCTTAAAATGGCTATGTTGAAAATTTGGTGAAAGAATTCCTAAAAATGACTGTTTTACGAGCGTGCATTGCGCAGTTCCTACGCACGCTCATAGGTTTGCTAATTTTCAATATTTCCACTCCAGATTTTCAACATTGCCATTTTTCCACACCTTCTTATGAGTAGTACAGCTGTCATTTTCACATCTCACCCAAAATGTGTTTTGCCATGTAGCGCACAATGGGCGCCAGTCATTGTCTTGAACTCAATGTATGGGACACATTAAGAAAATCACAGATGTCACTGTTCATGAGCAGAGATCTAAAATGGCAATGTTGAAAATTTGTGGAAAGAATTCCTAAAAATGACTGTTATTACGGGTGCGTTGCACAGTTCCCACGCATACACTTTCGTAGGTTTCGCGATTTTCAAAATTTCCACTCCAGATTTTTAGCATTGCCATATTACCACACCTCCTTATGAGCAGTACAGCTGTCATTTTTCACATCCTGCCCAAAACGTGTTTCCGCCCATGTAGCACACAATGGAGCAGTCGGTGTGCAAACTCAATGTATGGGACACATTTACAAAATCACAGTGACACTGTTCATGGCGGAGGTCTTAAAATGGCTATGTTGAAAATTTGGTGAAAAAATCCAAAATGACTGTTTCTGACGAGCATGCGTTGCGCAGTTCCCATGCGCATCGTAAGTTCGCAAATTTTCAATATTTGCACTCCAATGACTTCCAAATACCTAAACAGCACATAGAAGCAAGCAACATTTGGCATTGACAAATGCTTGTTATAGATAGCTGCAATTTCACAGTTAATTACTGGATAAAGGCAGACTTCAGGTTATAAGCTGAGCTAAGACTCAGTGGGAAACGTTTCTTTATTGGTCTGTTATTTTGAGGAACAGGACAAAATATATCTCTGTGGTATACACACTGTTGTTGAAAGCATGGGGGATTACTCTGCTTAACCTCAGAAATAAATGGTAAATGGAAGCGGGTACACCCATATCAGATGAATGCTTGAGAGGCTGATGGGTATCCACTTCCCAACACTGGAGAGAGTTTAGGTGGAAAATAATCACCAGATTTTTTTATGTCCCCTCTATTTCAAAACATTTTGGAACAACCATTACAGATAAGTGCTGGCTGTGGAAGGGTGCCTGGTATTTATGTTCATATGCTCTCTGTTTTCTAAAACAAAAGTCTACTGCAGTAGCATATCTGTCTTTTTTTCTGCTATTTTCTTTTTCTCTACTGCCTCATTTTTTCAGGTTGGTCACCCGAGTTAAAAATGGGTGCTTCTTTTCTGTATTCCTTTTCTAGCAGTCTAGTGCTTTTTCCTTTCTCTGCATAAGAACAAATACCAGCCTTCTCTTGTCACATTCACTGAGGTTCGTGTTTTAAAAAGCATAGTTTAAACATAGGAACTTGGGTTGAAACTACACATGAGACTGTGGGTGTAGCTGCTGGCTTTAAAACATGTTTGTGTTTGTTTAAAAAAGCCCTGCTCCCATACCACCAAATAAAGCATACTTTTTAGAGTTTACAGCACAAAGCACTTTGCTAGGTAACTAGAGTTCAGAAGTTGTGTGTTGTGAAACTGCTAAAGGTTACCCACTTTGAAACACTGTGTTGCAGTCTGCAATGTTTTTCCCCAAAGTGCATTTTGTCTGTGGTTCTGGTAAGGTAGCATAAAGATAGTTTAACTCTGTATTTTAAGTTGCTTTCATTGTAAACAAACAGCCTTTCTCACTGTTAGAAACCTAAAGTTCACTCCTACCTGCAAACACGGGGACTGGGTGTGGTTCTCTCTCTGTGGCTGTTTGTTTCTGCTGGCTCCTTAGGAGGCAGCCGGCCCTTCTCTTCCCTTAGTTATAGTTGGGAGAAGGGGAGGAGATACCTGTTCCTGCAGCAAAGCTGTTTTATCTGTTATATTGTTTTGTTTTATGAACTGAGACATTTGTAGACATGTATAAAAGACATGCATTCAGTTGAGCTAATAGTACTGAAATAATAAAATGTTTGTAAGTATTTTGCTGTACTAGATGGTTTTGAGGGAGGAGACAGCAATAATCACATGATTATGTTTTGCTATAAAAGAGGTATCCTGGCTGGGAGACCACAGATTCCTTTTGGGATCAGCCGGTTACTGATCCCTCTGTGTAGGTCTGCTCCTTTCCAGATCTGTAGCCAACTCTATTTGCTGATGAGGTGACTATTGCTGCCTGTACCTAAAGAAAGCAAGAGTTGAATTCTATTTGATGTTGTTTTTGTTCATTTTGCATTTTATTTGCCGAAATGTAGTTGCTTTTGACGGCTTTTTGAGTTCATTTTTGTCTACAATAAATTTCTGGTCTGGCAATTGCCTTTCCAACACCTTACAACTCTGTGTCAGTGTCCATCAGTTCACCCACAAGCCACGACACTGGTGTAACTGTGGAGCCTCAGGCAGTCACTATCATATATTATGGTCCTGCCCTACACTGATTGGTTATTGAATGTAGATTGGCAGTGAGCTCTCTGTGATCTGGGGAGTTGCAATGCTGGACCACTTCTGTCACTACCTACTGGTGGTCAGGGTGCCTGGGATTCCGGTGGACAAGGGTAGAGAAATATCCCATTGCATGATTCTGGCGGCCTTCAAGGTGCTGACCTTTCATTGGCTTAGCCCAGCAGTGCCAGGGATGACAGAGTGGAAGGAAAGAGTGAACCAGATCTTTCAAATGGAATAACTTACTGTCAAATATTGATTAGTTGAAGACAAATTCAGGGAAATTGGGGTATCTGGATTCAATACTCCATGGAGGTAGATAAGACATAGCCAGTTAATTTCATAGGGAGGTTTGGAGTGTGTGGGAGGGGAGAGGTTAGGGATGGAAAAGATACACCACATCATGGTCATGGCCTGAAAAGGCACCCTCTAGGGCAGCTATAAAACAAATGCTAAGGAACAAGCACACATACACCAACAGTTGATTATTACAGTTCGTTCTTTTATTATGCAGATGGAATGTATATTCTTATTGCCGCAAGTTAAGATGATTTGTAGTTTTATAACTATTAGCAATTCATTCTTTTTACAAGCAGCAAGGCATATTCATGCTAATCTATTCAAGATGTCTAATTTACTATAGGTTTTGTTGCATAGACTTTCTTAAGGTGAGAGAGCATGAATGAACTATATAAAATTGGGATGTTCCAACTCTTTTTCTATCATAAGGATACCTCAGTTTCCACTGACTAAGACTGTATCCTGCAGCATGTCTTCGGATCCATGGATGGGGCATTTTACCATTCATTAAATGACTTTTAATACCACAATGTCAAAAGATGCATGATATGAAATTTTCAGTTGTTTGAAATATTTGTGTTAAAAAGGTCATTCAGCTGCAAATGAATACAAAAGTGTGCTTTGTAATATATTTTCCTGAGGCATACAACAAAGTTGAGTTTAAAGAAAAAGTTGAAACCCCCTTTGAAATACATTGAGCTACGTTTACCTTAATTTCTCAAATTGCAGTCGCCAGTTCCAGCAGCAAGACATGTCTTCAATCAGGAGAGTGGATCTCGAACCTGGGACCTATTCACATACATGAGGATGTGTGGGGGTCTTCTGGGGGTGTGGGGTGGTGGGTGCTGAGTGTGAGATAGGGGTGCAGGGGTGTTGATCAGTGAAAGACCTTTCTTTTTTTGCAGAAGAAAAAAAAAATGCACTAAAGAGGAATTTTACAGTTATTCCAGCAAGACTGAATCCCACTTGCTGCTGGGGATGATGCTGACAATACGACATGGTCACATTAGATACTTTGAGAGCTTGAGTAGTTGGACTACCTAGATCATGTGTTTAGGGTCATCTAGGAGAAAGGTATACATACTGTAAAGGTGCCCTTGCTGCTCTGGTGCTAAAAAGCGTAGATAACATGGAAGGAGGGAAGTTTCCCCTTTGCCATGATCCACCGTTCCTACTGAGATTGGGTCAATTTTATACAGACAGCATAAATATAGAGTTAGTTTACTGCTATCATCAAAAGTATTGTTCTCCTGTCCTTCACAGTGGTGTACAGAGATGAATACAACAAGCATTTGTCAATGCCGAAGGTTGGCATGCTGGCACTGGCACTGGTAGTGCAGGAGTTAAAGAGATGTACAATAGGATTGGCAGTGAAGTACTGAACTGACCCCGACTCGAGCCCTACCATGCAGAGAGTGACAGGCATTGGGGTGTGCCTTTGGGTCATTGGCCATAACACTCATGCCTTTACACCTCACCCTACCCCGCAGAGACTGACAACTGCAGCGATGTGCCTTGGGGTCTTCAGGCCTTATGCTCACCCATTCCATAAGGCAATATACTGACATAGGTGCAGTGTAGGAGAATGATGGAGCCGAAGAGAACAAGGCACACCTTGATGCCTGTCACTGGCTGCAGGGTAGGGGGTGGAATGGCATGAGCATTACAGCCGACAATGCCAAGTCACACCCCTGATGCCTGTCAGTCTGTACAGGGTGGGGCATCATGGTTGGAAACCCTAATGCCCAGGGCATTTGTTGGTATTTTCACTCCACATTTTCAACATGTGCCATTTGTGACCCCACCTCATGAACAGTGGCACTATGAGTTCATTTGTCAAAAGTTAATTTTGTACAGCGACTGTGCATTTTGGTGCCACAGGTGTGAAAACACATTTTGGGCAGGATGTGAAAAATGACAGCTGCACTGTTCATGAGGAGGTGTAAAAAAAAAAAAAAAAAAAAAAATGGTATTATTGAAAATCTGGAGTGAAAATATGAAAAATTGGTGACATCACGAGCGTGCGTAGAAACTGCGCAAAGCATGCCCGTAGCATAACTATTTTGGGGATTTGTTTAAACAAATTTTCAACATAGGCATTTTGGAAACTCTGGTCATGAACAGTGTCACTGTGATTTTGGTAATCTGGTCCAAATATTGATTTCCCACACCGACCACTCCATTGTGTGACATGTGCGAAAACACATTTCAGCAGGATGTGAAAAATGACAGCTGTACTGTTCATAAGGAGGTGTACAAAAAATGACAATGGTGAAAATCTGGAGTGAAAATATGAAAAACTGGTGATGTCATGAGCGTGTATAAAAACTGCACAATGCATGCCCGTAATGCAATTATTTTGGGTACTTTTTTTACCAGATTTTCAGCATAGGCATTTTAGGACCTCCACTGATGAACAGTGTCACTGTGATTTTGTTAATGTGTCCTGAACATTGATTTCAAACAGCAACCATGCCATTGTGCGCCACATGTGAGAAAACACATTTTGGGCAGGATGTGAAAAATGACAGCTGTACTGTTCGTAAGGAGGTGTGAAAAAAGGGCAGTTCTGGAAATCTGGAGTGAATATATTAAAAATTGTCAAAGTTACAAACGTACATTGAAACTGCGCAACACATGCCCATAATGTCATTTTTTGGAATTTTTCCATCAAATTTGCAATATAGGGTTTTTGGGACCCCACCTCATGAACAGTGGCATTGTCATTTCATTAATCAGGACCTAAAGGTGATTTTGCACAGTGACTGCAAAATGACCTTTCAGGGCTGAGTAACGAGATGACAGTGCATGTGTTCATGAGATGGGGTCCCAAGCACCCCCATGTTGAAAATTTAGAGGCAAAATTCCCAAAAATGGCTGAGACGTGCACCTAAGTTGAAAAACAAAACATTTATGCCATTATATAGCTTACTGGCATTTCTTCAGTTCGCAGTCGGCTTTGAAGAGTCCAGATCTGCTCCCGGACAACCAAAGATTGTCATCCCAGGCTCCGGAGGTAAGTATGGTGTAATGGGGGTGTGGGGCTGTGGGGACGCAGAGGTTGGCTGTGGGTGGGGGACAGGACCCCATGGTGAGTGACAGTTTTCTTTCTTTCAGGTAATTAAAAAAAAAAACAAAAAAAAAACACTGTGGACAGTTTTCGTTTTTTACGGGTGTATGAAAAACTGTTGTGCACACTGGGGTGGGCTCCCAGTGTGCCCCATGACTTTTTTTTTAACCAGGTATAGCACTCTAAGCTGGAAGCTTTTTTACAGGAGCGACCTGGGAGCACAAGGAGGTTAAGTGACTTGCTCAGGGCCACACAGTATGCAAGTGGAAGCTGTGGGATTCAAACCCAGGTCTGGTCTGCTGGATGTCACCAGATTTGCAGCTCAGAGCCTTAGACCACTGCACTATACTTTGGGGGGGTGATGTTGGCCACATTGGGGTGGGCTCCCACTGTGGCACAGAATGGGGGTGGGGCTGCAACATGCCGAAAATGGTCGGATTTGATTATGGGGAGGCACACTGGGGTGGGCTCCCAGTGTGCCAAACAGTCTTGGGGGGGTTATTTAGCATGCTGACAGGGGTATTGGGCATATCTGAAGTCAGTTTCATAGGCATTGTACAGCAGTTGGTGGCAGCAGCCACTGCTGCCATGTTTATTGAAATACTTCACCAGGAAAGGCATGTTGGGAAGCATATTATTGTGCTGCTCCATGACGAGCTTGTCTCTCATTGCAGCAGCACTTTCTTTACAAGTTTTGACCACATTACATATTTCTTGTGTGAGCACCTGCATGTTGGCTTATTGGAGAATGAGGGACGCACCTACTAAAGCATGCCCTGCATTCGTCCACACTGACGCACCTCCAAAATCTGATACTACCACTAGATGTTGGCTTGTGCGCAGGTGCAAGCCAACATAAAAAAGGCACCAAACTTTCTTTTGCTAAATATGCAGAATTGAAGACCATGTTTAAAGGTGATCATCTCTGGGGTCCACTATGGTGAAAACAGCAACATGCAGTTCTACTACTTCCCCAAAGTTCCCAGGCACGTGAATGTGTTCCTGCAGCAGGAGGTGCCAGCGGAGCTTTCCTCACCTGTTCACCACAGTATAGTTTGGGATTTGGTCTCCGAAGAAATTAATACAACCATAAGTTTGTTGACTGGAAATGCCAGCATGGAGCAGCTTTTTTTTATTCAGGAGCTGCCTACTACTGCTAATGATGGGAGCTGGCAGTATCAGAGCTGCTGCAGCAGGCAGCTCTTGGGCTTGAAAAGATTCCTGCTGAGACAGCTGGTAGTAATACAGTAGTACACCATGGAAGTAGCTCCTCTCAATGCCACCATCAGAAGCTGCTGCTGTCCTCCAACTCTGATCCACAACACCCCAAGCCAGCCATTTCTGTTACCCCATGCCCAGGCAGGCCACTACACATCTTTCTTTACCCACATCACCCGACCCAGCAACCACATAAGTGAAAACAATCTATTTTTTGCACAAATGGCTTGAAAAAAATTGAGTTTGAAAGTGGTAAACTCCCTATTAGAATTTAATGTCTGGCAGGTACAGTAGACAAAATAGCAGTCTGAGGACTGAAGGCAAGTAGGCAATCAGTCTTAAGTAATTGTCTGATCTGAAGGAATCTGTGCACCGCTGCCTGACTGAACCCAGCACTTTTGTGTCCAGTCTCCAACTGCAACCGAGTGGAAATGTGCACTATTGTCTTAGTTCTATTGATGGAATCTGATCCAGGCATTCCTTTAAAATACAACATAGCATAGTGCTGTTTGAAACAGATATAGTGGAGTTAGTGACTGTGTGTGGTACTGGCATAGACTGTTTGTTTGAGTTCGCTCACTGTGTTTATTGTGCTTGGGTTAACTTTAGACCCTAATAGAATTATTTATTTGTAAACTTTATTTAAACTTTTTTTATTTTAAAAGCACTTAATCTCTGGTATACTGCTTAAAGTGATAATGTGTGCCATGGGCTGAAAAATTCTGTCGCCTTGCTTTGGTGACTTTTCAATACAGCAGCTTTTTGCTTTGCAGCTTCTGTCTCTGCTAGCTGCTCCTACAATGGCAGCAGTTTGTGCCATCAGCACCATTGAATTGCTAGTAATAATTCACTGTCCTCCTTCTGTTGCAGATATGGCAGTATCCTTTACAGGGGTATCCTGACCATCAAAAAGGCACCAGTGCGGTAGGACAGTTTGAACTGTCATGGACCTTTACTGTTCAAAGTCTTTACAATTCAAACAGTAAATTTCAAACTGTATAGAACTTTGAATGGTTATTTTCTGATTGATTGATCCTAACTAAGTGAGTGATGGGTGATATCATTCTTGTCCCTAAAACACATACAGTACTTGATCTAAACAGTTTTGAATAATAATAACAATACAATGATGTTACTAAGCATGTGACTGAGACCTAAATACAGGTCTTGGTCATTCCTAAGCAAGTAGGATTTCTTTAAAAATCAATTTTTGAAAAGGAAAAAAAAAAAACAAGATGGCAGATGCACAAATAGTATTTTTGTGAGCATGAACAAAAAATCCTCAAGTAACAGTTTGAAAGGTTACCATTCTGTTTGCATATTCGTTGCCATTTGTGTTTTCATTTCCATTGGCCTTAGCGTTTATGCCATCGGGTAATAGTTTCCATTGTCGAAAAGTGTGAATCGTTTCCTTCTGCATCGTTGCTGCCATTACCATTTGCGTTTCTGTAACCATTTGCATTTTCATTACTGTTTTCATTACTGTTTGTGTTTCAGTTTCCTTTAGTGTTTGCATTAACGTTTGCGTTACCATTTCTGTTTTCATTTACATTTGTGCTTGCTTTTCTCTTACCATTTGTGTTATCGTTTCCATTTGCATCACTGTGTGCGTTACCATTTTTGCTTGAATTTGTATTACTGTTAACGTTACTATTTTCTTTTACCTCACTGTTGCCATCACCGTTTGCATTAACATTACTGTTGATGTTTTTGTGTTTGTGCAGTGCAGTGCGAAAAATGTTTTTGCTATTTTTCTGCACTGTCTTCCATGACACATAGCGCAGCCAGTGTGTGGTTGATTGAACTGAAACTTGCCATGTAGAAAGACCTGTGTTTGAGGCATATGCCACTGTTTGTTTGGTGAAAAAATATTGTTCCATCCCAGAGTAATTGCCATTTTAAGTTGGCCCCCCTCGCAGTTACAGATTTTTCAGATGCCAGGTCTGCCATTTTAGCGCATTTTCTGCTGCGATTTCCATCGTTTTGTGGTGGAAGACTTCTTAAAGGTGCAGAAACATAAAAATTTAATATCT
This sequence comes from Neoceratodus forsteri, assembly GCA_016271365.2. Classification (NCBI taxonomy): domain Eukaryota; kingdom Metazoa; phylum Chordata; order Ceratodontiformes; family Ceratodontidae; genus Neoceratodus; species Neoceratodus forsteri. The sequence continues at coordinate 1,678,200,444 of CM057449.1, forward strand.
CTGGAATGGTTTGTTTTTTTCACATGAAATTTGGAGGGTTCTGAGTGGATGTCATGGGGATGTGAATAATATGTTTACATGTTGGAAACATTATTTGCTGCGGAGATACTGCATGACACATTTAATGTTTTCTGCATAGCATTCTGCATGGTGTTACTGGCTTGAAATTTATAGCATAGGTAGCCCTAGTGGTACAGAGGTACCTTGCAGTGGTTTGGTGTGTAAAACATTACCTGGTGCAGAATTATACCACTACAACAAATTAAAATCTGGTTTGTTACACTTCAATAACTTCTGAACAGTGTGTCCGATTTGCCAGGCATTTGGAATGTGGAAATATCTATAATACATCTTTGACTGTGACAATATTCAGGTTGCTGGCTCTTATGGTTGCTGAATTGTGCATGTTACATTGTTTGCTCATGGCGCTGTGTGAACGTTGAACGGATGTACACACAATTCTGGACACATGGTGTGCTATGGTATATGTCTTAATTTACCAATTTTAATTTCAGTCGGTCATACAGTTTTTGCACAGCGAAGTGGCAATGCATCACATGGAGGGAGGCCCCGCGCTTCCACCATCACATTCTATTCACTATTTATAGTGCACATTCTCAAAAATAAGGGACATTCATGGCAAAAAAACTCAATTTAATGCATCAGTTAGGGTTGTTTGACAGCAAAAAAAGTGAGGAAATTCTATGTTAGGGTTGCCACTCCTTGCACTCCATGCCCACCCCGGCCCCACCAACAGGCATCAGGGTGTGCGTTGGGGTCAACAATCCTAACTCTCACCCCATTCTCCTATACTGTACCACCTCAGCTTATTTGCACATGGAATGGGGTGAGAGTTAGGGCTGATGACCCCAATGTACACCCCTATGCCTGTTGGTGGAGACATGGTAGACATAGAGTGCAAGGGGTGGCAACCCTAACACTGAATTTCCACACTTTTGTCGCTATGGAACAACCCTAACTGATGCATTAAACAGAGTTTTTTGCCATAAAAAAAATATATATATATATTCAGCTTCATCCCCCCCCAACTTGTTCCTGCTACCCTTCTTATGGTTACCCTTGAAGTCTTGATTTTAATCCATACAGGTTTTTGGTCATGATTCTAAGCACTGCTAAAGTTCACTGCACTTTGTTTAATTGTGGTACCTGCAAATTCTCTTTATTTATTCAATTATTGTAACATATTGCTCTTCTGTCTGTTCAAATGTTCTTTTGCTATTGTTTACTGCTGTTTTGCTCCCTCTTCCCCTTACCAGGTTCACACCTGGAAATGAGTATCAGCTCAGTCTGTCTTTCCAAGTTACCAAATTTTAAATAAAAACAAAATAAATAAATATGAAAAGGAAGTCCCAGAATTAATCTATATAGTTTATTTAATACCACTTCAATGTGTTGTACATCTATTAGACCCCAAACTTCACTGGCATATAATATTACCATCTTGACCTTTGTGTTTATCACCATTGAGGAACCCTTAACAGACTATCCACCACAATTCCATATAAAACATTCTATTCCACTTATGGTCATAACTAATTTAGTTTTAAGATATGCTATATCAGTACTACATTTGACATTAATTGTATGCCTAAGGCCTGGATAGTCATATATGTTTACAGATTGTAGTTTAGTGTTTTTAACATAAAGCTTATATCGATTTATAGTTTGTGGGAGCCCCCAATTGTCTATGGATTTCAGAGCCTGTCAAATTCTTCTTGTAATACAGTTCAAAGGGCAAAAAAGTTGTACTGTTGTTCTGATATCACATCAACAGTACAACAGCTTTTCTGTCCCTTTGAACCAGCACATGCTGTACAAGCATTCAGAAAGCCACCAGTGTGACATAGCTGCACTTCAAACACAGTACGCTTGTAAATCAATAGCCACAAAAGAATGTCAACTGTAAACTCACACCCTTGATGAAACACTCCCTCTCCAAATCTTTGGTCCACACTGCTTTTTCAGCAAGGAGTGTCAGTTACCATCAGCCACTACTCAAAATCAGAAAATCACCAATGAGTAGCAGTGACTATTATTTCCTGTGACTCCAATTAGGTAAGCAAATTTTGTAAAAAAAAACACTCATAAATTCATTAGTACCCATATGTTAAACTCCAAGGTCTGTTGGATGTTTCTGCATGTGTTCTGGGCTGGGGGAGGGGGAAGAGTGCAGACTGGAAAAAAGCAGTTATAGAATCATGTTCTCTCTCTCTCTCTCTCTCTTCTCTCTTACAGAAACTGTAGAAAGAACCTCCACAATACCATGTAATGTTGTATTTTAGATCTGTTTGTCCTAAATCCATTCTGATATTCAACCAATAATTTATTGTTGCCCACCCATTTCTGTAGCATATTCAGAATTTTCCTTGCAAAAAATTCTGCGTGACATCAATTAAGCTAATTGGTCGATACATAAATGGGTCACTGAGGTCACCTTTTTTGTCTATAGGATATATTATGTTACCTTGCCAATAATCCAGAATTACTGTATTCTGAATAATATAATTGTGTGTGTGTGTGTGTGTGTGTGTGTGTGTATGTATGTATGTATATAATAGATATATATATATATATATATATATATATATATATATATATATATATATATATATATGTGTGTGTGTGTGTATGTGTGTGTATATATATATATATATAGTAATATCAGAATACTCCTATCCTCAAAAAAGGCAATTACCTCTGCCACTAATTTCTCAGGTTCCAGGGTCTTATTGCATTTAGTGTCAGTTAATGCTAATGATATTTTATTTTTATGCTTGCCACTAGGTAAAGCATTTTGTTATGATAGAACTGGAACTGGAAGGGGACAGGATCAGTTGTGTTCCAGGACAGTAGCTGCTGCTGTTGTTTTCACAGGGTTCTTGTGGATTTTACTTGGTAGGTTAGTTCTTTTCTTTCTTACTTCTAAGGGGCTAGCAGGGTATTGTTTTGGGGGATGCTGGATGTTTGTAAACTGATTTGGTGTCTGTAAGTGGGGCTCATTTTGTGGATGTTTCACTGTGTAACAGGCTGCGCTGGTAGAGGCCTATTTCTTCAGATTTAAAACCTATTTGGTGGGATTTGCTTGGGCCTGGTTCTTTGGCTGCTGGGCTTGGAGGGGAGACACAGGTCTGATACTCTGTCTCGAGTCAGGTGTCTGCCCAGGGACCCACCCTCCCCACCATCCCTCCCCAGAAGTCTGCTAATTTATAGGGAACACCTGCCCTGCAATTGGAGGAAAAGGTTGCAGGTGCAGCTCATGTAGTTCTAGCCACTGGGGTTGGATTTAAAGGCTGGGAGAGAGGAGCTTAGGGAGTTGTTCATTTCTTATAAGTTTAATGTGTTGTACTGCACCTAGTAAAGGGTTACTGGTGTACAGTGGACTGTCTCTAAGATTAGTGGGTGACCTGATTAGGCAGTAGGGGTATCTTGGACTAGGGGGAACCTGGTGGCTCACCCAAGGAAACCTATTTGGAAGGGGATGGAACCACACATCATTAGGGCCGGCATCTTTGGGAGGTGGTGGGGTGCACAGGGTGTGGAGCAGCCATGATACTGGACTGGGCTTGGAAGTTCTGTGGTTGCCACTGTGCTACCAGCTAGCACAGCTTAGGGAGGAGGTTGCAGGGATTAGGAGAAAGCTGGGGAAGGGGGTGGTATGGTTGGGGAGGGGCTGGGAATCTCCACAGGGTTGCACCAAGCACTGGGGGTGGGGCATAGGGAAAGGAGTGCAGGAATGCTCAGGGTCATAGGGACCTGGCATAGAAGGTCCAGAAGGACACTACCAAGGAAGCAGGCAGATAACTGGGGACCATCACAAAGGGGGGACGGAGGGACAACATTCTCAGGGAAGCAGGCAGATGGCCAGGGCTGGACAGAAGGAAGCAAGGCAGGGAGGTGGATCAGACCTTGCACTCAGTAACCGCTTCAATTCTCTTCTTCTGCTCCAGGATGAGGGGGGTGATGTAGCCACGACAGAGGTGGTTAGAGACGGAAAGGGAGTGGGAGTGGGAGGCAGGAGGCAGGGGCCAGATAGCAGGAAGAACAGGGGGGGACCTGGAATGCAGGAGAATGGGGGGAGCATTGAATCAGAGCAGGAGGGGCAGGGGAAGAGGGAGGAAAGCACAAGGAGAAGGACCAGTTGGGAGGAAAGGTGAAGGAGAAGGACCAGAAGTACAAGGAGGATTCAGTAAAGGGAGCTGAGGGTTTAGGCCAGGCGAGCACGACAAGCAAGGAGGAACTAAATGGTGACAGGATGGAAGGGAGGATGAGCCAGGCTAGTTTAGCAGATGGGGGAGAAGGACCAGTTGCAAGCAGTGAGGGGGGAATTAGCAAGGTACAGAAGGATACTAAGGAGGAGGAGAGGCATAGGACTGGAGGGGAGGGGGTGGCCATGGTAAATATGGAGGGGATGGCATGTGGCACCCAGATAGGGGGAGGAACAAGGAGCCAGCTGGGTGGAGGGGCCTGTAGAAAGGATGAGGGACATGGAAGGAGGGGGAATGGAGGAAAAGGAGTGGTCAGAGTGCTCCTGCTGGGGGATTCTATGATCAGGGGTATCAAATGGGATAGGGAGGGAGAAGCCTGGCCAGTTAGAACAAGATGCTTCCCTGGACTAACTGTGCACAGGGCTAAGCACAAGGTATATCAGCTGTGCAAAGATTGTGGGGTTCCCCAGACATACTGGTCCACCTGGGTACAAATGACATTGAGGGAAATAGCGAGCTAGAGATACAGGCAAGATTCAGGGAGCTCGCCAGGGTCTGTCATGACATAGGATGCACAGTTTCCTTCTCAGAAATCCTGCCAGTGCCAAGGGCTAGTGGGGAACACAAAAGGAAATTAGGAGATAAACCAGTGGCTCAGGGGTGGTGTGAGGCTAGAGGGTATGGGTTGATGGGGTTGGGGGAGACCTGGGAGGATAAGGCTGTATGCTAGAGATAGACTACATCTTAATTTGGAGGAGGAAATCTTGTTGAAAATAGAGGATTCATTGGTAAAAGTGGGTTTAAACTTGTGAAGGGGTGGGATGGGAGAAAAGGCTGTCAAGGGGTGCTGATAAGGAGGGACTTGTCTCCACCCCCTGGGGACCAGGAGGATTGCAGAAAAAGGCCAACTGGCAAAGTGCAGACCAGGGAAACAGAATCCTCATGGGAACACGAGCAGGGGAAATGGAACTATAGGGAAAGGGTGTAAGGTAGTCCTGCTAAATGCCAGGAGCTTGGGCAATAAAATGCCTGAGCTCCAGGCGATGCTATAACTGAGGGAGAAGTGGATGTGGCAGCGGTCACTGAGACTTGGGCCACTGCAAGACATGACTGGGACCTGAACCTGGAGGGTTACAAAATGTTCAGGAAGGACAGGGGGGAAGGAAGGGGAGGAGGGGTAGCAATGATAGTCAAAAACTGCATTGGCATAGGGGGGAGTAGAGGAGGTGGAGGGAACTGTGGAGGCAATTTGGGTCACCTTGATAACTGGGGGGGCAAGAGAGTAAAAATAGGAGTGGTGTATAGACCCTCTGCTCTGGCGGAGGAGCTGGATGACAGTCTGGTGGCAGATGTTAGGAGACACTGGACTGGGCAGAGGAACAGTGGTGGTGTTGGGGACTTAAACATGCCAGGAACAGACTGGGAGACTGACATCCTGTGACCAGGAACAGAGGTTGTTGGATGTCTTTCAAGACGCTGCCCTAACTCAGCAGGTGAGGGAACCGACCAGGAGGCACGGTACTGGATGTGTCCTGGCAAACAGTGACCAGATTGGGGGCCTGGAGTAAAGGGACCCATTGGCGGGAGTGACCATGCCATGGTCTGCTTCTGCCTGGACCTAGGAGGGTAGAGGCTGCACAAAAGCAGGTAACCGACTTCAGAGTGATTTTAAGGAAATGGGAAGGATCATAAGGGGCATTTGGATGGGATTGGGTCAGACATGGGAAGCTGATAGTAGGTGGGAAATCATCCAGGAGAGGGTGCAGGATGCTACCAGCACCTGTGCAAAGTAAGGCAATCTTGGTAGTGCCCAAAAACCCTGTTGGTGGACCAGGAGGTCCAGGAGGTGGTGTAGGAAAAGAAAGCAGCCTATAAGCAATTCAAGTGCTCAAGGAGTGAAAGGATCGAGGAGTACGAGCTGGTGGCTAGAAGGGCCACTAGAGTGGTGAGGGTGGCTAAGGCAAGGAAGGAGCAGAACCTGGCCAGGAAATTAGGGAGAGGAACAAGGGTTCTTAGATACATTGGGGAAAGTCGAAGGGTGAAGGGCAGATTAGCAGGATTAAATCAGGGAGAGATGGGCACAAGACCCGGGGAGCAGGCTGAGGTACTAAATGAGTACTTCACCTCAGTTTTCACCAGGAAAATGGGGTACTGCATCATCCATGGGAGGAGACAGAGATACTGAGGAGGGGGACCCTTACCGATCGGCAGGTCTGGGGAGAGGGAGGCATCACTGGCAGGTGGGGGAGGCTAAGCAGGAGAAGAGGACGCGAAGTGGAAATCACAGCAGAGAGTGAGGGAAGCCCTCAGCTCCCTTAAGATGGAGAAAGCACCGGGCTGGATAAATTACATCCCAGAGTGCTGAAGGAACTGCAGATGTCCTGGCTAAACCCCTGGCAGAGCTTTTCACCATCTCTGAGGACAGGGTGGGTGCCCCAAGACTGGAAGGTGGCGCTATAGTGCCTATCCACAAGGGGGATCAAGGAGGTGGCAGGGAACTACAGGCCTGTCAGCCTGACATCAGTGGTGGGCAAGGTGATGGAGGGCATTGTCAAGGAGAGGCTAGGGGGACCTGGATAAGTCAGGGTGCCTGGATGATAGACAGCATGGATTCATCCCGGAAAATCGTGTCAGACAAACCTGGTGGAGTTCTATGACTGGGTGACAAGTGCCTTGGACCTGGGTAGACCAGTGGATGTCCTCTTTCTAGACTCAGCAAGGCATTTGACTCTGTTCCTCATGTGGGCCTGTTGGATAAGCTGGGAGAAATGGGGTGGGGAACCAGATGATCAGATGGATAGGCAATTGGCTCCAGGACCGGACCCAGAGGGTCGTGGTTAGGTGGGATAGTCTCATCCCCAGGAGGGTTATTAGTGGGGTCCCACAGGGATCAGTCCTTGGGCCCCTTCTGTTCAATGCCTCGTATCTGACATAAGGACAGGAATCAGGAGTGAGATGAGTCTCTTTGCAGATGACTCGAAACTGGGGCAGTGGTGGATGGGGAGGAGGGAGGGGTGGCCTACAGGGGACCTGGAGGCTCTGGAAAGGTGGTCTAGAAAGTGGAAGATGAGGTTCAATGCAGGGAAATGCAGGTACTACACCTGGGGCCAGAACCCAGGCCAAGTGTACACCCTAGGGGAAATGCTACAAGTCTCAATGGCTGAGAGGGACCTGGGGTAGTGGTGGATGTCAAGATGAACAACTCTGAGACTTGTAGGAGGCAGCAGCCAAGGCCAACAGGATGCTGGGATGCATCGCTAGGGGATCACCTCCAGAAGGAGGGAAGTGATACTCCCTCTGTATAACTGCTTGGTGAGGCCGCACCTTGAGTACTGCATGCAGTTTGGAGGCCACACTTAAAGAGGGACATTAACCTCCTGGAGAGGGTCCAGAGGAGGGCAACCAAAATGATTTGGGGCTTGGGAGACAGGACCTATGAGGAGAGGCTCGAAGAGCTAAATATGTACACATTGGAAGAGAGAAGGGACCGGGGGGACATGATAGAGGTCTTCAGGTACATGAAGAGGGTAAATAGGGGAGGAACAGTCAGGGTGCTTTGAAGGAATGAGGAAGGGGCCACTAGAGGGCATGGGTGGAAGCTGGAGGGAGATTCAGGGGAGAAAGGAGGAGGTGCTACTTCACTGAGAGGGTGGGTGGAGCCATGGAATGACACTGCCTAGGGGCTGGTGGAGGCAGAGACAGTGGAGGGGTTCAAGAGGGGTGGGACAGGTACAGGGGAAGGGTTCTGGAAGCAAAATCCAATGCAGCAAGAATGTCGGAACTGGGAAGGGAGAAGCCAGAGAAGGCGAGGGGGACAGCAAGGTCAGCACCCAGGGTGGGGGCTGACCAAACGAGCAGACACGAAAGACCGTTAGGCCTATTCTGCTGGCATTTTAGTATGTTAGTATGATACAGGACTCTGAGAGGTGTGTCACAGTGATCCATTACAGGAGAGCCTACAAGGGACTTGCCCAATAATCAGCCAGTCTGATAATGACACTGCTGAGGCATGAAGTGCTTGGACTTCAAAACACTGTACCAACAGACACATTCATAAATCAGCTCCTTCAACAAACACAGCTGATCTCATTCTCTCTGTGTCAAAGCAGGGAAAGGATAATGTCTGTGTCATACAATGGCTTATCTTTTACCATGCACATTGTTTTCATTAAGTTTTAGCTTTCTTCCAGCTAAGCTGTTTGAATTCAAGCACTGCAAGCTTTTTAGAATCAGGATTTTAAACAACATATAAAGGCTTTACAAAGTACCCTCTGCACTTTATTTATATCAACAGCCAGCAAACATGATTGGTACTTTATGATTGCTAAAAGCGCTATAAGCACTTTCTTAAGCAGTTTTTCTTATTCATATGCATATCAAGCATTTTATTCAGCACAGCAGGCACTTTAGCACCACATATGGACAGAAAAGGAAAAAAATATAAGAGAAGGAATAGTGAGAGGGGAGGCTACACAGGTAAGTGGCCAATCTACCGAGGCATAAAACTGGAAATAAATTGAATAGAAAAACAGCACTGCTGCAGCAGACTACTAAGATAAAAAGGAGGGGGAGAGGTTAGAAAAATATGTCTCTGGGTGCTCCAATTATTCCTAACACAGAGCAGTGCTCTACCACAGCCTGCAGTTCAATTTTATGATGTTCTCACACCAGACTGGTGGGAATAGAAGCCACATTCCTTTCTGAAGTCACCCAAGTACACCAGACTACAGCAGCACTGCTGCAGAGGAACCTCTACACTGATAGCCCAGCCCTCGCTTCAAGCAGAGAATGGTGAAAACTGTATTTTTAATTATTTTAAATTCCCATCAGTTTGTCAGTTGTTGCCCACCATAACTGCCCTCCCTCCAATCCAACCCTTAGTCTTCTGGCACTGCCCAGGATCTGCACCTTGACCTGGTGCAGCATTAATACCAGTGGCAAGCATCCAGCATTGACAAATGCTTGTTAGAGATATATATTGGTATTGGCCTAACATCACTGCTTAATTTGTTGCTTAAGTTCTAGCTAATATCTGGTTTTAAGTGTTCTTCCATACTATAATATACCTGTGTAAAGTGGGCCATCCAATCATCTTGTTGGATATAATGGTCCAATGATAGAGAATAGGAGCTTATTTCCTTTTCTGCCAGTGTGAAAATAATTTGGAGTCTTTATGTAATACTGCTCAACTTACCCCATTGCTTTTCCTGAAATATCATCTTTGCTTTTTTGATGACTTGATTGTAATGTTTTAGTTGTTTGTTTAGCTCATTAAAATTAACCCTTGATTATTTTTTTCTTAACATCTAACCATTGCATTCAATTTCTTTTTTTCTGCTCTACACTTTTGATTAAACCATGTCTCTTTGCTCTTAGAAGTCTTAAATTCTACATTAAGAAATGGAGTAAAGAGCTGTAATAAGTCTGCCAAAAAATTGAGAGGGGATTTTTCCACATACAATGTACAATGGTTACAAACTGCATCTTTCAATTCATTAACCCTAGTGTCAAGAAGTAAATTCTTGATTTTATCCACAGTTATCATGGTCCATTTTATTCTTTTTTGAGTTATTACTTCAATAAGCTGGTTATTATTAGAAAAAATTGTCTTATTAAAGATGGATGACCTAATGATACTGAAATAGGAAAATGTGGCAATTCAGATCTTTTTATAACTTCAAGGTCTGTAATTTTATCAAGTGCATTTATATTGGTCAGAACCCAATCAATCACTGACATCCCTCAGGATGCTAAAAGGTAGAAGCTCCTTCAGGATCCCCTTTCGTTCTCCTACTTACATATTCCATTTCTAATTCTTGTATTAATGAATCAAACTGCTTACCAACAATATCTTGCCTAGTGTATTTTGTGTTTTTTCTATTAGTCAAGTTTTTGTTTAAAATGGACGTCCTTTCATCAAGGAACATTGATTACAAGTTTGTATTATCTTTATTTGGGTCTATATTGTATATATTTTATTGAGATCCCCTGTTAAAATTGTGTCAGCATCAGGGCTGGCCATAGCATATGTGGTGACCTGAGCGAACTTGCCAATGGCACCTACTTGAAATGTTTTTTTTAAATCTTCACCCCCCCCAAGAAAGATAACATTCCTAATGGCAGTTTATTTCCTTTGAAAACAAAAAACTAAATGATTTACATTTTTTCCATGATATGACCTTCTGAAATTAATACAGAATGTGCATTTTGGCTGATATTAATATAATTTTCAAATGGTCTCCAACTTGTTCTGCTCTGTGTCATTGCCGAGAAAAGTAACTGCAACAAGTTACGCAATCTCTACAAAGAATGTCTAACTGAATCTTAGCTATGATGAGAAAGGATATCACTGCATAGTTTGTATTAAAAAAGCTAACTGTAAATGAAGACATATAAAGATCATTAGTGTGATGAACATTTTTTTTATGCACTGCCAGTAGCATGCACAGTATTTTTTTGTTTTGTTTTAAAATGAAGAACCAAGTAGTACAGGGGTTTACAGACTGGTCATGTGGAATGAATATAAATTAGTGTTACCCATGGGCTGAAAAGGAGCTCCCATCTTCTTGATAAGACAGATATTTAAAGAGCTAGGGTACAACATAAAGGTAATAGTTTTTGAAAGCAGTCAACCTTTACTTTTTATTTCCGAGGTACTTTTTCTTTTCATTTTGTTTAATTAGAACAAAATTATTATTAGAAGATTGTTTACCTGATGTTAGGCACACATACATGGAATGGTAACATCAATTCAAAATTCTTCAGAGGTCCACTGGCATACATATACACATACATACATACATACACACACACACACACACACACACACACACACACACACACACACACACACACACACACACATATGCCTCAGGTGTAGTTAGAACCTCAGTTTTATGTGTTGCAAAGTAAGGAGCAGGGAGTTCTTTGGCAAACTGGTAGGTATAGGAGGGAGATTGTTCATGGTCATCAAAGAACACAAGCAGGGGAAACTCTGAGTAGTACTTCATTTTTTTAATTTGTGTATGTGTGTAAAGAGGACTCAAGTGAAAATAACATTATGTTATTTACTTACTTTATTAATTTTATGGACTTTTATTTTTAGGGCATAGCTGAAGACTTTTATATGAGTACAGGTTGTAGCTATGTTTGTGATGTAACTCAGGAGGTAAGTGGCTTACGAATTCTGTATGTGACTTGTGAGTTGCTATAGTTGGCAGGGACTTGTTTTTAGCCATCGGTAGTGCTCTCTGAAGGCAATGATTAGAACCAAGTTTCAGCCAATCAGGACACAGGGATTTCTTTGCTCATTTTAACCCCTGAACAGATTCCTCTGTCTGTGATATTAGACCAAGGCCCTCACCCTCACCCATACCCAGTAAACACATTTCATTCAGATTGTGCAAAAAAACTACAAGGTTATCATCTTCACTTAGTGCACTCCATTCTTTGTAATCAGGGAGCCCAGCTCAGCAAGGTTGAAGGAAGGAATGATAAACTGAAATCCTACCTCAGGGGAAGGGGTTTACAAATTAAGTGCTGAACAGCCGAAAACTACTTTTGGTAAGTTACCATGCTGTTTATGTCACCCAAAAGAAAAAGAAACACACACACACAAGAATACTATTTTTTGTAAACACCCAAACTGCAAATTGTTATCTACTCATTTATTTGGGTTTTGATACCCAGAGATGTGCACTAGACAATAAAATTCTTAGTTTCATCCATAATCCAGGCAAGTACAGTCACAAGCACAATGGAATAATGGTTAAAAATGAATATGGTACTTTCACAACAAATGTAATTCTCATAGGACTGACCTAGTGTCCCTGATTGTGTTGGTAAGTTACTAGTGAAGAAGTTGAGACATAAATAGGGTAATCAAACTCATGAGGCTCTCAGTTACTGATGGGAGTCTTAAGATACGGAATGAGATCATGTTACCATCCCTAGCATTCACTGCCTGCTGGAAGAAGCACACAAATAAAGACTGCTTATCATTCTAACAACAAACTCTTTGTTTTGAATAATATATACCACAAAACAAGACAATTCCAAGCTCTGACCTTATATCACAAGTACACTGCTAAAGTGACAGTTTACACAAAATGGGGGCACTCTTCAGCACTTATACATTTTGATCACACACACCTCAAAAAGTTACTGAGATTCACTGACTTCTTGCCCTTGCTCATTTGTCCCCTCCTCCCTCTTTTTCCAGCTGCAGTGGATGGAGCCTGCAGACATTTTACTTGTACAAAAGGGTTGATGTCATGTTTTATGTCTGTGGAACTGGCTGAAGGTGTAAATAGTCTCCATTGCCTTGCCCTCCTCCAAGAAATGCTTTCCGCCCTCAAATAAATACGCTTTCATGTTAGTCAATGGTTGCAGGGAACTATTTTCTTTCTTAAATGGGAGGCACAAGAACTGGAACCTGAGTAGTGGGAGGCAGCATTAGTTTTTTTTGGGGGGTAAGATCCACTCCCACCTCCACCTGAGAAGCTCCTAAAGATCCACCCCTTTTTTTTTTTTTTTGGTTCATGTGGGAGGGCCATGAGGTGGATCTATCATGTTGGAACAACTGACTCTCAGAGCTGCCTAGGGCATCACAGCTTAAGGTTCAGAAGGAAAGGAAAAGTAATTAAGGAGTGCCTGAAACTATATCCTTATATAGCACTTATGAAACTGCATCCTGAAATTACAGCACTTGAGGAAAGCAAGCACTTGCAACACAAGAATGACAATTAAGGTATAAGACCACAAAGGAGTAAAATATGTCACCCAAAGTAGACTATCCCATATTGGATACTAGAGTGTCTCTTTCTTAAAAGCTTTTTATACCCCCCAACACATACACACACACACACCTGAAGCACCCACCCAAATAGCTAGGGGAACCTCTACATTTTTATCTCTCTGGGACCTGAAGTTTAGCAGTAATATGTGAAGAGAATAAAGTATTGTGTTTTGTGCATCTGAATAGGTTTAGTGCTTTGAAGTTAAAACATATAAATATATATAGATAGTGTCATGGGCACCTGAAAAGGAAGGAGATACTATTGAAGTAAATGTTATTCTGATGATTTATTTATTCATGTGTAAGATTTTAAGTGTAGACAGACACATAAGCTATAAGAAGTACATTTAAGGATGGATGTATTAGTCAAAACTTGTAGCAGAAAAATAAAGCAAGAAAATTAGTATATTGTTTTGTTTTTTTTTTCTTTCAATTGGTTAACCAGGAGTGGCACACTAAGCTGAACGTTTGTTTACAGGGGCAACCTGGGAACACATGGAAGTTAAGTGACTTGCTCAGGGTCACCCAGTATGCATGTGGGGGCTGTGGGATTCAAACACAGATCTCCAGATTTGCAGCTCTGAGCCTTATACCACTATGCTATACTGCCTCCCTAGTTATGGCAGGGGCAGTCATCTATTTTATGGTTCATGATGTTGGTGTAGTAAGTAGCAGTACATTGTATAGCAGGTGTAAAATGTCAATAAGTAGGCCATGCAATAGATGTGCTGAGCAGTTACTGAAGCAAGAAATGTATTTATGATAGTAAAATATTCCTGTTAGAAAACTGATAAATGTGTGACATTTGCATCTCAGTTTCAAGAAGGTCCTTATGGGGTGTCAATGTACAATATAAAGTAGTTATAGTTTTCAGGTTGTCTGGGTAATTGCTTTGCACTACCACTGTTACTAAATTAAAATTATTCTATGAAGAAATTAAGTTTATGTAATTGACTGTAAATGTATTAAAAACATTTACTTGTCCTTATAATGTAATGCATTAAATGCTGTTGCTAGGTTAAGAAGTCACATAACAATGTCCAGGGCATTAGGGTTTCTGACCATAACACCTTGCCCTGTAGGGACTGGCAGGCATCAGGGGTGTGACTTGGGATTGTCAACAGTAATGCTCATGCCATTCCACCTCCAGCCCCATCCTGCAGCCAGTGACAGGTATTGAGGTGTACCTTTGACTCTTCAGCCCCAAAGGTCACTCCATTTTCTTATACAGTACTGTACCCCTTTCATTGTATTTCCTTATGGAATAGGGTGAGTGTAAAACTTGAACACACCAAGGCACACCTCGACACTTGTCTGTGACTGCAGGGTAGGGTGAGGTGAAATGGTGTGAGCATTATGGGCAACGACCCACAGGCATACCCCAATGCCTGTCCATCTCTGAATGATGGGGGTGGGGTTTGGCATCACTTCAATACTTCACTGCTATTCCTGTTCTGCCTGTCTGTCTGTCTCTCTCGCTATCTATATGTCTATGTAATTATCTATCTTTCTATCAATTGCATGTATTGCTATTTTTACCTATTTCTAAAACAAAGCTGCATATCACATTTGCCTGCACTCTGAGCACATACTTATGAAACTGTACATATTTGTACTCCACTTCTGCATACACCTCACACTTTCCTAACATTCTGATTATCACAAGCATACTACCTTACCCTTATCAAAAGCGACCCCCTCTGACAGTTGCTATCACATTTTCTCTGCTAACAGTCTATCATTACACCTGACTTGTTGACATCAGCACATTGCTTAAATATAACTTATATCACCTTATGGACAAAACCCCTGTTTCTCTAAAAAAAACAAAAAAAAAACCTGTAAATAATCCCAAGGCTGAACATATGCCAGCCATTACTTTTTCATGTACTGCCACCTTCTGTACCATCATGGGGATTTGCATATGTTTCCCATGATGCTTTGCATTATTGGGATATGTGCAATTGTGTTTTCTTTAAAATTTGGCTGTCTGGCCAATATCATCTGGGATAACACATACCTCAGTAGCATGTGCTCTGAGGTTCTTTTGTAAACCTATATTGTGTCATATTCCTTCCATTAACATGTACACCTCCGTATATTTTTCTAATAATGTGTATGCCTTCCTTAGAACAGAAACTAAAACAAATCTTGCTACTTACAAATCATTGTGTTGTTTCTCCATACCTCCTTAACAATTCCACGCAACTTCACTAACTTCATTATGCAGCCATGATGTATCTGACCAGAATTTTTTTTTTTTGGGGGTGAAGCAAGGGAGGGATTTAGAACAGAGATGTAATTATTTTAAGCAGTGTGAGCATAGGCAGTAGTTATCCAGCACTCATAAAGGCAATGTTGTAGAGTGGTTAGAGCATAACGTTAAAGACAAGAATATCCCAGGTTTGAATCCCATAGGGTTAATCATTGTTTTGCTGTGTCACATCACTTGATTTCCATTTGCTTACACAGTAGTATGTCCTGGCAGCTGTATATTTATTGTATAGTCGCAGGACCCTACTCTAAATGAAATGATGCATCTCCAAAATGTGAACCTGCGGCCCAGCATTTTAATTAAATATACACTTTTCCAGGTATGATTTCTCAGTTCTTTCAGTTCATTGGAAGTATCAGAAATACAGTAGATTATAGTAACCTTTCACAGCACTGCACTCTGACCAGTAGGTTAGAATCACGACCTCACTGACAACAAGATAATACACCTCAGTGGGGCTCCCCTCTCTAAATAAATTGTAAACATTTAATGGCTCCACTGGTAGCCTAATGGGAAGTCTGTGCTTGAGCATACAATGGGAACCTATACTTTTATTTTTAAGTCTTGGTAACCAAATAAGTCCCACTAGGCACAAGTGCTTGTTTTCATGGGTGACTTGGGAGCACTGGAGAGGTTAAATGATTTGCTCAGAATCACACAGTATGCAAGTGGAGGTTGTAAGAATCAAACACAGGTCTGTTGGATGTACCGAGCTCATTCACAATTCATTACTCTAACCTTTAGGCTATACTGCCAGCCCTGATTACACACTGCATTCTTACACTTCATATAGTCAGTTTTATGCCTTTAGGGGTACAAATACAAATACTATAACTCATGCCACCCAAAGTGGATAAAATGTATGTTCTTTGTTCTAGTTACAAAAGCACAGAACTAGAACCTCTAAGGAGTTGTGAACATCCCAGGAAAAACTTTGAAAAATATTATATTTTGATCACATTCAACATATAATCTAGATATTTCCTGTATTAACCATTTCCCTTATTTATTAAAAAGTATATTTTCCTAAAAACAGGATTCTCTGCCACTTGCAGTCTGGGGGAACCCATCAACTTTGATGTAGGATTTGAACATACCTGGCATTCTTACACTTCATATAGTCAGTTTTATGCCTTTAGGGGTACAAATACAATTTACACTGTACACAGATGCAGTCCTTCCCCATTTGACTCCTGTAACTGAGCCTGACTTTACATTCACTCCTGCAGCTGAGTTTCCCTGGGAGCCCCCTCTATTTCCATCACTGGTCATTTGTTGTTCAGCTGCTCTGGCTGCTTGTCTGCAAGTGATATAATCCACAGCTTGGGTCATCCTGATGATATCTACAGCATCCAGTTCTGTCATAAACAGAGAATTATCATGTCACTTGTAAGTTGTAGACAAGCAAAAAGACCAGATAAAGAGTATGTGACAGAGGTCATGTTTTCATGAAAATGTTGTAAGTAATAAAGCAACAAATGATAATAAGCATATTAAATAAAAACTACATTGTGCATGCTGATTGTATTTTTTGCAAAGTTTTCCCTATGGTGTCAAAGGTTCTGTAAAGCTGTTTCACTTACATCCAGGGGATCTGCTAAGCACCTGCACTGCAAGATGCCACACTCAAACTTTGCAGCCCCACTTAGCCCATAGTGTTGACTACCATGTCAGCCCACTGTCCCCCCATCACACACACACACACTAACTTAAAGCAACTGCCAACTAGCAGTAAAAAACAGCGAGTGCTAAGCCAAGCAACAAGATAGTTAAGCAATAAGGCAGAACAGTGTGTGTGTTATCATGTAATAACGTCACTCCTGGGGTGGGTTGAAGCACGAGGTGAACCCAAGTGCTTCCACCACCCCAGGAGTGACGTTATTACACAATAACACATACCCTGGAGTGCATTATTGCTATTATACAATGGCTTGTTGTTATATAAAATAAAAAAAAATGTAAAAAATGTTTTTAGTATATTTTCAGTGAGGCAGTGTATCTTTGTTTCTGAAGGATAAAAGAGAAACCAATGACAGTGATGTTATTGTGTAATAACAACACTGTCTCAGGCATACACTAAGCACTCAGAGTCCAGGATTCTTTCTTACTATTGTATAATCAGTCATATATATTCATTCTGTGTGTGTGTTCTCTCTAGACCTGGTCCTCTCCTTTTTTGACTATTTCATGAGAGTCTTAGATGGACAAACATTGGTCACTGTCTGGGGCAAGACAAGTCCAGACTTCTGAACTGCAACACACCACCCTGACCTATGAGTGACCCATGCAGCCAGCCAGGAAAACTCAAAATGTCACTGTAAAACTTTACTTCATTAACCCACGCCCTGACCTGTGCCTCAGCAAAACAGTCCAGCTTGATAGTTTCCCCAATTTCTCCTCAGATGACTGCCTGGGTAATGTTCTCCTGGCTGGCTGTGCCTCAATCTCTTGCTATTACCCGCCCAAAGAGATTAATGGCTCCTGTACCTATCTCCACTTGCACTGATGCACCCACTGTCTGCACTAATTGGCCATTCTAGCTCCAAAGCCAATAGAATGATAAGTGTTAGGTACATGGGAGGTAGGAGGGGCGGAGTGTACTGTGCACACAGCTGTGAGTTGGAATGCCATGCTGCTGCTCACAAACAAGTCCCCCCTTCCCACAAAAGACAATAAATTTGGCAATGTCAGTTGTCCTGATTAATGTAAAAAAATTTAAAAAAAAACTTCATAAATAGAGGTCTTTCATGGCACCCTTCTATTGCGTGATGCCCTAGGCTGCTGACTAGTTCACCTATCCTTAAGGCCAGCCCCGGTCAGCATCCGATTAGTCTTGAGCTACCCTCAAGAGTTTACTTGAGAAGGCTGCCCAAGCTAAGGAAAAATTAGATCTAGATAACTGGGGGGGGGGAGCTAATAATAATTAATTAGAATAATTTTACTTTTGATTTTACTATTCCCTGACATTATTTCCAACATCAGGACATACTGACTATTTGAAAAACATTGATTTACTTGAAGACCCTTATTCAGTTCAATAGCTGTCAAAAGGCCAATTTGTCCTGTATCATATTTTTGTTCCTATTTGCTTTAATACAAACAAAAAATGTAATCCTGGATCCTGTGTGTATGATTATCCCATCAAGTTTCTTGCAACATTATTACATCAAACGTATACAAAAATTCCATGCAGGAGGAGTCTCCTAATTTATTAACTAAGCTATTTGTATTCCAGGAGATTAATTTCCAGGCCACTGGAAACTGATAAATTTCCCAGGGTTTGTATTTCATATCAGCAATCATTTATAAGGCTTAAACGAGCATACCTGTTCTGTGTTCTTATGTAAGAAGGAAAGGGAGCATTCTCTTCTGATATCTATTTATTTCTATAGGTGTAGTTTACTGACAGAATCCAGTCTGAGCACTTACTTGTGCTTCTCCCATGTTAAATATAAGACCAGGATCAACCATATGAATTCCAAACATAATCTAATTGTTCTGCTTCAGTTAATGCAAATTTAAATAACTCACTGTCCCTAAACTACATATCAGTTTTGAGGGTAGCCATACTACTCAATATGTGTATCAATCCAAGGAATTATGTTTCCATCTAATGGGAGATGTAAGGATCTTGATGGAAACTCACAGATAGAGTTTTTTAACTTTACCAATTGATTCATATGGTGATACGCTCCATCCAAACAGTGTCAATACTTTTAAAGAGTCTTGGAAGACAAAATATTCACTCGATTCATGTTTATTCCCCTCAGTCTTGTGTTTTAATCTAGAGGTTGACTGGCAAGTTCATTTCATGATAATATCTTCTACTATATCCTGAGAATCTAGTTTAGTAGATTCAGGGGATATAATTATTTTTGGGTAACTAATCACAAAGCCCAACGCAGCTTTTTGACGTCTTATTTTGCAAGATTGTGGTGAACTCATCCAAATTTTTAAAGGAAGCTAATACTTCTGTTTCTTTTAGATTGTAATTATTTCTTAACCTGGTGACATGAAAATCTTCTCTGGGTTCAGAAATTCTTAGAAGATATTTTGTCTTCTTTTTCATGATTCATCCGTCTCTTTAAGTGAACATGAAATCCTGTCTACTTTTAAACTAACTTTATATTCCTCTATAATTTGATTTCATCTGGAATACATATCTTCAAGGGGGTAACAGGGTATTCAAATGGATTGGTGCTTCAGGTATAATTCTCAAGGTTAATAAAAACTCTCTTTTTCTGATACAGATCCATTACTTTTTGTTCTGATGAAATCACTGCATCCCAAACTCCATGGATCTTAACAAGCAATAATCAATGATTGGTCATTCATAGGTTCATAGGAGAATTACGAGATCAAGGGACTAGCCCATTAGGATCTCACCACCTACTATTGGTGGTAATCATATTTTGATTCATCTATGTATGAATTAAAATTCTGTTTAAACTGATTTAAGTTGATACTGTGAACAATCACGAATGGAAGAGAATTCCAAATAGAGACAATTCTCTGTGTAAAAAAATTATTTATTTTTGTAGCCCTATTTATATTAGCCTTTAATTTCAGGTCATGAGACCTAGTTATACACACTGAACAGTGCCATTCCAAGCATAGTGTCTCAAATAACATAATATCCTGAGTTGCCCTAAATATTAAACATAAGTCACCTCTCAAATAATGATACTCAAGTGAATAGAGATTTAGTTTTTTTAATCTATCTATATGATAGGGTGTTTAGGCCTCTGATATGTTTAGTAAATCTTATTTGTACTTTTTCTATAGATTGTTTATCTTTCAATAATGTTGGAGAGCAAAATGATGAACAATAATCAAAGTTAGATCTCACAATACTACAATACAAATGAATCAATACCTCAGGCTCTCTACTTGTTATATTTCTCAATATACAATTTATCAAGCGATTACATTTTTTTTACTGTATAATTTGTTTTTTTCTGAGAATTTTAAGTCATTAGTAATAAGGACACCCAGATCCCTTTCAGAAGTTGTTTCTTTCAGCATATTATCATTAATGTAGTATTTACTGTATAACAATTATTATGTTTCCCAAAATGCATAACTTTGCATTTTGGATAATTAAATGTTAATTTGTGTTTTTCGGGCCAAGTGAAAACTAGATCCAGGTTTGTCTGTAATTTTTGAGCAGAAAGTGCATCATTAACAAGTCCTCCCATTTTAGCATCATCAGCATATTTACTTAACCAAATTCCATCTACAGTATTCATACTTATAATCAAAATGTTAAATAGGATTGGGCCCAAAACTGACCCCTGTGGAACTCTACTAGTTATTTTAGTCCAAGGTGATCTAAATCCTCTTATAACAACCTGTTGTCTTCTATCACATGACCACTTGGTTATCCATGTAGTTATATGTTTGTTTAATTCCATTTTAGACAGACATTCTATCAGAATTTTATGTGAAACTGAATCAAAGGCCTTTTCATAGTCCAAAAAAATCACATCTACAGAAATACCTTGATCCAGTGCTTCACTAATTGGTTTAAAGAAATTGATCAGGCTTGAATGGCAGGAACGTCCTGGTTGAAAGCCATGTTGTGTGATATCTAACTGTTTGTTATTCAATATATGAGAACTAATTTTGCTGGAAATAAGTTTCTCCATAATTTTACACAAACATGAAGTCAGGCTAATAGGTCTGTAATGTTTGATTTCATACTTTGATCCCCCTTTATGAATGGGAATTACTAAGGCTTTTTTCCATTCATTAGGGACAACCCCTTTTCCATGGACTCATTAAAGAGTAGTGTCAAGGGTCCAGCTAGTTCATACGATACTTCTTTTAATAAAGTAATAGGGATACAGTCAGGTCCTGCTGATGTTGAGTTTTTAAATGAATTAATGGCTGAATACATTTCAGCTATGGTAAAACTAACCTCTGAATCCAAAATGTCAAAATCTAATATTGGAATAGTATCCTTTTTCTGAAAAATACTTGCAAAGTATAGATTAAACTCATTTGCCATCATTTGCTCATTATCGACAATTTCTTCTTTGAGTTTTAAAGGGCCCACTTTACTTTCTGTAGATTTTAAAGAACCAATGTAATTAAAAAATATGTTTTTGTTATCCTTTTTAGTAGTTGCCAAATTAATCTCCATTGCTTTTTTAGCCTTTCTAATGGCACATTTTTTTTTTTTTTACTTTAGTAGGAACTTGTTCCAGTTTTCATTGGATCTATTCTTTCTGTATTTATTAAAGGCTTTTTTTAGCTTTAACTAATCTACTAATTGCTGTTGTATACCATAGTGGGAGTCTTTTTTTATTCTTATATTTGACTCTTTCTGGTACCCAATTAAGGATACAATAATCAATTTTGTTCTTCATTTTTGTCCATATTTCTAACACTGTTAATGAGCTTAATTCAGCTTGCAAATTCCATTTCTGTAAATATGTTTTAATAGCTAAAAGATTTGCTTCTGAATAATTTTTCATTTTAGTTATTCCTCTAGGATCCATTTTATAATGTTTCATAACAAGTTGAAGCATATTATGGTCACTACCCCCAAGTGGTGCCATTAAATCTCCAAGATTGGTTAATATCAAGTCCAAGATGTTAGTCAGTCTAGTTGGTTCCTGCACTAACTGATCAAGGCCTAACTGAACTATTGTATCTAAAAATATTGTCTCTTGTGAATTTGTCCCCTTCAAAGTAGACCAATTTATACCTGGATAATGAAAATCTCCCATCAAAACAAAATGTTCTGCTTGATTGATTGTTGATAAATAGTTACAAAATAAATCATTTTTATTCAGATCACAGGTTGGGGGTCTATAACAGAGTCCTAATGTAACAGGATATGAGATTGAATTTAATTTAACCCAAAGGAATTCTATTCCTGAGGGTACCGCTGTGTCAAGTCCAGTTTCTACACATTTAATTCCTTGCTACACATTTAATTCATAGCTTGTAAATATGGCCCTTCTCTGTGATCACTAACATTAACTGAATTTTGTATTTCCTTAGGCTCCTGGTTAACTGCTTGGGTGTCATTTACCTTGTTTGAGACTTCTAACTGACATTTATCTACTGCCACTCTTTCCTTCTTTGCAGTGTTTTGCTTCTTATTGGTTTTACTCTGATATAGTGATGTGCGAAGTTGGAAAATTTCGCCCAGCAAAATATTTTGTGTAATTAGAGCATTTCACAAAATATTTCACTTGGTGAAATGTGAAATTTCATCAGCAGTTGGATGTGAAATTTCACCCCTAAGTCAGCGAAATTTCATTCGCAGGTGAAATGTCACACCCACAGGTGAAATTTCACCACCACTTGTCAAAATGTCACCATCTGCAGGGGTAATTTCACCTCCCGTGGTGAAATATTGTAGTCATTGACCAAAGATCTCCCTGGTGTCTAGTGGTCCCCCCAGCCACTCACTGGCAGAAATCTTTTTTCCCTGGTGTCCAGTGGTCACCCCAAGCCAATCACCAGCTGAAATTACATTAAATAAGTAGCCCCCCACACACAAGTTACCCTGCCACTTCCATTTGTTTTATTAAAAAAAAATTCACCCTCCATTCCCTGGTGTCTAGTGACCCCCCTATAGCTTATCAATGGCTGTAATAACATGAAATAAGCACTTCCCCAAGTTACCCTGCCTCCTCCATTTGTTTTATTAAAAAAATAAAATGCACCCTCCACTCCCTGGTGTCTAATGGACCCCCCAACCCATTAATAGATAGCAGCACCCACCTAGCTCCCCCCAGTAACCCAATCGGGCCACCAGCACAGACCTCCACTCACCTCCATGGCCGGCAGTGTGACTGAGTGCCTCTGAGCACTTGAATGAATGAGAATGAATGAGCGCGTACTGCACTCATTCATTCATTCATTCAAGCATTCAGTGGAACTCAGCTGGGCTGCCAGCCATGGAGGTAGAAGGTGGAGGCATGCCGATAACCGTCGAGTTACTGGAAACTGGTGGGTGCTGTTATCTATTGGATGAGTGTGGGGGTCCACTAGACACCAGGGAGTGGAAGATACATTTGTTTTAATAAAAACAAAGTGGAGGCAGCAAGGAAACTTGGGGGGCGGTTATTTCATGTTATTACAGCCAGTGATCAGCCAGGGTGCCCATCACACACCAGGAGTGGAGGGTGATTTTTTTTTTTTACAAAACAAATGGAGAGGTGCAGGGTAACTTGTGTGTGTGTGTGGGGGGTCAATTTCTACAGACTTGTGGTGGCCATGGCGACGGGCGAATCTTAAATGTTGCCACAATTTCACGAAACATTTCGCCCAGCATATTACTGCCGATTTGCCGAGCAAGTTTTATTTCACTGCATCTCTACTCTGACACTTAGTTGTCCTAAGTCCATTTTCTTCACTTTTCCCCCTTAGATGTTTTTTTATCTTTCAATGTTACTGGGGAGGATCATTCTTTAGTGAATGGTGGCTGCTGGTTAACTTGTACCCCTCTATTGTGTTTTCCTAGTTTCTTCTGTTCACTATTTTTTTTATATACTAACATACTAATTGCCAGCAGATTAGACCTTATGGTCTATCAAGTCAGCTTGAACCTCAGATCCCTAGTTGGGTACTGAGGCCCTGCCCCCTTGTGTTTCAGAAACCCCTATCATCCATCCCCACCCCCCTGGGCCACGCCATCATCTGATACATCTGCTTTCTGTGTCTGTCCCACCCTCTCTTGAAGCCCTCCACTGTGGATCTCTGAACCAGCTCACCAGGCAACACATTTAAAGGATCCACCACCCTCTCAGTGAGAAACCTCCTCCTCTTTTCCCCCTTCACCCTTCCACCTTCCAACTTCAAACCATGCCCTCTGGTGATACCTTCCTGCTCTAGTCTAAAGATCCCCTCCGTGTTTACCCTATTTATTCACTTGAGGTACTTGAAGACCTCAATCATGTCCCCCCAACTCTCCTCTCCTCCAATGAAAACAGGCAGAGCTCCTCAAGTCCGTCCTCATACTTCAAATCCCCTAGTCCTCATATCATCTTAGTTGCCCTCCTCTGTACCCTCTCCAGGAGCTGTATGTCCCTCTTCAAGTGTGGTCTCCAGTACTGTACACATTACTCAAGGTGTGGTCTAACCAATCCATTGTACAGCGGCAGAATCACTTTCTTGCTTCTAGAGGTGATCCCCCTTATGATGCATCCCAACATCCTGTTTGCTTTGCTAGCCGCTGTCCTGCAATGCTCGGAGTTATTCATACATGCATCCACCATGAACCCTAGGTCTTTTTCCCCTGTTGAGGCCTCCAGTGCCTCCCCTCCCAGGGTGTACCTGTGTTTAGGGTTTCCCTGCCCAAGATAAAAACACCTTGCACTTGGTGATATTGAAATTTATTTCCATGTGTGAGCCCACCTTTCTATGGTGTCCAGGTCCCATTGCAGGGCCAACCTCCCCTATTCCCCCTCAACTACTGCTCCCATCTTGGAGTCATCAGCAAAGAAACTCATTTCACACCCTATACCCTCCCTGATGTCTGAAATGTATGCATTAAACAGGATTGGACCCAGGACCGAGCCCTGTGGTACCCCACTACAGACCTCTCTAGGGTTCGAGAGCTCCCCACCAACCACTACTCTCTGAGTGCATCCAGATAGACACTTTTCAATCCATCTGACCATCAAAGGGCCTACTCCCAACCCTGTCAGTTTCTCCACCAGACCGTTGTGGGGGACAGAGTTGAACACCTTGCTGAAGTCCAAGAATAATACATCCACAGGCTTTCTCCTGTCCAGTTCTGATGTTACCCATTTGTAGAACTCCACAAGATTGGTTTGACATGATCTTCCTGGCACAAACCCATGTTGCCGACTATCCAGACCTCCCACCTCCTCCAAGTACACCCCCAATCGTTCCTTTAGTATACTCTCCATTAATTTTCCCACCACTGAGGTCAAACTGTTGGGTCTATAGTTACCTGCTGCTTCCCTCAACCCCACTTTATGGACTGGCACCACATTTACCTCTTGCCAATCCCTAGGTACCCTTTCTGTCTCAAGTGACCTGTTGAAGAGTTCTGCCAGGGGTGCAGTCAGTATGTCCACCAGTTCCCATAGTATTCTCAGATGAATGCCATCCAGCCCAGGAGATTTATCTTTATTTAGACCCTTAAGGGCTAACCACACCCTTTCAGTGGAGATAGCATCATCCGTCCCCTCCACCTTACTGGTCTTTTTATCCTTATCCTGATGTGACACCCCTGGGGTACCTCTCCCTATCTCTTGCTCCATTTCTGTTGCTCCCCTGATCCCACTCACTACCGCTTCTATCCCCATCATGCCTTGCTTTGTAGATATCCCATCCCCCTCCCTAGTGAACACAGAGGCGAAGTACTCATTTAATACCTCTGCCTGGTCCCTCACCTCTTCCACCCACCCTCCTTCTGATCTCAACCTGCTGAGATGGCCCTTGGTTTTTTTCCGCTCCCCAATGTACCAGAAAAAAACCTTTTCCCCTCCTTGTATTCCCTGTGCCTGCCGCTGCTCTTTACTGGACTTTGCCCCCCACACCATCCGGGTGACTTTTCTAGATGCAAGATGGTACATTTCCTTTTCCCTATCCCCTCTCGTTGTTTTATATTTTTTGTAGGCAGCCTTCTTTTCTCTGACTGCTACCTGAACCTCACTGGACCACCAGCATGGTTTATGTGACCTTGCTCCCTTACGCTTCAACTTAGCGCAGGTCCTCATTGCCTCATGAAGTCCCCATTTTATGACCCCCCCATCTCTTTTCCACATTTGTCATTGTTGTAATCCCCTTCAAGTGATCCTTGAGAATATTTCCCATGCCCACAAAGTCTGCCCCCTGAAGTCCACTGCCAGTGTCCTAGATCTCTCTCCACCCCCATGCTTATTTGAAACCAGACTGTATTGTGGTCGCTCCCAGTCAGGGGATCCTCTACAACCAGGTCCCTTACCAGATCCATATCCACCAGAACCACGTCCAGGACATGCCCCTCCTTTGTGGGCTCCATCATGTGCTGGAAGCCGTCTAGCAGCCTCTGCTCCTTGGCCACCTTAGATGATATGGTTCCCCAGTTTGTACCTGGCATATTAAGGTCCCCCATCAACACCACTCCCTCCCCTTTTGGTCCACACTGGACAACGATGTTGTCCAGCAAACCATCCTCCAGAACATCACCCATCCCAGGGGGCCTATATACTACACCCAGCTTGACCTTACCTCCTGCCGGGGTTCGTAAGGTGACCCATAAGGCCTCCATGTTTCCCTCTGCCTCTACTACCCTCACAATTTCTATGTCATCTGTAATGAACATAGTCACTCCACCCCCTCTGCCCTCCTTTCTATCCTTCCTAAGCATAGTATACCCAAGCACATTTAGGTCCCAGTCATGGTTTTTGTTGGCCCACGTTTCCGTTACCGCTGCCACATCCACCCCCCCAAACAGCATGGCCTGGAACTCTGGCAACTTATTTCCCAAGCTCCTGGCATTTACTAACACCACCCCACCCTATCCCTGATCCCTTTGTCAAACCCCACCCAGGTTCCTTATACTTCCATCTACCCTCTGCTCCTCCTGAAACCTCCTCCCCCAGTCTGTTCCCCCTTCCCCCCTTGGGTTTGAAGGCTACTACCCTCATCTGGAGGAGAGGGCTTCTGGTCAGCCCCTCCCTTATCTCTTTTATGAAAGAACTATTTTCACTGTGTTCATACATTTGATTTATATGATTTTCCAATAGACTTTTAATCCCTGAGAGTCAGAGGGCCAGCCAGAGGGAGTAGGGTTGAGTGTCCCTTGGACTGCGCTCCTCCTCCAGGGAGGCTGGACAGGCATTCACTGTATGACTGACCCTGATGGAGGCTGGGGGTTGGCAGCTCCCAATGCCTAGATGGTGTGGGGAGCAGCAATGACAGACATCAGCGCTTTGGCACATTATGTAATTGCATGCCATGATCCCCATGGAGTTCCTTGTTCCAAAAATCATGGCTGCCATATATGATGCTCCACTCCTCCAGCCCCTGTTCACCCACCATGGCACTCCAACAATGATCTAGTCTCGTCATCTGTTGGGTATGACCCAGTTCAATGCCCTGCCCTGGAGAGTAAGCCAAGGCGGCAACCTTGTACTGGTTTCATGAGGGTTCATGTCTGCATGATGACCCCACCCTGGGGGCAAGCCAGGGGGATCATAGGAAGAGTTAAGTCCCGGGGGTGAGGAGGGGGACCTGGGAGAGTGGGGGCTGAGCCTTCAGCAGCTCACACAAAAAGCATACTAAAAAAGAATTTTTAAACGTGTTGATTTTCCACTACATTCACCCACAAACTCATGATCTCTTCTTTAATTGCCCATAATATTTCTAAAGTCACAATATTAGCATGTTAAGGGTCTGTTATATACTTTAAGAGATCCTTTAAAAGTACTGAAGCAGCTGGTTCATCTATGTGTACAATACAGAGTTCCTTATCTCATGTACCCCCTCCTCAAGTTTTTTCTGAAAATAGCTCCAAAATAAACTTTGGGGAAGACAAATCTCTTATTTCTGGTGGGTATGACAGTATTAATTCTGGTTCATTTTGAAGTTTATAGTTTACAGGGTCTGTTCTTAGTTGTTTCCCTTCTTTAAATAAACTGTTCAAACCATTTATGGCTAGACCAAGTTCATTAGCAACCTCCTGCAAATTATCATTCAGTTGTGGTTGACTAGTATAGTTCTACTATACACAGTTTTTCTGCTTTTAAGCTGAGTTGAATCCATACCCTCTATTATTATCTATTCCTCTATAATTGATGACCTGTCATTAACTACCTCAAATACCATTTCATCATCAGTGGGCATAATGCACAGTGTTATGTCTGTTCATCTTGATTAAAACCTAAATCTTTCTGGGTCTCCAGTATTATATGGATATTACTAGTCATGGAGGGGTGTGAGTATCTCTCACAGATATGATCCATCATAGAAGTAGATGTTGCTCTATCCATAAATTTACTTCTGTTTACTTCATCATTATCTGCATCTTACCTGCCTCTCTTTTTTCTTTTTTTTTTTTGGCCTTTTATTAAGGTGTTCTAAGAATTTGTTCTCCTTAGTTTGTAATTATTTTTCCTTTTGTTTTTGGCATTAGACTTCAACTCTTCTTGGTTAAGAGAGGAAAGATCCTCAGATCTAGTAATTCTGGTTTTCATAGTTTTCCTGCTCGGCAAACTTGATCAAGAATTCTAAGTGTTATCAATCAGATCTTTAATTCCACAGACTAAAATAAACATTGGTATTTAGCTATATCACCATAAAATAAATATGGCTACCTAACTATTGGCAACTTCTTAAATAAAATAAAATACAATTAATGAAACACTAAATAAGTTACTTCCTAAAAACTTTAATGTCTTTTGCAAGTTTCAGGAATTACAAGCACTATATACTCGGGAGGCATTTATTTTAATTCCAACTCCTCAGCAGTTGTCATTCACTGAGTGTACTATATATAGTACACATTGTGCGAGCCCAGTCTGTGGCCAGCTGTGGTGGTGTGAGGAGGGCTGTGCTGGCTGCTGGCTTCTATTTGGGATTGGAAGGGAGTGCAGGGTGGTGGAACAATACCTGACTGGGTGGGGGCAGGGGGTGCACTGGACTACCAGGCATAATTATACAGTGTTATGCAGGGGTGATTGCAGGGGCTGGGGTGGGGGAGGGCAGTTCACCGAACCTCCTGGGAGGGTATTTGCAGCAGCATAGAGGAGATTGGGGATCAGATCCACTTCACAATCAGCCCTGGGGTCTACCTTTATTAGGTGACATCAGGGATCGAGGGGTAAAATATGTGCAGTGCTTTTTACTGTAGTTTATTGTATGGTACCAGCACCCTGACAGGTGCTCACCTATGCCACATAATTTTGCAGTATCTCCCTGACACCCACATTACCACAACCCTGGCCCCTGGTATACCACTAGCACTCCTGTAGGACCCATCCCGAGGATACAACCACTTAGGCCACCTCCTGGCTGGATTAAGTGGTGCCCCTTGCTGTGTCCACTGGGGGGTTTTGAAAATCCCCAAACAGAGGATATTGCAGCCCGCCATGGTGCAAGCCCCCTTGTGACCTGACACACCTGTTGTTTGGTGTAACCTGTGACACAAGGGGGCTTTGGACCAGCTGCATCTGGAATGGACACAGGCTGCCTGAGAAAATCACATTTGACGCAAGTTGTGATGCAAGTCACCTTTTACGTCAAACCCTTTGGATGCAAGTCTCTTGCATCCCTCTAAACTCTTTGAAAATCAGGCCCCATGTCTCTTAACTGTCTCAGATTTTCAAGGGCATCCCTGATTTTGTTTCAGATATTTCCTAAGTCACTCCTAAATGTGGGTTGTTGTCACTGAATGTTAGGAATTTTAAATCTAATATGATGCCTAACATTAGCGTCTCAGTCTAGTTCTCCTTCAGAAAATTCTTCTCACATTAAGCCACATACTGAAGTGTTATTTTGAGCAAATATTACCATTTTACGAAGTGTGTCACAGATTTTGGTCATTTTTCCTTTATTTATTACACCTTGTCTCTGATTTGTAGTACAGTGCATCCCTCTCATAACAAACATGTTTGTGCAAGCAGGTTTTGTCTGTTATAAGAGGTGTCTGTTACATCCTTTTTTTATAATATTTATTTATTAAATTTTACATGTCTATACAGATAACGTACTGTATGTAATATATCAAATAGCGCAATAATTAAGACATATCATAACATTTTAGAACAATTACTCCATAGGAAAATATAGACTAACAGATTGAGTGTGGGTAGGTGGCTGGTCTGGCTGCCTCACTTCCTCCTACTCGGGTTGTGTTATGCAATGCCAGGTTGATGAGGAACAAGACTACCATAATGGCGGACTTGATATCCTCAGTCAACCAGGCTTACATCACAGAGACCTGGCTGGTTGAAAATGCTACTCCCGTTTTGGAGGCGGCAGTGCTGGCCTGGTGTTCCATGATACACACCCCAAGGGAGGATCACAGGGGGATGGCCATTTGTTTTAAATCTAGCTTGAACCTCATGGTGCTACTTGTTGGTCCTGCATGGTCCTTTAAGTGTGTGGCACCCTAGGGGGGCCTTGGTGCGGGCTTCAGGGTTCTCTTACTCTACCATCCCCAGGGAATAGATAGGGTCTTTTTACAGAAGATCGAAGAGCTTGTTGCCAGACTCATGTTGGAGTCTCCCAAGTGGTTGATTCTGGGGGACTTCAATGCCTGGGTTCACAGGTTCTCATGATTTGGGAATGATCTCCTTAGAAGTATGGAGGCCCTGGGACTAACGCAATATGTAACAACAGCGACACACTCGGGTGGCCACACACTGGATCTGTTTTCTTCTTCCAGTTTAGATGTTATTGACCTCAGAGTAGATCCAATGGTTTGGTCAGATCACAGCACCATTGGGTTCAGGTTTAGGGCCCCCCCGGATGGTCTTACCCCTGTGGAGATGATCCAGTAATGCCCGTTAAGAGAAGTGTCCTCTTTGGGACTATCGGCAGTTCTGGACCTATCGAGTGTTGGGGCGGCTTGTCTGGTTGGGATGGAGGAAGCAGTGGCAGCCTATAATGGGTCTGTTGCTGCGGCCTTTGACTCAATTGCACCCATTCATGTCTGCCCCCTGTCTACTCACTGGAGACCTCCTTGATACGATGAGGATCTCCGGAGTTTAAAGATTAGGGGTTGAAGGTTAGAGAGATGCTGGAGAAGATCTGGCCTGATGGAGAACAAATTGGCCCTGAGGTCACATTATGCTGACTATCAGGGAGTAATCGCATGAAAGAAGGCTGAATTTTTGTCTAGGGAGATTGTTGTGGTGAGAAACAGACCAGCTCAGCTCTTCCACATGGGAGACGGGCTTTTACATCCTGCCTGTCTCTGTGTTGGGGGGGCAGGTTCTAGCACTAGGTGTGAGGAGCCGGCTTTGTTCTTCACCGGCAAGGTGTCCTCTATCAGGGCTGAGGTCTCTTTGAGTATCTCTTGAAAGGGATGCAGGGTTCGGCCTAAGTTGTGCCAGAACAGTCCTCTTGTCTGGGATGGGTTTGAGCTGGTTGGGGTAGAGGAGGTGGTGGGGATAATCTCGAAGCTGTAGCCAACACAATGTGATCTGGACCCAGGTCCTACCCACATTTTGGTTGGATGCTTGAACCTGATTGAACTTGTGGCTGCTGAGGTTGTCCAGAGTTCCTTGCAGAGTGAGGTCTTTCCATTGGCCTTGAAAGAAGCCTTGTTTAGACTCCTTTTGAAGACACCCACTTTGGACCCAGACTGCCTCAGCAACTACAGGCCAGTCTCAAACCTCCCATTTTTAGGGAAGGTCATAGAAAAGGTGGTGGCCATTCGGCTTGAGAGACCTCTTGCCTCTTCCTCCACCTGTGGGCCTTTCCAGTCTGGGTTCCATGTGGGGCATAGTATGGAGACTGCCATGGTGAGGGTGCTTAATGATCATCTGATGGCGAGCGACAGGAGAGACCCTACCATATTGGTCCTCCTGGATCTCTCTGCAGCATTTGACACCATGGATCATGAGGTGTTACTTGACTGCCTGCAGTTCTAGTGTGGCCTGTCCAGTAATGTCATCAACTGGTTCAGGTCATACTTGACAGACAGAGTGCAAAGGGTGACAATGGGATTAGTCTCATCTAACCCGAAGTCTCTGTTCTGTGGGG
The DNA here is from genome assembly GCA_016271365.2 of Neoceratodus forsteri. Lineage (NCBI taxonomy): Eukaryota > Metazoa > Chordata > Ceratodontiformes > Ceratodontidae > Neoceratodus > Neoceratodus forsteri. Next base: position 1,678,232,425 of record CM057449.1, read on the forward strand.
TTCTGCAGGGTTCGGTCTTGTTGCCCTTGCCATTCACGGTGTATATGCTGCCATTGGGGGACATTATCAGGAGGTTTGAGTTGGGTCATCACTGTTATGCAGATGATATCCAGCTGTACTTGTCCTGTGCACCCAATATCCAGGTGACAGACTCTGTATTTAACAGCTGCCTCAAGGAAATCCAGTCATGGATGACTCAAAACTGACTTAAGCTTAACCCAGACAAGACTGAGGTACTGTTGACGGATCCGGGTCATCGGGCGGAGGGGGGGTATGGGGTTACCTCGCAACCTAGTATTGGGGGGTGTTTCTCTTGCCCCTTCTAGACAGGTGAAGGATCTGGGTGTGATCCTAAATGATGGCCTGACACTTGATGCTGAGGTGTCGGCCATGATCAAAAGTGGGTTTTATCTTCTTTGGAATATCACCCAAATCCGAGCCCTGATCCCGCCTGATGATCTGACCATGCTGACACATGCTTTCATCACTTCCAGGTTAGACTACTATAATGCTCTGTACCTAGGGTTATCTGGAGGCAACCTCCACAGGCTGCAGCTGGTGCAGAACATGGCGGCAAGACTGCTGACAGGGATAAAAAGGTCTGAGCATATCACCCCAGTCCTCTGCGAACTGTACTGGCAGCCAGTCAGGTGGAGGATTGTCTTCAAGATAGGGCTTCTGTCCTACAAGACCATGCAAGATCTCCTTGTCCCCTACCATCCACTCTGGGCACTCCGTTCTGCCATTGGAGACCTTCTTGGGGTTCCCAGGGTTAGGATGCAACATTCCAGGGATAGGGCATTCTTGGGGGCCATGCCTACCCTGTGGAACTCCTTGTCTGGTTATTTAAAGGGGGGTCCCTTGGTAGAAGTCTTTAAAAAGGGCCTAAAAATGTATTTGTTCCAGCAAGCTTTTATTAACTAATTGACTGACTTATACTGTGATTTTAAATGTGGTATAGATAGATTAATTTTGTACTTCCAGTCAAATCTTATATATGTATTTTTAGGTATGATTTTAAATAATTGTACTGTTCTTATTGTGTAGCACCCAGAGTCCCTGGAATTGGGAACTTTAGAAATAAAGTATCTATCTATAATTAATTCCATGAAAGTGTATGTGCCAGTTAAGTCCAAAACATTAGACGGTGAGTGTTCCAAAATATTTTTTCCTAGACATACCCTGGCAAAATGCCTCTCCCTATTCCAAGGAATATTATACATAATGTCCCTTATGTGCAGTACAATTATCTGTTACCTCATTGTATGTGTCTGCTATATCCTAAAGTCTTAAAATATGGATCTCCTCTACCACAGCTCACACATAGGAGTTTAAATCAGAACATGCCCCCCACCTCTGCCAGCCAATGGTATGGGAGATGATATTTGCAGCTGATTGGGAACTGAGCAGCAAACAAGATTTGAAAGACTTCGCTATACAGAACCTGTGATCACTGGGGGATCAGTGGGATGAGCAGTAAACATGACTGGTAAGATTTTGTTGTACAGAACCTATGCTGATTGGGGGGATCATGAGTAATGCCCTTAAGTAAGGTGCCAGGTATCATGCATCACGTGAGGTGCGTGATGTCTTTATAGTGCCAGACAAACCAGCTTAATAATTAGGAGACAATTAGCAGGCAGTTTGCATCATGTAACAGGGGTACTGAAGAGCTCACTGTGTCCGCTATACAGGGGTTGCAGAGTATAGTATCAATGGGATTTTTAACATTACAAACATAGCTTTTGTCTTCTGGCAAGGCGGATGTCCTTGTTATAAGCAGGCATCCATTATAAGAGGATTCCACTGTACCGAATATTGAGATGTACAGTGTGGCTGTTGTCGCCTCTGCTGCAGTCTTCAGCCTCGACCACATGCAGCTACTCATCTAGCTACCAGCCCTATGCCCTCTGAGCTCCTCCCAGAAAACTGTCCCCAAGCAAGCATATTGTGGGAACTTCCCCCACCACCCTCGGTGGCAGGTCCCAAGCTACATATTGCCAGTTTAGGAGGAATTACTAATGTTCTCTCAGCAGATTCAGGGGAAGGTGGGACAGTGCTGGGCCCCTGACATAGGTGCCTGGTCTGGCCTTCATAAGCAGCAGTCAAGGATATCTCCCCCACTGAAAGCCCCTCCCCCACCTCCCCAGTATTGGCTGGGCCATCCTGCTGATACCAAACCTGCAAGGTGGTCACTCTCAGTTTCTAAAATGCTCCTCCATTCACTGCAGAAGGCATTCAAGATTGGGGGAACTTACCCCCCCCTTGCAGTTTTAGTGCACTGCCTCCTCAGCACACTCAAGACTTCACCAATCCAAGGTAAGGCATTGGGCTTGCAATGTGAACCTGGGACTCTTGCATAGTAGTGCAGCAGACATCTACAGGCACCACTGGCTGGGCTATATACCTGAACTGTTTATATATATATATATATATATATATATATATATATATATATATATATATATATATATATATAAACATTTTTGTGTGTGTGTGTATTCTGTGTGTGATTTATTTTTGTTAGTGCTCATGAAAGGTGCTGTACTAACAGTACTGCAGTCTGAATTTCTCTATTTATCCACATGACAAGTACAGCACAGGTAATCATAGTGCAGGCTTCCCAACACATGCCAATTCAATCCTTAGCCTCTCATGTGAGATTGCCAACAAGGGTGCCAATTGTGTGTGTGGTTTTTGTGATGTGGACACTTGAACACTGGCAACTGGACTGAGACCACCACAACTCATTTCATAAGGCCACTGAACAGCCTTCAGGTGATCAAAGCTTCCAAACACTATTAACCTATGCTGGTTTGATGCTGTGGTCTAGGGGGTGAAAGGCTCCTTAACCCGCTACCAGTCTACTGAACCATCCAGTTCCCTACCTGAATTTTAACAAAGCATTTAACATAGTGTCACGTAAAATACTGGTACACAAGATAAGGAATTATAACATAGACAGGAGATACTGGGCTTGATTTTCAAAATGAAAACTATGATGCAAGGTGCCTGCACCAAATAGGTATGATGCAAGTGGCACCTTGTATCATAGTCTTCGGCTATCCAGATTTTTGAATTCTGGCTGCATCAAAATTGGGATGGCATCCATCATTGCCACCCTGTGCCACCCTTGCTGCAGAAGCACTCCTGCGCCAGGTTGCAAGGTTGGTTGCGGCATGATGGGGCTACACCACCCACTTTTTTCAGAAGCCTGACCGTGGTCACAAAAGGGGGATTCCTTTACACCACCAAGAAGGTGGTATGATGGCCATGTGCCACAGCCAGGCAGGACAACTAATGGGGTGGAACTGCAAGGAGGGCATGGGGATGCAAAGAGCACAGGGGTGCCCTAGTGAGTGAGGGGACCACGGCAGCAAGTACAGGGTGTTGGTGTGGCATGCAGAGGGGGTGCCATGCCAGTATTTACGAAGGAAGAGGGGGAGATACATAAACCAAACAGTAGTAACACTCTGGATACAGAAGTTGATACCGGCCCATTTACAGAAGAAAGGGTTCTGAAAGAACTCGTAAAACTGAAGGTGGACAAAGCAAGGGGGCCTGATGGGATTCATCCCAGAATTCTAAAAGAACTAAGGGTAGAACTAGTGACACCACTGACTACCCTTTTTAACAAATCATGGGAGGATGGGGTGGTACCCGAGGACTGGAGGAGGGCAGATGTGATTCCCCTTCACAAAAGTGGGAGCAAGGCAGAAGCAGGAAACTATAGACCTGTTAGTTTAACCTCAGTGATAGGGAAAATGATGGAATCACTTCTAAAGGAAAGAATTGTCGAGTATCTAGAGGCCAGAGGGGCACAGGACCCTAGGCAGCATGGATTCACAGTGGAAGGTCATGCCAGACGAATCTGATAGATTTCTTTGACTGGGTGACCAAAGTAGTAGATCAGGGAGGGGCTGTGGACATGGCCTACCTAGACTTTAGCAAGGCATTTGACACAGTCCCACACAAAAGATTAATATACAAGTTAGCCAGCCTGGGAGTGGGTCCCAAGATGACAGCCTGGGTAAAGAATTGGCTGGAGAATAGGACACAGAGAGTTATAGTAAATGGAGTCCACTCAGAAGAAAGGAGGGTTACTATTGGGGTACCGCAGGGTTCAGTATTAGGACCGGTCCTCTTCAATGTCTTTATAAGCGACATTGCAGAAGGACTGGAAGGAAAAGTATGTCTCTTTGCAGATGACACTAAGATCTGCAACAGAGTTGATGCACAGGGTGGGTGGAAAGGATGAGAAGGGACTTGGCAAGATTAGAGGAATGGTCAAATGTATGGCAGCTTAGATTCAATGCTAAGAAGTGCAAGGTAATGCACCTGGGAAACAAAACCCAGGGAAGAGTACACAATGGGGTGAGATACTAACAACAACAAGAATGGAAGGACCTGGGGTAGTCATATCAGATGACCTAAAGATGGGCAAGCAATGTGAGAGGGCAGCAAGGAGGGCTGGGGGGATACTGAGATGCATAGGGAGAGGCATCACCAGTAGAAAACAGGAAGTTAGTATCCCTCTGTACAGACAGCTGGTGATACCCCATCTGGAGTACTGTGTGCAGTTCTGGAGACCCAATCTCCGCAAAGACATAGACAGGATGGAAGCTGTCCAGAGGAGGGCAACTAAAATGGTGCAGGGTCTGCACCGGAAGTCATATGAAGAGAGACTTAAGGAGCTTAATATGTATAGCCTCGAGGAAAGGAGGGAGAGGGGGGACATGATAGAAACTTTCAAGTACCTCAAGGGAATCAACAAAGTCCAAGAGGGTAGCATCTTTCAAAAAAAGAGGTGTGCAAGAACAAGAGGGCACAATTTGAAGATAGAGGGGGGGCGGCTCAGAGGTAATTTAAGGAAGTATTTTTTCACAGAGAGGGTTGTGGATGCATGGAACAGCCTTCCGGAGGAGGTTGTCGAGTCAAAATCAGTGGGGGAATTCAAGCATGCATGGGATAGTCATAAGGCAATTCTGGGGGGTGGGCATAGGAAGAAGTAGGCTGCTGGTTAACTAGGATCTGCAGCTTATCCAGTAGGTAGGGAAATGGGCAGACTGGGTGGGCCAAGCAGTCCTTATCTGCTGTCAAATTCTGTTTCTATGTAACGTTCCATTAGCTGATTAGCCAGGGAAGAGCGGGGTTGGCAGGGATGGACCATGACCCAGCTCTGGCAGCATACAGCCTGGCATCTGCCTCATGAGTTCACCAGTCCCCAATACTGTCAGTGGGCAGAAGTGGTGGAAGGTTGCTGGGTGCAGGTGGGGGAGGGGACTGTTCCCCAGAACTGTCCCCGTGACAGTCCCCTGGTACTATGGCCCCTGTGTGGAGGCAGACTGCTGATCACCTACAGAGTTGAGGACAGGTGCACCAATGGGGTAGGTGCCAGAGCTGTGTGCAGCCAGAACCAAGTCATGGCCCATCACTGCCAACTCACTCTACCCCAGCCAATCAGCTCACTGAACATTGGTGTGACACCCCCACTGGGTGCCACCCCAGCACCCGGCACTTGCCACCATGCCCCCTTCACTCACTAGGGTCCCCCCATGTTCCATCTACCCCTGCTACCCTCCCTTCTGGCAAATTTTCTATCTCCTTCTTCTTTCTACTCTCTCCACAACACCACTTCCCTCTGTCACTCTCTTTCCTCTAGAAAATCTACTGTTGCTCAGTCTGCTTTTGCCTACAGTTTTCCTAAACTTTGGTCCTCTCTTCCCCTTTCTATTCATTCTACCTCTTCTCCTTCCTCTCTAAGGTGCCTTCTTTTTTTCCTTTTTTTTTTTGACTATTTTTCTCTTCTGCCAGTCCGAGGCTTGTCTAAGGATGAACTCACTTGACTTCTGCCCCTAGCCGCCCACCTGAACCACTCCTTCCGATGGATACATTGGTGTCAGGATCCCCGCTTCTCCTGGCCCTGGAGAAGGCCGAGGATCCCCAGGGGTAGGGTCAGAGTCATGGCCAGCATTGGGTGTGTGGAGCAACAGCCACTGGAGGACCTCTGTCACCTCTCCTGGCTAGTTTTTTTTTCTGCTTCTTCTTTTTCCCCCAAGGAGTGTGGTGTGCAATGATGCCTGCACATGGCAACTCAGCTGGTGTGTGCTGCACTCCTCCCATTGTGTCGGCTGGTGTACCTGCAGTGCTCCTGATCTCTATCGGGGGCTGCTAGGACACTGAGCAACCCTGGATCCCTCCCCAGGGAGAAGAGAGCTGTCTTCTGGATGCTCCATCCTCTCTCTCCCCAGCCGACCCCTGGCCACCCAAGTCCATCACCGAATCCGGATCACCAGTGTGGCATGAGGTGTGGTGTCAGTGCCACCATGCCAGTTCTCTTCTTTATGTCCATTGTTATCCGTCCTGCAATTGTGCATGACCCTTTTCCTTTTATACTCCCTCCCTACTTATTACTGCTTGTCCTCATTCTTTCCCTCTCTAGTTTTCCTCAGTTTCATGCTGTTTCACTACTTTTCCCCTTCCTCTCATATAAGATATTGTTATATTTTTTTCATTGGATTCAGTCCTAAATTGCCTCTAAAATTTGCGATTCTGCATGTCTGTCTATATCATTGGATCATTGTATTTGACTTCAGTATTTTATTATTATATTGATTTTTATCTCCTCTCACCTCTCCCTCAGGACACATCTGAAAATGAGCTGTTAGAAGTTCAGAGTGTATTTCCTGGTTAAACTTTTTTTTTTTTGCTCCTCCCCTGCTGCCCTATCAACCACTCCTTCAGGCCTCCTAGGGCCCTCCACCAGCCAGGATAGCCCCCTCCTGCCATCTGCTGCTGACCCCAATTCCATGCCCCCGGATAACCTGGTCATATCCCTTCACCGGGGGCCCCCCCTCTCCTGGGCAAGGACAGGGAGGGGAGACTGGAATTCAAGTCTTGGTTCTGGAGCTCGGGGCTATGGGCACAGCCTAGAGACATTCTGCCAGGGCTTCAATGTGGAGGGGACCTGACAGCTTTCATCTGGCTGATTGGGCAGCCATTTTTCCTTTTTTCTCCCCACCCACCCCTTCTCCCTATTGGTGCTGCATGCTCGTGGCATCCTGGCCAAATGCACCCATGGCGTGTGGTCACCCACACCGTAAGATGCATCACTGAATGCTGGCCACTAGTAGTCACTCGAGGGAGATGCTGGTTTACATCCCCACCCCCCAGGAAGAGAGTGTCCCTTCAGACACTCTGAACCCTCCCTGCCTGTCTTTGCTCCTGTCGTCCTAGGCTCAGGTGCAAACCAAGGTTTCCAGGGTGCCAGGCAAACCCCCTTCACCCAGCACCATGAAGCCAACTCTGGTTAAACTTTTAAATAAATAAATAATATTTCCCCCACCCCACCTTTGCGGACTTTCTCAGGTTGTGCTGGGGGGGAGTGATGGATCCCTCCGCCAAACCCCATGGGTGCCCACATGTTTGGCACAATCTTGCAGCTGTGGCAAATCACAGGTTTGTGGTGCAGGGACCCCATTTTTACAAAATATGGCACAGGGTCCTTGATGCAACTGAAGTTTGCAATAGCCCTAGATTGCAGCAAATTGAAGCAATCACAGTGCTCTTTGAAAATCAAGCCCACTGAAATGGCTAGGAAACTGGCTAAACAACAGTTCAGAGTGAAAATTACAATTTACTGGGTCAGAGGCAATGACCAGTGGGGTACCCTAGGAATCAGTGCTGAGAGAGTTGACATCTAAAATGTTTATTAATGATCTTGATGAAGAGGTGAGATGTCAGGCCACCATATTTACATATGATACAAATAAAGCAAGCCCAATCAAAACTGTAGAGGATGGTACTGGATTACAAAGGGACTGGAGAGACTAGGAGATTGTTCAGATTCTGTAAATGTTAAAATCATTACATTAATATGGATAAATGCAAAGATATGCGCCAGGTGCCAAAACATGGTCAAGTTATATACAAGGAAGGGGATGGAAATAATGATATCTATGCAGAAAAGAAATATAGGGGTCATCACAGACTGGACTCTGAAGCAGGTGCAACTGTGCACAGCAGAAGGTAAAAAGACCACTGGGATGCTTGGGCGAATTAAGTGCGGAATAAAAAGACAAAATAAAGGGAACTGAGACTGTGACTGCAAATTCCTTTGGTGAAGTCTTACTTGAAGTTCTGCACCCAGTTCTAGGCACCACACAACAACAAAAAAACATTGGATTTGAAAAAGATTTTGAGAGTGGCACGGATTCTTAGATGCTGGAGTGTGTTCAGAGTCTGCAGCAGCTGGATCACTTCTCTCTGGATTACAGGGGAGTGAGGCGGATATGACTCAGGTTTATTTAAAAGTTTATTTTACAGCCCCAGGATTACTCAAATGAAAGGTATTAGAAGGGGGCTACTTGTTGTATGCTGGGAAAAGAGAACAAGGGGTCATGGTCTGAAACGTATGGGGAAAGTTAATACAGAATTAAGGAAGAATTACTTTTCTTTTCTTGGAAGGGGAGATGACTGAAGACCACACATTGCAACCTCCTGCCTTATGAATTGGGGACAGTGCTTTAAGAATCAGGAACAGGGACCAATATCAGGGACACATACTCAAAATTGATGACACCCAGTCAGGAATCTGGTTGAATAAGGGGACTACTGTAACTTGTATTACAGTATCTGAAGAACAAGCCTGTAACTTTAATGTCTGACATTATTTTGTGCTTACAATTGCCACTGTTCAGTCTCAGAGACATTAACTCTAAGAAGGAAAGAGGAAAACTTTGAGGTAAAATCAGGGACATGCCTGAAAATCAGACAGTTTAGAGGTATGCTAAAGACAGTCTCTGCTCCCATATTATAAGTCTGCATTATATTCTACTTAATATATCCTGCGGCTGTTAAATAACACTGTAACAGCACTTTATCTATCAGTCTTCTAATGCCTCACTGTCTCACTGTCTGTTTTCCTTTCATCAGCTTGCCTCATCTACATTTGCACTGCATTCTCTTGGGCTGAAACTGAAAGCATGTTATTTACAACAGGAAATCCTTATATAAATGTTGGTGCTCTATAGTACCATGAAATAAGAAACTTATGGGGATAAGAAGGAGAACAGATGGGGAGGCAAGGCCACGGATGGATTCAAAGGTCAGAAAGGTTACTTTGAAGTCAATTCTTTGGGATATTGCAAAACTGGGAAGTTTGGGGAAGGGTAGGTAATGCACCCACATCTGTGTTTTTGTGCAAGGAGGCAAGCGGTATAATCTTAAACTCTCCTCATGAAAGTTTTATTAAAGGTAATGCTTACACAGGCAACAGCTGATATGAACTATAATGCAGAAATGGGAGTTAGAGTTCAGGCATTGTAATGGAAGTTATTTTTATTTATCAAAGATAGTAGTAGTAAAACACATCATTACATTATCACATATTTACAACATATAGTATGAAATACTGACTAATATACATATATATACATATTTGGAAGGCTTTCCCTGAAGTTAGATGGTGGGGGCATGGCTCCTCCCCCATCCTTTTCTTAAGAGTTAAGCTTCCTGTTTCCTCTGCTTCGAGTGAGTCAGACTCACTGGTAGCATTGTTGCGTGGTCCTGCAGCTGCTCCTTCTGTTTCCCTCCCAGTTCTTGTTGTCTCCTAGGCTCCTTCTCTCTTTTTCCTGCTTCCCATTGCTTTCCTTCCCTGGCTCCTCCCCCCACCCGTGTTGTAGTTTCTTTGCTCTCTTACTTGTTTACCCCCTCTTGACTCCCTGTCCCCCCATTCATTCCTGTTGTTCCTGTCCCCCATATCTCTCATTGACTCCTGTCTCTGCTCTTTTTTGGGTTTCTATGTCTCCTAGCAGGTGCTCTGTACCATGCTGCCTTCTTGCAGTCTGTTCGCTGGATTCCTCCCTCTGCTCTGGCTGCTCCCCCAGCTCCACCGTCCAGGCTGCCATCTCTACCCTTCCAGACTGCCTCTTCCCATTCTGCAGCTCTGCCGTTAGCTCAGCAGCACCTGCTACATACTCCGGAGACCCTGGCATGTGCATTTGCCATCTCCCTGCTGCCACTTCTATTTCAGACTGCCGACAACGTAATCGCCTATGGGAGCTTCCTTGATGAGCCTGGCAGTTTGCACATGATTACCTCCATTGCTCTCTGTCAAAGGGACATGGTTACTACTGCTCGTTCTTCCTGGGACAGTCCACAGAGACATTTGTCTACTGACTACTGTCCATCAGGGATGCTCTACCTAGCTAACCTATGGTCTCTGCATGGCACTCAGAGATAACTTATCTGCTTTCAAGGTTACTGGATCTGCCCTTCTTGGGCTTTCAGCCCTACCAAGTTGGCAGACCACGTGGAGTCCCACCATTCCTGCTTCACCCTACATGGGGGCCTGGCTGTTTATCTCCACTTCACCCCACAAGGGGGTCTGGCTGCCTGATCAATGCATTCCTGCTTTGCCCTGCAAGGGGACCTGTCTGCTTGCTCAACGCATTCCTGCTTCACCCCACATGGGGGCCTGGCTACCTGCTCAATGCATTCCTGCTTCACCCCCCAAGTGGGCCTGGCAGTTTACCTCTGTTTCACACTGCAAGGGGCCCTGGCTACCTGCTCAATGCATTCCTGCTTCACCCACAAGGGTGCCTAGCTGCTTGCTTAATGCATTCTCACTTTTCCCCACAAGGGGGCCTGGCTGTTTATGTCTGCTTTGCCCCACAAGGGGGCCTGGCTGCCTGATTACCACATTCCTGCTTTGCCCTGCAAGAGGGCCTGGCTGCTTTTTCAATGCATTGCATTCCACCACTGCCAACCCACGTGGTGGTCTCACCTTCTCTACTAGAACTATACAATGCTGAATCACATGGGATAAGCCATTCTCTCCTACTCCTCCTTGCAACGGGGCCCGGCTGCTTGCTCACTGCATTCCATTATGCCTTCCAGAGTGGACTTCCTCCATCATTGCACTCAAGGATCGACCACTAACCAGTTCTACATTGTCGCCCCTCCATGATATGATTCAGTGACCAGCCACTAGCTGAGCTGCCTGAATATGTACATTCCTTGCCTTATCTCCTATTGATCATAAGGTCCCACAGTTATCCCTGCTTCACCCCGCATGAGGCCTTGTTGCTTGCTCAAGCACATTCCATCGTCACCTCAGCCGACCCACTGGGGGTCTCACCTGCTCTGCCAGAACCTATGCTTCCCATCTTCTACTCCTATGGATATTTATTGACTTGGATTAACCAACCTCTTAAGCCATCACCTCTCCAGTTGGACTCTTCATCCACCAGTATCTCATCCTCCAGGATTACTCTGCCCGCCATCAAAATCAGGATATGTCTCTACTGCCAACAACCTGGAACTAGTACTAAGATAACCAAGTCAGTACTTTAGCCTAACTAGGATTGCTCTCTTTTAGTATTCCCAGAGGATGGGCAGGTCAGTAGCCATAGGTCCTTGGAATTTCCCCCCTAAGGGTTTTTTTCCTCTTCTGTGTTCTACTGGCCACACTCTCCATAGGTGGAGGAGGTAATCACATGGCAATTAATTATCTTTTGGGCCTTTAATCCTACACTTACCTAGCATCCCACCAATGGTGGGATATAGAGAAAGGCCAAAGATCAAAATTCTAACATCAACTATAGCAAGAGGAAGGAGGTGCTGTTTGAACTTTACTACTCTACTGGGACTATATAGCCCTCCCTCCCTCAACTCCACACCCCCCACCCTTAGCCAGTTCTACTTTATATGCACAGAATTTGACTGACAGCAATAACTTCCTGTTTCAGAACAGGAAGGGAGTGATCACAGAGCCATAAAAGTCTCACCATCCTAGAAGGAAAAGAGTAGCTCTTCATCCCTCCCTAGGTGCTGGAGGTCTGACTCTGAGCAAGTAAGAAGGAGACTACTGAGGAAAACAGGAACTTCCTGTCCCAGAACAGGAAGAGCAGGAGCTTTAAGGGCACAGAGGCAGTAGGAAAGTAGGGGGGGAAATATATAAAATTAAAAAATAAACAGAGAGAGGAAAGAGTAAGCATACAAAACAACAATTGAGGGGCCACAAATAAGACATGTTGGGAGTGGTGCAGTGCAGTGGCTGTGGAGCGGCAGTCTTCCTGGAGACATTCTAGAGGATGCAGTGTTATCCCATCTGCAGGTGGGCTGAGGGAGGAGGTTGCTTGTCTCCAGGCTGAGTTTGTCTGGCTTCAAGGGACCTCTTCTCCCACCCAGGGACCACCAGGGCTGCTGCTGCTACCTCAGAGGTTGCCAAGAAAGAGAAGCGGTTGGACCACAGTGGACTCAGAGAGTGTGAGTGTGGTGGAACAGATGCACATCCCTCCAGTTGTATTTCTCCACAGTTTGTACACCGTTCTGGTGCAGTGTGGTTCCTCTATGGAGGCACTCACAGTGGAGACCAAGGAGGATCCTGGGAACCTCCACAAAGGAGACCCACAGGAGGGTTAGATGGGACCCCACAGGGGAAGGAAACAACTCCTGGAGGGGGGCTCCATTGTTAGGAGGATAGAACTGGGGAGGAGAGAGGGAGGTAAGGTGCCTGCCTGGTACCATGGCTTGGAGGGACAGGGAGTGAATCCTCAGGATCATGGGAATGGCTGCACAGGGGAGACAGCTGGATGTCATTATCCACCTAGAGACAAATAGCCTGGCTGGGAAAGAGATCAGAGCAGTGCAGGAGGCATTTGTGGAGTTGGGGAGGGGCCTTAAACAAGTAGAACACACGATAACCTTCTCAGAGGTACTGCCTGTCTATGGTATGGGTGAGGCTAGGGTGCTCCACACCATGGGATTCAATCAGTGGTTGAAAAACTGATGCAGAGCTCAGGGGTTTGGCTTCATTGGGGACTGGGGGTCCACCTGGAGAGATGCAGGCCTATACTCGCATGATGGTCTGCATCTGTCCAGAAGGGGAACTGGGATCCTAGGTGATAAGTTTAAATGCTTCATAGGCAACCATTTAAACCAGACAAGGGGGGAGGCACTGAAAAGGAGCAGGGAAGTCCTAGCCCTCCCAAAAAAAAATCAATGTAGTTAGTGAGGTAAACACCAAGATAAAGAAGTCAATAAGGAGAGGGGCAGTGGTAAATGAAGAAAAAGGCAAAGGCAATAAGAACAGGGATGGGGCAAAAAGGGGTAAGGCCATCACAAAATGGAGGGTAATGAATACCAATGCCCATAGTCTAGGTAACAAGCTCCCTGAACTGGTGGCCTTAATGGAAGAGGGATGCCTGAATATCGTGGCAGTCACAGAAACATGGTACACAGTTAACCATGACTGGGATGTCAACATACCAGGGTACACAAATTTCAAGGAAGGACAGGGAGGGTAGAAGAGGAGGAGGAGTAGATCCCTACATAAGGGAAGGGATCAAAGCAATGGAACTAAAGGGTAAACAGGGAGGAGGGGAGGCACTGTGGGTCACCCTGGAGACCGGAAATGGTACCACAATCCACATGGGGGTTGTATACAGACCCCCATCTCAGGGGGAGGAAATGGACAAGAAAATGATAGAAGGCATCCTTAGGATGGCAGAAAAAGGGAAGATATTGTTGATGGGGGGACCTGAATATGTCAGATGTTAACTGGAGTACCTTTGCTGCAGCCACATCCAAGAGGAGAGTCTTTCTTGATGCCCTACAGGGGGCATGCCTCAAACAGCTAGTGTTGTAACCCACTTGGGAGGGAGCAATCTTAGACCTGATACTCTCAAATGGGGACAGAGAGAGGATCTCAGATCTAGAAGTGGGTAGCCATCTGGGAACAAGTGACCACCAGACAGTGTGGGTCATGATAAACACGGCAGCAGAGTCAAGCCATATAAAAGTGAGGGTACTGGACTTTAGGAGGGCTGACTTTGTCAAAATGGAAGAGTGCCTCAGTAAAGCACTAGCAAACAGGCAAGAAGGAGGGGTGGGGGAACAATGGGGAAACATCAGAACTGCCATCACAGAGGCAAAAAGCCTTTGTGTGAAGCAAATAAACAAATCAAAATGAAAGAAAAAACACTATGGTTCTCAAAAGAGGTGGTAGGGAAGGTTAGGGAGAAAAAAGATAGCATTCAGGAAGTATAAGGAAACACAGAAGAGGGCAGGACAGAGAACTGTATCAGTTAAAGCAGAAGGAAGCAGGGAAGGAAGTCAGAATAGCAAAGGCCCAAACTGAGGAAAGATAGCCCACTCAGTTAAGAAGGGGGATAAAACCTTTTATAGGTACAGTAGGAAGCGAAGAAAGACCAAGGGAGAGATAGTGAGGCTTAATAAAGGGGAAGGTGGATGGGCAGAGATGGACAGTGAAAAAGCAGGGATACTGAACAAATACTTCTGCTCAGTATTCACAAAAGAGGAGAAAGGGGAGGTACCCAATCCAATCAATAGAAGCACTCTGGATAGGAGGGTCGATACCAGTCCTTTCACAGAAGAAAGGGTTCTGAAAGAACTCCTAAAACTGAAGGTGGAAAAAGCAATGGGGCCTGATGGGATTCACCCCAGAATCCTAAAAGAACTAAGGGGAGAACTAGTGACACCACTGACTACCCTTTTTAATAAATCATGGGAGGATGGTGTGGTACCTAAGGACTGGTGGAGGGTGGATGTGATTCCCCTTCACAAAAGTGGAAGCAAAGCAGAGGCAGGAAACTACAGACATGTTAGCTTGACCTCTGTGGTAGGGAAAATGATGGAATCACTTCTGAAAGAAAGAATTGTTGAGTACCTAGAGGCCAGCAGGGCACAGAACCCAAGTCAGCATGGATTCACAGCAGGAAGGTTATGTTAGATGAATATAATAGATTTCTTTAACTGGGTGATCAAAGTAGTAGACCAGGGAGGGGCTGTGGACATGGCCTACCTAGACTTTAGTAAGGCATTTGGCACAGTCCCACACAAAAGATTAATAAACAAATTACCCAGCCTGGGAGTGGGTCCCAGGGTCATAGCCTGGGTAAAAATATTGGCTGGACAACAGGACACAGAGGGTAATAGTAAACCGAGTCCACTCTGAATAAAGGGGGGTTACTAGTGAGGTACCACAGGGTTCAGTACTGGGTCCAATCATTTTTAATGTTTTTATAAGTGACATTGCAGAGGGACTAGAAAGCAAAGTATGCCTCTTTGCAGATGACACAAAGATCTGCAACAGGGTTGATACACAAGGGGGGTGGAAAGGATGAGAAGGGAATTGGCAAGGTTGGAGAAATGATCAAAAATATGGCAGCTTAGATTCAATGCAAAGAAGTGCAAAGTAATGCACCTGGGAAACAAAAACCCAAGGGAAGAGTACACAATGGGGGAGAGGTATTAACAACAACAAAAATGGAAAGGGACCTGGAGGTAGTCATATCAGATGACCTAAAGGTAAGCAAGCAATGTGAGAAGGCAGTAAGGATGGCTGGGGGATACTGGGATGTATAGAGAGAGGCATCATCAGTAGAAAACAGGAAGTTGCTATCCCTATGTACAGACATTTGCTAGACCCCATCTGGAGTACAGTGTGTAATTCTGGAGACCCCATCTCTGCAAGGACATAGACAGAATAGAGGCAGTCCAGAGAAGGGGCAACTAAAATGGTGCACGGTCTGCAACAAAAGCCATATGAAGAAAGATTAAAGGAGCTTAATATGTATACCCTTGAGGAAGAAGGAGATGGGGGTCATGATAGAAACTTTCAAGTACCTCAAGGGAATCAACAAAGTCCAAGAGGGTAGCATTTTTCAGAAAAAGAGATGTGCAAGAACAATAGGACACCATCTGAAGATAGAGCGGGGACAGCTCAGGGGCAATGTGAGGAAGTATTTTTTCAGAGAGGGTGGTGGACATATGGAATGGCCTTCCCAAAGAGGTTGTGGGGTCAAAAACAGTGGGGGAATTCAAGAATGCATGGGACAGACATAAGGCAATTCTGGTGGGGGGTAGGAAGAAGTAGGCTGTTGGTTAACTAGGATCTGCAGCTTACCCAATAGGTAGGGAAACTGGCAGACTAGATGGGTCAAGTGGTCCTTATCTGCCATCCAAGTCTATGTTTCTATGTTTCTATTTCATCCAGCTCAAACGTATCTAAGCACCAACCATTTCTCATCCAGTTCCTACATACTACAAGCACCAACCTATGTACCAATCCAGCTCAAACATATCTAAGCACCAACTGTATCTCATTCAGCTTTTATGTATCACAAGCACTGAGCTATGTACCACACACTGAATTATGAAATGGGAAGGGGAAAGTCCTGTGGCCAGATTGGTCAATATCCATGCATTAAACCATTGTAATGCACATATAAACACAAGTCGTTCCAACAGCTAAGATGCAATGCCCAAAAGAAATCATTGTGCCACACTGTTGAATTTAGAAATTCAAAAAGCAACCATTTAGTTTTTAATATACAAAAAAAACTGTTTAGATTATGAACTTCTATCAAAAGTATAAAACAATTTAATTTTCTATTTTATTTCATCCTGAATGTTCTTCTTTCTTCATCAAAGCAGCTTCACACTGTTTCACTGCAGGACTGATGGTCAACTGACCAGTTGTCTGTTACCCCACCAACTTTTTTTCTCACCTACTTTTCAAGTGCCTGAGCACAAACAAATTCCTTACACTTTAACCTTGCAAAGCAAGGAACATAAGCTTGTTTGTGTTGCGGACAGAGTAATAGGAGCACAAATAAACAGATCCTTTGAAAGCTGTATCAGCACCCCCTTGTGACATAAACTTGGTAGAGGAAATATTTTGCATTTTTACAAAACATTTCTTTATTTTTTTTTATTTCTCCTTATGAATTTCATTAGTAAACTATTTTATAAGAACAATAAAACACTCCAGTGTGTGCCTTGTGCCGATCTAACTGCACATCTAGCAGTTAAAGATTCTCAGCCTGTAGCCCTGTGCCTTTCTACACCCTTGGGAATGCAATTATATCAACACAATTCACACCACTTCGTGTCTTAAAGGGATGTCACGATAACCACATTTGGCAATAACCACGATCATTTTCTTTGCCGATGACACTGATAGCATGTCTGTTTTGTTATATCGAAATAACCGTTTTTCATGATACACCATAATATATTGCAATACAGAGTGAAATATTCACTTTTTCAGACCACTTCCCATTTCCCCAAACAATTTAGGGTGTGAAGGTTCCTTATTACAAAACCCAAACTAGTTGCCATAAATTTGCCCCAGAGTGATAACTGTGATACTTTTTTCAAGGTTATCACGCCATGACACTTTTGAAATCATGATACCCCTAATTTCTTATTACTTACATGTAAATTGGACCTGATATATGAAAACGGGTGTGGTCATGAAGCAATATTGTGCAGGGACCTGAGGAGAATAAAAGGAAATAGTCTGCAGACATGAGTTTAATAAGAAGCACTGTGCAGATAGGAAGTAGTCTGTAGGCTTTGGGGTGACACAACAGGGCCCTTTCAAAGGATGGTAGGTTATTGGCATCTCTGATGTTGCCTGGTATGGAATTCCATGTAGTCAGAGATTGTTATTTCTCCATAAAGCTTTTTACCTGATGTCAACACAGGCAGACTGTCAGACCTCTTCCATCCGGTACACATCTCCCCTGGACCCCCCGTGCCTGAAGTCCTCCACAGATTGCCCCTATGCTGTGGCCCAGAAGGGGAGGGCCATCCATGCCTACCCAGGGACTCACATCCAGAATCGGGACAGTGGTCCAGGTGATGGTGTGGGATGGGTGTAGGCAGGCAGGGCTTCATGAAGCCTGCACCAACCATTTTTTCCATTTTCTCTCCTTGGGTCCCATGCCACAGCGGCACTTGAGTGGATGCATGTGGAGGTGCACACACACTATGGAACTTTGGCCATCTCTACTATGTCATTCAAGCACCAGTGCTACCCCCAGGCCTCCAACTGGTGGCAGCCAAGGGTTGAATCAGCATACTTCCCCACCCTGGAAAGGAGAGCTGACTGATGCATCCTTGATCTTTTCCTTCTCAGCCGACGCCCCACAATCCAAGCTTGTTCCCAAACTCAGGTCACTCACATGGTGAGAAGTAAGGCACACAGTGCCTCAGCCCTCTGCACCACTTGACAGACTTAGTCAGAGTTGTTTTTAATGGTGATAGGCTACTGTTATCAGTTACCTTTGAATATTTGTAACAAAGTACGGTTACTGACTACATGTGGTAAATAAAGTAATGCCAGAGCTCAGTGGAGGAAATAAAGCAGAAGCAGAGTCAGCCAGGAATGAGTGTTAGAAATAAATTGTTGTTTTACTTGTTTTTGGAGACTGTGTTTTTTAGCCAAAGTGTGCTGGCAGAGGGCCATTGTAGAGCAGCTTACAGTGCTACAGGGCATTACAGGTGGGTAGCTCCTATCTAGGCAATAACCTACAAGGTAGCAATATGAATTCTGTGAGTTGTTGGTGGCAGGAAGCTGCTGTAATCAGATAAAGGGTCAGTGACATTAACAAGAGCTACAGTTATTTTAAATAGGATATATTTTTAAATCTAGAAATTCAGTATCCTGAACACTACAAGACTGAGTTCAGGATACTGAATTCCGTAAGACCGCAAGGTACTGAAATGTAATCCTGCAACCCCCATTACTTAAATAACTAACTCTGAGGGGGAGCAGACCTCGGAGTAAAAAAAAGTTATGGGGAGGTGGAATAGTGTGCTGCAAAATTAGTGATGACCAGGAACAGAACCCAGATCCTCCAGACCATGCTGGCCAATCTGCTACTGCATTAGACCTTCATGCCATGGGAGCAGCTCAGCATTCACATTTTTCACTTCCTTGTTATGCCTGGCTAGGGGTAGAGTAGCGGTTTGTCACATCTGCTACTGTACCCCTGTCAGCATCGGCTTCCTCCTGTTGGGTATCTAAATATGTCAGGAGACTGAACTCAGTCCCATCAGTTTTGGAATTCTGAGTTTCAGCCTCTTAAATAGATACCGTTAAATCTTTTCTGGGCAGCAGCATAACTATTTGAACCAGGGGACAGTGTTGGAAGATCATACTGTATATTTTTGTATTGTGTTGGTAGCAGGTTCTGAGTGTTTGGGTGCAGACCACATCATTGTGGACTTCCCTTCAGGTTTGCAATGCCAAGGTGGCATTCCACTGCTGAAATAATTTAAGTTCAACTAGGGCAATTGAAATAAGGGAGGGTTTGGTTTTTTGTCAACATTTTTTATACTTCTTCCTATGGGAACTCTCTCCGACTTCCTCTCATCTCACCCCAAACTCTACTTTCCACCAGAGACACCCTTCCTCCCCTCACACCAGCTGAATGGACCCCCCAGTTCTGAGTCCCCCCCCCAAAGTGGGGCTGCCCTATCCACCCAGGGCACTCTATTTATAATCAAGTGTGCCAGGCTGGGTGAGTGGCAGGAGAGACGAGAGTGTCTGGTGTTGGAAGTGGGCCTGGCAGGGACCAGAGGAGCTTTTGCCTATCCCTGAGGATGGAGATTTCTTCTAAGTTTTCCCCCAGGAGTGCAGCCGTGCAATGACATCAGCACAGCAACCCATAGACGTCTGCCACGCTCCTCCCTCTTAGCTGCTGTGTGTTAGTAGTACCTCCATAATCCACCTGGGGTCTCTACTACACTGGAGGCACCCTAGATCCCTCCCCAAGGAGTGGAGAGCAGTCCATTGGATGCTTAATCCTCTCCCTCCCCTGCCAACCCCCGGTGCCCGAGCTCATTCCCGAACTCAGGCCACCCGCGTGGCACGAGATGTGGGATCCAGTGCCGCAACCCTCAGCACCAACGGGCCGGCAAGGAGTTTGTTTTTGTAAATTTCAGTGCTGGTAGGATGAATACAGTAGGTAAAGAGCAACATTTTATTTTATCTCAGAGAGTAAAGAAACATATTTGCACACTCACTTTTGTCCTACATCATTTCCAGTCAAGGATCAGACTCAGGAAATTATCCACCAGGGGCTCAAGATAAATTCATCCCCTAATAAGTGAAGGTGAGCTTGGTGGTGGGGATAAGGCAAAGGTGAAGTCTTCCTGCAGGGTCAGCCAAAGGAGTGGACCAGGAGGCAGGTTACTCTGTCAAAAAGGTAGAACTAATTTAATCAAGTTGGGGATTTAAAGAAACTGACAAATAAGAGCATTTTGACTGTGGGCAGCTATAGTATAGGATCTGTATATTAGAGGGGCTTAGGATGGAGGAGAAGAGGGTCATTTGGGCTGAGAGAGGAGTAAGAATTAGATGACAGAAATCTGGGATGTACAGCATGCCATAGTGGTGAAGGGGTGGATGGAGGTAAATTTTGTTTGTGTGAGGTGCATCCTGATTAGAAAGTTGAAAAGATAGTCTAAGGAGCAAAATGAGAGAATAGGCAGGATACATGAGTTCAGGGAGTTAGAAAAATGAGTGAAACAAATCCCTGATGAGTACAGAGAGGGTGGATGAGGAGCCAGTTATACAGCATTAAGGATCACCAGTAGAAAGTAGAAAAATATTACCTGGCAGAAAGAAAAAGAAAAAGTATGAGGAGGAACTGGAGGAAGCATGCACACAGCGATGAAGTTTGAAATTTATTGATCAACCAAGGCACAAAGCACAGTGGTTATTACAATACGACAAAACCAGTAAAATACATTCAAAATTGCATCTTTAGAAAACTCTTAATATAGCAGTTTATATCAGAAACACAATCGTCTCACTTAAATACAGTATATATTTAGCCTTTTTCTTGGCAATCACTGCTTTCCTGACCCTTTCCAAGAACCAAAGTGGTCTCTTGTATCTGTTTCATTTTGTAACAATTCTCATGCATGACTTTGTGGTCATGAGAATGGTCCCCTTGATTGCCCTGTATTTTCCTCCACACCTCGGATGCTGTCCACTCTAGTCAATTTGCCTCAGACCAGCTCCTTCATCTGGTTGAAGACTGCTCTTCTGAAATCTAGGGTTTCTGTTTTTGATAGGGGTATTCTGGTCCCAAGGGCAGCCTGGACCAAATGGGGTTACAGTTGCTGGATCCCCTACCCTATTTTCACCCACCATCTCCAAATTGGTGAGCACCCGTTTCCTTCCCCTGCTGTGTCCATCCTCCACATCCTCTGTGCCCTCCCTCACATATAAGGCTATGCCCCCCTTTACATTTCCCCCATCCTGTCTAAACATTGTGTAACCTGAGACTGACAAAGTCCCAGTCATTATTCTCTGTGGCCTGAGTTTCTGTGATGGCTACAAAGTCTACCTCAGTGACTGCAACCAATACCTGGAGCTCACTAGTTTTAATACCAAGACTCCTGACATTAAGGCAGATCCCTTCCAACTAGCTCCAGGTCCCCTTTTGCTGTTTTATGATCCAGCTCCTGCATTCTTTCTCATTCTCCTTAATATCTTTTTTTGCTGTTGCTTGCAGTCTCTAGGAACTTTACTCCCCTTAGCCTCTCTCACTACCCGATTGATTCTCTACCTTATTTTTACCCACATTACTGCTACCATTTCCTTATATTTGGGGAGCACTAGTTAGGTTCCCATTCCTCATTCCCTTTACCAAAGTTCCCCTAGCTTCAGTGTCTCCTGCAGTCAACTTAATTGTCCAATGTAGACATCAAACTTCTGCCCCAGAGCACTGGTCCCCTCTCTTGTCAGGTACCAGGTGAAGACCCTAACCATTGAAGAACCTCCAGTCCCATAAGTCCCCCAAGTCACCCACAAAGTGGTACCCTTTTTCTAGACACCATCCCTTCATCTTTTCCTCCTCCTCCTCTGCTTCACAGAGGGAGGACCTCAGAATAAGCCAGGGAGACCAAGGGTGCCTGCAGTCTCTCTCCCAGCCTCTGAAAGTTTCACTCCACTTGCTCCATTAGCTGGTTCACCAGATTGTTGGTACTCAATTGTACAAGCACTCCCAGTTCCCCCATCCCTCTCCGCTATCCTCACTATTCTATGCTCCTGATGGCTGATGCCTAATTAAGGCACCTGGTAATCCCCTAATACTCCCCCCACCACTCTCTCTACTCCCCTGACCATAGAGTCCCCAACCACTAAGACTTGCCTAGTTGCCTCCATCCTATTCTCACCCCTGGATGCCACTGGGTCATCACTCCCATTCTCCCAACTGACTCACAGCCCCCCACCCCCACCCCCAGTGTAGTCAGGTATCTGAGTCTCCTTCAAGGGTGCAAAGCAATTTGCAGTACAGATGGCATGGGGCTGGTTTACTTCCATGTTCTTGCTCATGCCACCCTTACTCCTCCCCGACCCCCACTCCCTACCCCTGGACCAGTTCATCTCTGGAGGAGTGGGGGCATGGGGTGTGGCTCTAACTCAGCCAGTGTCACAGGAAGTGTATCTCTCCCCTTGCTGCTACCAACTGAGCATGGAGCTGTACAAAGGACCTTCAGAAGGGACAGTCACCCTTCGTCCAGAGCATTACCATGTAGAAGAGCACCCCGCGGTCCCAGCAACTGACTTGCTCCCCACTGAACTGCATCCCTATAATGATCCTTATGATAACCTTACACTTCTGATACTAACCAGTTCTCCCCTACCTCTCTAGTACACTTATGCTAGAACCAGATTGGCCGACCCTATGTATGGTCACCCAGATAGGGAAGCAGTTGATTCTAGAATACTTGACACACTTACTAAAAAGCATAGACTAAGGGGTCACACAGATAGGCTGAGGTCGTGGTACAATGCAAGCAAACCCAACAAGCACACTTGACAACACTGGCTAGCTATACACTGTAAGGGTCTCCTAGACAGGGTGAGGTTACAGTATAGTACAAATAGTCTTAACAAGCACACCTAACAATGCAGGATAGCTATAGAAGGGTCATATACATAGGGTGAGAATATGGTACAGTTCAAGCAAATTCAACACACTTACACCAAGTTAGTAATCCACACCTGCTGTGAATTAGTGTTACCCTTGCTTTACAACATAGGTTATCCATGCATTTGAATTGTGTTTGGTATGACTGTCCGACTGATGATCTTCCAACAATTTACTGCCCGACTCCAAGTTCCCGTAAACTGAGTTCCTGTTCGGTATCAATTGCCGACAGAATCAATTTCCCGACCAGCAGTAGCGCCGAAAAACTAGTATTCTTTTTATTCAGAACATTGTTCATTGAAACCTTAGCAACACTTGACTTCTGTGCATTTGCTATTTCTGCAGCAGACATTTACTTTAATTTGATAGGGCAGTACGTTTTGACGCTGGAAACGAATGCGCATTGCAATGCACAGTGGAAACCCAAAACTGCAGCTAGCATATTTGTCCTTAAAACCTTAGACTTTAGAGCAACAGTAGACTTCTGTGCATTTGCTAATTCTGTAGCATACCTTTACAGCTGTTGCACAGGAACAGTAGTCTCATAATTGGATAGGGCAGTACGTTCTGAAGCTGGAAACAAATGTGCAAAAACAGTTTACCTTTACTGTTGCATTACAGTACTTTCTTGTAAAGTAATTTCGCCCTTTGAATGTAATGCATTTTCTGATGAAAATGACCAGTCAAAGTAAACTATTTTGTGCCTTTTGAATGTAATGCCTTTCATACCGCAGCGATGTGTTTACCGAAAGTATGCATTTTCAGGTGGAAAGGAGAAGTGAAAGTAATTTTTGTCACGACCTTTGAGTGTAATGCTTTTCATACCACAGCTTGGTCCTGTCCTGTCTGAAAGTATGCTATTGAAGGACTGAGATGTTGTTTGGAGGGCATACCGTAGGCATGTGTTGTTTGTCGGGCAAGTGTTGTTATGGAATGGAATTTGTCGGCATAACAACCCGGTCTGGAAATCTACGTCAGGAAGTTGGTTGTCAGCAAGTGACATATCAGGCAGTGGTACAGATCCCTTTGAATTATAGTAGTAGTTGGGATAACTGAATATTTAGTGGACTTACCCTTCTCAGTTAGGATATCTGATCAGAAGGAACATCTTACTCTGGTGTCCCCCCTGCAAAATATCCAGTAGACTGTGGACTATCTGCAAACACCAGGCAGATATCTTCAAGGTAGAAACTCCACTCCTACTCTGTGCCAGTTGTGCACTGGGACATGAGTGTAATGGGACATATTGGGAGGAAGTCTTTTCTGTAGGAGTCCCTGCTTCCTGCTTTTCTTTCAATGGCTGATTGCTGTCACATGATGTCCCAGAGCAGAGTTCACCCAAAAACAGAGTCTGCCAGGTTGGAATGAAAACACTGAAATATCCCATGATTTGCTCTGCAGTCAGACACAAATAGTGCTGCTAGTAGTTAAAACACACTGTACTATATTGTTTCATTCATAGACGGTGACTTTTGTAAGGTGGATAAGGTGAACAGGATGGTTAGCGCTTTTCCAGGAGCTAGTGTGTAGTGCTTGGAAAATAGGACAGGGGAAATTCTGAGAAGAGCAGAAAATAAACCTGTTGTACTGGTACACGTGGGCACAAATGATATAGGTAGGAGAAGTGATGAGGAGAACATGCAGGACTCTAGGGAGCTCAGGGCAGATCCTCTGTTGATGGAGGTATAGTGTGTTGACTTCCCAGATCCTGCCAGTGTCAAGAGCAGATCCAGTGAAATAAAAATGGAATTAGATTAATGAACACTTACTTATGAAATCAGACTTAAACTACTTCAGAGTGAAATATTATATTTTATTTAATGTTCTACTATGACTTGTTCTTACTGCCCATTGTTAGTCCTTCTGTAGTGTACCATATTGCACGTACCACATCATATGTAATTACGTTTGCACCAAAGCCTACTTTGCAAGGCTTTATGTCTATATGTAACTTAAATATGTAATTTCTTCTATCTATAAGATGTATTACAAGTGGTAGTCATACAAAAGTCGCTCAGTACTGAGGTATACCTGGGTATACCGAGGCAGAATCACATTACAGTCAATGCCAATTAGCCTTAGTATACCCAAGTATACCTCAGTACTGAGTAACTTTTGTATGACTACTACTGTATCTTGTTGTACACTATCCAGTCGATGTTATTTATTTATTTCTTGCTATGTTTGTAATTTTACCCCATGTTGTTCCCTTTCCCAAGGTCACACCTGGAAACAAGCTTTGGTTCAGTGTATCTTTCTATGTTACCAAATTTTTAAATAAATAAATACAAATTAAAATGAGAGATTTACATTTATGTAATACTGAACATTAAAACATAGAACTGTCAGCAGAAATGGACTGGTAGTCCCATCTAGTCTGCCCTATTTTCCTTGCCTATTACAGTACTACATGCTGGACCCTACTTGGTCATAGGTGTCCCTCCCTCCTCCCTTTTATTCCATATATTTTATTTATTTATTTTATGTATGTATTTATTTCATTTTGGTAATCGGGTAGACCCACTGAGACCAGAGGTCCCTTTTTCTGGGGCAGCCTGGGAATGATTACAGATATAAAATAACAAGAACAAAGGGAAATACACATTACAATGGTGTTTACTAGGTGAGCAAGTATATAACAAAAACAGGTTATTTAGAGAGTAATAAATAGGATAACATTACAGTAGAGCGTTTATGCACACAGTAAGCCAAGGCATGAGATACATTATTTTGAATAATAATCATAGGACTTTTACAGGGAGAACAAGTGCCCTATTAAGCTCTGGATGCTTAGTCAGAAAGAAGTAGGGCAACACCTAGGCTGCCATAGGGTTTGTCTTTCAGTGTCATGGGCAAAAGTACTTTGGTAAACTAAGTAAGGAATGATCAACAATATATGCAAATGTCCATACTTCCCTGGTGTCCAGTGGTCCCCCCATCCCTGATCCCATATATGCAACTGTCAATACTGCCCTGGCGTCCATTGGTCCCCCCTCCCCATCCCCAAGCACCCTGTCCAACAATACCTAACAGTCCCTGGTGTCTAGAGGATCCCCCACCCCAGCAGGTAGTGCCCCACTATCCCACTTCCCCATCCCATCCCAGAGCTGGTGACCAGCACAGCCCTCCTCTCTCCACCACGGCCAGCCACCAACTGAGCTATCAAGGAGAGCACTATTGTAACAGCTGGTTATACAGTATGTACTCCTTGACAGCTCAGTTAGTGTGACTATGATGGAAGTGAAGAGCTATTATAGACCCGGCTCCAGGATGAGATGAGATGAAAGGACACTGCTGGAGTTGAAAGTCTCGAACATCAGCAAGCTATTGGATATTGTTGGACAAGGCATTCGGACATGGGGAGGGGGATCACTGAACACCAGGGCAGTATTGATATTTTATATATTTATTTATTTATTAGAATCTTGGAAAGAACGTTTGAACTAAAAGCTCTTTACATTGGTCTATGTGGGATCAGGGATGGGGAGGGGGGACTACTAGACACCAGGGAATGCTTTGCCTACACAGTCTGACTGCCACCTGACCATGCTTATAGCTTGCAGCAAACCTTCTAAATACAACATCTGTTTGGTACACAGCTACAGTTGTTGCAAACGGCAGGAATTTGCTGCCCAGACACTTACATAGATACATAGACAGTGTCGGTAGATAAGGGCCTATGGGCCACCCAGTCTGCCCATTTGAGCTTGTAAATTCAGTTTATGTTTTCCTAGAAGTCTGTTGCCCCTTACCCCTGACCTCCAGAATTCCTTTATGTCTATCCCATGCATTCTTAAATCCTGTGATTGTCTCAGCCCCCACCACTTCCTCTGGCAGGGTGTTCCACTTGTCCACCACCCGTTCTGTGAAGAAATTCTTCCTCATGTTTCCTCTGAATCGTCCTCCCTCCAACTTCATCCCATGCCCTCTAGTCCTGGAACATCTTTTTCACTTAAAAATAGTGTATTGCTGCACCCTGTTCCTCCCTGTGAGATACTTGTATGTCTCTATCATATCCCCTCTCTCCCTCCTCTCCTCCAGGGAGTACATGTTCAGTTCCTTCAACCGGTCTTTATAGGACTTATGATGCAATCCATGCACCATCTTTGTTGCCCTCCTCTGAACCTTCTCTACCCTGTCTATGTCCTTACATAGGTATGGTCTCCAGAACTGTACACTGTACTCCAGGTGGGGCCTCACTAGTGTCTTGTATAGCGGAATTATGAACTCCCTTTTCCTGCTGGTGATGCCCCTGTCTATACATCCCAGCATCCTATTTGCTTTACCTGCTGCCTTGTCACACTGTTTCCCTGCCTTGAGGTCATCAGAGATGATAAACCCAAGATCCCTTTCCTGCTTGGTGCATGCTATATCCTTACCCCCAACTGATATATTGTGCCAGGGTTTTTGTGCCCCTTATGCATTATCTTGCACTTCTTTGCATTGAATTTCAACTGCCAAACCCCTGACCATTCTTCAAGTTTCTGCAGGTCCCTTCTCATTCTGTCTACACCCTTTGGCGTGTCTACTCTGTTACAGAGCTTTATGTCATCAGCGAACAGTGAAATTCTTCCTTCTAGGTCCTGTGCAATGTCACTGATGAAGATGTTGAATAGGACCGGTCCCAGCACTGATCCCTGTGGTATCCCACTGGTCACTCTTCCCTCTGTGGAGTGACAGCCATTTACCACCACCCTCTGTGTCCTGCCACCCAGCCAGTTACCTACCCACCACACTACTGTCTGCCCACACCCATATTCCCCAGTTTATGTAATAGTCTTCTATGTGGCACAGTGTCAAAGGCCTTGCTGAAGTCCAGATAGGCCATGTCCACTGCCCTCCTGATCCACCTCTCTAGTCACCCAGTCAAAAATTCAATGAGGTTTGTCTGACATGACCTCCCTGGTGAAACCATGCTGCCTTGGGTCCTGTAGTCCACTGACAACCAGATGTTTCACCAATCTCTCCTTCAGTAGTGCTTCCATGATCTTCCCCACTACCGAGGTGAGGCTGACTGGTCTGTAGTTCCCTGCTTCCTCTTTGTTCCCGCTTTTGTATGAGGGGACTACATCTGCAGTCCTCCAGTCTTTGGGTACCTCCCCTGTTTCCAGTGATTGGCTAAACAGGATAGCCAGGATAACTTCCCAGTAGAGAATCACTCTCAGGGTCCCTGACCCACCGAGCATTGATGGAAGCTGCCTTTTGCTACAGCTTGCATCAATCTAAGGGCCCTTTGACAACTGAGCACCATAAGTCCACACTGTCTTCTTACTCTACCATATCCTATGCTCTATTGTCTAGATGGGATATTCTTCTTCATCTCCTCCTCCTTTGTACTCCACCACACTGCTACCCCCTATGTAACTATTAGAGCCCTTACTCTGTCCCAGCTGTGTTTGAATCCACTTATGATTTTTTTCTCCTACCACCTTAGCTAGTAGGCTGTTCCATGGGTCACTTAAAAATAGCTGCCCCACAGCTGAGTGTTTTAATAGGACAATTCAAAACATCATAGCTCACGCAAAGTCCAGCACTACTCACTACAGACTGAAACCACACATATGTCTGTTTCCAAAGTTGTTTATTAAGGGCAAACAATAGAAATGCTGCCCCCCCAACACACAAGTGCACAAGCTGGGGGAGAGAAAAAGGCAGAACCCACAAAACTTAGATCAGTTTTGCTAAGGCATCATCAGGAAGTGTTCCTACAGGTGTTTCTAACTGCCTTTTAAAGGCACACATTTAAAGAGAGAGTGTTACAAACACACCTATTAACAAGCATTTGTCAATGCTGAATGTTTGCTTGCTGGCATTGGCATTGGTAGTGTAGAAGTTACAGAGCTGCATAATAGGAATGGCAGCGAAGTATTGAACTGAAGCCAGCCCCACCACCACCCTGCAGAGAGTGACAGGCATTGGGGTGTGCCTTTGGGTTGTCAGGCATAACGACCGCGCTATTTCACCACACCCTACCCTGCAGACACTGACAAGTGTCACGGTGTGCCTTGGAGTCTTTGGCCCTGATGCGCACCCCATTCCATCAGGAAATACGGTGAGATGGGTGCAGTATAGGAGAATGGGGTAACGTTTGGACCCGAAGAGTCTGAGGCACACCTTGATGCCTCTCATTGGCTGCAGGGTGTGGGTGGGGGTGGAATGGTATGAGCATGACAGACAAGAATCCCAAGTCACACCCCTGATGCCTGTTATTCTCTACAGGGTGGGGCGTTATGGTCAGAAGCCCTAACACCTCAGACATTTGTTGGTATTTTCACTCCAAATTTTCAACATGTTTTTTTTGTGACCCCCACCTCGTGAACAGTGGCAATATCAGTTTGTTAGCCGAAAACTGCTTTTGCACAGCGACTATGGCATTTGGCACCACAGGTGCAAAAACACATTCCAAACAGGATGTGAAAAATGACAGCGCTACTGTTCATGGGAGGCGTTAAAAAAATGGCAATGTTGAAAATCTGCTGTGAAAATCTTAAAAAAAAATGGTGAAGTCACGAGCGTGTGTAGAAACTGTGCAACGCACACCTGTAATGTAACTAGTTTGGGGATTTTTTTACAGCAGATTGTTAACACAGGCATTTTGGGACCTCCGATCATGAACTGTGTTAGTGTGATTTTCTTTATCTGTCCCGAACAATGATTTCCCACAGCGACCACGCATTTCTGTGCTGAAAGTGTCAAAACACATTTCAGCCATGTTGTGGAAAATGACTGCTGTACTGTTCATAAGGAGGTGTGGAAAAATGCCACTGGTGAAAATCTGGACTGAAAATATTACAAATTCATGAACTTACGAGGGTGCGTGGAAACTGCGCAATGCTCACTCATAACACAGTCATTTTATGGAGTTTTGTCACCAAATTTTCAACATAGCCATTTTAAGACCTCTGCTCATGAACAGTGTCACTGTGAGTTTCTTAATGTGTGCCGTACATTGATTTCTCACACCGACTGCGCCATTGTGCACTACATGGGCGGAAACATGTTTTGGGTGAGATGTGAAAAATGACAGCTGTACTGCTCATAAGGAGGTGTGGTAAAATGGCAATGTTGAAAATCTGGAGTTGAAAATATTGAAATTTCGCAAACTTACAAGCGTGCATAGGAACTGCGCAACACATGCTCATAAAACAGTCATTTTTAGGAATTTTTTCACCAAATTTTCAACATAGCCATTTTAAGACCTCTGCTCATGAACCGTGTCGCTGTGATTTTCTTAATGTGTCCCGTACATTGATTTCACACACCGACTGTACCATTGAGTGCTACATGTGCAGAAACACATTTTGGGCGAGATGTGAAAAATGGTAGCTGTGCTGCTCATAAGGAAGTGCGGTAAAATGGCACTGTTGAAAATCTGGTGTGCAAATATTACAAATTCGCAAACTTGCCAGCATGCGTAGGAACTGCGCAACATGCGCTCCTAAAACAGTCATTTTTGGGAATTTTTTCACCAAATTTTCAACATAGCCATTTTAACACCTCTGCTCATGACCAGTGTCACTGTGACTTTCTTAACGTGTCCCATACATTGATTTTGCACACCGACTGCGCCATTGTGCGCTACATGGGCAGAAACACGTTGTGGGTGAGATGTGAAAAATGAGAACTGTACTGCTCATAAGGAGGTGTGGTAAAATGGCAATGTTGAAAATCTGGAGTGAAAATATTGAAAATTTGCGAAATTAAGCATATGTAGGAACTGTGCAACGCATGCTCGTAAACAGTCATTTTTAGGAATTTTTGCACCAAATTTTCAAAATAGGCTTTTTGAGAGCCCACCTTATGAACACTGGCAGTGTCATTTCATTAATCATTCCGGAAAGGTGATTTCACACAGTGGCTGTGAAATCACCCTTCAGGCCCGAGTAATGCCATGACAGTGCAAGAATTCATGAGGAGGGGTCCCAAAAACCCCATGTTGAAAATTTGGTGCAAAAATTCCAAAAAATGCCTGAGATATGCAACAAAGTTGAAAAACCCCTATCATTCCCATTATACAGCTTACCGGCATTTCCTCAGTTCATGGTCGGCTTTGAAGAGTGCAGACGTGTTCCGATCAACGAAGATCACCGCGCGGGACTCGGGGGTAAGTATGGGGTGAGGGGGTGTGGGAGGCAGGGTGCGCAGTGGGTGGGTGCGGGTTGTGGGGGGCCAGGGAGACTGTGAGGGACCGTTTTTTCTTCTGAGTTTTTGATTTAAAAGGGCCAGCAGGGCGTTTGCCATGCTGGGGTGGGCTCCCAGCATAGCAGAAGGATGGCTGGGAGGCGTGGAGCCGGCGGGGATTAGGCACCCCATTGGCCATGGCATCTGTTGCCATACTGGGGTGAGCTCCAGCATGGCACCCTGTGACTAGGGGGAGACACCGTGGAGGCGAGAGGGATTGGGCACCCCCATTGGCTATACGACATAGCCACGCTGGGAGGTGGGCAGCCAGCGTGGCATATGAAACTGTGTTTGAGCGCAGCACAGCCAACGGGGGATTGGGCACCCCCGTCGGCTATACAGTGTGTGCGTTGGGGGGGTGGAGCAGCAACAGCAGCATGTGTGTGTGTGTGCGTAGGGGGAGCACGCATGAGCAGGCAATATCTGATCGCTGCTCACTGAAGCATAGCTCCACCTTTCAACTATATACCACTGCATTTTGGAGCTGTCATAGACAACTCCAGCAGGCATTGGAGAACTACGGCCGCGCCTGCAAACACACTGACTGAATTGTAAGAGGGCTGACACACCTCCAAAAACTCCGATGATGGCACTGTTTCTTGCACATGTGTGCAAGCAAACATAAAAAGATAGTGATTTGAAATGCATATTTGTTGAGCCGACCACATGTTTAAGTCAATATTCCATACCAATATTTATATATATATATATATATATATTATATATATATATATATATATATATATACACTGTATATATACACACACACACCCACACCCACACATACTGTACTTGGCATAAGGATGCACATACACTACATACACATATCTATTCACACATATGTATAAAATAAAACTATATACACAATAAGTGAAAGACAGTGAAACAAATAACCCCCACAAATATAGTACAATACATGTAAATGTATATATAAATATACGGAACAAGCAGACAAGTGTTTTCAGAGCCATACTGGTACATATACATCATACAAAAAACCATACTGTATATCTCTCATAATATCTCACCCTCTATACTGTATGTAAGCAATAATACCCAATAGGGTGGGCAGTATTGGGCAATACCAGACCGTCCAGGGGCATAATGAGGCCCGACGCTGTAGGCAGGGGGCCTTATAGCCCCTGGAAGGTCTGGTATTGCTCATACCGCCCACCCTGGAGGATATTATTGCACTTAGAAAATGGGCTACTTGATATTTTCCTGTGCACTTGGGAAAATAGAAAACAAAATATTTAAAAAAAATGACTAGAGACAAATTAAGTGTGTTTTGTTGGTTAAGTAGTTCCTCTGTGCTGTTCTGTCTCCTACTGCCCTCCCCTCCCCAGGTCAGGAAGCCATTCTGTTGTACTACCCCCACACACACACAGACACACACATGCGCATATCCCGGACAAGTTCTTTTAAACTCTTAAGCCATTGTGCAACAGTATTTTTTAATATATTTACTTTTCTTTTAACTGTTACTGTAACACGATATGGCCAGTGATTCTATCGCGAGCAGGATGGGGCTCACGACAGAAGATCAGGAGCTGCACATCCAGGGAAGTCAACCGTGATACAGTGGGAAAACAACTGAAACGAGGTCATGCTTTTTTTTCCTATCAGTCTGTCTCTGGTCATAAGAATCGAGTCCAGTGTAAAACAAGTCCGCTATTTTTTAATGAGAAGCCTGACTAGGAAACGTAGAAGTGGGAGCTGTTTGAAGTGGGCCCCACAGACAGAGTCGCTCTGCTGGGTCGTGGCGGTTGTGAGAGCGAGCGGATCGGGACTTGCTTGACTGACTGTGTCAGCTGAGGGTTTTTTTGGGGGGAAAAGTAGTAAGAGGGTTTTTTTAAGATGCGACTGCTTTTGATTGTGTACACTGGTTTGGGGAGTTGGTCTTCTCGCTTGCTCTCGCTCACCAAGCAAAACAAATGGCGGCTGTTTGAATTTGTGTGCCCAATGCTTTAGCCAATGATGAAGCAGGCTGGGCACAAGGATACTTGGCTGGGCATTAGGCAGGTTTGGTCTTGGACTTTTTATTTGGTGGGCATCTATTGAAAGTTAATGTACCCCTGCAGAGTGGGTACCAGCCAATCAGATGCCTCCAAATAAAAAGCCCATTTTCTAAACTGTATTTATATCTGAAAAATATATGAAAATTAATAATGATACAGTAATAAAGCATGACTAAAATAGTATGCTTCTTTTTGTGTTAGTACCCTAAAAAGGGAAACCAAGGAGAGAATAACAAATAGTCTGTTTTGTTCATGTACATTATAAATATTATGTGAACCTCAAACCATCAATAGATGCCCACAAATCCACACACTATAAATTAAATAAATTGTATGGGCATATACACATGCAAACTTTGTTCTAAATCCCAATGAAACTGGTTATGTGCTAAACACCCAAAAGCAGAACATTTCTTCTTATTTATTCAAATATACTGTTAGATCAATATCATCATTTTGACCAGGATGTCTCAATGAACCTAATGTGTAGATCCAAAATGATTCCTTATCTAAAAGGATTGCTTTGACATCACCTCCCCTGGGCCCAATAAAGGCATGGTCGATCCCATAGAAAGTAAACTCATGGTTCTCTGTGTCCCTTACCTCCAGTAAATGAGCACTCAATGCACTTTTGTAATCCTGGAGTCTCATGGAACTTAAATGTTCACCTATTCTGATTTTCAATGCATGACCTGTCTTTCCAACATAAAAAGAGCCACATTTGCATATACTAACATACTAAAATGCCAGCAGAATAGGCCTAACGGTCTTTCGCGTCTGCTCGTTTGGTCAGCCCACACCGTGGGAGCTGACCTTGTTGCCCCCCTCGCCCTGTCTGGCTTCTCCCTTCCCAGTCCCAGATATTCTCACTGCACTGGACTTTGCATCAAGAACCCTTCCTCTGCATCTGTCCCACCCTCTCCTGAACCCCTCCACCGTCTCTGCCTCCACCAGCTATCTGGGCAGCACATTCCATGGCTTCATCACCATCTCAGTGAAGTAGCACCTCCTCCTTTCTCCCCTGAATCTCCCCCCCTCCAGCTTCCACCCATGCCCTCTAGTTGCACCCCTCCTTTCTTCAGAGCACCCTGACTGCTCCTCCCCATTTACCCTCTTCATGTACCTGAAGACCTCTATCATGTCCCTCCAGTCCCTTCTCTCTTCCAATGTGTACATATTTAGCTCTTCGAGCCTCTCCCCATAGGTCCTGTCCCCCAATCCCTAGATCATTTTGGTTGCCCTCCTCTGGACCCTCTCCAAGAGTTCAATGTCCCTCTTTAAGTGTGGCCTCCAAAACTGCACGCAGTATTCAAGGTGCGGCCTCACCAAGCAGTTATACAGAGGGAGTGTCGCTTTCCTCCTTCAGGAGGTGATCCCCCTAGCGATGCATCCCAGCATCCTGTTGGCCTTGGCCACTGCCCTCCTACAAGTCTCTGAGTTGTTCATCTTGACATCCACCACCACCCCCAGGTCCCTCTCAGCCATTGAGACTTGTAGCATTTTCCCCCCAGGGTGTACACAGGGACATAGTAGAGGGTCAACCAAGCTGCTGGCATGTGACCACGGCTGACGTGTACACACGGCCAGCACCCCTACATTGCACAGGTGTGCCAGCCACCCAGCGGAGGAACCATGAAGCTGTATGCCACCAGCATGCTGCCGGAGCACAGGTGACAGGCACTGAAGCACATCCTCTGCAACAGACACAAGCGACAGCATGGGGGGGGACAACAACAGCGGAGGCCACAGTGCCACCGGAGGCAGATGTGCACCATACTGGTGATGGAAGGCAACCTGGCATTGTGCTGGGTACAGTTGTTATCCAGCATGGACAGCCACCACTGACAAACCAGCAGACTGTGCATATCACAGACATCCAAGGGTGTCAGCTGCACAGGCCATGGATGGTCTGACAGGGGTGCCATGCACACAGCGCAGGCCCCATGGACCACTGCACACAGGCATCCAGTGCACAGAGTACAACACACAAACCACAGACAGTGACTGATCCCCCTGCCCACACCATAGGTGGTTCACCTCTGTGCGCACACACACACACACACACACACGCCCATGCGTACACACCCCGACGCCATGCACACCACTGCAGCTGAGCACCTGTAGCCCACTGCAAATCAGAGACCACCACAGTTGTCATAACAAAATGCATATATTTAAAAGAAGTAACAAAAAGCTATTTACAAGTATTTACAAGGGGGGGAAGGGCCGCATAACAGGTGGGGGCCAGTAAGGGGCAGGGGTGAACATATGGGAGAGGGAAGAAGGGGTGTGAGGGTGGATCAAGGAGGGGAAGGTGTTAGTAGGGTCATGGAGTCTTTAATGGGTGCCCCGGTCCTCCTCCACATGGTGCCTACATCTTCTCCTCCTCCTCCTCACCCCATGGTGGTCGATTCTCTGCAAGAGCTCCAGGGTCACCCTTGCCACCTGGAGCAACTCCCACACACCTCTCTCCAGTGCCTGGAGTCGCCATCCACCTAGAACGAGGGAGCAGAGTCAATAAGTGTGACTGTCCAGCCCCCTGCAGCCCACCCATTGTGCATGGCATACAGCCATCTGCCATGCCCCTGTGATGGTGTGTGACCACCCACAGTGACCGTGTCTACAAGACCTGCCTACCCAGGCAGCCACAGCCATGTGGACCACTGCACACACCCAACGCCCATGTCCTGCACAGCACCACCATGGCTGTACAGTGACTTGGCTATATGGTGTGAAGGCAGTGCCACAGCCATGTGCCCGGTGCACACATGGACCACCATTGACACACTCCCATACATGCAATGCCACTGGACAGTGCTGACTGTAACAAGTAGCGTGAATGGCAGTGGTGTCAATGAATGGTGGCCATGCCCTGCTGCCCGCCCAGTTATACAGCATGCAATAGTAATCATGGATGTAAGGCACTCACCATCATCAGGCTGGTCCATGCACCGCTGAACACCTTCAGCCCTCCTGCCCTGCTGCTCCTTCAGGTGGCGCCTCTGCTCCCTCGCCTGTCTGTGTTCTTCGGGACCTAAGGTGCAAACATGGAGAGAGGAACATCAGTACAATCTGGTAGCAAAGTTCCCCCACCCCCATATGTGTGCAATCCCACACAGCCATACCCATCCACCCCACACCCCGATACCACCACCACGGCCAACACTGGACGGCCCCCCCATATGCTGGACACATGCAACCATGATACCCGTATGGACGATAATAGTGTATGGATGTGGCACCTACCTGGCAGTGGCACCGTGCCCCTCCTGGCATGTGCCCACAGGCGGGCAAGCAGGTCCAGGTCACTGCGCCTGAGGTTCCCTTAATGGTGGCAACACTGCTCCACCGTGTGCCCCATATCAGTGGCCTCCTCGAGGGCATCGGCCACCTCCTGCCACACTGCACTCCTGGCCCTGTCCAGGGGTGCATCTCTATACAAAACCCCAGCATGGGGCTCTACAATTGCCACCAGGTTGCCAAGCTCCACCTGGCTCCACATGACTG
This sequence comes from Neoceratodus forsteri, assembly GCA_016271365.2. Taxonomy (NCBI): domain Eukaryota; kingdom Metazoa; phylum Chordata; order Ceratodontiformes; family Ceratodontidae; genus Neoceratodus; species Neoceratodus forsteri. The sequence goes on from CM057449.1 coordinate 1,678,268,894, forward strand.
CTCTTCTCCATGCCATCTCATCAATGTGGTGGACTCAAAATGGCACTCAACAGCGCGGTCCTGCCACATGCAGTTGCTGCATGGTACAGTGTTGCCATTCCCTATCGTGCTGTCACCAAACAGCACGATAGTGGTGCACCCATGCCTGACGCATGGTGCCTAGGGGGAAAAGGTCGGCACAGGGTCAAGGGTCTCTGGCGCACGGACAGCCACAGCGTGATTGGAACCCAATGCGTGTAGAGTGATTGGGTGCCTGTGTGCTACCTCCTGTAGCGGCCTACAGTGCTGTTGCCCCAGTGTGCCTACCACACCCCAGTGCCACAGCGCCATATATGTGAACAGCGCTGTAGCGCCATTGGCACAATAGTGGCAGTGCCCTGCATTGCCTCCCACACACAGCACATCAGCAGCGCAGCAGGCGCCTGCGTCATCAACCCGGACATGCGCAGTTAGGTGTGTACTGCGCATGTCACAGAACTGCACCCTTGGCTCAGCACGTTCAACACAATTGAGCAAAGCGCAACAGCGCGATATTCAGCCAGCATATGCAAATCATCTAATCAGCCAGTCATGCGTCAGTCACTGCATTTGCATCCACTTAAAAATGCCCCTCACCTCATTTGCATGGGTTGTGCTATAAAAATGCTACATTGGGCTGCACTGGCCATAGTCGGTTACTGCAGTCTATTGCGGTGAGTTGCATGCTGTTTGGGAGTGTGAACTGTGGTGTTTGGGACATGCATGGGACTACACAGTCACAGGTAACACCTGTCATTCTCACAGGAGGAATCATGACCGATAGTGAGATGGAGGAAGAGGAGCAGAGACGTGGGAGGAAGATGAAGCCAGACTTCACAAAGGCAAAGACAGATGCCCTGTTTGAGGCCTACCTTGACCAGGAGCCACTGCTCAGCAGATGCCAGGGAACACCACAGGCCTGTGCTGCTGCATGGGAGAAGGTGGCGCATGCTGTCAACTTGCATGGCAGCCACCAGCGCTCCGTGCAGGAGTGCAAAAAGAAGATGGGAAAGGACAGGCAGAGAATTAAAGAGAAGGTGTCTGCCATCAGGGCAGCACGGTCTGCGACCGGTGGGGGACAGCCAGAGATGCAACGCCTGACCCCACAAGAAGAGCAGGTTGCTGGCAGCATACAGCGTTGCACCATTGAGGGTGTTCTGGGTGATGGATTCCAGACAGGTGGTAGCCCGTCACTGCATGGTAGGTCCTGGTCTGTCAATGGGTGGGCAGGGTAGGTCACATACATTAATGCTACTGTTTTTCCCTTACAGCTCCTTAGCATCTACCTGGGTCAGTGGTGGTGGTCTTCTCCACTGAGGGCAGTAGCATGGAGATGGAGGAGGGCCCATCCACCTCCACAGGCATATGGGGGTCAGGTCAACGGTGGGCCCACCTGGACGTCCGGACTGATGTTGGTGGAGCAGGTGTGGAGGAGGCCCTGCCTGTGTCCCAGTGTGCCAGCGTCCATGGATGCCAGCATGCTGAGACTCAGGCTGGTGCTGGATCCATCACCAGTGATGATGGAGCTAACGTCATGGGCAGTGAGACGTGTGGGCCATAGGATGGCCACACAGCAGGTGACATCGCGGCCATGGCTGTGTGTGGTGCCACCGTGGAGGCCTACGTGACATCACCATCCCAGCCTGTGCCTGTCTGCACAAGTGGGGCAACACTGGTGTGTGTGTCCAGGACAGTGGGGCTGTTGCAGCCACTGCAGTGGCACCATTGAGCCCTGGAGAGCGGCAGCCAGAGGGGCAGTATCAGCAGTCAGCCAATGGCCAGGGGGGTACAGTGTCAGGGGGTGGCATCAGTGCACCACCTGTGGACATGCCCAGGCCTGGCCCTGGTGTGCAGCACCCACCCTCAAGGGGTGATGACCATCAGGGCCACGAACACCATGAGGGACAGCATACCAATCAGGCAGATGACCTCTTAGATGAGCACACCCGCATACTGCAAGCATCAGTCAATCAGCAGATGCGGCTTGTGATGGCAGTGGATGCACTGAGTGCGGCTCTGTGCCAGGCAGAAGAGTGATGCAGCAGAGACACCGCTCTTCTCCTGGCAGGAATGGACCGGTTGCGGGAGGATGTGACAGCTGCCATTGACAGACAGACACAGGCATTCACAGCTGTCATGGCCACAATGAACACATAGTTATTTGCCCATGCATCAGACACCATACAGTGCAATGTCCACCCCCGTTCCTGGCATCGTGTGACACCCTCCTTGTCGACACCGGATTCAGCTGTGGGCATCCCGAGCATGCCTGGCGCAGGCATGGTCGGTGTACTGCAGACCCCTGCTTGAGCATGGTCACATTCACACAGTGGAACCCCTGGGGGACTATTAGTGCCACCCCATGAGGCTATTAGTCAGCCTGTCACTGCTGGCGGGTCTCGGCAGGGCCACCCATGCATCCGTGGCAGCTGTGGCACTGTGGCACGTGACTGACCTGTCTCCCAGCACAGCTACTGTCTGATGCTGCCCTGTGTGCATTGTGTCATTCAGCGTGCAATGCATGGGTGGGGTACCCAGCCCTGTACGCATACGCATGTTCTATCTGCACACCCTCCCGGCTGCTGTCTGCTGTGGCGTGTGCATGATGATGCCTGCGTTGTGCTGTATGCCACTGTGCAATGGTGCTCAGCGTCTGACACACGCACAATGACAGGCAGTTGGCGTGGTGGTCTGTGGACGTGTGTGTGGCTAGGGGTGGCAGTCTGGGTCGGCGTGCCTCCTACCCTTTGTGCATGTCTTGTGAGGTGTGTGTGTGTGTGTGTGTGTGTGTGTGTGTATGACCACATGCCATGTTAGACCTTGCCCATCCCTGGCAGTGTGTGCGGTTCCATGCTCGGCCACTTTCCTTGACAGCATGCACCCCTGGTGTTTGTCCATGCATGTTTGTGGGTTGTGCCTTTGCCTCTGGTGGTTGCATATGGCCCCATGACTTACCTGGGTTGGCTGAAGTGCTCCTTTGTGATGGTGTCCTGGTGCAGCTGTGCCAGCCGGATCAGTCGGGGGTCCTGTCGCCCAAGGGGGGGGCTGCCCATCACCATCTTCACCAGCGTCCTCATCGTCCCCATCACTGTCCCCCTCTTTGACCTGTACAGCTATCCCACAGTCGTTGGCCATGTTGTGCAGGATGCAACAGGCCATGAATAGCCCACAGGCCTTTGAGGGGCTGTACTGTAGGGCACCGCCAGACATGTCCAGGCAACGGAAATGTGCCTTCAGCATCCCGAACACCCACTTTATGATATTGCGTGTGGTGGCATGTGCCTCATTGTAACGTTGTTGTGATGGGGCCGCGGGCTGCCGGTATGGTGTGAGCAGCCAGGGACAGAGTGGGTATCCACTGTCACCTTTGTGTAGAGGGTGGAGGTTAGTTTGGTGATCAGCATCGCCCTGCCTTGGGCCATCTAGGCCAATACCCATGTCACCTCTGACCATGCCCCTCCCAAGCTCTATGTTTTTCCACGTGGTTTGCATACTTACCCACTAAGTGGCCAGTGGGGATGTCTCCACTCTCGAATCTGTGGCACAGTGCTGACTGGTGCCAGATGAAGGCATCATGTGCTCCCTCAGGGTGCGTGGCACAGACATTGATTATGCGCCCCCTGGCATCACACACCACCTGGCAGTTGATGCTTGCATAGCCCTTCCGATTGATATATGCGGCACCTTCAGGGCCAGATGGTGTGCGGATGGCCACATGGGTGCAGTCTATTGCCCCTAGCATGCCAGGCATACGTGCTACCCTGTGGAACTCCTGTATGTTTGCTGTGTGCTCTGCCAGTGTGCTGGGGAAATGGATGTACTCCGCAGCATGTGGCAGCAGTGCACTGAGGAATTGGGTGAGGTGGCATGATGCGGCCAACTGGGTTATGCCTGTGGTGTCCTCTGTTGGTCTCTGGAAGGTACCCGTGGCGAGCAGGCACATGCAAGCTGTCACTTTTGTCTCCACTGACAGAGCATGGCTCCATCATGTGGGGGCCTGCATCACATCACTGCACAGCTCACAGAGCCGCCTCAGAATTGCCAGATTCAGGCAGTACCGGCCCACGATCTCGGTATCGGTGTACAGCTTGAAGCTGGTGCAGGCTCAGTACTGCCTGTTGGGGGCATACTGCTGACGGCCCCTTCTATGGCCGCGCCTCCCTGCTGCCTGCCTTCTCACCCCCCTCATTACTGCCTCCATCTGGATGGTGGCACTGGCCATGTCCCTGGCTTGTGTTCCCCCCAACAGCTGTTTCTGTGTTCCCCCCACTGTCCTGGCTGCTACTTCCCCTGCACCGGGAACACCTTCCTCTTGTGGCCTCAGTGCTGTGTGGTACTTCCCCCTTCTGCACTGTGGTATGGCTGTGGCTCCCCACACCTTCCCTGTGCCTGTGGGTTCAGGGTGCCCTTTCTCTGTCCTGCCCTGTGTGTCTGTCCTGCCCTGTATGTCTGGCTATAGTTCAGCAACATGTGCCTTCCCTGTAGTGTTCTTGCGCCTCTCCTTTGTTCCTTTTTATTTTGGCTCATTTCCGCTATAGCGCAACTTCCGCTTGCTCCTGTATTGCGCATGGTGCATGTTATTGAATATCGCACTGCACCATTTTTGCATGGCTCCTCCCCCGTCAGTTGCACATGCATTCATTATCATTGTGATCTTACGCAGTGTGATTTGGGGGGCGCATCTGCCTCCCGCTGAATATCGCAGAATAGCGCATTTTCGGACTTGTGCTGGAGCAACCCTATTGTGCATGGCGCAACCCTTTTGAATAGCTGGGCCATTGTTTACTACTTCAGACATCTTAAAAGTCCTATCACAATACAAGGTAGTTCTCAGTATCACACAATATACATTCAAATTTTAAACTGTAAAACAACATTGAACATTAAAATCTCACTTTGTATTTTACAAATACATTTATATTGAGTATATGTTACTTTAATTACCCAAAGTGTGGCCACTTGACCCCCAGAAAAAGCCCCATGTCTTTAAAAACATCCGTGATAAGTGAATATAAAAAAATCAGTGCACTATCATTTAACTTAAGGTCTCCTATACCTTCTGTTTTCATAGCAAGCAATAATACTCGACAGGGTGGGCGGTATTGGGCAATACCAGACCACCCAGGGGCATAATGAGGCCTGACGCTGCAGTTGGAGGGCCTTATAACTCCTGGAAGGTCCAGTATTGCCCAAAGCGCCCACCCTGGAGGGTATTATTGCGCTAAGAAAATGGGCTACATGTGCCATTTTTTATAGGATTAGAAAAAAAATCCTAATCTATAAAAAATGACTACAAATTTATTTTTTTTCCTTTTATTTGATAAAGTTGTCCCTGTATCTACTGTATTAGCCAGTAGAGGGATGTGTAGTAGTTGCTGCATATTTTTCCGGTCGTACCCCCCACACACACACACACACACATACATTTTTAGATCGGTTCACAAGTAAGAAAGTGAGAGGTGGCAAGATTTCTTTTATACTTTGTTTTTGGAGTTTTTAAGGCAGAGATTTATACTGAGGCATTGGCATGTAAGTGTGGCTGCCGCTGCAGCGAGAGGTTAGCGTGATGCAGCTTTTTACTTGCAGCAAAATATTTTAAATTTCCAACTGCCAAATGATTCCAGCATTAGGGGACAGCGGGGTGAATGGTTTTAGAAGGGGAGAGATTGCTACAGAGCTTGAGAATGCAGTCGGGAGAGAGCTGTCTTGTAAATGATTGTGGCCTCGCTGTGAGAAATCATTTATTCTGTTCTGGACCAGAATTCTGAATCGGGCGAGCATTATAGCGGTTTGTTCAAGGATTGGCAAGAATTAATTTTTTTTATTTAAATCTCAAAGTTACAGCCAGACAATGACAGAGTTAGTGGACAGCGGGGAAACAGTTTTAGAAGGGGAAAGATTGGTACAGAGCACGAGAGTGCACTCAGGAGAGTGCTGACGTCTTCGTAAATGACTGCGGTTGTGAGGAAAAATAAATTGTGGATTGTGTTTCTTTATTTCTTTTTTTTTTTACATGAACAACAGCCAGCTTTGAGAGGACAGGATAGAAAGTGTACCAAGTAACTATGGAGCTTTGGGGAGACCCTGTGTCTCGCTAAGCGAGACAAAAAAATGGTGGCAATTTTAAATTGAAATTACCTGGTTTTAGCCAATTAGGAAGCAGGGTGGGTACTAAGATACTTTAGTGGATGAAGAGGCACTATAGGCCGGTACTTTTTGTTCCCTGGGCATCAATTAACAGTTAATGTACCCCCCTGGCAAGGGTACTAGCCAATCAGATGCCAGGAAATAAAAAGCCCATTTTCTAAATGAAGATAATGCCCACTTTTCAAAGCTAAAATGTACTCATTTCTAGAAATGAACAAACAATTGTTTTTACTTGAGGAAAGTTACATGCTTTAACAGTCATCTAAGAGCAAAGAAGCCCTAGTAAACTTTGCATAAACTCCTGCCCACCTTCAAACTTTATGTCTGCTTCATACTACTCCTGTTCAATTTATATATTCAGTGTTCCTTACACCAACTGCTGCAAAGTGAAAGTACAAGTCTAGTAAAGCCTAGATCACAATATTGTCTTAATCTTAAATTCTATAGAGGAAAATACTCTCTTTAGAGTGTAAAAACTAGCCAGCAAGTTGCAGAGCGGAGTTCCAGCATCTCCTCTGGTACAAGAGCAGCTGGGCTCACTTTCAAAGGTGATTTAAACATAGTGAAGGGCAGGTATTTGCAGTTCAGTATCGAGGCAGACCAGGAACAGATTGCATTCCTGGATTTGCTCATTTACAAAAGAAATGGAAAATTAGAAACTAAACTGTACAGAAAGGATACTGATCGAAACACAATCCTTCATTTAGATAGTTTTCATGACCCCAAACTCAAGAAGAGCATCCCTAAATCCCAGTACATTAAGGCCAAAAGAAACAATAGTTAACACACAGGATTTTGAGGAGGAGGCAGATTATAGGACCAGTAGGATCTTGGAAAGAGGGTACAGGGAAGCTCATTTACAAGCATCAGCATAGGAAGTTAGAGATTCTAAGAGAAACAGTCCTTAAGAGTAACAAAATAGATAATGTGGAGAATAAGATTGTATTTTTCTATGGAATACAGTCACCTTAGTGGGGAAATAAAAGGTATAATCACTAACAACTGGCATATACTGCAAACAGGCGACCCACAAAACCCAAGATTTAGGGAACCTCCACTTATCACCTCCAACTTAAGAGAAATCCTACATTAAGGGACAAACTAGTCCACACGATACATCACATGCAGGTACCGCAACCAAGACAACTACTGTTAGGCCCACTGAGAAATGAGAATTATCCCTGTGAACACTGTTCCCAGTGTAACAATACAAATACAAAGACACATTTTCAATACCCACTATCGGGTGAGAGCTTTGAGATAAAGCAACATATAACATGTAAATCAGACTATGTTATATACATTTTAAAATGCCCCTGTGACAAACTACATGTGGGGAAAACAAACAGGGAGCTTAAAACAAGTATTAGTGAACACAAAAGCAATATGAGAAATAAGGATGAGACCTCCACTGTGGCAAAACATTATAACGCTGCAGGACATACTGCATCTTCATTGAGATTTTGGAGTCTGGAGAGAGTGGATGAACCACAAAATAAAGGCATCAGCTGGAAGGATTTGGTCCTAAGGAGAGAAGTTTACTGTATTTTCACATTGGAAAGTACTAATCCTTGGATTGGCCTTAATGAGACATGTGATTGGAATCTTTATTGGAAATAATCCAGGGGACTAGGACATCTGCCATTCAAGATCACTACATACAGAAGATGAACAGAGAAGTTGTCTTTATATATAGTCCCAAGCAACAAAGGAACATTTTCATACAACATACTTGGTCCGTGTAGTCTCCTTATTATTCCTTGGTTCCTCACACAGTGCCCTATGGACTGGATTGATCATGTTTAAAATGTTTCCTGTATCCTACTTTAGGAACAAAGTCCTGTTTGTATAGTTCATACTATTTTTAAAGTCACTATGAGCTCATGTACATTCCTGTTTAATAATATTGAAATAGTAAGAATTTTTGCCCAAAATCCTAGAGCGGGGGGTGAACTGCCTTCTGATCCCTTGGTTTGGTTCTAGGCAGCCCCACCCTATCCATCATGCCACTGCCTGAGCATTTGGGACCAGCTCTCTTTCTTCTCCATCAAGAGGTAAGGAGGAACCCGGAGTGGGAGGGTTCATGACTTTATGCGTGACATTTTCCCTCCGCTCCTTGTGATATTCAAATCACGCTTGGACATGAGCTCAGCTGCTCCTCATCCAGAGGAAACGCTGGAACTCATTTCCACCTATTTTACAATGTTTTAGAAGGTGGATACCATTCTGAAACTTGATAGAAGGATCATTTCATTTTTGATCCAGGAATCATTACTCCCCATATTTTTACTCTAGAACAGCCTATTATAAGTGGACACTGAATTCTTTCATTGTACAGTAGCACTTATAAGTGGACTATAGCTTTTGTGGAGCATTTACATAGGCTTTTCCGTCTCACCAAGACAAAATAGCACAGAGAATTTATTCAAGTAATATCAAGGTCTTTACACAGCTGTATGTCTCATATACAAGCATAGTCCCGTAAAAATGTAAAAATATTTCTGATATAGACATTTCCTAGTCAGATTTAGTTCCCTATTTCTAAAACAAAAATCTGAAGTCTAAATAAATCAAGTATAATTTGTCTAAACTCCAGGAGTGGGGAGCAAACCACCAACCTAATCCACTGCTTGGATTAAGACATTCCACCTCTACCCATTATGCCACTGTCAGACATTGTGAAATCAGCCCTCTTACTCTTTTATCTAAACACAAGGCTAAACCAAGTGTGGGCAGAGCTATGACATCAGTTGTGATGTCAACACTTAACCCTGACCCTCACTATATTTAAATCGCCTTTGAAAGTGAGCCCAGCTGCTCCTGTACCAGAGGAGACGCTGGAACTCTGTTCTGCAATTTGCTGGTGAGTTTTTACACTCTAAAGAGAGTATTTTCCTCTATAGAATTTAGGATTAAGACAATATTGTGATCTAGGCTTTATTAGACTTGCTGTACTTTTACTTTGCAGCAGCTGGTGTAAGGAATGCTAAACACATAAATTGAACAGGAGCAGTATGAAGCAGACATAAAGTGTGAAGGTGGGCAGGAATTTATGCAAAGTTTACTAGGGCTTTTTTTGCTCTTAGGTGACTGTTATAGCATGTAACTTTCCTAAAGTAAAAACAATTGTTTGATCAGTTCTAGAAATGAGTACATTTTAGCTTTGGAAAGTGGGCATTATCTTCAGTATGAAAACAGAAGGGATAGGAGACCATAAGTTAAATAGTATTTCACAGATTTGTTATATTCACTTATCACAGATGTTTTTTAAAGACAGGGGGCTTTTTCTGGGGGTCAAGTGGCCACACTTTGGGTAATTAAGGTAACATATACTTAATATAAATGTATTTGTAAAATACAAAGTGAGATTTTAATGTTTAATGTTGTTTTACAGTTTAAAATTTGAATGTATATAGTGTGATACTGAGAATTACCTTGTATTGTGACAGGTCTTTTAAGATGTCTGAAGTAGTAAACAATGTGTTTTCTTTATTCTTTTTATAGTAAACAACACTGTTGTTGGGTCTGAGGAAGTGGCAGGAGCCACAAAACCATTACCCTTTCTTTTGGTGTGAATACATTGGAAATAAAGTAGTTGTTGTTGTTGTTTTTTTGCTTAAAGAATGGTGTTTTGGACACTGAAGTTCATCCTACACTTAATTCTTTTACATTGAGATTGCTAGTCTATATAGAATGACCCAAACAGATTCTCACTCTAATTATAGGGCACCCTAAACTCTCATCATATTCACATTTACTAAGGGAAACTCACGTATGTCCAACTTGCTTGGTTTGTCTGAGGCAGTGTATAAAAACGTGGACCAAGGGCTGTCAGTGGACATAACATTCCTGGATTTTAACAAGCCTTTCAATCTAATTCTGCATATAAAAAAATTATGAAAATGAAAAATACAGGTATAAGTGGTATAATAATAGGCTAGATTGAAGAATGATTGGGGGAAGGAGACAGAGGGCTATGATAAATGCATTTGTCCGAGGAACACTCAATCTTCCCACTCCTTGGCCAGACTGTGAGTGACCCGAGGCTGTTTCTGAACCTGGATCACTAGTGTAGCAAGTGGCAGCATGACCACTGCACTAATTGGCCTAGTAGATTCTTAAGCATAAAACAATAATCTCCACTTGCATGTGCTCACGTGCCCCTGTAGCTGGAGGCAAGGGAGAAAAACAGAAAAGGGTGGGTACCAGCTTAATGAAGCATTGCCTGCCTGCCCCCATTCCTGCATTTCCACATTGCCAACTGAGCACTGATCCCCGGTTCTAGATTAGAGTCACTGGGAGGGGGAGGACAGCCCTCCCTTTCCTGGGCCCACCACAGGAAGCAGTCTGTGTGAGAAACTTTTGGGTAAGGTGAGTCAGGAAGGTGGGTGCCAGGCAGGGGAGGCAGGGACAGGGCTGAATAGCCTGCTGGTTACCTGCCTGTAGGAGAAAAAGCTACATGTAAGAAACAGCAGAATGGTGTAGCAGCCCACAGTAAAGGCTACTGTTTCCAAAAGTTATGTCTGTTCAGAACAGGCACTGCAAAAGATGGATGAGACTTCCGATTTTGCCAAGGATGTGTTGCACACAGAGTACTTGACCATCTTTATCCAAAAATTAACTGCTTGCATACAGTCTATGTAGGCATGAAAATATGTGTCTCCAGAGTAGCAACCTACAGTGTGCGAAGGCTACTGGTTCAGAAAGTCAAAGTCTTTTGAACACTGCCGAATCTATATGAGTCTTACATTAAATATATATTATATTATTCATTTTTTATAATTATTTTGTATTTATTTATATGCTGAGACAACTTGATTTGCAATGTAGGAAAATGAGTATGTAATATAAGGTGATGGTCTACTGTAAGCTCGTTTACATGATTCCAAAGACAAGAGTGCAGTGGCCCACAATGCGGAAAGTCTACTAGTCCTAAACATTATGTCCATTATGTAAAACATGGATGTGGCGTCATGCTTTGTAAAGGATAAGTGTCGCACAGAGAGTAGTTGACCAGCTTTACCAGAAGATTTTTTTGTATAAGATAGAGAACCTTCCTCTCGCTCCAGCACAGGTACAGCATATACCTGTGTAATCCCATCGATGCTTCATGTTGACTGCCCCCCCACTCATTCCTAGATTTATAGGCTACAGCTGTCATGTAATCATCCCATTTTCCCATGTTATACTTTGTGACCACTAGGTGTCACTCCTGAGCTCTATGTGTTCTCCCTATTGTACTGTGTACTCTTAATCTCTCTGATCTCCTCCAGTCTATCCTTCCAAGGCCACAAACCCTAGTTCTATCCACCACTACTTTAATTTTCCTATTTCTCTCCTGGGTCTCGAATGTCTGATCCTGTACACCAAAGATGGATACCCAAAACTCTACTCTATCTGCTGGGTATAATTTTACCTGTTCAGTTATTCTGACTTAAACCTCATGGGCACGTACCCCTTAGCCTTCTAAGGTGATTGTTACCCCCCATACTACAGAGGCAAGTCCTGCCCTGAACTAGTGTTCTCCTAACATTCTAGTCCTTTGCCTTAACCTGGTTTCAAATCCCTGACCTTCTGCACTAAAGGTGGCAACCTTTCCACTAGACCATCCAGTAGAGCTGATACAAGTGTGTCCTGTTACACCCTGTGTGACCTCCACTGCCACTATCTCCCTAGACCAAGGATTCTCCTGCCCTTTTTATCATTACAGGTTTTTTTCTACATCCCGCTCTGTATCTCCCCCACACATGTTTTTTTTTCTCCCCAATAGTTTAACCAGGTGAGACACACTAAGCTGAAAGCTCATGAAACCTAGGAGCACAGGGAAGTTAAGTGACTGGCTCAGGGTCACACAGTATGCAAGTGGGGGCTGTGGGATTCAAACCCAGGTCTCCAGATTTGCAGCTCAGAGCCTTAAACCACTGCGCTATACTGCCTCATGTTAGCTATACTGTTCTTAGTTGTGGTGCTATTCCCACGCCTGGTCCAGGACACAGAACCTATATGTATGTGTGTGTATATATATATATATATATATATATTATACACCACCACCCGCATTATCACGTGTGTCTGATTTCTGCTGTTCATGCCCACATGTTCTCTGGGATTCAGCCTTTATTTCCTTGGCACACTTACTTATTCTGCCAGTAACTCTATCCTTAAAGCCAATGACACTCTCCGCCATGATCTACCCTTCATGCTTTACACCTGCTTCGGGGCAGACCACTACTCATGTTCCAAGCATTAGGCACCCCAGCAAAAAAGAGCTTGTAGCTGTAAGATTCAATTTGAAGAAGCAAATTCTGTTGCTGCTCCTTTGTTCTGTAAATATGGAAGTAAACCTGGGCCCCCACCCCTGTGACTACCCATCTGACGTTGCAGTCACACCAGGTTTAAAACTGATGTTAATCAATGCATGTAGCCTTCTTAAAAAATTAGATCAAATAAAGATATGGGCTGCACATACAAACCCGGACATAATAGTTATCACTGAAACTTGGCTAAAAAGTCAAAGCCTGTTCTAAATTTGTCACAAAGCAAAGTTTTTGCAAATTCAATGTTGTCAACTATCTGGTAGCATGAGATATCAGCACTGGGAATTGGGTGCCTACAATAACGGCGACCCAATCCCCAGACCATGTCTCCAGGGCTACCATAGGGTAGGGTGACTAGATGGGGGGGTCAGGGAATATAGCAACGGGGATAACATGCAGGGGAGATTGAGAATGCACAGTGAGGGGTGGTGCTGCAGTGGGTTCCCAAGCCGACCCCATGGTGTGGTGGGTGGGTTGGTAGTGTTAGTCGGTAGGGTACTGGGTTCAGGTCCGGGCGCTGGTACATTTTTGTTGTGCCTGGCCCAAACATTTTTTTTTTTTTTTTATGTTTTCACACCCCTGGAGTTGAGAATTCTTAAGTGGGGGGGTGGGAGGCAAAGCCTCCCGGGGGTGCAGGGGTGCATCCACCTGCATAAAACATTAAAAACCTAAGTCCCCAGCGCCGTTTTTCTGTGCGCTGCAGTGTCAGGATGCCAAAATAAATTTTCAGCACTCTTGACTTCTCAATAACAGCGATCTCCTTTAGTCTTTCACTGTTATCACATGTAATCATGTAGTTGACCTCAGCTGTGTAAATTGGCAAAGTTTTTACCTCACTAAATCACTGGATGAAGCTGAATCCTAAACACTAAGGTAACAGAGTTAGCCAATAAACGTGCCCCTTTTATGAGGTGCAGGGTTAAGGAAGGTGACACATCCTTGGCTTACTTTGGATCTGAAAACCACTCTCACCCATCATGACAAATTGTGAGCATGAGCAAGGCAGACCAAATCTACTGCGGACTGGCAGGCGTACAGAACTGCAAGAACTGAGTGTGTGAAACTCAGCAGTACAGCTAAAACCAAATACTGCTAAGCACCAGCAGGCGCTGAAGACAACCCAAACAAAATTTGGCAGATGATAAAATCAGTCGAATGCTGTAAAGTCTCCCCCTTTACACCCATAAAAATTGTTACAGGCGATGCAGTGATATCTGATCAAGTCACTGTCCTGAAGAAATTAAACATGCACTTTGCCACAGCAGGTCTTGGATTTGATTCCTCACCAGCCGCTATGTTTGCTGGCTCCACCTTGCACACAGATTCCCCCAGGTATCGATATCTCATTACTCCTTCCATCTCCACCTTGCAACCTTTAAATAAGTAGAAGATCTCTTTAGTAAATCTGACCCCAATAAGAGTGCTGGTGCTTACGGCATTAACTCTATATTTCTAAAACTAGGGAGCCACCATCTTATCGCACCAATTTTATATAATTTCAACCAGTCACTTGCTACTGCAACGGTACCCTCTTGCTGGAAATCAGCCTACATATTACCCCTCTTTACATCTGGAGATCCATGTGACTTGAATAACTACAAGCCATTCTCAATACTTCCCGTCCTGTCCAAACTACTTGAAAAAATAGTAAATAATCAACTAAATGAGTATCTAGAAAACTCCAATTTATTTAACCCACTGCAATCCAGTTTCAGACAGAATCACAGTACTGCCTCTGCTCTGGCCAAAGTAACCAATGACTGGTTTCTTGCACTTGACATCAAGCAAACCACAGGTGCCATGTTCCTTGACTTAAGCAAGGCATTTGACACTGTTGATCACAACCTTCTCCTCCTTTGCCTGAGAAACCTAAGTGTGGATGGCTCCTCTGTAAAATGGTTTGCCAGCTACCTTTTAGGAAGACTTCAACAAATCAAGGCAGATGGTCTCCTATCTGATCCACTGCCAGTCAGAAGAGGAGTTCCCCAGGGGTCTATACTTGGACCTCTACTATTCTCCATATACATTAACTTCATGGGCACTAATATCCACAGGTCTAAACTACACTTTTTGAAGATGATATCATGCTATATACATCCAACTCTTCCATGGCTGAAGTGTATGCTGAACTCCAATCTGACTTCACTCAATTAGAGCATAAGCTAATCAGCTCCAAATTACTACTAAATGCCAAAAAAACAAAGGTGATGTTCTTAGCCCACACTTTTAATTCAGTCACCCTTCACAATCAAGTAGTGCCAATTCCCATCACAGCCATCTTAGGGGAACCTTTGGAGGTCATGGACAATTTCAGGTACCTGGGTATTTGGACTGACAGCAAGCTGACTTCTGGCATCCATACAGAATGTCTTTCCAAAGAGTTAAAAGTGAGACTAGGGTTCTTCTTTAGGAATTGATCACGTTTCCCCTTGGATGTAAGACATAACTTGGTGCAGTCCACCTTCCTTTCCCTGTTAAACTATGGGGACATCATTTACAATTGTAGCACAGGTACCAACCTACACAAGCTCGACATATTGTTTCACCATGCCTTGCGCTTTGTCACAAATGCACCTTTCAGAACACACCACTGTGACCTTTATCAGATGGTTAGCTGGACATCTCTCACCTCAAGATGGCTGATTCACATAGGTACTTGGTCGCTAAAAATTCTATTGAACAAGCTCCCATCTTACATCTCTTCCCTTATCCATAAATCCTACAGCTCTTACGCCTTGAGAAAATCTGCTTACATTTTGCTGGACATACCTAGAGTACGCACATCTTACACGGCAGGGGTGGTATCAGCTATGTTATTCCTGCAGTATGGAACAACGTGCAATCAGTGTTCAGACTCTCTGACTTTGTTTCTGTGAATGTTTTTAAAACCTTGGCCAAAAAATATCTCAAGGAGGCCTACCACTATCAAAAGGGATAATATTCTCCTTGGAACTTTGCATTTGATTACCTAGCACTTGCAGCCCCCATCTCCCAGTACCCCCTTCCAACTTCAGTATCCTCTTCCTCTGGATGCCAGTTTGGCACTACATTGTTGATCCTGACATAATCTGTTTGTTTTCCTGCCTGATGTTGTTTGTTACAAATTGTTATTGTCTATGAATGCCCTGTATTATTTTTTACATTCATGTGTACATCCAGATTGTCTTCTTGACATAAATGTTCATGTTTCCTGACCGCTCTTGTTTGCTATATATTATTATTGCCTATGAATGCTCTGCATGTTTTTCCTTTTTGTTCAAGTGTACATCCAGATTGTTACTCTGTATCTAATTGCACCTTTCTTGATTGCATTGTACCTTGTATTATGAATGCATCAATTACTGTGTAAAACATTGCACTGCTATGTATGTATTGCTTGTGTTCTCACTGTCATCAGGACCTCCTTGTCAATGAGCTTGCTCAACGGAGTATTTCCTGTAATAAACATGAACCTGAACATGTATAAGGTCTACAGAATTCTAGTACAAACACCTGAGCCCACAGAACTGCAGCCCACAATGGGTCAAAGCTTCTGGTTTTGAACATAATGTGTGTTTGGACACTACTAAACATGGATGAGGCTCCCCCAAAAATATTCTATTATTTATTTTTATAATGATTTTTAATTTATTATTTATATGCCAAGAAAACATGATTCATTATGCAGGAAAATTAAATGTTTGCAATATAAGGTGACAGTCTATGTTGGTTTCCAATGTTCTGAAGACAAGAGTGCAGGGGCCCATGGCGTGTGAAGGCTACTGGTTCCAAAAATTGTGACAGATTAGACACTGCCAAATGTAGACGTGGCTTTCTGTTATGTCAAGGATAAGCGTTTCTCTGTCGCCTGTGTCCTTGGTCCTGTTATCTCCTCCTATCCAAATGAGTAAAGGCTCTGAAGTCATTATCAGGCTGGGGGCCAGCACCCTCTTTGTTCACGCACAAAAAAAGAGTAGTTCAGAAAAAGCTGACACCAAACCACTGACACTCCCCAACAGTTTCTGGTCCTCCTGCTGCAGAGAAATGGAAAAAATTACCAACAAAATAGTCTCCCAAGTGGCCATCCCCCAAAAACCCAGATAAACACCTAAAATGTGTATGACATTGACAATATGTTAAAACATAAATAAATCTTCCCACATAAGGATGCCTGCCATTTTATTGTACTGCAACACAGACAGTGTGGCATGGCTTCATTTCCCTGGCATGTATTTTGTCCTAAAGAGAGAAATCTCCATCCCATTCAACCTCAGAATTAAAAGAAAACTTAATGAGTAGCCAGGTCCAATCAAAGCACTACAAATAGGAAGACAGATTGGAAAGAAGGCCCGAGTCACCAAGTGTAATGTTAAGAAATCATTGCACATTTATTAAGAATAACTTTAACCCAGGTGCAAATTCATGCTTCCAACCAATGTTTTGGAGGCATTTTCCTTTATCAGTGTACACTGTTTTAACACTAAAAATATGTACATTTATAGAAAATTAGAGAAATTCTTCCAAAAAATGTAGGTGTTTGTAATTTAAGGTGGTATTAATAAGTTTACTTGTATCTATTAAATAAGGCAACATACTAGCTTCCAGATTCTCCTGTAACCCAGGTTAAACAAAAATGTTGTCGTATCAGTTTATAACCAATGTATGAATCTAGTACAACTTATTGCAAAAATTAGACATTTGGTCCATTATGAAATAGTTACCTTAAAGATTTGTTTTTGCCTTTAACTTCCAATTTCATGTTTGCTCAGTTCTCGTAAAATTAATTAAAATGCAAATAATAGTTGCTCTCATAATCCAGCTCAGTATAATAAATTAACTCAATGTAATAAATCCATATCTTAAATCATGTTTAGTGCCTTTTGTTATAACTTAACAATTCTTGGCAAAACTGCTTATTGCAGCACATTCTTGGACCATAACAAAAAAGTTGCAATTTAAATAATATATTTCTTATGGTTTTACTTATATTAGTTCCATTTTGTATCCCATTGTGCCTGTAAAAATGCAGAGAAGAAAACAGGATCATAGTTTTTGCCCACCAGTTAAGTGTTTTAACAGTTGTTAAATGTTTCTAGTCTTTTTGTTTTTAGCTTTATTTTGGTAAACTTACCTAGCCATCCTCAGATAGTTAAATGAGGGGCATGTTATTGGCAACTATTCTTTTTCAGCTGCTATGAACTGCTTATTGTTTAGAATAATCATATAGCATCTTTGACATTCTTTGGAAGTCTTTCCTTAAAGGTGCATGTAGCATCATTACACTCTGTCCACCTGCCGCTGTAACTTAGCCAATTAACAGAATGCACCAGAATGGACAGAAGCTCCATGGTAGAAAACTATTGCATGTGTGTCAAAATGTGCATGACCAAACATGACTCTACCTGCAATTAAGTCAGTTATTGGTGTCATAACTTTGACTCCTTGAGAGTCAAATTAGTGTAGCATAGGCATGAGGCAGTTTGCAAAACAGCTCACTCTCAATGATCATTTTGCAGAACAGCTCACTCTCAATGATCTGGTACTGTTACTGCTACACCTTCTGCACTCCCAGACAGATTTAGCATTGTTAAGCAAGTGTCTGAATTTGCCAGACTATTTAGTTGGAATATACAGAGAAATCCACATCATGTCATCAGTCATTTCTCTGTCAACATTTCCACAGGACAGGCAAACAAATCTGCAGACACAATTTTACCATAAGGTATTGCCTTGCTGGAATGTTCTAATCTTGTAATGTGTTGATAATTGCCATCATGAGCTCTGTCACATCTTCCTGAACCTTGTCAGAAAATGTCCTATGCCTCTTATAAACTGCCATAACTCAATGTAGTGGTGTTAGTGACTGCAAAGTATTAGATTGCTGTTGACTGACAAGTCACATCTTCCTGTAGTGCATCAGACAAAACAGTTGATGGAGAAGCACTTACTGTGGCAACAGATTCTGGGAAATGCAGGGACACCTGCAGTGCAAAATTGTCATATAAATTATCTCCAGTGTTGTTGTCAAATGCTGCCATTGGAGATAGACTAAGTGATTTCATTGCTGGAGATGATCTCATATGATCGGGGGCAGTTAATTGGTTATCATCCCTTAAAATGGAAAAGTCATGTACAGTTGACTTCTTCCTCTTCAATTTCTGTGACATCTCCAAAGGCATATCACATATCACCATGTGACTTGGTAGTGGAATGAAAGACAGGTTGAGTTGATACAGAGTGCACGAACAAATGTACTCTGTGATTCACTTTTTCCTAGCACGAAATTCGTTATGTGCAACATTTACGATGTACAATCTTGCCAATGTTCTTACATGTGACAAAGCAACATAGCTCATACCACCTTTGAAAATAACATTTTCTATGTCAATCAATGCAGCATCAGAACTCAAACCTCGCAACTTGTGAACTGACGCTGCATATGCAGCACCCAGTGGAAACTGTTTTCATGTTACGTATGTCTTTCACAAGCTGGAATTTTACCAAACATCTGTCTATGCTTGTGGGTAATCTAGGTTGTCAAATTTAACCACAACCATTTCAACAAATGTTCTCTCACCATTATATTGGAAGTCAACTATGTGCCCCATTGCACCATTGACCTTGCACATTAAAGTTACGATGTAGCATCACACATGCAGACTGTCAGAGCTTCCTCTAGACCAGCTGTTCTTGACTTTTCCACACTAAACTCTTTCAGATAGTCATCTTTGTGATCATTTTTGGGCTTAGACAAACACCATTGATTGAATTAAGCAATGACAGTGTGACAAGCGGTGGCTGCTGTCTCTCCAGCATAATGTGATTGAATTCTGCACATTGCTTAAGCCTCTGCATTGAGCACGATTTGTGTTCTGTCACAATACTGTTTTGAGAACACATCTCATGCATCAGACATGGAAGTCTCACCTTCCCCTATCACACATGAGTTCATTAGAGAGGCATTGGAAGCTGACAAATTTCCAGTCTGACACTCATCAAGTAGAGCCTTGTACTGCCGATCAGCACTCTGCTGCATATACTGAAGCTGTTCATTATAGGTGAATATCTTGCATAGGTTTATTCCACCAATGCACCCAGTAGTCTTTCTAGCTCCCTCAATAGTCAGTCTAGCAAAGATATGTTTCCCATTCATGAGTGCTAGTTGAAGAAAGTCACCAAAGCCAACAATGTTTTGCCTACAAAGACAACTTCGTCATCTGTGCCAACAATCTCCTGCAAACGTAGGTTAATGAAGGCAAGCATAACAAGAGCTCCATTTTCTCAAACATACTGTGTAGCTCACCTGAAAATTTGAAAGACAAGTTGCAGTACTCACTAGTTTTATCATGTTCAACAGGAAGCATAAAATATGGTGTAGAGTGACTCCACCTATATTATATACTGCAAGTCCAGTTGCAGCTGTGACAATGGTAGACGTTGTAACTCCAGTATGTTTCCTTATGTTTGTGCTACTTTCTTCAATAAGGAAATTATTTGTCCCAGATGAACAACTGACAAACCTACATAGTGGTTTGTGTTATCACATTCATTGGTATGATATCAAATACCATGCATCACAGCAATATAAACAACTTTCTGCTACTGATTTAACTGCTGTTCTATAAAAGAGATGTCAGCATCAGAGTGGCATGCCTGTCTCATGGCAGTTTTAACCTCTGATATCAGTACTGTAGGATCATTCTTGGGAAGAGGTGCTCCCAATACACCTACTCCCTCTGGATCACAGTTCTCCTGAGAATTCACTGGTGTGTCTTCTTCCAGTCATTCTTTAGCTTTTAGTAGCTGTTCATTGTCTAAGTCTAATCTTTTTGTTTATGCAACAGAATTCTGTTTTGATGGTATCATAGCTCAAACTGAATTCCTCATCATATGTCCTTGTATGTCTCAGATTTGCTATTCAATGAGCTTTCATGCCTCCATATCTTGAGCAAGAGAAGAAGAGCAAAACAGTAATGCTTCCTTTTCTTGGAAGATTTGAGAGTCAGTTTGCAATAATCAATCAAGGCTTGTGTCTTTTCACCAGATTTCCTTGCAAGCCTGTAGCTGTTTTTTTTAACCAGAAGAGACACACTAAGCTGAAAGCTAGTTTACAGGTGTGACTTGGGAGCACAAGGAAGTTAAGTGACTTGCTTAGGGTCACATAGTATACAATTGGGAGCTGTGGAATTCAAAACCCAGGTCTTCAGGTTTGCAGCTCAGAGCCTTAAACCACTGCACTATACTGCCTCCTCCTGTAACTTGGAAGATATATTTTGTTGAGTTAGACTGAATGCCAGGTTTATAGTCATACCACTTGGTGACTTCAAAGAGACACATGTTCACTGTGTCACTATGGGTAGTAGTATGGGTAGTATGTGTCAATCAGATTTTTTTTTTTTTTTTTCAAAATATTTGTTGAACATGTTTTGTTTGCTGCTAGGTCTTGGATCTGATTATGAGGCTTTAAGACACACCATCTGTTTTCTTTGTAGTTGACGTTCAAGTATCATATTGCTTTGGATTTTCCATAGAAACATGTTCCTTGCTTCATAGGCTCCACATTCATGGTGTGACAGAGTTTTTATCCTTAGATATCACAACCTGGATCTGATAGTGCTGCTGCTGTTGGAAAGATTCCCCCAGAGCCCTTGCAAGCATGTTCACTCATTTTTGGTAACATACTGTACCAGGGTCATGGAATTATCAATAGCAAAATGAACATCTATGTCTGCCTACCACATCAACAACAGAACCAGACTGTAGTAATTTATGAATGCCTCATTTTGGTTTTCTAGGTAATTCATACATTCTCTTTGTAGATTTCACTTTCAGATGATGTTGCATGGTAGAAAACAGCTCATTCTTATGACCATCCTGACATACACAGCTTGGAAATCCAAAATAACACCTTGTGTACAAATTGCCACAGTTTTTCACCTTTCAATGACAGTACTTGAAACACATGTGTCACTGAAACTTTTCAACTAGTTTCCACAAGGTTGGACTGTCATACTTTTCAGGAAGCTGACAAGTACTCTACTGCATGATAAACTTCAGGATTTCAGAGACCTGACTGTCACCAATGTGGGGTACATCTCTTACCCCCAGTAGCATGTGAATATGAGGAGTACCATGTGCTTGATATTCCACTCTCCAAAAGTAATGTTCCACAATACCAAGAGGTGGCTGGGTCTTTGTCAGAATAAACCTCAGCAGTCTATAAAATCAGTGATGGAAGAGTCATGACACAAACACTGTGTCTAGAGAGAACATCTCATGCAGAGTCATAGATGATACACCATCAATTTCTGACTTTGCCCACTTTAATATTTCTGCCAGTTCCTCCCAGCTGTAGTCAGCACAGTTTAGGGTAACAAACCAAGTGGCTGCACTGTACTCTCGTAGCATACACATAACTTCTGAATGTCTAAGGTATCAGTAATCTTTGGTTCCCCACATACTTGAAAGGATGGAGTTCAGATTTACTTCCAGTGTGTCATCCTTGTCTTTTAATGTTTTCAACAACTGTACTGCTGTGAGACCATACAAAGAAATGGTCAGTCACAGAATGTGTGCAATAGGTACAGAAAGTATGCTTAATTTACTCTCCCATAGGAGGTGAAACAAATACTGAATGTTTCATCTAAACTTCCCATCAGAATAGAGCACTCTAGATGCACAGTACTCAGCACCATGTACCTCATGTTCACCCAAGCAACTGGCAGTACCAAGTGGAAAAAGGTCAGGAAAGCAGCATGCTTCCAACGTACTCTCCCAGATACTGACAGGACTGTCTTATACTGAGGTTCATAATGAGGTGAAATCTAGAGCAGTAGGCAGTGCCCATAGAAGCTCCCATCTCATAAATCATGATACTGTGTACTGGCATTTGACAAAACTAAGTTGTCCAGTTTGTTTTTAAAAATAGGTGTACTATTGCTAGCAATAATTTCAAGGGGGAGGGCATTCCAGGGGTTAACCACCATCTGGAAAAAATAACATTTTCTTCTGGAGCTGTTGAATTTTTTTAATTATTACTTGTAAGAGGTGCCCCTTTGTGCTGCAGGGTCTTGTTTAAATTCAAGACCCATCTTCTTCATTAGATATGGGTCCTTGGTAATGTCCCAAATTAGTAGGAGATCATCCCTTAACCATCTTGTCTCAAGAGACATTCTAATATTTAAGGCAAACCCCTTAGCCCAAGCATATGTTTCGTCATTCTCCTTTGAACGCTTTCAACCTGGATGATCTCATTTTTCTTAAAGGGATATCGAGAACTGGGATCAGTAGTCTAGCTGGGGGTGAATGTAATATCTGTAAAGGGGTGCAAGTGCTACAGGGTCTCTAGATTTAATATGTCCACGTATATGCCATGAAATTTTGTTAGGTTTACTTATTGCTTCATTAATATGTCTTGTACTTCCTATGTCATTTGAGATTATAATCCCTAGATCCTCTTCATTTATAGTATCAGTCAATTGTTTACCAAACAAGATGTAAGGTTTTTTTGTAGTTAGTTGCTAGATGCACAACTTTGCATTTATTGTAGTTAAAGAGCATCTTCCAGGTGGTAGCACAATTAGAGATTCAGTTTAGATCATCTTGTATCCTGGTGACCTCATCAATGGTGGCACAAGGTCCCCTAACTGTGCAGATGTCTGCATGTTTAGAGGACTAGCTAATGAGGTTATCAAGGTCTGATATAAAAATGTAAAAAACAAGTGGTCCCAGCACAGACCCCTGCAGTGTACCACTAGACACATCTTTCTTCTCTGATAGTTATCCATCAATCATGACTCTCTCTGATCTTTCATTGAGCCAGTTTTGAATCCATTTAACAAATTTCAGAGCTATGTCCACATTTTGTAGCTTCTCTAATACTGCCCAGTGTGGCACAAGGTCAAAAGCCTTGCTGAAATCTAGGAAAATAGCATCACATGGAGTAAAGGTGATGGTTTATTTTTTTACAGAAGCACAGATGATATGTGGTGCATGATCTACCCTTTGTGAATCCATGTTGGTTGGGATCTATATTACATAGGGATCCTGAAATTTTATATTTTATGATGCCTTCTAAAATTTTACATAAAATAGGGGTCAAGTTAATAGGTCTGTAATTACCTACATTGTTTTTTTTCCCCTCTTTTTGCATTTGCTGTGCTTGCACACAAAACGTTTTGGGACCGAGTACATCAGGACTTGAAAGGTGTGTCACTGCTGAGCCTATTGCAGTTCCAACTGCAAGGGGCTCAACAGTCTGCACCAATGAACACACACAGTGGTCCTGACATTGCTCGGGCTGCAGCTTCTTGTACTTCAAAAGACTGAAGCTGCTCCAATCAGATAGGGCTTCGATCCTTTGATGTGCAAGAAGCTGTGTCAGCAAACAACTGATAAGCATTTACCTAGAGGAGCTGAGAGTGCTCTCAACCCCACCCCACAAACTGTTTCAACTAAAGAATAAAGCTGAGTCAGCAAACAGCTGATCGGCTTTCAAAACAGTTGCAGCTGCAGCAGAAGTTTGCTAAGAACATTATCAGTGTGCAGCCACTATTTCAAGCCCTACAACAAAGTCCATTGCTGGTGTCTCTGTTACTTTCTCCCCCTCCTGACCCTCCCTCTTAGCACCCACCCCCACACCCCCCACATAAACACTGCACTGGGGGTGCCCAATCCCCCAATGTCCACTGCTGGTGCCCCTGTAACTGTCGCCCCACCCGACCCTCCCACTCAGCACTCACCACCCCACACCCCCCAAAAATAACACTGACACTGGGGGTGCCCAATCCTCAAGTGTCAAAATTTAAAATAAAGACCACCTTCCCTCTGCATTTTGTGCATGCCCGTCCTTTGATGTCTATTGTGCCACTGTTTATAACACTGACACTGTGGGTGCCCAATCCCCTAGTATCCACTGCCCATGCCCCTGTAACTGTCACCCCCTCCTGACCCTCCCACTAGCACCCACAACCCCACACACACCCCCAACATAACATTGACACTGAGGGTGCCCAATTCCCCAGTGTCTAAACATAAAATAAAGAAAACTGTCCCTCAGCATTTTTTTAATACCCTTTAAAAAAGAAAACAGTCCATCAATGTCTGTTGCAGCTGCCACCGTAACTGCAACCTCCCCGTCTCTTATTTTCTGTTTTTTTAATACCCTGTAAGAAAGAAAATGATCCATCGATGTCTGCTGCAGCCATAACTTCACCCCACCCACACCATTTAATAACACTGACTATGGGGGTGCCCAATACTCCAGTGTCCACTGCTGGTGCCCCCATAACTGTCACCCCCACCCAACTCTCCCTCTCAGCACCCACCACCCCACACCTCCACCAAACATAACACTGACACTGGGGTTCCCCAGTATTGAAACCTAAAATAAAGAAAACCTTCCCTCTGCATTTTTTTAATACCCTATAAAAAAGAAAAGATCCATTGATGTCCGTTGCATCATTAGTTCCTGACCCCCACCTGACCCTCCCACTCAACACCCACCACTCCATACACCCCCAAGCCCTTACATACCCACTGGGGGTCCAACACTCTAATCTTCTCTGGGCCACAGGCACATCTTCACTCTTCAATGCTGGACCACGACCTGAATAAATCAGTTATGTCATTCAATGTGTTTCAATGGAAGTTTGAACTTAGGTGCATAACTTGGCCATTTTTTTAATATTTTTGCCCCAAATTTTCAACATACCTTTTTTGGGACACCACCTCCTAAACAATGCAAGTGACGTTAGGTAAATCTGTCCCAAAAGGTGATTTTGCAGTCATTGGAAGAAATCACCTTTCAGGCAGGAGTTGAACATTTTCTCAGTCCTTGTTCATGAGGTGGGCTCATAAGAAGGCTATGTTTAAAACTTGGCATAAAAATATTAAAAAAAACAACAAAGTTATGAGCCTATGTTGACATTTTATTTATTTATTTTTGTTTAGTTTTTGTTGACTGGGTAAGTGCACTAGACAAATCCTGCCTATTTTCAGGCACGACCCGGGGGAGGGGGATATAGATGAATGCCAACTGACCTTGAACCAGATTAAGCTGTTGGTGAATGAGGGAAATTTGGCCAGGACACCAGAGAAATTCTCCTACTCTTTTCGATAAGTGCCATGGGATCTTTAGCATCCACCTGAACTACTACCAATCCAGGCAGATGGGACCTCTGTTTAATGTCTCATCCAAAAGACGGCACCTCAGAAGTGCAGCACCCCTCTCATGCTGCACTACAGCGTCAGTATTGGGATATTAACCCAAGTTCCAGATGTGGTAACTGAACCCAGAGCCCTCTGATCTCCCAGCCTCAGAGGCGAGTGTGCTACCTACTGAGCCACTGACACTGTATTGACCCTGTTGTTAGGGTTCCCCTATGCCTGTCCCATGCATTCTTGAATTCTCCCACTGTGTTTTCCTTTTCTGAAAGATGCTACCCTCTAGTACCCTATTTTTGCCTTTTAGATATTTGTAGGGTTTTATCATATCTCCCATCTCTCCTTTCCTCCAGTTTTGACTCCAAACCTTCAACATAGTCATTTTTCCACACAACTTCATAAATTCATAAATTTGCAAGCTCTGGTGCGTAACTTCAGTAATTTTCAATATTTGGACCCAAAATTTTCAGCATAGCCATTTCTTATTTATTTATTTTAGTTTTTGTTTACCAGAGGGGTGCACTAGCCAAGAAATTATTATTTTCAAACACAACCCTGGAGATTACAAGGTCAAAAACAGCATAACAAAAATAACAGTGACAGGGCATGAGAATCAATTGAAATCAGTTACATGGATGGTATATAGAACAAGGAGTTTTCAACATAGTGAGTGACCAGTGATAAACATGGACCATGATTCTTAATAGCATCTTATGAATGTGACAGCTGTCATTTTTCAAATCCTGGCCAAAATGTTTTTTTGCTGCCTGAAAGTTGATTTTGAAATTATTGCACAACATCACCTTTCAGGCAGGAGTTGAATATTTTCTCTGCACTTATGCATGAGGTGGGATCATAAGAAGATTGTGTTGAAAATTTGGGGCAAATATATCAAAAAGCAACAAAAATATGGGGCAAAAATATTAAAAAGCAGCAAAGTTATGAGTCTACATTGAAATTTACAAATGCAGGCTTGTAAAGTTGGTAATTTTCAGTATTTTGACCCCAGATTATAAACATAGCCATTTCTTCAAAGCACCTCATGAATATGGCAGTTGTCATTTTTCAACTCCTGGTCTAAATGTTTTCATACCTGTGGTGTGGAATGATGTTTTGGCAAGGATTTGAAAATCTTCACCTGCTGGGTCCATTAGGTAGGGCAATAAGAAGGCTATGCTGAACATTTGGTGTACAAATATGGTACAATGCCATGGTTATGACTGAACGTTACACTATTTCAGCATTCACTCATAACTGCTGATTTTGAATGTTTTAGAAACATAGAAATTGATGGCAGATAAGGACCGCTAGACCCATCTAGTCTGCCCATTTTTCCTGCCTATTGTAAAAGCTGCAGACCCTACTTGATCTCTGGCTTTACCTCCTCGTTCCTATTATTAGGGTTCCCCTATGCCTGTCCCATGCATGCTTGAATTCCCCCACTGTGTTTGCCCCCACCACCTCTACTGGGAGTCTATTCTATGCATCCACCACCCTTTCTGTGAAGAAATACTTTCTCATGCTACCCCTTATTCTACCCCCTTCCAACCTCATCTCATGCCCCTTCATTCCTGGATATCTCCTTTTCTGAAAGATGTTAAGCTCTAGTACCCTATTTATGCCTTTTAGATATTTGTAGAGTTTTATCATATCTCCCATCTCTCCTTTCCTCCAGTTTTGCCTTCAAACCTTCAACATAGTCATTTTTCCACACAACTTCATAAATGTGATGTGTCATTTTTGCATTTGCTGTGCTTGTGAAAAACATTTTGGGATGAGTACATTGGGATTTGGGAGGTGTGTCACTGCTGAGCCCATTACAGTTGCAACTGCAGGGGGCTTGGCAGTCTAGACCAATGACTATGCATTGTGGTCATGATGCAACTCTTAGCTTGGTGGGCTGAAACTTTGTGTACTTCAAAGGACTGAAGCTGCTCCAATCAGAGAGGGCTATGGTCCTTGGACATGCATGAAGCCGTGTCAGCAAACAGCTGATGGGCTTTCAAAACAATTGCAGCTGCACACTGGAACTTTTCTGTGGACCTTACCAGTGTGCAGCTGCTATTTCAAGTCCTGTAACAACAAATAACAACAAAAACCATCCATCGATGTCTATTGCTGGTGCCCCTGGAACTCTCTCCCCTCCCGTCCCTGCCTCTCAGCACCCACCACACCACACTCCCCCCCTCAAACATAATGCTGGCACTGAGGGTGCCCAATCCCCTGTATTCGCCTTGTAGTTATATATTTTTTTAGGCCTGAAACTAAGAAAACCATGCATCTATGTCTGTTGCACCACCGTAACTGGACCCATTCCTCCCACCATTTATAACACTGACATTGGGGGTGCCCAATCCCCCAGTGTCCACTACTGGCACACCTATAACTGTCACCCCCACCTGACCCTCCCACTCAGTACCCACCCCCCAAACATAACACTGACACTGGTCAAAACCTGAAATAAAGGAAACCATCTCTCAGTGTTTTTTTTTTTTAAGCCTCCAGCTAAGAAAACCATCCATCGATGTCTATTGCACCACCACCATGATTGCACCCCATGCCATTTATAACACTGATACTGGGGGTGCCCAATCCCCCAGTATCCACTTCTAGCACCCCTGTAACTATCACCCCACCCTACCCTCCCACTCAGCACCTACCACCCCAACCCCCCAAACATAATACTGATACTGGGGGTGCCCAATCTTCCAGTGTCAAAACCTGAAATCAAGAAAACCTTCCCTCTGCATTTTCTTTTATACCTTGCAAAAGAAAATGGTCCACTGATGTCTGTTGCAGCCACCACTGTAACTTCATAACCTACATATCCCGCCTCATTTTTTTAAATACCCTGTAAAAGAAAATGGTCCACTGATGTCTGTTGCAGTTCACTGTAGCTGCACCCTCCCCACTGTTTATAACACTGACACTGGGGTGCTCAATCCCCAGTGTCCACTGCTAGCACCCGTGTAACTGTCACCCCACCCAACCCTCCTATCAGCACCCCACCCCTCAAACTTAACATTGACACTTGGGTGCCCAATCCCCTAGTGTTGAAATCTGAAATCAAGAAAGCCTTCCTGTGGCTTTTTTTTTTTTTTTTAAATACTCTGCAAAAAAGGAAACTGACCATCAATGTCTGTTGCAGCTGCTACCATAATTGCAACCCCCCTGCGTCCTACTTTTTTTTTAATACCTGGTAAACAACAAACAGTACATCGATGTTTATTGCAGCCCACCATAACTGCACCCCACTGTTTATAACACTGACACTGGGGTGCCCAGTCTCAGTGTTCACTGCTGGTGCCCTGCAAATGTCACCCCACCCAACCTCCCACTCAGCACCACCACCTCCACCTCCCCAAACATAACTCTGACACTCTGGGAGCCCACTCCCTCAATGACAAAACCTGAAATAAAGAAAACCTTCCCTCAGTGTTTCTATTTTTGTTTTAAGCCTGTAAAAAAAAGTCCATTAATGTCTGTTGAGCCGTTAGTTCCCCCTTACACACAACCCTCTCACTCAGCACCCACCACTCCATACCCCCAAGCCCTTACTTACCCACTGGGGTCTGATGCTGTAATCATCTCTGAATGGCAGACACATCTTCACTCTTAAAAGCTGGATGATGAACTGAGAAAATCAGGTATGCAGTTCGATGTATTTCAAAGGGGAGTTGAACTTAGTGGCAAAACTTGCCCATTGTTTCATATTTTTGCCCCAAATGTTCAACATATCTTTTTTGGGACACCACCTCATGAACAATCTTCTTTTTCAAATTTATTAAACTTTAACTTCATAATATACAGAAATGAGGAAAAGAGCTGATACATCCACATTTTAATATTTATCTTGACCCCAAATTTTAAACATAGATATTTCTTTATAGCATGTCATGAATATGTGACAGCTGTAATTTTCCAAATCGTTGCAAAAATGTATTTTTGTGCCCTGAAAGGTGATTTCGCAATCACTGCACAAAATAATCTCTCATGCAGGAGTTTAGTATTTTCTCTGCACTTGTTCATGAGGTGGAATCATAAGAAGGCTATGTTAAAAATTTCGGGCAAAAAAATATTAAAAACTGTAAGTTATGAGCCTATATTGAAATTTATAAATGCAGGATTATAACTTTGGTAATTTTCAATATTTTGATCCCAAATTTTAAACATCTCATCACAGCACCTCATGAATGTGGCAGCTGTCATTTTTCTAATCCTAGCCAATATGTGTTTTTGTACCTGTGGCACAGAATGACGTTTTGGTGAGGATTTGAAAATTTTCACCTGCCTGGTCCATTAGGTGGGGTAATAAGAAAGCTATGCTGAAAATGTGGTGTACAGATACGGTAAAATACCCAGGTTATGACTGAAAGTTACAGTTTTTCAGCTTTCACTCTTAACTTGGCTGATTTTGAATGTTTTGACTCCAAACTTTCAACATAGCCATTTTTCCACAAAACCTTATGAATGTGACATGTCTCATTTTTTAAATGCTAGGCGAGGTGTGTTTTCACACCTCTGGTGCAAAATGACATTTCGGACAATATACCATAAATGGTACATGTCATATCTATAACAGTAATCCTAAAACAAGTATCTTCAAAAGCTGAAGTCAAAATTAGATAATAAAAGAGGTCCATACCACTAGCAAACATTCAGCATTGACAAAAAGTGGCTGACATGGATACATTTGGTTGGCTTTTCCCACACTGCTACTAACACCAAACTGCCATAAGTGTGGCATACTGTATGATGTAAAATGTTTCAGTGTTGTTTTACTACATTTCTGTTTCATAGCGTGTTCTAGCATAGTGGTTCTCAAGCCCCAAATTCTGGTGGCCTGAAAAGGCCATAAAATGCAGTCATCAGAATTTACTGGTGGCCTCAGACCAGTTTACTGCAGACCCCCAATACACATAAAAGGTCCTATAACACATTTCTTTTCACACAGCATACATGAAATCAAGTCTCTGGTGTATTTTTACTTGAAGTGTATTTTCCATGTTTATGTAAAGATAAGAAATGTTGCATTCCATTTCATTACCTTTGCGATGGGGCTCTAAAGAGCTCTGTGGCAGTACAATATTGTATTGGTGGCTGCATGCAGCCATGGTGGCCTCATTTTAGAAACACTGAAGCTGATTTTTAAAAGGTCAGGACTGGCGCATGGGGCTTGCAGCAAGGAGAAATGGCACAAAGTGCTCCTTCCACCAGTCTCAATTTTGTAAGGGACTGTCTGCCTCTGGGGGGACTGCCTGCATCAGTCAGGCTTGTGTCATCCTTGAGACAGCTCCACTGCTGTGCCATGGCAGAAGAGGGCTTGCACAGGAATAGGGCTACAATATCCCTTAGCTTGGAATTTTACGAGCCCCCCCAAGGGGCAGACATACCCTGCAGTTAGACCAGCTCAGAACTGGTCTAAGCTGCCATTCATCACTGCTAAAATCCTCGCTTGAGGGGGGTGACCCTGTTCCTCTGTGGGCAAGGTGCCCAGACAGCCCCTGACACCTGCTAGACCACCACTGGAGTGGCCAGTGATCTATGGCAGAAGACAGCCTACAAGCACCCCCCCATGGTAGTGCTAGTGCATTCACCCCCCCATGGACCCACACTGTCATTGCCATCCCCCCAGCCAGACCCATTCCACCCTCCAATGAGCCAGAGCATCCTCCAGATGACCCACCAGCCACCAGGGTGACCAAACTGTGGGTTGCCATCACTGGCCACTGATGCTGCAAACTTTTCCACAGCCTGCAGCACTCCCCTTCTGTGCAATGTTTGGTCAATGCACAGGTTGGCTTATTGCAAATTTGGGAACTTTGGTGCTGGGACCCTGTTCTTGTAAAATCTGGTGCAGAGACCCTGGCACACCTTAGTCTGCCACAGGCGATGGTTTGCCACACAATACGTTGATCTATACTGGCTTTTAAAATCAAACCTACTATTCTAGAATCAGGCCTCTGAAAACATGATGTAGTTCTAAATATCCAGTGGTGCAAGTGGTAGATAAGAAGTACAGGAACTCAGACACTAGCAAATATGAAATGCAGAATGAAGATCCTCAATTTGAAGGACAGCTGTGTCAAGACACATCTATTTGTTTAGACACTAGTAGATTCAATTAGAGATATTGAAATATTTCTAGGAAAATAGAATTGTAGTGCAAGTTAAATGTTATGGAAACCCTGATTTCAGATCACAGGCCCAGAAACTGTCATTATGTTTTTTTGGGTTTTTTTTTGCAGGTCTCCTCCATCTTGCTTCTGCCCTTAGTGCGGCCCTCAGCTCCTGCCAACTGTCAATTGCCCTGCCATCTCCCGGTCACCCCCCCAGCTTACCCCCTGGAGGGAAGGGCCATGGCACTGGTTCCCCTAATTCCAGTGCCGCGGAGCCAGTAACTAGTTGGGAGTGCTGGCAATGGTGGCTAATTGAAGTCCGGGGAGGGCTTCATGTAGACGGAAGGCCTGCTCCTCCCCTATTTTCAGTTTTTTCCTCTGGGAGGTGGGGAAATGCAATGACAACCAGCATCTGTCCCGCCTCCAGTACATGTGAGTGTCGGTTGCTAAGCGACCCCCGGCCTCCGCCAGGGGTCCATCTTGCACCAAGTGCTTTCCGTCCCCTTCCCCCAGGGAGGAGAGCAGTCCCTGGGATGCTCTATCCTTCTCCCCGCGGCTGGCCCTCCAGCAAACCAGATCCATTCCCGAACCCGAGTCTCAAATGGAAATCCAACCGCTATGCCTATAAACTGTCATTATGTTGCTGATTTAAGAATTCCAGTTCTAGTGTCAGTGGGAAGAAGTACAGGAACTTCGTTCCTACTGCAAAAAAGATACAGGAACTGAGTTTCTGTGCATTCCTGTTCATTTTCATCACTGTAAATATCAGCTTGAGTGGCAGTGCTGAGAAGCAAACCTATAGCTACATATGACAGTATCAAAAGCATTAGAGTTTGGTACTTTAGGTAATTACTGTGACAAACGTTAAAATACTGGGTCCGATTTTCAAATGCTGACTTTATGTGCATGGTGCCTGCACCAAAAGGGTTCGATGCAAGTGGCACCTTGTGCCAAATGTTGCAGCAATCCTGATTTTCGAATACAGGCTGCATCGAAATCAGGATGCCATGCACCAAAACCACTCTGCACCACCCTTGCACCAGAACAGGTGGTGCACCAGGACATAATGGGGCTTATACCATGGGGGGGTGCAGCGTATATTGCAATACCACAGATCCTACTTGATCTCTGGCTTTTACCCTCTCTTTCCTACTGCTAGGGTTTCCTTCTGCCTGTCCCATGCATTCCTGAATTCCCCTACCATTTTTGGCCCCACCACCTCTGCTGTCAGGCTGGTCCATGCATCCACCACCCTTTCCATGAAAAAATACTTCCTTGTATTACCCCTGAGTCTACCCCCAGACTCATATCATGACCCCTTGTTCTTGAACATCTTTTTTTCTGAAAGATACTACCCTCTTGTACCTTATTTACACCCTTGAGGTATTTGAAGATCTCGGTCATATCCCCCCTCTTTCTCTCTCTCTCTCTCTCTCTCTCTCTCTCCCTCTCTTCCAGAGTATACATGTTGAGGTCCTCTAGTCTCTCCTTATATGAAAAACAAAACAAGTATCTTCAAAACTTAACGGCAAAATAAAAAAAAAATAATTAGTATAAACAACAGGTGCATACCAGCAGCAAATGTTCAGCATTGACACATGCTTGTTAAACAGTGGGACCACATTCATCTTTTTCCAGTCTCTGGGAATGTCACCACTGTTTATACTGTTCTCACATAGCAGCTTGAGGGGGCTGGAGTAGCTGACTAGACATGAGCTTAATCATGCTACCTGTTATTATGTCAGATTCAGGGGAAAAGTTTACTTAAATATTTTTAATCTCATTACTAATTTCCTCCTAAGAAATATCTATCTAATTACAAAAACTAGTATCCATAGGATCAGGGTCCCGATATTTAAAAGTTTGCATGGATGCTAATCAGTGTTTGACCATGCAAACTGGGTTTTCACTGGAGCCCAATAGTCAAAAGGCTCTGTGATGTGGGCAAACAGGGTAGCGCCTGCACAAAACAAAATGGGTGTGGGAACAGGAATATTGGCGCAAGTCAATATTCAGCAGATTTGTACCATGCAAAAGGGTTTTGAGAGATCCTTTTGTGCCACGCAAAAGCTACTGAAGAAAACTTTGTTTTACTCCATGCAACCCTAGTGGCTGCTGGAGGTAATGCAGCTAACCAGCCGGTAGGTCGCTGTGGGAGCATTCCTGCCCCTGTGGTCCTTGGCACCCCCCATTGCCAGCTCCCAGAGTAAAGAAATAATCCCTGGTGGTAGTGGTCCCCTCTTCTGATTGCCAGCCCCAACATAAAATAACAATCCCTGGAGGTAGTGGTCCCCGCTCCCTCTGATCGCTCACCAGGGATTAAATACATGAAATCCCTGGTGGTAGTGGTTCCTCCTCTCTGATCTCCAGCCCAGAATTAAAAAACAAACCCCTGCCTGGCATCTAGTGGCCCCACCACCACCATGGCACTGGGCACCCCCCAGTACCTTTACCAGTATTCTCAGTGCCACAGGTGCATACAGCAACCAGCACAGCCCTCCTGACACCTCCTTGGCTAGCCACGATATGTCCAGGCAGGGAATACGCCTCTTATTTATATGACAGAGTGACATGCCTTGTCCTATAAATAAGAGACATTCTCCCTGCTTGGACATATTGCAGCCAGCCAAAGAGGTGTGAGGAGGGCTGCGCCAGTTGCCGTATGCACCTGCATCACTGAGGATACTGTAAGGGACTGAGAGTGGAATTACTGTCACTGTGGTGGGGGCCACTAAACACCAGGGAGGATTTTGGTTTTTAAGTCTGGGCTGGGACCACCATCTCCAGGGATTTCATGTATTTCATTCCTAACGGATGATCGGGGAGGATGGACCACTACCATCAAGAATTTCATTTATTTACTGCTTGGTAAGCCATCAGAGGGAGGGAACACTTGGGATTTAATTTATTTACTTCTGGGAGGGTGATCAGAAGGAGCAGGGACCACTACCACAAGGGATTTCATTTATTTAATGTCGGGTGGGTGATTGGAGGGAGGGGGACCACTAGCACCAGAGATAGCTACAGATGCCATGAACAGTGGAGGGGGGCATGTCATGCTACCTGCCTCCGCTTCCCATGCAAATGAGCCCATAATTGGCATGCAAGTGCTCCCTTAGTGCCATGCATGTCCAATGGGCTAATTTGCACAGGTCCCTTTGAAAATTGCTGATAATGCTCTGGGGCTATCCACTCTTGAGGCCAGCTTTGGGACCCATGTCAGAGCAGTGCTACCTATCTTAGTGCTACATCAGCATGGCCCTATATTCAGTCAAGTAGCACCCAACTGAATATACAATCCTAGGACCCTGGGGAAATTGCAAAGCACTGTGGCTCATTTGCACTATGCTTTGCACCTAATGATCTCCAGGGCCCCAGGTGTTTTGACTTTTGAGCATAAACCACCACACAGAAATGTTTGTTAAACATATCTGCTCTCTCCTCCACCTCACTGATGGCAATATTATTGCTAATTAAAGGGACACTGTCAACCTGTTTTTCATCATATTATTTCTAGTTGAACCCCCACATTTTATGATTGTTTACCCTCTCAAAAATTCACTGATGTTGCTGTTTGTTCTGTCTGTCTCCTTGCTTAGTAAAACTGAAATGCATGGCAATGTATATTTATAAACAACCTTGTTTTTGTTTACAATCCTGGATCTGTTCTTACTGCATACTTCCTGAGCATTAGAAACACACCCAAACAGTGCAGTCACTCATGAGGCAGTAGCCTCCTAAACTCCCATTGCATTATGTGGGGCCAGACTGTTTTGTGGGTGTTCCCAAGTCCAGGAAAGATACATTTGGAGTTGATCAAGGTATGTAAACAAACCTGCTTTGATGTGATAACACCAGTATGTTGAGCAGTCTGTTTTTTTTTTTTTTTTACTTTTTTAAAGAAAATAAGAGTCAGAATCAAACTACCGGCTACATCAACAATCTTTGCAGAATTTTGGCAATCATAAAATATGCTTTTTAAACTAGGGACACTTTGAGACCTAAGGGGGATGACAGTGTCCCTTTAAAGAGCAGCTGATGCCTTTAGGAAAACTTCAAAAAGCATAATGTTCAGACACAGTTCAGCTGTTATTTCATATATTTTCTATATATTTCTATTGATTTCTCCTCTTCATTATTTATTAGTGGAGAAATTCCCACGAAAACAAAATCTGTATCTCTTAGAGTTTGTCTGCCTCTATGGCTTATTCCCTACTTGAGATCATAATGCTTTGTCGTGACATCACAGTGTGTTGCCATGGAAATAACTATGATGTCACAAGCAGAGTATTATGACATCAGGTTGGGAAGAAGCAATAGGAGCTGATGAATCCTCAAGGAACAACAATCCTGTTTTCATGTATATGACCTCAGTAATAAATAATGGGGATAAGAAATACAAAGCTAATGAGAAATGGAATGCTGCTTTATGTCCAAATATTATGTTTTGCAAAGTTTTTCTTCAGGTGTCAGTGGCTTTTTAAGGGCCCCACTTGGTTTCTGCAAAGAGTTTATGTAACTGAAAACTGCCTTACTGTTCTTTTTTGTTGTGTGCTTAGGAAGTCTAGGCTCCATAATTTGTTCTGTCTACTTAATTTAATGCTTGCATTTTTTTGCTCCCTTTTGTACTTTTCAAAAAAAAAATGGTATTTGTGATTATCTGAATTATTTGTGTAATTTAGGTTTTTTATTATTAAGTTGGTAGATTTTTTAATTCAGCCATTTGGACCTTAATGTATTTTACTTTGCTTTCTTGAATTTAGG
Organism: Neoceratodus forsteri; assembly: GCA_016271365.2. Lineage (NCBI taxonomy): Eukaryota > Metazoa > Chordata > Ceratodontiformes > Ceratodontidae > Neoceratodus > Neoceratodus forsteri. The sequence continues at coordinate 1,678,305,402 of CM057449.1, forward strand.
AATATATTTGTTACTTAAGCTATGATGTTCTTGATTTTATTCCACATAGCCTCCATATTACAGTCATGAAGTAGTGTGTCCCAATTTGTTGTCAATAAAATTCTATTGATTTGTCCTGAATCAAGTTCTTCATACAAATAGAATTCAGATACCCAATTGTACTTGCCGTATGTAAAATCAATGTCAAAATTGACAAGCTTGTGATCACCTGTTGCAAGTGGTGGGCCAGTCTTGAAGTTTTTTATATTTATATTAGGAATGCCTAGAACTATATCCAGAATGTTTGAACCTCTAGTAAATTCTGACATGTATTGTATTACTTGATTTTGTTCACAGGCTGATGTGAATAAATTTCCTGTTGTAGAACATGCTGTATAAGTGACCCAGTTCATTACTTGGGGGGGGGGGGCTATTGGAAGTGAACACTTCAAACATTGATATTGCTCTCTGACCCTTTTTATGTTTGTTTCTAGTAACAAAATTCCAATCATCCTTGGGTTCGTCCCTTGATTCCCCTCTGCCTCTTTTGGGGGAGCTTATGTATATACTAGAGCAAGGGGAATCCTCAAATCTCTCTCCCTTGTCCTTTTCTTGGTTTCAGTACTTGTTTTCTGTAATTGCTGGTTTTCAGCTGTAGCCATACTAATAACATTTTCTACCTTATTTAGATCTTTAACTTTCAGTAACTCATCCTTGACATGCTGGAGTTATTTTAACAACTCATGCTGCAAGCATTTAAGGCACATAAAATATTGTGCAATAGCACTGTCTGATGTTATGCCAAATGTTTGACAATTTGAGCATTTAACAACAGAGCCCTTATTGCAGAGGAACTCCAAAAAGTCTATAACAGGATCCATTGTTTATGATTAAGAATAAAGTGTCACCTAAACTGTAGAAAGCAAACATACTTATCCTATCATACATATCCTCTAAAAGTTATCCAATTAATGGTAGTTTACTCACCTGGTAAACATGATTGTGTTACTGCATATCCATGGCACTCCCAGATCTATTACCTTAGGGTTATGTACATCTGATAGGCTGCTTAATGCACATGTGACCTAAGATCAGATTTCAATCTACCACCAAGCCCCTCCTCCATCCTTACTATCTTCAGTTTCAATACTTCCAAAGTTGTAAAGTAACTTGTTAGGTGTATGCACAGACAGTAAATATTACTCTAGAGACAGTTTTTCCAGTAATCTACAATTACTTTAATGATTACATATTTTATTGACTTACACATTTAAAGAATTTAACATAGATATTGTCATAGTGTCATTGTTCTGTCACTTAATCCACCTGTGATACCTATAATCGTGCTCCCTCAGGTGGGATGGAGTGCCATGGATATACAGTAACACAATCACTTTCACCAGGTGATTAAACTACCATTGTATTGCCTGTATATCTATGGCACTCCTAGATCCATTACCTTAGGGTGATTCAAAAACAGTACTCTACTTCTAGGGATGAGGGGAGCATGAGTTCTATAGGCTTGTTAAGGTGGCGGTCATTAACACCTTATGTCTGAATGAGCTTTTCTCTGGAATTTCAGTGTCTAATCTATGGTGTCTTTTGAAGGTATGAATAGTAGACCAGGTGGCTGCTGCACAGATTTCCTGTGCCATGGCAGAGTTTCGTTCCACCCCAGAGGTGGCCATGGCCCTTGTGGAGTGGGCTTTTATCCCCATTGGGGGAACTTTGTTACTTGATTTGTATGATTCTGTGATTGTCCTTTTTAAATATGTTGCTATGGTGGCCTTTGCCACCGTGGTTCCTCTCTTGTGTCCTGATGAGATGACAAACAGTCTCTCTGTCTTTTGTACTTGTGTGGTTCTTTCTAGATACACTGTGAGTGTCCTCTTGATGTCCAGGGAGTGGAGAGTCCTCTCCCGGCTGTTTGTGTGTTCCTCATAAAAGGTCAGTAATTCTATTGGCTGGCTCTTGTGAAATGGGGAGTTTACCTTGGGAATGAATGAGGGTACGGTCTGTAGGGTAACTCCATCTGGTGTGAATGTTGTGACTGGCTCTTTACATGATGATGGTGTCAGTTCTCTGACTCAGCAGGCTGAGCATGTTGCCACTAGGAATGCTGCTTTTAACCCTATCCAGTAATCACTCATGTCTGGTAAGGGCACTGAGTACCAGAGTCAGGTCCCAGGGTGTACCCTATTTTTTTATGTGGGGCCTTATGTTGGTTGCCACCTTTAAGAAATGTATGATGTCCAGATGTGAACCTGAATATGTACCCTTGACAGTGCCCACTGTCACCCCAATGGCTGAAAGTTGAACTCTTAGAGATGAGTGTGCTAGCCCCTTGTCCAGTCCCTGTTGTAGATACAGTAGTATGTCTGCCATAGAGACTAATAGAGATGATAACTTTCTGTCTGTACACCAGGTTGTGAATATTTTCCATTGTCTGGAATAGGTAGACATTGTGGTAGCTCTGTGGACCTGTAACATTGCATCAATCACTGCTGAGTAGTACCCCACATTTAGCAGTCTCTCCCTTTCAGGAGCCAGGTCATGGATTGTAGGTTGTTCAGGGAGGGGTGTGTTACCATTCCCTGTATTAGAATATCTGGCCTGCAGGGTAGTTGTAGGCTGTCCATTGCCATTGCTATGACTGTGGCAAACCATGCCCTCCTTGGCCAGTATGGTGCTACTAATATTATTATTCTCCAAGACTGGTGCACTTTCCCTAATACTTTTGGTATCAGGGGAGAGGGAGGGAACACATAAGAATAGTTGTGTGTCCATGGGATGGATAGGGCATCAATTCCCTTGGACTGGAGTTCCCAGAATTGGGAAAAAAACATGCTCGATTGTTTGTTTTGTTGGTGGCCACGAGAGCCATGGCTATGATCCCCCATTTGTGTTGTATCATTTGGAATATTTCTGAATGTAGTTGTCATTCTCCTGGGTGTATCTGTTCCCTGCTGAGTCAATCCACTGTTGCATTCAGTTTGAAAGGCAAGTGTATGGCTGTTATGTGTTGTAAGTGTTTCTGTGCCCATATCATGATGGCATTTGTCTCTCTTTGCAGTCCATTGCTCTTGGTGCCTCCTTGTTTTGCAATGTATGCTACTGTGGCCCTGTTGTCTGATCTTATCAGTACTGTTTTTCCTGTTAACTGAGTCTTGAATGATCTCAGTGCATTGTGCACCACTCTCATCTCCAGTACATTGATTGGTAGTCTCTTCTCTGTTGCATACCATGTGCTTTGTGCTGAATTGTGTCCCATCAAGGCCCCCCACCCCATAGGCTGGCATCTGTGTCTATTGTTACCTCATGTGATAGTTCCAGGGAGTTGCCCCTGCTCAGGTACTCCATGCGTGTCCACCACATCAGTGATCTTTTTACCTTGCTGTTCAGTGCTATGGTATGTTGCAAGTTGTCCTCTGATGGGGAACCGTACTGTAGGAGAAGTGTTTGAAGTGCACGCATGTGCCATCTTGCTCGTGGTATTAGATCTATAGACATGCAGCCCAAGACTGTTGAGACTAGGGCTATCATTGGTGCTGGTGATTGTTGTACTCTCTTTGTCACTGCAATTAGGTTCAATATTCTGGCCTATGTTGGTCGTGCAGTCCCCTGTATGTGTCTATGTCAGCTCTGAGGTGTTCTGTGTGTTGTGATGGTATTAGACAGCTCTCGTTTCTGTTTGTCACCCAACCGTGATCCTGTAGGGCTTGTATAGTCTGGTTGGTGGCCCTTCTTGCTTCCTGTGGTGACCTTGCTCTTATTAGCCAATTGTCAAGGTATGGGATAATGTGCACTCCCTGCTTGTGCAGTTTTGCTGCTAGTACTACTGACCCATTGCTGAATACTCTTGGTGCCGATGTGAGACCGAATGGGAGGGACCTGTATTGTAAGTGTTGCCCCAATATTTGAAAGCGTAGATATTTCTTGTGAGTGGGTCTCACTGTGATGTGTAGGTAAGCATCCTTGAGATCTATGGAGGTGAGGAAATCACCTGGTTTTATTGCCCTTAGTGTTGAACATATTGTCTCCATTTTGAATATCTTTTGTGTGATGTACTTGTTGACCATCTTAAGGTCCAGAACTGATCGGAGGTCTCCGGTCTTTTTTGGTACCAAAAAGAATATTGAGTGGATTCTCTTTCTGGTCTTTTCCAGTAAGACTGGCTGTATGGCCCTTGATGTTAGCAGTGAGTCCAATATGTCCTGAACTTGTTGCCTTGACCACTGTCTTCTTGCTAGTGGGGATATTATCGACCATTCTCTGTGAGGTCTTTCTCAGAACTCGATCAAGTACCCCTTTGTGATGACCTCATTGACTCATTTGTCTGTGGTTGTGTCTGCCCAGGTCATACTGAATTGTTGAAGCCGGCCTCCTATCGGCATGTTTTGAGTCTGTGCTTGTATTTGGGGTAGGAAACTGTTGCTCCTTGAGTAGTCATTGTGTGGCTCTTCTGAAATTCCTACCTCTTTGATTCATGAATCTTCCTCGGGTGTATCCTCCTCTCTGTGGTATGTGGAGGTTCCCTTGCTTTAGTACTTGCTTTGATAGTTGTACCTACCCTGGCTTGTGTTTTTCCTGTCCCAAAAAGTAGAGTTGTATCTCCTCTCTCCTTTGGGTCGGTGTCCATAGGATCATCCCCGGTGTGATGGTAAGTAGCCAGAGTCCCTGTTGCTGTCGTGGTCCTTTCCTTGGCCATAACATCTCAGGAACTCCTGGAGTTCATCTCCAAATACTTGTTCTCCCTGGAAGGGGAGTTTGAGTAATCTTGCCTTGGACTCATTATCCACGTCCCATAGTTTGAGCCATAGTGCTCTCCTGGCTCTGTTGGCTACTGTTGCTGACCTGGTATTGATTTTCAGACAGTCAATTGACATGTCTCCTAGGTATTTTGCTGCCAGTAAGGAGTATTGCAATAGCTCTGCCTCATGTGATTTAGGGGTCAGTTTCTTTGCAATTTACTCAAGCCATCTGATCATCACTCTTGAGGTGTAGAATGCAGTGGTTGAGGCCCTTACTGTTTGATCTGAGAACTCGTACATCTTCTTTAAGAGTTCTTCCATTTTCTTGTCTACTGGGTCCTCTAGTGCAGCTGTGCCTTCTGCTGGAAGGACTGTTCTCTTGTTGAGTTCTGCTATCTTAGAATCAATCCTGGGATCTGAGCACCATGTCTTTACTTTGTTATCTTGCAAGGTGTACATTCTGTTGAGTGCCCATTTTTCTGGGAGCCTGGTGGGATCGGTCGATTCCCATTCCTTCATTATTATCTCACTCAGGACTGGGCATACTGGAAAACAGTTCTCTTGTTTTGGTGGGAGTTGTAGCATGGGGTCTAAATCACTCTCTGGGGCTGGCTGTGTTAATTTGAAGCCCAGGGTGGTATGTATCCATTTTACCAGGTCCGCTATACTGTCAATAGGAAGAGCTCTGATGTTATGAATGGTGTCTCTGGATTGGCAGATGGTTCCTCATGTGGGAAATCCTAGTTGGGCTCATGTTTGCTATCTGGAGGTGTGCCTGGTTCCTTGTTCTCCTCTGGGAGATCCTTCCCTTGGGAGTCCTCCAATTCATCTGGTACCTGGTGAGGGGGTCTGGCTCTGATGTGGGGGTGCATAGGACATGTTGTGCCTAGGTGTTTTTGCCCTGGGTGCTGCACTGGTGGATGGCCTGGGGTTGCTTAAGGTTGCCATGCATTCCAGCACTTTGAGCATAAATGATTGCTTGCTTTCCATCATGGCCACAGTGTCCTTCTGGAGTGCTACCGTAGCTGGGTCTACCTGCCAATCTTGTCTGGCCAGGTTAAGTCCTGCCCTTTCAAAGTCCAGTGTTTCCATTTCCTGTGTGGGATTATCCCCCTCACATGTTGGACAGTACACCCCTTTTTGGTGGGGTAGCATTGGTGTCTTGCATGATTGGCAGTCCCTTGGTTTTGACATCTGCAATATATGCAACAAAATAGTTGGTAATCTATAGATGTTTAAAGTGTTCTAAATGCACACGCTACAGCATCCCCCAACCTGGTATATCCCCTCTGAGTGCATGGCCCTTTAAGAGGCCTTTAGCTGTGTTGTCATACCCCTTACTTAACATTGGCCTGTGAGGTATCAATTTACATGCTATAATTTGGGGTGAAGATCCTGTAGTTTATTTTTAAAACATTCCCTAATGCCTGTTGAGTCAACCAGTTTCTACTCGCTTACTCCTGAGGAGTAATTACTCTGTGAGTGAGCACTCCTCCTTTGCCTTATTTAAGTGCCATTACAAAGATGGTGCTAGCGCTGTGGTGTGCATGTGTGAGGCTTTGCACATGCGTGTAGAATCTGAGTCCTCTCGCAAGATGGCATGGAAACCACAATGCACATGTGAGCAAGGAAACATCATTGCGCATGCACGGAGTGTTCTAGGTCTGTAGAACTGGTGAAGAAGGCAAGGAGTGGTAATCCTGGGGGAGAGAGCCATTTTGGAATGCTGCCTGAGGAGAAAAATGCCGTGGCCAGCGATGGCTACCTTGCTACCACTGGCAGAGCCCTGTGGAATGGCAGCTGCTTCCTGAGACCTGAGTAATGGAACCCTGTGGTGGAATCAGCAGAGTGGGTGGATTGTACCCCTTCTCACAGGTAGGCTGGAGTTCCTCCTCACTGCACACTTGATCTCCTTGTGGGCTGTATTCATATTTAATTCTGCCCAGGAACTGTCTGATTAAGTCACTAGTACACTCCGCTGTGTGAGGGAAGTGTACTGCTGCTGAATTGCCTCCTGCAGACTGTATGTTTGTGCACTCCACTGCTTAAGGGGAGTGCACAAATCTTTTAGAACTAGGGATGATTGAATCCATGTGTGCGACGTTACGTAAGGGTCTCCACACATGGTGACATGAGGGGAAGTCCTTATAGAAAGTACTAAATTTTAAAGGCAAATGTTATAAATGTACAGTAGTAGTTTATTGTAGCTCAGCAAACTTGCCTATACTTGACACATGAGGCTGTTGACACAGAACCCTGATATGCCTACACTAACTGGGTGTAACCATATATCTGTTTGGCTAGCATCATAATAATCATTATAATATTTAATGAATTCTCTTAATTATGTTAGCAATGAATAATACTGTATCTCTAAGTACTGTCTGTGCCTCAAAAAATTTAAATTATTACCTTGCTCTGTGATCCCTAGCACTGGAGCTTGGCGAGGTGCTGCAGCCTGTTGGATGCACATATAGAAACTGAAGATAGTAAGGATGGAGAAGGGGCTTAGTGGTAGATCGAAATCTGATCTTAGGTCACATATGCATCAAGCAGCCTATCAGGCATACATAACACTAAGGTAATGGATCTGGGAGTGTCATTGAAATACAGGCAACACACTTGCCTTTGCCTGTGCATCTTTGCCACTCACAGAGGCTCTGTGTTGTCCAGAAGGAAGTAGACCTCCCTTCACTCACAGAGGATCTCTTTTTATGTTCCACAGCAGGAAGTACACCTCCCTTCACTTCCTATTTTCAAACCCATCAATAAAGTGTTTAAAATTGCTAAAATAGGTTTTAGTGTACCGTAAAAAACAACACAGTAGCACCCCTGAGGAGACTAAGCAACTCCTGTTTGTCAGGTACAGTTGTGGAAGATAGTTCCTCATTCCTGCTAACTGCAGGTAAATTACACAGAACATGTCCCCTGAATTAAAATAGCAACTATGCTGCAAGTGCAGGTAAAATGCTAGACACAGTGTTAACATGCCCAGAAAAGCTTCAAAGAGCCTGTTTTCTGGGCTGTGTGAATAATATCAGCCTTCCCTTGGTCTACCCCTTGCAGAGGCTCTGTTTTTATGTCACACAACAGGAAGTAGCCCTCCCATCACTTCACCCTTAAAGGAGTTCTATGGGGAGAGGTGAAGCCTCAACCACTGCACAGATCGGGGCTTCATTCTCCGATCCCCCCTGCAAGCGTCATAAGAAATTAGCAGCATAAAAACCTCATCGCTTGTAGAAATCCACATAAACTCAAGTGCAGCCAGCATGTTAACAATGGTGGTGTCCAACCCCTGAGATCTCACTGGTAATACTGTGAGACGATCACACTGCACTGCCCCTACCATAATACTGCTCTTATGAACAGAAATAAAACTATACTGTATGTATATCTCTGATGACCAGTGCCATTTTTACTGAATTTGCCTAAATCCCAAGGGTATGCCAGGCATATCCATGGGATTTAGGCAAATTCAGCAAAAATAGCACAAGGCATTGGATATATATATATATCTATATCTATATATATATATATATATATATATATATATATATATAATGTTATTTCCATACATAAGAGCAGTATTATGGTAGGCAGTGCAGTGTCATCATCTTGTGGTATTATCAGAGAGATCCCTGGGGTTGAACACTGCCATTGTTAAAATGCCAGCTGCACCAGAGTATATGTGGATTTTTACATGTGATGAAGTATTTATTCTGCTAATTTCCTATGGCGCTTGCAGGAAAGATCAGAGCTGTGAAGCCCTGACCTGAGCAGCGGTCAGGGCTTCACCCCTCCCAGTAGTTCTCCTTTAAACCCGTTTCAGCTGATATGTCAGTGTTGTCACTGAGTGGATCCTTAACATGGAGAGGATGAATCGTGTATTGTTCATACACATTTTCATTTGTACTCATGGAGTAGTCATGAAGACCTTCTCAATCATTGCTTTTTTGGTGTCTGCTATTCCAAACTGAGTATCAGTAAAAACCAAGTAGGTCCACATTTAAATCAACCTAGAATGGATTTTTGAGCTTTTAGGTACTATAGAACCTTTTTAACGCCCACTATATTTACATGTTGCCAAATGGTTTTTCACTTTGTTGAAGCATCATTTGCCAAAATCCCAATGTTGTTGTCCTGAGTTATCACCTCGACATTTTCTTGGAAGGGAAGTGGCAGGTACATGATAAAGCCTTTCAGTGCCTCTATGAGCTCTTTATGTGGCATGTTTTTTTTTTTTTTTCAGTTTTGTGTTCAGTCTTAAAACTGTTTGGAACTGCTTCATTGTTTGGATTAGAATCTGCTCAAACAAGTTCAGGTAGTCAATCTTTGTGAGTGTAATATCTGCCTTCATCTTGTTTAAAGCAGACCTAGGAGGCAGGATTGTTGCCTTTATATTTCTGACATAGTACCAGCACATGCACACTGTTTAATCTAATACAAACTCACTCTTAAAGAGCAGCTGACACCTTAGGGACAGACAAGTCATGGCAAGGAGCTGCCTGCCACAGGACCAAACTGGGCCTGCCCAAAACATTTTTTAGCCAGTCATTATTATTATATTTATCTAAGAAGAACTGTGCTCTCCTATCTGTATTCAAGGCCAGCTGAGCACCCACCACAGCCTCACTCACAGAACTCCATTTTGATAACACAAAATAGGCAAGGGGATGCAGGGCTATAGATGGCATTATAATTCTATCAGGGCAGCAGCATCTCTTCTTAGGTAAATATAACAATAATGACTGTCAAAAAAATTATTTTGGGGGCTCTGTTAGGTCTTTGGGTTGGCAGCTCCTTGCCACAAGTTACTTACCCCAAGGTAAAATATGTGTCAGCAGCTCTTTAGAGAGTTACTGCTGCCCCAAAGAAAACTTTAAAAACATAATATATTAGGTACAATTCTGCTTGTATTCCATTTATATTGTATATACTTCTCCTCCCCATAATTTATTACTAAGGAAATGTGATCAGAGCAGTGCAGGAGGAGTTTGTGGGATCAGAGCAGTATAGACGGAGTTTGTGGAGTTGGGGAAGGGCCTTAGACAAGTAGCATGCATAGTAACCTTCTCAGAGGTGCTACTTGTCTATGGCATGGGTGAGGCTAGGGTGCTCCTTACCATGGGATTCAATTAATGGTTGAAAAACTGGTGCAGAGCTCAGGGTTTTGGCTTCATTGGGGACTGGGGGTACACCTGGAGGGATGCAGGCCTATACTGGTGTGATGGTCTGTATCTGTCCAGAAGGGGAACCAGAATCCTAGGTTTTAGGTTTAAATGCTTCATTGGCAAGCATTTAAACTAGGCAAGGGGGGAGGCACTGAAAAGGAGCAGGGAAATCCTGACCCCCTCAAAAAAATCAGGGTAGTTAGTGAGGTAAACACCAAGATAGAGAAGTCGATAGGGAGAAGGGCAGGGGTAAATGGAGGCAAAAGCAGTAAACAGAGATGGGGCAAAAAAGGGGTAAGGTCATCAAAAAAATGGAGGGTAATGAGTACCAATGCCCATAGTCTAGGTAACAAGCTCCCTGAACTGGTGGCCTTGATGGAAGAGGGACGCCTGGATGTTGTGGCAGTCACAGAAACATGGTACACAGAGAACCATGACTGGGATGTCAACATACCAGAGTACACAATCTACAGGAGGGACAGGGAGGATAGAAGAGGAGGAGGAGGAGAAGAATCACTCTATGTAAGGAAAGATATCAAAGCAATGGAACTAAAGGATAAACAGGGAGGAGAGGAGGCACTGTGGGTCACCCTGGAGACTGGAAATGGCACTACAATCCACACAGGGGTTGTATACAGACCCCCATCTCAGGGACGGGATATAGAAAAGGAAATTATAGATGGGATCCTTAAGATGGCAGAAAAAGGGGAGATATTGTTGATGGGGGACCTGAATATTCCAGATGTTAACTGGATCACCTTTGCTGCAGCCACATCCAAGAGGAGGGTCATTCTCGATTAACTACTGGGGGCATGCCTCAGGCAGTTAGTGTTGGAACCCACTCAGGAGGGAGCAATCTTAGATCTGGTACTCTCAAATGGGGACAGAGAGAGGGTCCCCAATCTAGAAGTGGGTAGCCATCTGAGAACAAGTGACCACCAAACAGTGTGGTTCATGATAAACACAGTTGCAGAGTCAAGCCATACAAAAACGAAGGTACTGGACTTTAGGAGGGCTGACTTTGTCAAAATGGGACAGTGCCTCAGAAAAGCACTAGCAAACAGGCAAGAAGGAGGGGTGGAGGAACAATGGGGAAACATCACATCTGCCATCACAGAGGCAACATGCCTTTGTGTGAAGCAAATAAATCAAAATGAAAGAAAAAAACACTATGGTTCTCAGGTGGCGGGGAAGGTGACGGAGAAAAACATAGCATTCAGGAAGTATAAGGAAACACAGAAGAAGCAGGACAGAGAACTGTGCCAGTTAAAGCAGAAGGAAGTGGGGAAGGCAGTCAGAATAGCAAAGGCCCAAAAACCAAGGAAAAGATTGCCAACTTGGTTAAGAAGGGGGATAAAACATTTTCTAGGTACATTAGGAAATGATGAAAGACCAAGGGAGGGATTGTGAGGCTGAATAAAGGGGAGAGTGGGTGGGCAGCGAGGGACAGTGAAAAAGCAGGGCCACTGAATGAATACTTCTGCTCAGTTTTCACAAAAGAAGAGGAGGGAGAGGTACCTAATCCAATCAATAGAAGCACTCTAGATAGGGGGGTTGATACCAGTCCTTTCACAGAAGAAAGGGTTCTGAAAGAACTCCTAAAACTGAAGGTGGACAAAGCAAAGAGGCCTGATGGGATTCACCTCGGAATTTTAAAAGCACTAAGGGGAGAACTAGTGGCACCACTGACTACCCTTTTTAACAAATCATGGGAGGATGGTGTGGTACCTAAGGATTGGAGGAGGGTGGATGTGATTCCCCTTCACAAAAGTGGGTGCAAAACAGAGGCAGGAAACTACAGACCTGTTATCTTGACCTCAGTGATAGGGAAAATGATGGAATCACTTCTGAAAGAAAGAATTATTGAGTACCTAGAGGCCAACAGGGCACAGAACCCAAGGCTGCATGGATTCACAGCAGGAAAATCATATCTGATGAATCTAATAGATTTCTTTGACTAGGTGACCAAGTAGTAGACCAGGGAGGGGCTATGGACATGGCCTACCTAGACTTTAGCAAGGCATTTGACACAGTCCCACACAAAAGATTAATAAACAAATTAGCCAGCCTTTGAATGGGTCCCATGGTGGTAGCCTGGGTAAAAATTTGGTTGGACAACAGGACACAGATGGTAATTGTAAAATTGTAAATGGAGTCCACTCCATAGAAAGGGGGTTTACTTGTGGGGTACCACAGGGTTCAGTACTGAGTCCAGTCCTTTTTATTATCTTTATAAGTGACATTGCAGAGGGACTGGAAGGAGAAGTATGCCTCTTTGCAGATGACACAGAGATCTGTAACAGGGGTTGATACACAAGGGGTGGAAAGGATGAGAAGGGACCTGTCAGGTTGGAGGAATTGCCAAAATATGGCAGCTTAGATTCAGTGCAAAGAAGTGCAAAGTAATGCACCTGGGAAACAAAAACCCAGGGGAAGAGTACACAATGGGGGATATTAACAACAACAAAAATGGAAAGGGACCTGTGGGTAGTCATATCAGATGACCTAAAGGTAAGCAAGCAATGTGAGAAAGCAGTAAAGATGGCTTTGGGGATATTGGGATATAAAGGAAGAGGCATCACCAGTGGAAAGCAAGAAGTTGTCATCCCTCTGTACAGACAGTTGGTGAGACCCCATCTGGAGTACTGCATGCAGTTCTGGAGACCCCATCTATGCAAAGACATAGACAGGATGGAGGCAGTCCAGAGAAGGGCAACTAAAATGGTGCAGGGTCTGCAAAAGAAGCCATATGCAGAGAGACTAAAGGAGCTTAATATGTATGCCCTTGAGGAAAGGAGGGAGAGGGGGACATGATAGAAACTTTCAAGCTCCTCAAGGGAATCAACAAAGTCCAAGAGGCAGCATCTTTCAGAAAAAGAGATGTGCAAGAAGAAGGGAACACAATTGGAAGATGGGAGGGCGGCTCGGGGCAATGTGAGGAAGTATGTTTTCACAGAGAGGGTGGTGGATGCATGGAATGGCCTTCCTGAGGAGGTCATGGGGTCAAAAACAGTGGGGGAATTCAAGAATGCATGGGACAGACATAAGGCAATTCTGGTGGGGGGGTAGGAAGAAGTAGGCTGTTGGTTAACTAGGATCTGCAGCTTATCCAATAGGTAGGGAAATGGGAAGACTAGGTGGGCCAAGTGGTCCTCATCTGCCATCAAAGTCTAAGTTTCTATGTTTCTAAGTTTTCTATGTGTATGAATATATGATCGCTGTCCCTTAGAGTTTATTTTGAGTTCATCTGCCGCTATAGCTCACTTCCTACTCCAAGTCATAATCCTCTGTTGTGATATCACAGTCTGTTGCCACGGGAGTAACTGTGAGGTCACAAGCAGTGCTCTATGACTTCAGGTAGGAAGAAAGCAGCAGGAATAGATGACCTGTTCAGGAACAGCAATCCTGTTTTCATACAAATGACCTCAATAATAAATAATGGGGAGGAGACATACAGAACTAATGGGAAATACAAGCTGGACTATGTCTAAATATTATGCTTTATTAAAGTTCACCTGAATGTGTCACCAGCACTTTAAATAGCAAGTATGCAAGCAGATGTCCCCACATCTCATTCCACCTTCAAATATTGGGCAGATCTACTTTAATGCTTTGGAAGGTATAAACAGGAGGTTGCATGAGACACATTCAAATTAAAATTTTTCTCTCTTTGCCAGCTCAGTGGTTGCTATCTCATTAGCAAATTTTGTCAATTAACTGTGTTTCTGTTACGGTAACACAAGTATGCATTTCCTCTACATCCTGCCTTTCAAATTCTTCAGTAGGTACTTTATATTTTTGAAGTTGATTAATAAAAGCTATGGCATTGTCCTTATCACCTTCTGACAAGAAGCACTGTAAGTGTGCAAATTTAGTGACAGCACTCCTGACCCGATATATTTAAGAGACAAATCTGCGTATTCCTGTATTATGCATAGCAATCATGCTTATGTGGTGAAATACACTGTCACAAGCTCCAGTATTCAAACATGCCAGGGAATGCCCCATCAAGCCACTGTGAGATCTAATTTGGCATTTATCAATGTTTTCTATAAGTTTGTATTTTCCCCTTAGTCTTCATGATAATGAAAATATTAATCAAGTCCTTTACCTCATCAAAAGACCTTTCCCTGATTTTACATATCTCATCACATCCATGTGAAATACCACATATTGTTTTGTTCTACTGAAGAGTTTCTTCCTCCATCTCATGCGAATCAGGTTGTTCTACCAATGGTAAAAACTCTGTGCTTTTCCAGCTTCATCAACACAGAGATCAGCTTGCTTACTGTGGGATGACATGTTTTCTCCCAGAAATATACCTCTCTGTGCTCACTGTGTAACCAACACCCATCAAATATAAAACAGAAGTCTTTGTTCAGATTTGAGAACTCCTGCAACTTCATTTTAATCTTAACATTTTTTTCTTTAGCTTATCTATTCAAGCCATCATCTGTGACCACAAACATGATCAGAAGTTTACAGCCATGTCTACAAATTGTTTTACTCTGAAACATAATTTCATCAGCTGTACTTTCCTCTTGATTTTCTTACCCATATCTCATTATTGCAGATATGATGTACTCCATCTTTGTTTTTTCAGACATCTTAAAGTACTTTGCTCTAGTCTGATGGATGCTAGTTACAAGACATTTCTAGATTCTTTGTTTCTTTTCAATTTTTGTGTGTTACTAACCATTTTACACTTCTGTTTTACTATAGCTGTTCTCCTATTGCAATACTTTTTTGTGTGACAAACAATGGATTTTGTAGCTATATCTGACACATTTCCTGCTTTTCTTTTGCTGTGGTAAATCAGAGGCATCAATTGTTGCTTCTGCTGTATTGCATACTATTGTGCCATTAGCCTTATAAGGCAAGCCATGTCTAGCAGTGTACCTTTGATGTTTTCTTAAACTGTTTTTGCATTGTCTTGTAGGCATTTTGTTGTAATACTCAATGCTGCAACACAGTTTGTATAGAATTACACATCTGCAAAAAGAAAGAAAAAAATTCCAAATCAGTACAGTGTTTTCATGTGTTTTCTCCATTTTATTTGTTTGTTTTGCTAACAGATACTGTCAGAAGGTAGCTAGTCTCAAACACCAAACCCACAAATACACTTCCAGAAGTCTTCATAATGTCAAGATTCCATTATTTTTTTCTTAATAAATAAATGAAGAAATAGCATAAAAACATACCAAATACAATCACCACTAGAAAACTTCAGGTTTTAAGCCTCTCTGGCTCAACGTCTTGAAAAAGAGTCAGAGAGGCTTGAAACGTACAGTAGGAGTTTTCTAGTGGTGATTGTATTTGGTATGCTTTTATGCCACTTCTTCATTTATTTATCATAATAAGCTGATGGAATCTTGACATTATGAAGACTTCTGGAAGTGTATTTGTGGGTTTGGTGTTTGAGACCAGCTACCTTGTGGCCGCATCAATTGACCCACACTGTGGATCCATGGATCTACGATGGTGGTGCGACACCCAGAATGGTGACAGCTGACACAGTGACACCCAGGCATCGATCACCAGCCTGCCACAAGAGGCACATCATGCAGGGCGGAACAGTGACAGCCCACACAGCGAACACCGCCCAGTGCAGATCTTGAACGGGCAGCCAAAGCCCCACCCCAGAAGCACATTGGAATGGTAGATGACACGCGGGCACCCACAACCCTGTGGAACTGTGGACCATGTAGACAGCAGGGCATTGCACAGTGCAAACCCCCCACCCAAGATGAATGGTGGTACCATGATGGTGACAACCCACCCCCAGCTGTCCAGTGAAATACAAGAGGAGACCCTCATCCAGCAGTAGCCACAAAGCACAGGCATGCCCCCACAATGGATGGAGTGATGATGACTTGGGATGCAATCCCCATAATGTAGGGCAGATGCTACACATGGCTGCAACAGCCGCAGGACACAACTGTGGGGTACAGTCAGCAGCACAAGACACAACCAGTCACAGCCTCCCACACCCTCGACAGAGCACACAGGACACAGGACTGATGCAGTGCAGATTTTAATGTGCATGTATAATGCAGAATACCAGACAAGGATGCAGGAGGCCATCAGGCCTGGCTCATCACACCACAGTGCCCACCACCCCACAGTGTCCACACTCCCCCCACATCCCCACAGGGGCAACAGTCAAGACAGCCACACACAGGATGGACCATGGGAGACATGACAGGCAGGGGCATGTTGCCATACCGACTGTGTCCATTACACCTGCAGTCAGATGTTAAGGGCAATGCCCAGCAGGTAGTCCAAGAGCCTGAGCTGGCTGTACTGCACCACTATCTCCATCAGCTGTTTTGCTGCAGTCCCTGGTCTGCCATCTGCTGGCACCACCATTGTCACCCCACAGCACCTCCTGCATCTGAAGCTTGATCAGGAGCTGCTGTCTCCACAGCACATCAATGAATTGCCATACTGTGGATCACAACACCCCATCAGGGAATTGAAGCCACAGTGTCAGCCCTCAGTGTTGTTGTTGGTGCATGGCAGGCCCTCACATGCATTGGGATAGCAATTCCAGTAGTCGATTTGGTATGGGGGGGAGTCCATTGCATACCACTGCAGACCATGCACCCCAGCCAGGAGTCCTCAAAATAATCCATGTAGGGTGCCAACTCCTCCTTATGGGTGACAAAGACCTCCCTGGTGTGCAGCTCCTCATAGGCAGTACTAACATCCTCTGGTGGCACAAATGCCAGGGCGGCAAGCATTGGCACATGTAGGGCAAACTCATCACTGGTGACATACAGTTGTGCCATGGTGTCATGCTGCTGCAGCCTGCACCACAGGCACTGGGCAAAGTGGAATAAACACCCTCACATCCTGGCATGTGGAAACATAGCAGGCATGGCCCTGTATGCCACCTGCTCATAATCGATCATTATGTTGTGCAGGTGCAGTCCAGGGTACAGTTCCAGCAGCTTGTGCAGGACCACAGTGTAGCACCCCACAGTCCTGCTCAACATGAGCACGTACATTGTGGACAACATGTTGTCCACCTCAACCTCATGTATGCTGTACAGTTGGTGGAATAGGTGGGGTCAGCACCAGAAGGTCCTGTCAGTGAACCACATTTGGCACCGTTCTAGATACTCAAGGTTGTGTGCCATACTGAAGAGGAGGAATCTTGCTAGCCCCCCTCCTGAGTCATGTAGTAGGAATGGTTTACCCATGTCAGTGCTCCTGTACCCCTCCAGGATGGATAGCTGGGACAGGTTGGTTGGCTACATGGGTGTGATTTTCACTGCCCTTCTAGCCTTCTGGCTAGACCTCTTCATATTGACCATGGATGGCAGGCATCTCCCCACTGTGTCAGTGACACTGCTGCAACATGTAGCCACCACCTGCTGGCTGCTCTTGGTGGTTGCCACTCCCCGCTCCTTTACAGCTGAATTGACCAGCCTCACCTCCACAGTGGCACTGTCATGCACAAGGTTGTGCCGGTGTTGTACTCAACTCACTTCCAGTATGTGAGCACCCCTCGGGTGCACTTTTGCTGATACAGATACCCATGGTGCATGAGCTGTTCTTTCCTGTGGGTGCTCAACATGTACATTAGTGGCATGACAGCAGCTCTTACACACCTTTACCATGCTGGTAGCCATCACCCTAGGCCCCCAGCCCCTTTTGTGGTCACTGACTTAGGGCATCAGTGCTGTGCACCCTGCCTTCACAGGTGCATCTGTCTACCAGCCTGTGGGTGCACACAGTGATGCCATGTGTGTTACTGTGCTGGGTGTGTTGCTTTCCCCATCACTGTGATGGCCCTCATTGGGCCATGCCTGCTGCTGTTAGTCTGAGCCAGGCACTGTATTCACAGATGCTGTGGGGTGTCTATAGATATGCAGTAGACCCCACAAACCCCCAACATCCTCTCTGTTGACCCGTGGCTGTTCCGGGCATGTTGTTCTGATGGCATACTGTGTGTCACACTGGAGGGCCTTGCCGCTGTGCCCCTGTTGGCCTGGGATACTGTATGCTACACTGGGTGTCAATGGGGAGGTGTTACTGAGGAGGTCATCACTCTGCTGGTGTTGACTTCCATTGGGTAAGTGTGGATTAACCAACTGCCTTGTGTGCAGACTCCTTGCCTGCAACTAACACGTACTGTACCTTTAAAAACACAGAAACAGCTATCAAATCCTGTTTTAACAAAACAGATGCGCTCAGGTATGTCAGAAACAGTGAATACACCTAATAACATGTTTGGCATCATAGGCATGACAGCAATATCCGGTAAATGCTTGTTTTCAAACCATTTATCATAATTTATATAGTAAAACAGAAATCTTGTTTCATGAGCTGATTCTTATTTTGTCAGTCAAAAATTATTTGTTTATGGGAAGCATATAAAAGAAGAATTTTGAGTCACAAAACAAGATTCAAACAGAAACAGGAAATGGCATCTGTGAACCAATAGCAATGCCATCTTGCTTTACAACCACTGTAAAGACTACCACTTATGTGAGTGATGCTCAAATACTATATTTTTAAATGTTTATACTGTTTAAAGTTATATTTATAAATAAATAAAGGTCAGTCCTGGATTATGATGTGCTAGTGTCAAGGAACATATAGATTCCAGAACTGTAGATGGGTTATTTTCCTTATAACTTACTTTATAAGTGATAAGATACATGTTTTTTTTTTACTCAGAAATTTAGTTTCATATGAGCAAATAAAACAAGGTCATGAAGCAAGATTATGAGTCAAGAAATAATCATTTTTAAAAATACTCCTGAACACTTAAAAATAGCTCTTTTGTTTTGAAACACCCCAAAACTATGTACTTACACAGCAGAATAAACACAACACTACAAAGTATCACAAAACCTTAACATGAATTTAAAGGAAGTAAGCTTACATGCATGCAAAACAACAATTGTTAGAGGGGCTACAATCTTTGTACTGTTGCGTAGTAATAAGGTAGCATAACACTTTAGCCAATCATAGACAACAACAGGTAAAATACAGAGATCATCAACAAATTAAGAGACTAAATAACTCTGAAAGTAAAACTTGTAATCTGATTGCCAAAGAAGTAGTAATGGTGTCCAATGAAATGGCAAGAAAGATACTTCTGTACTGTGCTTGACCACTCAAAACTATTATACTGAAAGTGAAACTGCCAGTTGGCAGAGACTGCTGTGAGAGACATACATTTAAGATTGCTGGTTTTTGCAGTGTCTTTGAAGAGACTCAGCATGCAGACAGCTTCACTACAACAGTCTGGAATGTGGGCGGTTCACTTGTGTGAAGGGGTGCACAGTTTGTCAGAAGTCATAATTTGGGGAATGATCTGGAACTGGAAAACTGTGATGTTCATTGGTTTGGTAAGGTTGGCATGAGATGGGAGCAGTTCATGTTGACTATACTTAGACTTTTTAACAGTCACCCTGAGGCAAACATACTGCTCATCCATGTTGCAGGTAATTAATGATTTGGGCTACAAAAGGGTATAGACTTAATAGAATCAGCTAAATCTGATTTGGCTGAACTATATGCAATGTTACCTAACTATAAGATTCTGTATTCAGATATTACAGAGCACATGATCTGGAGAGGCCAGCACTATGCACCTGGAATGGAAAGATCATACAGAAAGGTGAACATTTACATAGCTGACTTTTTGAGTGATCTGGGTATGCACACAATTACTCACTCTCAAATTAAATGTTATAATGATTTACTTTTTCTAAAAGATGGTGTGCATTTCTCAGACATTAGAAATCTTATTTTTTTCTGGGAGACCTCCAACATGGGATCCAAAGTGTGTTATGGTCGGTGGCCTCAACCAGTACATACACATAAGCAGTGCCCTGATGCCAACTCACAATGGCTCTTTTCAGAGATGCATCTTCCTTGGTCAAAAAAAAAATGAATAGCAAATGCATACCTCACATACATCAAGTTCACTTTTAATGTTTTATGAAGAAAATGTGTGGTACAGCACAAGACAGTGTAATTGATACAATCTGTATGCATCATGCTTGCATGCAATAGTGGTACACACAAAACCAGCAGTGTTCTAATACCTGTAGCAGATGCATATAAATCTAATTATGGACCCCATGGATACGATTGTTACTGTGACTGATCCTCCTTTTTACACATAACATAGCAACAGTTACATAGCTGTGCCTTTATGGACATTCACTACATAGTCAGATGACACATGTAGTAGTATCACACTTGTGTACAATTGCTTGTCAATTCAGAACCACATGCATTTAAAGAAATGCCATGCACTTAGGTCATGAATGTGAAACTGTTCTGTTACCTCATCTTTACGTATTTTTTTTTTGTTTTTCTTTAAAACAACAAAATGCCAAGAACTTGGTCTGTTGGGGAGGTGCTCACCCCAGTAAAAAGCATTAAGAAGCATGGTCAAGCAGACATGGTGATGAGGGGAACAAATCAGCCCCTCAAAGAAAATGTGGAAGAGCATGAATGGCTACCTGCAGGAGAAGGGGTTCACAAAGGATCCCAACTCCTGGTGTCCCAAGTCAAAAGTGCTGTGACAAAAGTTTTATAAATCGAAGAAAGCTGGCAATATCTGAGCTAAGGACCAGGACTGGTTCCAGTGGGCCAAAATCATGTGAAAAAAGGTGGGGAAGCCAGAGTTATGTGACAGACACAATGGAAGTAAGTACAAATACAAAATAAAGGCACTGCAGAAAAAGGTTTCTAATTTAACTGACACTTGCTAGTGTGTCAACTTAGAATTTGCATGTTGTGAAATAATTCATCTATACATAATAATTCACACCATGACAGTAAGTATCAGTACAAAATACAGTAACAATTGCTAATAATTATGGTTTTGAAATACTGTACTTTCCTTCTTTGTTCTGAAGTGCAGGTTATGATGGCGAGAGGGGGCTAATATGACACAGCATAAGACTGACTCTGCAACAAGAAATTGCATATGGTTGTCATTAACAGACATTTTATTCCACTGAAGTGAAGTTCAAAATGCAGTATTGTGCAGAGGGGAAGGCATAATATCACAGACATCTCACTTTGGGACTGTGTGAGGGACAGGGTTTTTTTTGGGTTGCAACTTTTTTGTATATGAGTACGATTTGGTAGTCGGTCTACCCACAATACAAATTTGAAAAGTACTTGTTGTATATATAACACTTTACACAGAAAATGTTCAATGTCGATAGCAGGGTAAACAAGAACCTATATGATGTATGTCACACATTATTGTAGTTCTAGAGAAATGCAAGACTATGAAGTACAAATTTAAATTTCATTAGTTAACAAACAATAAGAAGACATTGTTGCCTCTGTGTTGATCTACATCATTAATGTTTCATTGTGAAGATACATACATAATGATTTCTACACAATATATTTTCTTTCAGTACAATAGTCACGTGTTAATACCATGCTGTCTGTTAGCTTTTTAAGATACATAAATAGGTAGTATAATATGACACTTGGCTTATCATTTCTCTTTATGTATTCTTTCTTATCAACGTTCATCCTGGCTTTATTGCCACTGCTAAGGTCAGAGCCTAGCTGGAATCTGTCCTGGCTGAACTGGTGGTGGAAGATCCAGGTGTTCTTGATGGGTATCCTGTCAAGTTGATGAGTACAGTTTGCCACTGCAATTAAGACACCAAAACAAGGGCAACAGTGAAAATGGCAATCTTGATTTTAGATTACCCCTCACTTATGTTGCCTCTTGCGCCCACACTGTTTCTGCCCCCTCTGGGGCATGCTTACCCCAGAGGAGGTTATATTTAGTTTTTGGGGGTTGGGGCAATGCTCCCCCACAAAAACTGACTGTTTATTGGGAGGGCGCTTTGGTGCTGTAACTCCTGGGAGACATAATGCCTGGTACTGCAATGCCAGGTGACATGTTACCTGCACCGTAATTGGCGTCAGCAACATGTTTGTCACTGCAGCATTGGTGAACATTCCTGATAAGGATGTGATCGTCATTGAGGAAGATGTTATGTAACAATTACAGAATCACACCTCATATCATTACTTTTAGCTATGTATCTTAATATGTACAGTGGCAGTCTTTGTTATGTTTGTGAGACTGCATGTCACAGTTCTAAATGTAACATAATAGCAACATGACAGGAAGGAGTACTTCCACACAATGAACTTCAGCACAGAACCTTATAAGTATATCAAATGTAGCAAGTATACAATTTTATACATACATATGTAAACAAATTAAAAACATTGAGTATTGTGTATAGTTTTCACTACAACTGTTTCTTTGCTGACAGTGGAAACCCCCTTTTGTCTGTACCTGCTCATCAGGGAATTGTCTTCTTCTTGCCCTGACAGTGAGATAATTGAATCTCTGGCTGTAACGAAGGCCTTTATTGTCTGTTACTGGGATATTCAGACTGTGCCAGGCAGTGGCGCAAGCCTGGGTATAATGCAACTGTGATGCACTGGGGCCAGGTCCAGGTGATATTCAATGGGAATGTGCCATGGTGCAGCACCATTGAATATGGCATGGACAGTGCACATACTGCATATGGCACAGTGGCACTTTGTCATCACAAGTCACAGATAGGGAGCACGGGGATGCGCCAGCTCAAGTGCAGTTGCGCTAGGTGCATCACCCTCAATATTCAGCAAGGGGCATGCAAATGAGGCCATAATATATGCAAGGTGCAAATGAGGCCATTTGCATGTGATTATTGGCCCATTTGCATCCCTGGTGCAGGGCAGCCCGGCGACTTGCACCTGGCACCCTGCACAGCATGACATGTGCAGTGGGGATCCTGGGGCATCCCCTGCTCCGTAGCTGCAATCACGTATCTGTACAGCAATCAAACCTTGGTAGTCTAGTGGCCCCAACTCCCGAGTCCCCAAGTCCCCGATAAATGTAAGAAAGACCATCCCTGGTGGTCTAGTGCCCATCACCCAGTTCCGCCATCGCGGTAAAGGTAAAGTACAACATACCCTGGCAGTCTAGTGGTACCCCTCACCCACCCTTGTCCCCGATCACTGGTATCTGTAGTTTAAGTAACTCCCTGGTAGTCTAGTGGAACTCCCCATCCATTGCAATGGTCATGGTACATCTCCATATGATAAATCCCTGGTGATCCAGTGGCACCACCCATCCCTCCCACCCACACAGCACCCCTACCCACCCCCCCCTTCATTGGTAGGTGGCAGCAGCCACCCACATACCACCCAGCCACCCACTGAATGAAAGGTGCAGTATGGGCTTAGGCATACTGTACTAGACAGTCCCAAATATGTGAATGAAGTCATTCACATATTTGGGACTGTCTAGTACAGTATGCCTTGCAAGCCCATTGGTCCACACTGGGGACCATAGGGCTTACAGCCCATACTGTACCTGTCATTCAGCAGGCAGCCGGGCAGTATGTAGCCACCTGCCAATGATGGGGGGAGAGCTGGGTGGGCAGGGTATTCTGTGTGGGTGGAAGGAGTTGAGGTACCACTGGATCACCAGGGATTTGTCATATGGTGATGTACTACGATTGCAGCAATGGGCAGAGGGGGTTCCACTAGACTACCAGGGATTTACTTACACTATAGATATCGGCAATCAGGGACAAAGGTGGCTGGGGAGTACCACTAGACTGCCAGGGCATGTTGTACTGTACATTCACCGCTATCATGGATCCAGGTGTAGGGTCCACTGGACTACCAGGGATGTACCTAGATGTTGGATACCCATGATTGGGGACATGGGTGGGAGGGTGTGCCACTAGACCACCAGATTTGTGTGGGTGCTTCATGAGGGTGTGCTGGGTAGGCGGGTGGCCACCCATGGCTGACGGCTGCTGTGTTGTGCCATGCATTACAGCAGCCCACCTGTGGGTGGCCAGGATTTGTTCCTACTGTGCATGGGCTCAACTTTGAGCTCCCCTATGCGGCGCAGTGCAGGGCTGAGCCAGCATATGCGCAGCACTTCCTGGTTTGTCAACTAAGTTGTCGACCACCATCACAGTGATGGATTTATGTCAACCGCACCTTGCAGTCAACATATATCCAACTGGAGACCCCAACTGTTTTTTCAACGGGGGCTTTGCCCCCAGAACCCCCCATGTGGGGAGCTCTGCCCCTGCACCCCCAATCTAAAGGATTCTAACTCCAAGTTGGAGTTGGATCAGGGAGGGGGTGCAGGACTGGGGGAGAGAGTGCTGGGGTCTTGGGTGGACCATTATAGTGAAAACGTCAATGTTGTTGGCATTGACGTTTTTGCAGTTATAGTGTTGCCATCCTGTGGGCATACCATTTTGAAAAATGTTTTCCCTGCATTACTGATTTAATTATCTCAAAAATACAGGTGTTCATTCTGTAAGCATGGTAATGTGACACCACAATAAGAAACTTCAAACTATCATTTCTAAATAAATGAAAGTATGGTGCTGATCAACAATATTTGTGTTGGGAAGACTGCCTTGCAGTATATGGTTAACTATACGAGCATACTAACATATGAACATAAGAATTTGCCAGCAGAAATAGGTCATCTGGTCTATCAAGTCTGTTCTAGTGTGCAGCTAGCACCCTCACCTTGCAGTGGCCCCGTCACCCACCCCTTCCCAATTACCCCTCATACCTTGTCCCATCCCCTTTTGAAACTACCCACTGTCTTACAGGCTGCCACCTCCTCCAGTAAAGCAATCCATTCTGCCATGACCCTCTCTGTGAAAAAGTGTCTCCTCATTTCCATCCTAAATCTTCCCCCTGCCAATCTAAGGCCATTCCCTCTCGTGCCCCTCCCCCTCCTCAGCCTGGGTATCTCTTCAGTGCCTGTCTTGTCTATCCCCTTTATGTACTTAAAGGTCTCAGTCATATCCCCCCCCAGTCCCTTCTCTCCTCCAAGGAGTACATGTTCAACTCTCTCAGCCTCTCCTCATGTGGTCTGTCCTTCAATCCCTGAATCAACCTTGTTGCCCTGCGTTGTACCTCTTTTAGTGATTTCACATCCTTCTTCAGATATGGGCACAAGAATTGCACACAGTACTCCAGGTGCAGCCTAACCAGTGCCCTGTTGAGAAGCAGGATCGCCTCTCTGCTCCTGAAGGAGATCCCATTTGCGATACAACCCAGCATCCTGTTGGCTTTCAAATACATGATTTTATGTCACACAACAATAAGAAACTCCAAAGTGCCATTTTTAAATTAGTCAAAGTATGGCACAGATTGGCAACATGTGTGTGTGTGGGGTGGGGGGACTGCCTTGCAGTATATTGTTAACTACATGTGATTTTATATGCACAGTATATAGAGAGAGGTGTACTGCATAACCAGTGGTAAAAACATATCTTTGTGCTGAAATATTTAAAAGGATAAAACATCACAACATAGTGTCCTTCTACAACAGTTGTCACCTCTTTATCACAAGAAATAATCATACTTTACTACAGTACAAGTCACATTAAACTGTTCCTCCGGCTCACTACTCTGGCATTGTTTTTTTTTTAAGCTGGCAATGCAGTGACAATTCAAAATGCTTAAACTTCAAACTCCATTTCAAGCAAATGTCAGCTCACATGCATTGCATATGCTATGCATTTCAGTCACTGTAAATTCCCTTCAGCTCCTCATTTTCAATTGCATTTGCAATGCAGTAATTAGAGGCATTTACAGTTTATGAATGGCCCCAAATCTACCGTACTCTACCTGCTCCAGTTTAAATTGTTTTTTATTTCGTTATTCATGATTTTAGGCTCATCAGTCACTGTGAAACAGAATTCAAGTACTGTACAGTACAGTACGACTGAGCCTTACCACTGATGGTCATTGACCCATACCTCCGCTGCTGCGCATTCATGAAGAGAAAGGATGGTCCCCCGAACTTACGCTGTACTCATGCATGCATGCATGGGTTATGCAATTTCTATGCCCTCTAATGCCTAGAGGTTAAAGGAACAAGGTGTGAATGAGCTTGGTACATCCAGCAGACTAGACCTGAGCTTGATTCTCACAACCTCCACTTGCATACTGTGTGACACTGAGCAAGTCACATAACTGCCCAGTGCTCCCAGGTCACCCCTGAAAACAGGCACTTGTGTCTAGTGGGCCTTACCCAGTTACCTAAGACTAAAATAAAAAAAATGTTGTTTTTATAGCTTTTTACACAAAGAATAATTTAGTTCCATGGTTCCAAGTTGTGTTTTTTTCTGAAATGGCTAAGCACTCTAAAGGGGAGCTGAGCACCTTGGTAGCAAATTGTATGTACTGTACACAATCATTTTCATGGCAGTGCACAGACTTTTGTTGTTGGCTTCAGTTTTGTAACAGGGGTGAAACCATTTCACCCTGTGCACTCCCATCATGATTTTGTGGGCATTTTAGCTGGACTGTGTGCAGAGGTCTGATTTGCAGTGGCAGAGAATGGTCTCTCTCTCTCTCTATCTCTCTCTCTCTCTCCCTCTCCCTCTCTGTGCAAGCTGCCTGCAAATAACTGCGCTGTAGTAAAATCTAAGCTATTATATCTTAAAAAAATGTAGGGAATATGTGGGAAAACATGCAGTCAGAATGTGCAGGTGGGTGAAGAAATTTAAAATACAGTCTAGCTGCACTGGCTGGAGAGGTCAGTTTAGAAAAGCAGTCAGAGTGTGTGTGGCAGTGAATTAATTCAGTACTCTACAGTATAAGCCACAAAACAAAAAATGTCAACATTTTATGGCATTTACAGTACTTTCTTTACTGTACCTGTACTTCAATGGAACACAGTCGGGGGTGAGCATGACAGGGTAGGGCATGGGCATGCAGCAGTAATGGCAATTCTACAGTACAGTCTGCAGTAGTGAAATTAGGCTCCAATGCTGTGGTTAAGTATTTTAGATGGGTTGCTTATTGTGTGCATTGCTCATTACTCTGCATTAATAAACATTTCCAAACAGTTGCAAAGTAAGCTGAAACTGAATTGCAGCTAAATGCAAACCATTAGGAAACTTTTATTAATTCATTGCAGTGAGCAGTGGACACATTAAGCAAGTCATTGAAAACTGCTAAACCAGTGAGTTGGAGGAACAGTTTAATGCGACTTGTACTGTATGGTAATGTGACAGTACTTGCTGCAAATATTCTTCTCAATATCATAAATCAGGGAAAGCAGACACCACAGTGGTGTCATACAACAGCACAGAAAATAATTGTAATTAATACTTTTGTTTCAGACAGGTTACATATACAACAACCGTACAAAAGAATTCTGTTTCCATCAATAGGTTCACTTGACAACATAGCAACCTGTAGATGAATGCTGAAGAACTCCATTCTGTCATCTGAAGAACCTAACATATGAACACATACCAACTTGTGTGTGGTTAGTCAGATCTTATGCTATATCATGTATGGTTCTTGCCTCTCATCCCAAAACTAAGAAAATAAAGAAACCTCCCATTCCTTACTTCAGTTGCTCTGTTGTATGATCCAAATTAAAGTAACACTTTATCATCTTAAAAGCTACACATTTGAGCACTGGATGCTTACTAATGAACTGTGAGTGGCATGGATGACAGCTGTTAAACTATTATGACAGTCAGACTATACAAAACAACTCTTTCTAATGCACATGAAACCACCTTTACATGTGCATTATGGTTCAGAATGTCCACATGAAAGAGTTTGATAAGCTTGATTTTTATACAGTAAAAAAGGGTTACCATACCACATTATCTGTAATTATAAAATAATGTATCAGGTTAACATATTTCCTGAATGTTTCTCTCACCATATTTTTCCTTCCTCAAATCTTCCTGTTTGCCAGTACAGATCGATTGGTGTTAAGCAGGGTAAATTATACTTTCATTTAATATTGATTTATTATCACAGCTAGATATGTCCTACACTCACAGAGAGTGTAATCTGAGAAGTCACAATCATCAGAAAGCATTGACATTTCCAAGAACCAACAAGAGGAGATTCTTTTTTACTCAAATTATTATTCCATTATGGAACACTCTTCCGGGCCCAATGTAGGAAAATACAAATTATTTAAAATTTAAACAGAATCTAGATCAGTATTTATTATAAAAAGGGATAATGTACCAGCGCACTGGAGACATACATATATGGGCCTTGGTCCTCTGTATGCCTATATTTTTTCCTATTATGACTCCTAGTATAATGTATTGCATTCTGTTGTTAAATAGCTGTGAAAGTATACCCAAGATCAACAGTTCTCAGATTTTGTCACAGTGAGCCTCCCCAAATCCATGGAAAAGATTTTAAGCCTCCCCAAAAGCTGAAATAATCTTGTTCCTCCCCAAAGAAAAATAACATGCTGTACTTTGCACAGTACACCATGAATAAATTGAAACCCCTTTGAGTACTTGGCTCTCATTCAGTTATTTGTCTTCTACTGATGTGAAACCTTTGAAAAAGAGCACCTGTGCTCAAAGGTGTTATATGAATAACAAATAAATAAAAATAAATGTTATTCAGCTTACTGTAAACCCCCTCCCACACACACACACACACACACACAGGCCAGCCTACTTGCTCCACTATTCTGATTCTTGAACCATTGTTACCCCTTGTTGCAATACCTTCATGGGATCAGACTGCTTCTCTGTTTCCTCTCTATCTGGAATAACCTTCCTACATACCTCACCTCTCCCCCTCTTTTCCTGCTCTTAAGCATCTTCTCAGGGATTACTTTGCTCCTTCCTACTACTGCTCTTAGCACTTCTAGGCTCAACCCTTGTATTTGGGCTGTTCTGCCATCAGTCTACAAATTAAGCAATTACCACCACTCATTAGTTTATTCTTCATATTTGTTTGCACTATTGTTCATTTTGTATTGCTTGACTGCTTTGCAGTTACCTTTTGAATTGTATTCACTCCCTACCCTTCTCCTCTGGATACACCTGAAATGAGCCTCAACTCATTCACCTTCCCTTGTCACTGATTTGTAAATAAATACATACATTTCACCTACCATTACCCTCTTTCAGTTTGCTTCATCCTTTCAAACAAAATATATAAAACTCAAAATTTAAATACATTACTTTTTCAGACTTGCTTGAGCCTCCCCTGGAACAGGTTGAGGCCTCCACAGGGAGGCTGGCCTCATCATTTGAGAACCCCTGCCCTAGATGATTGCTATACAGGTGTCAACAATAAGCAAAATGGTGTAAAAATAGCTTCAGAGTTTTCCAACATTTTTCTTCTGTGATGCAAGTAACTAAAAATGTACCTGCTTACCTTCATAATTGTTACTGCATGTGACAGTGCAGTCAACCACTTCTATTGTGTTACTGGTTACTAATGATAATATAGTACAGGTGTCACATATCACATGCCATTTTAAATATCCAGGTGCTTTTGCCACAGTATGTACTATAGCAATGGTAACAAGTTGTCTATGTACAAGTCTGCAGATGTAATAATGAGGCAATTCAGAACAGTGCTGAGAAGCAGAACTGCTCAGTACCTAGAAACCCCACCTAAACACAAGGTCCAGATTTTCAGACCATTAAGTATGCCGCACGCTCCAGGTGTGCCAAATATATGGCGCAGAAGGCTTGCAGCAGGCTCCAGATGACAATTGGGACTTTCCATCCCTTGTGCCAGGCACAGGTCCTTAGACCACAGTTGTGTAGTCTAGTATGCACCACTCCTGGGGGCTAAAGTTACGGAGCTTGTGCCAGATATTTGGCACAAGCTGCTGTAAAACAGGGAAACTTTTGCAACTATGGCTGGGAATGGAAAATTGGGAGCAGTTGCTTCAAAGGGGTTCAGCACACTGGTAAAACCTAAGTCCTGTGGCACAGGGTTTGATGCAAGCCCTTCATGACCTTTTGGAAATCCAGCCAAGAAATCTGACCTATTCCATTACAGTATTGTTCAGAGTTAGTTGTCTGTTGTGTGCGGCCTTATATATTATATTGTGGTTCATTCACATTTTGGGACTGTGTAGTATAGTACGGTCTGCACACCCATTGGCCCACGCAGTGGACAAAGAGGTGTACAACTGTACTGTATGCTGTCAGTTGGTGGGCAGCCGGGCGGCTTGCGTATGGGGAGCTACCACCTGCCGCTGACTGGGGCAGGGTGGTGGGGCTCAGTGGGTGAGTGAGGGGGGTACCGCTGCACCACCAGGGTTATCTATTCATATGCCTGTGATTGGGCAGGGGATCGGGTCCACTGGACCGCCAGGGATGTTAATTTACACTTATGCCCATGATCGGGCAGGGGAACAGGTCTACTGAACCACCAGGGATATTAATATACACATATGCCCACGATTAGGCAGGGGAGTGGGTCCACTGGACGACCAGGGATATTAATATACACATATGCCCATGATCAGGCAGGGGAGTGGGTCCACTGGACCACCAGGGATATTAATTTACACTTATGCCCGCGATCAGGCAGGGGAGCAGATCCACTGGACCACTAGGGTTTATAATACTTTATGCCCATGATCGGGTGAAGGGGTACAGTCCACTGGACCATCAGGGAGTTTGCTACACATGCCCACGATCGGGCAAACATGTGCAGTGCCTGCCGAGGAGCAGCGGGGCATCAGTCCCCGATGGCTGCAACCTGGCAGGGCACCAGGCGCAAGCTTCTGGGGATCAGTGCACCACATGCAAATGGGGCCATAATGACATGCAAATGGTCCCATTTGCACCTTGCATGCATTATGGCCTGATTTGCATGCCCACAGCTGAATATCACTCTTGCTGCACCTAGCACAACTGCACTTGTGCTGACACAGACCCCTGCTCCCCTGCTGCCACATGCACTGGTGCAGTGCGTGCATCCTCAGTGCCATGGTGCAGCAACGTTGAATATTTCCTGGACATTGCCCTGGCTCAACCCAGTTGTGCTGCACCCAGGCTTGCACCCCTGCCTGGTGCAGTCTGAATATCTGGCCCTATGACTTTTTTTTATTCTATAAAATGTTTTATTTTTGTATTGAAATTTACTGTTTTGTGTCTATTTGTACTGAAAACAAGATTGGTCTGAAAGAAAACTAAGTCCAAAATCATATATTCTGAGCCCACCTTCTTGTTTTGTGAGATTTTTGTGAGCTCATGAAACAAGATGTCTTCTCACAAAACAAAACTGTGAAAAAAAATTAAAAAAATAAAGTCTAAAATCTTGTTCTGTGAGCCCACCTTCTTATTTCATGATATTTTTGTGAGCTCAAAAAACAACATATGTTTTCAGGAAGCAAGATTCTGAATAAAAACTAAGTCAAAAATCCTGTTTCATGAGGTAGAATTCTTCTTTCATGAGACCCTATTCCTCTTTTATGAGCCTTGTGAAACAAGAAGATTGGCTCACGAAGCAAGCCTTGCTAAAGAGAGATGTCCCAAAAACACATTTTGGGGTTGTTTTTCAAAATACTAATTCCAGAATCAAGCAAAATGAATCCCGTTTAGCTAGATCCATGTGTTTGTGTCTGTCAACGGTATTATTTTTATGTTTTTTCCAAAAATTAAAACAAAATGGAAACAAGATTGTCATTATATGAAAGAATATTTTTTTTTCACAAAAAATTCCACCTCACAGAACAAGAACCTTCTTTTGTAAGCATGGATTCTTGTTTCATATCAAGCACCTGTCTGAAAGGTCCTAATAAGCACGCTCAGAACTGAAATTTTAAATCCTAATAACCTGGGAATGGATTAATATTTTCTTCACCGAACCAATGAAGGACACCATTCCAGGGCAAGTTCCTCCTGCCCTGAAAATGTCAGAACAAACTTCCAAATTGTCTGGGCTGTAGGTGAGAGAGAAAAAAATCTGCAAAAACAAACAAACCACAATTTGTCTTCCTTTTGCACTATCCAGATCTTGGAATCTGCACATCTGACCAGAAAATCAAGACACCTTGACCCCTAGATCACACATGCCAGACTTAATGCAATTCCTTTGAATGGGAGTGAAGCTATTCACATTCAAAATTTGGGGGTTAACATTAAACATCCTATTCAGAGCTAAGTATAGGGCCACTATCATGCCCCCATAATATATATTGTACTGTTGTGGTAGTACCAGTATAGTTAGGGTTGACTGAGAGTTTCTATATTAACCCCTTAACTTTCCATCTTTATAGCTCTGGCAGTGTTTGACAAAACTCGCTCCAAATGTGGCATGCATTGTCTAGGAGGCAATGTCTAAATATGTGGAAAATTTTGCTGTTCAGCTTGTGTAGTTTCTGTGATCCACATATGTCATTTTTATATTAACGTCAACATTTCTTCCTCTACTTTGTACACATTTTGTTTGCTCTCACCTACAGACTATTCTGTCTACAGAATGGAATTTTTTTTTTCAAAAGTTTCAGGGTAGAAGCAGCCCATGCCAAGGTAAAGCCTTTTGAAGGATTTGTGAAGCAATGTTAAATGGCTGCAGATTTATAAGGTTATTTTTTATGAGCATGCTCAGTAGGGATTTTGGAGAATCCACTTACTTCTCACAACCCAAAAAATTGTTTTTCAGATCATGACGGCCACCATTTTATCTTTTCTCATGAACTAAAAAACATGGAAAACATAAAAAAAGAAAACTCCTGAACTTTGCTAAATGGAACACATTTAGCTAGATTCTGTTATTAATTTTTTTTAAATACTGCCAGAAAAAAAACATTGCTTGGCACCCCAAAATCCAGGGTGCCCAGCTTAGACAGAAGAGCTGTTCACCTCCATTCTCTGTATGAGAATAGCTGGAGCTTCTTGATATCTGCAGCCACAGATGGAGACATGTTGCCAGCTTGTGTGCCAGCTGTAAGCTGGTGATGGATCTAGATCGCTTCATCTATCTATCTATCTATCTATCTATCTATCTATCTATCTATCTATCCATCCATCTACCTCTCTATCTCTCTATCTTGTTTTATAATTTTTCATTCCCTACCCCCAGCACAGCCAACACTCTCTCATGTTTCCCCAATGCTATATTGAAAGAAAGTGTACCATGGTGCCCACCCCAATACCATTTGCCAGTCCCTTACCCTCCAGGTTGCCCAACCCCAATGAATATGTGGTGACACTGGGGTGCTTAACCACCATAGAGTTAAGTAGACACTTGGATGGCCCATCCCCAGTGTCAGATCCTGTACTGATTTCAACCTGTAGAAAACAAAACAGTCCCTTGATTTTTTTAATCAACCTATACAAAAGAAAATGATTCATTGCTGATCTGCCCCTACACACACACACACACAAACACACACACACACACCATTCAGCACCCACTACCCCACACACCTTCACTAACCTGAACATGTCCCATGATGTACAGCCACTCTTTGAAGACAAGTCTTGCTGCTGGAAGTGACTACTGGCATATGAGAAAATAAGGAAAATCCAGTTTAAGGTATTTCAATGGGTTTTGAACTTTTGCTCACAACTTTATCATTTGTAATATGTTTACACCAGATTTTCAATATGGACATTTGGGACCCCACATTGTCATGAACGAGATAGGTGGAATTTTTCAAATCCATCCTGGAAGGAGATTTTATGGCTGCTTTTCAAAATCACCTTTTGGATGGGATTTGAACATTTTCACCTACTGAGCTTCTGAGGTGAGGTCATAAGAAGGCAATGTATAACATTTGGTATAAAAATATGTTAAAATGACCAACGTATGAGTGAATGTTGAACTGCTTCAATGTTCACACTTAACTTTGCTCATTTCTAACATTTTCCACCAAACTTTCAACATGGCATTTTTGGTATTCTACCTAATAAACAAGGCAGGTGACATTTTTCAAATCTCTCCCAAAAAGATATTTTGCAGTCACTCTGTGAAATCACATTTCATGCAGGATTTAAGCATTTTCAACTACTGAGTTCATGAGGTGTGATCATGAGAAGGCTATGTTGAAAATTTGGTTAACAAATATGGTAAAATGGACATGTGAGTGAACATTGAAATATTTCACCATTTACTCATAACTTTACTAATTTTCAATATTTTGACTCTAAACCTTCAACTTCATTATTTCTTCATGCTATGTCATTTTTCAAATCTTGGATGAGATGAGATTTTTGCACATCTGGTGCAAAATTAAAATTCAGCCAGTGTTCTATAAAATGCCACATGTTATGTTTATAAGGGGAGTCATAAAATGAATATCTTACAAATGTGGAGTCAAAATAAAAAAAAAATTATTGAGAAATGTTGCGTGTAGTACCAGCCTTTACCCTGTGGATCCTGCTTTGTGATCTGTGCCAGTGATCTGAGTTCAGGAGTCTGCTCAGTGTCCAAGCTATATGGGCCAATGCTGGGGGGATGGTGCTATAATGTGACACCACCCCTAGTCTCAAAAGGGTATGTGCTGGGTTGCCAGAGAGAGCCTAAGTACCATTTAGTGAAGAGAACTCTTCTTTTGGCATAGGACTCTGCATCTCTGAACCTATAGATGCCAGAGTGCCCTGTGCTTCAGCTGTGAGATGAATTCTTTGCCCTATACATCTGTATCTGTGGCCACATTAAAGTGCAGGGACCAGTGGGCCCTGTGCTTCTACAGTCCACAGGACAGCCCCATAAATTCTTGACAGCTGCTGCTGCATGGAAATGTAGGGCCTGCAGGGACCTGCCCTCCCATAAGTGGACAGAGTCTTCCCTTGACACAGGACCCAGTAGTCCCTGTGCATCTCCATCTGTTCACAAAGGTCCTGAAGGGACCTGTGTGAATGAGGATATGATTCCACTATCTCAAAAAGAAAGGAAATTCTTTGAAAACAATTGTGTTAATGTACCAGTTAGGGTTCAAGTTAATGCCACAAAAATAGAGAAATGTGGCATAAGGGTTTCCAACTTAACTCCCCACTCTCACCCCCCAAGCAGCAAAAGGACAAGACCACACAAGCAACCACAGACAGTCATCAAGCAAGACAAGCAACATACAACTGTTTCCAGATTACACAAATAGAGTATCATTGGTGTGCTACCCTTGTGGGTTTGTATCTGCATAAACTCAGGCCCCATAGGGGCCTGTGCTTATGCAGACACACCTCTATATGTATGTCATGCAACACGCATGAGTAGATGTGGTTGTAGAAGGTCCCAAGCCACCTGTCTCTCTGCAGCCAGATGTACCCATGAATGCTGTATGAAATACTTCACAAGATAGCATGATATGCTACTATATGGTTTACTAAAGGCAGATTTGAAAATGAAAAATGGCTACCCACAAGAAAAATGTCTAGATATGTGGTTGAAACTATGATACCCATGTATGTGTGCATAACTGCAGTCCCCACAAGTGCCTACCCTTCTGGAGCCAGAAGTCAGTGTGTATGTCTTATCTTAAACAGTACATCGTCAGGTAGCTAGAAACACACCACTGGACAGAACACAAGCTAAGACATGAATCATTTAGTCAGTGTCAGTGGCTCAGTAGGTAGCACACTCGCCTCTGAGGCCGGGAGATCAGAGGGCCATGGGTTCAGTTCCCACACCTGGCACTTGGGTTAATATCCCAGTACTGACACTGTAGTGCAGCATGAGAGGGGTGCTGCACTTCTGAGGTGCCATCTTTCGGGTGAGATGATAAACCGAGGTCCCATCTTCCTGGGTTGGTGGTAGTTCAGGTGGATGTTAAAGATCCCATGGCACTTATTGAAAAGAGTAGGGGTGATTTTATTGAAATAGAAACATAGGTACAAATCAGTCATATACAAAAAAAAATGTCATATCACAAATAACCCAACATAACAAAACATCCCAAATCATCATAAGTACAGAAACCCACCAAATACCCTAAAGTAACCCATCTATCCAAAAACCAGACCCAAACTAGAAGCAAGAAAGGAGGAAAAAACAAAATGTAACATAAAACTTCAACCTGCTATTTATATTTAATGATATGTGCAAAACCTTTCCACCATTTCCTAACTTTATCTACAGTATACAATTTAGTATCTGAAATAAAAATCTTCCTCAATTCAGTTACTACATATAGATGAAACCCTCTAATGAAGTCCTTTTTGATACAGAACCCATTGACATCTTACTTGCCAAAGACAGTACCTAAACATGCCAGTAATACCTTAATCGCACTTTGCACTCTCCTTAAATTTGGCGGAAGTTACCAATCACTAATATATCATAATTTAAACAGGCCAACCAATTCAACTCCCACTTTTTGCCAAAAAGCCCATAATTTTAACGAAAGAGCACTGGAGAAAAAAATGTTCCATGGTTTCTTCCTGATTAATACATTCTCATATGGACAATTCCTCTCTTCCTTGGCTTTATACTTAGCTGTTCCTCTTACATTCAACCTCCCATACATTATGAGCCATTGGACTTCCCACATATGGATCGTTAGCCTGGGATTATTCAGCTGATCTAAAATATTAGGAATCAGTCCTGAAGGACAGTTTTTAAAGCTAGGTTGTAAGGGATGTATAACAGTCACAAGTTCCTTATATAACTTTAGAGATGAACTCCCTTTAATCATGTCTTTAGTAACCTGCCACTTATACAGCTTTCGTGCTGCCGGTTTAAAAAATTCCGGTAAAGAAAAATGAGGGGATAATTTAGGAGCACACTGTAACCAAGCTGTTAAATAACGTCTTAACTGGGCTCTAAAAAAACTACCCTCCTGCTTAACCAATGGTTCCAAATACTGTTTTAATGAGAAGGAAAAAAATAATGAAAAACAAAAACTACAGGGTCCACCATACCTAAACCCCCTTTTTCTTTTCCCAGGTAAGTAAAACCCCTTTTTACAGGATTTAGCCTATTACCTACAATAATTGAAACAAATGCTGTAAAGTCTTGTCTCAAATTGGGCTGGCAGGGGGTAAATAATAGCTAAGTATTGCAAGCATGGTAAAATAAATTGTTTCAACACCTGGATTCTGTTAAGTTTCAAAAATCTAAACTTCTTCCATCTGCCCACTTTCAAACCCACTTTATCTAAAACAGCCATCCAATTCTCCTCCGGGAGGTTTTTGGATCCAAAAACCACACCTAATATTGTAAGGGAATCTGTAGACACCTGTATAGTATTGTATTGAAAGGCGGTCTGATAGTTCCCTCCCATTAACAACCCTCTGGTTTTAGACAAATTAATTTTAGCATTAGACAACTTAGAATATAATTGAAAGATTTGAAAAAATATTCCCATTTGTGCCCTTTCAGAGAAAAAAGACAAACATCATCTGCATATACCTGTATGGTTAAGCAAGAATTTGTTAAAGGGAAATTCACCCCTTTCCACCTTGGGGTCATGCTAACTGCTCTTACAAGGGGCTCTAATGAAAAAATGTATAGGAGAGGGCTTAAGGGGCAACCCTGCCTCACTCCACTTCCCATAACAAAACCTTTCCCTAATTCTCCTCTAATTGCTGGATATACCAACGCAGAGGCATACAGCCCTTTTATTAAATGAAGCAATCCCTCTGGTACCCCAAAAAATTTTAAAGTTGTAAACAAAAAGGGGTGACTAACTCTATCAAAGGCTTTTTCAAGATCCAAAGATAGTAAGCACCCTGCCACTCCTGTGTCATTCAAATGTTCAATTACATTCCTAATAGTACACAGTACTGACTGAATTCTCCTGTTCGGAAGTCCACAATGCTGTACTGGCGAAATCACTATACTAGCCAAATTTTTCAATCTATTATTAATCAAAGTTGCCAATATCTTATAATCTGAATTCAACAATGTAAATGGTCTCCAATTCCCAAAATCCCCCTTATCCCCTGTCTTAAGAATATAAGTCTATAGACCCTCTGAAAAAAAAACCAGAATTAAGTCACCCTCTAAAAAGTTATTAAATACTAAAGCCAAACCAGGGACTAATTCCGAACAGAATTTTTTGTAGAAGGAATTGGAAAGACCATCCAACCCTGGTGAAACATCAGATTTTAAATTGTTTATTACCATCTCCATCTCAAAATTAGAAAAGGGCTTTTTCATTTCCTCTGTCACCCCTTTAACTAAACCTGTCTCTGGGGGGGCCTAAAAATTGGTTGATCTGTTGTAAAGAGTATGAATGAGAGGATTGTAATTCCTGAAAGTGGGAGGTTATAACATCTACTATAGAAACCACATTGTCCACTCTACACCCCTTGTGTACTAAAAATTCTAAAGAAGAATGATCTTTGAGTGATTTACATAATTCAAATGGATCCCCTACTACCGATTTCCTCATGTGATTGGTTATCACAGCCTGCAAAGTTTTAGCCCTGTCATATTGAAAATCCCTCATTTGTAACTTAATAGTCTCAAATTGCACCAAAAAATCCTGTCTGGAAGAATTTGCTAAAGTAAGTAAGTAGTGTAATTGAGATCTTAATTTTAAATAGGCAAAAAACTCAGAGTTCCTGCGATGGATCCCATATTTTTTAAACCATAAAATACAATCCCTTTTTGTTTCTTGCCACCATACTCCCATATCGGTGTACAAAAAGGCCACTGATAATCTGGCCTTTAGAATTAATCTAATTGAATTCAGAACCAGCTGATCTTGTAACGTAGAAGTATTTAGCTTCCATCTTGTCTGTTGCTTTTCTTGACCTGTAACCACTCCTATCTCTACCTGTAAAAGAACATGATCAGAAAACTCTACTGGTACTGTACTGAAATGTTTTGCAGGGATTTTATTAGAGGTAAAAAGGTAATCTATTGTGAACCTCCTTTTTCCCTTAAAAAAGGTGCCACCGAAACCATCAGAACCGAACTTTTCACAAGACACTAAATTTGCTATTCTTACTACGTCCTTTAAACAGTTGGAATCACAATAGGTTTTGTTGTTTATCCCCCTCTTGTTTGTCCCTATACTACAATTAAAATCTCCACCCCAAAGTATGGTCAAGGACGTAACTAAAAAAGGCTGAATCCCTTTCAAACAGGCCACCCGAGCTGCCTTCGTTTGGGGATTATAAATATTAATAAACCGAAAATTATTAGCTTCCCATTTCCCATCTATGATTAACACTCTACCTGGAACTAAATCAATTAATTTATACAAAACCAATTTATATGTATTAGAGAATCCCCACCCCATCAGCTCTATCCACCCCAAAGGACCAATATGATGGACCCCATGGCCAATCCTTTTTAAAGGATACAAGTTGATCTTTAGAAAACATCCAAGTTTCCTGTAAAAAACAGATTGCAATCTGAGAATCATGCAGAAACTGAAACACAGCCCGTCTTTTTTGCAAATTCAAAATACTATGTACATTTACAGAGGCCCATAAAAAAAACATTTAATTATTTTAAGCCTCAACCATACGAAATTCCCTTATTTTTTTTTTACCTTTTGTTTTTCTTTTCTTTATACTCATCCCTAGATGGTGCTAATGAATCATGTAATGACTTCTGGGAGTCTGTATCCCCCAGATACATTTCAGAATCCCCCCAAAATAATGCTGTATAGGAATTTTTTGTTTCCAAAGGCTCTGGATCAGGAGGTGGGATAGTTTTAAAATTTCTACCAGATCTTCTGGGAGGTAAAGGGAAGGGAGGGGGCACCGTCTCAACTACTGACTCCACATCTGAACTCTTATAACATACTCGCTGTAAAAGTCCAGAAACCCCCACTGACCCGCCCTCTTCAATGGCCACTTTAAATGAGGCTTGAGGCCTAGTTGGGATGTCAACCACATGATTATCTACAGTGCTCTGAGGTATAGAAGGGGGCGTAAAGGTACCACCATCCCCTTGCTGTCTTTCTTTAGCATCTTGGGCTTTGGAAATAATCACATCTAAGTTCCCGCAAACAGCCTTATTCTGTGTTGCCCATGGACAATCTCGAAAGGCATGATTTAGTTCTTCACACAGATCACACCTGGTAGCATTATTACAAAACATTGTGAGGTGACCCACCTCACTACAATTGTCACATCTTGGCTGATCACATGTACTAGAAAGGTGAGTTCTGGAACCACATCTATAACAAGCCCTGGGCTGGCCACTGTAAAAACATACCCCCCTATCCCTTCCCAACAAAAATGAATTAGGGATATGCTCCACCCCCATGTGAGACTGCCTCAATTTTACTTTATATTTCCAACCACCTGTCCAGAAATGTTCAGAATCCAAAATAGGGTCAGGGTCACTCTGAACCTCACATTTCTGGGACAGCCAGTAGGTAATATCTTCCACATGCACCCCCTCATTTCTAAACATCACTGTGACATATTTAATCAATGGTTTTGTAAGGGGAATAACCAATAAGGGGGTCCATAATGGAGAAAACTTTATCTGATTATATCGGTCCCAAAATAACTCCAATAAGGAGGGAGAACGAAAGCTAATATCAAAATTATCCTCTCCCGAGATGTTAATAAAAGCAAAAACATCTCTCGGGGAAAAGGCCAATGACTCTTTTATCAGGGATTTCCCCACATAATGCCTGTTCGGTCTCTCTGTTAGCCCCCCTTTATATCTTATACGGACTGCATTCCGTCTAGGTGCAGCCTCCCATTTACTTTGTGCAAATAATGCAGACATCAATGGTTTTACAACTGTAGATTCTCCCCCAGACTTGGCTCCCTCAGGGCCCAGTTGTTTTATTGGAGGTTCCGACAATGCAGGTAAAGGATCTGTAACAACATTTTTTGTCATAACCTTCTGTTCATCCCCATCTAAATTACTTCCTGATCCCTGTACTGTACATGGTTTCCACGTAGGAGAGTTATTATTCAAGCCCAGGGAGGGATTCCATACAGGATCTGGTGTCCAAACACCTGTACCCAATTGTTTCCACCCAGCCGCCTCCAAGGCTCCCTGAGGAGACCAGTTTGCATCCTGATTTTCTAACATAACTGGAGTAGCAAGCAACCCTTCAGGAGACACAGGGCTACCTCCACTAACCTCCCTTTGTAAACTCGGGGCTATTTTACTTTTTGAAATTATACTCTTTTTTGACGTACAAAAACTAAACTCAGTCACCCCCGTTTAAACATTGGCCTTAGATTGATAAATTACAGGGTCCTCACGAATCACACCCTCTACTCCTCCTCTCTTTGGGTTAAAAATGAACCCAGTCTCTTTCTGCAGAGTTATTGTTGCAAAGGGCAACTTCAGCTGTATAGTACTCACAACCTCTGCTTCAGTCTGAAAAACATCCCTGCAATCTACCTCGGCATCTTCCTCCTTCGCCTGCCCTTGCTGCAACGATCCTTCAATTGAATCCATCTTCTCCATTTCTGCACAACCCAAGCCTTTTAATCCAGCGATATCAGTATTACAAGAAGGATCCGAACTTAACACAGGCTCCCTGAGCCGAGCCATAGATGGCACCACGCTGCTTCGTTTCACAACCACTTCCACATTCCCAGTCACCAGAGATGCTGTAGAAGCCAGTTTTAAAGCCACAGTAACAGCTAAATCCTTCAACACATCTCCTGGAGCCTCCACTGTATCAGCCATTAAGGAACTCCTGCCACCCATCTGTACCTCAGGTAAAACCTCTGTATAAGATACTGCATCATGCAAGAACTCCACAATTTCCACCTCAGATCCTGTATTGTTCTCCAACTCCATGTCACAACGCTGCTTAGCACCCTTGCCAACAGCAGACACAACCTCCACTGTCAAACTCCCATCCAAAGTGGCCATCGTGCAACTGAGTCCAGCTCCCCTACTGGCCACTGAGCGCCAGCAGAGCAGGGGAATTTCCCCGGTGTCCTGGCCAAATTTCCTTCATTCACTAAAAATACCACCAACAGCTTAATCTGGTTCAAGGTCAGTTGGCATTCATCTGTATCCCTCTCTCCCGGGTCGTGTCTGAAAATAGGCAGGATTTGTCTAGTGCACTTACCCGGTCAACAAAATCTAAATAAATAAATAAATCAGCAGGACAAAGGAATCTTGGCTGTTACACACAGAACTCAAATTCCCAAAACCTTAGAGCAGTTTATAATTAATTTTGGTTAAAACACACACCAGAGTAGCACCCCCAGTCATGTACATCAATCTCTCTGATGCTTTGTCAAGACATAAATGTTTCAAGTACCACTAGTGTTATATGGTGCAAAACAATGCAAATTATTATGTAAATGTGCAATTTCAAGCATGATAAAAGTGCTAATAAAAATGTAAAGTGCTAGAAAGCATAGTGCACACTAATCATTGTAATAAATACTGGCATGTGGAATAATATCAAGCACCAAAGTTAAAATAAAGTAATTACTGAATGAACAGAGAAAGGAACAGTGGAAGGATGGAGAGGGATGGGGTGAGAAGTGGGGAGGGAGAGTTGACCACAAACAAGGATAAGGAAAACATCTGCATGGAAAGAAGTGATGAGAGGAAGGGCAAGGGAAAGTTAAAAACATGAGTCAGCTGTATAACAAGATATATGTTAGGAGTTACCACATCAGAATGTACTAGCTGGTCTATCTGTCCACTTGTTGCCATCATTTGCAATGTGAAAGCTATGGACCAGGTCATCAACCAGATTTTTCCCCTTCTAAAAGTGATATTCTGACCAGTCTCCGTATTATCACATAGAGTATGTTCTATTTCAAGTATATGCCAATTTTTCACAATAGTTTCTCTCAGCTTGCATGTCTGTAGTCTAAAACTCATAATAAGACTGGGACCTTTATTCTAATAAAATCTGTCTATTTCTTGTTCTCAATACATCAGATCTATTCATTAGATTCACCCTCTGTTTAGTATTAACAATACACTTCTGGTCGTACCCCTTGCTAGAAACCTATCTGTCAAAATGTCAGCTCCCCTTTGGTAAACTTGCTCTGCACTGCAATTTTGCTTCAATCTCATAAACTGTCCCGCAGGTATATTTTGCGTTATATGTTTTGGATGACAACTGTTAAAATGTAGGACAGCATTGGTGTCAGTGAGTTTTCTGAACACATCAGTAACAAGCCCCCCAATATAGCTTTTTCTTATGATGAAGTCTAAGAAATGCACCAAGTAAAATCAGTTGTCAGAGTAAATCTCAAATTGTCATTGGTGGTTTTTAGGAACTTAACAAATTCCTGCAACTTAAGCATATCCCCTTTCCAAATAATCAGGATGTCATCAATAAAACACCTGAAATGGACCAATTTATCACAGAAAGGGTTAATTCAACAATCCACATGAGTTCTTTCCCACTGTGCCAAATGTGTTACACCTGTGACTGCACACAGATGTACTGTTGCAATTTTGGTTTCATGTAGTTTGTGGTACCTGCACTTCTGCAACCAGAGGTCAGTGTGTATATCTTACACCTACAGCTGCAGAAGTACAGGCCCATCAAATGTGTGCATGTCTTAAAGTGTCCATAAGTACCTGAGTCTACAGAAGTACTGGCCCCATAGGGCCTGAACTTTTGTAGGCAAAAGAACTCATGTTATTTTGATATCATGGATTTAAATCTGGCTGCAGGGGTCTGTGCTTCTGTACACAGAAACAGTGTTATGATTTGAGTATCATGGAGTTCTACATGCCGCGACAAGTGAATGAGGTGTACTGTATGTCTTGCAGATATAACTCCATGAAGGTAGCACATCAGTGCTACTTTATTTGTGTCATCAGGAAACAGTTATATGTTGTCCATCTTACTTGATGATGACTATCTGCAGTTGCTTGTGTGGTCTTGTCCTTTTGCTGCTTAGGGATTGGGGAGTTAGTGTTGGAAACCCTAATGCTACATTTCTGTACTTGTGTTGCATTAACTTGAACCCTAACTTTGCTTAGAATATATACATATATTATAGGGGGTAGTCACACCCTTATAGTTAGGGTTGTATGGGCACTTCAATGTTAAACCCTAAAATTCACACTTTAATAACATTGCAACTGTTCAATATATTTGAATGATATCCTGCATGTGGGGTCTTGTGGGGTAGATCTCTTGACATGCCAGGTTTCATTCTTTATCAGATGTTCAGATTCTGAAATACATATAGTGCAAAAAGTGAATTTTTCTGAATTTTTCTCATTGGTTTAAATGGGTTTTCTGTCAACTTGACTAGCACCCAGACAGTTTAGAATTTTGGTTTGAAATTTTCTGGTTAGAAAAGGGCTGGCTCACAGATTCGCCTTTTGCTTGTTTGGTGAAAATATATTAATCTGTTTCAAAGTTATTTAATTTTGAAATTTTGAATACTTGGTTCTGAGCATGCTCAGTTATCACCAAAAAATAGCTGTATGAAATGAAAAAATAATTATTTTTTTATTGATGTCACCCTTTTTCATGAAGGGGAAAATTATTTTTCATTTGTCGCCATCATGTTTCCCATTTCTCCATAAAAATTCAAACTTGAAACACCACAAAAATGACCTTCTGGAGAGCAATCAACACACATA
The DNA here is from genome assembly GCA_016271365.2 of Neoceratodus forsteri. Lineage (NCBI taxonomy): Eukaryota > Metazoa > Chordata > Ceratodontiformes > Ceratodontidae > Neoceratodus > Neoceratodus forsteri. The sequence goes on from CM057449.1 coordinate 1,678,349,560, forward strand.
GCTTACTTATCATGACCCCCTTAGTTGGAGTCTGCATTTACCTGTTGGAGAAATGCCCTTCAAATGTTATTTTTTTTTTACATTATAAATCTTTTTCATGATCTGTGATACGAAAAAAGATTCTTTTTTCATTTTACGAGTCACAAAAAAGATCCTTTTTTATGAGGAAAAATCCTTTCTTGTTTACCTTGCTGTTTTTGTCCAGAGCCCTAGATCTGAGATGGTTTGGAATCTTGGTTTGAATGTTTTAGGGTAGGAAGAGTGTGAGCCATGAATGTGGCTTTTGCTGGTTTGGTGGAAAAGTATTAAATTGATTCCAAACTTATACTGTTTTAAAATTTCAGTTTCAGAACATGCCCAGTAACTACATCAAAATAGCCCTATGAAACAAAAACAAGAATTCTTGGTGTCTAGTGGTACCCCCCCACCCTCCAATGGCCATCACCTTTATTATTTTTATTTCCCTAGTGTCTAGTGGCAGTTCCACCCTCTGATGCCACCCCATTAATGTTATGTATTCCCCCACCCTCTGATCATCCCCCCATTATTTTTTTCTTTCCCTGGTGTTTATCAGCACCCCCCACCCTCCGATCACCCTCTCCATATTTAGTAATCTTACCTTGCTGTCTAGTGCCCCTCATCCCCATCAACATCCCCATTGTGGTTGCAATGAAGAAAACTGGCCAGATTTCTTTGCTGTCACCATAATTTCTTTTGTTTTTTTGGTCCCTGGTGTCCAGAGGCACCCCCCTACCTTCTGATTCCCTTTGCTATTCTTGTTTGTTCCTGTAATAAAGAACACGGTCCCTCAATCTCTTTTTTTCTTATACCTGTAAAAATGGCTCCTTGTCGATCTGCCCACCCCAACCTCCCACTGAGTACCCACAACCCTGCACCCCCTACATACTCTCACTCACCTGAACAGCTCCTGGGCTGAAGATCCACTGTCCAATGGAACACATGTCTTGCTGCTGGAACCAGCGAATGCAATATGAGAAACTAAGGTAAGTGCAGTTCAATGTATTTCAATGTGGTTTGAACTTTGTGGCATCACTTTGCCATTTTTGCATATTTTTAACTCAAATTTTCAACATGGCCTTTTTGAGACCCCACCTCCTGAACAATGTGGGTGGAATTACACAAATGTTGCCAGAAAGGTGATTTCTTGGTTGTTTGGTGAAATCACCTTTCAGGAAAGATTTAAAAATTTTCACCAGCCCTCTTCATGAGGTGGTCTCATAAGAAAGCTATGTTGAAAATTTTTTGGGGAGGGAATTGCAAAATGGCAGTGTTATGAGCATATGCTGACATTTTCATACACTCACTCATAACTTTGGCAAGTTAAATATTTTGACCCTAAATTTTCAAAATAAATATCTTTTTACACCACCTCATGAATGTAACAGCTGTCATTTTTGTAAACCTTGGCCAAACTGTGTTTCTGTACCTCTGGCATTCAATGGTGTTGCGGTGGTGTGGATGCACATTTTGGAATGGATTTCAAAATTATCATTATGGGGTTCATGAGGTGGGGTAATAAGAAGGCTATGCTGACAATGTCATTCCTTTTAATGAGGATCAATTATACTATCTCAAAAAGTAAGGACATTCTTTGCAAAACACTTTGTTAATTCACTAGTTAGGGTTAAAGTGACAAAAGCAGGGAAATGTGGCATTAGGGGTATCTACACCTAACACCTTACCACCACCCTGTAGGCTTCAACATGAAAAACCATTATGGTTTCACCTCTCTTGCCTCTTCGCAAATCAGGCATGGGATGTGAATTGGGGTTGTCAACCATAATGCTCACCCCATTCTCATATACTGTACGCATCTTGGCTTATTTACTGATGGAATGGGGTGAGACATTAGGGTTGACAACAAGGCACACCCCATGCCTGATTTGCGAAGAGGCAAGAGAGGTGAAACCATAATGATTTTTCATGTTGCTGCCAGCAGGGTTGGGGTGTGGTGTTAGGGTTGGAAAACCTAAAGCCACATTTCCCTACTTTTGTCACTTTAATCCTAACTAGTGCAATAATGAAGTTTTTTGCAAAGAATATATATAAATATATCTACCAAGATAGATAGATAGATAGATAGATAGATAGATAGATAGATAGATAGATAGATGGATGGATGGATGGATGGACAGAGAGATAGACAGTCAGACAGATGGATGGACAGAGATACACACACACAGATGTAAGGGATATGCAGTGGTTCAGTGTGTGATAATGCATTTATCTTGTACAGTTTCCAGTGACCTCAAGTATCCTCATGAGTGCCGGAGGCATGAGTGAGCATTACGAGAGGTCACTGGAAACTGTACAAGATAAATGCATCATCACACACTGAACCACTGCATATTCCATTTGTGCAACAGGTTTAGATGTTTGTCAAAAAGGGAAAAGAAAATTGAATTTTATGCTGTTTTTTGTGAATTATAAAAAAAAAAGGTATCTATAAATGAAACACCACTCATTTTGTAGATATTTTTGTGCTGAACATTTTTCATGCTCACAGTACCATGCTATCATTTTTTGTTTTAAAGTTATTCACATTTGCTTGCCAAAAAAGTGAACAAAAAATTTAATTTTCTTATGTTTTCTTCCTAATTGTAAAAAATATATAAGGAATGTATAAATGAAACTTCACTCATTTTGTAGATAATTTTGTGCTGAACAATTTTCGTGCACACAGTACCATGCTATCCTTTTTTGTTTTAAAGTTATTCCCATTTGAATATGGTTAGTGCTGCTTCTGAGGCCGAACATTCTAAATAAATGGTAAGCGCCTATTAACCACCATAATCAGCAGTCACACATAGAGGATAATGTATGGTCCTCTATCGGTAACCGGTCAGTTAACTGTCGAGAGGTTGCCAGGGCGACTGTGTAAACCTCGAGAGCGAAGCTCGAGAGGTTTACGTCGCCATGGCGACCTCGGATGGTTAATACTGACTGTCAGTCGAAGAGGGACCATACATTATTTTTATATGTATGGTCCTACATACAAAAGGCTGCTTACTTTTGCTAACTAGTCACCTCCGCAGCCGTTCAGTCCTTCCTAACCGCTGCTGTTCATCCGTCGGTTCCCCGCTGAAAAAAAAAAGCGCGCACATGCTCAGGCCAATCGCTGTTGTTAACCTATCGATGTGACGTAGCATCGATAGGTTAACAACATGTCTACGTCACATCGATAGGTTAACAACCTTAGGAAATGATGATTTCCTAAGGTTAACAGCGTTCTACCATACATTATAGCTTTGTTATGCACTGTTTAGAATTTTAAAAGTTGTTAACCACACTTCAGAACTTCCAAACAGTGGCATAACAAAAAAGAATGCACCAGAGTTCCATAATTCTCACACATAGAATGCAAACAGTGTTTTTTTGACCATACATTATAAAAGATAATGGCTGGGGATCGGGTGACAATCACGCTGAAATCACCTCTCATGGTTGCTAGGGCTACAGTAAACCTCTCGAGCTGCACTCTCGAGGTTTACCATGTTGCCCTAGCAACCACTCGAGGTGATTACAGCGTGGTTATCACCCGATCCCCAGCCATTATCCTATATATATATATATATATATGTATGTATATGTGTGTGTGTATATATATTTATATTAGAGGCAAAAAGATCCATTTAATGCATCAGTTAGGATTGTTCCACAGTGACAAAAGTGAGGAATTTGGTGCTAGGGTTGAAACCCCTTGATCCTCCAGCCCACCCTCAACCGTATCGGTGTGCATTAGTTGTCGGCCCCAATCACCCCCATCACATGTGCAAAGAAGCTGAGGAATAGGAGAATGGGCTGAGAGTTAGGATCCCATGACCCCAACGTGCACCCCGATGCTGCTGTGGCGGCTGGAGTTTTTGCCTCTAATTTCCCTACTTTTTGAGAATGATGACAAGAAATAGTGAATGTAATGCGGCGGTGGGAGGGCCCCACACTCCCGCCATGTGATTCTTGTGATATAGCAACAAGAACAGCAACACAAACAGAAGCGCCAACAGCGGAGCACATGGTAACGGAAACATAAATGGTAAAGGAAACATTAATAGAAATGCAAGCGCAAAGTGATGCTGAAGCAAACAGTGAAGCAAAGGGACATTGAAGCATGTATGAAAACACAACTGGTAACATGAACAGTGATGGCAGTGGTATTTTAAATGGAAATGTTAAGTGTTACAGCAAAAAGAACGCGAAAGGGAACAGAAACCGAAATGCAAATGCAAGTGCACACTTAAACATAAACCGTAACACGCACAGGCACAGTACCGCAATAGTAAATGCAAATGGTAAAGTTAATATGAAGAATAACGCCAAAAGAAACAGAAATAGAAATGGGAACAGAAGTACGTATGGAAACGCAAACCAAAATGCGCACGGGCACAGTACCGCAATTGTAAATGCAAATGGTAATGGTAACAGCAACAATAACAGCAAAGGAAACAGAAACATAAAAGGAAATGCAAGCGCATATAGAAACGCAAACCGTAATGTGTACGGGCACAGTAACACAATTGCAAACGCAAATGGTAACAGTAACAGCAAGGAAGATGCAAAACGAAAGAGAAACTGAAATGCAAATGAAAGGGCTGTCGGAAATGCAAATGGCAATGAGCACAGTGACGCAAACAAAAACAAAAACAGAAACAGTAGTGGAAACTCAAATGGTAACAGTAACGAAAACACAAGCGCAAACGACAACACAAAGGGTAACACACATGGTGGTGTACACGGGAACGGTAATGCAAACAGGGACATAAACACAAGTGGAAACAGTAACTGTAACAATAACGGAAGCGTATACCTTGTTTTTGCAGAACAGGTGCATAGAGAAACACAGTGTGTACAAAGAATATATGCATTGTAATGGGCATCAAAGCTTAAAATGAGCATTGGAAGTACTTAATTGATAATATCTCAGGAGCCACACGACGTAGAAAAAAAATTAAAATTTCACAAAAATCATGATTTTCCTGGCTAGGTATTTGCCCATAGGGCTATGCAACTCGCAACAAAAAATCAGTATCTCGCATCGTTTTTGAGATATGAGCCCCGAAAGGCACGGCGTAAGCCACCATGTTAGTCTACGGCAAAAAAATGCCAACTTCGGAGTACTGTAACTTTGCAGCCATGCAATATTTTTTCACCAAATCACCAAAAGGCACATCTGTGAGATGGTGGCTGCGATACTTCCAAATTTCAGCTCAAAAGACCAAACCGTTCTTTTGCAGCAGGGTTGCAAAGAACTGCTGTCATTTTGGCCATAGTCTGAAAAACTAGTGTTGTGATTTGCAAAAGCTTTCACAAACATTTGCGAAAGTGTCTTGAGTGCAACACTACTTTGCGACACTACTTTTTCCAGAAATTTGAAAAACATATTTCTAGGGTGTTTAACCCCAAAATAAAGACATGCCTAGCATCCTCAGGGCTTGACTAGGTAAACACAAAAATAATTGTGTCCCTAGATGGTCCCAATTTTAAATGCCAAGCATTTTTCTGATCACCAACTGAAAACAAAATGGTGGATTTGCAACACTACTAGGGCCATTTGCGACATTAAAAAGTGCATTTGCGACACTGTTGAACTTTTTGCTACCTTTTCCCATTGAGTTATAATGGGAACTTGTTTTTTGAATAACTTTTGAACCATTTAATATTTTTTCATGAAATCTTCGACAGGCACATCGGGGACCCCGGCTGCAAAAACCATGCGAACTGTAGGAGCGAGCAAAGAATTCACCAGAAACCATAAATGTGTGCTCAGATCACACTTAATAACTCCACAGCCATCTATCTGACTGGTATGAAAGTTGGCAGATCCCAAGATGTATGATTCTTGATCATGCATTCCAAATTTCAGGCAAATCTGTTGAACAGTGGTGAAGTTATTAAGGTGCAAAATTTGACCCTTTAACCTTAAAAGTGCTACTCAACCCTAACTATGGTAGCACTACCACACTACTATTATATATATATATATATATATATATATATATATATATATGTGTGTATGTATATATATATATGTGTGTGTATGTATATATATATATGTGTGTGTATGTATATATATATATGTGTGTGTATGTATATATATATATGTGTGTGTGTATATATATATATATATATATATATATATATATATATATATAGTATTATAGTGGCATGGTTGTGCCACTATAGTTAGGGTTGAGTACCTCATTTAAGGTTAAATCTGAAATTTTGCACCTTAATAAATTTGCCACTGTATGACAGATTTGCCTGAAATTTGGAACGCACGGTCTGGTACCATATATCTCTGGACCTGCAAAGTTTCATTACAGTCAGATGTACAGTTGTGGAGCTACAGAGCACCACAGAATGCATAAATTATGGGGTTTTGCACATTTCTTTGCTCGCACTTTCAGCCCACATGGTTTGCATGATCGGTCCGAAACCTTCAGGGAACATGCAGCTGGGGTCACCAATGTGCCTTTCAAAAATGTCATGAAAAAATATTAAATGGTTCAAAAGTTATTAAAAAAACACTGAATCCCATTATAGTCTATGGGAAAAGTTAAACTATGAGAAAGTGTCGCAAATGCAGTTTTTACTGTCGCAAATGACCCTTTTACTTTCGTGATTCAGCCTTTTTTTTTCAGTTGGTGGTCAGAAAAATGCTTGCCATTTAAATTTGGGACCCTCTACGGACACATTTATGCCATACCTGTGAGGATAAAAAAAGGCAAATATTTTCAATATTCTCAGGGTGGTCAGACCTATAGTGAGAATATCACATTTATCCTAACTGTAGGTAAATTTATCCACACAGTAGGTAGAGATCGGCTCATTCAAAACTTATTTGCATATTCAGCTGCAGTAGCAGTAGTGACTGTATTCAAATGTGAATAACTTTAAAATGAAAAATGATACCATGGTACTGTGAGCATGAAAGTTGTTCATCACATAAATATCTACAAAACAAGTGGTGTTTCATTTATGAGTAACTTTTATTTTTTTATGTAATTAGCTGAAAAACCAAAAGTGCATTTTTTTTCACTTTTTTTGACGAACAAATATGAAAACTTTAAAATGCAAAATGATGGTCAATTTTCACTCAAACAAAAAATATCGACAATATTTCCAGTAGGGGGTTGCGTATCCCTTTTATTTATAGATAGATACATCTTTATATGTAATAGATAACCCACTCTAAGGTGTGCAGTCACACTCCGAAATACGCACACCTTGGTATGCATTGTTATGCACGAGGCCGCAGGCTGAGTGCATCAACTACTCAAGGCGTGTGTATATCAGAGCTCACGGTCTGATATATGCACAGTCATGTGATGTGTTTCAACCAACCAGCAGAGATAATGTTTCATACCCATTTTATATATATATATATATATATATATATATATATATATATATATATATATGAAATGGGTAGGAAAAATTATGTCTGCACATTGGTTGCAACCCATCACATCATCACGCGTATATCAGAGCTCGGCTGCACACCTGCATTTTCACCCCCTCTAAATCAGTTTTGCCATTTTATAAGATAGATAACCCACTCAAGGGTGTGCGGTCATGCTCTGATATACCCATACCTTGGGTGGTTGATGCACACCAAGGCATGCATATATCAGAGCATGACCACACACCATAGAGTGGGTCATCTATTACGTATATGGGTGCAGTTGCACACCTATAGTTAGGGTTGAGTAGGCACTTCAATGTTAAATGCAAAATTTTGCACATTAATAACTTTTCAACCATTGTATGGATTGGCACAATATTTGGTATGCTCCTTCCTGTATTGTAGGTCTCTTGATCTGATAAGTTTCATTCTGGTTGGATGTGCAGACTCCAAGTTACAGAGAGGTGAAAAAACATGTTTTTGTACCCATTGAGTTTGCTGGGTTTTTCTTTGAACTTGCCTACAGCCCAGAAGGTTGTGTTGTTTGACATGAAATTTGCAGGGTAGAAAGGGAGTAACCCACAGATGTGCCTTTTGATAGTCTGGTGTAAAAAGAATGAGTACTTTTTAAGTTATTGCAATTAAAAAAATTGAAGAAAAAAACATTTCTGAGCATGCTTAGTAGGCACTTTAATATAGCTATATGAAACAAAGTAGGAATCCTGCTCCACATGGAGAAATTCCTACTTCACATGACCGCCATCTTGTTTTCACTTTTATCCCAAAAAAAAAAATTTAAACCTCCCAAAATGATATTCTTGGGAGGAATCAACACATGTAGCTTGCTTATTGGGATCCCAACTTAGGGGATGAAATAGGCCCGTAAAATGTGTTTATTTAATAATTTAAATTCTACTTCATATCCTCATAATACAACATAGGATCCTAGCTAGTATGCACGAGATATGACCTAGGATCCTACATCATGAGCCAAAAATAGGAAAAAAATTATTAAAAAACAGTTTTTGCCAACATGGGGTATCCAGTCCCCATGTCAGCAGTACAGTACCCACCCCCCAGCCAGTATGGGACACTGGGAAGCCCACTCCCAGTGTTCCCAACAGAAACAACCATGGCTGACAACAGGGTGCTGAATCCCCAAATCGGCAGTAGTCCCAATAAAAAATTAAGCATGTCCAACAATGGGGTGCCAAATCCCCTTGTCAGCAGTAGCCCCTACAAAACTTAAAACATGTCCAACAACAGGGTGCCCAATCCCTGTGTTGGCACGTATGCACCCCCACCATACACACACACTAATATGTCACACTGGGAGCCCACCCCAGTGTGCCCAAATATGTATTATTTAAAAAAAATCTGTTAATAAAGAAAACCAGCTCCCAACATCTTTAATTTTTTTAAACCTGCAAAAAAGAAAACAGTCCCTCATCTTCTCCCAAGTCCCCTTTCCCATTCCCACCCTCCCACTAAGCACCCACCTCCCCCCTACACCCCTTACCCATACTTACCTGCAGAGGTCAGGAGCAGCAATCTTCTCTGGACTGGAACACGTCTGCACTCTTCAAATCTGAACTGCAAACTGAAGAGTCAAAGATAAGCCATATAATGCCAGTCAAGGGGGGGGAGGTCAACTTATGTTGATATCTTGGCCATTTTTTGAGATTTTAGCACCACATTTTCAACATAGGTTTTTTGGGACCCCATATCCTGAACAATGTCACAGTCATCTTGTTGCTCAGTCCTGAAAGATGATTTCATGGTCACTGCACAGAATCACCCTTTGGGACCAGTTAACGAAATGACAGTCCCACTGTTCATGAGGGGAGGTCCCAAAAAGCCCACTTTGAAAAGTTGGTGAAAAAAATTCAAAACACATCTGTGTTACAAGCATGCATGGCACAGTTTCTACGCTTGGGCTTGGAAGCTATTGGCTCTTTGTTTGTACTCCCAGGCTATGGATTGAATTGTTCCCTCAATTCATACAAATTTGGAAAGCCTCCTTACCTCCCCACTGGATATTGTTGACACATTTAATCTTTTATCAACAATTATATGCTCCACCTTCCCGCCCTTTTTGCTCCATTCAATTTGAGTCTTTTCTCTGTGACATCACTTTCTCTCAACTGGCTGATTTTCAGGTGGCAATCCTTAAAGCATCATTGATTTCAAGTGAGGTTTCTCAGGCCATTGACTCTCTGGCTTCTGACAAGTCTCCTGGCCTGGACAGGTTCACCACTAATTTTTATAAGGCATTCAAGGATTTAGTAGCCCCTGTTCACCTAGACACCTTTCATTATATCTTCAAAGAAGGCCTGTCAGACTCTTCTTTGACTGCAGCCACTATAGTGGTTCCCCCTAAATCTGACCAAGACCCCCTGTTGGTCTCCAATTATAAGCCAGTCTCTCTCATTAATGTTGACCTTAAAATCCTCGCTAAAGTTTTGTCCTGCAGACTGGGATTGGTATGGGTTTCATTGATCAGCAGGGAACAGGTGGGGGTTTGTGAAAGGTAGACTTTCTACTGACCATCTCAAAAAAACTGTCTTACCTACTTTCGGTGTCCAGGGATTCCCCCTTTCCTACTGTTTTGGTTTCCCTGGACACCGAAAAAGCATTTGATAGTCTTATGGGAGTACTTGTTCTCCTTATTACCCAAATTCCATATTCTTCAAGAATTCATAAACTGGGTTAAGGTGCTTTATTCTTCCCCAACTGCCCTTATACTTTGAACTGTGTTTTATCTTCATCGTTTTCTTTCCACCAGGGCACCAGGCAGGGATGTCCCTTTCCACATTTCTATTTAATTTTTTTTTTTTTGCCTTGGTTTTGCAAACTTAATTCTTCCACTCAGGGTTCTGATATTTCAATTGGCAACACAGAGTATAAGTTATCTGTATATGCACATGATATCTTGTTACATGTTTCTTCTCCAGTTACATCCCTGCCTGCTGCCCTGCAGATTATTTCACAATTTGGCAATATCTCTAATTACAAATTAAACCTTGCTAAAACTGAAATTATACCTCTTAACAGGGCCACCCTTAGGCCAGATGTTGAGCATCTGGGTTTTGTTTGGAGGAAAGACAGAATGAAATATTTGAGTATATACCTTAGCATTTCCCCTCTTAAAATGAAACACATTAATCTCGACTCCATCGTCTCCTATCTCAAGGTCAATTTGGGCCGCTGGTCTATGTTGACCTTTTCTTTGTGGGGATGATTGAATATTATTAAAATGAACTCAACACCTCGAATATTATATCCTTTCCAGATGCGTAACTCATCTCTCCCCCAGCGGTGATTTGTTGAAGTACACAGGATCCTTGCTTCTTTTTTATGGTAAGGTAAGCCTGCCCACAGAGCTTACACCAAATTAATGGGCACTAAACAGGATGGCAGTCTCCAAGACCCCAACTTCTTTCTGTACTATTAGGTATTCCATCTCACTAGACTGTCCTATTGGGTACGGCCATTTAAGGGCAATGTCTCCACAGCATACATTCCACAGTGGGTAGATATAGAATGTTCCTTGTGTTCCATTAATGGGTTGGATATTCAATCTCTTCCTTATCTCCCCAAGCAGAAACTCCCTTTATCTTTGTGAGACACACCCTTAGGGGCCTCCCTTCAGGTTCATTCAGAGCTTTGCTCTTTACTCAAGATTTGTCCATATCAGGATGTTTCCCAGCCCTTATTTGGGAATCCTAACCTCCAGATAGCTGGCCATATCCTTTCTCAAAGATTCTGGCATGATATAGGGATGGATACAGTTAGTGATCTTACCTTTGCTCAAAAGCTGTTATTCTTTCATGAGGCACGTGCCTTATATCACTGGCCTACCACCTCCTGTTTCAGTTTTTTTCAATTATCGCATATGCTTTTGCACTTTTTTGGTACTGGGCCTTGGCTTAGCCAACTCAGAGCCTCCATTTTTCCTTTCTTTCATTCTGTCCCCTCTAGTCACCTCATCTCTTACTCTTACCAGTCTCTGCAAAGCTATCTGGCTACCAATAAGGGCACAAGATATTACTGGTGGGACCAGGCTCTTCCAGCCATTAATTCTTCTAGAGACTGAGCTTCTGTTTGGAAGAACTCATACTCCCCTTAGGTGGGATTGGTATCATTTTATGCAATTTCAGATCAACCATAATCTTTACTTTACCCTGATTAAATTTCATAGAATGGGTCAACTTCCCACTGATTGTTGTTCCAGATGCAGTAAAGAGCCTGGCACCCTGTTTCATATTTGGTGGTCTTGTGAGACAATAGCCACCTTTAGGGAATCAATTTGATCTCATATTGATCCTTTACTTGGTCTGTCAGATGCTTTCCTTCCTGAAATATGTATTCTGAGTGATTATTCTGACACCTTACTTGGCAACCAGAAGGCTCATATGGCTTTGATTTCTCCATGTGCAAAAAAGTCATTCTTAGACACTGACTTGACCAATGTAACCCTCATTATTTAGAATGGCACAAAGAGATTATTTTTGCTTTATAGGCTGAGCGCCTTATTGCAAGTATTTCAAATAAGCTGTCTAAATATAAACTTATTTGTGAACCCGTACATGTTTTATTAACTGTGTGATTATTTACTATATTGTATTTTTTTTTCTTTGACAGGTGGGTGCATGCCTTTGTTTGGTATTTATGTCTGGTTCTAGTTCATTTTTCCCCCCGGTGGGGGGGTTCAGGGGTTTAGGGGTAGTTATAGTTATTACTGTAGTTTTTGTCTTTTTTCTTATATAAACTGTAAACTGATTGCTGTTCATTCTTCAGTTTTGTTCATGATCTCTGTTCCATGCTATCATGTATTTTGACGGTTCTATGTGCTCTTTTGCTAATAAAGTTTATTCAATTTGAAAAAAATAAATCTTATCAAGTCACTATTAATAAAACTCAATTTCTAAACCTAAATATTTAGAAATAAGGGAAATTATCCCATTCAATAACAGAAGCATCAGGGTGAGCTGTGAGGATGCGTTTTTGATTTCCCCAGACAATAGATGAACTCCAAAAAGCTGCCAGGGAGCATCCACAATAGTGTTCATGGGTCAGTTCAGTGACCCAGCTACATGAGGTGAGGGTGGGGTTATGGCACTGTTATGCAACACTTCCCTAGCCAGAGAATGAAAGCTGCAGGGTTGACCACATGGGCCTGGTTACCATATAATGAAAACAAATCTCTTGGCATAGGGCCATGCACCACTGCACCCATTGGTGTCAGATGACCGTGTGCATTGGCTGAGAGACAGACTCTTTGCCCTGTGTGTCTGTATCTGCAGCCACATGGAATTGCAGGATCCAAAGGGCTCTGCATTTCCATAGCCCACCAAACAGCCCCATGAATTCTTGACATCTGTCGCTGCACTTCCATAGGCAGAGACGGCTTTCCCTTGGTGCAGGGACCAAATGGCTCTGCACATCTGCATCTGTCCAAGCAGGTCCCTTGGGGACCTGCATGAATGAGAATATGATTCCTCTATCTCAAAAATAGGCAATTCTTTGCAAGAAATCTTGTTACTGCACCAGTTAGTGTTCAAGTTGATGCCCCAAAAGTTGGGAAATGTGGCAAACAAAAACAGTGTTGGAATTTGGGTATCATGGATTTCTATCTGCAACTGGGACCTGCATGAACAGATACAGATGCACAGAGCCCTTTGGCCCTGTTCTAATGGAAGACTCCAGCCACCTACAGAAGTGTAGCAATGGATGTCAAGAATTCATAGAGTTGTCTGGTGAGCTGTGGAAGTGCAAGGTAAAAAACAATTTATAGACTGGTATGCTGGGTTGGTGGCTGAGCAACTGCCAAGTAGAAGTTCTGAAATAAAAATCGGGTTTAAACTACACCATCTAAAGGGAAAGCATGCACAGTGGCTGGAGGCCAGCTTCATGGAGCTCTTTGTGAGGAGGGATGACTGTATCCATGAGTTTACTGATGCCGATGTTGGTGAAGCCCACAACAACTGCTTAAATCCAGTCAGTGACTTTTTCTCACCTAAGTGTGATTACATTTGATTTCTTTACTGTTTTCCAGCTTCTTCTTTTTTTTTATTTCAGGTGATTGCTGCAAGCATTGCTAAGGAACCAAATGATGCAGATGACATCCATGATGCCAGGAATGCTGACCGACCACGTGGCCACCAAATGCTAAATGCCAAGTCACACTAATTGCTGAAAAGAAAACTGATATTTTTATTTTATTTTATTTATTTATTTAAAATGTATTAACTGGGAAAAGCACACTGAGCCAAAGCTTGTTTCCAGTCATGACCCGGGGACAGGGGATACAGAACAACAAAGAGTTGAAGACAATTAAAAATACAGATATTAAATGAACATATAAAATACACTTTGTAAGTTAGGTTACAATGTCACTTGAACAAATGGCAAAGAAGACATAGTATCACTTGTCCGAGGGAAAAAAGGAAGCAAATGTATTTTATAAGGCAGAGGGGAGGACTGAGGTTTTAGATGTGAGATTGATCTGAGGACAGCAGCAGGCTGTAACAGGGGACGGTCTGAGTAGATACTAAAGCGCAGGACAGGCAGGGATGAGGCAGGCTGGGGGGGAGGATTAATCCAGGGGGAAGGCAGTCAGACAGGAGAAAAGCAACTAAGAAATTCTGGGGATATAGCACATGGGACTGTAAGAGAATAGAAGTAATTTTTCAGTGGGGGTAGGAGGTGGCTGAGCTAAAAGGGGACACACAGCTCAGCCTAAAAGGATGGCAAAAGGGGATTCAGAATATTAGGGTGGTGCGGAAAGGGGGCACTGGGAGTAAGGCTGGAAGGGGAGGAGTCTGAGGAGCCAAAAGAGAACAGGGTGGAGGAGAGGTGAAGATCTCGGGGTAGTTTATTCCAGAGAGAGGGTAAACCAAAGGAGAAAGCAGATTGTCCAGAAACAGAGTGGGGGTGAAGGACAGAGAAGCTTTGAGGGTCTCTGTGTTGAAGGGAGTAGTTTGAGGTGGCTGCCTGGGAGAGGTGGGAGGAGAGGTAGGAAGGTAGGGTACAAAACCAGATTTAGCAATGAAAGAAGCACAATGGACCAATCTCCTATGGGACAGGGGAGCAATAGATAGGGCATAGTAAAGAAGAAAGTGGTGGGTAAGAGGAGGGGAAGCTGTGGTGAAGTGGCAGAAGGAGTTTAACAGAATATCAAGTTTGGCTAAGGAGTCCTGAGAAGCCATACCATACACCACATCGGCACAGTCAAAAGTGGGTAGAATCATTTGGGTGACAAGCTCGTGACATGTGTGGGGGGGCCTGTTTTTGTGCTGGTAGAAGGCACCTAGTTTAGGGCAAAGTTTGGCAAAGATGGCATCAATGTGACTGGAGAAATCCAAGTGGGAATCTAGCCAAAGCCCTAAATATTTGAAAGCCAAGACATTCTCAAGGCAAGAACCATCCAAGATAGAGAAGATTGGAGGGTGCTGAAGGGTGGCCAGTTTTTGTTTGGTGCCGACAGTCATGGCCACTGTTTTTTTTTTTTTTTACATTTAGTTTGAGCTTGTTTTCGATGAACCAGGACTGGACCCTGTCGAAATCATCCTGGAGGGGGGCCTGCACACTGTTGATGGAGGGCCCAGAGAGGAAAAGAATAGTATCATTGGCATACATATGTATTTCAGCAGATCTGCAGACTGAAGGGAGGTTTTTTATAAATAGGGAGAAAAGGATGAGGCCAAGGATGGAGCCTTGGGGGACACTGGCGAGGATTGGGAGTGGGGGGATAGAGAATCACCTATTTGAACTGATTGTACCCTATCATGAAGATAGGAATGGACCCAGTTTAATACAGAAAAAGCAAGACCAACAGAACTGAGAGTTTGTAGCAAGAGGGGATGGGAAGATGGAGTCAAAAGCTTTCACCTGGTTGATGAAGATGGCGGCTGTAATCTGGCTCTTGTCCATCACAAAGAGTATTGAATCTGTGATGCACAGAGAGAAGATATTGTCAAGTGGTGCTTCCTGAATTCAGACTGCACAGGGAGAGGGTGTTAGAACTAGCAAGGCAGTCAGACAGCCTTGAGTGGATGAGAGATTCCTGTAGTTTGGCTAGAGAGGGGAGGTGGAAGCTAGGCTTACAGTGTCCAGGGGCTGAGGGGCACCCACAGTTATGGAGGGGAAGGATGTTAGCTGATTTCTAGGCCCTGGGAATGGAAGCAGAGGAGAGAGAAAGGTTTAGGATGTATGTGAGTGGGGCTGCAGTAGCTAAAGCAGAGATGTGGAGAAGCTTCGGGTGGAGACCATCAGGGCTGGACTTAGAAGAGTTTAGGTCAAGGAAGTCAGAAAAGACTTCAAGAGGAGTGAACGGGGGAACTGATAAGTGGGGGGTTCGCCAGGTGGAACTGATTGGGTTGATGGGGGAGAGGAAAGAGAGGGGGAGCCAGGATAAGGAGGAGACCACAGGTGGCAAAAAACTTGTTGAAAATATTGGTGACTGAAGCAGGGTCTGAGACAGGTGACTGATCAACATGTAGAACTAGTGAGGAATGTTGAGCAAGAGGGTCTAGGAGGGAGTGTAGAATCTTCCAGAAAGATGCAGGAGTGTGATGATGTTGCTGCAGGTGGCACCTGAAGTAATTAGCCTTAGAGAGATGGATGGCCTTAGTGCAGTTATTCCGGAGGGCTTTGTACACTTGAAAGTCAACCTAAAGAACAGTGGCTTTATAGTAGTGCCAAGCTTTATCCCTAGCCCTGCATTTGACTAGTACATCATCAGCAGTGATCCAGGGGTGGTGGTGTCTCTTCACTCTGGTTCTTTTTAGAGGGGCATGGTGATTCCAAATGCACAAGAAGAGGTTGGAGAAAAGAGATAGGGCAGAGTTGGCATCACATGCAGAGTAGATATTCCTGGTTAAACAATTGGGGGGGGGGGAGAATAGGAAGCCAGTCTGCCTCATAGAGGTCTTGTAGTAGGGCAGTGATAGTTAGATTGTGTAGGGAGCAGGACCAAAAGTACTTGGGGGCAGCACAGGGAGAGTGAATCTTACTAATACAGTAAGTGATGCAGTGATCACTAATGGTGTTGGGTAATATTCCAGATGCAGTGATATGGTGGGAGTGGGAGGATAAAACCCAGTTGAGCAGCGTGTGGTTCTGGGAGTGGGGGGTTATGCTAGTGGGTTCTCAGATATGTTAAGTAAGGTTTAGAGCTTCTATATTAAGGATGGCGGACCTGGAGGAGGGTGACAGCCAGTCAAGGTTGAAATCCCCGAGTAGCAGCAGCTCGCCACTAGACATGAGGGAGAAGATGGAGGAGATGATAGAAACTAAAGCATCAGGGGATATAATGGGTGGGGCATAGAGATTGCCAATATAGAGTGGGGCAGAGGAAGGGATGGAAAGTTGTGCTAAGATTACTTCATGGGAGGAGGTTCTGGCCTCCTTGAAAATGATAGAGCAGGAGATAGCGGGCCCGATTCACAAAGCCTCCAGCATGGTGCAAGGTGCCTGCGCCACAAAGAATGGTGCAAGGTGCACCTTGCGCCAACAGATACAACAGAAGTGTTTCTCAAAAGGCAGCCTGCATCAACTGCAGGCTGCCTGCCCCAAATGGTGCTTGCGTAGCCCCTGCACCCAGACATGGGCTGCGACATGGTGCATGTGGCTTGCTTCAGAGGCAGGCTGCCATTGTGTCACAAGTGGGATTCACAAATGTAATCCAGAGGGAAGATTTCTAGGTACCCTTAGATCAAACAGGGCTGGTCTATGGATACTTTGAAAATTGCCCTCTTGGTGTGATGAGGATGAGCCCCTGCCCCTATCCCCCCATCTGTACACTAGTGCTCCACCCCCATAACGCCCATTATAGTAGTGTGCAATAATGTCCCTGACCTGGTGGTCTAGTGGTCCCTCCCCTGCCCCATATGCCCCTTACCCTATTGCAAGTAATATTGTACCCTGGTGGTCTAGCGGTCCCTCCCTCCACCCTGATATGGCCAGTATTCACTGTCATGGACATATAATACCCTGGTGAGCTAGTGATCCCACCCTTCTACACCCTAGCATGTAGTGCCCACCCTACTCCTCCCCCAACCCATATCCTGAGCTGGCACACCCCTCCACTCACTATCAGGACGGCATTGACTGAATTGAGTGCATGTATTAATACAGTATGTGCAATGTGCATGTACTGTATTATACTAGCGCCACACAATCGACAGTTCAGCTGGGGTGCCGCTGTGGTGGTGAAAGGAGGGGTGTGTGGCACCAGCTTGAGGCACAGGTTGGGGCAGCAGGGGCACCACTACTTGCCAGGGTGTGGGTGGGACCACCAGATCACCAGGGATGGGGGACAAGGCTGCTTGCCCTGTCCACTGGCACTTCCGCTGAACCTCTCCCGTGCACTGGGCATTTGTTGCATGGGAGAGGTTGCCGCAAGTGTGGGCACTTAGGCACTGGAATCCATCCTGTACCAGAATCTGGTGCATGGGGCTTCAGCACAAGCTGATGTTTGCCACAGCTTGCGTCGGACGCAGCCCCCTTTGACAATTGGGCCCAGATTGTCTGATGAATAGAGCAACGCTGCCACCTCACTTCCCTCTGTCTTGATAAAATAAATTAAACTCAGGAATGAAGATGGTGGAATCACTGATTTTAGCCGATAGCTAGGTTTCAGTTACACATAGGATATCTGAAGGATATTAGGAAACTCATTCTTTAAGCATGTCAGTTTTAGAGAGCAGGCTGCATTCATTTAGGTGAAAGGTCCTGAGTCCCTTGGGCAAGGAAGAAAAGTTTGCATTGGAGACTGCAGGGGTTGAGGCCATGGTAGGGGGGGTTAGACAGTAGGCCAGGGTTGGGATGGACATCACCAGAGAGGAGCAGTAGAATTAGAAATAGGGAAAATAGGGGAAAATGAGGAGGGTACCTTGTCTTTCTGTGGGTGTGAGAGGGGTTTCCAGGAAAAGGGGATGTGGGGCGATACAAGGCCTCCAGGTTAAGAAGAGAGGAGGGCACCAGCCCAGAGTGATTAAAAGGAGAGGGCCGGGGTAGGGGAGAGGTGGTACAGTGACAGGAGGTAATGAGGGGAGAGTCGAGGGAGAGAGGAGAGTAACAAAGTAGTGGGGACGGGGCAGAGAAGAAAGATTAGGGCGACAGGGGGAGCATGCTGGAAGGATGAGGGGCAAATGAGGGGGAGTCATGGAAAGGGATCAAGGAGAAGGAGAGCAGTACCAGGTAGATAGGTAAAGACATGGCAGGGAGAGAGGAGGAGGCGGGCATGTGTAATAGGAGAAGGAGAGCAGTACCAGGTAGATAGGTAAAGACATGGCAGGGAGAGAGGAGGAGGCGGGCATGTGTAATAGGAGAAGGAGAGCAGTACCAGGTAGATAGGTAAAGACATGGCAGGGAGAGAGGAGGAGGCGGGCATGTGTAATAGGAGAAGGAGAGCAGTACCAGGTAGATAGGTAAAGACATGGCAGGGAGAGAGGAGGAGGCGGGCATGTGTAATAGGAGAAGGAGAGCAGTACCAGGTAGATAGGTAAAGACATGGCAGGAGAGAGGAGGAGGCGGCATGTGTAATAGGAGAAGGAGAGCAGTACCAGGTAGATAGGTAAAGACATGGCAGGAGAGGAGGAGGCGGGCATGTGTATAGGAGAAGGAGAGCAGTACCAGGTAGATAGGTAAAGACATGGCAGGAGAGAGGAGGAGGCGGGCATGTATAGGAGAAGGAGAGCAGTACCAGGTAGATAGGTAAAGACATGGCAGGGAGAGGAGGAGGCGGCATGTGTAATAGGAGAAGGAGAGCAGTACCAGGTAGATAGGTAAAGACATGGCAGGGAGAGGAGGAGGGGCATGTGTATAGGAGGAGAGCAGTACCAGGTAGATAGGTAAAGACATGGCAGGGAGAGAGAGGAGGAGGCATGTGTAATAGGAGAAGGAGCAGTACCAGGTAGATAGGTAAAGACATGGCAGGGAGAGGAGGAGGCGGGCATGTGTATGGGAGAAGGAGAGCAGTACCAGGTAGATAGGTAAAGACAGGGAGAGAGGAGGAGGCGGGCATGTGTAATAGGAGAAGGAGAGCAGTACCAGGTAGATAGGTAAAGACATGGCAGGGAGAGAGGAGGAGGTGGGCATGTGTAATAGGAGAAGGAGAGCAGTACCAGGTAGATAGGTAAAGACATGGCAGGGAGAGAGGAGGAGGCGGGCATGTGTAATAGGAGAAGGAGAGCAGTACCAGGTAGATAGGTAAAGACATGGCAGGGGAGAGGAGGAGGCGGCATGTGTAATAGGAGAAGGAGAGCAGTACCAGGTAGATAGGTAAAGACATGGCAGGGAGAGAGGAGGAGGCGGCATGTGTAGGAGAAGGAGAGCAGTACCAGGTAGATAGGGTAAAGACATGGCAGGAGAGAGGAGGAGGCGGGCATGTGTAATAGGAGAAGGAGAGCAGTACCAGGTAGATAGGTAAAGACATGGCAGGGAGAGAGGAGGAGGCGGGCATGTGTAATGGAGAAGAGAGCAGTACCAGGTAGATAGGTAAAGACATGGCAGGGAGAGAGGAGGAGGCGGGATGTGTAATAGGAGAAGGAGAGCAGTACCAGGTAGATAGGTAAAGACATGGCAGGAGAGAGGAGGAGGCGGCATGTAATAGGAGAAGGAGAGCAGTACCAGGTAGATAGGTAAAGACATGGCAGGGAGAGAGGAGGAGGCGGGCATGTAATAGGAGAAGGAGAGAGTACCAGGTAGATAGGTAAAGACATGGCAGGGAGAGGAGGAGGTGGGCATGTGTAATGGAGAAGGAGAGCAGTACCAGGTAGATAGGTAAAGACATGGCAGGGAGAGAGGAGGAGGCGGGCATGTGTAATAGGAGAAGGAGAGCAGTACCAGGTAGATAGGTAAAGACATGGCAGGGAGAGAGGAGGGAGGGGCATGTGTATAGGAGAAGGAGAGCAGTACCAGGTAGATAGGTAAAGACATGGCAGGAGAGAGGAGGAGGCGGCATGTGTAATAGGAGAAGGAGAGCAGTACCAGGTAGATGGGTAAAGACATGGCAGGGAGAGAGGAGGAGGCGGGCATGTGTAAGGAGAAGGAGAGCAGTACCAGGTAGATAGGTAAAGACATGGCAGGGAGAGAGGAGGAGGCGGGCATGTGTAATAGGAGAAGGAGAGCAGTACCAGGTAGATAGGTAAAGACATGGCAGGGAGAGAGGAGGAGGCGGGCATGTGTAATAGGAGAAGGAGAGCAGTACCAGGTAGATAGGTAAAGACATGGCAGGGAGAGAGGAGGAGGCGGCATGTGTAATAGGAGAAGGAGAGCAGTACCAGGTAGATAGGTAAAGACATGGCAGGGGAGAGGAGGAGGGGCATGTAATAGGAGAAGGAGAGCAGTACCAGGTAGATAGGTAAAGACATGGCAGGGAGAGAGGAGGAGGCGGGCATGTGTAATAGGAGAAGGAGAGCAGTACCAGGTAGATAGGTAAAGACATGGCAGGGAGAGAGGAGGAGGCGGGCATGTGTAATAGGAGAAGGAGAGCAGTACCAGGTAGATAGGTAAAGACATGGCAGGGAGAGAGGAGGAGGCGGGCATGTGTAATAGGAGAAGGAGAGCAGTACCAGGTAGATAGGTAAAGACATGGCAGGGAGAGAGGAGGAGACGGCATGTGTAATAGGAGAAGGAGAGCAGTACCAGGTAGATAGGTAAAGACATGGCAGGGAGAGAGGAGGAGGTGGGCATGTGTAATAGGAGAAGGAGAGCAGTACCAGGTAGATAGTTAGAGACATGGCAGGGAGAGAGGAGGAGGTGGGCATGTGTAATAGGAGAAGGAGAGCAGTACCAGGTAGATAGGTAAAGACATGGCAGGGAGAGAGGAGGAGGCGGGCATGTGTAGGGAGAAGGAGAGCAGTACCAGGTAGATAGGTAAAGACATGGCAGGGAGAGAGGAGGAGGGGCATGTGTAATAGGAGAAGGAGAGCAGTACCAGGTAGATAGGTAAAGACATGGCAGGGAGAGAGGAGGAGGCGGGCATGTGTAATAGGAGAAGGAGAGCAGTACCAGGTAGATAGGTAAAGACATGGCAGGGAGAGAGGAGGAGGTGGGCATGTGTAATAGGAGAAGGAGAGCAGTACCAGGTAGATAGGTAAAGACATCGGGAGAGAGGAGGAGGCGGGCATGTGTAATGGAGAAGGAGAGCAGTACCAGGTAGATAGGTAAAGACATGGCAGGGAGAGAGGAGGCGGGCATGTGTAATAGGAGAAGGAGAGCAGTACCAGGTAGATAGGTAAAGACATGGCAGGGAGAGAGGAGGCGGCATGTGTAATAGGAGAAGGAGAGCAGTACCAGGTAGATAGGTAAAGACATGGCAGGAGAGGAGGAGGCGGCATGTGTAATAGGAGAAGGAGAGCAGTACCAGGTAGATAGGTAAAGACATGGCAGGGAGAGAGGAGGGGCGGGCATGTGTAATAGGAGAAGGAGAGCAGTACCAGGTAGATAGGTAAAGACATGGCAGGGAGAGGAGGAGGCGGCATGTGTAATAGGAGAAGGAGAGCAGTACCAGGTAGATAGGTAAAGACATGGCAGGGAGAGAGGAGGAGGCGGCATGTGTATAGGGAGAAGGAGAGCAGTACCAGGTAGATAGGTAAAGACATGGCAGGGAGAGGGGAGGAGCGGCATGTGTAATAGAGAAGGAGAGCAGTACCAGGTAGATAGGTAAAGACATGGCAGGGAGAGAGGAGAGGCGGCATGTAATAGGAGAAGGAGAGCAGTACCAGGTAGATAGGTAAAGACATGGCAGGGAGAGAGGAGGAGGTGGGCATGTGTAATAGGAGAAGGAGAGCAGTACCAGGTAGATAGGTAAAGACATGGCAGGGAGAGAGGAGGAGGTGGGCATGTGTAATAGGAGAAGGAGAGCAGTACCAGGTAGATAGGTAAAGACATGGCAGGGAGAGAGGAGGAGGCAGGCATGTGTAATAGGAGAAGGAGAGCAGTACCAGGTAGATATGTAAAGACGTGGCAGGGAGAGAGGAGGAGGTGGGCATGTGTAATATATACAGAAATAAAAACAGGAGGAGTAAGGACAGGACAGTATGGGACTGAAAAGAAAAATAGGCAGCCCCAGAAGAGTAGAGGAAGGAGAAAGGTAATTCTTTATGACTATCAAATGCCACAAGGCAGTGTAGAGGTGGTTTGGTATGTGCAGTTTTGATACACTGTGAGCTCTGTGAAAATGGCAGGAGATTACAAAAGAACTTAATTGGCTGCTGGATGAAAAGGGTGTGTGGTCTGGCTTAGCCAAGGCAATTTAAAGAGTGTTGGGGTGGCTGTGGGCGGGCAGGAAAAAATTCTTGTTGACAGAATCAGAGCTGCAGACAGGGTGAGAGCAAGAGAAAGCTGAGCTGAGTCTGAAGTCTGGGCAGAGCAGATAGGCCAATCTGGAGCTGGCGCGAAGCTAAAATTCAGCTAATTACCTTACAGCAGAAGCTTCGGGTGGGGGCAGCACCACAGGAGGGGGAGCCCACTCAGGAATGGTGCAGTAGTGAGGGGAATAGGGAAGAACAGAATTAATTTCAGTAAAGCTAAACTGGGGGGTGGGATTTAAGAGGAGAGCTAAGGTCAAGCAGGAGACAATAGTCTGAGACAAAGAAAAGAGGGTCTAAATCAGTGGGAGGGATTAGAGTCACAGGGAACAAAAGTACCCTGACAAGGGGGGGGGGTTGCAAGGGGACTCACGGCAGAGAGGGGCAGCCTGCAAGGATGGAAAAAAAAGGAAAAAAATATATATATATAGTGGAAACAGCCAGAAAGGCTAGGTAAAGCAGCACATAGAAAGAAAAGAGGAAAGAGGAGGCTTGGCACTAGTTTACAATAAGCAATGCAGCACTCACAACACAGGTCTTAACAGGATTCATTAAGTTACATTAATAAGCAGTAATATGGATGGTTTAGCAATTAATTAACGTAGGCAGTTAACTGAGTGCAGAGCAATTCAGATTAAAAAAATATTGTTCTTGTTAACAGAATCAGAGCTACAGACAGGACGAGAGCAAGAGAAAGCTGAGCTGAGTCTGAAGTCTGAGCATTGTGGATCAGCCAGTCTGGAGCTGGGTGCGAAGTCTGAAATTCAGCTAGTTACCTTATGGCAGGAGCTTTGGGCAGCAGCAGCACTGGAGGAGGGGTATCCCGCTCATGGCTGGTGCAGTAGTCTTATGGCAGGAGGTTCAGGTGGTGGCAGTGCCACAGGAGGGGGAACCCTCTTTAATTACTATATGTTGCATTAATAAAGATGTGATGGTTAATTACTGTATGTTACATTAATAAAGATTTGATGATCATACAGAATCGCTTGACTTATCGATTACCATAGAGGGTATAAAGTTGTGGGAAATGAGAGAACAAGTAAGAAGTGGGAAACAGGTCTGTGCTGAGCAGCTGTTGTCTGAAAAAGAAAAGGTACAGATCACTTTTATTCAGTATTATTGTTCATTATTTAACATTTAGAAATATTTATGAACACTTTGTATCCTGCTGCTTGTGTCAGAGTTGAGAGAAAGTAATTGCAGGGAACGAAAAAGTGGAGTTACTGAAAGGTTCAGGTGGCAGTCTAATGTAGGACAGTATACTAAATATTTTACATCCCTCTTGTATTCGCACATATTTCAAAATCGTGAATACATTTGAAAATAAAATGAATATGAAATATTTATTCTATACAATATTTAAAAACAAGCACTGGGAAGATCAAGTGGGTGACCGGGGGTGGGGGATAAGCAATTCCATGGGTGGGCACCCCAGTCCGCTTAAGAAATAATGAAATACAGATAGATAGACAGATAGACAGATTGATAGATAGATAGACAGACAGATAGAGAGACAGACAGATAGATAGATACAGACAGATAGATAGATACAGACAGACAAAGAGAGAGAGAGAGAGAGACAGAGTTGAAGAGAACAGGGGATCAGTGATTCACTGCTTGAACTGAAGCCAGCACAATAACTCCAGCTGCAGTTTCAGCATTTAAGAAAATCCTGAACATGCAGGTGAATGGCTCCTCTTGCTGAGTGGGGCACCTGGAATTTTGGGATGCCCAGAAAATGTATCTCTGGCAATTATTTTAGAAAACACACACCATCCAGAATTATACTATAATTATACCAATCCAAAACATTGCTGCATTCAGGAACAGAATCTAGGAGACATACTTTAGGTGGAGACACTAACATGGATTAAGTAAATTCTGGGACAGACTGCAGCACTCAGACATCCATCACACATCAATCTTGGGCACAGAGTCCAGTTAATAATCATGGCCCAGATATTCAAAGGGGTTGCACCTGGCACAATGGAGTTGAGCCAGCGCAACCCCGCATTGCGCCCCAGTGAGATATTGAGAAAGCTGCCTGGCATAGCACAAATCCCGATGCACCAGGGTGCAATATTAATGTATGCGGCGTAGATGCAGGAGGCATGCCGATGCATATGCGGCACATCCCGATATTCACCCCTGCACTGCGCCGCATAGGGGGCTCAAAGTTGAGCCCGTGCAGAGTAGGAACAAATCACAGCCACCCACAGGCAGGCTGCTGTATTGCAGGGTGCAACACAGCAGCCCAGCTCTGGGTGGCCACCCGCCTGCTCAGAACACCGTCCACAAGCACTCACAACCCTGGTGGGCTAGTGGAACCCCCCCGCCCATAGCAGCGATCATGTGGTATATGTCCATAATGGAATCCCTGGTAGTCTAGTGGCTCCCCGTCCCCGATTCCCTGATCGGTATGATGCAGGACCATCCCTGGTAGTCTAGTGGTCCACCCTCCCAACTGAGTCCCCGATTCCCCGATAAATGACAATATGACTGTCCCTGGTGGTCTAGTGGAACCCTGACCATTGCCGTGATCGTGGTAAAATCCCGTAATGAGATTGCCCTGGTGATCCAGTGACACCCCCCCTCCACCCACAGAACCCTTGCCTCCCGTTCCCCCATCAGCGGGGGCAGCTGCAACCTGCCTGCATACCACCCAGTTGCCAACTGAATGACAGGTACAGTAGGTGTAAGTCTATTCTCGATGTGACTATTGAGGCTTGCAGGGCATACTGTACCAGACAATCCCAAATGTGTGAATGGAGTCATTGACATATTTGAGACTGTCTATCACAGCATGCCCTGCAAGTCCATTGGTCCACATCGGGGACCAATGGGCTTACAGCCCATACTGAATCTGTCATTCTGCAGGCTGCAAGGCAGTATGCAGGTAAGGCAGCTGCCTGCCGATGATGGGGGAGGTGGGCAAAGGGTTCTGTGGGTGGAGGGGTTGGGGTGCCACTGATCACCAGGGCAATTCATTACGGGATTTTGCTGTGATCGCTGCAACAGGCAGGGGGTTTCACTAGACCACCAGGACGGCCATATTGTCATTTATCGGGGAATCAGGAACTCAGTTGGGAGGAGGGAACCACTAGACCACCAGGGATGGTCCTGTATCAATACCGATTGGGGAATTGGGGAGTGGGGGGCACTAGACTACCAGGGTTTCCATTATGAACATATACCACCCGATCGCAGCTATGGGGTAGGGGATGCCCCAGGATCCCCACAGCACACCTCATGCTGTGTAGGGCACCAGGTGTAAGTCGCAGGCTGCCCTGCACAAGGCATTTGCAGCTTTCATATATTATGGCCTCATTTGCATGCCCCCGCTGAATATTGCAGGTGATGCACCTAGCACAACTGCACTTGCGCTGGCACATCCCTGTGCCCCCTATCTGTAGCTTGTGCTGGTGCAGTGCCACTGTGCCATGCGCAGTTTGTATGCTTGACCATGTTATATACAATGAAAGGCACCATGGCGCATCTCATTGACATCACTCTGGACCTGGCCACGGCGCATCACAGTTGCGTTGCACCCAGGCTTGCGGCACTACCTGGTGTAGTCTGAGTATCCTGGCCCTTGTGTTCTAGTAACAAACTCCTTGAATTAAAGCCCCCTAAACCTTAAATTCCAGATTTTCAAAACTAGTAAGGTTAATTAAACTGTTTCAGGGCCTCACAAATCTAAAGTAAGGCACAAAGATCAACAAATTGAGGTCTACTAGGGTTGTTCTATTCTAGAAAACAAACAGTTTTCATGAAAATAAAAAGGGGATTCATTAATAGAGGACCATACATATTTCCTACTGACCATAGTGAGCTGGGGTGCTTTAACATAGCACAGAATTGGGTAGAAACCCTGGAAGAATTTTGAAAACCCATTACAAGAAAAAAACACATCATCATGGACACCAATGTTGTAACACTTACCAGTGAGGGAATAGGACTACAATGTAAAGCTGTGGCAAATTCAGTACAGAAACTAGTGAAACTAGTACAGACTTCACAACATACATGTGTGGACAATGTGTAGAGCTCAGGGATTAAGAATTAAAATATTAGGTGTGGAACTAGAAATAAAAAGCCTAAAGAATTCAAACACAAACCCAGAAACAGTTAATGAGAGTATACTCAAAGCACACAGTAAAAACTATGACTATGAGGGTACTTCTAAAAGGCAAAGAGAGGATGAGGAGGTAGGTGAATGCGTAACAATTGAAGGAAATGAACCAAAAAGCGAAAAAGGAAGGAGGGCCATGGAATTTTGTTTACCAACAGAAAATCAGTGCACTCCTCTATTAAAGTTGATGGAAAGTATCAAAGGCCATTTGCAGAGCCCACTCCATCTAATGAATAACATTGACATTCAGGATGCTAACAATACTAATATGGAAATGTAGGCACTAGGCCAGTACCAGAGTCAAGTGCATGTGTAGACACTGGGATTGAAACTGAAAGAAGTAAGTCACCTAAAAAACAATTTATAGTTTGGGTGACTCTATTATTAAGCATATGCCATCTCTACAGTGACAACTTTACAGCGATGTTGTCGATGCCGACAACATAGACACACTGCTGTAAAGTCTCCTAGGGACCCCAGCACTCTTTCCCAAGGTCATGCACCTCCTCCTCCTCAAGTCAGATCCAACTCAAAGCTGATTATGTTAAGTTAGTGGGGATTCGGGTGCTACCCCTTGCAGAAAAACACCTTTGTCTCCCACAGCACAATGCCGACCACAATTGAGGTTGACATAGTGCTGTTGGGGGGATGTTGTGTCAACATGAATTTGTCGATGTGGTGTCATGGATCCATAATTAAGTATATGGACCATTACTCAACAAAGGGCAGCAAGGAAAATGTGAGTAGTAGCCGCTTTCCAGGAGCAGGTCAAAAAGACGTAAAAGATCTATTGCCAAAAATAATCACACAAACCCATTTAAAATAATTAGTGGTAATCCACACCAGGACTAATGACCTAAGAAAAACACATGAAGATGAAATCTTTAATGATATCAAATCAAATTATGTATACCTAAAACAAAAAGAATGGGACATAATTTTCTCTGAGCTACGACCAGCCACTAGAGCTAACTACAAATGGACACGGAAAGCAATCAAGCTGAATAACTAGATACGGCAATGGTGTTGAACAAACAATATTACATGTATTAGAACTTGGGAAACCTTTAATGGAAAGGGAGACTTATATTGTAGAGATGGGTTACACCTAAACAGAAATGGAAGTAGACTTCTAGGTAATATAATTCATAACCACATTTATATGGGTCATTTTAACTGGAATGGGAAGTGGGCTCATGTTGCAGAAAGGAAGCATATTGATAAAGAAAACAAAGGTGAATAGAAAACAGATTCAAATACCAACAATGACAGCGACAACAAAACACCAGGAGATTTAAATGCATTACTAATTCAGGGGTGTAGCTAGAATGGTGCAGGAGGTGCAGACGCACCCGGGCCTCAGTGTTTGGGGGGCCCTTGAATTTTTGCTCAAATGTGCTCACTCACACTTAACGAGCTGCCTACTGGACGTCCGTTTTTTTTCAATGCCTGCCCTGCGTTAACGTTTGTGTTTTCGGCTTTTCGCTGACTGTGATGATGCTGACTTTTGCTGAGAGGCTCCTAGTGAGAATTTTTAACTCACTAGGAGCCTCCTCAGCATCAGAACAGCCAGCCAGCTTTCAGCTCAGATTGTCTATTCAGCGAGCGGGGGGGAGCCAGTGTCCATCTGTTGCTACGCGACAAGGTAGCAGATTGTACCATGTGACTCAGTAGCATCAAGATAGTGGAGTCATGTGGTACTATCGAGGAGGAAGCAGCAAGTACATGCACAATGACCGATCAATCACCCACATGATGACCAATCATCGCAGCGCAGTGATAGCGCCTAACTGGAGAACTACCGTCCCACCCACCCACATTACGGTAACCTAACATTACGTGTCAGACCAGAGTCTGTTGTGTGTGCAGTGTGTAGTGAGAGAGTCGGTAGAAAGAAGTAGTTACTGTATATTAAGACGACGGTCAGTTGGATAAGTATTCTGAAAAAGATAAAAGAAACCCACCCACCTGTTGTTGCAGTTTAAAAAAAACAAACACATATACCCTTACACTGTGTCTGACTGCTAACTTTCTTTCTGTCTAACTTAGTGCGGGTGCAGCCATGCAACATCATGGTAGGGTAGGAGAGGAGGACGAGACAGGAGTGTAGTGTTGGAGTTGGGAGCTTGACAGGCATACGCTCAGCTTGTCGTCGGTCCTGTTCTGATGTTGTTAGTACTGTGTAGTGACTGACTCTTGTGAGAGCCTGGCTGGTGGAGAAGGAGAAGATAAGAAGTCGAGTGAGTCATCAAATATTAGTCAGAGAGTAGCACTGCAGGCAGGAGCCGCATGGTCTGCAGACCCTGGGTGCAGTGTGAGTCAGGTCAGAAAGTGAGCAGCAGCAGCTAATGAGAGAGGAGAGGGAGCTAGCTAAATTTTGTTTTTTTTTTTTAGTCAGAAAGTGGAAACAGTGAAAAAATGCATATGTTTCAGACAGGAGGATTATAAATAAAATATTCTTACTGTTCACAGACCATTCCCATACCTCACAGGCTCAAGCACAGCTTAATAACATTAACTGTCACACTGTTTTTTAAGCTAAGCAGCCCTAGTTGTGATAATGTTAAGGTAAGCAATATGATTACCATTGTGGCTATGATGAAAAATGATTGCTAGCTATTATGTGTACCACCTTCACCAAGAACTACAACTAGAAATCTATGTTTAAAATGCTCAGATTTCCTTGTGCTTTATAAAAACTATAAGGTTGGTAGCAGGCCCTGTGTAATGGCAGGCTGAGGCAATGACTGCCTCCAACCTGCTGCACCAGTGACCAGGTTCCAGAATGGACATGAGTTACTCTGGGACTTGCGGAAGGTGGTAGGATTGAACATTACAAGGACATCTCTCTTCACATAAGGAGGAGGTATCAGAGGCTAGCTAGAATCAGGCGCCGCGCCAGTAATGAATACTGCTGGAGGGCTGAGCTGGCTCACTGGCTGGCCTGGGAGCTGCTAATCAGAAAATAAACAAGTGTTTAAATTAAATGACTGTAGGTAAGGAGTCATATTTGCTTCCTCACTCAACCCTGCCTGCCTCAATAAAATCAAAATCCAAAACTACAGTAAAAGTTATTTTCTTTAATTCCTACTCCCAACAAACAGTCCAAAGTCTAACATGTTTAAATATAAGAAAAATAGCAGGGCAAGAGGACACAGCATGAGATTAGAGGGGGGCCGATTAAGGGGGAATGTGAAGAAATTCTTTTTCACAGAAAGGGTGGTGGATGCATGGAATGGCCTACCTCAAGAAGTGGTGGCTATGAATATAGTGCAGGGCTTCAAACAGGCATGGGATAGGCATAAGGGAGCAATACAAATGAGTATGAATAGATAGGCCACTGACAGAGCAAAGGCCGATGGCACATTTATAAGGTAGAAAAAGAAATGGGCAGACTGGATGGGCCTTGCGGTCCTTATCTGCCGTCAACTTCTATGTTTCTATGTTTCAAAGGAGAGACATTTAGGAATGCTGCATATCATTGTTCAATTTACAAAAAGTGCCTCGCTCTGGTACTGTGCTGTGCCTCAGCCGGGGGGGGGTGCGTTTACAAGACTGGATAATACCCTTAGCTAATTTTTCATTTGTTTTCTGCAAGAAGGCATTTGAGGGCAGGCAGGGCTGCAGGCTGACTAATCTAAACCAGGATTGCCCTGACAAAGTCAAAAATGGTAGATAAGTGGCGGGGGGAGGATGGGGACAGGACAACTCTGGACAATAGTGATATGATACCCTGTGCCCAGTGCCTCATTTTTCTTTTCTTGTCTGCAAGGCATGAGAGCAGGGCTCACACTAAACCAGTCCAAATTATTTATCCAGAACCAGATTAGAATTTAAAAGTAGCAGTGCAACAATCTGGTGGAAATTTTGACTTATATTTTTTTTATGCTATTTTAGATTGCCACTTACCTCCTGAGTTACAGTATATGATACCCTCCTTTCCATAATTTGAGTCTGCTTTAGTACATTTTTACATCATGTCTGAAATAATTAAAGGAGCGCTCCTTTTAATACAGTGTGCAGATGTGGACCAGGTCTTCATCAGTACTTTCAACTGTTTTTGGCCATCAGTTGCTTATATATCACTTGTGTTGTGACTAAAATTAATTATGCAGCAGGCAGTGCTCTCTGACCTTACAGAACAATAGTTGTTAAAAAACAGCACAGCTGCAAATACTGATGAAAACCTGGTCCGAGACCTATTAAAAGGAGCACTCCTTTTATTATGTCAAACATGAAAAAAGTACTAAAGCAGTAAGCAGACTTAAATTGTGGAAAGAATGGTATTATGCAAGTCACAAGGTAAATGTCAATATAAAATAGCATAAAAAAGTATTGGTCAAAGTTTTCACTAGATTGTTGCACTGCTGCTCATTGTGTAATGTGTGCCACATCATGGAAGGTCAAGGTTGCAAGAATGATTATACAGACTGAGTCTGATGTCGACTGCAAATGTGAGAATCTAGACTAGAACCAGTGTGACAGGGTTCATAATAACCTAACCATCTGAGTGAGTACTCTAGTAAGTAGGTTCATGTTAAAAGGTATGGAGGAAACTGCCTTGCAAATGTACAAGTGCAGTCTGGGCCATTAGGGTCAGAGAACATTTTTCCCAGGGTCTAGCACCAAAGAGGGGCCCAAGCCATCCAGAATGCTACTGTGTGCAGCTACATAGGGGCCAGGCTGGTGGGCCCAGGGCCCCAGTGACTAAACATTTCCCAGGGCGCCCAGAATTCTTCTCAATGGGTCTTGAGTGCAGTTGTGGTTATATTTATATAGATCTGTTTCTTTAGGGAATTTGCTATTGCTTGCAGCTGCTTGGCAGAGTGCTGCACGCCACCAGTATCTTTAGTTGGCACTGGCAGGAGTTTTTGTTTGTCAGCAGTTTTGGGGGTCATTTCAGTTTTTGTCTGCAGGTGGTCACCCGCTTAGGGTTGGGGGTGTGTGGGGGACAGCGCAGTGGGGCACTACTTGACAAGGTGGGGAGTCCACTAGACACCAGGGATTTCATTGATGATTTTTTTTTTTACATTTGGGCCTGCAATTGGTGGCAGGGGGAGTCAATAAACACAAGGGATGTAAAATATATTTTTACATTTTGGCCAGCAATTGCAAGGGTGTACTTAGGTTAGGCTGCTGAACCCATGATGTAATGTTCTTAAGTCACACTAATAAGGAGGTCTGGTTAATGACTTGATTTGATCATGATCAGACTTGGAAGGGACTCTAGCCAAGAGCCAATTATATAAAATACCCTATAGAAACAGATAAACAGATCTTCTGTATACCCACAACTGCACTTATTGTTATCCAGATTTGCAGGACAAGTTTCCTCCTTGACAGATAAAAGGACCAGATATGGCCCATCTAGTAGTCTGTCCATTTCCCTACTCACTCACTTCAGTGCTGCAAGCCCGGCCAGATCCTATTTGGTCTGCAGCTGTCCTGCCGTGCAACACATCTCTAGGGTACCCGTATGTCTATTCCATGTAATCTTGAAACCATGTATTGTTTTCATACCCACCACGTCTGCTGGAAGGCTGGTCCAAGGCTCTACCACAACCTTTCAGTAAATAAGTATTTCTTAACATTACCCCTGAGCCTTCCAGCATAATGTTCTCTGATGAAATGTGCTTTCCGACTCCACCTGTACCCTGTTTAGTTCCCTAGGTACCTGAAAGTCTACATATCATATCCCCCCTCTCTCAAGTTCTTTTCTACATGCACTTGAATAAATGTTAAGATCCTTGGACTGCTTGTGTTATGTTCATTTGGTTCCACCTGATTCTCTGTAATGCCTGACTTGTATCATGTTGTCCTCTGTATGAACTTGTATTTCATTGTACTCTCCCAGGTCATACCTGAAAATAAGCAAATGTTTTGTCTAGTGTACTTACCTGGTCAACAAAAGCTAAATAAATAAATAAATAAATAAATCTGTCCTCGGATGTAGGGCTTCTGGTGCTGAGCAGTTCTTGACATGTACTATTTTTGATGCCTTTCTCTGAACTGCCTCTGTTTTGTCAATGTGTGTGTGTGTGTATAGTAGTCACACTGCAGTGAGTGCAACAGATGTATCTTTCCTAGTAGCCACCCTCCCATGCCCACCCACTCTGACCCACAGCACCACCATGGCATTGACTCAAGAATACACCATTCTGTGGTCTGGTGGTCGATCGGGGTCCTATTGTGTGAGTGAGTGGAACGAGGACAACAAGACAGGAAATGATTTATTTTTTTTAGATAATATTTTTATTATAGTGTCAAGTATGACAGTATAATACAAAGCATGCCAGCCATCACACAACCAGCATAACAGATAAAACAACTCCTGTTTCAAACTATGGTAAATACAAAAGATCCAGTACATAGCCATTATAAATAGAACAATAGATAGGTTACAGTGAAGTACAAGGCTGCAATTCCATTGAGAGGTTTCTATGTCCCAGAACCTCGAGATGGAATTTCAGCCTTGTAATTCACTGTAACCTATTTTTTATTTTTTGTAATATGTGGATCCAATACGGAAAATGTGCTCCTTTTTTAGGATTTTGTGAAATGGGCTGGCTGCCTGTTGCATTGAACATGCATTCGCTCTATCGCCCACCTGCCCGCAGTATTGAAGTTTTGCCTGACCCCAATATCTGTTGATAGTTTTTATAGGTAGTCCTACCTTTTACTTTTTTCTTCGTTTGGCAGGTAATCCACTGTATGTTTTATAAAGAAATAAAACCGACAAAATGAACTGGTTGCAACCCGCATTCCT
The DNA here is from genome assembly GCA_016271365.2 of Neoceratodus forsteri. Taxonomy (NCBI): domain Eukaryota; kingdom Metazoa; phylum Chordata; order Ceratodontiformes; family Ceratodontidae; genus Neoceratodus; species Neoceratodus forsteri. The sequence continues at coordinate 1,678,383,201 of CM057449.1, forward strand.
CTCACTAAGCGAGAGTATACGTCCGCCATGTTTTTTAACTTGGTTTGCCCACCTACAGAGAAACTCCGCCAATGGGATTGCACGCTTGAACAGGATGAAACGTGGCAGCATGGCAACAGCGTTTGTGTGGCATCCAGACTGGCGCTTGCGCCGTGGGATTGGAGTGATAATACTATCATTCAGAGCTGAAACGATAGTATTATCAGCAGTGAACAATAGTATTATCAGCAGTGAACCATAGTATTATCACTTGAGGAAGGGTACTATTATGGGAAAAGGAGTAGTGTATTGCAGGGTTTTTTTTGAATGACATTTGATACTATTATTTTAGTTATCCATATATTACAAAAATATAATATCATAGTCCTGAAATGCTCACTGTGTAAGTTATCAAAAACTCATTATTTCATTCTGGCATCTTTTCTAAATTCTAGGCTAGTAAATACTGTGCTCTACTGGTTGCAAGGTGAGACAGAAAAAAATTGTAACTGGCAGATGTTTATAAAGTTCTTACTCTCAGAAATGAATATGCATGATTCACCTAAATGATGATCCACATTTAAAAACTCTACATGTCCAAAATGAAAGTGATATAAAAAAAAATTTATTTGCAGCTGCCCCACCGGCGCAGCAGTTGGATTTCCACTGACAATGCCAGTGACCCGGGTTCAGGAGTGAGCCCGACAGCTGGAGGGCCAGCTGGGAGAGACGGCTGAAACGTCCCTACAGTTTATGTATAACTTTTTATTCAGGTACAGTTAAATATGGTACTTTGGGAGAATGCATATAATGCCTGAGAATAAGAACTTTATAAACAGCTGCAAATTGGCACTAATTTCCTATCCCATGTTCAATGCTCAGACAATGGATTTTTTTTTTTTTTTGCACATGGCAGTAGCTAGCGGGTAAAGTCCTTTCCTGTATGTGGTTGACATAGGAGACAATATCCCTCTCCATCCCCATGCGGTTATTCTGGGTGGGTACTGCTTCGTATAAGAACACAGTTGTGTTATGACTACCCATTGACATTGTGGAACACTACAGAAAGAAGAAATTTATTGATACATACTGTAATTTCCTTTTCTGTCAGGTGCAACATTGTAAGTGGGAGCCCTGGTGCCTCCTTCATGTGGGACACTATTGTCTGCACCGGACTGGTATGCCAGCTAGGGGAGACCTTTGTTAGTTTGTTCTGTTATAACCCTCACACTTGCCTCTTTTATAAGGTTATCTAGGCATCCCTTAATAGTTTATCTGATGCGCTGTGCTATGTGAACATGTAAAACAAAAAAGTGTGTATGTGTGTATGTGTGTGTGTGTGTACATGTATCAGGATGAGACAGGATATCAGTCCACATGCAGTACTTGCTTGTTTACATAATAAATTTTTCTTTCCAGTTATCGCCGGCCTTTCAGAGCAAGTTTCAGCTTGCAAGCTATACATTTTTCCTAATTCCTTTAGTTCCTTCTGGAAGAGAAAACGTCATTGTTCACCTTCATTACTTGACAAGGTAAGTAAGTGCTTTTATTGTATACAGATGTGCTACTCTTTATTCTGGCTACTAGAATAGTTGTCCTATATGGTTAATTAACTGATGACCATACACCATAAAACACAATATGGGTCATGGGCACCAGTTAATAATAACGCTGTGTTGTTCCCATCTGGATGTCATAATGCTTAGCTCTTTAGGTTTACTATGCTGTCATGCCAACAACCTCTTGATGGGAACACAGTGTTGTTATTAACTGGTTTTCATCCATTAACTTCTATGTGTGCACCTCAGATCAAGTAGTAGAGTAGTATTATAATTTATGACATTAAAGAGAGTTCCCACCCTCCTATGCCTTACTCTGCTGACTGGCTATCATCATTGTAGCCCTACTCTGGATCTTGTCTAGCACTGCAGGTTAATATCCTTTTTGAGGTGTGGGCACCAGTACTGAACTCCATACTCTAGATGCGGCCTTATTGACCTGTACAAAGTCAGTATGACTTCCTCTCCTACTAATGATCATCCTAGATATGCATCCCAGCATCTTGTTTGCCTTTGTTCCTGCTTTCTTCCACTGTGTGAAGTGCTTCAGGTCACTAGTGATCATCACTCCCAGGTCCTTCTCCTCCTCTAATACAGATACTCGGACTTCAGCCAAGTAGTACTCTGTGACTGTCCTGGGATTTCTGGCTCCAGTATGCATATTAACTTTGCATTTCTTGATACTGAAGCCAAGCTAAGCTGCCAGATCATGGACAACCTCCCTTGCTTTTCCAGATCATCCTGTAGGTCCTGTATCCCTTCAGCTTTGTCCACTGCCACACAGAGCTTGGTGTCATCTGTGAATAGGCACATTTTGCCCTTGCCATCTTTTCATGTACAGCCTATTAGCCTAATCACCATTACACTGACATTCTTTCTGTCAGCATTCCATTCTGTGGCACTGGCACTTACACGGCTAAATGACTGGAATAATGCATTCTGATTATGAATCAACATTCTTAGACAAATCTCCCCGTCAATGAGGAAAACATTAAAAAATGGTAATGTTAAATGCATGCTGAAAATAGAAAATAAAGTTAAAAATCTACATTTTGATCTTAGGTCTTCTTCAAGAAATATCTAAAAGAGAAAAAAACAAAGTTAGTACACTTTGTACACTTTGAACACTTTTCTTTTTGAACAGTTTTTCTAATAGCAGAATAATGCACTACCAGGAGTTAGATTAACAGTTAGTTATTCATCCCACTGCTATCCACTGGTTGAGCAAGTAATACAAGGTTAGAGTACAGTCCTGACTGGAACAACATTTGTCCACACAGAATTGGTCAAGTAGTTTGGAAGTGTTAAGGACTGAAACTGTGATAGAAATAGTTCACAATGTCCAAGTCTAAGCCACTGAGTGGAGCTGTGAAGCGGAAGAAGCAAAAGGAAGTTACCGAGAGAATTGCAAAAAATTACCCAAAATTGATGTGTTTTTCAAGTCTGCTACTACTACTTTAGAAGATATGCCAACTACCAATGACAACACCGCAGTGGAGAGCATCAGCTGTAGTGACCCTGTTGGACATACTAATGAACAACCATCCAGCTCTAACAAGACAGTCACAACTGACCCAAACACGAACAACAGCAAACCTCAAGCAGAAGATTGTTTTCAGAATAAAAACACTAATAGCTCTTCAACTACCATGAGCAGTTCTGAAGAAGTTGAAACTGAACTTCTTGGAGAAAATCCGACTGACAAGGCAGACTTCACAGAAACATTAACATCTGATCAAAAGCGTTTTATTGTTATTTACGGCCCTTGTCAACCTGAGGCACCATTCCCACTTGACTGCATGAGTAACTGTTGCTTTTCAGCATCATACTATCAAACAGTCATGAAGGCAGGATTTAAACTTAAACAAACATGGCTGTGCTATTCTGCTGTGCTAGACAACTGCTACTCCCAACCCTGTTGGTTGTTTGGGGATCGTAAAAAAATCTCTGAAGATTCAACATGGATAAGTGGAACTAGAGACTGGCACCACATTTCTTGAGACATAGCAAGACACGAAACATCTAACTTCCATTTGGAAGCTTGCTTAATATATGATCAGTGGCACTTGCATAGTACCATCAATGAGGAAATGGAGTCAAACATAAGAAGAGAGGCTACCTTTTGGAGACAGATCCTTCATCGTATTGTAAATGTTACTCTTACTTTAACTGTGTCTAATCTTCCATTTTGAGGGCACAGAGAGATTATTGGTGAAGGAAACTGTGGCAACTTTTTGTCTATTATCCAACTGTTGGCAAAATATGATCCCGTTCTTGAAGAACTCTTAAGAAAGCTCATAGGCTCCACAACATACCTGAGCCCACAAGTTCAAAATGAAATCATACAGTTACTGGCAGACCAGGTTAAGGAAAGTATTGTTAATGACATTAAGAAAGCTCCATTTTATTCAGTAATAATGGACACAACACAGGACTTATCAAAAGTCGACCAGCTAAGTCAAGTTTTTCGCTACATTACTATAGAAAATGATGAAAAAGGCAGTCCTGCCAAAATAAATATCAGCGAGAGTTTCCTGGGCTTTTATGAAATAATGGGTCAATCAAGTTCTCAACTGGAACAGGATATTATTAAATGCATTGAAGATAAAGATCTAGAACTATCAGGACTACGAGGTCAGGGATATGATGGTGCTTCGAATATGAGCGGAATCTACTCTGGAGTGTAAGCAAGACTTGCTGAGAAACAACCCAATGCTAGATATGTGCATTGTACCACTCATAATCTGAATCTGTTGTTAAACGATTCTATACTTACGATCACCGAACTTCGGATCTTCTATGATTTAGTTGAGCAGCTATATACATTTTTTGGACACAGCATTCGTCGATGGGCTTTGCTGAAATCATTTGTTAGTGAGACAGACTTAACTTTAAAAAGACTTTGTGTGACTCGTTGGTCTTCAAGCTATGAGTCTTTGATTGCTTTAAGATACAGATACAGAGATATACTCAAGGTCTTGTCTGAAATCATTCTCAAGACAGATAAGCCCGATGAGAGAGATGAAGTATCATCTTTACAAAAACAGTTGGAAAGCTTCAATGTGGTTTTGATGATTGTGTTTTAGACTAAAGTTCTTGAAACAATAAATGCTGTTTCAAAATTATTGCAATGTGAAACACAAGACCTAGGCAAAGCTGCAGAGATGTTAGAGAATACATACAAAGTGATGAAAGATCTTAGGAATAGTTTTGCCAACATCAGAGAGTCAGTGGTCACAGTTGCTCAAACATGAGGAGTGACAGATAAGTTTGAGTCTAAGCGAGCACCAAAGGCTAAACGTCATTTTGATGAGTTATCAACTGACCAGTGATTAACAGATCCGGAAAGTCGCTACAAAGCACATGTTTTTTATGCCAGTGTTGACATAATAGTAGCACAGCTTGACCATCGGTTCTGAAGCCTGAAAGAAATTGTGCATGACTTCCGTTGTGTCACTCCGAAGTTTATTGTGCATTCTTCCCATGAAGAACTTCATTCTGCTGGAGTGGCTTTGGCTGAAAGATACTCTGCAGACTTGTCCCTTAATTTTGCAGCTCAATTGATTTCATTACAATCATGCTTGATCTCTGAAATAAAGAAAATATCCACTGTGAAAGAGCTAGCAACACTGCTGATTATCGAAAACAATGCTCTTTTATCCAGTTTTCCTGATGTTTGCACTGCATGTCTGGTGTTTCTAACAATTCCTGTAACTGTTTCTACCACTGAACGGTCTTTTTCGAAGTTGAGACTTATAAAAAATTATCTTCGTACTACAATGAGGCAGGATCGACTATCTTGCTTGGCAATTCTTTCAATAGAGAATGAAAGAGCAAGAAACATTGATGTATCCAACACAATTGATGTGTTTGCTGATCAAAAGGCTCAGAAACAGAAATTTTAGTTCATTTATGATTTGTCCATATTGGTTAACGTAAGCTTAGCACAGTCTTAGATCTCAAAACAGGGAGGGGGGCCCAGGGAGGGCAGGGGCCCTGTAACATACCCTTGAACCCAGGCCCTATGGGAATTTGCTAAGCCACTATACTAATTAATGCAAGAAGTACGAGAAACAAGAAAGGAGAGCTTGAAGTAATGCAGATAAGAGAAGAAATATATATGTATGCAGTTATTGAGACTTAGTGGCAGCAAGATAACTAGAGAAAGAAATTCAGGGTTATAACTTCTTTAACAAAGATTGAACTGAAAAAAGTGGTGGAGGCATGGCTATTTATACCATTGATCCAATTGTAGCTAAAACTATTAATTTCCCCATACCAACAAAGGGAGCTGTTGAACAACTATGAATATAAACCACACTAAACAATAAAAATATCAACATAGGAGTATGTTATAGATCACCAAATTTAAATCCTGAGGAAAATGAATTGTTTATGGAATCACTAAAGAGCATAAAGTTTGAAGGCAGAACAATACTCCTGGGTGATTTTAATTTACCTCATATAAATGGGACACACTTACAGAAACTAATACATTGGAAAATAGATTGATAGAAATAATAATCAATAACAACTTCAAACAATATGTGCACCAAAGCATTACAGGGTGGAATATTCTGGAGCTAGTGTTTAGCAGCTCAGATGATGAGATAATTAGTTGTGATGCTACAGAACCACTTGGGGAAGTGATCACAACATGGTTCAGTTTAGCATCACTGGGCATTGGAGACCTCTAAAAGGTAAAACAAAACTAAGATGCTACAACAAAGGCAAATATGAAGAAATTAGACATCATTTTAGAAAATGGAATTGGAAAACAGACCTACAGGACAGTCCCTGTAACAAAAATAGAACATTATTAAAAAACATCTTGATCTCTGTATTGCTACATTTATACCAGAAAAACTGAAATGCAGTTCAAAGGGATGAATCCCCAGCTGGTTGAACCACAAAATCAAATGAGCCATAAAAAGGAAAACAAAATTACACAAAAAGTATAAGAATATGTAAACCCCTGAAAACTGGGTAAAATTTAAGAATCAGCCAGGTTCTGCAAAAAACTAATAAAAAATGCAAAAAGGGAGGAGGAAATTAAACTGGTTACATGAACAAATGACAATAAAAATGCCTTCTTTAACCACATAAGTAGTACCAGGAGAGGTCTGAAAATGGTGGGGCCTTTACAACTGGGTATTGAGAGAATAGCAAGAAACAGCTATGACCAAAACTTTTAATAAATACTTTTTAAGTGTACACCTGCAGATCTTCACAAATTAGAAATATCAGAAGGACATGTGGGGAAAAAAGCTATCACAACACAAGACCAAAAAGTCTCCAGGCCCAGATAACATCCACCCTAGAATTCTCAAGGAATTGGCTAGTGAACTGGCAGGGCAAATTACATCATTGTTTAATTCCTCCCTCAATGTGGGAACTGTATTAGAGGAATGGAAAGAAGCATAGATAACACCAATTCATAAAAAAGGGCCAAAGAGTGATGTTAAAAACCATAGTCCTGTCAGTATTGCATTGGCATTGTCTAAACTTATTGAAGAATATATTAAAGAAGTGATAGAAACTCACATCACTAAGAATTGACTGATATGATGCAGCACGGTTTTCGATCACATAGGTCTTGCCTCATAAACTTGCTTCAGTTTTTTGAACTTATCAGTTCAGCACTTGATAATGATCTACCTGTGGAGGTAGTATATCTAAACTATGCTAAGGCATTTGATCTTGTCCCACACAAAGAACTAATAGATAGGTTGATCAAGCTCAAAATTCATCATACTATAATTAAGTCAGTAGGTCATGGTTAACTCTTAGAAAACAGAGGATATCCATAAGCGGGTATACATTTGGTTGGGGTTGGGATACATGAATAGTAATGTCCCTCAGGGATCAGTTCTGGGCCCAACACTATTCAACATTTTTATTTCATTAATGCATACATCCCCTAACCCTTGGCTTATAAAATTTGCTTATGATACCAAGATAGGGGCAATTGTAAATAATGAGGAAGCCTCAACCCAGTTCCAGAATGACCTTCACAACCTAGAATCCTGGGCTAGAGAACATAAATAAGGATTTAATGCAGAGAAGTGCAAGGTTATGCACTTTAGTATTAAAAACAGATTAGCCAGGTATACCCCAAATGGGAAAGAACTTCAGTTACAAACCAAGAAAGAGATCTTGGAATCATTGTTAAAAATAAATTAACTTTTGACTATCATGTAAGAAATGTTGCAAAGAAGGGTAATAGGTTACTGGGTTGCATCATTAGACATATACGAAGCAGAGAGGCAGCAAACATTATGCCATTGTATAGCACTTTGGTGAGGCCCCAACAGGAATACTGTGCATCCTTTTGGTCACCACAAAACAAAGGTAGTGCACATCTGTTGGGAAGGGTTCAAAGAATAGCCACAAAAAGAATAAGCTTATTTGCTTATTTGAGGTATGTGTTTAGAATCATGGATATTATGTGTGCATTCACTGATATTCTGTTATAATCGTGTATTCATATGTATGTGCTTTGGGCCTGCTGTCATATTCATATCCTTTCACCAAAGTATTATTCCATGTGTATTTCTGTATGTGCTGCATTTCCTTTGTCTTTAGGTTATAGCTGACAACACCTTTTCTTTGTTCTAAGTTTCTTGCTAACTACATTTTTCATGTATAAGATTATACCCAAGGGACACTCCTTATTTATACTTTTGGGCCAATAGGTCTTGTTTATTGTATCTAGAATGTAGCCATTATCTGTAATTTATAATTGCTTGCACAACCAGCCTCCTCAGAGAGAGAGAGAGAGAAAGAAAGAGACTACGCCCAAGGGCTGGGGAAAACTAACTCCCTTGTAACTGCTTTGCTTCACTTGTAATGGCATGAGTATTTGTAATAAACTGTTTTTATTACATTCTACTTGTTACATTCTTTGTCCAGCATCACCATACAAGAACCTGACGTGTGGTCTTTTCACACATAACAGTGCTAAATCAGTGTTTGGCCAAGACCCAGAACGGGAGTTTCTTGAGCTGGCTGAGACTCAATCCAATAAAACTGAAGTACTAGTGATTGAACTGGGTCAGAGGGGGACTGACAGTGGCTGGGAGGGAGACAGGGCTGTGCCTAGGCACCTCTTGGTGTGCAGCTGCCATGAAGGTGAAGAATCATGGTGTCATTCTGAATGAGGTGCTGACATTTGAGGATCAGCAGTTGGCAGTAGCCTGGAATGACTTGCATCATCTGAGGAACATCAGCTGGATTTGTTCCCTTATCCCCCCTGAGGACTTGCCTTTTCTGGAACATGCTTTTGTGACCTCAATTCAGAATTACTGCAACATCCTTTCCCTTGGGGTCAGGGAGGCATGCTGGGGCATCTAAAGTTGGTGCAGAATACAGCTGTTAGGTTTTTGACTGGCGTCTGAAGGTCTCAAGGTCAAGTCACATTCCCACAGTAATGTGTGAACTGCACTGGCTGCCAGTCAAATGGCGTATCTCCTATAAGGTTGGGTTACTAACCTATAAAGTCCTACACAGTCTGGGTTCAGGCTACCTGCACAATCTCCTGCACCCTTGCCTGACTACGCTCCCCCTCTGCTCTACTGAGAAGAGTCTCCTGGTTGTCCAGACAGGTGACGGTCAGACTTAAAATTTCCAAGGACCAGTCCTTTGAAGTAGCAGGGCCTGTACTATGTAATTTATTCCTGAGCCCTGGGGGAGGCCCCCCTTGGTGGAGGCCTTTATAAAGCGGTTAAAAACATACAGTTTTCCTCAAGCATTTGGAGAATGAAATTATTCCTTATATTATGAACATCAGGGATATACTGTAGTGCAGTTCAGCTGTTAATTATTTATCTGCGGTTTTGTGGGCTGTTATTTAATTCAGAATTTTTATTTTTATATTATTTAGTCTGTTGTATGTTGATGTTTGTACTGGCACCAAGGGCCTCCGGGGAAGGAGGAAATCAATAATTAATGCTACTACTACCACATTTTTTTACTATTCACATTTCTCAGTTGTCCAAAAAATCCTTATCTCTGGAACCATATAACATTTTTTCTCGAAACCTTCAAAATGCACACCCTTGGCATTGGTCCCTTCAATCCTGCAATTTTTTCAAAAAATTCAACACCATCTCGGCTGTAGGTGAGATCAAAAATGAAATGCATATTTTTCCATTTTTGGGTGCTCCATGTCACAAAAACTGAACAAGATGCCAACATAAAACCTTTCATGTCTTGAGACCCTGAAAGTATGACAGTGCATGCCAAATGTTGAGCTATTTTGACAAATGATGCCAAAGTTATTAGGGTGCAAACATTGGGGGTTAACATTAAACAGCCTACTCAATCATAACTATAGGGGCACTCTGCACCCCTAAAAAATAGATGTATATTCTATATATTGCAAAAAATGACATTAAAGCATCAGTAAGAGCTGCAACACAAAATGTCAAGGGTAGGAAAATGCAATAGTATTATAAATTGTCCACTTAGCCTTGTTAAATCTGTGGCATGGCATTACTCTGGGATTGCACAATCATGCAACATTCTGTTGGTGTTACCCTAACTTCACTACTGTCTGTTCAGGCAGTGAAACAACAGTTACACAAATTCTGGACACAAGATTCAGAAGTTAGGGTAACACCAACATTGCATTGCGTGATTGTTCAAATGAATAGAAATGCCATGCTATAAATTCATTGGCCCCTATGCAGTATAGGGCGGGAATTAGGCACCAGAGGCACGTATCCCACCCTCATAGCTCTGCACCTGCAGACAGGTGTGCACCAGCAGTATGCATCAATGACTGCCACCTGTCCATGGACATGGCCCCCCCAATGAGCAGGTCTATGCAGGGAGGCTGGGGGAGGAGCTGCAGACCCAGCCGGGCAACCAATGGGATGTCCAGCATGGTTCCCACAGTGGATCCCTTGTGCAGTACTGTGTGGGTCTGGGTGTGTGAATAGCCTCTGAAGGCACCCAGACCCATGCACCTGTGCCCAGTGAACCCATTCCTATGCCCAAGTGGCACCATGGCCACATTCCACACCGGTGAACTGGCACATATCCACCCTTTGCTGCAACCCTGAATGCTGGACAACCCCTCCAACACATGCCAGCCCTGTCCCCTTGGAGGAAAGAACCCCTCCATCATGCTCCAATACAACCACCTCTACCCCAATCCCATTGCCCCCCCTGCAGCATTGGTGGATAGGGAACTACTCACCCATGACACCACCCCCAATACCCTGTACCTGGCCAGTGGTGCCGTGGTCAGTGACAGCCACCTACACACCTTCACACATCTCCATGGCTGCTGGCCATCTGACATATGCAAGGGTACACCACTGATACACTCCTGCATATGTCAGATGGCTGTGGAGGTGTGTGGAGGTCTGTGCCACTGGCCATCACTGACCACAGCACCACCAGCCAGGTATGGGGTATGGGGGGGTCAGTGCTGTGGGTGGGGGTTCACTAGCAACCAGGCTATAGAATGGGGCCATGGGTCACCTGGCTCATCTGTGCATGTGTGTGTGGGGGTGTTCTCCCATGCTACCCAGTACCAGTGCCCTCTTGTGTGGTGTGGTGGGGTGGTGCATATGGAGGAGCTGTCCTATGTGGAGGGTATACAGTGTCACTTTGGGGGGGTTGCTGGCCAGGTGTGGGGCAGTAGGCTGCATGGGCACTGCAGGGCAGCACTGGGTTGGGGGCTACTGCATCAGGGGAACAGGGAATCATGGAGTGGGGGGGTTCTGTATCAGGATAGAGGCTTACCCATGTCTTGTGTGTGTGTCGGGGCCCACCAACTACATAGGAGGACAACTGCCTCAGGGGTCCAGTGTGCGTGGGGTGGGCTGCATAACTTGGTTATGGCAGGGTTCTCTTTGGCATGACAGGTGCCCAACTCCGTGCCCTAGTTCACAGCACTGCTCGCCTTAGTGCATGGTGCATAGTACTGGCACACTCCCCACCCACCCCCAGTGCATTGCTGTCCACGTGACTGGGAGATTGGGTGCTTAGGGGCTGCATGCCCCAGTTGGTGCATCCAATGCAGGGGGCGCAATTGGTGTGGTGTGGCTATGCGCCACACATATGCTGCGCATAGTCACTCTGTGGGTTCATGCATAGGGCTCAATAATGGAGAGTGGATTTTTACCCTAATGTTGCATTTTTGTTGGTTTGTGCTGCAACACTGACTGATGCTTTAACATAACTTTTTTTTCCAATGATTTCCTTACTTTTTGGAAAAGATATGCATTTAACAACTATTGTTCACAAATTTGTATTGACAATGCCAGCCAAGTACTCTTAATATCTGGCCTTTGGCCTACAGGGAATTTTCTGAATGGTCCTGTGATCCATTCACAAAGCATTGGGCCCCTCAAACAGTCTCAGACCTATAGCATAATTTGTGAATGCATGGGCCCTCTTACTGTGGCTCAAGCCTATAGCATGCCTTGAGTCATTCACAAAGCACAAGCTCTGCACAAAGGGCCAGGCAAATAGCATGTTTTGTGTACAGGGCCCCTCACACTTAAACCCAGTATTGGAATTAAACTTTATGAGCTTTGGGAGCTAGGGGGCCCATAAGGATCATATCTTCAAATTGAGCCTCCCTTCCCATAATAAACAAATGGCAGTGATGCAGGAGCTACCACAGGTCATGTCAAAGCTAAGTGGTACCAAGCCATGGCAATCCTTCCTATAATTCCAACACTGCTTAAACCCCTTCCCACCACAGACCTCAGAACCTGCTTTCACTGCTATTCCCCAGAACACCCAAATCCTTCCCACGCTGGACCTCTCCCAGCAGTGGGCATACTCACAGTGCACCTTCACTCCCCAGACATCCCCCCTCACCAGACACACTTACAGTCACACCACAACAACTACTACATCTATCCTTGCAATCCACCATCCTAAAAATACCCATCTATTAAATAATACATCTACAGTGCATGTAAGTACCTATATTCCTTGTCTGACTGCTCTGGTATTCCCTTCAAGGTTCTTTAGCTGACGGCAGATCATTTTTTTTTTACTACTCCTTCTTTCAGTGTCAGGGTGTGAGGGAAAGAGCTGTAGTACCCCTACCTTCAAGAGTTCAATGGAAATCCCCATTTACAATTTATTTTCCCGGGACAACATTCTTGAGATGCAACATCTTGTTACTTGTGGGGGTTCTGCCCTACCTATTTCCACAGCTGTGTAGACTGGAGCACTAGCTGGGTTTGAGCTTGCAGTCTTCCAGTTGGCATGCAAGTTATCTAACTACTAGAGCATACTGGCTTTCATCCTAACCCCCACCCCACCCATGTAACCACCCTCTGGTACCCACCATTGTTCCCCCACTCACTGCAAAAACTCATTTTTTTGGTACCTTGGTAAGTAACCAACATAGCCTTCCTTCTACCTTAGCCAGCCACCATCTCTAAATGAAACTAAAAACTGCAGTTTCATTCATTAGATGGTGGCATACCCAAGATGAGTGAAGGCTGTGCAAGTCACACACCAAGGGCTGAACGCTAACCTTTTTAAGGGGAATGGGGGATGGGTTGGTGCTAGTGGGTTGTGTAGAGGGGGATTTAATTATTTTTCCTGGGGAAGAAGGAAGAGAGTGGCATAAGATAACAATACTACTGGCAGCTAGGATGGGCTCCTGACCTCTGGTAAATTTAAAGATAAACTCAGCAGCCAAGTGCCTGAATGGGTAAGGAAAGAGACAGCAGTAGAGACACTACCAGTGGTAGGGAGGGACTCCACACCACCAGTAATTAAAAAACACAGCATTTTGGTCAAGCACTTTGCAGGAGATGGGAGCGAGAAACAGACACACACCAGGGGAGATGTTATCAACATCAGGAATGGGTTCCTGAATGCCCATCAAGCAACTGTTTTACCGTTAGCTCCAGAGCCCTAATAAGGGCAATTCATGCACCTCTTGCTGTTCTGTGCTACTCAGAAGCAGTGGTGCATGAATTGCTCTTATTTTTGAATAGTTTCACCAAAATTGGTAGATCAAAAGATCCTGTGCTACATTTGGTAGCTTGGAAGGGCTTCCAGCCATGGGTCATCTGAGTGGAACACCTGTGGCCTTACTGTGAGCTACAGAGCTCTGGTAAGGGCAATTCAGCTTTCTATGACTATTCTGTGCAAGTCAGAGTCAGTGACTTGTGAATTACTCTTATTTTTTAAAAGTTGATATTTTTTTGCCACTCCCTAGCTAAGAAGGGACTCAGCAAAATTTGCAGATCAAGAGTTCCTGGGCCACAATACACATTTTTAAAATGTGAAAATCTCTCAAGGAAGAGACAAGATAAAAGCAGTTGAAAAACATTATTTAAAATTAAACTGCCTACCCAACCCTAACTATAGTGGCACTACCATACCGTCATTTTATACATATATATATATATATATAGAGAGAGAGAGAGAGAGAGAGATCCCAGAGTCAACTGCAATACAATGCACTAACTTGCAGTAAATGACATGTCACAAAACACTGCATTACAAAAGGGCTTAATTGCCATTGAACTACACTGTACCCTGCTGTATGCCACAGCATTACTGCATTTCCTCCTGGCTGGTGCCACTGTATATACAGATATACAGTACATCCTGTAGTCTCTGCCAACTTTGGTACACCAATATTTTGGTGGGTAATAGAAGCTAGTGGATAATAGAGGTGTGTTACGTTGCATTGGGAAAATATCAGAAAACAAGCACTAGACTGCATTTAGATATTAACTGTTCAGTCTCTTTACTTGTGTACAGTTTGGTAGCACAAATACTTAAAAAAACAGAGACTGACTATTTAAATCTAGTTTTGTTAATTTCACAGCTTGAACACTAGTTGGAGACCCTAACAATGGGGTGACAATGACTCACATTGAGTCTTTTTTGGGGTCCCAACCTTGCACTGCCAGGTGCCATGTAATTGCAGCTCTTAAAGAGCTATTAATCATACTTGGCCATCTGAAACAATGAGGGAGATTAACATGAGGACTAGAGCCTACTAAAGTAGGGGCTTTTTTAACTTCATTGAATGTCATGGAAGACCTGCACTAGTCAAACTGGACAAAAAGAGGTTTAGCTTCAGTAGTCCAGGCCCCAGACAAGCTAAACAATATTAAAAGCCACCATACTTTTATTTACCTCTAACAGTTTTAATAATCTCTTCATCAATAATGTTGTTAAAAACCTCACAACCATTCCAAAAGGTAACATAGTCTTCTGCAGTGCACTGTAAACTATATTTCTTAAGACATTTACAACAACCCATAAATTGGGACCATAATTCACTGCATCAGTGCCAGTGGCATGGCAGATGATAGTGGGAAAATAACATGAGAAAGATACAGCCTGTATACAAGAAAGTGCTGATGGATGATGGATAGAGAATGTGGAAAATAATAGAGGGACTTTTCAAAGAGAGAGAGAGAGAATGGTACAGAAAGTCAGGCTGGTGGATAGTAGAAGGGAAGATAATGGAGGGTGCACTGTATATTACAGGGGCACAGTAGCACCACTATAGTTAGGGTTAAGTATGCTGTTTAATGTTAAACCCCTAACTTTGCACTTTAATAGTTTCCTCACCGTTCAATGGATTTGCATGAAATGTTGCATGTGTAATTCAGGGCCATGATCTCTTGACTTGCCAAGTTTTGTTCTGTTTTTTTTTTCATTGTCTAGCACACAGATGGATTGAAAGTTTGCTCTGAAATCTTCAGGGTAAAAAGGGCTTGGGCCACAATGGTGACTTTCATAGGTTTGATGAAAAAATAGTACTCCATTCCAGAATTTTAAGGGTTTTAAATTGTGGTTCTGAGCATGCTCAGTATGCTGTTTTGGATAGCTGTTTCATACAAAGAAACAGATTTTGGACCTAGAAAAAAGATTCTGTTTCGTATAGGGGGTAATCTTTTGTGTATCTTGCCAATCATACTCCCCTTTTTTGTTTTTGGAAGAAAATCACAAAGAAATGTGTTTTTAACACATTTTTACAATTTTTTTTGTGATCCAAATTTCTTTTTTTCATATGGTCACACAAAAAAAGAACAGGGCTATATGAAAAAAGATTCTCTTCATGTGAAAAAAGAATTTGGGTTTAGGTTTTTGTATGAAGGAATCTTTTTTCATATAGATGGCACAACCTCATGAAAAAAGATCCCTCCATGAGTAAAATAATTTTAACTTAGTTTTTTCACATTCTGTTTTTGTGTAAAGTAATTGTTTTTCTTATGAGCTACACATTCTCCTGAAAAAAGATCCCTTCATATGAAAAAAGAATTTGGACTTGATATTTTTTCCACATTTCAACTTTAATACGCCATAACCCCATCAATACATGCAGTTATGGGACAAACTACTGTATATATCTAAAAAAAGGTTATAATGAGTACTACAACACTAATGCATAACACACCCTCCCAAAAAAGTAAGGGCCATATAAAAAAACATAAACAATAAAAATTTGCAGTTCCCATAGGATTACACTGCAACTTTAAGAAGTCATAACTCTGTACGTCTTTGGAATTAGCATGCAATTTATATATCAAAGGAAAGGTCTTAATGACTAGTGCAACTCCAAGCCCCTAAGAAATAAGAACTGAAAATGGTCTATACCTATAAAAAGAATTACAGGGAAGCACATAAACAGATTTTCTGGAGGAATGGAAGCACAGGGCCCTCCAGGCCCTGCACTTCCACACCCACATTCACATGTGGATACATGTATGTACAGACATTCTGGGCCCAGAAGGCCCTGCAATTCTGTAATCACATTGCTGTGTTCATGCAGGTCCCAAAGGTACCTGCATGAATGATGATACAATTGTGCTATCTCAAAAATCAAGGAAATTCATTGCAAAAACTTTGTTTATGCACCAGTTAGACTTAAACTGTCAAAAGTATGGAAATGTGGTGTTAGTGTTTCCAACCCTAACACTCCACCCCCACCATGCAAGGAAAAAAAAAGGAAAAACTTTGATTTGAAAATGTTGGTGACAAAAGGCGATAAGAAACTTTTAAAAGATTACCTAGAAACAAAGTACTTAAATATCATAAAGGGGTCTGCTGTACTTGATATGGATAATGCAATAAAGACATAAGATGTTGTCATAAAGCAAAATGAACGACAGCGCAGAACATTTTCAGATGGCTATTCTCTCCTGTAGCCCAACATATACAGTACCCCAGAAAATCAGTAAACCCTTGTAGTTGTATATAAAAGCCATTTCTATAATGAAAGGAGCATGAGAGAGCAAAAATTGATAAAACAGGCTAGTTTCAGACACTTTTTCATGTAAATAGAGCCCATTTTATGCAAATCCGATCTCTGTCATGAGCAACAGTGTATGGTTGCATAGCAACTGTTCCGCGCATGCACAGACACTCAGAGTGATGTCATCAGACATCGCAACGTGGAACTGCACAAAATCCATATCTCCACACTCACACATCCAACTGCAATGCCATCAAGAGATCACTGGTCCCTGAAGGTGTATGCAAAATTACATGTGAGTCAGTTGAATGGTTGCAATGTTCATGAGGAGGGGTTCCCAAAAGGCCACAATGAAAATTTGGGTTCAAAATCTCAAAAAAAAGCTGAGTTACGCATCAAAAGAGCCTGTAAAAATCTTTTTTTGTGAGCTCACAAAAGAAGAATCAGCTCGTGAAAAAGGACCTAAGCGAGTTACAAAAAAAGAATTAAAATGTTTAAAAAAAGGCATTACAAGGTTGTTCTTCCAACAAATAACTTCACAGTCCACCTAACGGAGCCCCAATGATTAAGGTACATGTGTTGGTGTCTCTAGATACCTTAATTTTGGGTGCTTTTCAAGTCTTTCTTTCTTTAAAAAAAAACAGAAAACAAGATGGTGGCATGCAAAAAAGGAATTTTTTCTCAAGAAAAGGACTTTGTTCTTGCAAAAAATAAAATATTCTTGCAAGACTAAATCCTTTTTTTGAAATTAAATCCTTTATTGAACACAAGACATCTATTCTGAAAAATGAACTTCTCTTAGGATATAATGGGGAATAAAAAACGGAATAACTTTGCAACAGTTTAATATTTTTGCACCAAACTAACAGTGGCAGTTCTGTTACCCAAGTTCATTCTACCATAAACAAATTACACCAGAATTCTGCACCATCTGGGCACAAGGCGACAAGGAAAAAACTGCAAAAAAGGGTGACTTTTTACTTTTTTTCACTATCTGGATTTCAGAATCTGCATGTCCAACCAGAACGTAACTTGCCACATCAAGAGATCTACCACACAGGACAGCACATACCAAACATTGTGCAAATCCATTGATCAACTACAAAGTTATTAATGTGGAAAATTTGAGTTTTAACATTAAACAGGCTACTCAACCCTAACTATAAGGGTACATCCATGCCCCTATGATAGACAGATAGATAGATAGATAGATAGTGATATATATATTAGAATGGTGCAATAGCACTGCTATAATTAGAGTTGAGTAGGTAGTTTAATGTTAAACCCCTAATTTTGCACCTTAATAACTTTGCCCCCGTTAAACAGAATTGCATATAATTTTGCATTCTCTGTGTGAGGTGCACATTCTCCATATATGGCAAGTTTTGTGACAGTCAGATGTCCGGATTCCAAAATCTGGGTAGTATAGAAAGTGGAAAAATCATGTGGTTTGGTCATTTTCTTGCTCCTGCCTACATCCCAAATGGTCTGGAATTTTGTTCTGAAATTTTCATGGTAGAATAGGCTTGCCCTAGAAAGAGGCATTTTTTTCTAGTTTGATGAAAAAATACTAATTGGTTAACAAATTATAAGGATTTGACATTTCAGTTGTAAGCATGCTCAGTATGGTCTTTTTTTATATGCCCAGATGCGAAAGAAGAATTTCTGGCTCATGAAAGAAGAATCTTTCATAAGCTGAAATTCTTCATTCGTGAGAAAAATTCTTCCTGTCTGTGGCCACATCTTGTATTTCATTTTTTACAAAAAAAAATTGAAAACCCGTAAAAATGATGCCTGGAGAAAAAAAAAACACATGATCTAGCTAAACAGGAACCATTTAGCACGACTCTGGAGTGTTTTTTTTTTTAAATAATCCCAAAATATGCTTTTGGGACATATCTAAAATCCTAGGTGGAAGTCTTAGTGAGAGCTACCTATTCTTTCATGAGCCAAATTCCTTTTATCTTGAGTCTTATGAAAGAAAGGGGAAATTGTTTAACCAGGAAAGACACACTAAGCCAGAGCTTGTTTCCAGGTGCAACCTGAGAGCACAAGGAATTTAAGTGACATGCTCAGGGTCACACAGTATGCATGTAGGGGTTAATGGGATTCAAACTTAGGTCTCCTGATTTCAGTTCAGTGCTCTTAACCACTACACTATACTGCCTCCAAAAAGAATTGAATATCATAAAAGAAAAAAATGTTTTTGTTTCATGATCTTCTATAGTCAGGATTGAGTAGGGAGGTTAATGTTAAACCCCTAACTTTGCACCTTGATAACTTTTCCCCTGTTCAATGGAATTGCATAAAATTTTGCATGCGCTGTCTGGAGACAAAGGGCTCAATTCTGTAAAGTCAGTGCAAGCCGCACCAAAAGTGTCTTGTACCAATTGCTGGCGTGCCAGGGACCCAATTCTGGATCGGTTAGTGTCCTGGAGGCAAAGTCCCATGGCTGTGAAATAATTGAGTGGTTTGGCCATTTTCTGTTTTCACGTATAGCCCAAGCAATTTGGAATTTTGTTCTGAAATGTTCAGGGTAAATGGGGTTGCCTTAGAAAGAGGCCTTTTTTGGTTTGGTGAAAAAATATTAACTGTTTTCTGAGTTAAAAGGATTTGACTTTTTGCTTCTGAGCATTCTCAGTAGGGTCTTTCATTTATATGTCCGATGTGAAAGAAGAATTTCTGGCTTAAGAAAGAAGAATCCTCCTTCATGAGTCAAAGGTCTTCTTCTGTGAGAAAAATTCTTCAAAAGCAAAAGAAGAATCTTGGCTCATGAAAGAAGAATTGAATCTCACAAAAGAAGACTTTTCTTTTTTCATGATCTTCTTTTGGGAGGTTTCTTGTTTCATGGTTTTCTTTTGTATCAAAAGAAGCTCACAAAAGGAAAATGTATTCCTTTGTGAGGTGAGATTCTTCCTTCATGATCTTCTTTCATGAGATTTCTTCTTTTATGATCTTCCTTCTTGAGACCATATTCTGCTCATGAAATAACTTTGTCTTTGTATAGAAGAGGAATAAGGAAGTTAAGTGACTTGCTCAGGGTCACACATTATGCAAGTGAGGGCTGTAGGATTCAAACCCAGATCTCCAGGTTTGCAGCTCAGAGCCTTAAACCACTGCACAATACTGCCTCCCAGTGAAGTAATGTTAATAACTGAATTTCTAAAAACAGTATTATAATTTCCTGTTTTGTTACTTTTGAGAAACATAGAAACATAGACTTTGATGGCAGATAAGGACCACTTGGCCCACCCAGTCTGCCCATTTCCCTACCTATTGGATAAGCTGCAGATTCTAGTTAACCAACAGCCTACTTCCTGTAACCCCCCACTATAATTGCCTTATGTCTGTCCCATACGTGTTTGAATTCCCCCACTGTTTTAGACCCCACAACCTCTCCAGGAAGGCGGTTCCATGCATCCACCACTCTCTCCATGAAAAATAATTTCCTCACATTACCCCTGAGCCGTCCCCCCTCTAACTTTAAATTGTAATCCTTGTTCTTACACATCTCTTTTCTGAAAGATGCTACCTCCTGACTTTGTTGATTCCCTGAGGTACTTAAAAGTTTCTATCATGCCCCCCGTCCCTCCTTTCATCAAGGGTATACATATTAAGCTCTCTCAGTCTCTTCATATGGTTTCTGATGTAGACCCTGCACCATTTTAGTTTCCTCCTCTGACTGCTTCATCCTGTCTATGTCCTGCGAGACAAGGTCTCCAAAACTGCATGCAGTACTCCAGATGGGGTCTCACCAACTGCCTGTATAGAGGGATAACCACTCCCTTTTTCTACTTGTGATGCCCTCCTATGCATCCCAGTATCCCCTGGCTCTCCTTACTGACTTCTCACATTGCTTACCCACCTTTAGGTCATCTGATCTGACTACACCCAGATCCCTTTCCATTATTGTTGTCATTAGTACCTCCCTGCTATTGTGTACTCTTCTCCTGGATTTTTATTTCCAGGTGCATTACTTTGCACTTCTTTGCATTGAATCTAAGTTGCCATGTCTGACCATTCCTCCAACCTTGCCAAGTCCCTTCTCATCCTTTCTACCCCTTGTGTATCAACTCTGTTACAGATCTTTGTGTCATCCACAAAGAGGCATACTTTCTTTCCAGACCCTCTGCAATGTCACCTATAAAGACGTTAAAGAGGACTGGACCCAGTACTGAGCCCTGAGGTACTCCACTAGTAACCCCCCTTTCTTCAGAATGTGTTCCATTCACTATTACCTTCTGTGTCCTGTTGTGCAGCCAGTTTGCTACCCAGGCTACCACCCTGGGACCCACTCCCAGGCTGGCTAACTTGATTATTAATCTTTTGTGCGGGACTGTGTCAAATGCCTTGCTAAAGTCTAGGTAGGCCATATCCACAGCCCCTCCCTGGTCTATTACTTTGGTCACCCAGTCAAAGAAATCGATTAGATTTGTCTGACATGACCTTCCTGCTGTGAATCCATGCTGCTTTGGGTCCTATGCCCCACTACTATACAATCCTGACTACATGTAAATTTTCTACAAAAAAAAGTTTGGAGACATTTGCATTAAATTCTGATCCCGGTGTGGTAATGTAACTAAGCAATCTTTCTAAATGCTCTACTGCTTTGTCCTGCCATGTATTAGTAGTGACATTAGTATGCAATCACTGTTATATTCAAATGTCAAACACAAAAATAAATTTGAACATTTGCATGCGATTATGATCTCAAGGAATTACTATTAACGTTCATATTTCTAAACACACAATTATTGTTTTTTTGCCAGTTTTTGCTATATATATATATATATATATATATATATATATATATATATATATATATATATATAGATATATATATATATATATATATATATTGATATATGATCATGACTAGCAAAAACCCCAAACAAAAAATCTGGACATATGTATGGCATTTTGATGCAAATGCAACAATGTCCATGACTGTTAGTTTTCAACACACTATTATAAATTCCCACCATTTTTATTGTACGTATTAGCGCATAATCATGCTTTGATATAAAAAGTCCCACAAAAACATTTTTGGACATATACATGACATTTTGATTCCACTGCATTCCTGTCAATAAGCCTTCATAAGAGGCTATTGCCATATCCTGCCATTTCTTAATATTGAGAATTGAATGCAAGCAGTACTACATGACAACACAAAACAAGCATTTGTCAATGCCGAATGTTTGCTTGCTGGCATTGGCAGTGGTAGTGTAGAAGTTACAGAGCTGCGTAATAGGAATGGCAGTGAAGTATTGAACTGAAGCCAACCCCACCACCACCCTGCAGAGAGTGACAGGCATTGGGGTGTGCCTTTGGGTCGTCAGGCATAATGGCCATGCCATTTCACCACACCCCACCCTGCAGACACTGACAAGTGTCACGGTGTTCCTTGGGGTCTTTGGCCCTTATGCGCACCCCATTTCATTAGGAAATACGGTGAGATGGGTGCGATATAGGAAAATGGGGTGAACTTTGGGGCGGAAGAGTCTAAGGCAAACCTCGATGCCTCTCACTGACTGCAGGGTGTGGAATGGTATGAGCATCACAGGCAAGAATCCCAAGTCACACCCCTGATGCCTGTCATTCTCTACAGGGTTGGGCATTATGGTTGGAAACCCTAATACCTCAGGCATTCGTTGGTATTTTCACTCCAAATTTTCAACATTTTTTTGTGACCCCACCTCATGAACAGGGGGAATATCAGTTTGTTAGCCGAAAGCTGCTTATGCACAGTGACTACGGCATTTAGCACTACAGGTGCAAAAACATTCCGAACAGGATGTAAAAAATGACAGCTGTACTGTTCAGGGGAGGTGTAAAAAATGGCAATGTTGCAAATCTGTAGTAAAAATATTTAAAAAATGGTGAAGTCACGAGCGTACATAGAAACTGTGCAACGACACCCATAATATAATTAGGTTGGGGATTTTTTACAGCAGATTGTCAACTCAGGCATTTTGGTGCCTCAATCATGAACAGTGCCACTGTGATTTTCTTTATCTGTCCCGAACAATGATTTCCCACAGCGACCACGCATCTCTGTGCTGAAAGTGTGAAAACACACTTCAGCCATGTTGTGAAAATGACAGCTGTATTGTTCATAAGGAAGTGTGGAAATGCCACTGGTGAAAATCTGGACTCAAAATATTACAAAGTCATGAACTTATGAGGGTGCTTGGAAACTGCTAATGCTCACTCGTAACACAGTCATTTTATGGACTTTGTCACTAAATTTTCAACATAGCCATTTTAAGACCTCTGCTCATGAACAGTGTAACTGTGATTTTCTTAATCTGTCCTAAACATTGCTTTCACACACCAACAGCACCATTGTGCGCTACATGTGTGAAAACACATTTTGGGCGACATATGAAAAATGGCAGCTGTACTGTTCATAAGGAAGTGTAATAAAATGGCAATGTTGAAAATCTGGAGTGAAAATATTAAATTCGCAAACTTACAAGCATGCATAGGAACTGCGCAATGCACGCTCTAAAACAGTCATTTTTAGGAATTTTTTCACCAAATTTTCAACATAGCCATCTTAAGACCTTTGCTCATGAACAGTGTCACTGTGATTTTCTTAATGTGTCCCATACATTGATTTTGCACATCGACTGCGCCATTGTGCGCTACATGGGCAGAAACACATTTTGGGCAAGATGTGAAAAATGACAGCTGTACTGCTCATAAGGAGGTGTGGTAAAATGGCAATGTTGAAAATCTGGAGTGAAAATATTGAAAATTCGCGAACTTATGAGCGTGCGTAGGAACTGCACAATGCACCCTTGTAAAGTAGTCATTTTTAGGAATTTTTTCACCAAATTTTCAACATAGCCATTTTAAGACCTCTGCTCATGAACAGTGTCACTGTGATTTTCTTAATTTGTCCCATACATTGATTTCGCACACCGACTGCGCCATTGTGCGCTACATGGGTGGAAACACGTTTTGGGTGAGATGAAAATGACAGCTGTACTACTCATAAGAAGGTGTGGTAAAATGGCAATGTTGAAAATCTGGAGTGAAAATATTGAAAATTCGTGAACCACGAGTCTGCATAGGAACTGCGCAACGCACGCTCAGAACAAAGTCATTTTGGATTTTGCACCATTTTCAACATGGGATTTTGGGACCCTTCTCATGAATGATGTCACTGTCATGGTGTTATTTAGGCCTGAAGGGTGATTTTGCACAGTGACTGCAAAATCACCCTTCGGGCCCAAATAATGCCATGACAGTGATAGCATTCATGAGAAGGGGTCCCAAAAACCCCATGTTGAAAATTTGGTGCAAAAATTCCAAAAAATGCCTGAGATATGCAAAAGTTGAAAACCCCTGTCTAGCCCATTATACAGCTTACCAGCATTTCAGTTCAAGGGTCGGCTTTGAAGAGTGCAGACGTGCTCCCGCGTCCACCCAAGACTGCCGCACGAGCTCCGGAGGTAAGTATGGGGTGAGGGGTGGGGAGGCAGGGTGCAGCAGTGGGTGTGCAGGTTGTGGGAGGGGCCAGGGAGACTATGGGACTTTTTTCTTTACAGGTTTTTTTTTCCTATGACTACGGGATGTTTGCCCGCTGGGGTGTGGGCTCAGCGTGCTGGGCACGGTGAGGCATTCAGCCGATGGGGATTGGGCACCCCATCGGGCCAGCATCACTTGCCACGCTGGGGTGAGCTCCCAGCGTGGCACCTTGTACTGGGGAGAGTGAGCTGACGGGGATTGGGCACCCCTGGCCGTGATGGCATAGGGGAGGGAAAGACAGTGAAGCCGACGGGGATTGGGCACCCCGCTGCTATACCCATCGAGTTAGTACATGGCATTTGGGAGGCTTTTGGGGGTACAGCACGCCGACAGGGATTGGGCACCCCATCGGGCATGGAGGGGCAGCATGCAGTATGCATGCGTGTGTGTGTGTGTGTGTGTGTGTGTGTGTGTGTGTGTGGGGGAGCTGCGCATGAGCAGGCGATATCTTATTGCTGCTCACTGAAGCATAGCTCCCCCTTTCAACTGTATGCCACTGCATTTTGGAGCTTGTCATAGACAGCTCCAGCATGCATTGGCTTACAGGGGCCGCGCCTGACAACACACTGTCTGAATTGGAGGAGGAGGTGACACACCTCCAAAATCTCGGATGATGGCACTATGTTTCTTGCACATGTGTGCAAGCAAACATAAAAATGGATATTTGCATGTAATTCTAATCCCTTTTCTTACTACTGAAAACAGCATGCAATCATAATTACATAAACATAAAAAAACTTGGGACATTCAGAAAATCACTTCCTATGTACAGTAACACTGTCCCACAGCAGATGAAAAACCTGCAGCCTGAAGTGGCTATGTATCCATTGAAGTGTGCATGTGTATCCATCACTGTAGAGCATGGGGCCATGATGATGATTGCCTCTTGTTCATCCAGAAAGAGTTTTATGTTGTTTGTTTTACCTAAAGATGGCTGTCTGTGGTTGTTTCTGTTGCCTTGTTCCTTTGTTTGCTTGGGATGGAATGGGAGTTAGTGCTGGAAACCCTAACACCACATTTCTCTACTTTTATTGCTTTACATTGAACCCTAACTGGTACATTAATGCCTTTTTTTTTTAAATAAGGATAGATAGATAGATAGATAGATAGATAGATAGATAGATAGATAGATAGATAGATAGATAGACAGACAGACAGACAGACAGACAGATAGATAGATAGATAGATAGATAGATAGATAGATAGATAGATAGATAGATAGATACAGATCCTACCCCTATAGTTAGGATTCAAAGGCCACTTCTATTTTAAACTCAAATTTCTGCACTTTAATAACTTTGCAGCCATTCAAGCAATTCACATGACATTTTGCATACTCCATTATGGACCAAATATCTCTTGATGTGGCATGTTTTGTTGTAGTCAGATGTGTCGGTGTGGAGATATGAAGGGTAAGATATTTGAAAATGACCATGTTTTGTCAAATTCTTTGTCACACTGCTGTGCAAAAATGGCTTGGGAGATTGATCTGACATTTTTAGAATTGAAAGGTCTTGGGTCACAGATGTGCCTTTTGATGGTTTGGTGAAAAAATATTAATCTGTTTCAAAGTTATTAAATTAAAAAACTTCCCACTATTAGTGGTGGGTTAGTACCTGACAGGGTGGGGGAGGGTCTACTAGACTACCAGGGTTATCTTTTTCAGATTTACAGGAGAGGGATCAGGGATTCGGAGGGACCTCTAGACCACCAGGGAAGTTTATTAAAAAAAAAACAATATCAGGAGGGTGATGGGGGATCAGGGAGGGGTGTGGGACCACTAGACTACCAGTGAATATTTTTTCTCAACACCGGGAGGGCG
The DNA here is from genome assembly GCA_016271365.2 of Neoceratodus forsteri. Lineage (NCBI taxonomy): Eukaryota > Metazoa > Chordata > Ceratodontiformes > Ceratodontidae > Neoceratodus > Neoceratodus forsteri. The sequence goes on from CM057449.1 coordinate 1,678,409,302, forward strand.
ATCAGCGATTGGGGATATAGGTGGGACACTAGACTACCAGGGAATAATTTTAAAAACAATGGGATGGTGATCGGACATCAGGGAAGAGTGGTGGGACCACTTAATTACCAGGGAATATTTCTACAATAAGGGGAGGGCAATCGGCATCAGAGGTGGGACCACTAGACTACCAGGGAATTGACAAACTATGGTAAATGTGGTTCAGTGCATTTTAATGGGGTTTTCAACTTTGGTGCAAAATGTTGTCATTTTGAAAGATTTTGACTCCATATTTTCAACATGCCCTTTTTGAGACCCCTCCTCATGAACAATGTTGGTAACATTTGCCAAATCCTGCATGAAAGGTGCTTTCGTGGTTGATTGCCAAAATCATGTTTTGGGCCAGATTTCAAAATTGTCACCACACCTGTCCATGCAGTGGGGTCATAATAAGGGTATGTTAAAAATTTAGGGTCAAAATATGTTAAAATGGCAAAGCTTAGTGCATCTGTTGACATTTCACTATGCTCACTCCTAACTTTAGTAATAGTAATTTCAACCCAGATTTTCAACATATCCATTTCTTTACATCACCTGATGAACATGACAGCTGTCCGTTTTCAATTACTGACCAAAATGTGTTTTGGCACATGTGCCATGAAATGACTTTGTAATGGTGTAGTATGACATTTTGGCAGATATTTGAAAATTCTCAGCCCATTCTTCATGAGGTGGGGTAATAACATGGCTATGCTGACAATCTGGTTGCTCTTTTGTCTGAAATGCTTGCATGGCAACACACACATATGCATCTATGGAGGCATGGGAGCACAGGGTCTAGAGGGCCCTGCACTTCCACATGCAAAGAAGGCTATGATCATACTTTCTCAAAAAGTAAGGAAATTATTGGCAAAAAACTTTAATACATCAGTTAGGGTTCCAGTGAAAAAAGTTTGGAAATGTGCTGTTAAGGTTTCCAACCCTAACACCCAACCCCCACCATGTGTGCAGCAACAGGCGTGGGGGCATGCCTTGAGGTTGTCAACTTTAATGCTTGCCCCATTCTCCTATATTGAAACCATCTCGGCTTACTTAAACAAGCATTTGTCAATGCCGAATGCTGCTTGCTTGTATGTGCTGTTTAGGTATTTGGAAGTGACAGTTTCATGCCTTCCTCCCAAGACATCCACTGTGTCTTTCCGCTCAGTATTCACAGAAGAGTGGGAAGGGCAAGGGCCACAGCAGTACAGCAGTTGCCAAGGGGGTGAAGCGGTGGACAAAAGAGTCCTGCAGGAGCTCACTAAATTGAAGGTAGACAAAGCGATGGAACCAGATGGCTTACGCCCAAGGATATTAACAGAACTGCGAACGGAGATAACAGTACCTCTGGCAGCCATGTTCACTGAGTCATTCAACATGAGTGAATTGGAGGAGGGCACATTTGGTCCCTCTACACAAGTCCGGCAGCAGGGAGGAGGCAGAGAACAATAGGCCATTCAGCCTCACCTCAGTAGTGGGGAAGATCATGGAGACATTGCTTAAAGAAAGGATAGTGGGCATCTAGATGCCATCGAAACCCAGGACCATAGACAACATGGATTCACAGTGGGACATCATGTCAGATAAATCTGGTTGATTTATTTCACTGGGTGACAAAGGAAGTGAATCAGGTGGGGCAGCGGACAACGTTTACCTTGATTTCAGCAAAGCCTTTGACACCATCCCATATAGGAGGCTGATAAACTAGCTGGGTAGGCTGGACATGGGGGAAAGGGTGGTAAACTGGGTTAGAAACTGGCTAACAGACAGGAGGCAGAGAGTGGTGGTAAATGGTATGCAGTCTAGGGAGAGGGGGCGACCAGTGGGGTGCTGCAGGGATCGGTCCTGGGGCCAGTTCTGTTCAATGTCTTCATTAGTAATATTGCTATACATCTGAAGGAATTTTTCACCAAATTTTCAACATAGCCATTTTAAGACCTCTGCTCATGAACAGTGTCACTGTGATTTTCTTAATTTGTCCCGTACATTGATTTCGCACACCGACTGCGCCATTGTGCGCTACATGGGCGGAAACACATTTTGGGTGAGATGTGAAAAATGACAGCTGTACTACTCATAAGAAGGTGTGGTAAAATGGCAATGTTGAAAATCTGGAGTGAAAATATTGAAAATTCGCGAACTTACGAGCGTGCATAGGAACTGTACAACGCATGCTCATAAAACAGTCATTTTTTTGAATTTTTTCACCAAATTTTCAACATAGCCATTTTAACACCTGAGCTCATGAACAGTGTCACTGTGATTTTCTTAATTTGTCCCGTACATTGATCTCGCACACCGACTGCGCCATTGTGTGCTACATGGGCAGAAACACGTTTTGGGTGAGATGTGAAAAATGGCAGCTGTACTACTCATAAGAAGGTGTGATAAAATGGCAATGTTGGAAATCTGGAGTGAAAATATTGAAAATTCGCGACCTTACGAGCATGCGTAGGAACTGTGCAACACACGCTCGTAAAACAGTCATTTTAAGGAATTTTTTCACTAAATTTTCAACATAGCCATTTCAAGACCTCTGCTCATGAATAGTGTCACTGTGATTTTCTTAATTTGTCCGCACATTGATTTCGCACACTGACTGTGCCATTCTGCGCTACATGGGTGGAAACACATTTTGGGTGAGATGTGAAAAATGACAGCTATACTGCTCATAAGAAGTGTGGTAAAATGGCAATGTTGAAAATCTGGAATGGAAATATTGAAATTTCATGAACTTATGAGCCCGCGAGAACCGCGCAACGACGCCAGAAACAGTATTTTGATCATCACTCAACATAGTGGGACCTTCATGAATGATGTCACTGTCATGGCAGCCAGGCCCCGGCGGTGATTCGCAGTCACCGCGCCGCTAATCACCCTTTTCGGCCCGATAATGTCACGCGACAGTGACATCATTCAGAGAAGGGGTCCTAAAACCCCATGTTGAAAATTTGCAAAATTCCCAAAATGCCTGAGATATGCAACAGTTGAAACCCCTATCTAGCCCATTATACAGCTTATCAGCATTTCCTCAGTTCAAGGGTCGGCTTTGAAGAGTGCAGACGTGTTCCCGGTCCAATCAAGATCATCGCGCCTGGAGTCCGGAGGTAGGATGGGGTGGGTTGGGAGGCTGGGTGCAGTGGTGGTGCGGGTTGTGGGAGGGGGTTGGGAGATACGCATGGGACCGCTTTTGTTTTACAGGTTTAAAAAAAAAAAAAAAAAGACGTTTGGGCGTTTGCCACTGGGGTGGGCTCCCAGCGTGGCACAAGGACGGGGGCATTCAGCTGACGGGATTGGGCACCCCATCGGCCAAACACTGCTTGCCACGCTGGGGTGGGCTCCCAGCATGGCACCTACCACTGGGGAGGGGACGAGTCTGAAATGACGGATTGGGCACCCCGTCGCCATACAGCGCAAGACGCCTGCATGTGGGGAGCTACGTCTTATCGCTGCTCACTGAAGCATAGCTCTCTTTTAATCAGAGGTTACTGCATTTTGGAGCATGTCATAGACAGCTCCAAAATGCATTGGCTTACAGGGGCCGCGCCTGCCAGCTCACTGACTGAATTGGAGGAGGAGGTGACACACCTCCGAAATCTCCGATGATGGCACTATGTTTCTTACACATGCATGCAAGCAACATAAAAATGGAATGGAGAGAGCACTAGCACTGACAAGCCCAATGCATAACCCCCACACCTGTCGCTGCCTGCACAGTGGGGGTGGGGTGTTAGGGTTGGAAATCCTAACAGCACATTTCCATACTTTTGTCACTGGAACCCTAACTGATGCATTAATGAAAATTTGTTGCCAACAATATATACCATAGATGGACAGATACATAGAGACAGAGATAGACAGACAGATAGATAGATAGATAGATAGATAGATAGATAGATAGATAGATAGATAGATAATATATAATACACCAACTACCTGGCTGCTTCTGATTGGTCCCCCATGCTCACCACCTCAGACATTGACATGGCACTATCCCTCTTCCACTCGTTATTTACTTCCATCTGGGGAAAGCATGATGCTATGAGGAAATCCAGGGTAAAATCATCTTATCACCCCTGGATCACTGGTGAGCTCATTGAGTTTTGCAAAACCTGTGACCAAGCCTGGGCTAAGTACAAATTATCTTGCTCCCTGCAGGTCACTTGTGCTACAGAGTGCTCAGGTACTCTTGAACTAAGGCCATCTGTACCACAAAATCCCTATATTTCAAGGCCAACCTTCAGCATAACATTAGCTCCCCATCTAAATTCTGGATGAATGGTTAGTCACTCCCTTTTTGATCCCCAGACCCAGTTCACTCCCCCAGTCCTCTTGGTTAATGGCTCACCAGTATCTGACCCTCTCTCTCTTGACATTCACTTCAGTGACTTTTTCACCATTTGTGCTCTCCCCTCCCCACCTCCTGGCAACAACCATCTCCCTCCCTCTCCCTCGCACTGTTCTCCCCTGGGTTTTGACTTCCCACCTGTTGCTTCCAAGGAGATCCTTCTTGCCCTATCCTTACTCAACCCTTCCAAATCTAGTCCTGATGGTTTGGACCCTACCCTTATCCATCTGTCAGCTCCAGCCATTGCCTTCCCCCTCACTCACCTCCTAAATCTCTCCTTCACCCATTACACTGTCCCTCAGTATTGGAAGTTTGACAAAGTTCAGCCTTCAACAAAGGGTGTGGTCCCTTCACTGCTGGCAACTTTCACCCTATCTCCCTCCTCTTTCTCTTGTGACTCCAGCTCTGGAGTCATCACCTCAGAAAGGACAGGGATAGGTTGGAAATAGTGCAGTGCAGAGTAACAAAAATGATTCAGGGCCAGCAGGGCAGATCCTATGAAGAGCACCTCAAGGCACCAAATATGTGCTCACTGGAAACCAGGAGGGAAGGAGAGAGGAGATTTGATAGAGACCTTCAAGCTCTTAAAGGAATTAACAAGGTAAACAGAGGGGAATTATTTACCCTTACTACCATCTTGAGGTCATGTGGTCACAAGTGGAAATGAACAGGAGGGAGGTTCAGGAGGGATGTGAGGAAGCACTTCTTTATGGAAAAGGTAGTGGAACCTTGAAACAGTCTGTCGGCTGAGGTGGTGGGTGCAAACACAGTCAGGGGATTCAAGCAAGCATGGGATAGAATGAAGGGAATAGTGGTCACCCTGGGTGACAAGACCAGGGAGGAGAATGGGGATAGGATGGGAAGGGTTAGTACTCTGGAGGAAAAACAGGTACCAGGGAAGGTTCCATGGATTATAGGGAATATGAGCAGACTGGATGGACCTCTGGTCTTTTTCTGTCATCTTGGTCTATGTTTCTATGTCTCTATAAAGCTGCAAGAGAAACTGATCTACTCACAGCTTGCTGCCTTCCTCCCCTCCTCCAGTTTCCTCTCCCTCTTCCAGTCTGGTTTTAGGAAGGATCATTCTACCGATACCTCCTTACTTAGGGTCACTGAGTCCATCCTCTCTGGAATGGATCAAGGGCACGTTACTGGCCAAAGCTTTTGATTACATGTTTCACTCTCTCCTCCTGGGTAATCTGAGCTCTGCTGGTCTCTCAGCCTCGGTTGTCAGCTGGTTCAGATCATATCTCACAGGCCATCAACAGTCGGTAGAGGTAGGAGGCGCACTCTCCCCATCACTCCCCATCCAGGACAGGGTCCCACAGGGCCAGTGTTGGGTAAGTTACTTTAAAAAAGTAATCAGTTAGTTACTGGTTACTCTCAAATAAATGTAATCAGTTACAGTTGTTTATTACTTGTGTATAAAAAGTATTCAGTAACTGCAACTGTAACACATATTACTTTTTCAATTACTTTTGAAAACTTGGTCCAGGAAGCTCAGTGCTTGTCAATGATTTCATTTTTTCAAAATAAAAAGGTTCTCCCTTGGCCTACATGTGTTTACTAGTCACTTCTACCACTTAAGCCTCCATTTGTGACCCATGTATGCCCCTAACTCTATGTCTTGCTGAATGCATTTTCACATGTCTGCTGGTAGTACTGATACTGATCCAACAACCACATACAACCCACCCCACCAGCAACTCATAAAAAGCATGGCATGGTGGTTCTCCAGGTCTGACTACTTACGTTAAATTCCTCAGGCAGAACAAAATGGTACTGAAACCAATCACTGATGTGCAATACCAAATTTAATTATGCAGTGCTCCTCTCCAAATCGAAAATCAGACATACCAGACTCAACACCCCAGCAGTGGCAGACACAGACTCAAGCAGCACCTCCCCTACAACTAGACAAACATATGAGAACTATTAAACTAAAAGGTGCAACCACTGGGTTATGCAAATCAACTACAGTACTACAGTGTAATGTTTTTGCACAGCAAACTGAGGGTTTTCAGCACCAACATTAATGATAGTCAGAGTTACACAGTCAATCGGCTGAATATACCTGTGAAATCACCAGAACCGCTCAGAGAGCTAGTTGCCTTGTGACAAATCCACAACATTCAAAGTCAATAGTCACAGCACCCCGTTCCCCCACAAATGTTCAAACAGCAAGAAAAATCCTCTTTTATATATATAGTAAATAGTAAATAGTAAGTCCTTGCCAGTCTGGCAAAATAAATCTACCAAAAAGAACTTCTTGCTGTTTGAACATTTGTAGGGGAACAGTGTGCTGTGACTATTGACTTTGAAGGCTGAATATACCTGTCTAAGTACACTGTAATGTAGGACATATATAACCAATAGGATCTGGCAGCCAGCATCCTGTGGGTCTCACCAACACCATTGACAGTCTTCAGGATGTCCAGCCAGAGGTGGATTTGGTCTCTTCTGTGGTTTTGAAGACTTCACCTTCATACAGTATGTGATGGCCTTATGATGATGTGCTTCAGTTGCCTGTATAGCCACCTGTTTGGGACTGAAGTTGGGGTTCCAGATCCTAGAGATTTGATAGAGCCCTCCATGTTTCTGGCCACTGCCCTGTTCCTAGAATTGGACTGTGGGCTATTTGCCATTATTTTCCCCATCCACTACTACCTCTATACCATGGCGGCAGCATTCATAACATGAAACAGGGTCAGCATGTGCATAGCAACTTTTATGATGAGAATAAGGGGTGGAACACTGCTCTATAGCATCTGTCCATGTCTGCTATGTGCAACTGCTTGCACTGTTACACTCACCTTTACACACCGGCCCTTCTTTTTCCCTCATTTGCATATGCCAGCATTATTGATGGGTTTCCACTGCATACTGTTCTCAGCTAACTTTACATTGTTTTCCACATAATGCTGGTGACTTTGTGACCATAGCCCACTAGTAGCATGTAGGGGACCATTCAACAAGTTATGTGCTCACTTCCCCCACACATGCATAAGGAGTCTTTCATTTTCAAATGATTACAGTTGCAATAAGAAGCCAACCTTGTCCTAGCATATAGTTTATTTAAATCAATCAATCTGGGTCTACTGCCCCAAAAACTGACCCCCTGCAAATCTCCCCTCTGAAAACTGCCCCATTTCACTTAAAAACAGTCAGATACCTTCTAATTCTTCTTTCCTTTTCAGAAACTGGTCCATTACTAAAGGGCAAGAAAAAACCTGATGCAGACACTAGAGTGAACATTTCTGGTGCTGTGCTCACTGCTCACTCATATGTTACCTCCAAGGGCTGCTGTTCATTTCAAGCAACCCCAAAAAAAAAAATATCCAGCAGCACCTTTCTACAGAGCTTATGAACTACTGTTGTTGTTGTATCAGTTGAGGACCTTCCTGTTCACACTACCAGCCACAAGCCTGGATCTACATGGGCCACAAGGCTGTTTTTCAACTCCTGCTCCGCCCCCGATGGCATCCATCCCTGCATCACAGTCACCACCTAGTCACCCATGGATATGTCTGTCCCAGTGTTCTGGTTCCTCCTTTTGCAGTGTTTTGATTTGAAAGCGCCGCCATACTATACACCCGGGTGGGGCTCCCCCTCCTTCCATGTCCATCTTGGCCCGCCAAAGAGATCTCACTCAAAATCTCATGTCATCTCTGGCAGCCATATCCTACATAGAAGGGAACTATTCTCACTGGCTCTCACAAGATTTAGGCAGCTATTTTACCTGGGTCTATCTCCACAATGCAGCAAACTCTTGGAAAACATTTTAGAACCGGAGTGCCCGGTTCCCGGCACTCACATGGCCACAGTAATCATCACGCAAAAAAACCTACAAAAATGTAATATAGTACATTACATTACAGTAACTGCCTTACTTTAAAGAAAATGTAATCTATAACGTCCCATGGTTACATTTTCTTGTAAGTAATCCAGTACTGTTACAATGTTAGATGACAATGTAATCAGATTACAGTAACTCATTACTTGTAATGTGTTACTACCCAGCACTGCACAGGGCTCCATTCTGTGTCCAGTCCTATCCTCTGTCTTCATCAATGACCTCCCCTCTGCCAACTCACATATTCACATGCAAGCAGATGACAAAGACCTGCACACCTCAGGTCCCTGTTCTGTTTCTGTGGAAGTCTCACTCCAGCATGACTTTCACAGTGTTCTGTACTAGTTCCAGGCCAACCAGCCAAGGGTAAAAAAAAACTGTCTATGACCTTTGGTACCAGCCAGACATTACCCCACTCACCTTGCTTCCTATTTTCTCCATGCTTGATGGCTCTCTGCTTGAAGCTGTCCCAACCTTCAAAGTACCATGGTGTGCGGTTAGATTGTTGGCTTGATTTCTCTGCCCACATTGATATCATACATATCAAACTCCACACCAAACTCAGTACCCTGTACTACAATAAGGAATGCCTCTCCACTAGTACACCAGAGGTTAGTCACCAAAATTATTTTTCCATTCTTCTACTACATAGATGTGGTCTATGGTACAACCCTGTCTATTCCCATACACAGACTGGACACCCTCTGCAACACATTTGGCTGCTTTGCTACAAACTCTCCCACTTGCACCTAACAGTGCTCCCTTTATTTCTCCCAATCCATCCTCCCACTCCTCACATGCCACCAGCTCCACTGTGCTTCCCTCATTCATAAATACTGGTTTGGGCCCCCCCCTTCTTATCCATTTCATCACCCCCTTTCCCTCCTCCTCCTGCTCCTTGCACTCACTTGCAACTGTTTCCAGATTACACAAATGCACAATTGCTGTAGCACTTCCCCACCTACACTCCTCTGATGGAAAATCTGCCTTCTCATACCATCCCCCCTTCCACTGGACTCAGCTACCCTTCTCCACCAATCACTCTCCTCCCCTCTCCTCCCTTAGATGTCAACTACAACTTCTCCCTCTCCCTCTCCCTTGTTCTGCCAACCCTTTCTCAACCCTCCCTTACCTTTCCTGAACCCATTCTCAACACTTGTTCCGCATCCCTTTATTCGGGTTCGCACACTCTTTTTGAATCTACCGTATTTGTACATTTGTTTTTAACTTTTTACGCTATTTTGGGAACAACATGTTACGGTGTTTGGCATTACTGTCTGTACTGCACTCGACTTATGCCCTTTATGTCATTGTTTTTGTAATCATCAATATCAGCCTGTTTGTGTCTCTTTGTAACTGCACTCTCCCCTTCCCTTCCCCCAGGTCACACCTGGAAATGAGCCTTGGCTCCATGTGTCTCTCCTGGTCACCAATTTTCAAACAAATAAAATAAATAATATGGCCAAGATATTCAAAGGGGTTGCACCTGACGCAACTGAGATGCACTGGCGCAGCCCCGCATTGTGCACCGGTAGGATATTGAAAAGGCTGCCCGGCACAGCACAACTCCTGATGCACTAGGGTGCAATGTAATCCTATGCGGTGCAGATGCAGGGGGTGTGCCCATGCATATGCGGCACATCCTGATATTCAGCCTGGGATGTGCAGTGCATATCCCGGTGCAACCCTGCATTGCACCGTACAGGGGTGGCTCGAAGTTGAGCCCCAGAAATGTAGGAGCAAGTCCCAGCCACCCACAGGCAGGCTGCTGTATTGCACAGCCAACGAGAACACCCTTGCAAACAGACAAACCCACCCTGGTGGTCCAGTGGACCCCCCACCCACCCCATAAGCCTGATCACAGGCTTCTATAAGATAGACTCAATCTCTGGTGGTCTAGCGGTCCCCCCACCACCTGACCATGGGCTGTCATAGCTGCAGGAGGTCACCTGGCAGTCCAGTGGTGCCCCTCCCACCCTCCCACAGAGGACCCCAGCCACCCGCACCCTCGTCATCGGTGGGTGGCAGCACACTGCCCGCATACTGCCCAGCTGCCCACTAAATATAGGTCCAGTATGCTCTGTATGCCTATTGGTCCACAGAGTGGACCAATGGGCTTGCAGACCATACTGTACTACACAGGGCCAGATATGTGAATGATCCATTCTTCTACATATCTGGTGAATCTCAGCTGAATATCACAGTAATTGCACTTAGCGCAACTGCACTTGCGCTGGCGCATCCCCATGCTCCCTCTCTCCACTGCGCTGTGTGCAGTCTCTGTGCCAAACCTGCCATATTCAATGGTGCTGAGCCATGGCACATCACCATTGAATATCGCCTGTTCCTGGCCCCGGGGCACCCAGTTGCACTGCGCCCAGGCTTGCGCCACTGCCCGGCGCAGTCTGAATATCCGGCCCAACATGTATAAAATATATAATACAATATGCATATTCATAGCAAAAAAATGGTGTTAATAAACCAGTTAGGGTTCAACTTAACACCACAGAAGTAAGAAAATGGGGTGTTAGGGTTTTCAATACAATTCCCTGCAGCAGCAAAATTACAGAACTACAGAAGCAACCACAGACAGCCATCATAAGGCAAGACAAACAACTTGCAACTGTTTCCAGATTACACAAATGCAGTAGCACTGATGTGGTACCTTTGAAAAAATGCATGCAGCACTTTTAAAGCTTTACTCCATCAGTGCTGTTCACCTTACCTGATGATGGATGTCTAAGGTTGCTTGTTTGATCTTGTCCTTTTGCTGCTTGGGGAGTAATTAAGGTTGGAAATCCTAACACCAGATTTTTCTATTTTGTGGCTTTAACTTGAAACCTAACTGGAACATTTATGCAATTTTTTTTTTTTTGCAAGGAATTTCCTTTCTTTTGGAGAATGCTAATAAACTCAAATTATAATAGTATTTCTGGCTGCAGAAGTGCTGTCCTCTGCAAGAGCAGGGCTTCTGCAGCTACAGATACACATGCGCACTGCAAAACATACAAACCCACTTCTGCAGAATCAGCTATAGATCCTTGATACCCAAAGTACAACCTACTTCTGAGTGTGAAAGAGCAGCACTGCTCATGTGTTATGTGGGTATGCGATTTGCTTAAGGCCCCTATGAAAATACTATACAACAGCCTTATGTGTGTTAGCATAACGTACATATTGGCTGTTCTGTGCATACATAATTTCTATAGAATACTTTGGTCCACACACCAGTTTCTTACCATGGCATTACATACATCTTGATAATCTGCAGTGGGACCTATGCAATTCCTGTAGTCCAGAATTTCGTGCTTACCAGCAGCATTGCACCACAATGCACATCCGGTTTTTTAATATTTATATCCTAACATCTCAGAACATACATTTTATGCCTCTGTAACTTCCACAGGAGTGACAGGCTTACAATCTGACCTTTAAAATGTTTTTTGTGACATTACAACATAAAAACACTTTTTAAGATGGAAGTGAGAGTTTTCACCTATTGTGTTATCCTAAGGGCTTTAAAAAAACAAGATTGTTGAAAATGTGGTGAAAAATGTTTAAAAAGAGGCCAACCCACTAATATAGAGGCCTGAGCTGCTGTGCATCCTATCTCCCACAATGCCAGTGACCTGAGTTCAGGAACACGTTCAGATTGTCAGGCATAAGCCAAGGGGAGAAGATTGAGTGGCCACTTGACAGGTCTCATCTTCAGGGGTGGGGAGGAATGTCATCTTTGTCCTTGGCTGCCACCTGTTGGACACCAGGTAGTAGCACCAGAATTATGAGCGGCATTGAAGGAAAGGGACACAGTTACATAGTAGATGGGTGCCTCCATACACATGCACTTACTTGCTGCCATACTGGGGAATAAAAAATAAAACAGAAAAGGGTTCACACTGGCTTAATGAAGCCCTACCTGCCTATTATGTACCAACATCATCACCTCACCACTGATCTCACTCTAGATGAGTGACACTGGTTGGGGGATTGTGGCCCTTCCTTGCCTGGACCCACCACAGGGGGCAATCCATGGGTGAAAATAGAGGCAAGGTGAGTCTAGGGGAGGCAGATGCTTGGTGGGGGAGGGAGGGTCAGGGCTTAGTAGCCCACCTGCTTCAACCATGGGAGAGAAAGCGTTATAGCAAAAAAGGGAAAACGGTTAAAAAATGTCTGAATAATGAATAACAGCTGATTTGGAGTACAAAATCCAATTTTTGATGTCACAAGCAAAGCATTCCTTGTTCACACTTTTTTATGTTGCACACAAATACTTGTTTTCACACTTTTACATTTTGAGGTGGAAGTGACAATTTTCACTCACTGTGTTTGAGTAAATGCCTTAAAAAATAAGAGTTTTGAAAATCTGATGAATAAATGTTTAACAGCTAAAAAAAGAATTGTTTCCACTTTTTTATGTCACAAAGAATTCTTTGTTTGCAAAATTCTTTGTGCACACTTTCTTGTAAGCGAAGGATGTTGCAAATAAAGAACTCTTTGTTCATGAGATGCTTTGTTCACACTTTTTCATGAACAAAGAATTCTCTACTTGCTACACAAAAAATAGCAACCTTTGCAAAGCTGATGACCTAAGATTTTCATGGCGACCAGACAACATATTTCTGGGCAATTTTCCATCAAACAAACCCCAGAATCTGGTAGCGCTACTGCTCACAATGCCAGCGACCCAAGTTTGATATAGAGCTTGGGCCATTGGAGGGCAGGCTTGGAGGTAGGAGGATCAAGCGTCCAGAGGACTGCTCTCCTCCTCTGGGTTGGGATTGCAGAGCCCAGCCGATGCCTGGCCCCTAGAGGTAAGCTGGGGAAAGACACCCAGGACTGCCACAGATTGTGCAGATGGCAGGCTGATACCAATGCATGACATGTAGGTGCACTGGTCCCACATCGTAGTGCATGTCATGCCCCTCAGGGGAAGGAAAAACCCTCAGTGGCAGGATGATGCATGGACCTCATAGGCCCTGCACCAGACCAGCTGGGCTTGCTGGTCCAACTACTGGATCCAGTTCACAGTGGCTGACTGGGGACCCCACCAACCCTGCCATGGGGGGCAAGTCCTGGTGGTACTGGCTGGCATTATGTCCCGGTAGATGTCAGGCTGATGGGGCTGGAGGGTCCGGGTTGATGGGGGATGTCTGAGGTGAGGGGGAGAAAGAAAAAAACAGAATCTAGATAAATAGGTCCCACTTACCTAGGCTAAGGAATTTGTTTTTGAAAAGGAACTTTTATATGTTTCTAGCAAAACATTTTTCCCCAAAGAAAAAATGTTTCCTCACAAACATAAAAAGCATTTTCTCACAAATCAAAAATTGATTTTTGAACATAAATTTGTTATAATTACTGGAGAGGATTTTAATGCTCCAAAAACAGGTTTGCAAATCTGTGATACAATTGCCCAGTTGTAATTACGCTTTGCAACCAGGCAAATGTAGGTGCTCCCTGTCCATCATGCCTGCACTGTTTGTGACCTTGTAGCTCAATGGTGGAGTGAGTCAGAAACACCCATTTATTTGTAGTCCTCATGAATAATTACAAAAACAATACATGGGAGGGCTGCATAACCAGAATTTTATACTCACCCTCGGTGTGGGACACTTCTATAAACCCAGTGATCTGTGCTGTCTGGGTTTAAGTAGCACCCCACACCTCAAGTGAGTGTAAAATTCTGGTTATGCACACCCACTCATGTATTATTCTCTATGGGTCCTATTCATGAACACAGCCACATATGCCAGAATGGACCATAATTGCAGGTGTAGTGTTGCACACTCCTGGAGATATGCAAAACACATGGCATTCAGCAACAGCCCCATGCATGGATGGATAGGTACACAGGTGTGCACTAGGAGGTGCAGATCAGGATATAGGAGGGACTGCCAGAGAGAGACACACCTCTTGACCCCACCATAAAAGGTGATCTGCACCACTACAGCCATGCAGCTATCCCATGTGCATGCATGTATGTGCATGAGGAGTTGCAGAGATGCAGGCATTGAAACAGAGATGCGGACCACACAGGCTGCAGCCATAGGTGCCAGCCCAGTGATGGCACTCTGGCTCAAGGCAGCATGCTGGATCTGCAGCACCCAAAATGACCCGCAACCACTCCCACATGTGAGGGAAAGTGACTCTGCCAACTGAAGTAACCAGAAAGGGAACAGCAACAATTGTGTGTAAGTGGGAAACATGCCCAGCAGCTTTGCCCTACCCTATCAGTGTGCAGAGACGGTTATCACCCACACCAAGTCCCTGTCTGTTATATGACCACCAATTCAAAAGGGGGTGGTACATGCATGGAGACTCAACTGACTTCTGTGATTGGGCAGGCATCTTGGGTGAGAGCAGTGATGTGAGAAGAACCCAAGTCCTGGAACAGGAGATTTACCTAAAAACCTGCACAATACAGCAATCACCACTCAAATGCCCCCTGTGTGTCAGTACAATGAAACCCTTGGGGTTAACCCTGTACAAAGAACGGGAAGGACATGTGAGACTAACCTGTGCCTGCAATAGAGGACTGTCTGTGAGTACCCTTTCTACCCCTTAAATGGCCTGGACTGTAAGGGATAGGGCTGGCAGAAATGTGCAGGTGCCCAGCAAAGTCACAGCACTGTACAGGAAGGGAATAGAAAACAAGGGTAAGCAACAGACTGCCATGTATACCACACCTGGCATGCCACACAGAGAGAAATAATAGTTTTGCAAAGGCAGAGTATTATAAATGAAGAACTGGACACTAATTTATGTTTCTTGCTTGCAGGGCATCAAAATGCTCAAGAGTGGAGAAATAAGACATGCAAAAGTACCCCTAGGTACATTAAAATGGCTGCTGACTTGAGAGACTCACCTGGCCCCTGCCCCAAAGGTACATGACTGCTGCAACATGTGCAACCACCAGGGACCCTAAGTCAAAACAGTGTACCTATGCAAGAGGTGCACAGTACCTGCCATGACAACACTGCTGAATAAAACAGTGTCCAGTGCTGTTTCAGTTGGGAGTCTGAAGTATCAGATGGGGAGGACTGGAGTAAGTGGCTCTTTATGAGGCAGGAGCCTCTGCCACTGCCACTGCCTCCACTTGGGCCAAAACTCCCACTGATGGAGGGGCAGTGGCCTTCAGAGACCATACCTGGGGTTTGTCTAACCAGTCTAGAGGGTTGGCTCATGCCACAGAGGAGCACATCCACAGAACCTGCCTCCTAGGAATCACAGCATTGGGAAGCCTACCTGCATTAGGCATCTGCTGTGGTGACTACCACCACCCAAGCCCTTCCTGCCCATTAATGCCCTGAAACTGTGAGACATCCCTACCACAGACAGTCACAACAGGCTAAGCCTGAGGACTATCAATTGCTATTCCAACCATCATGTTATCGAAGGGAGACACCCATTTGACTTCCCAAGCCTCAACTGAATTGACTCACCCTGTGGTTGCCAGGACTTTCGTGGTGGTACCACTTCCTGTGGGGACATTTGGGCAACTGGGAGGCAAGGAACAGGTGGTATCCAAAACAGAGAGAGGGGACGCTGCAAGTAGGGCAAGGAAAGACTGCTTCCAGGGTGGCTACTGCAATGGACACGTCTCACCTCCTTGAGTATCAGGAGACAGTTGCTGCAGCTTTTGCAGGCCCCAATGGGGCACGTTGAATGATACCCTAGTGGTCCCAGACAAGGGGATGATGCACTGTAGGATGAAGCAGGAGTACCCTACCAGAACCTATCCCTACATACCATAGGTGCTTTGAGATGAGATAGAATGGAAAAGGGAGGATTGGCTGTATGAGGCAGCCTTACACAAAATCCACTTGAAGTATAAACTGAGTAAAGAAAGTTCACTTCTGCATCTCCTAGCGGCCCTGGTGCATGCCAGGTCCCTCATGGGCACTCTGTTTGATGGGCTGACCATCATTAAATATTACATACTGCACCAGGACATCAAGGGCAACAGCACACAGTATGTGGTGGAAGCCATAGACTCTTTCAGGGAAGCCTGTACCAAGCGAGACCCCTGGTATTATTACTAGCCAGCAACGGAGGAACTGGAGCACCCTGTCAGGGGTGCTCATAGTGTTCAGTGACATCCAGGACACCTGCAGATCAAAGAGGCAGATGTGCTGGAACACTGTGAAGAGTTCCTGTTTGCAAAGGGGAAGACATGCCCGAAGACATCCCAGCAAATGCCTGCTATCCACAGTGGGTTGAGGCCCTCATCTGGGCTGTTGAACTGGAATAATGGTGCCGTACCATCTTGTGCATCTTCCATTAAGATTTTTTTTGTTGTTTTGTATAATATCCACACAGACTCTGTTTACTTGTTTGGTTTATTTAGTTTGGTAAGACAAAAGAAGGCCAGAGGCCCATCAAGATTGTCTCCCACTCCCAGTAGATGAATTAGTGGTTGTTTCTGGTCAACAACAGAAAATCATCAAGCCCTTGTTTGAAACTGCTGAATGATGTATTGTTTACCAAGTCATAGGCAACCAAGGCAATTTTATTTATAAGGCGCCCAATCCCAGAGGCACTGGGTGCCGAACATGAATAAAATATACAGCAACAAATTAAAACATATAATAAAACCTCATTAAAACCATAATAAAATTAATATTCTGCAACAATGAAAGGTTCCCAGAAGTCATACTTCTAGGGACTGGCCAGAATTAAGGATGACAGCAGTCAAAGGCCAGACTGAAGAGGTGGGCCTTTAGCCTTCCCTTAAACACCGCTACTGAGGGGGCCTCCCGGACTGCAGATGGAAGCAAGTTCCACAGGGTCAGCCCAGAGACACTAATAGCATGATCTCCTGAGGTCTTTAATTGGACCCTGGGAACATGCAGGAGCCCTTCAAAGAGGAGCAGAGGGAGCGAGCAGAGGACACCAGTGTCAGGAGCTCAGACAGGTAACCAGGACCCGGTCCATATAGGACCTTAAAGGTGAGAAGACTCACCTTGAAAAGGACCCTCCACCTGACTGGCAGCCATTGTAGAGCACACGGGACTGGAGTCACATGACTGGACCTCGAAAGGCCCATCAGCAACCTGGCCACTGCATTCTGCACTAGCTGAAGTCTGTGGAGGGTCCCTCCCATGATCCCAAAGTACAGAGCATTGCAGTAGTCAAGCCTGGAAGTCACAAAGGCATGCACTAGTGTCGGCAGGTCCTCAGGTAGAATGAGGGGCTTAATCCAGGCAATGTTCTGCAAGTGGTAAAAACCACTGCTGACTATAGATACACCTGCACATCAAAGGTAAATCTGCAGTCAAGGATCATGCCCAGATTTCGCACCCTCTGAAAAACCACCTGTGGCACAGACCCTAGAACAAGTCCAGAGTTCACCCCTGGTGGAAATCCATCATACATGTGACCAGTCCCGATCACCAGCACCTCAGTCTTAGCCGGGTTGAGTCACAGGCAGCTGGAGGCCATCCAGTCATTGATTTTAGCCAAACAGTTGTTAAGCACATTGACAGCTACCGATGTGCTGGGTGCAAAGGACAAATACAGTTGAGTGTCATCTGCACAACAGTGAAACTCCACACTGTATTGTCAAATGATCTCGCCCAGGGGCAGCATATACACTGCGAACAACATTGGCAGCAAGATCGAACCCTGAAGCACTCCACAGGACAGAGGCATTGGGGAAAAGGAGCAATCCCCCATCACCATCCGCTGCCCCCATCCGAGAGATAGGACTCAAACCATTTGATGACGGTACTAGCGAGTCCATAAAACTCACACAGCCAATCAAGAAGCACAACATGATCCACAGTGTCAAAAGCTGAGGAGAGATTGAGGAGCACAAAAACTGACCTGTCTCCTCTATCTCTAGCCCCGAGCAGATCATTATGCACTTTCACTAGAGCAGTTTCAGTGTTATGTCTGGCCCGAAAACCTGACTGGAAAGGCTCATAGATATCTGATGACACCAGGCAATCCTCGAGCTGTTGTGCCACCAATTTCTCGACAACCTTGCTCAAAAAAGGCAGGTTGGAGATTGGACGGTAATTTGCTAGGACATCTGGGTCGAGGGAAGATTTCTTTAGGAGGGACTTCACCAGTGCTTCTTTAAAAGCAACTGGGAAGATCCCTTCTGCCATCAAGCACCTGGCAATCCTGGCAAACACCATGCCAACGGCATCGATACATCCCACTAAGAAATGAGTTGGTGCTGGGTCCAGTTCACAAAAGGTGTGCTTCAACTCTAAGATCACCTTAGTCACTTCAGACAGCCTTCCTGGCAGAATCCCCGACTGGATGGTCGACACTCTGTCGGAGAAAAACAGAGCAAACTCTTCACATAAAGTACTTGAAAAAGCTTTTTTCGGCTGAAGATAGGTAGGATGTAAAAGCCTGTCCACGGTCCAAAACAGTTGAAATGGTCTGTTTCTCCCCACAGAAATTTCCCTGGACAGAAATTCTGCCTTCTTACGGGAAATGGCCCTCTGGTACTCAACACAGTGAGCACGTAGGGCCAACCTGTCGGTCTCCAGCCAGGTCTTCCACCAGCAATGCTCCAGCTTCCAACCCCTGATCTTCATCACCTTGAGATCCCCATCAAACCAAGGGGATCTTAAGTGAGAGGATCTGGGTTGTATATGAACTGGTGCGATGACATCAACAGCTTTGGCAACCACCCTATTATAGGTGGCCACTGCCTCTTCAGTGCCAGTTGCACATGCTGCATCAACTCTAGATAGGCCAGCTAATGCCAAAAGTCCCTCTGGGTCAACACCCCTTAAGGGGCAATAGCTGACCATCTCCATAGGGTAAGGACTTTTGGGGGGGGCCCAAAGTTGAACTCCACGGTGCAGTGATCAGACCACATGACCTGATCAGTCTTGAGGTTATCCATCTCAAGACCCAGCTGAAACATCAGATCGAGTGTGTGGCCATGCTGGTGGGTAGCAGCAGCAACCGCTTCTGACAGGCCCAGTGATTGCATCAACCAGGGGAGGTCGTAATCGAAATGCAAGGATCTGTCATTGACCCAGCATTGAAATCAGCCAGGATCAAACACCTGGGGGACTCCAACACCTGGTTGATGATAAAATCTGCTACCTGCTGCAGGAATTACCCCAGCCCAAGGGGGGGGCAGTAAACGAGGAGAATCCTGCAACCTGCACCTGTACTCCCACATGCAGCAATGCACTCAAAAGATCAGGTGCCACCAACTGGGTGCACCGAGAAGCTCAAACTGGATTGAAGAATGATGGCCACTCCCCCACCCCTGTGATCCTTCCTCGGAGAGTGCACCACAGTATATCCAGCAGGGACGGTGGTCTCAAAAAGTGGGCCAGCATCGTCACTCAGCCAGGTCTCCATTGTGAAAGCCAGGTCAACAGAAGAAATCAAGTGTGCAAAAATCACAGTCTTGTTCCTCATTGACCTGGCATTGCAAAGCACTGCCCGTAGAGGATTAGAGGATGCAGCCGGTCCTTAAGCTGCCTGCCCACGCGGTCTGGTGGGAACCCTGGATATGAAGACCAAACACATTGAGAAATGTGTTCCACAAATGGGCTGTATGTACCAGAAAGTAATTATTTATTTTATTAGTGCTGACCTTGGGGTTGGCCAGTTGTCTATTATGAGACCTCAGAGTCATTGTCGTAGTGTTGAATTCTAAACCACATTGGGCCACAAGGTCTAAGTTGTTTAGTATGTTAATGTTAAACATTATCAGGAGGTCCCCTCTTCTTCTCCTCCTCCTCCTTCCCTCTCAACTAAATAGACCTGATTCAACAAGTTTCATCATAACTCATGCTCTCCATCCCACATATCATTTTTGTAACTTGCCTCTGCATCTTTTCGATTAGATTGATGTCCTGCTTTAGCTATGGGTTCCAGAACAGGAAATCAAAATCTAGGTGTGGGATTACATAAATGCTGTACAGTGGTAATAGACACTGTTTATTTCTAGAAATAAACAAATGTTGTATAGATCTTATTAATCTATTTACATATTTTGACACTTTTGTGCAGTGGTCAAATGATGATAGCTTGTTGTTTACTATAATTCCCAAATCTCACCCCTTGTCCATAGAATGAAGTTGCATGTTATCTAAATAATGCAGGTGTTTAGGATTGTTTTTTCCAAAGTGCAAAACTGTGCACTTATCTGGGTTGAATGTCATTTTATTTTGTGTTGCCCATTCCTGTATTGCTTTTAAGTCACAGGTCAAGGTATGATGTAATTGAGCTTTAATTCTCCCCCCACAGCTGTAGGCTGTGGGACACCAGAAAACAACTGCACTGGTGCCCAGCTATATGGGTGAGGACCGTCCTCATTCAGGGACCCTGTTTACATGAAAACCTCTCGATGGACAATTAGGGACACCTCCTTTGCTGTGTCAATATACAGTAAATGCATAATGGTAACAAAGAATACAAATGGCTTATTACCACCACATATGTTTGCTACATTTATAAGTGTGAGTGTTACAGTTTGTATTGCCCTGCTGAGGTCCCCTGTTTTCATACAATATAGCACTGTTTGTAAGCCTAATGTGTCAGCTGAATTTGCATGTGGGAATGGAGTTCGTCAGGCTCTTAGGGCATCTATATATAGAGAAACCCTATTTATGGATCGTGAGTGGAAGGATGTGACCAGGGACTATGTGTAATGCATGTTATCATAGGGATGTTACTCTGGGTGATGGAACCACAGGGTTGTGAGTGAGGTATATATGTGTCATTTATATACACTGTGTACTGTGCATATGGTAATGTTGTCACCTAATACATTAGGGTTCTATGTCATAATGGCGATTGCGGAATAGCGATCACCATCAGGGCGAGTGTACATCACCGAGAATGAATTTTGGTGATGCACACTCGCGGTGAACAAGAAAAGGATGCCCAAAATCAACGGGTTTCCTTTTCATGCAGGGGGCTGCATCCCCCCATGGGGGGCTTCTTCCCCCGCACCCCTACCAAAGGATTCTCAGCTCCAGGGGGTGCATGTCGGGGGGGGGGGAATACTTAACAAAAAAACAAGCCACCTACCGGCAAAAAAAGAACCACACTGTGCTGCACCAGACCCAAACCCTGCACCCTGCACTTCCCAACCTACCACCATCCCCAGCAGCTGCCCACCACACCCCCTCCCACATGCCTTCCCTCCCCTGCCTCTCCCCCAGTGCATGTGTGCATGTACTTCCTGTTGCCCTACCTCGATCACCCAGGTATCCAGTCACCCCCCCAACAGGTAGCCCTGAACACAGGCAATGTAATTGAGCCTCCATTTTTGTAAGCACTCAATTATGGTCAATTACGGTTGCCTTGTTCACAGGTTACCATACATTAGGAACCTCTTGTCATGCAGATGGTCAAACAGTATGCATGCGGGGTCATAGGACTCAAACCCAGGCCTGTTGGATGCCCCAAGCATGTCCACAGTCCACCACCACAAATCCAAGGGTACACCACTAGTCAGTGGGGATAAATGACTTACATCAAGGACACATCATACTATAGGGTACTATCAGTGTCTGACGCTGCTACATCAGGTTATTTACCACTACAGGCATTCCCACAAGGGACAATGACCATGGCACTATCTCTGGGCCTATTGTCTGGTAGAAGTCTATCTCTCACATTGCTACACCTCGGTGGCATTTGTGCCACATATAGGGGTGGCAGAGAATGGATGCAGTGTGCAAAGTGTGGGATGGTAGCAGTTGGGGGCATGTTTCATTGTTAATGGCAGGGTCTGCCTGGCATAAATATACATTGGCTTGTGCACATTCCTTTTTGGTAAAACCTGCATTGCACATGTGTGCTATGATGTGCATGCAGCATGTGTCCATCTGACACGTCCCTGCACACATCTGTTTGGCCCTTCCCTGTGCTGTGCATGCGCCATGCCTATGCATGCTGTGCAACTCAGTTGTGCATGCCATTTAGGCAGGTCGTGCATGTGCTTCATGCATAGGGGTGTATGAAGGGCAGATACACATTGCATAGCATGCTTTGCAAGTTGCTGAATATGGCCCTATGTTTGCACCAGAGAGCAATCCTGAAAACCCTACTGGGCATGCTCGGTAGCCAAATGTTAAAATCTTATAACTCAAAAACTGATTGATATTTTTTCACTTAACATTTGAAAGGCACAACCTTGAGATGAGCCCTTCTACCCATAAAATTTGAGAACAAAATTCCAAACCGTTTTTACTCCAAAGGTGTGCAAAAAAAGTGCATTTTACAGGCTTCTTAAATTTCCAGATCTCAAAGCCGGCCCAGTAGCATAGAGGGCTGAGGTGCTGGCACCTTATCTCTTGCCACATGGGCAATCTGTGTTCGGTGATGGGCCTGGGTTGCTGGGGATTGACCAGGGGGAGGACAGGGTGAGGATTGAGTGGCTGCTAGTCAGTTCTCCTCTGCTGGACTGGGGAGGTTAGCCTTCCTGGCCTTTGACTTCCAGCATGTGGAGACGTGATGGTAGTACAGGCATCTGAGGAGGCAAGGTATTAGGCCAGGTGGAGGGATCTGGCCATTCAGGCCAAGGCACAAGTGCATGCCTCCATGTACACACACACTTCCTTGCACTGAGGTTCCAGGGCCATAAGGGGAGAAAGCATTGGTGGAAATGTGGAGAATGGGCTCCATGAAGCCCACCCAGAATGCCCGCAGCCCACCTGTTGAGGTAAATGAGAGACTCAGGATGGTCATGTGGGTGTAATGGGGATGGGCTGATACAGCCTCTCAGTCTGCAACCAGAGGATAAACACCTATGTGGCAAAAAAATGAATTTCCAGATCTCAAAATCCAAATGCGTGGCCATCACGAAACTTAACTGAAGAACTTGGCACATGGACTGCACATGCAAAATGTCATGCAACTTTGTTGAACAGTGCCAAAGTTATTAAGGTTAAAATATTAGGGTTTAACGTCAAAGTGCCAACTCAACCCATGCTCAGAAGACACATTTTTATTTATTTATGTATTTATATATTTATTTATTTGAAATTTGGTAACCGGGTAAGTCCACTGAGACAATAGTGGTCCCTTTTTCAGGGACAACCTTATAACTAAAAAAACAAGACTTTAATCAGCAACTTTAGGCCTATCTCCATACTGCCCCCCTCTCCAAAGTGTTGAAATGGATTGTTGCTGATCAGCTTGTTGAGTATATAGAGAAATATAATCTGCAGTGTCCCCAACAGCGCGTCTTTCACAAAGGGCATAGTACCACTACTGCTCTCCTTGAGTTCACTGACTACATCCACCATGCTCTTGATCATGGACAACTTGCCAGCACCACGTATATCGATTTGACCAAGGCATTCAACACCGTCAACCACTTCCTGCTGATTAAACAACTATCTCTCCTAGGTTTCTCTAACAAAACCACACGCTGGTTTCAGAGCTACCTAAATGATCGCACTCAACAGGTTAGGATTGGAAATGCACTCTCATCTTCCCTTCCGGTCCGATCAGGAGTTCCTCAAGGATCTATCATGGGTCACTTACTATTTAGCATCTTCTTGAATAAACTCCCCGCCTCCTGCCAGGATAAGATTCTCCTGTATGTGAATGACGCTGTAATCTACATGTGTGCCTCTGATCCCCCTCCAACTACAGTCTCAGCTGCAGAATAGTTTTGCTGATGTTGAGGCCTAGTTCAGATCACATAAACTCATCTTAAATCATAAAAAACCAAAACAATGCTGTTCCTTGGAACCCATAACAAACACAAAGACCATCTGCTTACAATCAACAACAGTTCAGGTCATGCACTGGAGCAGGTATACCAGTTTAAATTCCTGGGTGTTACCCTCGACTGCACATTATTGTATATCAAACATATTGACATCTCTGAAACCGCTAATTCCAATATTGGACTCTTATACAAGTATAAGTGCTGTCTGATGACTGAAGCCCTAAATATTTCAATTTTCAGCTCTGTAATTTCAATATTTGACTATGGACTTGTAATCTATGGGTCTGCCACTGATTCTGCTCTACGACACATTGCTTTAATCCTCAATTAATCATACCAGCTACTCACCTCTGCCGCATGCCTTTCCCACAAATGTGATATTTATGAGCAGGCAAACTGGCTTCAGCTAACTGGTAGAGTAAAATACCAGCCTTGCATCTTGGCCAAAAAGACCTCGCTAGACCTCTTGCCCCTAAGGGCTTTGAATATACTGTACTCATGCCATACTGTGCTCCCCACCTAACAAGAAGTTCGGAAAGCCTAAAATTCACTGTTCTCGACTGCTGGACTACTCAAGGACAGTGCTCCTATAAAGTTAGAGCCTCAAACTGGTTCAGCTTACTCCCTGTGGAAATCACTAACACTGCCATGCTCGGCACATTTAAGCACAAACTACACCAGCACCTTGTTGCTAGTTCACCCTGTGATTGTTTCAGTTAATCTGCTCAGTGCCTGCTCTCCTCTCTGCTCTCACCTCCTGCCCCTCGCCCACCACCCCATCTCCTTTCCTATGTACGTCGTCCTCCACTTGCACCCTGTCTACTTCCCTGTTTATCCAACCTTCCCGTACATCTCCTCTCTCTCTCCTTAGTTCCCAATCCACCCCTATCTCCTCTTCTCACTCCAACCCCACCCCTAAACTTTTTCCCTGCTTCCCCTCCATTCATGTTTCCCTCCTCCCTGCTCCCCCTGGTCCCTCTCTGTCTCCTTCCCTCCCTTTCTCAGCCACCGACTCTTTTCTGCCATCCTCTTCTCCTGGTCTCCTGAATCCTACACTGCTCTCTCCTCTTGCAACTCCTTCCATTACCTTCCAGGCACTCTCTGTTCATTACCTGGTGTACTGCTATACCACTTATATTTATTTCTTTCTTTATTTATTTTATTTTCTTCTTTATCCTGGCTGGTCCACTGTCACCATCAGCCCTGGTCATGGCCCCTGGGACTTCCACTGCCATCTACTGCCACCATCCCCAGTTATCCACGGCTTACCCTCCCTAGAGAGTGGGGCCGCGGCATCCGTCCCCTTCATCCGTGCCGCGGAACTGGTATCTGGTCAGGGATGCAGCGATGGCAGCCAATTGAAGCCCCAGGGAGGGTTTCACACAGACAGTGGACCCACCCAACATCTTTTTCCTGGTTTTTCTCGGAGGCGGGGACTTGCAATGATGCCAGCATCTGCCCCGCCTCCCTAATACCGAGAGCCAGTAGCGTGAGTGACTCCCAGCCTTCGCCAGGAGTCATCATTGTGCCAGACACTGCCCCACCCTCCCCCAGAGAAGGAGAGACACACATGGAGTGCTCTATCCTTCTCCCCCTGGCCAGCCCTCCGATGACCCTGGTCCATTCCTGAACCCGGGTTGCCGGTGCCACAAGCGGAATTCCAACCGCTGCACTGGCAGACCGGCCTATACTACTTATATTTAGTCACCTTACATACTTGACAACACCTGTGGCTGCTCCTTGTAAAGCCACTGTATGTAAATTGTTTTAGTACTTAACTTTTGTCACTTTATATAAATGACAACGTATATGGCTGCTTCTGTATATTTTACTGTATGTATTATGTTACTGTTTGTACTTGGTTTTTTTCTTGATGTGGAACCTTTGTAAAAGAGCTCTGGCTCAAAGGTGTATCTCAGAAGTACTAATGAATAAAAAAAACCTGATTAATATGTTTTTCTTGAAACCTTTGAAAAGCACCTCCTTGGGTCAAGTTGCTTCTACCCTGAAAAACTTCAGAACACAATTCCAAACCATCTGTGGTCTAAACGCAAGCAAACAAATAATCAAAAAGAGCATTATTTAAATGTTTTTTTACACTCCCTGGATCTCAGAATTTGGACATGTGACCATCACAAAACTTTCCAAATTCTCAGAACATGGCACTGTGATGACATATGCAAAATTTTATCTAGTTTTGTGTGATGACGCCAAAGTTATTAAAGTGCAAACAAATCAGTGTTTAACATTAATGTGCCTTCTCAACCCATGCTCTGAAGCCAAAGCATTAAAGCCTTATAACTCAAGAACTGATTAATATTTTTTCACAAAATATTTGAAAGGCACCTTCTTTGGCAGCACCACTTCTGGAAATGTCAGAACAAACTTCCAAACTGTTTTTGAGCCAGATGTGAGCACAAACATGGCCATAAAAGAATGCTTTTTTATGCTACCGAGGTCTTACAATACAGACTAGTGGCCATCACCAAACTTGCCAGATCTTAAGAACTTGGAACTCTGACTGTGCATGTAACATTTTATGCAATTTTATGAAATGGCATCAAAGTTAATAAGGCTCAAACTTACATCAGTAAATTTTTTTCTTGCAAAAGTTAACAGCTTGCAAAGATAACATTCTTCTGTCATGTTATTGGGTTATGTCAGAAACCCCACTGAGCATGCTCAGAAGTCAAAATTCAAAACCTTATAACCTGACACCTAATTAATATACTGTAATTTCACAAAAACCTCTGAAAGACTCACCCTTGGGCTGAGCCCCTTCTACACTGAAAGTTCCACAACAATATTCCAAACTGTCTTTGCTCCACATGTGAGCAAACATATTGTCAAAAGTGAATTTTTAAAGGCTTTTTAAAATTTCAGATCTTGGAATCAAGGTGAGCGTCTGTCACAAAACTTATAGATTCATTGCAAAAATCTATGTTAATGCCAATCTTAGGGTTGAAGAATGCAACACGGACAAAGTAAGGAGCTAAGAGGGGTGGGCATTAGAGCTGACAAACCCAAGGAATACTACACCACCAATTCACCAATATTCCTGAGAATCCAAACCCTATTGTTTTTCAGCTGTGGATGCAGAGGGGCAGGGCCCTTTGGGCAGTATGCCAAGAGAAGAGTTCTCTTCACTGTATGGGTACTTGTTGCCTATGAAGCCAACACTGCTTCATTCCTTCCTACCTGGGAGTAGTGCTGCTTGGTCCTGCATCAAGGTATCCAAATGTATCTATCATATCTCCCCTCTCTCTCTCTCTGCTCTCTCTTCCAGGATGTACATGTTTAGGTCCTTAAGTCTCTCCTCATTTGCCTTCTGATGCAGACCTTGCACCATTTTAGTTGCCCTCTTCTGGACTAACTCCACTCTATGTCCTTCCACAGATGTGGTCTCCAGAACTGAAGAAGAAGAGGAAGAGGAAGAAGAAGAAGAAGAATCAGTACTTTTATAGTGATTTTCATACACAGTGTATTCCAAAGCACAGCGACCATGGTAGGATTTATGTTAGAGGGACAGTTGCAACTGCTGAGAGAGATGTGTTAGCAATGTTAAGTTACCAAAGTTGGCAGTACGGCACTCCACTCAGGATTTTCAATTTATTTTGTATTCAACTTAGTCATCATATTCAGTATCACTGTTTGCAGGCTGTTGTTCATGTTCAGGGTCAGAATTGCCTAATTCAGTTTTTGGGATGATTGAGAAATTGTCAGCATTCATTTTGAGAAATGTAAGCCGTTCCATATTTATAGGATTTAGTAGTGTTTTGTGGTCGGTGACTATTTCTTCAGCTGTGCTAAATATGCATTCTGAATATACACTTGAGGGTGGACAACTGAGGTACATTATTGCAAGATTTAATAGATCTGGTCATATTGTTCCCTTTTGTTTTCAATAGAGTAATAATCTTCCTAGAGACCAATCACAGGTTTGGTCTACAAAATACTCCTGGATCACTGTGCTGCATGAGATGGTTATCAGCCTGGAAGATGAACCAGCTGCACTTTCTTAATAGGATACTAGTCCATGTTGTTGCAGATGACTCAGCATTGATTTGCCTTTCTGACCCTGAACATAAGATGCCTGAGCTGAGAAGTAGCTGTAGGTGTCCTTTCCCTTGCTCATGACACTGGTGATTGTGAAGAATTTACAGATGTGCTATTGTCTGCACCAGATGTGCACTGTGATGGTTGAGCAGAGTTTGACTGCTGTACATCAGTTAATGGTGTTGGTGGGGCAATGTCACATTTGGTTAGCAGAAGATCTTTAATACTCAATGTCTTCCCCTGCAGGAAGGATGGTTTCAATGCTCCCTTTACAGCAGGGATCTAGAAATGTAGCAAACACATACAGTAGGTGTCATTCTTAAGCATGGCATTTATTTTCTGATCAGTCGACAGTCTGAGATTTAAGTCATCTGCCAGCATAACAGTGGTGGTGTCTTGTTTTGACTGAAAGTCTTTCTTTATGTCATCAAGGAAAATGTGATGAAATCTCATTTAAGGAAGCATTTGACTCAGAGTTGCACTGTCCGCACTGGCATCTCATGTGGCAACTTCAAATGGCTCCAGTAAGGTGACCAAAGATTCAAATAGACGCCAACTGCTGGAATTGAGCATGATATCTACTTTACCTATTTGATGCTGCATGATGTAGTCATGTATAGCTTTTTTCTGTTCAAGAAGCCTTTCCAACATGTAAAATGTTGAATTCCAGTGGGTTGGAATTTCCTGTTTTAATGTATGCAGTGGTAAGTTGTTTGACCTCTGCAGCCCCTTCAGGATTTTTGTGCTTTCACAAAGTGGCTGAAATGCCCACATATTTTCCGAGCAAGACCTAACAGGTTTTCAACATTTCTGTTTCCATTTAAGAAATTATAAATGAGAAGATTTAAACAATGTGCAAAACAAGGTACGTGTTGATATGTGTCATCTCTAACAGCTTTGACTATGTTGGCACCATTATCTGACACTATGAGCCCTGATCAGGAATATGGAGTAAGCCATTTCTGGAATTGTTTTTGCAGCTCCTGAAAAATATTCACAGCAGTGTGGTTTTCTCAAAAGTGGTGACACCTAATGCAGCCTGCTTCCTACTTCTTACAGTAGAGTGGGATTATTATATTCTGACTGAAAGCTTCCCCACTAAGCTGTAATAGTCATGTAGCAATTGTTTGGTTGCAGGTCCATATATCCATCATTATGTGAACCTGCTTCACCTCATAGAGTTTCAACTGCTTAATGACTTCAGTACACATCAAGTCATACTACTGTGGAAAAGCCTTTTTTGAGAAATATGTTTGACAGGGAATGGTGTACCATAGTCCAGTCCAGTTCATGAACTTGAGGAAGCCTTTTTGGGCAATAAAAGTAAACATGAGTTGACAATAGGCCAACATCTCTGCAATAGCTCTGTTTAGCAGGTGACATATTGGATGCTTGTGGGTACATTTTGATGTCCTCACAACACTTTCTTTTAATGTTAGTTGACAAGATATTTTTAATTTTATGGGACTGTATTTTGCACACCTTTTTAACATGGAATACTACTTTGGGATTGTCCAGTACTTGATGGTGTCAGAAAACAACCTATGTTTGTCTGAGAAGACTGCATGGACACATCAAGTGATTCAATGTCACTTATTGCTTCCATTTGTGTATTTTTTAGGCACACCTGTTTTTACATGTTTAGAAAAAGAATCACAGGATCTTGCCTCCTGTATGTTTTTGCCTGGCTTCTTCACGGTCTATGATGCCAGCTGAGGTGCTCAGCACTATGTACCCAAACTGATGAGATGACAGCAAGTTGTTCTGGCATTTTTCCAGATCTCTTAGTTGAACATCAATTCTGGGGCTGATAGCGCCACACTTGTTCAGTCTACCAGTGAGATTAACAACAATTTTCCTGGCTCTGTGATCACCGATAATCTCAAACTTGCCAATGTAGCCGGGCTTCATCATTACATTCTAGAACCTCATGATTACTTTGGAGCATGGCCTAATGAGAACCTGACATTTGTTCCTTTTCTCTGCATTGTTGATGCCTTTAAGAGCATTGGCAAGAATTTTTATATGTACCATGGTACCACTTCTGCTTCCAGTTCACTGTTACTGTGATCATCGCCACCACCTCCACTACCGCCCATAGCAACCACTTTGCCCCTTACCCTGCTGTACTCAATTGTGTTTTGCCTTTGCAGGTCACATCATTACTCATTTTCCAAAAGGTGCCCCTTTGCCATAACTGATGCTCTTTTTGCACAGACTACAAACAGCTTGAGAGTTGTCTGCATGGTCAATATAAAATAAATTCCACAGCAAAGACTTACCTTTTTTGCTTTGTGTCATGGTGCCTGGTGCTATTCTTTGTACAGTCAAGGGATCTGGAGGAAACTCTACACTGCTATTTCCTTGTTGAGATGAATTGTTCTCATTCAGACTCATCTTCTTATTCTTACATTTAGCATATGACTTTTTTCCTGCACTTCCCTCTCATGCCTTACAGCGGCATCCTCTTCTACCCCCACATCGAAACTGCCAACCACATTGCCAAAAGATTCAGAAGAAGTGGAAGTGCCATCATCATTATGTGTGAGATAGCCTGGGCTATCCCATTCCCAGTCTCCCCATCACCACCTTTTCTATCAGCATTCACTGCTTCAGTATCTGAACTTATATTTGAGGAGGAGGAGGATGCCTCCTTTGCATTTTGTTTCAGCAGCTGGAAATATTCTGATACATGTAGCAAAATGTTCAGTACCTCTACGAGAAACTGCAGTCAGTTCTTTCCATAACTCTACTATCATTTATTTGCTAACATGCTTTTTTTCGGGACATTTAGTGCCAGTCCTAGTAATTTTATTATTATTGTCGCTATGTTCTTCATTAGTGCTATGATTCATATTGTCAATGTCCATATCATTAACAGTTGCACGTGCAGCAGCACTGTGCTTGCTTTTAGTATACTTTAACTGGGAACTACAAGACATAGTAGACACAGCTATGAAAGGATATTTTTCCACTAACTGCTGCAGAGACAGATAGTATATGGAAATGCAAGAACATTTTAAAAGACTGTAAAAATAAGATCAAAACAGCAAAAAATACATCCTAAAGAACATTAGCATATAAAAAAGATGGGGGAAAGAGTTTCTATGCATATGTTAATAACAGAAAGCAACCCCCTAGAATAATTGGGTCCTTAAAAGTAAATGACAAGGAACTAACAACATCAAAAGACATGGCCGATGAATTTAACAAATATTTTGGATCAGTGTTCAATCAAAAAACAGATACAAACAGATCTAAACAAGGTAATGATACAGTAGAACCATTGACATTCTCAAAGCAAGACATATTGGCAAAACTGAAAAATTTGAATATCAACAAAACCCCAGGACCAGATAGGTTACACCCAAGATTATTGAAAGAAATAAAAAATTGGTTAGTTGAACCTCTTTATAGGGTATTTAATATGTCTTTACGTTGCCATACTATACCAAATGACTGTAAAATAGCAGTAGTGACACCGCTTTACAAGAAAGGAAGCCACACAAAGACATCAAATTATAGGCACATCAGCCTGACCAGCATTTTAGGAAAAGTTTTTGAAGCATTACTTAAAGACAAACTAGATAAAGATCTAGAAACAAAAGGACTATTGGACAAAAATTTGCATGGTTTAAAAAAAAACAGATCATGTCTAACTCGAAACCTGTTGTTTTATGAATATATTAGTAGACTATTAGAAAACAATAATCCAGTAGATGTAATTTTTTGGGGATTTCTGCAAAGCCTTCGATAAGGTGCCACACGACATCCTGATAGATAAAATGAGAAAATTAAAGATAAATAATATAATCATAAACTGGGTAGAAGAATGGCTACAAGATCATACCCAGAGACTATGTGTCAAAGGATATTTATCCAAGATATGCCCAGTGACCAGTGGTGTCCCCCAAGGGGTCAGTATTGGGACCAACACTGTTTTCAAGTTATATCTCAGACCTGTCAGAAAACCTTAGAAGTATGGTAGTCAAATTCGACAACGACACCAAACTAGCAGCTTCAGTTAAAACTGAAGAAGAAAGACATACACTAACCAACGATCTAAAAAAAATTGGAATATTGGGCACAAAACAATAAAATGTGCTTTAATATTAAAAAAATGTGTTATCATACATCTCGGTACAACAAATAATCAATCTCAGGTAAATTTAAATGGTCAAATACTCTCATCATTTGACAATTATAGGGATTTGGGCATACAAATTTCATGAGATTTATCTTCCAATATCATTGTAACTACATCACTAATAAAGCAAATAGAATTATGGGATGTATAAAAAGGAGTTTTAGTACAAGAGACAGGGATTGTATATTGTCACTATATAAGGCCTATGTGAGACCTTTGTTGGATTACTGTTCCCCCCCTGTGGAGTCCATACCTGAGGAGGGATATAGTTAGGTTGGAGGGTGTTCAGAGAAGAGCAACTAAAATGATTAAAAACATGCATAACAAAAATATATAAAGAGACTTGAGTGAATTAAATGTATACTCTTTAGAACAAAGGAGAATAAGAGGAGACCTCCTCCTAATGCATAAACTGGCAAATGACACATAATTATTGTCACAGCTAGGACTGACCTTCAGTCAAAGAGATTGTGACCTTCATAGTCATAAATATCAATTAACACTTGCATACCCTAGAAATAACAAAAGGTGCTCTTTTTATACTTGGTGAATAATCCCACTATGGAATACCCTACCCAAATCAGTAATAGTTTGTACTGATCACACAAATTTTAAATATAATCTGGACCAATGCCTACTGACCAAGGGACAGTGAACCAGCTTGGCTAAAGATGCAGAATGATGGGCTTCGGCCTTCTATGCATCTATGCTTTTAGTAGTAGTATGTCACAGTAATAATGAGAGGGGTAGGGCCTCAGTGGCACCTAATAAACACTGCAATACATCCGTAAAGTGTTTTCACTCTGCTGCAGAGACAGATAGTGTAGCTGACTATGTTGCAGTACTAAATAACAGTGCTCAGGCTTTGGAGGTACCTCACAAACAGTGTAATACAGCTGTAAAAGGATTTCACTATGCTGCTGAGACAGACAGTGTAGCTGACTATATCTCAGTAATAAATGACAGGGCTTGGGCCTCAGGGTCACTTCAAAAACAGTGTAATACAACTGTAAAAGGATTTCACTATGCTGCAGAGACAGTGAAGTAGCTTAATATGTGACAGTAATAAATGATAGGGCTCTGGCCTCACGGGTACCTCACAAACAGTGTAACACAGCTGTAAAAGGATTTCACTATGCTGCAGAGACAGACAGTGTATCTGATTATGTCACAGTAATAAATGACAGGGCTTGGGCCTCAGGGCACCTTACAAACAGTGTACTACAGCTGAAAAAGGATTTCACTATGCTGCAGAGACAATGTAGCTGGCAATGTCACTGAAATAAATGACAGGGCTCAGGCCTTGGGGGAGGGCATCTCATAAACAGTGTAATACATCCATAAAAGGATTTTACTATGTTGCAAAGACAGACAGTGTAGCCAACTATGTCACAGTAATAAGTGACAGGGCTCGGGCCTAAGGGGCACCTAACACAAACAGTGTAATATAGCTGTAAAAGGTTTTCACTATGCTGCAGAGACAGATAGTATAGCTATGTCACAGTAATAAATGACAGGGCTCAGAGGCAGCTACAAACAGTGTAATACTTTAATTTCAAACCAGCTGCTTTCTGTTTTTGTCTATGTCTTTTTCCCCACCTTGCTACTTCTAAGGATTTCACTATGCTGCAGAGGCAGACAGTGTATCTGACTATGTTGCAGTAATAAATGGTAGGGCTCAGGGGCACCTAACAAACAGTGTAATACTTATTTTCAAACCAGCTGTTTTCTGTTTTTGTCTATGTCTTTTCCCCCACCCCTTGCTTCTTCTCTGTTCTCTTCCCAGCAAACCCTCCTTGACTGAGTCTGATTCCCCCATCCTCCTGGCAGAGATAATTTCAGTCCTACCCACAACTATTCCTCCCTTTTTCTCCTTGTTGTAGTGTTAGTGTAGGTTTGTTGATCGATTCAACTTTTAAAGAAAAAAGAAAAGTCAACTCTTAATGGACATGATTTTTGCTGCAGAGCGAGTGCCCACAAAGCTGCTTAACAGACTGCTGCTGGCTCAATTCTGCACCACACAGGCTTACAGTAGATGGAGCACAGCCCTTTAGACACCACTGACCAACCAGGTGTCAGCCCAGTGTCATGTGCTTCAATTCTGCTGTAAGTTCCATGAAGGCTGCCCTTTTAATGACTATTTCCAGCCTGGAAGCCGTTTACCTGTTATCATTACCAGTCTCAAATGACATATATATATATATATATATATATATATATATATATATATATATATATATATATATATATATATATATATATATATATATATATAGTCACACACACACATATGCATAGATATACTTTATATAGAATAATGTATGGAAACAATGCCTGACAAGGTTGCTTTCCCACTGGGTGAGTTACCATAATGACACAGGGACCTCGACAGTGAAGCTCAAGAAGTCCTTGTAGTCATGGTAACCCCGAGATGGGAAACAAGCCTTGTCATGTATGGTTTCCCATACTTAATTTTATGTAGCGTATGGGAAAACATAATGTTAGCAAGTCTGCATTTAAAAAGAGAAAATGGCTTCAACTTTCAGTCCCAGGCCTGTGGCTTGACTGTGGATGTGGTAACACTTGTTGAAGCACTTTCGATAAGTACCCTGTGAGAAACAAAAAGATAGTGACTTATTGCTATGTAATAGTGGCGTTCATCAGTTGTCAAGCATTTCCCAACTTGATGAGGATTAAGCCTGCTTTCTTGCCCCTGCCACTGCCTCTGAATGCGCCACCTCTGTTGCTGCAACTGTTACCACTGCCACTTGTTCCTGCCCCTTCTCACATATTGGAATTTAACTTGTTTTACCTTGTAAGTCCTGCTCAAATTACCAATTTTTTAATGCTACTGACCATGCATTTCACTGTAGTGCAAGCAGCAGTTGCATTACTGAGAACAGCTGAGCAGGAGCATTGTGCTGTGACATAAACATAACTACTACGGCAGAATGAAAATTTCTTCTGCTGTAGTACTGTAGTTGTGTCACTAGTGCAGTAGAATGTTTCTGAATGTATGGATTTCCATACCAATTACCAGTTGCCCACATCTTCAACACATCTCTTATCACTGGATCTATCCCAGACCTCTGGAAGTTTGCTTGGTTGTTCCAGTATTTAAACAAGGCAATCCAAAACTCCTTTAAAATTACCGGCCAATAGGCATTCTATTGGCTATAAGCAAGTTATTAAAAAAGGTGGTTGTGTCGCAGCACTCTGACTATATTCAGAATCATGACCTTTTCCGGACACAGCATGACTTTTGAAAGGGTCATATTACCTCTTCCGCCCTAGCAAAAGTCACACCTGAGATAAGGGTTACTGCAGATCAAAGGAAACTTACAGAAGCTGTCTTCATTGACCTCTCAAAGGCCTTTGATCTGGTTGACCATACTCTCCTGTGTTCAAAACTTTGTACTTTTGACTTATCTGCCCCTGCCCCAGCATGGTATACAAACTACCTCAAAGGAAGGCAGCAACTTGTCAAGTTTAATAAGGTTTTCTCCATGCCTACTGCTGTCAAAACTGGAGTCCCTCAGGGGTCCATTCTGGGACCTATCCTGTTCTCCCTGTTTGTCAACGATCTACCTTTGGTCCCAGTTCTAGGTGAAGCAACCCTATATGCAGATGACCTAATGCTTCTAACAAATTCACAGGACATTAGTGTCTTAAACTCTTGCCTTCAGACTGACTTTGGACATATATAAAACTGGATCTTGGCAAGTAAGATAGCCTTAAACCTCAAAAAAACTTAGGCTATGCTATTTGGATCCCATGCAAAAATCAAAGCATGCCCTGTGCCACTGAAAGTCGATAGTGAGTATGGGTCCCCTAGAGGGTTGTCGACTCCTTGAAATACCTGGGAGTCACCCTTGATCCACAACTTGATTTCTCTCTGCACATTAGAAATGTGAATAAGGCAACTAATAGTAAACTGGGCTTGGCCAACAGAGCAAAGAGCTGTCTAACATTCGCAGTGCATCATGCCTGGCTAATGGTATACTTCTCCTTATGCTTTGCTATGGACTCATAACCTTCACTCATGCATCAAACACCAGTCTGTCAAAATGGGATATAGCTTATAAAAAATATTTGCTATTTTGCCCTCTCTGCTCCCCGACTTACTCATCATTGGGAATTGTATGACAAATTGGAGTGTCTCTCTCTGGGGAACCATTGTATGTTTGTGCTGGGCTGCTTCATTTACAGATTTGTCAGAACTGTCACCCCACCTGTCCTAGCAGAGCTATGTAAGTCTGCTAACTCAGCTTACCAACTAAGGTCAAATGACTCATCTCTCTTCCTTGTCCCAAAAACCAGAACACTCATGAGTGATCATGCCTTTGCTGTGTGTGCACCTTGGATCTGAAATTCCCTTCCTGCGCTTGTTTGCAGTGCCACCTCTCACAATAGCTTAACCAAATCGAAATCAACATTGATGAAATGGTTTTGCAACACAACTAGAATGCATCTGCAATTCTGCTATAGTGCAATGCCACACTGGGTTGTAGCTCTTAGCCAACAGTTTTCATAATGCTTTGTGCTGGATCAGCAGCACTTATACAAATTATTGAGAAATACAAAAGCAACTCATTGATACAACAGTTTAATATGAATTTTACCATACTGCAGATTGGGGCAAGACATAGGGCTTGATTTTCAAAGGTTGGGACTGGTATAAGGGGGCTTGCAGCAAGGTGGAATGGTGCAGGGTGCTCCATGTGTCACACCTTGCTCAAGTCCCAATTTTCTAATGGACCATGTGCCACAGGGGTGCTGCCTGTGCCAACTGGGCCTGTGTCATCCTTTCAATGGTTGCACAGGTGTGCCATGGCAGAAGAGGATTTGTGTGGGGGAAGTGCTGCAATATCCTCTACGTTGGGATTTTGCAAGCTCCACACAAGGGGTGCAGGGACCTGGCAGTTAGACCAGTCCAGAGCTGGTCTAAGCTGCCAAGTGCCACTGCTGCAGCCCTTGCTGAGTGGGAACTGACCCTGTGCCCCCTTGGGAAGGCACCCAGATAGCCCCCTCACACCTGCCAGACCACTGCTGGAGTGGCCGGTGGTCCATGGCAGGTTACAGACCACACACTCACACACCCCATGGGGGCACTGGTGTATACACCCCCCCATTGTCAAGCACTTGCCCTGCCATGCCTCCATTAGGGGCATTTGGCACCAACTCCCCCCCAGCCAGACCCATCCCATCCACCCCCCTCTGCAAGTCTGGGCATCCTCCAGATGACCTGCCATCCAACAGGGAGACTAACTGGTGGATCACCATCCCTGGCCACAGATGTCACAAGCCTGTACCACAGCTTGTGGCAGTCCCCTTTTATGCACCATTTGGTCAGCACATGGGTCAGTTTGCAACAAACATTAGGACTTTGGCACCCAGACCCCTGTTTTTTGAAAATGCAGTATAGGGTCCCTGGCACACCCAAGTTTGCCATGAGCGGTGGTGCGCCACACACTGCACTGTCTTTTGAGACTCTAGCCCCTAAAATCAGTAGTAGAAGTCTCAAAGTCCTCTCCCCTCACAAGGAAATAAAAACTCCCTGTTTTGAATCAGGCCATTGCATAGTCAATTTATACAGTATATATCTTTGCACCAGTTATAACTTTTTTATCTGCTATTCATGTGAAGATTTAACTGTTTTCCTTTTATGTCAACTGCTGGGTTCTGTGTTGCTCTGGGGTTTTGTGATGTCATCAACATTGTGAAGGCTATGCATAGATAGATAGATCGATAGATAGATAGATAGACAGACTGATAGATAGGCAAGGCAAGGCAAAATCTATTTAAAAGACACCCAATCCTGGAGGCTCTGGGCACCGCACAAATAATCAAACACATATTTCAAAAATATATCAGTAAAACACAGAAATTGTTAAAATAAAATAATCCATATAAACATTAAACAAATAGCAAATTCTCAGCATCTATACTCAAATCAGTACTTGTAGATTAATATTAATCTGAAAAAGCCTGGGCAAATAGGAGGGCCTTAAGGCCAGTCTTGTAAACCTCCAAAGTGGGGGCCCCCTTAACCCCAGAGGGGAGCAAATTCCACAGGGCCAGGGCGGTGACACTAAAAGCCCTGTCACCAGCTGATTTTAGCCTCAACCTGGGAATTGCTGGGGGCCTCTACAGGAGGAGCGGAGGGGACGAGTCAAGACAGCAGATATGAGAAGGTCTAACAGGTAACCAGGGCCCTGACCATGTAGGGTCTTATATGTGAGAAGCCCCACCTTAAAGAGGATCCTCCACTTGACTGGCAGCCAGTGCAGATCATGCAGCACAGGTGTAATATGACAAAACTTAGATACCCCATTAAGCAATTGAGCAGCTGCATTCTGCACTAGCTGCAGTCTGCAGAGAGACCCTCCTGTGACAGACAGACAGACAGAGAAAGAAAGAAAGAAAAGAAAGAAAGAAAGAAAGAAAGAAAGAAAGAAAGAAAGAAAGAAAGAAAGAAAGAAAGAAATATGTGCCTTTACTCTGCTGTAGCAGATCTTCTTTTCACAGTGTACTCTATTTACCCAAGCTAGCTGAACTGAGATGTGTCATCTCACTTTTATGTTGGCTTGTGCATGGGAAATCAATATCTTGCGGTAGTAGCACTTTCAGAGGTGTGTCAGTGCTGTTGACAATGCGAGGGATGCTTTAGTGGGTGCATCCCTCAGCCGCCAATCAGTGAGCATGCTGGCGATGACAGCAGTTTCAAAGAGAGCCACGGAGTTGAAAGAAATCTGCCACTCCAATGAGGTGCAGTTTCCTTATTGGAGCATTAGATGACAAGGCTCCATTATGTGCCTTTCCTGGTGAAACATTCCAATAAATGCGGTGGCTCCTGCCGCCCACCACACTATCCCCACAAAACCGACACCAGAGATGCCCAATCCCCATGTCAGCATATCCCCCCTCCCCAGTTCAATTTGTTTGCCAATGGGGGTGCCCAATCCCCATCAGCAGATGTCCCCCCCACACACAGACACACACTTTCTTTGCCAATGGGGTACCCAATCCCCTTCGAAATTATGTCCCCCCCAAACTTGTAGCACACTGGGAGCCCACTCCAGTGCACCCAAAATCATTTTTATTATCTGTAAATAAAGAAAACCTTCCCCCAAGTCCAGTTTTTTTACCTGTAAAAAAAATGGGTCCCTCATCATCCCGCCATGCCCCCTTCCCCAACCTGCACCCACACTCTGTGCACCCCACCTCCCCGCACCACCCCCCACCCCATACTTATCTCTGGAGGGCCAGCACTGCGATCTTCTGTGGTGTGGGAAAATGTCTGAACTCTTCAAAAGCCGACCAGAAACTGAACAAAATGCGGTAAACTTTATAATGGCAGGCAAAATGGAATTTCAACTTAGGTGGATATCTTAGCCATTTGGGGGAATTTTGGTACCAGGTTTTCAACATGAGGTTCTTCGGGCACCACCTCATGAATACATGCACTGTCATCTCGTTACTCGGTCTTGAAAGGTGATTTTGCAGTCACTGTGCAAAATCACCTTTTGGGACTGATTAATGAAACGATACTGCCACTGTTCATGAGGTGGGGTCCCAAAAAGCCCATGTCGCAAATTTGGTGAAAGCATTCCAAAAAATGACTGTGTTATGAGTGTGCATTGCGCAGTTTCCACGCACGCTCGTAACTTCGACAATTTTTAATATTTTTATTCCAGATTTTCAACACTGCCATTTTTACATACCTCCTTATGAACAGTACAGCTGTTATTTTTCACAGCCTGCCTGAAATGTGTTTTCGCACATCTGGTGCACAATGGCACGGTCGCTGTGGGAAATCAACTTTCAGGACAGTTTAACAAAAACACAGTGCCACTGTTCATGAGGGAAGGTCCCAAAATGCCTATGTTGAAAATGTGGTTAAAAAAAATCCCCAAAATAATTGCGTTACAGGCATGCATTGTGCAGTTTCTATGCATGCTTGTGACTTCACCAATTTTTCATATTTTCACTCCAGATTTTCAACATTGCCATTCTTTTACACCTCCACATGAACAGTACAGTTGTAATTTTTCACATCCTGCCCCAAATGTTTTCATACCTGTGATGCCAAATGGTGCAGTCGCTGTGCAAAATAACCTTTTGGCTAACAAACTGATAGTACCACTGTTCATGAGGCGGGGGTCACAAAAAGCCCATGTTGAAAATTTGGAGTGAAAATACCAACAAATGCCCGGGGCATTAGGGTTTCCAATCTTAACACCCCACCCTGTAGAGACTGACAGGCATCAGGGGGTGTGACTTGGGATCGTCGGCTGTAATGCTCACCTCATTCCACCTCCACCCTCACTCTGCAGCCAGTGACAGCATCGAGGTGTGCCTTGGAGTCTTTGGCCCCAAAGTTCACCCCATTCTCCTATACTGCATCCATCTCTGCATATTTCCTTATGGAATGGGGTGCGCATAAGGCCCAAAGACCCCAAGGCACACCATGACACTTGTCAGTGTCTGCAGGGTAGGGTGAGGTGAAATGGTGTGAGCGTTATGGCCGATGACCCAAAAGTACGCCCCAATGCCTGTCAGTCTCTGCAGGGTGGGGATGGACTTGGCATCAGTTCAGTACTTCACTGCCATTCCTATTATGCATCTCTGTAATTCCTGTACTAACAATGCCAATGCCAGCAAGACAACATTCGGCATTGACAAATGCTTGTTAGTGTTGTGATTCTAATCATTGTACAGCTGGGTGAACTGGAGCCTTGTTGAACTGGAGCCTTGTGGTTTTATA
Source organism: Neoceratodus forsteri (assembly GCA_016271365.2). NCBI lineage: Eukaryota > Metazoa > Chordata > Ceratodontiformes > Ceratodontidae > Neoceratodus > Neoceratodus forsteri. The sequence goes on from CM057449.1 coordinate 1,678,450,161, forward strand.
TGACTTGTTCAGTGTTTCACAGTGCTTAAATAGCTCTGGTGGGACTTAGACCTATGCATCCTGGTTCCTAAATCTGAACTCAGAGCAGTAGACCACACTACCTCGTTACATTTACATTGCTTCAAATGTGATCGTCCATATGACAGCTTCCACTACAACAAAGAAGCCCAATTTAACAACCTTACACTTGTCTATCTAGTTAGCCATTACATCTAGACATGACAAGCGGTAATGAAGCTAGTGCTTTGTCCCATGAATCTGATAAAATAACACCACCACTATGAATATTACAATAAACATCAAACAAAGCCCAAATACTGATGGTAGTAAGTGCACACGCCTGCCTAATATCATCTCTCAAATCAAAAATTTTATTCTGTTTATCAGATCTGAATTCAGACCTTTCAGGAATGAACATGCATCTGCAATCAATCACTGTGTCAAAATATTGACTGCTGCAGATGAAGGGTTTAAAGTGGTTGACGTCTGCTTGCAGTCAGGTATTTTAACCACCAACATATCTTCCAAAGCTGCAAGTATTGTACAGCTGAACAGAGAGCCATTATTCTTTTTGGTCCTCACGGACTGGCAGCTAGCATTCTCAACTTGAAAAGAATACTTTATTTTCATGCCTCTTTTTATCACTGTTTAGAATAAAAATGTCTAATTTGCTCAAATGTAGTCTAGCACAGAGTGGAACCCATCTAATAGACTGTAACACTGAAGTGATCTTTAAATAAAAGCATCTTTTCAAACTATGGTGTCACTGTGTACTCTCACAAAATCCATTAAAGACTTGTGGCAGATAAAAGCTAGGGGCAAGTCAATTAGCACTGTAGTGCCTGACCACACAATAAAGAGGGATTGCTTTGCAGAGTGTAAAGCAGTGTGTATAATATTCTGACTGTTCCTGGTTATGTCTGGAACTAGACAACTACTACAGTACAGTACATGCATATGTTTTTAGTTCCTCTTAAACCAGAGGCCTGGAGACCTGTTGACAGCATTAAATTCTTGCACAGAGCCACCTGATAAGAGCACCTACTGTGAGGCTTAAGACCATTACAGCACTTGAACTGTTATAGGGTTAGACTTTAATGATATCCATTGGTTTCCAACAAATGAAAGGTTTGTTTGAAAAGAATCAATTTTAAGAAAAGTTACTTCATAAAAGGAAACCTACCAAGAAACAGTTATGATCACATTGAATAGAAAGCCAGCTAGAAACAGTTCCAGACATTGTTCCAAAGGGAAAACAAAAGCTGCCTTGATAGGGCTGAATCCATCACTTTGGGGTCAGGATTAGGGATGTGCAAAGTCAGGGAATTTCTTTTTGCCAACTGCTTCATGAAAGTCCCCCGACTTTTCAAAGTGTAAAGTAATGCTTTGCAAAGCTCTTCAACCGGAGAAGTGGCCACTTTACCTGACAATGTCTCTGAATGTTGGCACTTTGCCTGAAGAGGATTCCCATAGCTGCATTTTGCCTGATAAGTGTACTGTGAACTCTAAAAAACAAAGCTCCTCCACCCACATGGCACCCTTTCACACCCTCCTGCCCTAGCCCTGCCAAAATTAAAATTTCCACCATCTCCCTATCATATGGCACCCAAATACTCCACAATCTTCTCCCCTTCTGTGTGAAGTACCGTAGCCCTCACTCCGTCTTTGCCAGTCACCATCAAATGAATAAAATAGGGCATGAGATCCCATAGTTGCACCTGCTTGACCAGTTCAAGATGGATTGGGAACCTTGGAGAGGGATCAGAGTTGTATGTTTACAGGTAAGGATGGATCAAGCACCTAGAAGAGAGACAGAAGTTGTCTGTTTGGGGGTTAAGAGAGATTGTGAAGCTAAAAGAGGAATCTAAATTGTCCAATTGCTAATCAAGAGGGATCAGCTAGTTAGGAAGAGGATCAGAGCTGTCTGTGGCTTGGAGAAATCAAGATTTCAATATGTTTATTAGAAACAGGATGGGCATAACAAACCAACTGAGCTTGTTCTCATTTCCAGTGGCTAACAACAGGGAGGGAGATCCAGGTTGTCTGTGAGTCAAGAGGGCTTGTGCAGCTAGGAGATGGATCAGCCATATCTATTTGTGGGTCAGGAAGGTCTGGGCAGCTGGGACAGGACTGCAAGTCTCTGTTGGTGGGTAAGAAGCAACCAGGCAGCTGAGTTGTGATCCAAGTTGTCTGAGAGAGAGAGAGAGAGAGAGAGATAGATCAGAGTTGTCTTTTTGTGGGTCCTGTTTAATCAGGCTGTTAAGAGAGGGATCAAACTTGTTTATTTCTGACTCAGTAGAAATTGAACAGATGGGAGGGAGATCCTAGTTGACTGTGAGTCAGGAGACATTAAGCAGCTAGAAGGTGATCATCAGACTTGTCTGTAGTTCAAAAGGGATTTGGCAGCTAGCATAGAGGTCTCAGTTGTCTGGAGTCTGGAGGGACGCGGCAACTGGAAAGGGGGATCAGAGTTTTTCTAGGTTCAAAAGGATCAAACGGCTAAGAGGGGCTTAAACCTTCCTGTCTGTGAGTTAAAAGTGAACTGGCAGCTAACAGGAGAACGACATTTTCTGTGGGTATGGAGGGATTGCTCTGAAGAAAACAAAATATTGCAACCACTCTATCACAAAGCCATACACTATAGTCCTTGTCGAACTTTCAATCCTTTATTTTCATCTTAAAAAAGTATCCCAATGTTTCACCAGTCAGCGGCTTCTTCTGGAGAACAGTTAATTAATTAAGAACATTTTTTAGTATATTTATCATATTGTAATCTCTCAATTGTCTATTACTAAATACACTCATTGATTATAATTCATTTTTATAAATCATTCACAACATAAGCTTGTAAATCATCAAGAGATACATTCTCTCTATGTGTTTCAGTTAAACCATAAAGTTTTTATAAATACTTTTTTAAAAATAAATTTTGTTTTCTTCAGAGCACTCACATCTTCCAGCAACCAGACTCCATGACTTGCTTGATGGAACATTAAGATTACCCTTGGACACAGCTTTTCTTTTGTATGGAGGTATTGAACAGCTAGCAGCAGGATCAGAGTTGTCTATGGGTCTGGAGAGATCAGGCAGCTGCAATGCAGATTAGAACTGTTTTTGGGTCCACAGTAGGGTTAGGTGGAATTTTATTTTGATGAGCATAACTCACATGAAAACCCATTTTTTTGCAATTTTTGTTTCGACAAAAAATGGATTTCAGTTTTTGCAAAAATGGCAAAATCCAGCAATGATTGTGCACAAAAATTGTTTTCATGTGGAAATACCATTGTTGTGGACAGAAAGTTGTGGAAAACAACACTGTCACATACAAATGCAGGTTTTTGTGTGAAAAAAATTTGTTAATTCGTTCTGCAAAAATAGGTGATTTTCACAGAATTTGTTGTTTTTTTACTGAAAACATTTCACAAAAATGCATGAGAAATTTAATCAAGATCTGGTTCGGAGTACTCCTATATGGCATTAGCATATTTTGTTCCTGAAAAAGGGGAAATTTCATGAAAACTTGCAGAATTTTGCAAAATGTCAGCAAAAGTTTCTACTGAGTATTTATATAGTAACCCATGGTTTAAAGATCTAAGACTATGCCAGATTTAATAACATTTGGATATGATGTTTGGAATTTACAGGTACTCAGAATCTGGCAGTTTATGTCTCTTTTGATATTTTGTGAAATCTTGAAAATATTTTCATCTGCTTGTAACTCTGCTATTACACCACATACCTGAAAATTGGAGTGCTCACCGGTTGAAAAATTCTCTGAGTACATGCCAAATACCTAGCCATTTGGTACATGATGTTGAATTTAAAGAGGGACCTGCATTCTAGCAATTTATTTCTTTGTGAACATGTGGGAAAGTTTGCCAATATGTTTTTGCTGCTTATAACTCAGCTGTCTTTTAAGCTAGCATCTAGAAATTAGCATGCTCAACCAATGATTAACAGTCAAAATGCCTACAATGTTTCCAGACATTTATATGTGTGGTTTTGAATTTACAGGGGCTCGTAACCTAGCATTTTATTTCTTTGAGAAATTATGTGAAAAGGTTCAAAATATGTTGCTGCTTACAACTCGACCATCTGTGGTGCTAGACACTTGAACATGTGCAGGCATAACATTTTAAAGGGTCTTCAGAAACTGCTAAATGTAGCAACATTCGCTAAGTTGTTTTTGATTATAATGGCACATAATTTCACATTTAACTTATTCAAGAAATTTTGTGAAACATTTCCACTAATTTGGATGCTTAGAGCTCCACCACCCTTAGAGATATAGAACTGACATTTTGCCTGTTTCTGCAATGTTGATAGTCCTAAATATTTTAAATCTAGAAAGATGCAGTTTAGTAGTTTTTAAGTTACAGGGAAAACACTAAAGACTACTCACTAGCAAAATGTCAGGAACATTTTCAAAATGTTCTTAAAATGAAATGGAAACAGAATAGGTAATTCCATCACAACTGTGGAATTTTAATGATGCAAAGCATTTATCACCACTGCATCTGATTTAGCTGCTCTCCTAATGTCCCCAACCAGCTGGGCATCAAGCTCTGCCAAACAGTTTGGAGACCTGTATCACACTCCTGGGAGATCATTTTGCATCACTTTCCCCCTAGCTAGACCCAGATGGACTCTGTATCACTTTGTCCCTCTGATATCCTCCTTGTTCTCCACTGTCACACCCTCTCTTCAAAAGAGATCCCCTCACTGTCTTTTATGTCAGATCTATCCCTTCATAATAGCCTAAATCCTTCCCTATTTATTTATTTGGATAGTTAGTTAGTTAGTTAGTTAGTTAGTTAGTTAGTTAGTTGGGAAAGCTGGGCTAGACAATATAGTCCAAACTGCTTATAGCTGACCACCATGTTGCGTAGTCAATTTGTCCAATATACAGTGACAGGCATTTGCTTTATCAATATTAAAAAAAATGTGAAAACACACTGATTACTCAGGTGTGCAAAACTTTTTTGTAATTTCATTTTAATGTGTGCCACTGACGATGACATACTTTCACATCAATATGTAAGCAACCAGTGTGACCACTGTGACAGGGGCCAGCATCAGTGCTGTGTGGGGGCACTTTGTTTTCTTCTTTTCTGCTTTGGCATTTCAATTTATTGAGCTCCTCAGTCTATGTAGTGGTGGTGCTGTTGAACCTGAATGTTAGCATGCTATTTATGAGATGCTGAAAAACCAATGCACAGTCTTGTAGTGCATAATGACTGTCTTCCTGCCTCTACCGGACACCCTTCATGTGTATTGCTTGGTGAGCTGTATCTGAAATTTACTGTGTGTTTTGTAATTTTGTTTTTTCAAAATAAATTTGCTGCTTTGAGAGTTGGCTGACTCCTGCATTTCAGTGCAAATGTTTCAATGCTGACCAAATCTCCACTGAGTGGTGTACTTTGTGTTTGGTGTGCCACATATGCTCATCTGTTCAAAATCTCTTTCAGAACATTTTTAGCATTTAAACAGCAATGTTCACTTACCATTTAAATGTTTTCTTTTGCTACCCCAATCCTGGTCTGCTTGCGCTGGAAGTAACCAACAGTGTTATTTGATTCAGATGCCATGCTGTGTACAACATCCAGTGTCCCTCAACAAAGTCTATTAAGCTCCAGTCAAGTAGTATATCTGGTCATTGCTCCATGGTTTGGAGTAGTGTAAGAATGATGTTCTGCACATCCCTTGGGAGGCTTGGGGTTTTTCTGGGGGTTGTTCTCCAGTTCATCCTCAGTGTCTGCCTGTTCTGTTTTTGGGTACATAGCAGTGTCATCAGCAGGGGGTTGTCATAAGTGTCCTCCCACAGGTGGCACAGCTGATCAAATTCAATTTTAGTAAGCCCAGTTGGAGGTTTGATCCTTTCCTCCAAGTCAGTTTTAGCATTTTGCTCAGTGGTGTTTGATGAGTGTGTTGTGAATCTAGCCTTCTTAAAGCACATCTGGTAAAGGTGGTGAACATAGTGCGCTGCAGCGCTACAGCAATTCATTGACCCACATATGAAGGGATTTTGGCAAATGCTAAAATGTCCATTATAATAGACTTTCCAATATATTGCCAGATGGCATAAGTGGACTGCACTGTCTATTTTAATGCTGTTCTGGAGGGAGGTATACAAACCAACTGAAACTGAATGAGATTATGCTGTTGACATTTTAGTGAATGAGGGAATTTTGACCAGGTCACTGAGGAAATGTTCCAGCTTTTCTCAGCAAGTGCAATGAGATCTTTAGCATCCATCTGAACAACCACCAGAAAAGGTAGACAGGACCTTAATTTAACATCTCATCTAAAGAATGACACACCCCAACAGTATAACATCACATTTGTGCTGCACTCAGGGGCCAGCATTTAATGTATGGGCCCAATCTTGGTGTGGGACTAGAACATGCTTGCTGTCTTGGTATCCTAGGCATTTTACCCTCACCTCCACCTTCCAATCCCATCTCTATGAGTGCCACTAAGTCCTCACCTTCTAAGTGCAGTAGGCTTTTGAGCTTGCCGATGTTACAGGGTTTGATTCTTATACAGGCCAGCATTCAAGTAAAATGTGACCCTCTCTGCTCCCTTGTTCCACTTGGGGTGTCTCATCTTCTCTTGCTACCCAGCTCTGCAGTCCTTACCATGACAACTCTCTGCATCTGACTCCTGGTCTTGGTGAACCTCTGCATAAGCCCCATTTCCCATCCTCTAGTTTAAATCCTCACTGACTGCCTTGTCCATTCTCCTGGCCAATAGCCCACTCCATCTATTTTTATATTGTATATTTTATATTTCTTAAAGTATATAGCATTTGTACAATAATTCATATTCCATATTATATCAAAAAAAAAATGTCAAAGCTTCACATTGAAAGTAATATCAAGTTTCCAGTCTCAAAGGTGGAGGTAACAGGAGGGATAGTCTATTTCAAGTAACATCTGTAAAACCATTCTTCTCATTGTAGTGATCTATCAGTTTTTCCATAGCAAGGTTGTCTTTGAACATGATAAACCATTTATTAATATTTATATCTTTAAACATTAGGGCATTCCAATTCTGTAACATTAGGCTCTTTGTACTTATTGTTGCCAATGCACGCACTGTTTATTCTCATCTAATTCTGTTCCAGTGAAATCATTGAACAGCATAATTAGGGGATTTACTGAAATGGGTTGTTTTATAATCCCCTTAATTTCTTGACATGTTCTTTCCCACCAAGACTGAATCATTGGACATTCCCAAAGTTGGTGCATTAAAGGGATACTGTCAACTATTTTTGCATCATATTATTTCAAGTTGAAAGGCCACATTTTATGATTGTTTACCTTCTCTAAAATTCATTGATGATGCTGATTGTTTTATCTGCTTCCACTCAAAACAGAAATTGAATGCATGCTAATGGTGTAAATATACCCAACACTGGTTTGTTACAAATCCTTTATCTACTCTTCTTGTATACTTCGTGATCATTAGAAGCAGCCTGAACAGTGCATGACACAGTAGTCTCCTCTCCTCCCACTGTACCATAAGTGGCTAGACTCTTTTGCTTATATTTCCAAGTTCAGAAAACATGCAGTGAGTGTTGATGAAGGAATGTAAACAAGCAGGTTTTTCTGTGGTAACACCAGCATGGTGGGCAGTCTGTTTTCCACTTTTAAAAGGAAAAAATAAAACAGAATGACACTTCTAGCAACATCAGCAGTCTCTACAGAATGTGACCCCTCATGAACTGTGTTTTTCTTAAACTAAAGACACTTTGAGACCTAATTGGGTTACCAGTGTCCTTTTAAGGTTCCTTTCTCATTACATCATTGCCACCATAAGTCATTTTGTATAGTCTGCTTGACGTATACTAAACTCTGTGTAATATTTTGTAGTGTAGGGATTTGTTATTTGCATACAAAAGGTGCCTGATCTATCAGCTCAAATCAGGTACCTCACCATTTAAGTTCAGGGATATTTAAATTACAATCCAGTTGACATTTCCATTTAATTTTAGTTATCATTGTCTTCACCGGTGATACACTTAATTTGAAAATGTCTAAATAGCATTTACAATTATTTTGTAATTATTTCAAGTTCTCATTAAAAGTATGGTATTTTCACAATTTATTGTTCCAATCATTCCAGATTGTTTCATAAAAATGTTAAATGGTAGTTTAAGATGGCTATAATCTAACAAAAAAGGTCATATTTAAATCTGAGTATTTCTGTAGCATTTCTTCTAAGAAAAGAAGACTGCCATTCATAAGGAACATCCCCAGCCCACCCCATCTAATAATTCCCTTTTTTTTTTCATTCTTTGTAAAAAATAAAATGTGAACTCTCTAACTTTCCATCTGTTAATTGTTTCTGATCAAATTTCCCTTGGAACTATTGAAACAGTAAATATTTTAATTTGTGAATTTTAGTCATTGTTTGTGGCATTGTACTGCAAATTGTATGTAACAAAACAGCATATGGTGCACTCAAAAGGACTGGTGTTGTGAGAGAAAGGTTTGCCAGCCTAACATGAACTCAAGAACAGTAAACTTTGCACTCCACCACAATTACAACCAAAGTTCAGGTGCAAGTATCAAAATACATTTATTGTCACAGGATTGCCAAGGGGAGCATCTTACATCTTCAGTGCTTCAGCCCAACACAGGACCTTCCTCAGGAGTGGCCCCTTGAAACCATTGAAACAGTAAATATTTCAATTTGTGAATTTTAGTCATTGTTTGTGGCATCGTACTGTAAGTTGTATTTTTAACCTGTTCTTAATACTTGGGAAAGTATTTATTTTATTTTATTTTTATTTACCAAGTGAGTGCACTAGGTAGGAACAGTTGCATATTTTCAGGCACAACCTGGGAGAGTACAACATAGGAAAAATATCAATATAAAACAATACAAAAAGGAGAACTAAACATTAATTTGATAAGAATACAATGTACAGTACAACACATGATATGAAAAAATGCTAACAACAGTTGGCTTACAGGAAAAGTTTAGCATACATTATACAAAAGCAGCAGACATATAGTACATAAGGCAGAAAGTACAACCAACTAAGTCATATCATAGAATATTTGCTCATTTTAACACTGTAGATAAAGGAATGGCACAGAGCAGATGGTAGAAATAAAAAAAAAGGTTCAACCAAGGGGTAGGAACACACTGTAGCCTGGGAGAGATAAGAGTGATATGCCTTTTTAAAGGCATAAGAGGACTCATACTGCCTGATTGCAACAGGGATAGAGTTCCAGACAGTGGGGGCAGCAAAGGTAAAGGAAAGTTTATTAAAGTTGGTCTTTGTCTTAGGTACAAGCAAGGACCTCAGAACATTGGATCTAAGATGGTAAGTGCAATTGTCAGACTTTAGCAATGCAGACAGTGTTGTGGGGGACTGCCTGTTAATGACTGAGTAGGTTAGGTGCCCCAGTGCAAATGTTCGCAGTTCAGAGAAGGGGAGTCACCCTAACTTGGCATAAAGATCACAGTGGTTAGTAAACCTGTTAATATCCAGAGCAAATCTTCAGATGTTGTTGTAGGCTACATCCCAACTATGGAGGGTGGTTTTAGAGGCAAGGTGATAGATCACCACCCCATATGTCAGGGTAGGCAGAAGTATGCCATGGGCAATAGCAATGCGGCACACAGATGTCAGGCAGTCACTGAGTGTAAGAGTTCAAGTTTTGTGTTGATTGCCTTAAATGTGGAAGTAATATCTGCTGAAAAGTCTAGAGAGGCATCTAGTGTCACCCCCAGGTATTTAAATGTAGGAACTGCAGTGAGGCGAGTTCCATCCAGACATTCAACAGCAAGGGGGAGTTATTAAAGTAATAATGCACAACAGGGTGTGTGTCTTGCTGGAATAACATCATTCCTCAGGTGGTTGGGCAGGCTGAGTGTATCCAACATCCTAGAGGTGACATTATCCCAGCACAACACACACTCTGGAGTGCATTATTCCTATTATACAATGGCTAATCTTTAAATACAAGAAAAAAATAAAAATAAGTATTTTTAAAACATTGTTTTACTTGATTTTTGTGAGTGGAAGTATACTTAAATAAAAATAAATTCCCTTTTTTGTGTTTATCCTCTAGGTGGAGCTGTGTAGGTAATAGGTGGATTTTTTTTATACTTTCCTGCCACCTATGTGCTTTCTTTTCCTTTGTTTTCCCCCCAACCCCATGTCCTAGCTGTGATTGTCCTTTACAATTTGCTGTTGTATTTTAAATGTTCTTCTGGGATTTTATCAGAGTGTGATTGTATTTTTTGGGCAGCCATCACTATTTGGACTTTCCTTTCCATCATTGCTGCTGCCAGCTGCTCCTTGTCACTGCTGTCAGGATGTCTTTGAAATAAAAGAACAAGATATGGAAGTGGTAGGAAGAATGGCTTTGGACCATGTTTAGCTGGTATTTAAAAATATAGCAAAACCTGAAAGTGATCTGAGCAGTGGGCAAGCATTATCACAACAGCCATGTGCTGACTGTTGATAGACTCTCTTGCTCACTCATGCGGTTTGGTTTGAATGACCGGAATCACGGGGTTGTTTTACTGTGGTTTTTTTTCATATACAACAAAAAAAAATAAGAGCAGAGTAGGAGAAGAGTTTCTTAAGAAACTATGAGAGTTTCTTGTTTTTACCTGGATTAGACAGGGCATGAATAAATGTAACTCTCTGAAACCTATTACTAAGGTCGCTATTGAACCAGGCCAGGACAGGGAGGGAGACACCCAGAGCATCTATTTTATCTTTTAGCAGGGTGTGGTCAACCAGATCAAAGGCCTTTGTAAGGTCAGTAAAAACCTTACTTGTAAATTCACCCCTATCCATAGCAATGGCAACAGAAGAGGAGAGAGAGAGAGAGAGAGAGAGGAGGATGTTGGTAGTACTATGACCCTTACAAAAGCCATGCTAAGAAGGAGAAAGAAGGTTGTGGTTGGTAATGTAATTGGTCAGTTGGGAGGCCACAAGTTTTTCAAGTGTTATGTTGAGTGCTAGAAGTATCACAATAGGTCTATAGTTGTTTTTGTTAGTTTGGTCACCCTTCTTGTAGACTGGGACTACTTGGAATACCTTCCATATATCAGGGACAGTTTGGGAAGTAAGGGAAAGATTAAGAATCCTGGTGACCGGGAGGCCTAGTTCAGCTGCTGCAGTTTTCAGGATTCTAGCTTCAAGTTCATCTAATCCTGCAGATTTTATAAACCTGTTCTTTGTTTTAATAGTAATTTCTGTAAATATTGTGGATGAGGTCTAGTACTAACTAAACTATCTTTCCTTAATGCCTATTGCTGGGGCAGACTTACAGTTTAGGGCCATACAGTATATTAAACATAATGGGCTGGGTAGTCCATTCCACAATCTGCTCTTGACATACATAATGTACCCATGCAATTCTTCATGGTCCTCCTCTCCATATACATTTTTGAAATTTTTTTATTTATGTATCAAAACGTTCTTGAGGAATGTGCACCATAAGACCTAGAAAAATATACGATATGTGTATGTATATTTATTTTATTTTTATTTTATTTTAGCTTTTGTTGACCGGGTAAGTGCACTAGACAAATCCTGCCTATTTTCAGGCACGACCCGGGGGAGGGGGATACAGATGAATGCCAACTGACCTTGAACCAGATTAAGCTGTTGGTGGTATTTTTAGTGAATGAGGGAAATTTGGCCAGGACACCGGGGAAATTCCCCTACTCTTTTCGAGAAGTGCCATGGGATCTTTAACATCCATCTGAACTACCACCAATCCAGGCAGATGGGACCTCAGGTTTAACGTCTCATCCGAAAGACGGCACCTCAGAAGTGCAGCACCCCACTCATGCTGCACTGCAGTGTCAGTACTGGGATATTAACCCAAGTGCCAGATGTGGGAACTGAACCCACAGCCCTCTGATCTCCCGGCCTCAGAGGCGAGTGTGCTACCTACTGAGCCACTGACACTGATATATATATACAGTATATATAAATATGCTGGGTGGGATATTCAAAGGGGTTGAGCATGGTGCAACAGTGTTGTGCCATGCGCAACCCACTGATGCGCCCTAGTGCGATATTCAAATGGGGATGTTGCGCTGTGCAAATCCCAATGCGCTGGGGTGCACCAGTAATGTATGTGGCGCAAGTGCAGGGGACCATGCTCATGCATATGTGGCACATCCCGATATTCAGCCCAGGCTGTGCAGTGCATATGCAGGCACAAACCCACCTAGCGCCACACGCGGGGGGTGCAAAGGTCCGCCTGTAAAAAGTAGGAGCAAGGCAGGGGACACCCACAGGCAGGCTGCCATATTGTCATGTGCAACATGGCAGCCACCTGCCGTGGGTGGCCACCCGACCTCCTGGAACACAGTCTTGGCGTCATGCTCTCCCTCTTGCCCGATTGCAAGCAGATAGTAAATCATCCCTGGTGGTCCAGTGGACCTGCTCCCCTGCCCGATCGCAGGCTTTATACATAAATATATTCCCTGGTGGTCCAGTGGACCTGCTCCCCAGCCAGATCACAGGCTTAAGTAAATTAAAACCATTCCTGGTGGTCCAGTGGACCTGCTCCCCAGCCTGATCACGGGCTTCAGTATACTAAAATAATCCCTGGTGGTCCAGTGGACCCGATCCCTAGCCAAATCGCGGGCTTCAGTATATTGAAATAATCCCTGGTGGTCCAGTGGACCTGAACCCCTGCCTGATGGCGGGCTTTTGAAAACGTAATGTCCCTGGTGGTCAGTGGGTACCCCCCACCTGCCCACCCAGACCTACCACCCCACTCCCCAGTCAGCGCAGTGGCAGCCCTCAACTGCAAGCCACCCTGCTGCCCACTGACTGACAGAGTACAGTACAGCTGTACACCCATTGGTCCACTCGTGGGCAATGGGAGTGCAGACTGTACTGTACTACACGGTTCTGAAATGTGAATGAAACCATTCACATTTTGGGACTGTGTAGTACAGTACGGTCTGCATGCCTGTTGGCCCACACAGTGGACCAATGGGCATACAGCTGTACTGTATGCTGTCAGTCAGTGGGCGGCCTGGCAGCTTGCAGGTGAGGAGCTGCCACACGCCGCTGACCGGGGAGAGTGGGGTGGTGGGTGTGAGTGGGCAGGTGGGGAGGGGGGTACCACTGGACCACCAAGGATGTTATGTTTTCTAAAGCCCACGATTGGGCAGGGGTTCAGGTCCACTGGACCACCAGGGATTATTTTAATATACTGAAGCACACGATTGGACATTGGGGTGCATTACCCACCAAGAGGCAGGGGGCGTTGGTCCCAGATGGCTGCAGCCTGGCAGGGTGCCAGGTGCAAGTCACCAGGGATCGGTGCAACTGCATGTAAATGGGGCCATAAGGACATGCAAAAGGCCCCATTTGCGCCATGCATTCATAATGGCCTCATTTGCATGCTCATGTCTGAATATCGCTCTTGTTGCACCTAGCGCAGCTGCACTTGCACTGGCACAGCTCCCTACTCCTCACCTGCCACTTGCGCTGGCACACTGCCACTGCACCGTGTGCAGTGCAGGTGCCCCCAGTGCCATATTCAACGGTGCTGAGCCATGGTGCAGCACCTTTGAATATCACGTGGTCCATGCCTTGGCACAGCCCAGTTGCACTGCACCCAGACTTGTGCCCCTGCCTGATGAATTCTGAATATCCCACCCCCTGTATATATTATAGGGGTAGTCACATCCCTATAGTGAGGGTTGAACAGGACTTTCTATGTTAAACCTCAAAATTTGCATTTTAATATCTTCACAATTTTTCCACAGATTTGCATGAAAGTATTCATGCATGGCCTCATGGGGTAGACCTCATGATGTGCCAAGTTTCATTCCAGTCAGATGTGTGGATTCTGAGATCAAGACAATGCTAAAATGTAAAACATTGCAGTTTTTGCTGTTTTTTTTTTTTGCCATCACCTTGCTCAAAGACAGTTTCATATTTTGGTCTGAAATTTTCAGGGTAGAAAGGGCATGGGTCACAGATGTGCCTTCCACTTGTTTTGGTGAAAAAAATGTAATATGTTCCAAACTTATTAAATTTTAAACTTTCCATTATTTTCAATGGGAATTTCACTCTCCTGGATAGCTTCCTGGAACGAAGAGAAAATTGAGTCAAACAAAAAAGGATTCTTTTTCGTTAGGGGCCGATCCTTTTTTGTGAGAAAAAAATCCTTTTTTTGTTTTCTGCCATCTTGTTTTCAGTTTTTTCAAAAACAAATATTGAAAACCCATGAAAATGAGGTGCTGTACAGATATCAACAGATGTATCTTGCTCATCGGAACTCCATTAGGTGGATTGTGCACTTGTCTGGGGGCAAAATGACCCTTGAATTGGTGTTTTTTCTACATTTTAAATCCTTTTTCATCACTCACTAAGATCCTTTTTAGTGAATTCTTTTTCATTCAAATGAAAAAGAATCATGAGTCATGAAAATATATCAGAGTCTGGCCCAGTGGCGCTGAGGGTTGAGGTGCTGGACGCCACACCTTGCACCACACCGGCAACCCGAGTTCTGGAGCGAGCTCGGGCCACCTGGGGTTGGCCGGGGGGGAAGACTCGAGCATCCGACGACAGCTCGCCTTCTCTGGGGGGAGGGTTGGTTCTTACACTGGCAAATGGTGACCCCTGGTGGAGGCTGGGAGGAGCGACAGCTGCTGGAGTCACTGGGGCATGATTGGTTGGGGGGCGTAGGCCATGGACCAACCAGCTTTGGGGATGGGAACTTGGGGGTGGGACTTTGAGAGTGTCGGCGCCTTCGCCTTGATGCTGTGGCGTGCAGTCTGGAGGAAAAATGGAAAAATGCCCCTCCGGATTCGGGTAGACAGAGTGCCAAGCCGGGTCCCGATATGCCGCCGCCTGCCTGCCTTGAATGAGGGACCTGACAAGATTCCAAGGTTTGGGGGTGGTCCCACCCTGACCCCGGGTGGGGGGTAAACCACACCAAGATCGGGGACCCCGTTCGGCCAGGTAAGGCAGAGGTAGGGACAGGCTTCATTGGCATCTCCAGAAGAGGCGACTCCGGAGGGGAGGGGGGAGTATAAATAATAATTGAAAAAGGATATCGGACTTATTTTTTTCCAATCCTTTTTCATTTATTTTCATTCAAATGAAAAAGGATCCCTTGTCTTGAAAAAGGATTTCAGACTTAGATTTTTTTCCCAATTCTTTTTTTGAGACAAAGGATCATTTTTCATTTGACATTTTTGTTCAAACCAAAAAGGATCCCTTTTCATGAAAAGGGATTTCTGTCTTAGTTTTTTCCCTGTTCTTTTTTCATGATCAGGGATCCTTTTTCGTTTGATTAGTTTCGTTCAAATGAAAAAGGATCTATTGACTCAGAAAAGGATTTCAGACTTAGTTTTTTGCCATATCTTTTTTCGTTTGAAGCAATCCTCTTTTTATTTCATATGGAAAAGGATTTCTTCAGATGAAAATAACTGATACAGAAATGGGTAGTGGGATACAATAACGTAAGTCGCTTTGTTCTGGGATGTAATTGCCTTACTCATCACTGTCTGCTGTACAGTAAACTAGGATGGCCCTCACCCTCAGCTCTTATGGACCTTACACTCAGGAAAATTGCCCTCAGAATTTTGCACAACCAAATCCCACTTTCCCTTGTCTCATGTCTGGCACCTAATACTAGTAGCTGCACCCTTAGATCCACTGGCACAGACCACCTAAATGTTCCCATATCACGCTCTGGGTATGAAGAGATATCCATCTCATCAATGGCCACTGTGCTTTGGAATAAAATACCTCCAAATGTGTGACTAGAGCATAGAATTAGCACCTCCCAAAGTCACCTTTGAGCCCATATGCTGTAAAGCTCCCTATGTACCTGTCCATAAATACTCACCCAGCCAGTGCACCCTGTAATTAGCCTCCTGCACATAGATGCTCTTACTGCTCTAATTACAAGACTCAAGGCACTATTCTATAGCCTATCCATTACAACTAATGATAGACTGTTTAGTAACCATTACTAAATGTATTCCTTGTTATCTCACCAAATGTAAAAGACCAACTTGTTTGTACTACTCTCCTTGATGCTATGTAACCTCTCGCAAACTTTTTAATGCAATGTTAACTGTATGCTCAACTATGCAAGTCTAAGATTTGCACTATTGTTTCTTCCTACAACTGAGTGTACCTACTCGCATTGTCAGCATGTAACCTGTAATGTGCTGTCAGTTGTCTCTGTAACCTTGTATAATTCCTGTTGTTGTATTCTCCCAGGTCATGCCTGAAAATAGGCATGTTATTGCCTAGTGCACCCTACCCGGTAAACAAAAACTAAATAAAATAAATAAATATTGTTCCCTGGTGTCCAGTGTCACCCCCCAGCCTCCAATTGTTGCCTCTGTAATATTTTTTTATTTCCCTGGTGTCTAGTGGCACCCCCACCCTCCCATTCCCATCCCTATTAATATTTTATCTGTCTCTGATATCTAGTGGTGCCCCATCCTCCGATTTCTCACCTTGTCAATTTTACTTAATCCCTGGTGTCTAGTGGGGCTCCCTACTTTCCATAGCCATCCCCTTGTATTTTGAGGTTGCCTAGTGGCTAGTGGCACCCCTATCCTACGATGTTGGTCTGACCCTGGAAATAAGATAACGGGGGGGGGGGATTTGGTTGGGCTCTTTTGGGAGTAGTGATATAGATACAGGGTTATGGTCGGGGGGGGTTCTCTCGAGGCACCACGGGGAAGTATTTACCGGATGTTAGTTCATAAGAATTTTGTTTTTTATAGGACAAAAGTCAATATACAGCATACTCTGGGACTGGTCATTTAGAATGGGGACAGATATATTTGTTAAGTTCCTTACTTGGAATGTTAAAGGGGCACGGCTTAAGGTTAAACAATATAAGATATTGAAACATATTGAAGTGGTTAAGGCCAAAATTGTGTTCTTGCAGAAAACGCACCTACTTCAGCTGGAGGCCAAGGCCATGAGGCGGTTACAAATTGGAGAAGTTTTCTCCTCTCAGGGCACCACACAGAGCAGAGGTGTTATGTTGATGATACATAGATCAGTGCCATTTACCCCTTTGCAAATAATTCAGGACAATGAGGGCAGATACATTTTAGTTAGAGGGAGGTTGCAGTGCACTGAAATCCTGATAGGATCGGTGTATGGCCCTAATTCGGACACTCAAGGTTTCTTGGTGGGCCTTTTAAAGGCTCTCTTACCATATAGCCACCTCCCCATTATCCTGGGTGGAGATTTCAACTTAACGTTAGACCCCCTGATGGACAGATCCGGTAGAGTACATATATACCAAACTCCCGCCTCTCGAGCTATGGGAGACCTGCTAGATCAGTTAGGACTAGCTGACGTCTGGAGGGTTTTGCACCCGGATATTAGGGAATATACCTTTAGCTCCCCGGTTCATGGAAATTCTTCCCGTTTAGACTATATTTTTATCTCTCGTTCCCTTCTCAGGGGAGTTCTTGATTCCAACATTGTAGCAGGTCCTATCTCTGACCATGCAGCTGTATCCACAACCATCTTCTTCCCATCTCTTATTAAAAGAGGAAATAGGTGGAAAATAAATAACCAGATTTTAAGGGTGTCTAAACTGGTTAAATATATATCAGAGCAAGTGGATGATTTTGTCTTAAATAATCTAGATAGCAACAGCCGCCCGGATTATTTCTGGGGGGCACTCAAGGCCTATCTAAGGGGGTTATTAATTGGTGTGGCTGTTAGAAGGAAAAGAGAAAAGGAAAGTAGAATTAACAAGTTATTATGTCATATTAGAGTATTAGAGTCCAATATTTCCACTCATCTGAGAGAGGAGGACAAGGAAGAGTTAGTGAGAACAAAAGACGCTTATCTAAAAATTTGGGGAGAACAGGCGGAACTAGCTTTAATTAAAACAAAATCCAATTATATTGACCAAGGGGAGAAATCTGGGAGACTCTTGGCCAGGCATATTGCTAAACTTGAGTCCTCTCGGTTGATTGAGGGAATCCAATCAAAGGAGGATGGCTGTGTCAAGACCTCTCGAAATTGCCCAGATTTTCCGTCAATATTTTGAGGGTTTGTATGGAAAAATGGAGAACCCACCCACTGAACTGCAGATTTCCTCCTTTCTGGAGGGTTTGGATCTTCCTGTATTGGATGAATCGAACAGGTTAGGTCTTGTGGCAGATATAACTCAGGAAGAGATAGAATTGGCTATCAGGAACCTCCCCACAGATAAGACGCCTGGCCCTGATGGGTTCTCGTCCAACTTTTACAAAAGGTTTTCCTCAAAATTGGTGCCCTTGCTTCTCAATTTATTTCGTTATATCCTCTCAGGGCAGGAGATGGATAGATTATTTTCCGAAGCGCTCATAGTTTTAATTCCCAAACTTAATAGACCCCCCGTAGATCCGGCTAGCTATAGGCCTATTTCTCTATTGAATTATGATTTAAAAATCTTGGCCAAGCTGTTAGCGGATCGGATCAATAGAGTCCTGCCTAAATTAATAGGTGATGAACAGGTGGGTTTTATGAAGGGTAGGTCCTCCGCTGATCACTTTAGGACACTAGCCCATGTCTTCTCTGTGTCCGAGGAGGTCAAATATCCGATGGCTTTGGTCTCCTTGGAAGCAGAGAAGGCCTTTGATAGGGTTTATTGGGGGGTTTTATTTGCAACTATGGGGAAGTTTGGTTTCCCGGAGACGTTTTTAAATTGGCTTAGGGCCATGTACTCGAATCCGTCTGCCAGAGTTGTTTGCAATGAGGCTATCTCTAGCCCGTTTCAGCTTTTTGTAGGTACCAGACAAGGGTGCCCTTTATCCCCTCTTTTGTTTAACTTATATTTAGAACCCCTCATAAGGAGTATAGTTCTCACTAGAGAGATAGAGGGCATTAGAATATGGGGGCTGCAAGTTAAAGTCACTGCATACGCAGATGACCTTTTAGTGTATGTTTCAAAACCAACTAGGTCCATTCCAAGATTGCTAAAATTAATAGGTAATTTTAGTTGGGTGGCAAATTATAAACTAAATCAGGATAAATCTGTGGTTTATCCCCTTAATAATAAGCTATTCAAACAAGAAATAACAGAATTGGGCTTGGGGTGAAGCTCTGAATCCCTTAAATATTTAGGCCTTTACATAACCAGAAATATGGCTCAGATGCACAACAACTGAATTTAGAGTCCCTGGTTCACAACATTGTGTTGGATCTTAAGAGATGGCTCAACTCCCTTATCACTATGGGGAGGATAAATATAGTTAAAATGAATATATTTCGAGGATTTTTATCCTTTGAGTAGACTAGATATTTTCCTTCCCATGTCTTGGTTCAAAAAGCTCCATGCCAGAATAGCAGATTTTGTTTGGGGACATAAAAAATCTAGGATGGCCTACCAAAAACTTGCTGCACCGAAACCAGTGGGTGGGTTAAGACTACCTCATTTTGGCCTTTACTTTTGGTCAGCACAGCTGAGTAAATATGGCAAGTGAGTATTATACAAGGACCCTGTTTTAAGGTTGGGTTATGTACCCTTATGGGTGGATTTATAAATTAATCTAATTAACAAGTGTGCTATAAACCCTGTAGCTCTTTTTTATTCTAATTTTAAGGTGCTCCCCCCCTTGTTGAAAAAATCCCCAATAGGGGCTGCAGTAAAAGTTCATGCTCAGCTTTGTGGGCTCATTAAATATGATCATGTTAAGGATTGTGAACAACCAATATGGGGAAACCCACGGTTTCTGATAGGAGTCAACACTATCAGAGTGGACTGGTTGCCCCTGCCGGATAACTGTTCCCTTAAAGACCTTCTTACTGAGGAAGGGGACATAATGCCGGCCCTGGGTATAATTAACAGATTCAATTTATCTAACAAGGACATATTCAAGATATACCAACTTGACATGTTTTAATGCAGAGACATGCAGTGGGAGTACTCTACCCCACGGTTCTCCTTCTGACTGAAATACGTCCGTTGATTGGAATCCCTCAGGCAATCTCAAAGATTTATCTAACTCTGTTCCAATGGGCCTACCGGCAAACCTTGCCCTTGTTCTTACTGAGCGGCAGTCTTTCCGCTGTTAATTTAGATTGGACGGGGATCTGGCAAGCATGTCATAGGTTTGTTAGGTATGATCAGGTGAGACTTATACAATTTAAAGTATTACACAAATTTATTATTCTCCCAGAAACTGGCAGATCCGAACTCTGCTAAAAGACCCTAAATGTTACAGATGTGAGGCAGAGGCAGGGGACCTTCTGCATATTTTCTGGGAGTGTCCTAAAATTGTGCCCTTGTGGCTTGAAATTAAGGATAAGTTGGATCCCCTGCTGGGGATAGAAGACATGTTCAGACCCGAGGTTTGTTTGTTGGGGGAAATGACTGCCTTTCCGGTCAAAGCTAGGAAGTACTACATGACCTTGATCTCAATTATAGTGAAAAATTAGTTCTTCGCCATTGGAAAGATAAGACTCGGTTTTTATTCGAATGGCTTGCAGAACTCCTTATGCTTTTAAGGTGGAGAGAACGATTGCTATATTACATAATCAGTTACCCTTTTGATAAGATTTGGGCCTGTTCTATACTTGTTCTCTATTGATTCTTGAGCCATCCGGTATGGGGATAAATGGTCGTGTGTCTCGTGGGGGAGGGGTGAGAGGGTAGTAGGGGATGGGGGTGGGGTGGGGTTTAGGGGTTTATAGTTTGGTGAATGTTGGGGAAGGCAGAGAAAAGTTTTGCTATGTTTGTATTTTGTAACTACAATTTGTTTTTGTACTTGGCAATGTCTTGTTTATGCTGTTGTATCTCTGCCTGAAATAAAGAAAATGTTAATGGAAAAAAAAAAGGAAATAAGATAACAGTCCCTCAATGTCTTTTTTTTTACATCTGTAAAAAAAGGTCCATCTGTGATGCGGCACTACCCCCAAGCCTGACCTCCCACTGAGCATCCACCACCCCGCACCCCCTAGACCCCCCACACATACACTCACTTACCTGAACAGGTCCCAGTGTGTAGATCCACTCTCCCACTGAAGGCATGTCTTGCTGCTGGAAGCAGCAACTGCTTTATGACAAATATGGTAAGTGCGGTTGAAAACTACATTGAAATACATTGAACCGGGGGGTCAGCGGGTGGATGGAGGATTGAACATCCCAATGGATGCTCTCTTCCTCCTGGGATGGGTTACCTGGGGTACCTCAAGCACCCAATGCTCCTGGGGCCAGTGGAAGCATGGGATTTCAGGGACAATGGTGGCTCTTCAGAGCCGGGGAAGAGAGGACGCACTGGGCACTTGGCAATGGTGTGCATCAGAGTCTGACGTCATCTGTCTGGACTTATGTCCTTCGCGCTGGCGTCCTCGGGGGTTAAGTGGAAAAAATGGGGAAAAAACAGTATACACCCCGGCCCCCAAGCAACAAAAGAAACGGGAAGGGGTAGCCTGAATAGCCCAGGCAGACAGAGTAGGAGAGGATACGAGGCCTCCCAAAGTCTGTGGGAGCCGGACAAGTGCAAAAAAAAAAAAAAAAGAAATACATTGAACCGCACTTACCTTATTTGTCATATAGCAGTCATTAGTTGCAGCAGCAAGACGTGTCTTGGCTTGGAGAAGGGATCTGCACACTGGGACCTATTCAGGTGAGTGAGGGTGTGTTTGGGGGGGTTGGGTAGGTGGTGGGTGCTCATTGAGAGGTACTGTAAGGCTGGGGGGTTGCATCAGCGATGGAATTTCTTTTTTTACAGATGTAACAGATGTAAAAAAAAGATAAAGACACAGAGGGACTGTTTTTTAATTTACAGGGGCTGAGCAACATTGGAGGGTGGGGGTGTCTCTAGCCACTAAGGCAAGCAGAAAAAACAACAGCGATGGCATTCGGAAGGTGGGGGGCACCACTAGACACTAGGGATAAAGTACTAATTTACAGGATCAGGAGTCCGAGGGTGGTGGTGCCACTAGACAACAGGGCAAGCATAATCATCAAGGCAGATGGACATTGGAGGGTGGGGGCACCACTAGACAAAATAGATTTTGAAGAAAAGGCAACGATGGCTTTTAAATTGGCTTCATTGTTAGTAGTCAATAACGAACATATCAGGGGTATTGGATCTTAAAAAGATTTTGCTAATATGTGTGCTAAAATTAGTTTTAAGGTGCACATAGAAAGGGCAGATGAAGCAATGTTTTAAGGATTTCATCACAGATATAGCTTTGTGACGTATTCATTGAGAGAAAGGAATGTTACTGAACTGGCCTTTCCTTATTGCTGTTGAAAAACATGCTGTCCCATAGATATACAAGAGTAAGATGAATGGCTCTTCACTTTTGGTTATTCTTTCCTTAAGAACTCCCTTTGGATGCAGAGTTAAAATCAGTAAGAAAGATAAAAATTTGGCCACATTTCTAGATGACTTGCACACCTCCATATAAATGGCAATTTATTAAGATTTCAAAACTGCTCACAACTGCTCATTAGTTTGGAACCTGAACCCACAATACTGTACTAGTGATGTGAGTTTTAACATTAGGTTAATCGCAGGGATGGATCTACATTTTCAAGGGGGTAGCACATTCCAAGAAAACTGCAAAATGTTCCCAGCTAAATGTCAGATTAGGCTAGTGCTAGTGTTTGCTGGCCTAAGGGGGTAGTGGGCGTTACTTCTGTACATATCTAGATTGGCTAGTAGGGCCAAATGATCCCACAGGCAAATGAGGAAATGATTACACTATCACAAAAACTATGAATGGATAAGGATACCATTACACTATCTCGAAAGTAAGAACATTCATTGCAAAAAACTACGTTAATGCACTGATTCAGGTTAAAGTGACCAAAAGTAGGGAAGAAGTGGCTTAGGGTTTCCAACTTATCATTCACCCTTCACTGGAAGGCAGCAAATCAGGTGGGGTGTTTTGGGTTCTCAAGCCTAATGCTCAGCCCATTCTCATACACTGTACACATCTCCACTTATTTACTGATGGAATGGGATTAGTGTTAGACTTGAGAACCTCAAGGTACACCCCATGACTGATTTGCTGCCTTCAGAGTGGGGGTGAGGTGTTAGGGTTGCAAACCCTAATGACATATTTCATTACTTTTGTCACTTAAACCCCTAAGTAGCACATTAATGATGTTTTTTTTTGCAATGTGCCAGTATAGTTAGGGTGAAACTGCACTTCTATGTTAAAGTCCAAAATCTGAACCTTAATAATGTTGAAATCGTTCAATGGATTTGCACGACATGTGGCATGCATAATCTCTAGGGGTAGGTCTCTTGACCAACCAAATTACATTGGAATCTGTTGAGCAGTTTCTGAGATATAAAGTGTTGAAATAACAGAAAAATCTTTTTTTTTTTTTTTACATTTCTTTGTCATCCTGGATCTCAGAAATGGCTTTAGGTTTTGGTCTGAAATTTTCAGGGAAGAAAGCCTTTGGGTCACAAATGTGCCTTTTGAAGGTTTGGTGAAAAATATTAATCCATTCAAAAGTTATAACATTTTAAATTTTCCCATTACTGTATTTCCTATGAGAAAATGTATATGTCAGGCACTAAAAATATATTTTTCACACATTGGGCCCTATGCACGAATGAGTGGGAAACATGATGCAAAATGGCATAGGCATGGTGCGCAGCTATGCAGTGTGCAGGACCCCAATGCTATGCAGCATGCACAAATGGCAATGCAAGCAGGGGGCATTCCTAGATGTGGTGTGCAGTGAACTATGCAGGCAAAGTAAGTGGAGCTTAAACACGAGGGAATGCCCCTTGACCCCACCATAAAAGAAAAATGGCACACCCCCTGTGCAGTTGCATGGCTGTGAATGCCGCACAGCAGAATGCGGAGGAAACAATGGCAGACCAGGAAGGAGGTGCAGAAGGAGCACCACAGTGAGAAGCAGATGCCGAGTGTGGAGCCAGGGGGATACGTGGGCATGGATGTGGCAGCAGACGGGGTGGGAGTCACTCGAGAGTGACAAACCTCAGTGGCGGACAGGTGGCCACCATGGTAGCCAACATACAGCAACACTACAGCTGCCTGTAAGGTGCCCAGGCACTGACTACACCCGCCAAGGTCAACAATATGGCTCGACATCCAGGCCACCATGAATGCCACAGGGTCTGAGGCAAGGATGCTGACCGCAATCAAGCATAAGTGGCAGTAGCCAGCCCAGTGGCACTGAGGATTGAGGCACTGCACACCACACCTCACGCCATGCCGTTGACCCAGGTTTGGGAATGGACTCGGGTTGTTCGGGGGTCGGCCAGGGGAGGTAGGGATTGAACGTCCAGAGGACTGCGCTCCTTCCTCGGGGAGGGGGAGTTCATGCTGCATGGGTCAGCACAACAAGAGGGGTCGGGCCGCGTCTAGGTGATTGGCTGCCTCCATGGAGGTGGAGATAGTTGTTGTACCATTGCATGGGCGCGGGCGTGGGGAGAAAAATAAAGGAAAAACACTGACTCAGCAGGATGGCTCCAATGTGTTGGAGGACATACTCCTCCAAAGGGGGGTTGTAGCCCCTGCCAGAACTGTGGAGGTAGTGACAAATAAAGTGATAAAAAAAAGCATAAGTGGTGGGACATGCGGGTGGCAGTAAAGAAGAAGCTTGCTGCCTTTAACAGTGCATGACGTGGCACAGGTGGTGGATCGCCAGCCACTGACAGCCAGTTAATGCCACTGGAGCACCTTGTCACTGAGACATTGACAAATGTCACCATGCACGGCAATGTGGAGTGGGTGGACAATTTGGCAGGTATAGGCAGTTGACAAGCACAGTTCAATGCAATGTCAGAATGCACTGTATGTGACTGCACTAACCCTTATGCACTGTACCCACAGGAAGTGCAGGCCAGTCCCAGAGAGGCACGGTGCCCAACAGGGACAGACCGGCCATAACAGTACCCCCTGCCTGACCAACTGCAGTGAACCCCACCCAGGAGCACTCAGGTAGGTATGCACAGGGCTGGGGGGGGCCAGCACTTGGGTATGCCTGTGTGGAGCATACATCATGATAACATGTCCATTGTGTACCAACAGGTGCTGATCTAGAGACTGAGATGTTGGTGGAGCCAGGGAGTGAGAAGGACAGCCCTACAGTGGCATGGGATGATGACAACATGATGGGGAGTGACACAGATGCATGAACAGCTGGCCAGCTTGCACAGGACGCATGTGCTGGGGGAATGGTAACAGCAGCACTGTGTGTGGTGTCCATGGCATGCAGCGGGGACAGGACAGCCCCACCAGGACATGCCCCCTTGGTCCATCACACATGCAAAGCATGGACAGCGGCGATGAGGAGCCATTGGACAGAAGTGGTACACAACGCTGTGTAGCCAGTGCACAAACATACATGGAGGGGCAGTACCACCAACTACAGCAGCTGGAGCATGACCACCTGGCAGAGCAATGCTGCAACACAGCCGCTCTGGAGGCCCAGACTGAGGTGACCCTCCACATGCACAGTGCCATCCTACACTGCAGTAGCTCTGGAAGGCATACAGGAGCTAATGCGACAACCACCTGGGCACGAGGGACAGGCACCACAACAACAGTCACCCAGTATGGATACTTGCACATGGTGGTCACCACCCACACCATGCCTGACCCAGCAGCAACTCTCAGACACACATACCCTACCACACACTGCGCGGACTGCAGGGTCATAACACCGCACTGAGTGCACACACTACATCACCTCCTCCAACACATGGGGACAGTGCCAATGCTGACACTACAGGTTGCGATGGACACCTTGAGAGAGCAGCCAATGCCACACCCGCAAAAGCAGGGACTAACCAGCCCATGAGTGGATACAGGGGCCAGCATGTCCCCTGAACATAGCACCCTGCACAGCAGTTAGGAAGCAGAATGTTAGCACGGCTAATGGGCAAGCCCAACACTGATGGGACCAGCAAGCCATGCGCCACAATGCATAGTCACACGTCCACATGCACATGCATACACAGGTCATGCGCCGTCCACACTGGTGCCACGTCTGCATGACACAAGTACATGCCCACCCGTCCAGCACAGACTCTGACAATGTGCCCCGCATCTCACCCCCCACCCTCGCCGTGTTGCACTCAGAGGATTGTGTCATCATTGTGCACAGCCCTCCCCCATACACAGACTGCACCGGCATGCATGCAGTAGCCCGACGTGTTGACCACCATGATCCAAGAGGTTCGGCCATGCTAGATTGTGATGGCTGTGGGCATGTTCATACTAGGCCTGGCCACGGACATGCAGTGTGCAAGAACCTAGCAGTGGAACGTTCCATTGATGAGAGCCTGATGGGCCACACACCTGCCAGCAGTCCCTGGCACATGGGCGGGCATGTCGTCATCATCCCCATCACCCCAGGGGGCATCGGGTGGTAACTGTGGCAAAGGCACGTTGGCATGCTTCACGATGTGCAACATGGCACACACCATGAACACACAGCATGCTTTGACTGGGGACATGATGAAGCTGAGGTCCAGGCATCGGAACCACATCTTCAGCTGCCCGATGGTCCACTCCATGACAGCTCTTGTCCGTCTGTGTGCTGTGTTGTATGCCTCCTCCACAGGGTTGGCTAGGGCATGGATCAGTGTCATCAGGTTTGTACACAATGAATAGCTGCTGTCATCTGCATGGGTTGGGAGACACATGTCAGTGGTACCACAGACGTACATCCTGGGGCATGTGTGCCAATGCAGGGCTGTGATACTCACCATGCAGTCACTCATCCTGCCATCCAGCATGCAGCAGCACCCCCATGCCAGAGGCATCAAGGATGTAGGAGTCATGTGAAGATCCTGGGTACTTGACGCACACATCTGTGATGATGCCAGTAGCATTACAGATAACCTAGCTATTGACACTGTGGTACCCCTTGCAGTTCTGGTATGCCTCCTCATGTGCAGCTAGTGTGAGTATTGCTATATGTGTACCTTCGATGGCACCACACATGTTGGTCATGCCATGCATGGCATAGAATGCCTCCTTGGTCACCCGGACCTCCGCTGCAGTGGTGGAGAAGGCAATGTGCTCCCTCACATGGTCAAGGAGGGCATTTGTCACTTGTGCTTTTTCCCTTGACAAGGATGACTGGGACACACCCACGGTGTCACCTGTCACCCTCTGAAAGGATCCTGTGGCATAGTATCCCTGGGCACACAGCAGCTTTGTCTCCACAAACATGGCGTGCAACTGTCATGTCCATGGTGTGATAGCACTACTGATGCTGTCACACAGTTGCATGATAGTGTGCCATGGTAACCAGAATCTCTCAATGCAGTGCGTGTCATGCCAAATCACAACATTGATTCAGGTGTGGAACACCCAGGGCCATGAGCCACGTGTTTGCCGCTGTTCTGCTAGCTCGGTGATCAGGTGGACATGAAGCAATACTCCAGGGTACATTCCGCTACACAGGCCATGATTCCGGTGGGTCAGTGCATCATGCGCAGTGGTCTTCTTTGTACTACCACTGTGCATCATGTATGCCTTTAAGTGGGCATGGCCATGTGGCATTGTGCCCCACCTCACCCATGCACACTGTTCAGGAGAGCATCAGTGCACTCATGGTGGGATGAATGCTGGAACACAAGGCCATGTTGCTATGGCACTTGTTCCGTGTGTCTGAAACAGACTACACCGACAACTGGGGGCATGGTGAACTCTGGGCCATCGGGTGCTTTGACATGGTGAGTATGCACTGCATGGCCCATAGGGATGTGAGCCATTGGGGGCTGGGGCCCATGGTGCTATGCTGGCTGCTGATGCTTGTTCATTTTCTACAGGACCAACGAGGATTGCCAACTCGGATTGAACTGACCCTGCAAGCCCAGCCAGATGGGGCAAAGGTGTACGTGTCGTCCAGGACAGCACGGAGGATGTGATTCCTGCAGGGGCTACCCGACTATCTGTTCCTCAAAGGGGCAGGCCCGGACCTCTACTATGAGGACCATACCTACGGAGCATGGGAGATCTACGTCCCTTCACCTGTGAGTAGCCAGTACCGGGGTGGGTGGCCGTGGATTGGCCATGTGTACTGATCACTATTCCCTTGTCTTGCAGTGCTACAAGGGCCTGGTTCACAGAATGATGCTCTGTTATGCTGGCCACAATACTCTGGAGACAGGGTAAGCTGAAACTGAGGAGGAGGAGGAGGATGAGGATGATGACGAGACGGATGGCCATTCCTCAGGGACATGCACTGCACCACGGCCACAGCCCAGGACAGGCCCATCAGGGGGACTAGAATGTGCACACAGATGTGCATTTACTGTGTGGGACTGTGCTTAGTGTTTTGGGAGTGTGGGGTTCGGGGGGTCATGTGGGGGGACCACTGTGTGTGAAGTGGGGATGTATGACATTTTCCTTCTGTGACAGCTCTTGTGCATTTCTATTCAACTTGTTTTACTGACTTCACCTGTGTGTTCACTGTCTACTGAGGTTTGGGTACTGCATGTCACTAGTGTCAGGGGACAGGCATAGCTGCCACTTGGGGGGCCCATATGCGGTCATCCACCAGGCTGCTACACCTCACAGTGACATGGATGGATGGGCACATCCATGGCACATGGCCATGGCAGTGGTGGTGGCCCATGTGATGCACTCGCCTCTGGAATGTGGTGATGCCCTTACACCCGCACATGTGCAGGCAGCATGTGTGTGTGGTACCATGGCACATGGGGCTGCTACGTGCAGCTGCTGCTGCTGCAGCTGTGCCACCCCATGCACACCACCGTGGCACTGTCTTGCAGGCCGGGGCCTTGCCTGCACACCTGATGCCATTTGCCACAGCTCCGGCATGGTTGTGGGCTGCATGGCATGCCACTGTGTGTGTGGCCTGGGCTGACTGCACACCGTATGGCATATTTTACACGGAACCACCTATGCAGTGTTCCGTCATATGTTACATTGTGCATACGTGTAGCCATTGCTTACACTGCATGTTACGCAGCCCAGCCCTCGTGTACATGTGATGCAGTTGTTGGCAGTGCTTTCTGCACAATGGCTGTGTGTCCTTCATGCATGCCGCATTCACATGGTATGCGCAGCTGGGTGACATAGCGCCGTATGAGCTTACACTATGCATGCCTGCACACACCACATAGTGTTAGTGCATAGGGCCCAATAGGAGTACTTTGTGCAAAATGCCAGATTCTTTTCACAAAGAAGGATGGTATTTTGTGCAAAGTTCAAAGTCGTTCGATCGATTCAGCTGTGTTGTTTGCCATCTTGTTTGCCACTCAGTGAGGATCTTGAAGTACAGAACATTTAAAAAAGAAAACAAACATCAGAACACAGCTAAAGAGGACCCCTTAAGGTGTATTCTATTTTTTTTTTGTTTTAAGCTGGCCCAAAACAATTTTTTTTTGTCAGGTGCCAACTTACAGAGAATGGCTTATAGCCCATTCTCTGTATGAAAAGAGTGGTATTCTTTTTTTTTACTTCTGCAGCCTCAGCTGGAACTCATGCTGCTAGCTCTACAGAGTCAAGGAAGGCCCGCTTTATTCACGCCAACACAGGATGCCCAGTCCCCTTGTTGGTATGTATCCCCCCCCACTCACACACACTTATTTGGCACACTGAGAGCCCACCCCAGTGTGCCCTATATTGTTTTTAACCCTGTAAAATAAAGAAAACCATCCCTCAAAGTCTTTTCTTCGATGCAGGATCCTGCATCAAAATTATCGCAAATTTCGATGCAGGATTCTGCATCGAAATAGTCTGCCCTCCCGGAAAATTTCTATTTTTCACACCAACGTGGGGTGTCCAATCCCTGTGTCAGTACGTATCACCCCCCCACACACACACACACTTATATGGCACACTGGAAGCCCACCCCAGTGTGCCCAAATGTTCCAAAACCTGTAAAATAGAGAACACTGTCCCCTCATGTCTATTTTACCTGTAAAATAAAGAAAACTGTCCCCCGATGTCTATTTCCTTTGATGCAGAACCCTGCATTGAAATTTTTGATGCAGGATCCTGCATCAAAGTACTCTGCACACTCTGCAAATTCCTATTTTTTGCACCAACACACGGTGCCCAATCCCCATGTCAGTATGTATCCTCCCACACACATAGACATGCACACACTTATTTGGCACAGTGGGAGCCCACCCCAGTGTGCCCAAATTTATTTTTTCTTTAAACTAGTCTGCCCCCCCCCGGCAAATTTCTTTTTCGAACTGACATCGAGGTGCCCAATCCCGTGTCAGCATGTATCCCCCGCTGTGGCACACTGGGAGCCCAATCCAGTGTGCCAAAAAATATGTATTTCTTTTCTGACACTTGGATGCCCACTCCTGGTGTTGACATGTATCCCACAAAAACTATTGTGGAATACTGGAAGCCCACTCCAGTGTGCCCAAATGTATTTTTTTCTTAACCAGTGAAATAAAGAAAACTGTCCCCCAACATTTTTTGTTTTTAACCTGTAAAAAAGAAAATGATCTCCCTAGCCCCTCCCACTAAGCTCCCACCTGACTGCACCCCCCCACCTCATACTTACCTCTGGAGGTCGGCGCTGTCATCTTCTCTGGACCGGGACACGTCTGCACTCTTCAAAGCTGAACCACAAACTGAAGAATCAAAGGTAAGCACCGTATAATGGGAGTCGATGGGGGTTTTCAATTTATGTTGATATCTCGGCCAATTTTAGGAACTTTTTCACCAAATTTTCAACATGGGGTCCTTGGGATCCCACCTCATGAACACAGTCACTGTCATTTCGGTTCTCTGTACCAAATGGTGATTTTGAGGTCGCTGCATGGAATCACCTTTCTGTACCAATTAACAAAATGACAGTGCCACTGTTCATGAGGTGGAGTCCTAAAAAGCCCATCTTGCAATTTTGGTGAAAAAATTTCAAAAAAGACTGCGGTATGAGCGTGCGTTGTGCTGTTTCTATGCATGCTCTTAACTTCGCAAATTTTTAACATTTTCACCCCAGATTTTCAACATTGCCACTTATTCACATCTCCTCATGAACAGTACAGCTGTCATTTTTCACATCCTGCCCTAAATGTGTTTTCACACATGTATCACAGAATGGCGCAGTCACTGTGCAAAATCAACTTTTGGGATTGATTAAGAAAATCACAGTGCAACTGTTCATGAGAGGAGGACCCAAAAAACTCATGTTAACAATCTGGTGAAAAAATTCCAAAAAAATGACCTAGTTAAGAGCGTGTATTGTGCAGTTTCTACGCACGCTCGTAACTTCACCAATTGTTCATGTTTTCACTCCAGATTTTGAACATTACCATTTTTCACACCACCTCATGAATAGTACAGCTATTATTTTTCAAATCCTGCCAAAAATGTTTTTCTGCTCCTGTGGCACAAAACGGCATTACAGTTGCACAGAATTATATTTCCAGAGGAATTTGAAAGTTTTCTCTACTGGGTACATGTGGTGAGGTGATAAGAAGGTTATGTTGAACATTTGGCATGAAAATTATTTAAGATGTCATAGTTGTGAATATTTGTTGCGATTTTGCTACGCCTGCTCGTAACTTTATGTGTGGAAGCCCAGGGGCCAGAGACCACTGTGTTTACACAGCTAGACAAATATGTGCATGTGTGGAGGGATGGATTTGGATCCTGTGCTCCCACCATGACATATGGATGCTGTTGTCCTATCTGGATGTGAGGGATTGGGGAGTCCTGTGCTCCCACAGTAAAATGAGGATACAATTATACAATCTGAAAAAGAAGTGAAATTCATTGCAAAAAACTCTATTAATGAATCAGTTAGGGTGAATACTATAGAGACAAAAGCAGGAGATGAGGCGTTGGGGTTTCCAACTCTAATGCCCCCACCCCAAGTTCCTACTCTCATTATTCTGTTTCCTGCACCTTCCACACACAACAGGCATCGGTGCGTTGGGGTCATCTGCCTAACTTCACCCCATTCTCCTGTACTGCACCACCTCAGCTTGTTTACACATGGAATGGCATGAGAGTTAGGCCATCGACCCCAGTGCACACCCAGACACCTCTTGGTGTGTGGAGGGTGGAGGAGTGGGGGTGGAATGGTAAGGGTGGAAACCCTGGGGGTGGGGCATTGGGGTTGGAAACCCTAATACCTCATTTCCCTGCTTTTGTCACTATAGTATTCACCCTAACTGATCCAGTAACTGAGTTTTTTTGCAATGAATATATATATTCATTGCAAAAAACCCTGTTAATGCATCATTAGGGTTGTATCATCAAAAGTAGGGAAATTCGACCTTAGGGTTCCCAAGCCTAAGATCACACCCCCACTGTACAAGTAAGAACAGGCATGATGGATGTGTTTTGGCATTTTGAAACCTAGTGCTCACCCCATTGTTCTATACTATGCTTGTCTTACCTTACTCATGGAATGGGGGGAGCATTAGGGTTCAAAACACCAAAACACATCTGTCATGCCTACACCTGCATGCACAATGGGCGTGCAGTCCTATGCTTGGGAACCCTAAGATTAAATTTCCCTATTTTTGATGTTGCAAGCCTAGTGATGCATTAACGTAGTTTTTTTTGCAATGAATTTCCCTTCTTTTTAAGAAAGTGCAATGTAAGTGGCATGTCATTGTGCGCACCTTTCACATTGCCATGAATACTTAATGCTCTCCATTTTCTTGGAGCACAGGGCTCATAGGGCCCTGCGCTACCATATATCCATAAGTGTAGAGACATTGTAATAAACCGTCATCTCCCTGTGGGAGTGCAGGGCCCGCCATTGCATAATGACATGCCCTGGGCTCCCACTTACACATAGGTACAGAGACATACTGCAGGCCTAGAGACACAAAAAGAAACCCCCTGTAACACAAATCTGGCAATATGTCAGTAACTGAAGCAAGTATGGGGAAAATTCCACTGCTGTTGTAATCATGACTTGTAAACCTCCATGTTTGCTTAGTCCACCTAAAGGTGATCTGATCTGATCTGTTTTTCAGGTCTCTGTTTTTCTTCTCCTTTCAGCTGTGGCAGAAATCATTTAGAGGCTGCAGCTGCTGCATGATAGGTGGAGTGCTAGCCAAAAAGAATGGAAAATTTAGTTCATGATTTAATGAGTAATCCATTTAATGCAAGAGACTTCACAATAAAAATGGAGTTTATCAGAAATGGTCGTCCAAAACCAAAATTGCTGTTAATGAGTTCCTACAGAAAAGCAGAAAAAGAGGTAAAGCGGTATTTCACTGAAGCGATGTACAAATATGAATGGATCTGGAGATGTGCGGAATCCAGCACTGTATTCTGCTGGTCATGTCTACTTTTTTGTCAATGAAAAAAATGTGTGGAATAAGACCTGATACAATGAACTCAACAATTTTCACAATGCCTGCAGACATCACAAAACTAGCCAGAAACACCTAGCAGCCTGTATTCAGTTATGGACATTTGGACAATCTCGCATTGATATTCAGTTAGACAAGCAATGCAGAAGTTCTGTAAAACAACACATTGAAAAAGTTTGCCAGAATCATGCTATTTTGCAAAGACTAATTCCCATTGTATGTCATCTTAGAGAGCAAGAGCTATCATTTCGGGTGCCTGATGAATCAGATGACTCCCTGAATCATAGCAAATATGTAGAAACCTTAGAACTGGTTAGTGAGTTTGATCCTTTGCTTAAGCAGCATTTGGAAACATCAACTGTTTTTGCTGGAACATCAAA
The DNA here is from genome assembly GCA_016271365.2 of Neoceratodus forsteri. Lineage (NCBI taxonomy): Eukaryota > Metazoa > Chordata > Ceratodontiformes > Ceratodontidae > Neoceratodus > Neoceratodus forsteri. Next base: position 1,678,483,805 of record CM057449.1, read on the forward strand.
CAGAATTCAGAATGACCACATTGAAGCATTAAGTAAAGTGTAGCTTAATGCTATCGCTAAAGAAATTGAGGAAGCACCATTCATCACTATTTTGCATGATGAAACCTCAGACATTACAAATTAGTCCCAGCTTTTGGCTGTATTGCGCTACGTGATCAGGGATGGTGATGTTGCTGAACACTTTCTTGGTTTCACTGACATTAGTAGCAATAGAAATGTAGCTGGCCTTTGTGAGCATGTTGAAGTGGTGGTGGAGAATTATAAATTAAGTGACAAATTGGTAGCTCAGACACAAGATGGTGCAGCAGTAATGGCAGGTGATGTAAGTGGGCTTCAGAGACGTGTTTGCAAACAGTTCCCTGTATGCACTTTTAGTTCATTGCTACACTCATGTTTTAAATCTTGTACTCAGTGGTGCAGCAAACAGTGTAAAAGAGTGCGGCATTTTCTTCAAGAATTTGGAAGGTATATGCGCAATTTTTTGCTCAATCGCCAAAGTGGGGCAAACTTCTTCAGAACATAGTGAAACGGAGACTGCCATCTGTTTGTCCCACAATGTGGAACTTTCATTCCAGACTTGTACAAACTGTTAAGCAGAGCAGAGAAGGTGTGATTGAACTCTTTGAGACTGTGGTGCAAAATCCAGTACACTGGGATGCTCAGGCTTTCTCTTCAGCCAAAGGTTTTCTGACCATGCTTGATTTTCATTTTGCATTTCTCCTTTGTCTCTACAGTGACCTATTTGAAGTAATAGAAGTGTTGTTTGATGTTCTACAAACCAAGATGTACGATATCGGGTTTTGTATTCAACATATTCATGACACATTAGAACACATTCACTGAAAGTGACAACACTTTGATGAGTTTTGGAAAGAGGTGTCAGAGCTACCTGCACATAATCATGAGCAAAAAAATAACAAGAGAAGAAAGATCAGAAGACCAAACCCGAGTGACATACAAACGTCTCTTCTATGAGGTCATTGACAATATCAGTGAACAGTTATCAGTACGATTTAAAAGTGTACATAAACTTTCATTTGTCCAGTTGCTGAATCCAAAGATTCCAAGAGTTCCAATTATCTTTTCGAGTAGAAGCTGTTGCATCACTGGATGCATCCTATCCTACTTTTCTGGGCATTAGCCGGTTGCATTCCAAACTGTGCTCTGTCTACAATTCAGATCAGCTGCAAGGGGAAAGGTGCATTTGAGTTATACCGAACTATGCATAACCTGGATTTACAGACTTGCTTCTCTGAGGTCAACAAGCCTTAATTCTTACCATTCCATACTCTACCGCCACCGTTGAAAGGTCTTTTTCAACTTTAAAACGCATTAAGATATTCAGATGCAACACTCGGGGTGGCAAATGCCTGTCCAACTTAGCCTTGCTGACAATTGAAAAGGAACTGCTTAGATATCTGTGCAGCTTATCAGATTTCTATGACTTGGTCACAGAGGAGTTTATTAAAAAAGATAGGAGAATGGCTTTTTGTTTTAAGTAGTAAAGCTTAAGCACATGTTCGATACGTTTTTTCACACTTTTTGTTGTAGCTTGCATACTATGAAGTGTATATTTTAAGTGTCTGGAGAATTAATATGGTTTGAGTTTTCATGTTTTGTAAAGGTACAAAGCACACAGCATGCATTTTCAAGAGGTTTCTGTTTTAGAAAGTGGTAAATGAGGCAGCTGTGCTGTTGGATATTGTTAAAACAGTGTCCTCACTACTTCGCATGAACAATTTCTATTTTAATGGGAGTGTGCATCATAATATTTTTCTTTTCGTGTATTGTTTATCCTCCTCGGCCTGCAGGCAAGCATCCACTTCTTCCAGTCTCCTGGCCTCCTCTCCTTGTTAGGCACCCTGAGCCCTGTGTTCCCCCACAGATTACTCCCCTGTGGTGGGGCAGGAAGGGGGGCCGTCCTCCACCACCCCGTACACATATTCAGAGCAGGCTATGTTCAGGTTGTGCCTGAGTGTCACCGGCATCCTGGAGGGGCTTCCTAGAGCCTGCAGCCATGTTTCATGTTTTTCTTGTCCCTCCACTCATTGCCATGAACACACGCATGTGGAGGTGTGTGTACATCATGAAGCCACACTTCAATGTCTCCTGGAATCTGGCACTGACCCTATCCTCCACCAGGAGACAGCCAAGGAGTGGGATGATGTACCCACCCATCCCTGGAAGAGGAGATCTGTCATCAGATGCTCGTTCCTCTCCCTCCCCTCCCTCCTCTGCTGACCCCTGGCAGCCCACATTCGCTCCCAAACCTGGGTCACTGGCATGGCACGAGGTGTGGCATCCAGCACCTCAACCCTCAGTGCTACTGGACTGGCTTATGCATCATAATATTTAAATGGTTCATGTGTTGCCATGACAGTAGACAATGTTACTGTGCATGCCACTACATAGTGCATGTCACTACAGAACCATGATTCTAGGTCTCATACAAATCTCTTGGCAGGGACCTGTTGAATACATGATTTATTTTCACAAAAGTTGTTTGCCGTGGGTAGCCTCTCGAGTGGTGTAAACCATGTGTGATGTGCCCAAGGTCAAATGGTTCAAGTGAAATAAATCATGTTTTCTACAATGTCCCTGCTACGTATTTCATTTATGCAACAGGGATCCTTTAGGATAGTTCAGGTAGTTTTGTGTTAAGTTGTTTATTTCCTTTTTCAATGTAAACGTAAATGGACTTTTTGTGGTCTTCCGTGTAGTTACGATTAGCATAGCGATTGCTAAGCAGCTGCAGATGATGCTATAACTTTACATTATGGCTAGTACATAATGGAAAAGTTAGGCTGAATCCATATTCAGGGCATGCTTGTAACATGTGAGGACATCAAAAATAATTCAAGAGCACTCTCCTATGGATCTCACCACATTGCCAGGCATCAATAAGCCCCCAAAGGCGCCCCTGCATCCCCTTCTCTGGAGTAATAGCGGTGGTGGCTTACACATTGTACAATGTGTAAAAAAAAAAAAAAATGCACCAAAAACATGCAAAATCCTATAGCTTCTGGGGTCCATGGCCCCTAGACCCCCACATCTACTGGCCCAGACCCTTTGCTTCAGAGGAGTCTAAGCAGCCTCCAGACCCCCGGCCTTCTGGGGGCATAGGCAGCCCCCAAACCCCCAGCCTTCTCGGGGCCTGTGCAGCCCCCAGACTCCTGGCCTTTTACAATTGCATGCCTTCCTGAAAAGGTTACCTCACACCACTGCTACCTACCTATCTATCTATCTATGTATGTATCTATCTATCTATCTATCTATCTATCTATCTATCTATCTATCCTTTTATTTATTTAAAAGTGATGTGCAGGCGAAGTATGCTGAACCAAAGCTCATTTCCAAGTGCAGTCAGGGGCAGGGGATTGCAGGGAATGAGAAAAAAATGTAATGCAATACATAGGCAAGTGCAATGTAAAGAATACTGGATGGGTAACCATGCACAACCATCCTGCACTACCACAGAGGGGTTTTGACTACGTCAGACCTTGAAAGCGAAACTCGATACATCTGATGCAATCAGAACCCCAAAGTGGCAGCTGAGAATGGTGGGGAATAAAGCTGCCCACCCAGTATTTTATATAGTGTATAGTTCAGTTTATGTTTTTATTTTTTTTTAAACAAAAGTGGTCTTGCAGCTCTCCTTAGCAGCAGTGAACGCACTGGCAGTTTTAGTTCAGAACTTCAGGTTTATTGCCGTGCATGAGGCAAATACCAGGTGAAATCAAAGGAACAGTGTGCTCCAGATCCAGAAGTGGACAGCCGAAAAATGAAGTGAATACCTTCATTGGAGGTGCAAAAGCTATCAGACATGATGCAGGTCAGCACCACAAAGCTCCCCACTTCCAGGCTCCATCAGTAGTGTTCCAATAGCTCAATGCTGTGCACTGTGTTTTGTGGAAACTTTAAAACACCACATGCCAGGAGGAAATCTGATCTGCTGAAATGCTGTTGTACCATAGAAGGGTACAATGATGTTCCATGATCTTTGAACTGTGACCATTTCAGCTGAGATGGAAATCCATATAGAACAATGACCATCTATACACTATACTACAATTTATAAAATACAGAATTAGATAAGCAGCAATCTGGTTGGTTGTCAGTATTCTGAGAACACTATGTTAATTTTTATTTAATATGCTTGTTGAGCCTGGTTACCTGAACATTGCTTTTCAGTAACATCCTAATATTCTTATGGATTCTATTTTAAAACATAGAATTTATTAACAGGAAAGGACTGCTTGGCCCACCCTGTTTGCCCCCGTTTCTGAAACTCAAAGCTATCATTAGGTATGTTGCTAGACCTGGCCCAAACAAAAACTTGCCAGGTAAAACCAAAAACACAACAACCAATAACATCAAATAAAAATAAACTTTTTTTTATTTTAGTTTAAATACACTCAGCAGTCTTTGATGATAGCTCTTTTTTATTACTGCCATTCCAACAAGCACTTTCTTCAGGAAGCTGTGATCTGTCTCCCTTTGCTGACTGCATCATGAATGGATACTTGATTTTGAAAAAATAGAAAGAAAAATACACTGCTACCCCTAGAAACTACAAAATCTATTTGCTGTTAGTTGGCCTTAGAATTTATTCCTCATACTGCTGGATTTAACTTCTTTGTCAAATAACATTGACCACACTTTGCCTCAAGAACTTTGTTCCATGGCAAATGAACTCATGAAAACTGACTTAACACCACCAACTTTGCCCTGTCTGCCTCTCCAATGGAAACAACATTAAACTGTGTTAAAAAATAGATTATGACAGCCTCCAGTGGGTGATTAGCAAGAACACTAACATAACCCCTGGTTGTACTTTAACATAAGCCGTGATTGTATCTTAGTGCTTAAAAATCAAAAGAGACAGGCAGTAAAAACTTACAGCAGCAACACAGGCACTTGAAGAATACAAAAAATGCAGTACAGTAGAACAAAAGACAATGCAAATATACAGGAACAGAAAATCTTTGCAGTAGCATCATGGGCACAGAGAGTGCACAAAAATAAAGAGAGGGGAACAGCACTGGGACGGAAGTTTGACATTTACATTAGATGGTTATGCTGACCGTGGGAAGGGGCACTGAGGCAAGGTGAACCATGGTAAAGGGAGTGAGGGAGGGGAACCTAGCTATTGCTCCCCCATACCGAAGTCTGGTAGCAGTAAGGTGAGTAAAAATAAGGCTGAGCTTCAAAAAGTAGTAGTAGAAGAGGCAAAGGGGGAAAGTCTCTCAGGTCCAACTGGCAATAAGAAGAATAAAAAAGGAAAATGGGATGGAATGCAGGTATAGGACCACAAAACAGGAAGAGAGGCTCTGGAGCTAGTTGGAAGGGGGCCTGCTTTAATGCCAAGAGTCTGGGTAATAAAATCAGTGAGCTCCAGCCATTGGTGACAAACACTGAGGCAGACCTTGTAGTCATCACAGAAACTTAGGCCACAGAGAATAATGACTGGAACTTGTCAGTCCCATGTTAAACAATAATTAGGCAGGATAGCGGAAAAGGCAAAGGGGGTAACCATATACGTCTTGGAGGGCATAGAGATTGTGGAGGATGGACATGTCACAGGAAGCAAAGTGGGGTTAACTATATATGTCATGGAGGGCACAGAGATTGTGGAGGATGGAAATATCACAGGAAGCAAAGGGTAAACAGAGTCACTGTGGGTTCACCTCATGGTGTACTCGGGCAAGAAAATACAGGTAGGAGTGATCTATAGAACACAAAGACAAAGGAAAGAGAGAGACAGGGAGTTCATGAAAGAGCTGACACATGGAGTGAATAAGGGGGATGTGGTTGTGATGGGTGATCTGGAACTACCGAACAGCAACTGAAACTTTCCTGCAGCCAGGTGCACCAGAAATTAGGCCCTGGTGATACATTGCGGGACTGCCTGGTGGTGCAGATGGTTAGACAATCCATTAGGCAGGGACCATTCTCGATTTTGTGCTTACCAGTTCAGAGACAGTGAGTGTAGTGAGGGTAGAGGAGCCACTGGGGCTCAGCCATCATAACTTTATTTGGTTCAGGCAGGCCCTTGAGATCAGAATGCCCCTATCAAAAACAGAAGTGCTGGATTTCAGAAGAGTAGACTTGACATGGATAAGGGAGCTGGTCTGAGACAGATTGACCAGGGTGGACAGCATTGTCGATGTAGAGGAAAGATGGGGAACAAATAAAGGGGCCATTGTCAAGGCAACAAAGTCATGCAGGAGACTTGTTACAAAACAAAACAGTTACAAGAGAACAATATGTTTGTCAGAAAGCATCAGAGACACAGTGAGGACCAAGAAAAAGGCTTTCACCTGGTACAAGAAAAGTGGAGAGAGGAGGAGGAGTGGGGCATGTACCAGATAAAAAACTAATGAGGCAAAGATGACATCAGGTAAGCAAAGGCAGACACAGAGCTGCATATGGTAGATGGGGGTATCCAGTGATAACAGCGACTGAAAATGAGCGACTACAAAAATAGCGACTCATTTTCAGCACTATCATTTTGGGTTACTCTGCAAGGGTAGAGATGCAATATCGAGGATGGCAACCAGAAGGAGAGGGACAGGGATCAGGACGGGAGGGTTTAGGGAGGGGAATGTGCCTGCTGCAGCTGAGCCAGCCCTGTGTTGTGGTGGTGAGGGTGGCTAACTCCGGTGCAGTAGGCGCTAGGTTTGGGATGGAGCGGGGTAAAGAATTTTGCCACTGCTTGCGGCTGCTTTTTTTTTCTATTCCCACACCGGAGTGTTGCCCCCTCTTTGACATGTACCTCCCTGGAGTTGGTAATCCAAAATCGTGGGGGTGCAGGAGGCAAAACCCCCACAAAAGCACTAAGTTTTTCTGGAAGTGTGGTTGCCAAGAAATGCATATTGCCGATTTGCTTTTCAGCAATATGCACTTGCCATAATAGTGATCGTTGTTTTGCAATTGCTATTATGACATGGAACCCAAGATGGGGTCAAGAGTGGAGAAAAATAATTCTTCAAATGTACTAAAGAAAAACTAACGTCAAAATTTACAAAAAATATGTTGCACGGAATATGTTGATTTGTAGGTGTACTCCTATTAAGTCCTTCCCTTTACTTGCTGAAAGGCATTTTTTCTAAATTTGATTGCTGGTTTTATGGCCCCTGGGGATCTGTCCCATGTGATAGTGATGTGTCCTGGACCATCAATTCAACAAGAGCTGTTTTTTTTCTCAAGGTTACAGTAGTAGAGCTGTTATGTCAGGTGTATGGCGCTGGCTTGAATTCCTAGAGGCCTGGTATTGTTATTCTGATAGTGAGGTTTACACCATTTCCATTGCAGGCACAAATCCCAGATCTACAGGGAAGGTACATCCTATTTAAGGAAGTGCTGGACCGCACCACTGTGGTCTTAGCAAATACATATAGTCCTAATAACGTGAACCCCTCTTTTTCTCTACCTTGTTAACCCACCTGATTGAGTCACAGCAACAGCCAATGATTATAGGTGGTGATCGGAATCTTGTCATGGATAAGGAGCTAGATTGTTCTCTGGGATATATAATGAAAGACTGAAACTCTGTATCCTGACACTCGAGATACCGGGTTCACAGTCCCAAAATTCGAAATACCATGACAACCTGATGCCCGATGGTACAAGGTCAGGAAAAACACAAGGAAAGACAAAGTCATATTTCCAAATGTAATGTGGGGAGCATAGCCCCACACACCTGCTCATGAGGGGGAGCCACGCCCCCACCCCATAACTAATATAACAAACTCCAAGGGGGAGCAGACACCGGAGTAAACAAAAATTAGTTACGGGGGGTTATTTTCTTGCAGTCAAATATGTAGCCTAGAACAGAACCCGGGTCCACCAGAGCATGCTGGTCGAGCTGCCAGTGGCTTAGCCCTCCACACCATGGGAGCAGCTCAGCCAGCTTCCACATCCGGCAGTTCTTTCTAGTGTATCAGCAGGGGTAAGGTAGCAGTCCGTCACATCCACTACCTTACCCCTGTCAGCATCTGCTTCCTCCCTGTCAGGCATATACGCATCAGGATCAGTGCAGTCAGGATAGTGCAGCTGTCAGGCAGTAGTGCCTGGGCAGGTGAATGTCAGGATTTTGAGCAGCAGAATTCTAAACGCATACATTCTCTGGCATTGCAGAAAGGACTCACGTTCCAGCAAAGGGACCTGAGAGATTTGGTTGACACTCTTGAGTGTCTTGAGCCATGGAGGTCATTCCATCTGATCCGGAGAGAGTATACATTCCACTCTATCCTGCATGGTACCAGGTCCAGACTAGATTACTTTTTTATTAGCACAGCCTTGTCGCAGTGCACCTTGTCTGTGGATATTCTTCCACAGGTCATATCTGACTATTTTTCTGTGTCCCTTTCATTGTCCTTTACTACACAAGCAGACCATGGCTTGACCTGGAAACTTAACAATTACATCTTAAAACATCCTAAGGTGGTTGCCTCTTTAAAAAAGTTCCCAGAAATCTTTTTTTTGTGAAAATTTAGGTACAGTCTCTTCAGCTTCCACTCTCTGGAATGCTTATAAATGTGCAGTGAGAGGTGAGATAATCTGGATCACTTCCAAATGGAAGAAACAATGTAGGTGCAAATCCAACAAACTGCTTGCCACTATTTGTGTTATCAAAAAGTCATTATCTAGTGCCACCCCTGAAGAGACCTGGAAAGAACCTGTGGTGTTGTGTGAGTGATACCATGAGTTCAACCTGGACTGGGCCGAATTGGCATTCTCCCGTACCGAAGCATACTATGTTGCACAGGGACACAAACTTAACAAGCTTCTTGCATCGATTCAAGACTTCAGTATCAGAAGGAGGAGCAATGCCTTATCTCGTCTATTGTCGATCTGGACACTGGTGTAGTAATCATTGATTTATGGTGGTTTGCCCAGGTCTTAAGACAATATTACAGTCATCTCTACAATTTGTCTGACCCTTTGAGCTCTGAGAAAGTAGTGGATCAATATCTGGCTGATACCCTGCTTCCTTTCTTCTTTCAATAGAACTACCTCCCTCTTGCACTATAACAGCCCTGGAGATTAGCCAAGCCATAAAGTCTCTTGCTCCAGACAAGGCCCCTGGCCCAGATGAGTTTTCTTCAAACTTCTATAAAACATTCCACAACATGATTGTGGTTCCTCTTTTAGATATGTATATGGAAACTTTTCATACACACCAGCTAGATCCCCTTACGCAACAACCCACTGTATCAGTTATAGTTAAACCTGATAAAGATATGTCATGTGTTCAGAATTAGCATCCAATATCCTAAATCATTTCAGACTTAAAAATTCTAGCGAAGGTACTGGCAACACGTTTACAACAAGTCTAGGTCAGTCTTCTTAGCACAGAGCAAATTGGTTTTGTTAGCAGCAGGCTCTGTTCTGGCATAGTAACATGGTAATTGTCGGCAGATAAGGACCCGCTATGCCCATCCAGTCTGCGCGTAAGCCCTACACTTATGTGACCTTTCGGGTCAGTGGCTTTTCACCTCCCATTCCCACCTCTAAGTTTTCCTTATGCCTGTCCCAGGCATATTTAAATCCCTCCACTGTCCTCGCTCTCATCACTTCCTGTGGCAGGCCATTCCATGTGTCCACCACCCTTTCCTTGAAGAAAAAACTTCCTCACATTTTCCCTCAACCTGCCACCTTCCAATTTCATGTTATGCTTCCTTGCTCTTGTACTCCTCCTATATTGGAAGATATCTCCCCCCTGCACTTTGTTTATGCCCTTAAGGTACTTGAATGTTTCTATCATGTCATCCCAGTCGCTCCTCTCCTCCAACAAGTACATATTGAGGTCCTTTACTCTCTCCTCATATATTTTCTGGTGCAAGCCCTGTACCATCTTTGTTGTCCTCCTCTGGACCACCTCCACCCTGTCAATGTCCTTACAAATGTGTGGCCTCCAGAACTGCACACAGTACTCCAGGGAGGCCTCACCAGTGTTTTGTACAATGGTATCACCACCTCCCACCTTCTGCGAGTGATGCCTCTGCCTATGCACCACAGCATGCCATTGGCCCTCCCTGCCGCCCTTGTACTCTGCTTAGACACCTTGAGGTTGTCTGAAATGATAGCCCCCAGATCCCTTTCATCCTTGGTGATCGTCAGTAACCCCCCCATTCTGTAGCTTTCCCCAGGGTTCTCTCATCCTAGGTGCATTATTTTACACTTCTTTAAGTCGAACCCCAGCTGCCACACCTTGGACCTTTTTCAAGCTTCCCCAGGTCCCTCCTCATTTTCTCCACCCCATCTGGAGTATCCACCCTGTTGCAGATCTTGGTGTCATCTGCAACAGACAGACCTTTCCCTCCAGCCCTTCCGCTATGTCTCTAATGAAGATATTAAACAGGACTGGCCCGAGAACTGATCCCTGAGGTACCCCAATGGTCACCCCCTCTCCCTGGATTGGATCCCATTAACCACTACACTCTGCCACTTGTCTGTTAACCAGTTCCTTATGCAGTTTACCACCTTGTGGCCCATGCTTAGACTACCTATCTTGCTAACCAGCCTTTTATGTGGGATGGTACTGAAGGCCTTGCTGAAATGGGGGTAGGTGGCATCTCCCCCCCTCCTCCCCCCCCCAATTTGCATCCCACATGCGCAAACTCTTCTATCTCTTCTTGGCATCTAGGGACTCACAACTTTCCTTGGTGTTGGTCTCCCTGGATGCCAGAAAGGTGTTTTATCATGTTATGTGGGTCTTCCTCTTTCGAGTCCTTCACAGATTAGGTTTTCTGGAGAGCTTTATTCACTGGATCTGCCTTCTTTATTCTCATCTTCTCTCGACAGGGCTGACCCCTCTCCCCTTTTCTTTTTAACTTATATCTAGAATCCGTTATAGTTCAGCTTAATCAGAATGGGAGTATTAAAGATATTATGGCAGGTGGGGAAACAATACAAAGCAACCTTCTATGCCTATGATATACTGCTACATATACTAGATCTGGTTGAATTACCGTGGGCAGCCTTAAATTAGATTTCTATTTTGGGTAATTTGTCAAACTATAAACTTAATTCCTCCAAATCATTCATTCACCCCCTAAATCATAACATGCAAAAACAGGATATACTTTCCCTGGGATTATCTTGGTCAGCTACATCCTTAAAATACTAGGGTATATATACTTCAACTTCCAGAAGGAAAATGGCAATGGATAATCTCACCTTTTTCATTACCATTATGTACTAGTAGTAGTAAAATGTTTTTATTCATATCAAATATGAACAAAGGATAAGCCTGACTGAGCCAATACTCATTCACAACGAGGTCCCATAGTACAAGGTAGCGTAATATTACAGTATTATCAAGCAGCATCTTCAGCACTGGGTCTCTTTGCCTATTACTTTGTGGGGTACAGCCACTATTATAACAAATTCTGGTCAGATCCACCATGGCTGCATAATGAAGTTAGTGAAGTTGTGTGGAATTGTTAAGAAGGTATGCAGAAACAACACAATGATCTGTAAGTAGTAAGATTTGTTTTAATTTCTGTTCTAAGGAAGGCATGCACATTATTAGAAACATATATGGAGGTGTACATTTTAATGGAGGGAATAGGAAGCAATATAGGTTTACAAAAGAACCCCAGAGCAAATGCTACTGAGGTATGTGTAATCCCGGATGATATTTGCCAGGCATCCAAATTTTAAAGAAAGCACAATTGCACATACCTCAATAATGCAAAGCATCATGGGAAACATATGCAAATCCCCATGATGGTACAGAAGTTGGCAGTACATGAAAAAGTAATGGCTAGCATATGTTCAGCCTTAGGATTATTTACAGTTTTTTGGTGTGTTTTTTTAGAGATACAGGGTTTTTGTTCATGAGGTGATATAAGTTATATTTAAGCAATGTGTTGGTGTCAGGAAGTCAGGCGTAATGACGGACTGTTAGTGGAGAAAATGTGATAGTAACTTTCAGAAGGGGTTGCTTTTGATAAGGGTAAGGTAGTTATGCTTGTGATGATGGGAATGTTAGGAAAGTATGAGGTCTATGCAGAAGTGGAGTACAAATGTGCACAATTTCATAAGTATGTGCTCAGAGTGCAGGCAAATGTGATATGCAGGTTTGTTTTAGAAATAGATACAAATAGTGATACAGGTGTAACCCCTTGCAAATGGGGGGTTCCCAGAAGTCTTCCAGGAGCTTGCTGGGTGCTCCAAGTCTGGATGGTGTTCAGCGGTTAAGCTGTTTTAAATGACACTGCAGCGAGTGCTTTTAGAGCCTCTGCATACTGTCCCTTTAAGAGTTGCCTGCTTGAAGGCTCCAGTGACTGTGTAAGGGGGACTGTGTTTTCCTGCTCGAATCCTGCCTGAGTTGCAGTGATACCTCTCCAATTTTACAGTCGCGGCAAGCATAAAGGGAGCCCTCCTGATAGATGTAACTGCCTGATTGTAATTGCTTAGAGTATTGGTGAAATTATAGTTTGTCTAACCTGCTTCCATTGCAGCTGGACTTTGTGTGCTTGGCCTCTCCATTTTGGACCTGAACTGTGTGAGGGGTACAATAGGAACCAAGGGGGTACCTAAAATGGATGCAAGTAGCAGCCAACCAGAAATAGGACACTAAAGGGAGCTGGCTGACCAATGAGACACAGCCAGTAATTCTGGGAAGTGAAGTCTGGATTTATGGCGCCTTGTTTGCACCAATAGGGGCAGTATCAAGTGACTGGCATCTGCAGCCACCTATGGGATCGGGTGGTACCCGAATTGTGAGACTTGCCCTAACTGCTCAGGGGCAGAGACACTGTGGCGGTGAGCGAGGAAGGAGCTCTGGGCTACTGCACTGTCGAGTGTTCACGTGGGAAGCACAAGTGGAAGGCCAGAAGTCGGTGTTTTCAAATGCCCGCCAGTGTCGGACTAAATCTGCTAGGCGGCGGTCAGAGGAGGCTGTGCAAAAGAGCGGCTACCTACCAGGCTCACCCTGTAGAGGACTGGAGAATCTGCTTCAATCACGCTCGGTCTGTCAGGACAAGTGAAGCTGCGTCATTTTTGCCCGGTGTATGCAGTACAAGTGATCGGGAGGTATGCAGCAGCTGCCTGGTATGGTACCCCTCTGCCTTTCATATAAATGTGTGGAGAAGTGTTCGAGTCCCAGGTTCAATCCTGCGAGTGGTGTGAGAGCGCTCTTTCTACTGGAGTCGTGAGTACTAAATCAGGGTCGCTCCCTGTCAAATGCTCCTAGTGAGGGCAAGGTCTTCTGGTTTCTTTACTGGCTGCAATAACTGAGCCTGCTGGCTCTATCTAATCGTCGTAGGAATCAAATGCTCGTTTCTATGTCAGGGCCTCAACCAGCTGCATTGAGGGACTAGCCTTTATTGCCTGGGTACCCAGAGACAGTGACTAATAGGTTATGCCTGTGCACAGTGCCCTAGACAGCTACTTACAAATACATATATTAGAGTGGTAAGCTAATTAACCTGATTTCCCCCCAGTCCTTGTTATTCCCACTGAAATAAATCAGATTGAGTGTTTTTGCAAAGGTATACTGGCTAACTTGTGTGTTTATGGTGAATTACTGTACAGTGATCATTGTGTAACAATATCTCACTTTTCAGGGGGTCCCCGGAGCAAGCTGATTGGTTCAAGCCTGGGGGTCAATCTATACAGTGGAGATACTGTGAGTGATCTGTGTGGGCCACTAGTGGGAAGAAAGGGGGGTTGCCAGGACCCAGAGGGCTGTGACCAAGTCATACCAGACTGTCTCAACCCCGACCTCTGGGCAGAGGCACCCACCACTGGATCCAGGCCCCGCAACATGTTAGTAGCAATTTAGGCAGGGGTAGTAGCCCTTGGGATAGTGCCCCCTGGGGGTTACATATTGGAGTCATCGCTGGGATTAGCATCCCCTAGTGGCCGAGTGGACGACGTACCTAAATATGGATAAATTAAAGGAAAAGATGGAAGGGGATATCATGGCTAAGATTAAGCTGGACACTATTAAGATGATGGTACATAAACTGATGGAGTGGGGTGAAGCAGAAGAGTTGGACTCCCAGAAAATTGTGTTACTACTAGATGTACCTCTGGGGACAACAAACGCTGACCTTATTTCTGCAGTGGAGCGTGTTAAATGTTTAGGCAAGGTAGAGATGAAGGGGCGTATGGCTGATCTACTCGATCAAACTTTGCAGGTGTTACTCTTATGTAGTGTAGCCATCGACCCCAAGAGGGTACCCCCAGTGATCTACCTGGAAGGTGCCCAACAGGGGTGGAGGGTCATTCACATCCAGAGTGGGTCTGTTACCCCCCAGGGGGTCTCCCCAGACTAATAGCTTCAAAGATAAACTGCTTAAATTGTTAGCTGTGGAGGGGAGTACTACCCAGGAGTTATTGCAGGTGTTGGACCTTTCTAGTGAACCCACCCCCCAGGCCTCCCCAGGTACCTCTCCCAGGCCCCCCAAGAGTTCTATTTTGGCCTCACCACCCCTAGTGGTTCCCTCTATACAGCTAGATTCTTACCGTAGGCTAAAACTTTTTTCTGGCACAGTGCCAGTGCCCCTTGCGGAAGATGATTTGGAGGCGTGGATGGACTATGCTACTCCCTTAGTCCAGGAGTGGCAGTGCTCTGAGGGAGAGAAATGAAAGAGACTGATGGAGAGCCTGCGAGGCCCAGCTTTGGAAGCCATTCGGTTCTTGCAGGCTACTAGCCTGGAAGCTGCTGCAGTGGAGTACCTTTCTGCCCTAGAGGGAGTGTTTGGGAGTACAGAAACTGGGGAAGACTTATTATGGAAATTCAAGTCTGCCAAGCAGTGAAGGAATGAGAAATTGTCTGCCTTTGTCACTAGGGTGGAAAGGGCCTTAAAGAAGGCTTATCACAAGGGGGGAATTACGGCCACAGCCTTGAACTAGGTCCGGCTGGAGCATATTTTGAAATCTGCTAGGTTTTCCAGTGTGATATTGTTAAAACTTAAGTTACATGACCGAAGGGCTGCCCCAACCAAGTACTGTCAATTGATGAGGGAGATTCAAGAGTAGAGACTGATAAAGAGGGGTGGGAACCCTATGTGGGGGCTGTGAATCTGTGCCAAACCCCTGAGTCTAGTGAACCAGATTAGGCCCACCCTTTGAGGGGGCTTGATGTTTCTCCTGTACCCCCAGAGGCACAAGGAGGGGTGGGGGTATGTACTATTTCCTCTGATCCCCGGGTAGAAAGTGACTTGAGTGCTGAGATTAGAAATTTACGAGAGCTGTTGAGGGACTTGAAGCTAACTGCTACCCACCCTATTAGGTTTGGGGAACCAGAGTTACCTAGAAACAAATGCTCTAGCCAAGAGGAGCCCCCTTGACCCCAAGATGGGCCCCAGCAGGTGAGGTATCCCCCCAATAAAGACCCCGAGACCCTAAGTTCTGTTACCATTGTGAGGAGGATGGACACTTTCAGACTGAGTGTCAGTTACCGGAGAATTTAAGGAAGGTCAACAGCCAGCTGATCACCTGGCACCGTAAGACCTATACCCGACCTCCTAGGAAGAGTATTGTGACCCAGGCCAATGCCCAAGCAACTGCCGGAGCTGTGCCCCCAAATGGTCTGATGTGGTGAGGCCTTCGATGGAGGCCCCTGCGTGAGTGAATGGGATACCCACCTGGGCTGTGTTGGACAGTGGCTCTCGGGTGACCATTATGTTCCAGGACTGGTATCAGAAACACTAGCCTGAGGTGCCCTTGCAACTCTTGGATGGTCTACATGTTTGGGGGCTGAGTGATAAGGCCTACCCGTATTATGGGTATATCCAGATCTGGTTGTCTTTTCCTACTTCTGTGGCTGGGGTGGCCGAACAAGCGGAAACTCTGGCCCTAGTATGTCCCCCCACTGGACTGTATGGTGGGGTGCCCTTGTTGATTGGAACAAATGCTCACATGTTTGGTCACTTAGTGCAGTTGTGTTCTGAAAAGCAGGTGTCCAGGACTGGGCGAGTTTTTAGAATACCCGCCTTGATCCAGAAGGCCTATGAGACTCAGAGAAAGGCTGGCCAGGTGGAACCTGAAGGCCCAGTGGGGGTCGTCTGGAAGAAGGATCTGGAGCCATTGCTATTTACCCCAAATGCCCAATGTGTTTTGCAAGGAGAAGTCCAGATTAAAAAAGACATTAAGAATAAGATATTGATGCTGGATGCACCTGGTGAGGGAAAGTTGCCTGAAGGGCTGCTGGTTAAACCCAGTATCTTACCTGCCTGAGCCTATGCCTTTGCTAGAAGAGTGATGGTCCAAATGCATAATGTATCTGATCGAGAGATTCAAGTGAAATGGGATTGCACCCTGGCTATGGTACATTGTGCTGATACTGCTGTTTTGCCCCACAACAAGACTCCCAGAGGAGGTGACTGAGTGACCCCCAAGCTGTTTGACTTTGGTGATTCTCCCCTACCAGCAGAATGGAAGAAAAGGGTCAGTGAACAGCTTGCCCAGAGGGAACAGGTGTTTTCTTTGAAGGAGTGGGATGTGGGATGTGTGCAGGGGGCTGAGCATCACATCCGGCTGCAGGATGAACAACCTTTTCATGAGCGATCTCGATGCCTAGCCCCTGCTGATATACAGTAGATGATGTAAGGCACCACCTACAGGAGATGCTGGCTGCTGGGGTGATACAAGAGTCCAGGACCCCTTATGCATCCCCTATTGTAGTAGTGAGAAAAAAGAATGGAGCTGTTCGGATGTGTGTGGACTACCGTACTTTAAACCGGCAGACCATCCCAGACCAGTATACCATGCCACGCATACAGGACGCCTTGGACTGTCTGAATGGCAGTAAGTGGTTGTCTGTGTTAGATCTCTGCAGTGGGTACTATCAGATCCCAATGGCTCCTGAGGATCGAGAGAAGACTGCTTTCATTTGCCCCCTAGGCTTCTATGAGTTTATGCGGATGCCTCAAGGAATTTCAGGTGTCCCGGCTACTTTTCAGCACCTGATGGAACGTGCTATGGGGGGACATGAATTTGCTCGAATGTTTGGTTTATTTAGATGATGTTATAGTGTTTGGCAGCTCCTTGGAAGAACATGAAAGTCGATTGTTCAAGGTCCTGGATCGGCTGGAAGACTTTTGTCTTAAATTATCTATAGACAAGTGCCAATTCTTTCAAACCTCTGTAAAATATGTGGGCCACATAGTATCCACTGAAGGCATAGAGACTGACTCCAGCAAAGTAGAAGCTTTAACCACTTGGCCCCAACCAAATAATTTGAAGGAGCTACAGTGGTTCCTGGGATTCTGTGGGTATTACAGACGATTTATTAAAGACTACTCTCGGGTGATCCGCCCCCTGCTTAACCTTACGCAAGGGTACCCCCCAACCCATAAGAAGTATAAGAAGACTGTACAATCTGGGACTGAAAAAAAATATTTCCACCCAAATGATGTGTTTGGCACCCACCGGACTGCCGACTGTGAGGAAGCTTTCTACGACATTATATATCAACTTACTCATGCCCCAGTGCTGGCCTACGCCGACCCTGCTAAACCATATGTTCTTCATACTGATGCCAGTCTGCAAGGATTGGGGGCTGTACTGTATCAGGAGCACCCGAATGGTCTGAGACCTGTAGCTTTTGCCAGCCGCAGCTTGACCCCTTCTGAAAAGAACTACCCAGTACACAAACTAGAGTTCCTAGCTTTGAAGTGGGCCATTGTTGATCAATTCCATGACTATTTGTATGGGGCTAAGATACTGGTGAAAACTGACAATAATCCTTTGACATATGTTCAGACCTCAGCCAAGCTAGATGCCACTGGTCATAGGTGGCTCTCTGCGTTATCCACCTAAAACTATGCTGTTGAATACAGAGCAGGCCTAAACCATATAGATGCTGATGATCTCTCCCGGAGGCCTGTGTCCCGAGCCGATTGGGTCAGGTTGTCAGAACTTGACATTAGAGCCCTTTGCCAGAAATTCGACAAGGAAGAACAGGTGTCTCCTGATGCTGTGGACTGCATGGTGGATTGCTTGGGCCCATCTGAGAATTGTATACCTGCTGCTTACTGCCATTTTTCTGCATTAGACACTAGTACGCTGCCTCAGTTCAATAATGATAGTCTCTAGCTGGCTCAGTCCCAAGACCCTATGATAAAAACTGCCTAAGAGGCTCTGCAAGTAGGGAGAGATGTGTCACAACTGCGTTCCACTGAGAACTGCCCTGTTATACAAAGAAGGTCCAAAGTTGAAGCTGGTCAATAAACTATTATACCAGGAGACCATAGACAAAGAGGGGCGAGTAGACAAACAACAACTGGTGCTGCCCACTGCTTTTAGAGAACTGGTGTTGAGGTCCCTGCATGACCACATGGGACATCTTGGCATAGACCGAACTCTTGACTTAGTGCGGACCCAGTTTTACTGGCCCAAGATGACTGCTGACGTAGAACAGTATGTTAAGACCTGTGGCTGCTTTTTACAAAGAAAAGCCTTGCCTCAGAGAGCTGCCCCCCGGTCAATATCACTACCAGTGCTCCTATGGAACTGGTTTGTATTGATTTCCTAAGTTTAGAACCCGACCTGAACAATATCAGCAACACATTGGTAGTCACTGATCATTTCACCCTATATGCCCAGGCTTTTCCCACCAAAGATCAGAAAGCAACCATGGTGGCTAAAGTCCTTGTCGAGAATTTCTTTGTTCACTATGGGGCCCCCCAGCGAATCCATTCCTTTCAGGGGAGAGTTTTCAAAAGCCATCTGATTAAAGAAATGCTATCCTTGTGGAGAGTACGGAAGTCAAGAACCACTCCGTACCATCCCCAGGGCAATCCTCAACCTGAGAAATTCAACCACACCTTGCTCGATATGTTGGGCACTTTGCACCCTAAAGACAAACCTAGATGGAGCCAGCAGATCAGTGCCTTAGTCCATGCCTACAACAGCACCAAAAGTGATGCTACTGGGTTTTCCCCATATAGAGTGATGTTTGGAAGGGAAGCCAGATTGCCAGTAGATGTTTGTTTTGGGATTTCTCCCGATGGGGTTCAAGCAGCTAATCATCTACAGTATGTGCAGAAGCTGAAGGCCCAACTCAATCATGCCTACCAACTAGCCCAGACCATGGCTGCTAAGCGGAATTTGGCCAATAAAGAGAGATATGATAAGAAAGTGAAAGCAGTGGAATTGAAAGAAGGAGATAGAGTGTTATTGAGGAACCTGGGATTGCACGGTAAACATAAGATTGCTGACAGGTGGCATCACCTCCCTCATATTGTCATGGGAAAATTGAAAGATTTGCCTGTGTAGAAAGCACAGCCTGAAAACAATTCAAAAGATGTGAAAACTTTACACCGGAATCACCTGCTGCCAATTGGACAAATTTTGATAGAGGCTGAACCTTCTAATGCCCCCACCGGGCCTATAACTATAGCTTCTGGCAAAAAGAAATCCGGATGGGTCGACTCCTCAGAACTCAAACTCCAGAGGTCTTCTCCCTCTTCCTCTGATGAAGTTGATCCTCAGCTGTGTCTGAAGACAGTGAACATGATGTTGAATATTACCCCTCTTATGAACTGAGTCAACTCTTTAGGGGCAATCCCCTAGCTAACTCTGGGGATGAAGTTGGGTTTCCTGGACTGTCTGAGCCCCCAGCTTTGTCCCTGGAGTCCATGCTCCCAGAGGACGAAGTGGGTAGCACCAAGGGCGAAGAAGTGGGATCTTTGAGCCTGGCTGAATTATCTGGGCTGGCTGAGCTGTCTGACTTTTCAGAACTGGGAAGTGATGTGGGGGAACCCATTAGTGATATGCCTGAGCAAGAAGAATACTTTGAGTGCCCTGATAGCATCCCAGTAGTACCAGAAATGTCCCTGGCTGAACCAAGTAGTGTGGGTCCTGATGTAGAGGGTCCTGTTCCAGAAAGTACTATGGGCCCTGGGTCCCTTTCCCCTATGGAGGTTCCCCCTACTAATCTAAGTGAGGCTGAAATGGAATCAGGGCCTGTAGCAGGTTTTAATGAGACCCCCAGATGCACTGGCTGAGAAGTACGGCCTGTAGTAAGGCTGAGTTATGAGTCCCTGGGTCAGCCTGTGGACCTGCCATTAAATGTAGTCCATAAAAGGGTGTATGTGTCCTCGAGTTTCTTGCCCAAGTTAGTCTTGGGAGATGATGCCCAACTGTTAGTGTTATCCTCTGAGTATGGAACTACTGCCCCCGTTAGCTCTTAGATAGCTGATAGGAAAGGGTTACCTCTATCCAGGTGTCAGGGGCAAGAGGCAATGACCTGAGTTATAACCGAGAACAAGGTTGGCTGTATGTGTAATGTTGTATAAACAATCGTGAACAGTATTTAATGCATGTAACCAAAGGTTTGATGTTCTGTCAGTGTAAACTGCTTGCCTTAAAGTGATTTAAGGGTAACTACTTGACGCGGATGCCAAGTTCTTTCCAGGCCAGGAAGGGTGTAACCCCCCTTGCAAATGGGGGGTTCCCAGAAGTCTTCCAGGAGCTTGCTGGGCGCTCCAAGTCTGGATGGTGTTCGGTGGTTAAGCTGTTTTAAATGGCACTGCAGCGAGTGCTTTTAGAGCCTCTGTGTACTGTCCCTTTAAGAGCTGCCTGCTTGAAGGCTCCAGTGACTGTGTAAGGGGGACTGTGTTTCCCTGCTCGAATCCCGCCTGAGTTGCAGTGATGTCTCTCCAAGTTTACAGTCACGGCAAGCGTAAAGGGAGCCCTCCTGATAGATGTAACTGCCTGATTGTAATTGCTTAGAGTATTGGTGAAATTATAGTTTGTCTAACCTGCTTCCATTGCAGCTGGACTTTGTGTGCTTGGCCTTTCCATTTTGGACCTGAACTGTGTGAGGGGTCCAATAGGAACCAAGGGGGTACCTAAAATGGATGCAAGTAGCAGCCAACCAGAAATAGGACACTAAAGGGAGCTGGCTGACCAATGAGACACAGCCAGTAATTCTGGGAAGTGAAGTCTGGATTTATGGCGCCTTGTTTGCACCAATAGGGGTAGTATTAAGTGACTGGCATCTGCAGCCACCTATGGGATCAGGTGGCGCCCGAATTGTGAGACTTGTCCTAACTGCTTTGGGGCAGAGACGCTGTAGCAGTGAGCGAG
This sequence comes from Neoceratodus forsteri, assembly GCA_016271365.2. Taxonomy (NCBI): domain Eukaryota; kingdom Metazoa; phylum Chordata; order Ceratodontiformes; family Ceratodontidae; genus Neoceratodus; species Neoceratodus forsteri. The sequence continues at coordinate 1,678,504,862 of CM057449.1, forward strand.
GAAGGAGCTCTGGGCTCCTGCGCTGTCGAGTGTTCACGCGGGAAGCGCGCGTGGAAGGCCAGAAGTCGGCATTTTCAAATGCCCACCAGTGTCGGACTAAAGCCGCTAGGCAGTGGTCAGAGGAGGCTGTGCAAAAGAGCGGCTACCTACCAGGCTCACCCTGTAGAGGACTGGAGAATCTGCTTCAATCACGCCGGTCGGCCGACAAGTGAAGCTAAGCGCTGCTTTGGCCCGTATGCAGTGCAAGCAATCGAGGCATGCAGCAGCTGCCTGGTATGGTACCGCCTGCCTTTCATATAAATGTGTGGAGAAGTGTCTGAGTCCCAGGTCTGATCCTGCGAGTGGTGTGAGAGCGCTCTTTCTACTGGAGTCATGAGTACTAAATCAGGGTCGCTCCCTGTCAAATGCTCCTAGTGAGGGCAAGGTCTTCTGGTTTCTTTACTGGCTGCAATAACTGAGCCTGCTGGCTCTATCTAATCATCGTAGGAATCAAATGCTCGTTTCTATGTCAGGGCCCCAACCAGCTGCATCGAGGGACTAGCCTTTATTGCCTGGGTACCCAGAGACAGTGACTAATAGGTTAGGCCTGTGCACAGTGCCCTAGACAGCTACTTACAAATACATATATTAGAGTGGTAAGCTAATTAACCTGATTTTCCCCCAGTCCTTGTTATTCTCCCTGAAATAAATCAGATTGAGTGTTTTTGCAAAGGTATACTGGCTAACTTGTGTGTTTATGGTGAATTACTGTACAGTGATCATTGTGTAACAACATCACACTTTACAGGGGGTCCCCGGAGCAAGCTGATTGGTTCAAGCCTGGGGGTCAGTGTATACAGTGAAGATACTGTGACTGATCTGTGTGGACCACTAGTGGGAAGAAAGGGAGGTTGCAGTGACCCAGAGGGCTGCGACCAAGTCATACCAGACTGTCTCAACCCCGACCTCTGGGTAGAGGCACCCGCCACTGGATCCAGGCCCCTCAACCTGTTAGTAGCAATTCAGGCAGGGGTAGTAGCCCTTGGGATAGTGCCCCCTGAAGGTTACACATGCAATTGATAGAAAGACAGATAATTACATAGACATGTAGACAGAGAGAGACAGACAGACAGACAGACAGGCAGAATAGGAATGGCAGTGAAGTATTGAAGTGACGCCGACCCCACCCCCACCATTCAGAGATGGACAGGCATTGGGGTGTGCCTTTGGATCATTGCCCATAACACTCACACCATTTCACCTCACCTTACCGTGCAGACACAGACAAGTGTTGAGGTGTGCCTTGGGGTGTTGAAGCTTTACACTCACCCCATTCCATAAGGAAATATGCTGAAATGGGTACAGTACTGTATAAGAAAATGGAGTGGACTTTGGAGCTGAAGAGTCAAAGTCACACCTCGATACCTGTCACTGGCTGCAGGGTGGGGATGGGGGTGGAATGGCATGAACATTACTGTTGACAATCACAAGTCACACCCCTGATGCCCGTCAGTCCCTTGAGGGCAGGGTGTAATGGTCAGAAACCCTAATGCCCTGGGTGTTGTTATGTAACTTCTTAACCTAGCAACAGCATTTAATGCATTACATTATAAGGACAAATAAATGTTTTTGATACATGAACAGGCATTGTGGTGTGTCTTTGGATCATTGCCCATTAACACTCACATCATTTCACCTCACCTTACCCTGCAGACACAGACAAGTGTCGAGGTGTGCCTTGAGGTGTTCAAGCTTTATACTCACCCCATTCCATAAGGAAATATACTGAAATGGGTACTGCACTGTATAAGAAAATAGAGTGGACTTTGGAGCTGAAGAGTCAAAGTCACACCTCCATACCTGTCACTGGCTGCAGGGTGGGGATGGGGGTGGAATGGCGTGAGCATTACTGTTGACAATCCCAAGTCACACCCCTGATGCCCGTCAGTCCCTACAGGGCAGGGTGTTATGGTCAGAAACCCTAATGCCCTGGGTGTTGTTATGTAACTTCTTAACCTAGCAACAGCATTTAATGTATTACACTACAAGGACAAGTAAATGTTTTTAATACATGCACAGGCATTGGGGTGTGCCTTTGGGTCATTGCCCATAACGCTCATGTCATTTCATCTCACCTTACCCTGCAGACACAGATAAGTGTCAAGGTGTGCCTTGGGGTGTTCAAGCTTTACACTCACCCCATTCCATAAGGAAATACGCTGAAATGGGTACAGTACTATATAAGAAAATGGAGTGAACTTTGCGGACGAAGAGTCAAAGGCACACCTCGATACCTGTCACTGGCTGCAGGGTGAGGATGGGGGTGGAGTGGCATGAGAACTGCTGTTGACAATCCCAAGTCACACCCCTGATGCCTGTCAGTCCCTACAGGGCAGGGTGTTATGGTCAGAAACTCTAATACCCTGGGCATTGTTATGTAACTTCTTAACCTAGCAACAGCATTTAATGCACTACATTATAAGGACAAGTAAATGTTTTAATACATTTGCAGACAGTTACATAAACTTAATTTTCTTCATAGAATAATTTAAATTTAGTAACAGTGGTAGCACAAAGCAATTACCCAGACAACTTGAAAACTATAACTACTTTATATTGTACATTGACAATCTATAAGGACCTCCTTGAAATTGAGATGCAAATGTCACACATTTATCAGTTTTCTAACAGGAATATTTTACTATCCTAAATGCATTTCTTGCTTCAGTAACTGCTCAGCACATATATTACATGACCTACTTATTGACATTTTACACCTGCTATGCAGTGTATTGTTGTTTACTACGTCAACATCATGAACCATAAAACAGATGACTGCCATAACTAGGGAGGCAGTATAGCACAGTGGTTTAAGGCTCTGAGCTACAAATCTGGACATCTGGGTTTGAATCCCACAGCCCCCACTCGCATGCTGGGTGACCCTGAGCAAGTCACTTAACTTCCATCTGCTCCCAGATTGCCCCTGTAAACAAGCTTTCAGCTTAGTGTGCCACTCCTGGTTAAACAACTGAAAGAAAAAAAAAACTCAATATATTATTTTTCTTGCTTTATTTTGCTACTACAACCTTAGACTAATACATCAATTCTTAAATGTACTTTTAATAGCTTATGTGTCTGTGACCTAGGCAGAACTACACTTAAAGTCTTACACATAAATAAATAAATAAATCATCAGAATAGCATTTATTTCAGTAGTATATCCTTCATTTTCAGGTGCCCATGACAGTATGTATATATATTTATATCTTTTAACTTCAAAGCACTAAACCTATTCAAATGCACAAAACACAAGACTTTATTCTCTTCACACATTACTGCTAAACTCCAGGTCCCAGAGAGATAAAAATGTAAAGCTTCCCCTAGCTATTTGGCTGGGTGCTTCAGCTGTGTGTTGGGGGGGGGGGGTATAAGAAACAGACACTCTAGTATCCAGTATGGGATAGTCTTCTTTGGGTGACATATTTTACTCCTTTGTGGTCTTATACCTTAATTGTCATTCTTGTGTTGCAAGTGCTTGCTTTCCTCAAGTGCTGTAATTTCAGATTCCGTTTCACAAGTGCTGTATAAGGATACAGTTTCAGGCACTCCTTAATTACTTTTTCTTTCTTTCTGAACCTTAAGCTCTGATGCCCCAGGCAGCTCTGATGGTCAGTTGTTCCAACATGACAGATCCACCTCATGCCCCTCCCACATGAATCAAAAAAAAGTTGGGGGTGGATCTTTAGGAGCTTCTCAAGTGGAGGTGGGGGTGGATCTTACCTAAAAAAAAAACTAATGCTGCCTCCCACTACTCAGGTTCCAGTTCTTGTACCGCCCATTTAAGAAAGAAAATAGTGCCCTGCAACCATTGACTAACATGAAAGTGTATTTATTTGAGGTCAGAAAGCATTTCTTGGAGAAGAGTAAGGTGGAGGAGAATATTTACACCTTCAGCCAGTTCCATGGACAGAAAACATGACATCAGCCCTTTTGTACTTGCAAAATGTCTGCAGGCTCCACCCACTGCAGCCATAAAAATGAAGATTTTACTCTGTCTTTTGTACACACTCCAAATGCTGACAGTCTGTCTTCCCTTAAAATGGTTTCACACATTGCATAGTACCCTTTCCTCTTTTTTGTGGCAGAGGAAATGCACTAGACGGGCTTATGTCAAGCTGGTGGCCCCTAAGGTTGCCGGTGGTTTAGGTCTCCCAGACCTTTTACTCTATTATCATACCGCTCAAGGAGCTAAATATTTTCACTGGAATTATCCTCCTCAGCCCTGGGACTTTCTTAATTGTCCACAATGATTAGATATAGAGGCAGAGTTGTGTTCACAACAGGGCCTTGCTTTATCTTTCCTACTTTATTGAAAGGCTATACTTTTGCCAAAACCCTCAAAGGACACACCTATTGATATTTCACTAACTAGTTTTGCTCAGTTGCATCAAATCACCAAATCTTCAATAATTGCCCCTCTTGAACAGCCATTATAGCAAACTATTAATTTTCAAATTGCTGGAAAATCTATCAAAAGACCAGTGTGGCAGGCAAAGGGCATTACTCACCATCTGGCACATGATGGATGATGGATTACTTTTCTTCAACTTCAGGAGATACACCAGGTGCCCACAAGAATTGCTTACTTTTTTGTGCAGCTTTGGCATGCCGTCATTAAGGCCATAGGCACCCAGACATCAGAGGGGGTTAGCATTCAAAATGTTTCTGCTTTGAAGCAGAGAGTGGTGGAACCCCACTCTATCTCTCATTTATACAAGACACTTTGAACTATGATGCCCTATAGATTTGGCCAGCTTTTGGCCTATTGGTCCGGGGTCTTCTCATGGGCAGCTCCCCACCATAATTGGGATTCTAGCTGGGTCAGTGTGTACAAATATATTAAGATAGACAAATATCAGTTAATGCAATTCAAGATTCTCGAAGATATTTATTATATGTGCAGTTTGCATGACTGGAGGATTTTGGATTTGTTTTATGTTCTAAATGCAAATCTGACACTGCCATGCTTAAACATATCCTGTAGGACTGTCCACACACCCAGTCTTTGTTGGCACATGTCTTTAATTCTCTCTGTCCTTTATTAGGTTTGCAAGATTGTATTTCACCAGAGTGATGCCTGATGGGTTTGGGTGTGGAATAATTAATGGGGCTTCGTAAATATTATTTCTTATTGATTACTATAACTGTTAAGATGGTAATTTTATGACACTGGAAGGATCCCAGTTTCCCCACATTATTAGAATGGCATGCTGAAATTCTACAAGCTCTTCATCTTGAGAAAATGTGGGCTGCTCTCAACCACAAGCAGGATTATTTTCATTCACGTTGGGAACTGCTTTACACCTTGTTAGAAATATCAGATCTGTCATGATCAAAGATAGTCCTGAATCATAGGGCTTTTGTTTGTGTTTTTAGCAGGTGGGATGCCCACCTTGGGATGGAGAACATGTGGTGAACCAGTCTGATTGAGCCAGGGAGGATAGGAGGGATGATGACTAACTAGGGGGATTTTGTGATCTTGTTTTGAATTTTTGTTGTGTTTTTTTTAACTCGACTTTATTCAAAACTTGAAAAATACCAGTATTAATAAAAAATGTCAAATACATCTCCATCTAAATAAAGGTATATGGATATAGACCAGGCATGACAGAATATGTGTGTCTGATTGTATGTAGTTTTGCATTGTATTTGACTTGAGTAATTGCTTTTCATAATATTAATAAAGCATATTACATTTAAAAAAAGTAGATCCATTATGTTAACTAACTTCCCTTGTCCAGGGAGCTCTAATGAAGCTTACATTTACACATGGCAAATGCCTGAGGGATAATTGAGTGGGCTACTCTGTAAGGAAACAGCTAGAGTCTTCACTAATTATAGCATTTGTGAACTTGGATGATTTGTGTGCTTTCTTAATGGTTGTGTGTAGTTTGATAAAATGAAAGGCTTTAAAAAACAAACCATTCACTTCTGACTAGACTTAGACACATAGCTAGAAAACAGAAAGTTTGTATTAGACAGAGTTATTTAGTTGAAGCCAGAATATCAGGCCCCTAACAGCAGACACTGCTGCAACAGTTATTACTCTCTGAATCAACGGTACTGGTGCCATCACATGTCACATGGGACAGGAGGCATTGTAGGAACAAGAAAAGCCATTAGAAATGCTTATATGGAGATCCCCAGGGACCATAAAATCAACAAGCAAAATTTAGAAAAAAAAAATCCTTTCAGCAAATAAAGGGAAGGCCTTACTAGCAGTACACTTACAAATCAAAACACTCTGCACAACATATTTTTTTGCAAATTTTGACTCTAGTTCTCCTTTAAGGGAAAAGAAAGCAGGGAGGGGGTATTGTTAGGCTACAAGGTGGGGTACTAGAGGATGATGAACAAAAAGCAACCATCCTGTAGCCAGCCCAGTGGCATGGAGAGCTGAGGTATCACTGCCTTACCTCCTGCCATGCTGGCAACCCGTGTTCGCAGTGCGAGTGGGTTGCCAGGGGTAGGCTGAGGAGGAAGAGGATTGAGCATCTGGAGGACAGCTCTCCACTCTAGGAGAGGGTGGGTTGGCTGTCCTGCCAAATGACTGCCCCCAGGTGGAAGCTTGAGGGCAGTATGGATCAGGGACAATAATGGAAGGGAGGTGCTGTGGGATTCCGCAATGTGCATGCGCCTCCATGCATGCGTGTTGATGTGTCATGCCCCAGCAATGGGGGGGGGAGAGAAAACAGAAAAATGGCTGACCGGCAGGATGACACAAGTCTTCCTCAGGCTCCACACCTGGCTAGCTGGGCACCTTGGTGCCATCCAGGAAAGTCCCAGTGGATGCTGGGGTGATGGGGCTAAGGGGGCTGGTGGAAGGGGACCAGTCAACGCAGAGGAGAAACTGTAGATAGAGAAAAAAATAACAACCATCTTTAATAATTACTTCTGCTTTGTCTTCCCAAGGGAAGACAGTGGACTGGTGCCTGAAAGTGGCATCAAGGCAATTGTCAGGAGCATTCCTAAAATGAGACAGCCAGTATTTACCAGAGAAAGGGTCCAGAAGGGGCTTGAAACCCTAAAGGTAGAAAAAGCCACAGGGCTGGAAGGGATGCACCCAAGGGTGCTCAAAGGATTGGATGTGGAACTGGCTGAACTCCTAATGGTGCTATTCAATAGTTCAACTCAACAAGGGCAGTTCTGAAAGACTAGAGGGTAACATACACAGTCCAGCTACACTAAGGGAGGGACAAGGAGTAACTGGGGAATTACAGGCCCATCAGCCTTACCTCTGCAATGCGTAAAGTGATGGAGTTACTGATCAAAGAGCACCTGTGGGATATCTAGAGAACAATTGTATACAGGATAGGAAACAACATGGGTTTGTGGCAGATCGGTCTTGTCAGAGCAACCTGATTGTTTTCTTTAAATGGGTAATAAGGGAAGTAGATTAGGGCCATGCTGTGGATTCACTCTACTTTGATTTCTAATCAGTGCCATACAGAAAATTGCTGAAGAAGCAGGAGGACCTGGGAGAGGCTGGGGGCAAAAATGGGTAGGAAACTGGTTAAAGAGAAACAGCAGAGGGTGGTGGTAAATGGGATCAAATAGGAAGAGAAGGACATCATGAGTGGGGTGCCACAGGGCTCTGTCCTGGGCCACATACTCTTCAACATATTTATCAGGGACACTGGAGAGGTCCTCTGGGAACAGTTGTGTCTCTTCACAGATGACTTGAAGCTCTATGGTAGGATAAATAGTGATGATGGAATCAGGGAGACACAAAATGAACTACAAAGGCTAGAGAGGTGGACTAAGGTTTGGCAGTTTAAATTCAATGCCAAGAAATGCAAAGTTATGCACCTAGGGGAACAAATCCAGGACAGAGTACTTGATGGGAGGTGTTTAACTGAGCACTACAGCAGAGGAAACAGACCTGGTAGTTAAAATTAGTTACTCCACCCCCTCAAAAAAAATTAAGCCAGTGTAGAAACATAGAAACATAAAATTTGATGACAGATACGGACCGGTTGCCCCCAACCAGTCTGCCACTTTTTCCCTACCTATCCTGTCACTGCAGACCTTACTTGATTTCCAGTACCCCCCTTGCTTCCCAACTAAGATTCCCGTGTGCCTATTCCATGTATGCTTGAATCCCACCACTGTTTTCACCCCCACCACTTCCATTGGAATACAGTTCCAGGCATCCACCAATCTTTCACTGAAGTACTTCTTCACATATCTCCTAAATTTTCCCCCTTCCAGCTTCATTACAGGTCCCCTTGTTCCTGTGCATCTTTTCCTCTGAAAAATACTCCCCTCCTGTGCCTTATTTAACTCCCTGAGGTATTTATTGGTCTCTGTCATCAGCACCTCTCGCTCCTCGCTTCCAGGGGATACATATTGAGGTCCTTCAGCCTCTCCTCATTGGGTTTCTGATGCAGCCCATGCACCATTTTAGTCACCCTCCTATGGATTGCCTCCACCCTGTCTGAGTCCTTCCTGAGATGTGGTGTCCATAACTGGACACAGTACTCCAGGTAGGGTCTCACCAGTCATATATACAGTGGCAACACCTCCTCTCTCCTTTTTCTGATGATGCCCCATGCTATGCACCCCAGCATCCCACTGGCCCTACCTACTGCCTTGTCGCACTGTCTCACCACCTTGGGGTCATCAGATACGATCACTCCTAGGCTGTTCTTCCATTTTGTATGCTGCCTCTGGGTTTCTGTGCCCTAGGTGCATGATTTTTCATTTTTTTCGCATTGGCAAAGGCAAGCCATATTTTATTTAAATGGGTTCATTTTCAATGGCTCAGGGTGCCTCATAATTCATAAAAATAGATCACACATTTAAAAAACATCCAATAAATACATCAAATTATTAAAAAAAATCTAAAATATTCATGTCCAGAGTTAGTTAATAATCAGGGTATGCCTGTGTGAATAAATATGATTTTAGCCTGTGTTTAACGGTATCCAGAGTGGGAGCAGAGAAAACCATATCAGGAAGGAAATTCCACAGTAATGGGGTTGCAACCCCAAATGCCCTAAGCCCAGATTGTTCCAAATGGGAGTAGGGTACTGTAAGCAGACCTGCATCTGTGGACCAGAGGGGTCGAGGGGGAGTATAAGGCACCAAGAGATCTTTCTGGTAGCTTGGGCCCAGTCCATGTGGGGCCTTGAATGTTATCAAGCAAGTCTTGAAGATGATGCACTAAATGGACTGGCAGCCAGTGAAGAGTCCAAAGCAAATGCATGATGTGCGCACTATGAGGTGTTCCCGCCACCAGCTGAGCCTCAGCATTCTGGATCAGCTGAAGCCAGTGCACCAAAAGTCCAAACAGCCCAAGGTAGAGATTGTTGCAGTAATCCAAACAGGAGCTGACAAAGACATGGACAAGTGTCTCAAGGCTGGCTGGCACCAAATATGGTTTGATTTGGGTGATATTACGAAGATGGTAAAAATCATTCCTGACTACCACTGACACTTGTTTTTTGAATATCAGCCTGCAGTCAAAAATGATGCCCAGATCCTTCACTGCATCCACGGCTTGAAGAATGTGACAATTCAAATATAATAAAGAAAGGTCTCCACTTGTCATTGCTGACTCAGTCCATCCTGGTCAACGATCATCACCTCCGTCTTCCCTGGGTTGAGATGTAACCAGCTGGAGGTCATCCAATCACTGATTTCTTGAAGACAACGACCAAGCAGCAATCCCACATTTACCTGATCTGGGGTACAAGAGAGATAGAGTTGAGTATCATCTGCCTAGCAGTGAAACTCAACCCCATGCTGCCTTCTGATCTCACCCAAAGTGAATAACATAGGTGCTAAAATCGATCCCTGAGGTACCCCACAGGTGACCACCACGGGTTTGGAGATGGAATTACCCAAGGACACCTGCTGAGACCTCCCTGTAATCTAAGGCTCAAACCAGTGCAAAACAGTGCCGGTGAGTCCCACATAATTCCTTAGCCAATCAAGCAGGGTACCATGATACACTGTGTCAAATGCTGCTGAGACATGCAAAAGGACCAAGATGGAACACAGTCCCTGATCTCTTGCCATGAGGATATCATGCACCATCCTGACCAGTGCAATCTCCGTACTATGACGAGGCCTAAATCCTGACTGGAACAGCTCATAGATGTTATATAACTCCAGATGAACCTCTAGCTGTGTTGCCACAACCTTCTCAATAATCTTTCCTAAAGCAGGAAGATTTGAGACAGGCTTGTAATTTGCTAGGACCTCTGGGTCCAAAGATGTTTTTTTCAAGAGGGGCTTCACCACATCCCTTTTAACTGTTACCAGAAAAGACCATCCCTCAATGAACACCCGATGATCCTCGCAAACACTGGTCCTAGAAACCTAAGGCTACCAATTTGCAACCAGGCAGGTCCAGGATCAAGTGCACAGCATGTAGGACACAAACCAGAGATCATCTGGACCACCTTCTCTTCCACAGCTGGAGCAAACTGAGACCAAGTTGGTAGGTTGTCATTGCCCCTCCTTTCTTGGATACCACTGGCCCATGACAAGCCACTTGCGTAGATCTTCCCACCCTCCGTATTGAGGACACCTTGTCAAAGAAGAAACTACTAAACTCTTCACACTTTTCTGCTGAAAAAGCTTTAACAGACTGCAGACAGAGTGGCTCAATAATTCTATCTACAGTGTGAAAAAGCTGAGCAGACCTATTCTTACATGCAGCAATCACCCTTGACAGGAACTCTGTCTTTTTCAAGGTGATTGCCCTCTGATAGTCAACACAGTGAATCTTCAGAGCCAATTTGTCCTCAATGGAACAAGATCTCCTCCAAGAACACTCCAACCTCCATTCCTTACTCTTCAGTTGTCTCAGCTTCTCACAGTACAATGGAGAACTGCAACAGGAGGTCAAGGGATGGATGTGGATGAGTGCCAGGGAGTCCAAGGCAGCAGCCGCAAGAGCCATATTAAAGCCCTCCATGGCCTTCTCGGCTCCCTCAGCACAAGCCACACTGAAACCCATCTACCATACCTTTGATAACTCCTTGAGTTTTCTCAGGTCTCTGGCATTCTTTCCACCCCCTCCAGAATGTCTACCCTATTACAGATTTTGGTGTCATCTGCAAAGAAACATAGAAACATAGAAGTTTACGGCAGATAAGGACTGCAAGGCCCATCCAGTCTGCCCATTTCTTTTTCTACCTTATGAATGTGCCATCAGCCTTTGCTCTGTCAATGGCCTATCTATTCATACTCATCTATATTGCTCCCTTATGCCTTTCCCATGCCTGTTTGAAGCCCTGCACTGTACTCATATCCACCACTTCCTGAGGTAGGCCGTTCCATGCATCCACCACCCTTTCTGTGAAAAATAATTTCCTCACATTCCCCCTTAATTGGCCTCCCTCTAATCTCATGATGTGTCCTCTTGTCCTGCTATTTTTCTTATATTGAAACATGTTAGACTCTTTCACCTTGTTAATGCCCTTAAGGTGTTTGAATGTTTCGATCATATCACCTCTCTCCCTCCGTTGCTCTAGGATATACATATTGAGCTCCATTAATCTGTCCTCATATGTTTTCTGATGCAGTGCCTGCACCCTTTTGGTTGCCCTTCTCTGGACTGCCTCAATTTGATTAATGTCCTTGTGAAGGTGCGGCTTCCAGTACTGCACGCAGTACTCCAGATAGGGCCTAACCAGTGTCTTGTAAAGAGGGATTATTACCTCCCCTCTTCCGACTTGTGATACCCCTACTAATACACCCCGACATCCCCCTAGCCTTACCTACTGCTTTAGTGGTCTGCTTAAATAATTTTAGTTCATCGGTGATGACGATGCCCAAGTGTCTTTCTTCTTTTGTGACTGCCAGCAACTCCCCTCCCAGCCTATAGGTGGCTTCAGGGTTTCTCTTCTCTATGTGTGCATGATCTTGCACTTCTTTTCATTAAACCCCAGTTGCCACTCTTTTGACCATTTTGCTAGTTTATCCAGATCTGTTCTCATTCTGCCCACCTCATCTGGATCACCTACTCTGTTGCAGATCTTGGTGTCATCTGCAAACAGACAAACCTTACCCTCCGGTCCATCTGCAATGTCACTGATGAAGATATTGAAGAGGACTGGCCCGAGGACTGATCTCTGAGGTACCCCACTTGGGACTTGCATCTCTTCTGACTGTATACCATTTACCACCACTCTCTGTTTTCTGCCGTCAACCAGTTTGCCACCCAGTTGACCAACTTCTGACCCACCCCGAGCCTACCCAGCTTACTAATCAATCTTCTATGTGGAACAGTATCGAAAGCTTTGCTGAAGTCAAAGTAGGCGACATCAATTGCTCCCCTTTGCTCCGTCACTCTGGTTACCCAGTCAAAGAAATCTATGAGATTAGTTTGATAGGGCCTTCCTTTTTTGTAAACCCATGCTGTCTTGGATCCTGTGCCCCTATGAATTCCAGGTGTTGCACTATCCTTTCCTTAAGGAGTGCCTCCATAATCTTGCCCACTACTGAGGTAAGACTGACTGGTCTGCAGTTCTCTGCCTCCTCCCTGCTACCACTCTTGTGGAGTGGGATCACATGAGCCCTTCTCCAGTCTTCTGGGACCTCTCCTGTGCTCAGAGACTCACTAAACAGTTCTGCTAATGGCTCTGCTAGTTCCACCCTTAGCTCCTTTAGTACCCTGGGATATATGCCATCAGGTCCCATTGCCTTGTCCACCCTGAGCTTATCGAGCTCTTGTAGAACCCTTTCTTTTGTGAAGGGACTAGTGCACACCTCCCTTCCCTGTGTCCATGGTGTTGAGCTGTGGGCCATGCTCTACCTTTTCTTCAGTAAATACTGAGCAGAAGTATCCATTTAGGACAAATGCTTTTACATGGTCCTCCTCCTCACGTGTCCCCTTATCCCCCTTGATCTTAGCAATACCACCATGGACTTTCTCCTTTCACTAATGTATCTATAGAAAGTCTTGTCCCATTCTTTCACTGTTTGTGCTAGTGTTTCCTTGGTTTAGGCCTTTGTCTGCCTTCCTGCCTTCCCTGCTTCCTTTAGGGAAGTTTGGTATGCCTCCCTATCTTCATCCCACTGCGTTCCCTTATATTTCCTGAAGGCCAACCTTTTGGCTCTGACCTTTTCTGCTACTATTTTTGAGAACCAAAGTGGTTTCCTTCTGCTTTTGCACTTCCTTTTCTCTCTAACACAATGGGATGTTGCTTCAAGTATTGCATCCTTAAGGCTTGCACACTTTGCCTGTACCTCCTCACCTGTATTTCTTTTTGCCAGGGCTTGCTTAACTCTGTTGGCCATCTTATCAAAGTCAGCTCCTCTGAAGTCACATATTTTTGCCTTGGATTGGGATGATTTAGTTCTAGTGGCCAAATTGAACCATACCATGTGATGGTCACTGGCCCCCAGGTGACCTTCTACCTGGAGATCTGTGTTCCTTTCCCCGTTAGTCAGTACTAGATCTAGGATAGCCCTGTCTCTTGTGGGTAGTTGTACCAGTTGTTTGAGGTCCTCCCCCTGCAGGGAATCCATTATGTGTCTAGTTCTGGCAGATATTCCTGCTGGCATTGACCAATCTGTATCTGGCATGTTGAAGTCTCCCATTATCAGAACCTACCCTTTAGCTGTCATGTTTTGTATACCTTCCCTTCCAGCTCATCTGCAATATCACTTATGAAGAAACTGAAGAGCTATAGTCCCGGTACTGAGCTCTGAGGCACCCCATTAGTCACCCTCCCTTCCCTGGAGTGAACTCGGTTTGCCACCACCCTCTTTCACCTACTCATTAACCAATTTCTTACCCAGTTTACTACCTTAGGACCCACCCCAAGCTGCCCAGTTTCTTTATGAGTCTCCTATGTATTATGGTGTCAAACGTCTTTCTAAAATCTAAGTAGGCCATGTCCACTGACTCACCCTGATTTGTTTCCAGGGTCACCCAGTCAAAAAATCTATTAGATTTGTCTGACATGACCTCTCCACCCCATGAACACATGCTGCTTCAGGTCTTGTAACATGCTGAATTCAGGGTACTCCACAATCCTTTCCTTTAATAGTGACTCCATTATTTTATGTTTTTTTGCAAATATAATTTTTATTAACATTTTCAAGTCTTCAAAATCCAGACTATTACAAAATAAAGAATTGTTTTACTGCCATATGGTGTTGGATCACTATTTCAATAGTTTGCAGAAACAGCATTCTAATAATCATACTACCTCTCCCCCCCTTAGGTACAGTATGGGGAGGGGGTGCAACTAAAAATGTCTATTGCAGTGGGTAGGTATTTGGCTGGGCAGCAGGACACAGAGGGTTGTGGTAAATGGCTGTCACTCCACAGAGAGAAGAGTGGCCAGTGGGGTACCACAGGAATCAGTGCTGGGACCGGTCCTATTCAATGTCTTCATTAGTGATATTACATAGATATATAGACAGTGTCGGCAGATAAGGGTCTATGGCCCACCTAGTCTGCCCTTTTGAGTTTGTAACTTCAGTTTATGTTTTCCTAGAACTCTGTTGCCCCTTACCCCTGACTTCCAGAATTCCTTTATGTGTATCCAATGCATTCTTAAATCCCATGATTGGTTCAGCCCCCACCACTTCCTCTGGCAGGGTGTTCCACTTATCCACCACCCATTCTGTGAAGAAATTTTTCCTCACATTTCCTCTGAATCATTCTCCCTCCAACTTCATCCCATGCTCTCTAGTCCTGGAACATCTTTTTCGCTTAAAAATAGTGTATTCCTGCACCCTGTTCCTCCCTATAAGATACTTGTATGTCTCTATCATGTCCCCTGTCTCCCTTCTCTCCTCCAGGGAGTACATATTCAATTCCTTCAACCTGTCCTCATAGGACTTGTGATGCAATCCATGTACTATCTTTGTTGCCCTCCTCTGAACCTTCTCTACCCTGTCTATGTCCTTACGTAGGTAAGGTCTCCAGAACTGTACACTGTACTCCAGGTGGGGCCTCACTAGTGTCCTGTATAGTGGAATTATGGCCTCCCTTTTCCTGCTAGTGATGCCCCTAACTATGCATCCCAGCATCCTATTTGCTTTACCTGCTGTCTTGTCACACTGTTTCCCTACCTTGAGGTCATCAGAGATGATAACCCCAAGATCCCTTTCCTGCTTGGTGCATGCTATATCCTCACCCCCCCAACTGATATATTGTGCCAGGGTTTTTGTGCCCCATTTGCATTATCTTGCACTTCTTTGCATTGAATTTCAATTGCCAAACCCCTGACCATTCTTCAAGTTTCTGCAGGTCCCTTCTCATTCTGTCTACAACCTCTGGTGTGTCAACTCTGTTACAGAGCTTTGTGTCATCAGCGAACAGTGAAATTCTGCCTTCTAGGTCCTGAGTAATGTCACTGATGAAGATGTTGAATAGGACCAGTCCCAGCACTGATCCCTGTGGTACCACACTGGTCACTCTTCCCTCTGTGGAGTGACAGCCTTTTACCACCAACCTCTATGTCCTGCCGCCCAGCCAGTTACCTACCCCCCACACTACTGTCCTGCCCACACCCATATTCCCTATTTTGTGTAATTGTCTTCTATGTGGCACAGTGTCAAAGGCCTTGCTGAAGTCCAGATAGGCCATGTCCACTGCACAGGACCTATAAGGCAGAATTTTCCTGTTCGCTGATGACACAAAGTTCTGTAACAGAGTGGACATGCCAAAGGGTGTAGACAGAATGAGAAGGGACCTGCAGAAGCTTGAAGAATGGTCAAGGATTTGGCCATTGAAATTCAATGCAAAGAATGCAAGATAATGCATATGGGGTACAAAAACCTTGGAACAACATATCTTTTGGGGGAAGTGAGGATATAGCATGCACCAAGCAGGAGAGGAACCTTGGGGTTATCTTGTCTGATGACCTCAAGGTAGGGAAACAGTGCGACAAGGCAGCAGGTAAAGCAAATAGGATGCTGGGATGCATAGGCAGGGGCATCACCAGCAGGAAAAGGGTGGTCAAAGTTCCACTATACCAGACATTAGTAAGGCCCCACCTGGAGTACAGTGTACAGTTCTGGAGACCTTACCTACATAAGGACATAGACAGGGTAGAGAAGGTTCAGAGGAGGGCAACAAAGATAGTACAGGGATTGTATCACAAGTCCTATGAGGACAGACTGAAGGACTTAAATATGTACTCCCTGGATGAGAGGTGGGAAAAAGGGGATATGATAGAGACACACAATTACCTTACAGGGAAAGGAACAGGTTGCAGGAATTCACTATTTCCCAGCAAAAAAGATGTTCCTGGACTAGAGGTCATGGGATGAAGTTGGAGGCAGGGTCATTCAGAGGAAACATGATGAAGAATTTCTTCACAGAAATGGTGGTGCACAAGTGGAACACCCTGCCAGAGGAAGTGGTGGGAGCTGAAACAATCACGGGATTTAAGTATGCATGGGATATGCATAAGAGAATTCTGGAGGTCAGGGGTAAGGGACGACAGACTTCTAGGAGAACATAAAGTGAACTTACAAGCTCAAATGGGCAGACTGGGTGGGCCATAGGCCCTTATCTGCCAATAGTGTCTATGTATCTATGTACTAGCTGGCCCACCAGCACAGTAGTTGAATTTCTTCTCGTAACAGTGATGAACCAGGTTCAGGAATGGACCTGGATGTCAGAGGGTCGACTTGGGGTGGAGATGGCCTGTGCATCCCATGACGGCTCGCCATCTCCCAGAAGGAGGTGGTATGTTACCCACTGTCTGCCAACCTCTGGCAGAGGCCAGAGGCATGGCAGTACATTCTGTCCCACTGAGTAGGGAGCGTGACAGATGTCAGCTCTTGCCTTGATGTCCTGGACGTCGTGCTCCCAAGGGGAAAACCAAGTAAAATGGCTCCCTGGCTAACCAGATGATGGTTGCTGGTTCCCTGCCACCACAAAGCCCCAGGCAAAGCCTGGTCCACCCCAACAGCACCCAGGCCAAACAAGTTGTGCTGACCAGGTCCCCACTGGTGCCTTGCCCCTCAGAGGGGCGGAACCCATCCGAAGAAGGGATATGTCGGGTTACCTGGGGGGCTGACATGTGGGGTGGTGGCTGGCAGCAGGGATAGAGTGCCAGTGGGGTTCCTAGGTGACCCGAAGGAGTGGCCAATCGGGAGCAAGGGAGGAGCAAAAAAAAATTTCTATTTGTAGAAAACCATCTAGCTAGATCTGCAGGATGGACTAAACATCAATAATGTTGGGGGGACAGGCGAAGGTGGGTAAATACCCCCTGAACAGGGAGGGGTGGCTGGCAAATCAAAAGTACACCTGACTCATCAGGGCTGCCTAATGAACTAGGCTGGGAGGAATCTAGTCCACAAAGAAGACCTAGGGCCCGATTTCCAAATGGTGATGCAGGGCTACATCCAAGCAAAGTTTGCTGCACCGGTGTCCAAGGGTTGGACACAACTTGTGCCAGATTTTAGAATCTAGCATGCAAGTTGCGACAGTGACAGCATTTTATGGCAGCTTGCACCAATGGTAGGCTGGGAGCAACTGGTGCACCTGTGCTGCATCACCACAAAGGACTTATGGAGAGGTTGTGGCCACTTCTTTTGAAAATTGCACTGTGACACAGGTTTGACACAAGTCACCACTTGCGTCAGACTCTCTGCTGCAAGTCCCTTGTGGTGGATGCACAGGGTTTAAAATTGGGCCTCCAGTCTACACTTTAAACTAAGGTGAGGTCTATTATGGTAAAAATTCCTATCCTTGGACATCACGTGCTGGAACCAATCAGTCCAGCAGGAAGAGAACAATTCCTCCCTGTCATTCAAGGAGTGGGTGATTTCTACCATCTTGTACATTTGATTTTTTGTATTCCACCAGGCTATGAAGATGCAGGGTTTGAGATGTCAGCCAAAGTCTGGTAATGTTGTTTTTGGCAGCTGTTATTAGGATGCCGAGTAGATAACATATGTGAGGGCTATGCAGGTAGAAGCAGAAACAGCTCTGCTGTCAAGGGAACTGGCTTACTAAAAATTCACACAGCTCACTCTGTAGGGCTTGGAAAAAGTGTGCAGCACTGGACAAGCTCACATTATATGCATGTGGTGTGATGTGCTCAAGATGATCCACAGCCTCTCCAACAGGAAGAATCTCTGGAGGTGGAGTAAGGTGCTGTAATGACTGGGGTGTGGAAAAATCTCACTGGATGCTTCCACAAGATTTTTTTTTTTATAGAAACATAGAAACATAGACTTTGATGGCAGATAAGGACCACTAGGCCCATCTAGTCTGCCCATTTCCCTACCTACAGGATAGGCCGCAGATCCTAGTTAACCAACAGCCTATTTCTTCCTACCCCCCACAAGAATTGCCTTATGTCTGTCCCATGCATTCTTGAAATCTCCCACAGTTTTAGACCCCACAACCTTCTCAGGAAGGCTGTTCCATGCATCCACTGCCCTTTCTGTGAAATA
This sequence comes from Neoceratodus forsteri, assembly GCA_016271365.2. NCBI lineage: Eukaryota > Metazoa > Chordata > Ceratodontiformes > Ceratodontidae > Neoceratodus > Neoceratodus forsteri. The sequence continues at coordinate 1,678,523,285 of CM057449.1, forward strand.
ATATTCCTCACATTGCCCCTGGAACCGCCTCCTTCTATCTTTAAATTGTGTCCCTTGTTCTTGTAAGTCTCTTTTTCTGAAAGATGCTACCCTCTTGGACTTTGTTGATTCCACTGAGGTACTTAAAAGTTTCTATCATGTCCCCCCTCCTTCTTTCCTCAAGGGTATACATATTAAGCCCTTTAGTCTCTCCTCATATGGCTTCTCTTGCAGACCCTGCACCATTTTAGTTGCCCTCCTCTGACTACCTCTTCCTGTCTATGTCCTTGTGGAGATGAGGTCTCCAGAACTGGACACAGTACTCCAGATGGGGTCTCACCAACTGTCTGTACAGAGGGATAACAACTTCCTGTTTTCTACTGCTGATGCCTCTCCTATACATCCCAGTATACCCCAGCCTCCCTACTGCCTTCTCACATTGATTGCTAACCTTAAGGTCATCTGATATGATTACCCCCAGGTCCCTTTCCATTTTTGTTGTTGTTACTACCTCCCCACCCATTGTGTATTCTTCCCCTGGGTTCTTGTTTCCCAGGTGCATTATTTTGCACTTCTTTGCATTGAATCCTAGCTGCCATACTTCTGACCATTTCTTCAACCTTGCCAAGTCCCTTTTCATCCTTTCCACGCCTCCTTGTGTATCAACCTTGTTGCAGATCTTTGTGTCATCTGCAAAAAGGCATACTTTTCCTTCCAGTCCCTCTGCAATGTTACTGATGAAGACATTAAAAAGGACTGGACCCAATACTGAACCCTGCGGTACCCCATTAGTAACCCCTCTTTCTTCAGAGTGGACTCCATTTACAATTACCTTCTGTGTCCTGTTGTGCAGCCAATGTTTTACCCAGGCTACCACCCTGGGACCCACTCCCATGCTGGTTAATTTGACTATTAATCTTTTGTGTGGGACTGTGTCAAATTTTATTCTTTTGGTAACTGGGTAAGGCCCACTAGGCACAAGTGCCTGTTTCCAGGTGCGACCTGAGCACACTGGAGTGGTTAAGTGACTTGCTCAGAGTCACACAGTATGCAACTGGATGTTGTGGGAATCAAATCCAGGTCAGCTGGATGCACCAAGCTCATTCACAACACGTTACTCTAACCTCTAAGCCCCATTAGTGGGAACTTGTGACTCTGGAAGACACCTGACAAGATCACAGCCAAGATTTCCAGGAAATCTGGACTTCCATTTCCTCCTCCCATCTTTGAAGGATGTCCTGCATGTTGTCTCCCATGGGTTCAGTGAGAGCCCTTTATAAATAGGAAATCATGTGGATTTGTGTCACCAAGTATCACGAAAGAGGTGAAAAAGCAAATGATTGTTGGATGTGAGTCAGGGTTGCGAGTGGTGATAGTGAGGGATGAGACACAATTTATTTATTTATTTTATTTATTTAGTTTTTGTTGACCGGGTAAGTGCACTAGGCAGTTGCAATTATAGAAAGTGGTTGAAATCTGACTGGTGCAGCCCAAATGCCGTTTTTGTTTCTGTGATGGATTTTCATGTGGAACCAGTGAACAACTGGTGCACGCATTGCAATCCGAGAAATTCCCAGCTGTGAAATGCAGGGTCTATTCGGGTGGCTAAAAGTGCTCCAGCAGTGATATCAAAGAGTAGAAGGGGAGGAAGGGTGTCAGATGTAGTCTTCTTTATGGATTGCCAGATTGAGGCCTGATGTTGGTCCAGACAGTGGGATCAGGATCAGAATAGTAGAGTGTTTTTATAAACTCCACACCAGGGAAAGTATCCTGCTCCATCCTCTGCCAAAGTGTACACAGGGAAGTGATGCAATGCATGTGAGCCACCCAATGGTATAGTTTTAACTGGGGGAGGGTCAGACCACCCTCCGTTTGGAAGAAAGAGGGTCTGTAGCTTAATGAGGGGCACTGACTGTTCCATATTAAATGGGATATCTCCTGATTCCACTTCCGCAAGGTGGTCTGAGTCAGTTAAAGTGGGATATTTTCAAACAGGTAGAGGCTCTAGGAAGAGTGACCATTTGGATCACCTCGATTCTTCTAGATAAATTAAGTGGAAGTGTGCTCCACCTTGATAGATCTTGTGTCCTTTAGGAGAAAAAGGGTGCATAATTGTCCCTGTGGGCAGCATGTAGGGAACAGGTGAGATAAACCCCCTAAGTATTTTAGTTTTTCCAGTTCCCAGTATATACCGTAGAGTAGGACATTTCTGCCATATCAAAATGTTCATAAACTGTCTCTTTTTAGCTACCTCCTGGGGAAAAAATTATGATACGATTGGTAAAACATTGGGAACTGTCTTCCCATTTTACCCATGTGGAACTTTATTGAGGTTACACTCTGATATCTGTAAAAATATTAATTCAAATGCGGGTTCTGTTATTGATATAGCAATAATAGTAGCAAAAAAACTAGTCTTACAAAGATGGAGAAATCCCATTGCACTTGCATTAAAGAATGACTCAATCTTATGACAGTCACTTCAAAACTGAAAAGAATTATTATTATTTGGAAGGTAATTATTCACAGTTCTAGGGAATTTAGAAATAATTTCTAGAGAGTTTTTCTACAAAATAATAACATGCGTGACTCATTTCCCACCACAAGTATTTGACAAAACAATATGACAGGGTTTAAATCCCATTTTAACAGATATGATGATGGGCACTGAATACCAGATATCAATCCAATCTGAAGGTTTACTCAGATGATGTATAGATGATGGTACTCCCGATCTGATCCAAAAAAGAGAAAGAAAGAAAGAAAGAAAGAACGAAAGAAAGAATCAAACAAACTGAGGTCAATTGTCTGTAATTGGGTTAACAGGGAAACTCAGTGAGAGGGCCTGTAGTAGTGAGGAGCTAGGAAGTTCAGAACAATGGCAGCAGTTGTTTTACCCAATTGAAGTAACTTTGGACACTTGAGATTCAAATCATTGAAGACTAGCAAATAGCAGTGGTACTGTGGCTCTTTATAGATCAGACATGCAGTGTCTGTTTAATGATGTCAAAGGCTGTACCAACCTTGTACTGATGTCCGAAGCTGTGGCAGTCATGGCACAGGTTGCACAGGACATCCCATGGTTGAATTCCCTTGTTGATAGTTTGGTATGGAACACAATCAGGTGCTGGATTGCCCTCTCTGTACAACACCGCCACACAGTTTCCATGTTTGGGCAGATATGCTTGAAATAAAGATAGTACATGAGATTGCAATTAGGTGAGAGTAACCCTCCGGTGACCATGGGGGAGTCACCAATCAGCCAAGGTAGATAGTTCATGATGAGCAACAAAGTAAGCGAACAAAAAGGAACAGCTCTCTTTAGACGACAGTCATGACAGACTTACTGGTTAGCTTGTGAGAGGAGAGAATCTGCTAAAGTTGCCTCTCTTAACTGAGTATGGGACATGGCTGCTACCAATGGAGGATTCAAATGAATGATTAGGGATTCCTCATCCAGTGCTGAGGACTGGACTGTGCTAGCAGAAGCACTCTGGAAAAGTGATCAGCAGCCTGATTGAATCAGCCATGATTCATGAGCCATGATATCAGACATACTGAGTTATATGTTTAAGTCCTGGTTAATATTGCTGTAAATTGCTTCTTTAGCTACTAAGGTCACTTAAATGGTGTTATTGTGTTGTACTACTGTATTATTAATTGTCTAGGTTAAATGAGATCAAATCAAATCAATCTTTATTTATAAAAAAAGCACAATTTCAAGTTTGTCCAAAGCGCTTGTACAATAATATTAAAACACAGGCAAAATAGAACAATCAATTTAAAATCATATAATATCTAAAAAATGTCCAACCACTTTAAAACTAACTAAACTATATCATTAAATATAATTAATAACCATCGCAAAAAATTCTACAGGCAGTCCAGAATGAAAGCTTTCAATATAAATATGGAAAGGTATCAAAACAGTAATATGAATCTTTTTTTTTTTGGCATGGTTTTAAACTTATAGATGCCATACTGTGTTGCCCTATGCACAGAAGATCATTTACCAACGGAATAACATGAAGGGAACTATTTCTAGTTGGAATTCACTTAAAAAAGTGAAACAGACCACACATTGTAGAACTGTATCAGATTAATTTTGTGTATGTCTGCTGGGGATTCTTGTTGTTATTTCTCTATTTTACAGCAGTGAATGGTCCAAGAAGAATCAGAAAGCTGCAGCAAGGCATGCCAAACATGAAATACAGACTCAGACTGTCAGAGGGTGTGGGAATAATAGATAGGCATTCATACCAACGTTCAGGTGTCACACACAGATAGAGTGGTTTTATTTTCAGGAAAAGAAAACTGAAGAAAAACAACAAAATAGCAAAAGTCCACTTGACAGCTGTCAAGGTTTGGATCACCACTATGTTTGTTGAAAAGCAAGGACTGTTTAGCTTATTCCAAGCTTCAAGATGTGAAACTGAGCATATCTTGCTCTGTTACGAGTCATATACCTTCTAACTACTGTATCAATCTGCCAGGTAAGGTCAAATGGAGGGGTTTTATACCTCCCCTTGATCAGGTGATCTGCCCCCTTTTATAAAAATATATTTTTTAAATAAGATATATATTGATGGTCTGACCAAATACATAAAATCAAAAAAACATTTTATGGCAAGCTAACATTATTCACATGAAATATAAATTAACTATAAGACAGTGTTGCTAAATCAAGATGACTATCTAATCATGAAATAATGAGCTGTAGCTCCTCCTATGTTGTGATGTCATGCATGACCTGGTTTGTAAATTAGCCCTGCTAGAAGGGCCCACAGACTCCTATAGTAGTCATTGGAAAGAGTGGGAACTGGTAGGCCCAAAAGCACTCCTGAATCCAGGTAAGGCCAAACTTTTACTTTAGTACAAAATAACCTCTATCGATGTCTAAAAGAGGACTATTCTAAAGCCCAATAATCATTTTATACTTTCTGGGCCAGATATTCAAAGCGTAGCGCAGGGTGCAAATCCGTTGCGCTCTACTAGCGCCGAATTTGCCCCCGATTGCCATATTTAAAAAGACATTTAGAGCCAGCGCTAGGTGTTAGCGCCAATGCTAAACTATAATGTATGCAAGTGAAGGACTGAGGAGGGGCCCTGAATGCTGTGCACTGGCATGTTCAAAGAGTATACGCTACAAGCATTAGCTAACCTGAGAAAAGGCGCTAATACTACCAAAAGGCTGGCTTTACAAAAGTCGCGGGTAAGGTACACAGTGTTCCCCCCAGCAAGTATCCTGACCCCCTTAAAATATATATATATTCCTGGGAGTCTAGTGGTCCTCCCACCCCCATGCATATATCCCGACCCTCGTTCACATATAAAAATTTAATATTTCCCTGGTAGTCTACTGGTCCCCCCAACCCGATCCACGTATCCAGACCCATTCCCATATAAAGATTAATAATTTCCCTGGTAGTCTAGTGGTCCCGCCACCCCCACGCTTGTATCCCGACCCCCATTCACATATAAAAATTAAATATTTCTTTGGTAGTCTAGTGGTTCCCCCACCCCCACACACATATCCAGACCCCGTTCACATATAAAGATTAACAATTTCCGGTTGACCGGTGGCTTGGCTTGGATGCCGGAGAGTATGGCCGCTTAGAGCTGTAGCGCGAGCCCCAGCTTCAGCATATTTCTATCGCTGGTAGGCATCTGAGTTGGATACAGTGACCAGAATACTGCGTTGTCCCTCCTTCAATTGCAGAGTCGGGTTCGGTGAGTTACTTGGTGCGCCGCGAATACGGTAATTGGATGCTAAGTATTAGGCACGTATGATAGAGAGTAGGCCGTGAGATCCTCTGTGCTTGAGTTTTCAGTACGCCACCGCAGGGAGCCTAGCTGGTGCCGTGCTGCGATCCTATGTAGTGGGAGGCATTTTAGTTGGCGACTGTGCCCTGCGTTTGTGGTTGGGATTTGTAGTAAAACCATAGAAGATCAGCCTCGGATGTGATCTTTCTTGCAGGGTACGCTGGATGGGAACAGCTGTGTAAAGGCAGAACATAATGGCTTCAGAATCCCCTGCACATGAGCTGAAGGTTCAATCCTTGCTCCAGCACATAACATCTTTGCTGGAGACTTTGCTTTCCAGGGTCGACTCCTTATCAACTTCTCTTGCTGGGACTGTAGCTGAGGTGCAAGAATTAAAGGATAAATTTAATGTGGTGGAGCAAAGGACTGAAAGGTTAGAGATAACCCAGGCTAAACTTCTTCAGCGACTTCAAGAACATGAGGGCAGGCTGGCTACCATATGGCAGAGGGCTGAAGATCAGGAGAATCATAGTAGAAGGAACAATATCCAGATTCTGGGTATACCAGAGGTGGTTGAGGGGGTTAATATGGAGAGATTTCTAAATGAAGAGATCACCAGGATGCTGGGAGACAGGTGGTAAGGTCCCGTTGATGTGGAATGGGTGCACCGGGTTCCTGGAAGTCCCTGTCCGAAGACACCGGGGCCCCGACCCATAGTGGCATACTTATTAAGATACTCCACGAAGGAGCGAGTGTTGCATGCCACCAGGGACCTTGAGGAAGTGATGTGGCGTGGGGCAAAAATTTCATTTTATAGACATTTCTCTGCTGAGGTGGCAGCTCGGAGGAAGGCCTTTGCTCCGGTCAAATTCATGTGGGAGGGGCATGAGGTGGATGTTGAAATAAGATTCATTAGTTTGGGAGCTGGACCTAGGAGCACAAGAAGTCTGTGGGGAACCCTGCATTTTTTTAAGGAGTATGAGAACAGAAAATACTTCATGCCTTCAAACTGACTTCAAAACACTTGGAACAAATGATTATCAGAGTCACCTGGTGTCTCAAAGGGAAAGACTAAGTGTCTGAAACGTCTAAGGATTCACCTTCTATGGAAAATAGACAGTTTTTAGGTATTTCTTAAACATTTATATAGTAAAATGGGCAAAGTACTTGGTAAATACAGTCTGTGATGAAGTGTATTTTTCCTTTTGGGTTTGAGAAGTGGAGTTGCCTTGCACATGTTAAAAATACCAGTTGCAATTAGCATCTCATTTTAGAAACAAAATTCTGTTTTTTTCTTGTCCTATTTACTTTTTTCCCAGCTCAGTTTATAGTGGAGTTGACTTTCTAACATTTCTCCCAAGTTAATTACTCCTTGGAACCTGTAATTCCAGTTTTTATGACTGTGTCCCTGGAACTTTCTACATGACAGGTTCCCATAGGCACCTCATAGCACCTCATTAAGCCATTTGACAACACCATCTTTGCTGGACACTGCATAATAAGAGACCCAGCCTTGCATTTTTCCAAATAATATACCAACTTCATTCTTAGGCAGGCAGGCAGTTCGGGAGGGCACACTGGACTTCAGTTGTTTGTTTGATATTGGTCACAACCAGGATCCTCTCTAAAAAGCTGTTTTATTAGGAAAATATAAGACCTAAGTAATAGTGATATGTGCTTCAAATAATGATGTGTGTATTTTACTATGTTCAATTTTATGTTGATAGAAGCTGTTCTGTTTCTGGACATGTTGTTTATGTAAACAATAAAAATTATTCCATGATAAAAAAAAAAAGATTAACAATTTCCCATGGTAATCTAGTGGTCCCCCCAATGCCCATGAACGTATCCTGACCCTGTTCACATTTTAAAATTAAATATTTCTCTGGTAGTCTAGTGGTCTCCCCACCCCGATGCACATATCCTGACCCCTTTGCACATCTCTATCAAACCCTTTCATGCCCTGGTAGTCTAACAGCCCCCCCCCACCCAGCAGTAACACCCCACTGATGCCAAAACAGTCCAAGAACAGAGCCAGTGACCAGCTCAGCCCTCCTCTCACCACCACGGCCTGCCACCGACTGAGGTAGGATGCTATGTTGTTGGGGTAGGCAGCTTCCAGGTCATGTATGGCCATGGGCAGTGTGTCTGTTTAGCTATCAATCGCTATATGTATGTGTGTGTGTATATATATATATATATATATATACATACATATATACAGGTCCTGCTTGCACAGCTGCATGGGTGTGTTGTTTGCACTGATGTGCCTGCCAGCACACAGTTCCTGCTGTTTCCAGCTTGTACTTCCATTCTGACCAGCAGGGGATGCTGTGAGCATACCTTGGCCTGCAGCATCCAGCATGTACTTCCATTCCAACCAAAAGGTGGAGCTGTGTGCACCGTGCAGTAGCACTGGGCAAACTGCATGGTAATGTATGCTAAGCAGCACATAATGAGATGCAAATGTGCCTGTTTGCCCACGGATTACCTAAGTAGGCTCATTTGCATGGGAGCTTTGAATATAGCTCCCGTTTGCCCCGGGCTAACCAGTTTGCGCTGGGCTAATGCGTTAGCACTGTGCAATCCAGTTAGCCCGGGGCAAACCTCACTTCAATATAGCACACTAAGCACAGTTCTGCAGTGTGTGGCTTACATTGTTGTTTGCAGTCATACCTTTCATCCCTGATTTTCAGGGATGTCCCTGATTTTACCTCAGACCTTTACTCTGTCTCTCCTACAAATTGTGTTTCCATGACCACACAGTGGGGGTTGTAAGCATAACATAATGTCAGACATTAATGTTACAGACGTGCTCTTCCTCAGAAAAGTCATTTTACACTACACTATTTATTCTACCAGCTTCCTGAGTGGATATCACCAATTGTTAAGGTGTGTCCCTGATTTTAAACCTTTGTCCCTAATTTTTTTAAGTCTTGTCCCTGATTTATGAGGCAGGAGGTTGAGAGGTGTGTTTGCAGTAGATGTGAGACAGCTCTATGCAATCACACACAAAGTTCTCCACCTGCAACACTGGCTTGCTACAGAGACTAATGAGCTGCAGTTGCAGTTTGCACTTCCCTGTTGCTATATTCAGTGCTGTCTTATTCTTGGGCTATTTTTGCCCTGCACTCCCAGACCAGTTTGCCCGGCTTCCTTAGACTGCCTTATTTCAGTAGGGATTGCTTTTGGGCTATTTCCTTTTGAATATAGCTTGCTTTGTGCTCCGGGCTATGTTTGCCCACTGGGCAGTGCTAATTTAGCCCCAGGGCAAAGTTTGGAATATCTGGCCCTTTACGTGTAGTTTTACTGGGGAGTAACACAGAGGATACTTTTTATCAAAGAAATGCTTTTATACTTCTCAGCTAGGCTTCATGTCTGTTTGGAGTTCTGAAAATCTTTCAATGATACAGCTTTACCAGAAAGGTAACAACAGGATACAAAAGTGCTTGTGTTCTGTTCATTCTTTTTATCAAAACAGTAAAAATGACTATTCTTCTATTAAACAAAGCAGTATTGTTTAAAGGGGATTTAATTTCCCTAGCCTTCAACAATGTTTTGAATCAATTCCTTGACTTATTTTCTGCTTTACAAAACTAAGAGAAAGTGGAAAAAATGCTCTAAATCAACATACACTTTTTCTAACTAGTATTTTAGATACTGAAGACACTTGTGTAAAGCTTAGCAGCTACTGACCTTCTGATGGCCATTATACAGGTTTTTCTGTACCAAAATACAATGTTAAACATTACTGTCTAACTCAAGTTCATTCAGGATTCTTTTCTTAGTACTATAACAGTGTTCCCCAAGTACTTGAGAGTCAAGGTCATAATTACAACATCATGCCAGCTAACATCTCTTTTACCAGTGCACATTTATATCCCCGGAGCACTTTATATCCCTGGGAGGACTGGAACATGAGAGGGAAAAGTAAAAATAAAGTAGGTAATAGATACAGTAGAGAAATGGAGGGGGAAGGTGCATCCTCCAGGTGGCCAGCCTGGGAGGAATAAGGTGAAATAATTAGAATAGGAAAAGGATAGATATTACTGAGATGTGCTGTTGCAACAGACTTAAAACACAAAAAGAAGCCTCCCAGGGTCGCTAGAGACCAACCCTGCCACATACCCCACTACTTAAAAGGGAAACAGTACTTTAACATAGAGGCTGGTTACCTACCAGGCATTGGTAGGGTTGGAGCTTCCACCCACCCCCTTCAGAAGCTCCACCCTAGAACAACCTTTTAAAATACAATCTGTACAGAACAAACACTAATACAGCATTCACATTCAATATCTCATTATGCCATGGGGTTCAACTGTGTAACTTAGCACCTATCAGATGAGTGCCATTTCCTCAATTATTCAGGAACATCAATCCCCACTCCATATCTGAACAGAAAGTCAGCATTTTTGTGCTGGAAACCCATCCTGTGATGAACAGCAAACTTATAAGGCTGTAGGGCCAAGTACCAATGCACGACACAGGGAAGGGGGGGTATCCTCCATCTGTCGTATCCAACAGAGAGGATTGTAGTCCATAATAAATTTAAATTGAGTCTCCTACAGATAATATTTTAGGGATTCTATGGCCCATTTCACAGCCAAACCTTTCTTCTCCACAGTTGAGTATTTCCTTTCCCTCTCATGGAGTTTACGATGAATAAAAATTATAGGATGTTCCTCCCCATCAATGGTCTGTGACAGTACTGCCCCATCCCACATTCTGAGGCATCTACCTGCACTTCAAAAGTGTGAGCAAAATCAGGACTTCTCAGAACAGGTGAAGAGCACAGAGCAGCCTTAATAGCCCTGAAGGCTTCATCACACTCTGATGACCATTTGATTATATTTGGGTTCCTTTTAGGAATTTTTTCACCAAATTTTCAACATAACCATTTTAAGACCTCTGTTCATTAACAGTGTCACTGTGATTTTCTTAATGTGTCCCATACATTGATTTCGCACACCAACTGCGCCATTGTGTACTACCTGGGCGGAAACATGTTTTGGGCAAGATGTGAAAAATGACAGCTGTACTGCTCATAGGAGGTGGTAAAATGGCAATGTTGAAAATCTGGAGTGAAAATATTGAAAATTCACAACTTACAAGCGTGCATAGGAACTGTGCAAATGCATGCCCATAAAACAGTCATCTTTAGGAATTTTCCACCAAATTTTCAACCTAGGCTTTTGAGCCCACCTTGAACAGTGGCAGTGTCATTTCATTACTCAGTCCCAAAAGGTGATTTCACGTGGTGATCTGAAATCACCCTTCGGTGCGATTAATGCCATGACAGTGAGATCATTCATGAGAAGGGTCCCAAAACCCTATGTTGAAAATTTGGTAAAATTCAAAAATGCCTGAGATAAGCAGCAAAGTTGAAAAACCCTATCTATCCCATTATACAGCTTACCAGCATTTCCCTCTCAGTTCAAGGTCGGCTTTGAAGAGTGCATACGCGGTTCCCGGTCCAATCAAGATCAAGACTGGAGTCCCGGAGGTAAGTATGGGGTGGGAGGGGTGGGAGACAGGGTGCGCAGTGGTGGGTGTGGGTAGGGACAAAGACACCGAGGGACCATTTTTGAGTTTCAGGTTTTCTTTTTTTTTAAATGACGATGACGAGGAACATTTGCCACGCTGGGGTGGGCTCCCAGCTTGGCACAAGGATGGCTGGTGGGGGGGCATGGAGCCGATGGGGGATTGGGCACCCCTGTCAGCGATAGCATGTGTTACCATGCTGGGGTGGGCTCCCAGCATGGTACCCTGTACTCAGGGGCTGTGGGAGCCAGTGGAGCCGACGAGGTTGGGCACCCGTTGGCTATACTGATGTCAAGCCACACTGGGGTAGGCACCCAGCGTGGCATATAGAACTCTGTTTTTTTGGGGGGGCACAGCACAGCCGATGGGGGATTGGGCACCCCCCGTCAGCTACACAGTGTGTGTGGGGGGTGAGCATGCAGTATGCGTGCGTGTGTGTGTGTGTATGTGTAGGGGGAGCGTGCATGAGCAGGCGATATCTTATCGCTGCTCACTGAAGCATAGCTCCCCCTTTCAACTGTACGCCACTGCATTTTGGACTGGTCATACACAGCTTGAGCAGGCATTGGAGAACTGCGGCCGCGCCTGCAAACACACTGCCTGAATTGGAAGAGGGCTGCCACACCTCCGCAAACTTGGATGATGGCACTATGTTTCTTGCACATGCGTGCAAGCAAACATAAAAATGGAAAGGGACCAAGGGGTAATTATATCAGATAACCTAAAGGTGGGCAAGCAATGTGAGAAGGCAGTAAGGAAGGCTGGGGGATACTGGGATGCATAGGGAGAGGCATCAATAGTAGAAAACAGGAAGTTGTTATCCCTCTGCAGAGACAGTTGGTGAGACCCCATCTGGAGTACTGTGTGCAGTTCTGGAATCCCCATCTCCGCAAAGACATAGGCAGAGTGGAGGCTGTCCAGAGGAGGGCAACCAAAATGGTGCAAGGTCTGCACCAGAAGACATACGAAGAAAGACTAAAGGAGCTTAATATGTATACCCTTGAGGAAAGAAGGGAGAGAGTGGACGTGATAGAAACTTTCAAGTACCTCAAGGGAATCAACAAAGTCCAAGAGGATAGCATCTTTCAGAAAAAGAGATGTGCAAGAACAAGGGGGCACAATTTGAAGATAGAGGGGGGACGGCTCGGAGCTAATGTGAGGAAGTATTTTTTCATGGAGAGGGCTGTGGATGCATGGAACAGCCTCCCTGAGGAGGTCGTGGAGTCCAAGAACAGGGAGAATTCAAGAACGCATGGGACAGATATAAGGCAGTCCTAGTAGGGGGTAGAAGGAAGTAAGCTGTTGGTTAACTAGGATCTGCAGCTTATCTATTAGGTAGGAAAATGAGAAGACTAGGTGGACCAAGCGGTCCTTATCTGCCATCAAATTCTATGTTTCTATGTTTTTTTCACTAATGTTGATACTTATCGATTCTGCGATGTGCTTCTAGTCTGTTGGTGACTTTGCCTACTGCAAGTGTTCTTGAGTGGTGACGATGGACTCCAAAATGTGGGTGGCAGGCCTGGTGCACACTCACCCCACCATGTCTGACAAAGCCAAGGCCTCGAAGAAATTCAAAACACTGCCCATCACTCCTTCCAAGTCTGCGTTGGTGTCCACTCCCCTGTCCAAGAAGTGATTTCTGCAGGAGCTCTCGCCGCTCCGGGATGCCCTGACCACAATCACCAACCAGCTCTCCTCTCTACGACATTTCTCTGACATGCTAACTCACCACAGAGGGGATGCCGAGGTGCAAGTTAACTCCTTGGAAGACTGGCAAACCCATACCGAGCCAGATACTGCTTTCCTCCATAGGAAACTGAGCAAGTTAGAAGAAATAAATTGAAGATCTGGAGGGACACAGCCAATGAAACAACTTGCTGGTGCTTGGTCTTCCTGAGGGCTCTGAGGGGCTAAATGCAATCCTTTTTATTCAAAACATTTGTGCCAAAGTGGTGGAGCCCTCTCCAAATAGCCTGATGTGTGGTGGAACAGGTCCACTAGGCACTGTGGCCACCCCCCCACCAAACTCTCCACTGAGGCCTTTCATCTTTAAGCTCCTCATTTACCTAGATAAGATGCACATCTTGCCTAAGGTGCATGAGTCCAAGGAGCTTCTGTGGGAAGGCAACCACCTCCAGGTGACCCAGGATCTGCCTCGCACTGTTCGGCCTAAACGTGGGGAATATGGCCTGATGGTCTCAAAACTTCTAGCTGTTGATCTGCATTTTTGCATGTGTACCCAGCTAGACTCCAGGTGACCCATCAAGGCTCAACCAAGACCTTTGACTCGGCAGACCAGGATAGGAATAAACTGCTTGCTTTGTTCCCGGACTTATTCCAAGCTCCAAAGTGACCATCTCTGGGACTGTTTGTTTGGGACAGTGTTTCTATTGTGGCTATGTGGTTTCTGTATTGGGGGTCTTTGTTTAGCTCAGTAAACTGAGGGGTTCTACCTGTGACATTCAGTGCTATTTTGCCCTCTAAGTGAACTGTGTGAACTTTTTCATTTATTGTTTTTTGCGTAAACTGGGGACCTTTTGTATTTTCAGCATTCCATGCTCTCTGCCAGTATGCGTGGATGGTTATGTTCCACTTCATTGGACTTTTATATCTGGTGGGCCAGATGCCCATTGAAACAGGGATGCTTATGCGCCACTTCTTTGTATTTTAGGTTGTTTCAGGGCTAGCTCGGTGCTCATTTTTTTTTAGCCTTGAGTCCCTAGCTGCACCCTTATTCAATGCCAGGGCTTCTTTTTGGTTCAAGGGGAACCAATCAGGACCGGGGTCTTTGTCCAGGGTTTAACTGTTAATGGCAGTTTCCACCTATGCCAGGGAGATGGGAGTAGAGAAAAGGGCTCGGTGATGATCCATGAAGTAAGGGTAGTGGAGCAGAATCCAGCTAGGATGACATTTCTTCAATGGCCGATGGAGAAAAGCTCCATCCATATAAAGTGGAGTAGAAGTCTTCAAAGACCACCACCACCTCCCTGGGAATCATTTTTATGGAACCATCTGGAGCAGAGATTGAAGGGAAAAATCTGCAAGACTTCCGACTTCCGAAGCTGAAGAGCAAGCAGGCACCCTGCCTTGTGTCCCTGCTCGATATATTTGGATTTGGTCTTTAGGATGGAATATTCAGCTTTCTCCTTCAGGAGATTAGCATACTTATCCTGAAGAGACAATAGAGTCTGTAAGGAGTCAGGAGAAGATGTGGAAGAAAGGGACTGCTCCAGGGCATGTATTTGGGCAAGGATAGATAAGGCCTCAGCCTCCCTACAACATTTCCGGGTGGAGGCCAAATGGATAGATTCACCCCTCAAAAAGCATTTTAAGGCACACCATTCACGATCCTGCCTCTTTACAGTATTCAGGTTAGCAGTGAAAAAAGGGCTGAATAAGGTTAGGTGTCCTAGAAACAGCCTGGTCATCCTTAAGGAGTTGAGTGTTAAGTTTCCATGAGGTATCACGTTGTTGATTAATGTTTGGGTTGAGTAATAGCCAGGCTACCGCATGGTTGGAGAGGACAATGGGTTCTAAGCCCGCATTACGTAGACCAGGGAGGAGGGAAAGGCTGGTGAGGAGATTGTCAAGCCTGGAAGAAGTGTGATGCACCATAGAATAGAAAGAGTAACTGTGAGACCTTGGATGAAGAACCCGCCAGGGGTCACATAGTCCCAGTAACTCCATAAACTCCCTCAGGGCTTGCTGAGCAGATGAGAGAGAGGTCTAAGGGGATAGTTTGAACAGTCTAGATCCTGGGTGGGGGCGATATTCCAATCCCCACCCAAGCTCAAGGGAAGGGAAAGGAATGGGGTCAACTTGTCAGCCAGCTCCATAAAAAAACCTGGGTCACCTCCCACCAGACCATAGACACTGCCCAAGACCAGTTCACAGTGGTCTAGCAGGCCCTTAATAAAAAATATATCTTTCCTGAAGGTTGGAAACAGTTTGGTCCACTTGGAATGAAACATTACGATTTACTAAGATAGCTACTCCTTTGCTGGAAGACAAGTCCCCAGAGGCGAACACCTGGCTAATGCCCTATCTGCAGAGTTTAACCACCTCATGGGGAAGGAGGTGAGTTTCCTGAAGAAACACAATGTGGGCATGAAGTAAAGAGATGTGTTTTAAAACCTGGTATCTCTTGAACTGATCCCTGATTCCCCTAACATTCCAAGATATGAGCTTAATTAGAGTACTAGCCATAAATACCATAATTAACTGGAGCAATAATGTATCTGATCGAGTAAGAACACACTCTGTTTCGTCCTCCCAGTTTCCCCTCCCCCCATCGTTCAAACCAAATGGTTAACTGATGCGAAAAACCAACATAAGTGCAGTACAATGCTGGAGAACATACATGACTAAGAGAGATAATCCCCTCCAAACTACCACAGAGAAGGGGTAAGTGAAGAAGCCACCCCCCCATAACAGACCATTATACAGGTAGTGCCTGCAGCTGGGTAGTCTGTGATAAGAACTCCTCCCCCTGCCCATACGTTGAGACAGGCACTGTAAAATAAGGATACTACAGAACGAGTTAACCCTCCCTCATTACCCACCCTCCCACCCCTTGCGATAATGAACCCTATCCCCGTACTTCCACTAGAGCTTATATATATTATGGGTGCCCTGGAGCACCAAATACCAGGTAACTTTGTGTGAAACTGAAGAAAGGAGCACCAAGTCCCCAAGGCCCTGATAACTCTAGTGCCCAGACTAAGCCAACATGAACATGCGTCCACCAGGGTGGCAGGAGTGAGAGTATGGGGACCAAAGATGTTCTTCAAGGTGAGAAAAGGGAACCACCACCCCACCGTCCTAGCCAGGTAGTAAACCCACTATGAGTAATCGGGATTCGTGTGGACAAGATAAGAAAAATGGCCCACCCCCCATAACCAAGTATGGAAGAAAGACAGCCCACAGTAGGATCCCCATCCAGAGCCCCCCCAACCCATCCATCCATTCAGTGACCCCATGAACATACCACAAACAGTTAGGAGTTGAACCATGGGAGTATAATGCAATTTACAGGCCTACCTGGACCTGCGATTGTTGAGAATGTCCCTGGTGCATGCCACTACTGGTGATCCCGCAGTAAAGTACATGATGCGAGCACTTGGAATTCCAAACAGAGACCAGGATACTGAGGAGAAGGAAAGAGAGATAACAGACCGGGGGGTGGAAAGATTAAGGGAAGCATCAGGAAGGAGAAAGCTGAACAGGACTATTGAGGGCAACTTGAATAGGAGGGAGAGAATAGATCAGATGCAGAGAAACAGGAAAGGCAACCCAACACATCATGGAGGGACAACCAGGAGAGGCAAACTGGACTGGCAATCACAAGAACCACCCATTAAGAGAATAGCTGAATATGGTGAGCAATATTAAGAACTTGGGCGTAGAACAAGACCTAGTGTCCCCACAGGAGTCTGAGTGGTAGAGTCCAAATGGGTCACTTGGGAACTAAAACAAAGCAGAACCTGGTTACCAGGGAAATTGCCTCCTACTAAAACCAACACCAGAGTCCAGAGTTCCTTGCATGCTACACTAGGGGACTAAGAGGGTGGAACTGCTTCTGAGTAAATTTGACCACATAGTTCAAAGATGGGATCGGGAGTCCAGAGCCAGAAGGAGGGTCATAACCAAGGAGGTGAATCGGGAGCAACCACCTCTTGCCACTACGAGAATCCCCATTGAGCCATGATGTAACCAGTCCAAAAACAAGAACAGCAAGCAGGTATGTATCTACTGGATCTACCTTTGGGTCCACAAATACATTGCCAGATTAATCACAGGCCTTTAAAGAGGTCAGGTAGGCAAGCAGCCAAATTCTTGGAGGCCTGGGTCAGGGAATCGAAGGACAGCCAGGAGCCTGCAATGCAAGGCTGAAGTCGAGTAGGATACAACATTTTAAACTTGATACCTGCTGCAGTGAGCTTGCTGATGATTGGGTGAAAGGCAGCCCTCTTTTGCCTGATCTCGAATGGCAGGTCCTGGGTTATGCAGATCTTTTTCTCTTCCCACAGAATTGAGTGCAGCTCTTTAGTTTTTGCTAATATGTGTTGTTTCTCAAGACAATTGAGAAAGCGAGCTATGATGGGTCTGGAAGGAGCAGAGTCCGGGGGTCAAGGGCACAGTGAGCGATGAGCGTGCTCAAGCTGATAAGCTGGGTTATGGGGAGATGGGCCCGCAATTTTAGTCAAGAGCTTCTGAAGAAAGGGGGTCATGAAGGTGCTTTCTTCCCCTTCTGGTAACCCGAATATGAGGACATTATTCTGATGACTGTGGCCCTCTAAGTCCTCTGTCTTGAACTGCAGTTTAAGAACCAGCTGCCTGAGCTTCACTATTTCATGCTCTGTAAGGTCCTTCCACCCTTCCAGAGATGTGATATGGGCCTCGGTGTCTCCGACTGTGCGGCCCAAGTCTCCCAAGTCAGTTCAGAGAGATTTAAGCTCTGCAGAGATTTCAGACAGCATTTCTTTGAATGGCACCAGTTCTTGAAGAAATCGATCTTCCAACAGGGGGAAAGAGAATAGTGCAGGAGTACATGGTTTAGTAGCTGCAGCAGGTTGAGGTTTGTTCTTTTTTGTGGCCTTCTCCGGGGATGTCGGAGGCGTATGCCTTAGTGGGGCCTGTTGAGTATCCATGTCCATCGTGGCACAAGAAGCCAATAACGATGAAAACAAGACCCTCAGGTGGATACAACAGGTTGAGAAGGATTGAGCTAGGCAGCTTTGGAGTATCACCAATACTTTAATTCAGAATAATTTGTGGATGGGTGAGCAGAAGGAGGGAGCTCCAAAGATGAGCTGCTGTGGAGCTGCAGACATCACGTGATCTCCTTCCTCAACAATTTTTATATTGAGTGCAGTGACTTGGTGATTCTGGTGCTTGTGCACTTGTTCAACTATCTACGTGAATCAGGCCTTGCTGACAGATTGTTTACTCAGGCTTGGATTTCTCTTACCCAAAGTCAGATAGGTCTCCCCTGTTGCCCAGTTATTACAAACTCATTTCCTTACTTAACACTGATTTGAAAATCATGGCGAAAGTTTTGGCAGCTCAGCTGCTGCAGGTTTGGTCAGGTCTCATCAGTCCAATGCAAGTTGGCTTCATGGTGGGGAGATATTCCTCCGATCACCTTCGTAAACTTTGGTATTTAATTTCTGCATCGAGTGAGAGCAAGGTCTCTGAGGCCTTGGTCTCACTCAATGCAGAAAAAGCATTTGATTGGGTGTCATGGCCCTTCCTCTTCACCACTCTCCAAAAATTTGGTTTCTAGGAGGGATTTTGTGACTGGGTGCGTGTCTTATAGTCCATCCCAACCACTAGGATTCGCTGCAATGGGATTTTGTCAGCACCCTTCACTTTGCAGCATTGAATGCGACAGAGCTGCCCTCCTGTCTTCTTTCCTGTTTAACCTTTACCTTGAACCCCTGTTACTTCATCTTCAAAATAATACAGCAGTTGCCCGTATCCAGACAGGTGGGATCACCTGCAAATTTTTGACCTATGCAGATGATTTGTTAGTACATCTGGTCAGCCCCCAATCATCTATGCTCGTGGCTCTCGCTGAAATAAACCAGTTTTCGTTGTTGCAGGGTATAAACTGAACTTGGAAAAAACCAAAGTCATGCCACTGAATGTTTCTGTACCTCATCAACAGACAGTGGACCTGGGTCTGCTCTGGGAGCTGCATTCTATCACCTATCTGGGTATTAAGGTTACCAGGGACTTGGTAGCTTTGCGGAGTGAGAACCCTGCACCCTTGCTGAAAACAGTGGAGGTGGACTTACAAAGATGGAAGCACCTTCCCCTGTCCCTTTGGGGTAGGGTGAATATCATCAAGATGAAAATCTTGCCCCACTACTACATCCTCTTGGAATGCTGGGTCTCTATCTCCCCAAGATCTGGTTTGCCAAACTCAATTAGCCCATCTCTGCCTTTCTTTGGAAACAGGGGGCACCCGTAGAGCTTATTATAAGCTCACCTTAGCTAGAGAGAAGGGTGGTTTCCAGATTCCTGATTTTTTCTTAGACTACTGTGCTTTGCATGGTTCTAAAAGTTTTCTGTGGAACTCTCCTCCTTTTTCTTCTGAGGCCTTGGGCTATCAACCACTTTGGCTGTCTCTGGAGCAACATTTATGTGAACAGGCGGGCCTTCAGCTTTATAGTGTTCTCTATCTCAAACCTTCCCAGTTGCCCTCCAAGCTTCATGATACATCCCTGTGGTGGTCTCTCTGGGCCCTTAGACAACTTCATACGTATATGGGTTGGGAGTGAGGATGGGATTTGTCTCAACCACTTTTGGGAAACCCCAACATACAAATTGCTCACAGGCTGATCCCTCTTAAGTTCTGACTGTGTCTCAAGTCTGCTACCCTCTCATCTTTTATTGATGGAGAAGCGGTTGTTGCACTCTCTGATATACAGACCAGGTTCTCTCTCCTGGTTTTTCATCCTTTTAGATATTTACATATTACTAGGGCTATTATCTCCTGCTTAGGCCCTTGCCCCTGATCCTTTTCACAGGTGAAGGTGCTTCCAAACCTTCTTCATCTGGCAGCACAGCCCCATGCAGTGGCTGGTCTTTACCACTTTTTTCAATCAAGAGACGCAGTTAGCTTGGAGGGTGTTTGTTATTACTGGAAGCATGCCTTAAAACTCTTGGAGGAGAAAAAGGACTGGCAGGGTGTTTGGCTATACCTGTATAAATTTGTTAAACAGGACCGATACCATTTGTTGCAATTTAGGATTCTACACAACCTCTATTTTACACCCGCTAGGCTCCATAAGATGGGCAAATGCGCCTTGCCCCTCTGCTCCCTGTTGCGGTACTGTGGAGGGTCATTTGAAACATATCCTCAGGGAGTGTCTGAAGGTTATGCCATTCGGCTTTCATTGGATCCTTTCTTTGGCTTAGAATCCTTCTTTACCCTGGAGGTTTGCCTTGCAGATCTTTTCCCAGTGGAGCTTAATGGGCCCCATTGAGTTTACATGTCTCTGATTTCCATAACGGTGAGGTTAATAATTTTTGGCATTGACTGGATGATGCCATCCCATCTTATAAGCAGTGGCACTAGGAGATTCTGATGGCACTAGAGATGGAGTGACAGATTGCTTTTAAGCAAGGCAGGTCCCACCATTTCACAGCTCATTGGGATCCACTTTATGCTCTGGTGTCTATCTTGGCTTGCCCTTGGGAATCTCACTAAGCTCTGTTCCTGGCAGGCTCTTCTCATTCATCCTCACCTGGGTTCCCTGCTGTTTTGATACCCGCCCTTCAACCTACGGAAACCATCTGGCAGTTTGCATCAGCTGGTGTGCTCTGGGGGGGCAGGGGGTGGGTTGTTTTTTAGTTAGGTGGGGAGGGTGGGGTGGTTTGCTTTGGTGTTTTTTGTTAGCTTTTTTTTGTTGTTTTTGTTTGGGTGCATGTTCAGCTGCATTTTACTGTTCTGTATCTTGCTGCTTGTGATGTTCTTCATTGTTGGTTTGTTGAAAATTCAATAAAGTTTATTAAATTGAGTGATGGTATTCTCAGCTGTCTCTGGCCGGTGTTCATGGACCCAAATCTGGACATTCTGGCTCAAAATCTGAGTTAATTGCTCAGTCACAATCATTTCCATCAGTTGTTAACAGTCTTGTGTTCCAGTTGCAACCGTTTGATGCACAATTCACATCAGCATACGTAAGTCTCTCTGGGGTATCAGAAGGCTGCATCCTCAGGGAGTGAAACCTCTGATGGTATGTTTCAATACTGATGTCATACCTGTGTAGTATTTCTTGTTTCACTAAGTCATAATTCTCTTCATTCCTGGTGTCCATGTGGCTGTAGGCGAGGAGTGCATGACTACTAAAGTAGGGAGCCAATCTTACAACCCACTGCTCCTTTGGACAAGAGCAGGCCCTGGCAATTTGCTTGAAGGTTGTTAAGAATACCTCTACATCATCCAATTCAGACATTTTAGTAAGTGTTATGTCTTTAGATGGTTCTGACTGATCCTTAGGATGTTGGTTGGATCCCAAGAGCTGAAAGGCCTGAATGGTGTCTGCCCTTTGCTGAACATGGTGCTACCTGTCCAGTTCCCTCTGTCTGTTGACCTCCAACTGTTTAATGCATAACCACCTCAGCAGTTCATGGATATCCTCCGGAGGTTCATTAGCTATCTTTTCTTCAGTCTCATGCATGCTGGCTTCTAAAACATTGATCTTGGTCTTGGACCTGGCTTCTGGACCCAAACCTGGATTGAATTGCTCTCCATACTTCTTCCTCATGGTCCTCATCAGCACCCCCTGGTGCTTGGCCTCTGGCAAATCCTTTGATTGTTGCATGGTTGCATGAGCCTACCTGGTCACCAAGGTCTGGCAAACACTGGAGACATCCCCCTGACCAATCCAGAAATCCCAGTTATCCCACGATTGCCACCATATGTCAGAGGGTGTGGGAATAACAGATAGGCATTCTCACAAAAGTTCAGGTGCAACACACAGGTAGTGTAGTTTTATTTTCAAGAAACAAAATAAACTGAAGAAAAACAATAAAACAGCAAAAGTCCACTTGACAGCAGTCAAGATTTTGTTCACCACTATGTTTGGTGAAAAGCAAGGAATCTTTAGCTTATTCCAAGCTACAAGACATGAAGCTGAGCTTGTCTTGCTCTGTTACCAGTCAGATACCTTCTGACTACCAGTCTGCCAAGTAAGGCCAAATGAAGGGGGGTTTATACCTTCCCTTAGTCAGGTGATACACCCTTTTTTATAAAAATACATTTTTAAATAAGTTATACATTTATGGTCTGACCAAGTACACAAAAATAAAATAACTTTTTATGGCAAGATAACATTATTCACATGAAATATGAATTAACTATAAGACAGTGTTGTTGAAACAAGACGAATGACTAATCATGAAATAATGAGCTGTAGCTCCTCCCATGTTGTGATGTCATGCATGACCTGGTTTGTATATAAGCCATTTTAGAAGGGCCCACACACTCCTATAGTAGTCATTGGAGACAGTGGGAACTGGTAGGCCCAAAAGCACTCTGAATCCAGGTAAGTCCGAAATTTTGCTTTTGTACAAAATAATCTCTATTGATGTCTAAAAAAGGACTATTCTAAAGCCCAGTAATCATTTTATAGTTTCTGGCCCTGATATTCAGAATTGTGCTTGGCAATGGTGCATGTGGTGGCGCAGCATAACTGAGTTGCATTGGTGCAACTAAGGGATATATTCAAAAGAGATGAGCCATGGCGCATCTCCTCTGAATATATCAGGTAATGTGCACTGTGCAGATATGAAATGCTGGTGCATCCCCCCAGACAGGGCTGAATACCAGGAATGGGAACTGCGACAGAGCAACAGAGTTATGCTGTGCACAAATTTCTGATATTCAGCCAGCAGTATGCAAATGGAGTCATAATACATGAAAGGTGCAAATGGGGCCATTTGCATGTCATTATGGCCCATTTGCATGTGTTGTGCAGGGCTGGCCAGCGAAATTTGCCTGGCGCCCTGCACAGCATGCAATGCTGTCAGAGGAGGTCTAGTGGTACCCCCCTCCCTTCCCGTAGCCATGATCGTGGTATAATCCTTGTGTGAATTACCCTGGCAGTCTAGAGGTACCCCCCCACCCCTCCTATAGCTCTGATCACCAAAAGTAATATAATAGCAATTCTCTGGTAGTCTAGTGGCACCCCCTTCCCATCTGGAACATCAATCGCCAGTAAAATCAATGGAAATAAATCCCTAGTGATCCAGTGGCACCCCTAGCCACCCGGCTCCCCCATCATCAGCGGGCAGCAGCAACCCCCACCAGCATACCTCCCGACTGCCCACTGAATGACAGCTTACAGTATCAGCTGCAAGTCCATTGGTCACACTGTGTACCAATGGGCTTGCAAGTACTCTGTAATAGTCGATCACAAAATGTGAATGAATGACTTCATTCACATATTTGTGAATGTCTATTACAGAATGCACTGTAAGTCTGCTGGTCCGCAGCGTGGACCACGGCTTTTGGTAAAGTCAGATACTGTAAGTCATCATTCAGCAGCAGCCATGGAGGTATATGGGGTTGGTTTGCTGCTGTCCGCCGAAGGACGGGGAGCTTGGCAAGGTGAAGATCCCTTGTGGGTGTAGGGGTGCCACTGGATCACCAGGGATTTATTTCCCACTATTCTATGGGTGATCAGTGTTCCTGGATGGGGAAGGGGTTACTACTAGGCTACCAGGGAAAGAAGAATATATTATTTTGGGTGATCGGAGGGTCGGGAGTGAAGGGGGTACCACTAGACTAACAGGGATGTAATATTGTTTTATTTCGAGTGATTGTGGTTACGGACAGAGAGGGGGGTACCACTGGACCATGAGGGACAATATTGGGTGCAGCGTCGGGCCTCATTACACCCCTGGGCGTTCCGATATTGCCCAATACCGCCCACCCTGTCGGTATTATTGCTTGCATATACAACAAACATGACTATAACAAACATCCCATAGTGTAGTGGGAAAAACAACTAGAAGAACCACTGGTTCCACAGAAAAAGCACAATAGTTACATAGATAGCTGTTATAGCCAGGATCCAATACTGAATATTTCCCACTAAATGCTCCCAAAGAAGCTGAGGCAATTACTTTCAGGTCTTTTTGAAGTTAGTCAAAGCTGTCTACAGCTGAGAAGAATGCTATTTGTTTTACTCAAACAACATACATGACCATGAGTTGCATACAAAAGCATATATGTTGATTTATTGTACAGCACCCTGAGCTTCCAGGGAAGGGGGTCCTATTAAAAAGGAACTGTCAGCAGTAAGAGCCTCACATTCAAGTGTGAGGCTGATCCCAATTATCCCTTTGTGTGCAAAACACTGTTTTTTAACTTACTGGTTACTGCAGCATAGTAGATTGTATCAGGCTAATTTTGCTGACTTGTAAACTAACAGGAAATTTCAGCTTACAAGTTACAAGTCAATTATATTAGCCTGATAAATTATCTGGTAGCCCTCCATACCCTCCTTACCCGGAAAGAAACACACTGACACATGTCTTGGAGGAAATGGCCGCAGCTATGCATTTATTGTATAATATTCCAGATTAACAGCAGCATGTGCATCTGGGAGGATCAACTACCCTGTGGTCGTACTGGCAAAGGCTGTACGGCTGCCCCTCCTCAGGTGCTGTTTGCCTTACAGTATAGATGTACTTGCTGCAGGCAAACCGTGACCCCTCCCCAGGGTCTGGTTGCTCAGGTCCTCCTCCATACCAACAAGAGGGGTGTCTCAAGCCCTTCAGAAGAACTCGGCTCGTCACTGCCCCCTTACCACTATTCCATCTCTTAGTGATCCTCCTGAGGCGTCGCCATGACTGCGACATATTGGCATTCACAATACCCTGACTATTTACTCTAACCTATTTAGTTTCTCCTGCTTCTACCTCGGTTTTAACATCCTTTTAGAGATGGTGAAAAACCCATAAAAAACATTTTAACAGGGAAAACCATGAAACACCACTCCCCGACCACTAGTGCGGTCACCCATACTGAATCAAAAGAGGGCCCTAACTATCTGGCCCCCACGACCCTGCTTTTACGAGAGCAGGTGGGTGATCCTTGACTTGCAAGAGGGGGAAGAGGAGGGACAGCAGGCTCTGTCTCAATAAATTCCTCCTTCTCCTCACCCCAGCAGGATGTGACCCCCCCTCCCAAGTGGGAGGCCCTGGTGGTCCCACGTCCAATCCCTGGACCTTGCCTAAGCCACCCAGGACCACCTCTATCTTCCCCCTTCCCTCCTCCTTCCCAGGTTGAGGAGAGGATGGCCCCAGCTAAAATATGGCTGCTGCCATCTGTTGCAGCCTCTGTATTATCTGGTAACCCTCCATACCCTCTTTCCCAGAAAGAAACACACTGACACATATCTTGGAAGAAATGGCTGCAGCCATGCATTTATTGAATAATATTCCAGATTAACAGCAGCATGCACATCCGGGAGGATCAACTGCCCCATGGTAGTACTGGCCAATGCTGTATGGCTGCCCCTATCAGGCTCCATTTAACTTGCAGTATAGATGTACCTGCTGCAGGTGGACCGTGACCCTTTCCCCAGGTCTGGGTGCTTGGGTCTGCCTCCATGATGACCAGAGGGTGTCATGAGCCCTTCAGAAGAACTCAGCTCATCACCACCCACTTACCACTATTCCATCTCTTAGTGATCCTCCCGAGATGCCACATGACAGACAACATACAACCCCCCAAGCTGCCTGCTCACCAATTTCTCCAAGACTCTCTCCAGTACACCTAGCCACCACTGTAATCCTCACTCGGTCAAGTGCCCCATCTTGGCTACCATGATTTAACCAGAGACCTGATTCTGACTATGTTTCGCTATGGTCCCCCCTACTGCCTGCATTAACGTCCTCATCTCCCAGTTGATCCAAATGCAGCCACTGTTGAGAGGGGCCACCCCCTCCCCATTCAACCAACTGGACCTTTCGATCAACAGGGACCAGATAAGGATGGTCAGAAGCCACCATTCCCTAATGGTTCAAAAGTCTTTCTTCATGGCCAGCAGCAAGTCCACCATCTTCTGACTTTCCAGATCTTCCCCTCTAAGGTGAACCACCAATATCTCCGAGATACCGTAGGTCTGCTCCTCTGCTACAGCAGGGGGATCAACTTGTCCCAGCACATGTGTTCAGACCCCAGCCATCGGATCTGATTCTGAACCCTCGGATGACCATTGTTCTGGAGCAGCCTCCCTGCTCTGGCTGCCACTCTAGCTGCAGCTTGCTGTATGAAGGCCTGGCAACAAATCCAAATCAAACCATTGATTCTGGGGGACCCTGGAAGAAACAGAGAGCTGTTATTGCAAATGTGGGTGCACATAACTCAAGAATGCCTGGTACCTCCAGTGCTCCAGCACCTGAATCTGCCCGTCTGCCCATCCCAGGTTCCAGGCATTCATGACTGCCCCAATCCTAAAAAAGGTGTGTACCGAACTCCTTAAGGTTCAGCCCCACCTCCTGTGCTACCCTAGTCAGAACTGCTCTAAACTGGTAGGCCAATGACGGGCCTGCCATCTGCATGTTGAAAGAATGCCCCCCTTTCTTGGGGTTCACAGCTGTGTAAGCCTTCACTCATTCCTGAATCTTCCAGAATACCCCCTGCGGTGCCTGTACCAGGCACCAGTGGCCCTTCTGCCCCTAGTTGGTTTTACTCCTGCTAAGCCTTACCCATGCACTTCCATCAGTTATTATAATGTCCCCCAACTCCAACCCGGTGACCTTCAAAAACTGGTTGGGCTGCCTAAGCTTGACACACTGAAGGCCCCACAAAAAGCCAACAGAAGCATGGTGTCAAACAACAGCGCCTCGAACGGGGTCCAACAGACTTTGGGGAGAGCCCTCCATGTGCTCTCCAAGATAGCTGAGGTGATGGGGTGCCTCATGTCTTGGTGAGAAGCCAATGATTTCCCCTACCCTTCAAGCACCTTACGCACCTTGAAAATCTTTGTGCTCTTGGTAACCCCCAGAGCCCTGGAGAACCAAGACAAGCCAGCAAGGCGCATGCCCACCACCCCTGGCATGTCCCCGTTTATCTCTTGACAGCATAATATATGTACACAGCTGTTCTACTGGAATGGGCCAATTCTCCGGCCAGCTCTGCTGAGCATGAAACCCCAGGTAGTGTTTTGCTCTCTTTCCATATACTTCAGTTGTCCTCAGAGCAATGGAATTATCTATGCATTTCCAAGTCGAGATGTCACTACCCTCCATAAGATGTGGGGTACCATTCATGGCTGCTGCTCTGCTGCATGAGTCAGCTCCCAAAAATATTGCCACTGTGAATGAGACAAAGCATCAACAATTCCATTGTCAACTCCAGGTATGTGGATGGCTTTAAACATGATGTTCAGCAGCAAACATTTTAAAACAAAGATGCGCATCAAGTCCCCCAGCAGGCCCTTCGGCCCTAGCTGCCCATTGATAAAGTGTACAGCTCCATGTTATCCAACCAGAATAGGACCTTTTGTTCCCTAAGTTGAGGGCCCCAAAGACACAGTGTCACCACTATGGGGAAGTATTCCAGTAGCATAATGTTAGTGTACAATCCTGCCACCGACCATTCAAAGGGCCAGCTCCCTGCACACCATTGTCTCTGGAAATATGCCCCAAACCCTAGGCCTCCCACGGCATCCATGAATAGCTGTATGGGTTGCCCCCTATGGGTGGCCTGCCACAGGGCCACATCATTGAAGTGACCCAGGAAGATCCTCCACACTTGCAGATCTTCCCAGAATCCTTCCATGACCCATAGCCTGTGGTGCAGTTTGGTGCACTCTCTGCCAGCTTGGCCATGCGGCGTAAGATGGTGCACCCATGGGGATGACCCTACATGCAAAATTGAGGTGCCCTACCAGCTGTTGTAACTGCCGCAGAATCACCTTCCGGGCTGCCACCATGGAGCCCACCATGTGTCTCAGTGCAGTAAGCTTATCATGACGCAAGCAACAAAGCCTGTTGCTGGTGTCGATTTGTATTCCAAAAAAGGTCAATACCCCTATCGGGGATTCCACCTTCCCCAGTGCCAGAGGCACCCCCAAAGTCCTGACAAATTGCCATGAACGTGACCAGCATGTGTCCACATACTACCGTCCCCTCTGGCCTGACGAAGAGGAAGTCATCGAGGTAGTGGACCACTGCCCGATTCCACAATCATTGCTGTGTAACCCAGTGCAGAAAGCTACTGAAACATAGAAACATAGACTTTGACAGCAGATAAGGACCGCTTGGCCCATCTAGTCTGCCCATTTCCCTATCTACAGGATAGGCCGCAGATCCTAGTTAACCAACAGCCTATTTCTTCCTACCCCCCACAAAAATTGCCTTATGTCTGTCCCATGCATTCTTGAATTCTCCCACAGTTTTAGACCCCACAACCTCCTCAGGAAGGCTGTTCCATGCATCCACTACCCCTCTGTGAAATAATACTTCTCTCATTGCCCCTAAACCACCCACCCCTATATTTAAATTGTGTCCCCTTGTTCTTGCATGTCCTTTTTCTGAAAGATGCTACTCTCTTGGACTTTGTTGAGTCCACTGAGGTACTTAAAAGTTTCTATCATGTCCCCCCCTCCCTTCTTTCCTCAAGGGTATACATATTAAGCTCCTTAGTCTCTCCTCATACAGCTTCTCTTGCAGACCCTGCACCATTTTAGTTGCCCTCCTCTGGACTGCCTCTATCCTGTCTATGTCCTTATGGAGATGGGGTCTCCAGAACTGGACGCAGTACTCCAGATGGGGTCTCACCAACTGTCTGTACAGAGGGATAACAACTTCCTGTTTTCTGCTGCTGATGCCTCTCCCTGTGCATCCCAGTATACCCCCAGCCCTCCCTACTGCCTTCTCACATTGCTTGCTAACCTTAAGGTCATCTGATATGATTACCCCCAGGTCCCTTTCCTTTTTTGTTGTTGTTACTACCTCCCCATTGTGTATTCTTCCCCTGGGTTCTTGTTTCCCAGGTGCATTATTTTGCACTTCTTTGCATTGAATCCTAGCTGCCATACTTCTGACCATTCCTCCAACCTTGCCAAGTCCCTTCTCATCCTTTCCACGCCTCCTGTGTATCAACCCTGTTGCAGATCTTTGTGTCATCTGCAAAGAGGCATACTTTTCCTTCCAGTCCCTCTGCAATGTCACTTATGAAGACATTAAAAAGGACTGGACCCAATACTGAACCCTGCGGTACCCCACTAGTAACCCCTCTTTCTTCAGAGTGGACTCCATTTACAATTACCTTCTGTGTACTGTTGTCCAACCAATGTTTTACCCAGGCTACCACCCTGGGACCCACTCCCAGGCTGGTTAATTTGACTATTAATCTTTTGTGTGGGACTGTGTCAAATGCCTTGCTAAAGTCTAGGTAGACCATGTCCATAGCCCCTCCCTGGTCTACTGCTTTGGTCACCCAGTCAAAGAAATCTATTAGATTCGTCTGACATGATCTTCCCGCTGTGAACCCATGCTGCCTTGGGTCCTGTGCCCCACTGGCCTCTAGGTATTCAACTATTCTTTCCTTCAGAAGTGACTCCATCACATTCCCTACCACAGAGGTCAAACTGACAGGTCTGTAGTTTCCTGCCTCTGTCTTGGTCCCACTTTTGTGAAGGGGAATCACATCCACCTTTCTCCAGTCCTCGGGTACCACACCATCCTCCCATGATTTATGAAACAGAGTAGCCAGTGGTTTCACTAGTTCCCCCTTAATTCTTTTAGAATTCTGGGGTGAATTCCATCAGGCCCCATTGCTTTGTCTGCCTTCAGTTTTAGGAGTTCTTGCAGAACCCTTTCTTCTGTGAAAGGACTGGGATCGACCCCCCTATCAAGAGTGCTTCTGTTCATTGGATTAGGCACTTTCCCCTCCTCTTTTGTGAATACTGAGCAGAAATATTCATTCAGTATCCCTGCTTTTTCACTGTCCCCCTCTGCCCTCCCACCGTTCATTCTATTCAGCCTCACTATCCCTCCCTTTGTCTTTCTACACTCGCTGATGTGCCTATAAAAGGTTTATCCCCCTTCTTAACCAAGTTGGCTATCTTTTTCTCAGTTTGGGCCTTTGCTGTTCTGACTTCCCTCCCTGCTTCCTTCTGCCTTGACTGGTACAACTCTCTGTCCTGCTCCTTCTGTGTTTCCTTATGCTTCCAGAATGCTGTCTTTTTCTTCCTGACTTTCACAGCCACCTCTTTAGAGAACCATAGTGGCTTTTTCTTTCATTTTGATTTGTTTATTTGCTTCACACAAAGGCTTGTTGCCTCTGTGATGGCAGTTTTGATGATTCCCCATTGTTGCTCCACACCTCCTTCTAGCCTGTTTGCTAGTGCTTTTCTGAGGCACTCTCCCATCTTGCCAAAGTCAGCCCTCCTGAAGTCCAGTACCCTCACTTTTGTAAGGCTTGACTCTGTAGCTGAGTTTAACTTGAACCACACTGTTTCATGGTCACTTGTTCCCAGATGGCAACCCACTTCTAGACATGAGGTCCTCTCACTGCCCCCGTTTGAGAGTACGAGGTCTAATTCCCTCATGAGTGGGTTCCGAAACTAGCTGTCTGAGGCCTGCCACCTGTAGGGCATCAAGAATGGCCCTGTTCTTGGATGTGGCTGCAGCAAATGTGCTCCAGTTAACATCTGGCATATTCAGGTCTCCCATCAACAGTATCTCCCCTTTCTCTGCCATTCTAATAATGCCTTCTATCAAATCCTTGTCCATTCCCTCCCCCTGACATGGGGGTCTGTACACAACCCCTGTGCGGATTGTGGTGCCCTTTCTAGTCTCCAAGGTGACCCACAGTGCCTCCTCTCCTCCCTGTTTAGTCTTTTGTTCAGTTGCTTTTATCCCTTCCTTTACATAGAGAGCTACTCCCCTTCTACCCTCCTGTCTCTCTCCTGTAGGTTGTGTACCCTGGTATGTTAACATCCCAGTCATGGTTCTCTGTGTACCATGTTTCTGTGACTGCTACGATATCCAGGCATCCCTCTTCCATCAAGGCCACCAGCTCAGGGAGCTTGTTGCCCAGACTACGGCATTGGTACTCATTACCCTCCATTTCCTGATGGCCTTACTCCTTTTGCCCCATCCCTGTCCTTCTTGCCTTTGTCACTTTCTCCATTTACCCCAGCTCTTCTCCCTATCAACACCTCTATGTTGGTGTTTACGCACTTACTACCGTGATTTTTGGGGGCTAGGATTTCCTGCTCCTTTCCAGTGCCTCCCCCCTTGGCTAGTTTAAATGCTTGCCAATGAAGCATTTAAACCTATCACCTAGGATCCTGGTTCCCCTCCTGGACAGATGCAGCCCATCATGCCAGTATAGGCTTGCATCACTCCAGGTGGACCCCCAGTCCCCAATGAAGCCAAATCCCTGAGCTCCACACCAGTTTTTCAACCACTGATTGAATC
Organism: Neoceratodus forsteri; assembly: GCA_016271365.2. Classification (NCBI taxonomy): domain Eukaryota; kingdom Metazoa; phylum Chordata; order Ceratodontiformes; family Ceratodontidae; genus Neoceratodus; species Neoceratodus forsteri. The sequence goes on from CM057449.1 coordinate 1,678,554,527, forward strand.
CCATGGTGCGGAACACCCTAGCCTCTCCTATGCCATAGATGGGCAGCACCTCCGAGAAGGTTACCATGCGTGCTACTTATCTAAGGCCCCTCCCCAATTCCACAAACTCTTCCTGCACTTCTGTAATCCCTTTCTTAGCCAGATCATTTGTCCCTAGGTGGACAATGACATCCAGCTCCCTCCCCTGCTGCTCTGGCAATCCTGAAGATTCGCTCCCTGTCCCTCCAAGCACCTTACTTCCCTCTCCCCTTCCTCCCCCAGTTCTACCTTCCTAACAATGGAGTTCCCCACCAGGAGTTGTTTCCTTCCCCTGCGGGGTCCCCTGACACCCTCCTGTGGGTCTTCTTTGTGGAGGTAGTCCCAGTAGAGAAGTCCAGTCACATGGCAGTCCTTTCTCCTGGTGTCTTCTGCCAAGCTACTAGCAGAATCTTTCTAAGGCAGTCTTTAAATATAGCTTCCTTCTAGCTAAGCCACTCCCCCTACTTACTAGATCTTTCTACAAGTAATTTAAACCTCACAGCTATCAAGTCCTTTCAATCACCTGAGATTCACACCTAGATAACTGTTCAGATAACCATTCAGTTCAGTTAACTCAGACAAACACACACTTTTTTTGTTTTGTTTGTTAGTTTTTTACCCTAAATTAAAGGTCCAAGTACAAGAGTTCTACTTCATTAGTCCCAGTAGAGAAGTCCTGTCACACAGCAGTCCTTTCTCCTGGTGTCTTCTGCCAAGCTACTAGCAGAATCTTACTAAGGCAGTCTCTCTACTCATTAGATCTTTCTACATGTAATTTCTTGAATATTTCTTGAATATTGTGCATGCCACTGCACACCCCATGGGCATGCAATTGTCTACATAGTACTGCACCTCAAATTTCATGCCCAGCAGCTCCCTGTCCTCTGGGTGAATGGGTACCAACCTGAAAGCTGACTCTATGTCTGCCTTGGCCATGAGTGCTCAGGGACTGGCCCCGTGCACTACCTCCACCGCCCTGTCGAATGATTCATATTGGACCAAAGTGTACCATGGGTCAATATGATCATTCACAGAGTTGCCTTCCGGGTATGATAGTTTTTTAGTTTATTGTTCTAGGAATTAATACCTTTGAGCCAAGGCTCTTTTACAAAGGTTCCACGTCATTAAGTACAAAAACATAGTAGACAGTGTTACAAACAATCAGTAATCAGTTTAACAAGGCCACACTTAAACAGTAACATTTATGTATGGAAAAGAAAATGGAACTCAAAGGCAGTGTTAAGGGCAAGGAAAATAAGGATTGGAGAGGTGGGGGGGGAGAGGGAAAAGAGGGAGAAATAAGAAGTTTAGAGGCAGACAGTACCAGGTTAGTGGTACTTAGGTTGTCTTTGTCTAAGAGGAGTCATGGTGGTTGAGTGAAACATATGTAAGTGCATTCAGTGGGATGAGACTTTAGTCATAGCAGTCACAGGAGCTGGAGGCTATGAGGTGAGCGTATAGTATGGATTTGAAAGCTCACAATGATGTGGAGGATAGGGAGGGCAGGTTAAGGGCATTGTACCAGGTAGGGGCACGGTATGCAAAAGATCTTTGTCCCTGAGCAGTCCGGCATCTAGGGACAAGGAAAGGTTGGTGGTCAGATCTTCTGGTGGTACGAGTGCCATTGTTCAGGCAGAGCAGGTCCCGGATACATGAAGGAGTGATTTTTTTGCCATCACGCAGGTGAGATATATGAGGCAACTGGAGAGATGTAACCAACTGGTTTTCATGTAGAGATCACGAGTGTGGGTCCATCTCTGTGCTCCAGTGAGGAGTCGACAGGTTTTGTTTAGGGCTGTTGAGATGCGCTTGAGTGCGGTGGTAGTAGCTGAGCCATAGACAATTAGACCATAGTCTATGATTGAGATGATGGAGTTTTGTACAGCAATCCTCAAGGCAGCTTGGCTGAAGAATTGACGGTTCCAGTACAGAATTCCAATGCGTTGGTGCACTGTTTTTGCAATGTTATCGATATGGGCCGCAAAGGTAAGACATTCGACAAAAGTGATACCAAGGTATTTGAAGGTGTTCACTTGTTCTAGTGTATTTCCAAGGGAGGTTTTTATGACAAGTGCCTATTTCTGTTTTGATGACTGGCCAAAAGCATGAAACATAGAAACACAGAAACATAGAATTTGACGGCAGATAAGGACCGCTTGGCCCACCCAGTCTGCCCATTTCCCTACCTACTGGATAAGCTGCAGATCCTAGTTAACTAGCAGCTTACTTCTTCCTACCCCCACCCCCCAGAATTGCCTTATGACTATCCCATGCATGCTTGAATTCCACCACTGATTTTGACTCCACAACCTCCTCCGGAAGGCCGTTCCATGCATCCACAACCTCTCTGTGAAGAAATACTTCTTAAATTACCTCTGAGCCACCCTCTATCTTCAAATTGTGCCTCTTGTTCTTGCACACTCTTTTTGAAAGATGCTACCCTCTTGGACTTTGTTGATTCCTTGAGGTACTTGAAAGTTTCTATCATGTCCCCTCTCCCTCCTTTCCTCGAGGCTATACATATTAAGCTCCTTAGGTCTCTCTTCATATAACTTCCGGTGCAGACCCTGCACCATTTTAGTTGCCCTCCTCTGGACAGCTTCCATTCTGTCTATGTCTTTGCGGAGATTGGGTCTCCAGAACTGCACACAGTACTCCAGATGGGGTCTCACCAGCTGTCTGTACAGAGGGATAATAACTTCCTGTTTTCTACTGGTGATGCCTCTCCCTATGCATCCCAGTATCCCCCCAGCCCTCCTTGCTGCCCTCTCACATTGCTTGCCCATCTTTAGGTCATCTGACATGACTACCCCCAGGTCCCTTTCCATTCTTGTTGTTGTTAGTATCTCACAGCCCATTGTGTACTCTTCCTCTGGGTTTTTGTTTCCCAGGTGCATTACATTGCACTTCTTAGCATTGAATCCAAGCTGCCATACATTTGACCATTCCTCTAACCTTGCCAAGTCCCTTCTCATCCTTTCCACCCCACCCTGTGCATCAACTCTGTTGCAGATCTTAGTGTCATCTGCAAAGAGACATACTTTTCCTTCCAGTCCTTCTGCAATGTCACTTATAAAGACATTGAAGAGGACCGTCCTAATACTGAACCCTGTGGTACCCTCACTAGTAACCCTCCTTTCTTCTGGAGTGGACTCCATTTACTATAACTCTGTGTCCTATTCTCCAGCCAATTCTTTACCTAGTCTGTCATCTTGGGACCCACTCCCAGGCTGGCTAACTTGTATATTAATCTTTTGTGTGGGACTGTGTCAAATGCCTTGTTAAAGTCTAGGTAGGCCATGTCCACAGCCCCTCCCTGATCTACTACTTTGGTCACCCAGTCAAAGAAATCTATCAGATTCATCTGGCATGACCTTCCCACTGTGAATCCATGCTGCCTAGGGTCCTGTGCCCCTCTGGCCTCTAGATACTCGACAATTCTTTCCTTTAGAAGTGATTCTATCATTTTCCATATCACTGAGGTTAAACTAACAGGTCTATAGTTTCCTGCTTCTGCCTTGCTCCCACTTTTGTGAAGGGGAATCACATCTGCCCTCCTCCAGTCCTCAGGTACCACCCCATCCTCCCATGATTTGTTAAAAGGGTAGTCAGTGGTGTCACTAGTTCTACCCTTAGTTCTTTAGAATTCTGGGATGAATCCATCAGGCCCCTTGCTTTGTCCACCTTCAGTTTTAAGAGTTCTTTCAGAACCCTTTCTTCTGTAAATGGGCTGGTATCAACTTCTGTATCCAGAGTGTTACTACTGTTTGTTTTATGTATCGCCCCTCTTTCTTCGTAAATACTGAGCAAAAATATTTGTTTAGTATCTCTGCCTTTTCACAGTCTCCCTCTGCCCACCCTCCTCCCCTTTATTAAGCCTCACTATCCCTCCCTTGGTCTTCCTTCACTCCCTGATGTACCTATAAAAGGTTTTATCCCCCTTCTTAACTGAGTTGGCTATCTTTTCCTCAGTTTGGGCCTTTGCTGTTCTGACTGCCTTCCCAGCTTCCTTTTGCTTTAACTGATACAGTTCTCTGTCCTGCTCCTTCTGCGATTCGTTGTACTTCCTGAATGCTTTCTTTTTCTCTTGAACCTTCACTGCTACTTCCTTTTTTTTTTTTTTTTATTTAGGACCAGTTTGTGCTCAAGGAACCACTTTTCAACACAGGAGAAAGCAAGCTGCAAGCTCTGTCATAGTGGGTTGGGATCCTTATGGGAGGAGAGAATTACAGCATCATCAACATAAAGTATTAATTTTTCAGGGCAAGATTTGGGAAGCAAGTTTAGAAATAGGATGAAGAGTCGAGGACCTAAAATTGAACCCTGGGGACACCAGAGAGGACCGGTTTGGAGTCAGAGAGAACCTCAGAGATTTTTACTGTTTGAGAACATTGTGCCAGGTAACTTTTTACCCAGGCTCCGGGTCCCTCAGCTAGCCCAATGTTGAGCAGAAGACAGATTAGCAGGCCATGGTGAACAGTGTCAAAGGCCTTTGTGAGGTCTATGAAAACAGCTCCAGTCAAATAACCCTTATCCAAGGCCTTGTGAGCTTCACTAGAGAATTCTAGTAGGGCCGTCGACGTACTGTGTCCTTTCCTAAATCCGTGTTGTTGCATGCAGAGTAGATCGTACTTTTGCAGGTAGTCTGATAGTTGATCCACCACGATCCGTTCAAGAGCTTTGGAGAGGGGTGGAAGTATAGATATGGGCCGATAGTTCCCTGGTGTGGATTTGTCACTCCCTTTATGCACTGGTGTGACTATTGCTGCCTTCCATGTGTTGAGGAATTGACTTTGGCACAGGGAGAAGTTGAGAATTTTGGTGAGGGGGTCGATCACTTCTTCCAAGATGAGAGACAGAAATTTTAGATCAATGGTGTCACTGCTATTTCTAGATTTAGAGCAGGCCTTTTTATGTATCTGTAGGCTTCATATATCTTTACTATTTTAAAGTGAAATAGCGGTTGGTCTGGCGGGGTGGTTTGGGATACAAGTTTTGGAACTGACAAGTCCTGGAAAAAGTCTGGTGAGAGGACACCAATGAGGTCTGTGAAGGTTTTATTTAGATAATAGATGATTTATCTTTCTGAATTCCCCTGGTGCTTTCTTTGATACTAACCTAATGGGTAGTACCCTAGAGGACAGACATGGCAGGGCGCTGAATGGCCCACTAACTCTCCCCAGCCACCTTTCCTTATTCAGTTTCTCCCAGACTACCTGTGGATGATCCAGCACATATTTCAGGTTCCTGGCTTCCTGGCTTCTCCTTGGGTCATTGTATCGGATCCTGAAACCCACCATGAATCCTTCATCTAGCAGGTTGGCAGCCTCTCTGTCCAGGTACTGGCTCAGTGACGGCCTAATGTTGTCCACCCTTACTAGGGTTTTCAGAACCCTCTGAAGTTCTGGGTTTTAGTTCTAGTCTAGAACTTTTGAAAAAGTTCTACGGTTCTAATCTTTTTTAGAACTTTTTAGAACTCGAACCCTATTTTTTTGTTGTGCTGCCAGTAATGAAGATAGTAATAAAATACATTTAAAGGAAAAACTGTTCAATATAGGGGGTAGAGAAATTATCATGTGTGACATTGATAGGAATACAATTAGGTTTATCTATGGTTTCTTCTGTTTGCTAAAGGCAGCAACTTAATACGTAACAGACCCAACCTCCCACCCATATGTTAAAAGTTTTCCTGCTGCAGCTGCATCATAGTTCGTTAGTGAAAGAAAGAGGCACATTAGCCATTTATGTACTCAGTTATGTATACTCATTGTCATGAATTATGAGAAAAAATAACTGATATTACCTAATCTCAGCTGTTTGCTGCTTTCTGTTTTAAATGAGTAAATCAAAAGTTGCTATGTTTAAAAGAAAGCTTTTATAACAAAGTCAAGCCAAGGTACTGCAGCAGCAGCACGTGGAACTGTTGCAAAGCATATTATGTCATAACGTAGTCAGTCAAGACATTTGAATAAAAAAAAATGCCAGTCATTGTTGCTGGCAAAAAATGCATGCAATTTTCTAAGATAATGCATACATATACCAACATTCTTGTTGGCAAATTGAAGTAATACATACAACTTTCTAAGATGATGCATTTTTGCAGCTGATACATCAATAAAATCTGTATTTCAGTCACATAAATAAAAAAAGTGGTTTCCTCACCACATACTAACTTAAAGAGCATTTAATGTAGCTGCAGCAGTTGGCATGTGATGTTTAAGGGACAGTGTCTGTCAACCCCATTATGTATCAAATTATCACTACTTGTAAAGCAAAAACACTTTATGATAGGTCACATTCTGTGAAAACTGCTGATGCAGATTTTCTTTTATTTCTGATTCCTTTATTCTTTTTTTAAAGGGGACAGGACAATTGTGCTAGATGGCAGCAGTTTGCAATGTATTTAATAATAAAATATATATATATATATATATATATATATATATATATATATATATATATACTGTATTATATGTATAGTAGGTTCGGTCTGTCATCATCTTTTTCCTCACCATCCCCAGCCGATCACGAATCTGTAAATGAAAGGACTAAAACAACACCCACCTTTCTCCTCATCACCCATTCCACTTTTCTTCCACCACCCTCATCTGTGCAGTAGCACCCATACCACCCCTACACCCATGTTAAAACCAACCCACAACCCTCACCTCCTCAAGCATGTATTCCACCCTCCTCCCTCACCCAAATGTTTAAACTACCCCCACACTCAGTCATGAACTACCATTCATGTTACCCTTCTCTGTCCCTCACCCATGTTAAAACCCAGTTCCCCAACCATCACCCATGTACTAGCATCCATTTTGGTTTATGGCTAACATTTCTGTAATTGAAAAAATAATAAACAGCTACCAATTAGAACTCATTGTTTTGTCCTCTTTAAAATTGAAAATAGACCTCCTGTCCCAGCCCATACTGATGCACCACAAAGTCACAGAAGGTAAATCCAAAAATATATGTTTGCAGTTTAACTATAAATAATATGATACAGAAAGGATTGATGTGACAGTGTCCCTTTTATGCCAAATTTGGGCCTGTTCCCACTGATGTTAAAATTGCCCTGTATATAAAACTTGTTGACTTTAGTTTAGACCCTAGCTACAAAGCAGTTTGCCATGAAATGGTGAAAGTTTTGGGGGGTATATAGTCCAAGGTAGTAGATCGAGAAAGGAGAGAGACAACCAAAGTCATCACAGTCTGTAAAAGTTTCCTTTTTGGTGCAGAGAGACTCTGTCCCACACAGTATTTACCAGCCACCACCATCTGAGTTGTCATCACCATCAACATACACAACATTAATCACTTCAGCATCAGTTTGTATACTCTTATAGGAATACGAAAATCTTGACTTATTAACTTTAATAAAAGTTAACGTGTGTACATTTTCTGGCAGCAACCTATTTCTGGTGTCTGTCACAATATTGCCAGATGTACTAAACATGCATTCTGAAGAGACACTTGTTGCAGGACAACCAAGATATTTACAGGCTTCATCATACAGCTCTGTCCAAATCGACTTTTTTGATCTCCAGTATTCAAAAGGGCATGCATCAATAGGAATAGGCAGTTCTTGCAGGTAACTGTCTACCATGATGGACAGAGACTGCTCAGAAGAGAAATCAGCAGAAGCTGGTATGGCAGCAATTTGGGAAAAGTTTTGCCACAGATTTAGCTTGTTACTAAGGGTTGAAGAAGTGGAAGTTGTGGAACAACTACTGTTAATGTTTGGTGACTTTTCCAGTTCTGTATCCCTTTGTGAAGATGAACCTGCATGTTGTGGTGATGACAACCTGAGGGTAATGTGCGTGTCTGATGTTTGACTCCTGTGAGTGCTGCAGCTCATCTAGCAACAGACATTTGTAATGTTCTATATCATCTGTTTTTGGAAGATGTATAGCCTTGAACCTGGGATCTAAGAGAGTTGCAAGGATGTAGTGTTTTGATTTCGTCATTGCAACTAATTTGTCATTGGTTTTGATGCACTCGCTCATTCTCTTTATGAGATTCCCATGATACAGGCGACATGTTGTCTGCACTTCAGATCTGTCTTTTTCTATTTGTAGATTTAGAACACTAAGATGATGTGAAATTAGCATTATGAGTGGGATAACCTGACTCACAGATGTGCCTTCAGAAGACATGTCCCTTGTAGCTGTCTCAAAAGGAGCTAGGATGCAGCACACTGTCTCCATTAATTTCCACTGCAGCACAGACAGCATAATGCCATCTCCAATAATGTAACTGGAGCAATACTCATGTACAGCTTGCTTTTGCTCCAAGAGGCACTGCAGCATATAAAGCGTTGAGTTCAAATGAGTGGAAACATTTTGAATCAGCTTTTGCTGGGGCAGCTTGTGTTTTTTTGCAGTTCGGACATTGTCCGTATAGCCTTGGTTGAATGTGAAAAGTGAGTTACAATTTTTTTTGCAAACAGCAATCATACCATCCACTTGTGTTTCATTGCTGAGAAATCCCGCGACAATTAAATGTAAGCAATGTGCAAAGCAAGAAGCATGCAGAAATCCTCCATCCTGTACTGCTTTCAAGATGTTGGCTCCATTGTCACTTACTATGAAGCCACATTTTAGACCGTGAGAATAAACTCATTCGTCAAGGAGGTCATTTAGTTCCTGCAAGATGTTTGCAGCAGTATGACTTTGCCCAAACTTCTTTATATGCAGCAACGCCATCTTTTGGGGTGTCTTTGTTTTTGAAGAAGCACAAGAAAACATGACCCAGTGAGAGGTAAGGGACATGTAATCTATATTTTGAGTGCTGGTCCACATATTTGTTGTGACATGAATAACCCCGCCCTCTGCAGTTTTAAGTGCAAGCATCACTGTCACTTTTAAAGCCTGATAAATGTTTGGTATTTCAGCATAGAAAAAGTACCTTCGATGAGGAACATTTTAATGAGGCTCTGCTAATGTCATGAGCTCCCTAAAATCCTCATGATCTACCAAAGAGTATGGGAGAAGGGCTCCAGCTAACAGTTCACCAATTCTGTGATTAAGATGAAGGGTCTTTGGATGATTTCTAGTAAAGATATTCTTCCTTTCAAATGCCTGAGACAGTGTTAGCTGTTTACAATGTGTCCCTGCTGGTTTATTGTACACCGTGCTTCGATGGGCAGATGGACGCTGAGATGGTGGACTAGGACTTATACATTCAGTGCCATCACTGGATGTGCTACTGGTACTAATGGTGCTGGCATTGGTGGTAACAGTGATCCTAGGGCTGGCAGTGGTTCTGTCCGCATCAAGTTCAGACAATTCAGTATCCATTTCAGATCTCTGACCCTTCTCATGTGTGGTCTAGAAGATGGAGGACATGGGTTTTGGATGATCAGGCAAAACTTTATGCTTTTTCAGATGGTGTTTAAGAGCTGTAGTGCCAAGGCATGACACAACTTTACCACGGCTTACACTCTGTTTACACAGGGAACAGACTGCTCTGCATGGATCAGTTTTACTGACAGAGAAATAATTCCACAACTCAGATGTGACAGATTTTGTTCGAGTGCTAGGAAGATAGCTAAAGACTGTTTGTGTCTTTTTACCTGTCCTAACAGAACCCGGGACATGCTCCTTGGTGCTAGAAGAGTGGGCAGAAGACTCTGATGGATTTTCACTGCTGGCCGACACAGAAGTGGTGGATTCAATGGATATGTCATTTTCATTGCCAACAGTGCTGGATGTATTTGCAAGTGCACTACCTGATTCATTGTCAGCAGACTTGCTCATTTCACTTTGTTGAGGAAGTAATGATACGTCATAAGACACAACAGTGTCAGACTGAGACAAAGATCTACTGTCTGAATCAGAGAGGGACTCACTGTCACTTGCATTATTACTGCTAGTCACAGGGATTTTAACAGCATGAACGGCATACCTTATGGTGCCTCTCCATGTGACCCCAGCAGCTGCACAGGTTTTCTTAAAAGGTCCCCCTTTACCACACTTCACTGTTGCTCTTTTGCTGTTTGTTGAATTTTTATCACGTGAAACATTTTGGTTATTTCTGCTAGCACCAGGATTACCACTACCACCAACACCTGCTCCAACACCAGCACTAGAAGCTTCATCTATGTTGGTGTCAACCATAACAGAACCAGTATACTGCAGTGAATACACTCACACAATTCCTGTGTAAGAAAGCAATGTGATCTATGATCACTGGCTACAACTCCAAAATTTTATTTTGGCTATGTGACACTGTGATGCAGTGGACTGAAAGTAATTGAAGAATATGATGGTTTGCAACTGAAGGATCCCAGGTTCAAGGCTTACAGAATGATTGGGCTGCTGGGCATAGGCATACACATAGCAGTGAAGGGGCGCACAGCAGCAGGGTGATGGGCTGACCACAAGAGACGGAGTTACACACACAAACTGAGGAAAGAGATTTTTCTGTCTCTCCTCCCAACAGGGAAATATATTTCTAGGCTTTTTTCATATATTTAAGGATAATGCCACCACACGACAACTGGCCACTGGGCCTCTCTCGATAACACACACTGGGTAGGGTACAGTGCAGTCAAAAGGCACACAGCAGATGGGCTGACCACAGGAAACGGAGTCACACACACATATACAACCCAAGGAAAGAGATTTTCTGTCTCTCCTCCCAACAGGGAAATATATTTCTGGGCTTCTGTCATGTATTTAAGGATAATGCCACCACACGACTGCCCAACAATGGGCTTCTCACAGTAACACACAATGGGTAGGGTACACAGTCAGCTGCCGCAGCAGGGTGATGGGAACACCACAGGAGAATAGAGAGAGATACAGTGTAGTGGAGTCACACACACAACACACAAGTAGAGAGTACTGTGTAAAAAAAAAAATAAAACAACCTGGTGTTGTTCTATCAGGAATTTTATAGGGTGGAATAGAAGAACGCTCAGCAGCACAGTACCACAGAATCCCCTTCCCTCCCTGTCCTCCTGATTATTTTACTTTGTTTTGTGGAGTAGGGTATAAAGTAGTAAGTAAAAATGCCATCAAATTCAAATGTTTCAACTTCTCAAAGACTCACACATTAAAGTTAAACTTAATTTTCCTCACAATCTGTTTGTTTTAATTTCTTCACTACTCCCCCAGCCATCTGATGATCGCTCCTTCTTCCCAGTGTGAAACAACTGCGCCACGCAGAAATGAAGTTTTTGAACTGTTGTTTGAGACTACGATAAAATTCTCTCAGTTTCTCAGTTTTACTCAAATACTCAGCAACTTTAACTTCCCTCGCTCTGTCCGTCTCATCCTGAGGCTGAGCCTCTCACCAACTGTTCCTAAGTCCGGGCCCTTTCTTTTCCTCGGTTCCCACTCCCAACCCCAAGTCCCCCCTGGCCCCTGCCTTTAGTTTTCACTCCCACCCACCCCTTAGCTTTTTTATTTATTTTTTTTAGTTTGCAATACACACACGACAATTTTATTTCACAATTAGCAAGCAATTGCCAGAGCCAGAGAGCAGAGCTAGCCCAGACAGAGGGAGCGAGCGAGTAGCACAAGCTGCTGCAGCCTGCAACTCCTTTATGGCACTGGCTGGGTAAATGAACAGAGCTGCAACTGTGCGCCGGTTTACGTCTACCATCCACCACCTGACCGCAGAGCAGATGGTCAGGTGGTAACACAGACTGTGGGGATGAAGTACGCAGGCGCGCAGTCCGACTCCAGTCCACACCATTCAGCCCCTACAAGTTTGTGCATGCCATCATGCACCCTTCCCTTCATTCCACCTCCTTTCTGCCTCCTGTGGCACTGTGCTGCCTCCCAATCCCATCCTGCTTCAACCTCTCTCCCATCCCTTCGGAGCCGGCACTATAGGGCTAGGCAAGCTTGCTTTGCGGTTGCGGCTTCTTAAGGCATAAAAAAAAATGGATTGATTCGAACCCATTTGCATACCCACTAGTGTTCGAGTTCTGAATTAGAACTCGAACACCAGGGTCTGTGATGGGTTCGAATCTTTCTCGAACTAGTTCTGACAACCCTAACCCTTACTGGTGTGGGCAGGTTTGTTACCCTGCAGCTTCCCTGGCTTCTTGTTCATTCCCCTTAAAACTCCTCTTGGGGAGCACGGGAAGGTGCACTGAGTGAAAGGGTGCTGTAGTCCACAGACCAAGCAGATGTGCCTAAAATCACACAACACTCGATTGCACTTTGATTGATTGTAGGCATAGCATGCCTGCATTGGGGTTGCCCCCCCATGCCTTCTGCAGCAGGGCTGACAGCTGCAGCAAGCTGCTGTCGGTGTGCACCCCCCCATGCATGATGTCCACCAGGAGGGTCATATCCACTGTACCCCACCCCAGGGTGCTGTTATCCTGGCACCTCCTCCTAAACTGATCATCATACTCCAGCCATGCCATGCCACTCTTCCTCCGGTGCATGAGCCTGACCTGTTCTGATAAGTTAACAGCCCCAGGCCTTGGTCTTTTTCTGTCTGCAGGATAGTACCCACAAAGATGGGGAAGGCCATGATCCAGTTTTCAAAGCTGTGAGGCGCCTTTGGGGGTTTCTTTTCAGACTCCTCACCTTTCTCCTTCTTCTTCTCTTCCCACTCCACTGGCCTTTTCAACAAGGAGAACAAGTCCACGTACTCCCTGTTTCTAATTTACTGCCTAACCTTATCAGTGAGGTGGGATCCCAACTGCTTGTCCAACCCAGCATAGGAGCTAGGCTGGGGAGGAGGGGTCTTGGTGGAGGGCAGAGCAGGGACGTCTACTGGCCTGGTGACTGAATCATGCCCTCCCGCCTTCTCCGCCACTGCCGCAATCAGATCCAGCAGCTTGTCTAATTTTGCTCCCAACCACACCTGCTCCAGACCATTCTCTGGGGTGTCCCCTTGGTTACATTCACCCCCAGGGGAGGCTTGCCACCTGAGGAGTGCAGCCTTGGCTGGGACATCTACTGATTCCCTGTCCTTCTCCTTGGGCTCTACCAGTTCCCGTTCCCCACCCCTCAGGGCCACATCGAGTACCTGAAGCACATCACAGTGGCTTAGACATCTTACCTCCTCTCCTTGCTTACCTCCCCAAGGTGTTCTGGGTACCCTGGCCAGAGGCACCACCCGACCCCTTACCATCTGCTTCTTCGATGGCACCCCTGCTGACATCGATGGGCCTTCCAGCCCCTCTAGGCAGGCTTCAAGCCATGCTGCCCCTTTCTTCTGGTACATCTCTTGCAGCTGTGCCTCCAGGCTCTCCGTGGCCTTCACTGACAGCTTCCTCTGATGGGCTGACATGTTACCTGTAAAACATTAAAAGCCCACCCCATCCCCAGAAACAAATTAGCAAAAGCCACACACAGTGCCACCGAGACTGGTGGATGTTAGGAGTAGCAGCCAATCCAACACTCTTGTCCCATCCTGTGTTGCTGCCTTGCTCCACTGAAATTGTATCAGAGATTTTTTTTAGCCTAGCCTATGAATGTTTTTTTTTGTATACCCCAGCACTGCAGCGCTGAATCTTAGAAGGCCTCCTCTGCCTAGTCTCCCTTGGATCTTGTCCCAGGTTCTTGCCTGATTGAGGACTCCCTGTTCCCCCCCCAGCTCTCCCTGACTGGCCGGATACATGTTGCCCCCTGCTGGCTACTCCCCCCATGCCGCAATTCCCCTGAAATGGGCTATGGATGAATGCCTCGTGTTATGGGGTCCCATCCTGTTTAATACCCCCTGTTTATTTATTTTTTTTGTGTAATATCTTTTCAGTCCTTCTTTTCCAAATTTTATTTATTTATTTTTGTTATATGTAATCAAGGCCGTTGCGCTTCCGCAACTAAATGCAGCTGTCAGGGACCTCTCAGGGTACTAGATCCACCCCATTCTGCTGATGAGTGCAATCAGCTTGCTGCGTGGGCTTCCAACTGCTATCCCTGATCCCATGAGATGTCCCTATGCCATCAACAAGATGGCCACTGAGAGTCTTGCGCGACCTCGGAAGCCAACCAGCTTGCAGCCACCTATTGCGAGACTGATCTCAAGGCCAGCGAATTACAAACCATGGGCTGCAGCTGAGGGAAAACACCCAACCAGCCCCTAAGAACCACTGCACCCCATTGGTGGATCACTGCTGTGGGCCTCTGATTCCCTAACTTTGCCTATCTGCTGCCGCTGGACCTGGACACCCGTACGATGTTGACACTTTGAGAGCCAAGCATTCGGCAAAGAGGAGAGACTGCTTTGGCCGAGCATGCAGCCAAGGGACAGGGCTGCCCTGGCAGCACAAGTCAGCAAGTTAACCCCCCGACCCGCTGAGCAGACCTCCAGTCTCTGCATGGACACTTCATGAGACCCGGACCTCCTGCTGCATAGCCGGGCCAGGAGTAATGTAGCTTGGGTTGAAACTGGGAAGAACCCCCTCCCGACTGCCGTAACCAAGACTCATTGAAGCAAAGGCCCATCAGAGAGCTGCCCTCTGGCCATGCCTCTTCCCCAGCTAGTAGAGGAGCAGCTGAGGGAACACAACATGCAGATCACCTGAATCTATGAGGCACTGGATCTTCACACTGAAAGACCAGAAAAGGATTCCGTGGCCTGGAAATCCTGTTTTTATAACCCAGTGAGTAAGCTCCCCCTTCCAATGCTGGAACCCTGGATACCCAGTAAGCTGCAGACTTTGTTGGTGTTCACTAGGGGATCTGAATCAATGCCCCTGGGCCAGAGTACTATTAACTCAGTACTGCACCACATATGAATTTTAAAAACTTTTTTTTTTTTTGGATATGGTGCCTGCCCAGGCTCCTAGAACTGAGGAGCCTTAGTCTCACTGGCATATGATCTTTTCTCCCTTTCCCATGGCTGTGTCCCCCAACCCCTAGACACGATAGCCCCTAGGCCTACTAAGCCCTCACCTTGCTGTCCTAGCTGACTGGATATCTTGATCCTTGATGGGCAAAAGGAGAAAGAGGTGGCTCCATCCCAATAAATTCCTCCTTCTACTCAACCCCACAGGATATGACCTCCCTTCCAAGTGGAAGGCCCTGGTGGTCCCACATCCAAGCCCTGGACTTAGCCTTAGTCCCTCGGGACCACCTCTGTCTTCCACTCCACTTTCTCTCCTCCTTTCCAGGTCCAGGGGAGGATGGCCCCAGATAAAATATGGCTGCTGCCATCTGTTGCAGCCTCTGTAATCTACTACAAAACCTAACATGTATATTATGGCCTATTGAATCTCCCAACGCTACAGTCCTCCTCAGACACCAGCTGCAGGGGATTCTGGGATTTCTGGTTACAGGAAATAGCATCTTACAAATCATCAAGATTAGCCTAATACATTCAACTGTACTGCAGTAAACAATAATCAAAGAAAATGTCTTTGTACACAAAGTGCAAATTGCTTACAGTTTCCCCTTAAATAAAACTACTACACAAAGTGCAAGTTGCTTACAATTTCCCTTTAAATAAAACTACTACTAAATAAACTACTATGATATGCAGAGAAAAGCTTCACAGGTACAGCTGGTCTGATATGTAGATACATAGATAGTGTCGGCAGATAAGGGCCTATGGCCCACCTAGTCTGCCCATTGATAAATGCACAAGGGTTTTATCCCTTTGTCAGATGCATTAAGAAGGGTCATCCACACCTGGTGATCCATTTGGAGAACAAACCAATGGCAATACATTTACCAGTTCCTTTTCTCCATGACCCAAATGCACACCAATTGTCTTGTGTGATTCCAGCTGTTTCTGAATGGAAGAGAGCAGTTGGTGTTGCTCGGTTCATTTCAGTCATGCCAGGTTGTTCTTGATTGTGGAGTCTCTTAGAGATCTGACCTATCTCCCATATAATTTGTGGAGTAAATGCCACCACTGGGTCAGATCATAAGTTGGTACAGTGGGGAGTGTCACTGTTGTGCAGATAATATACAGCTTTACCTGTCTTTTGCTCCTCACTCAGTGTTACCAGTGCTGGTTGGAATAGTGTCAGAAAAAAATCAGAGACTGGATGGTCTCCAACTGGTTGGCACTCAATCTGGTAAGACTGAACTGTTCCTGGTGAGGAATGATAGGCAGCTATCAGCTTTTAATAGTAGCCTCAGGCTCCCTGCCTCTGATGTAATGCAGTTGAAGGCAATGGGAAAGATTTTCAGCCTGGAAGTAGTCTTTGACAAAGCTTTGACATTTGTACAAGTGTCCTCTGTAAACAAGGGCTGATTTTTTTTGGTTTTCATTTAGGAATATCACCAGGCCGTGCCTCTTTCTTGAAACTACAAATCTCAACACCTTAGTCCTGACCTTTGTCTCTCTGTTATGGCCTACCTTGTGCTCAATTGTGTCACCTGCAGCAAATCCAGAACTCTGCAGGGTCACTTCTGACTTCCATTCTGAAGTCAGATAATAACAGCTCCTCTGATTAGGTTGTGCGAATTGAGTACAAG
The DNA here is from genome assembly GCA_016271365.2 of Neoceratodus forsteri. Classification (NCBI taxonomy): domain Eukaryota; kingdom Metazoa; phylum Chordata; order Ceratodontiformes; family Ceratodontidae; genus Neoceratodus; species Neoceratodus forsteri. The sequence goes on from CM057449.1 coordinate 1,678,570,945, forward strand.
GTCTTCTTGGTAACTTACAAGGGCTTGGATAAACTAGACCCTCAGTATCATAGTGAATTTCTGACCCCTACAACCCAGCCAGAGTACTGAGGTCAATAGGTTGATGGCCTTTGGGCACCACCCTCACATTTCAAGTCCTCTAGGGATGGGGCTTTTGTGGAAGCTTGCCCACTCTATGGAACTCACTCCTGGTTCAGTCCTATAGTTCCCTGACCTCCTTTAAACATCTCTTAAAATCCAATCTGATGAATCAGGCTTTCTGCCTGGTGGACAGAAGGTTTGATTTTAGACTCTGTAGGGAGTCTGCTTGTATTAGATCTGTTCACTTTTCTTATTTCTGATTAATTGATGCAATATCTTGTGTTCTATTGTAAAGCACTCTAACTCTTGGAGGTGCGTTTTAAAGAAATACAATTCTACTACTACTAATGCCTTGCGTTGTCCTATTTAATATCATTGTTCTGTTAGTGCCAGTGCTCTAAAAGCATGGGAAATTGAGCATTCAGCAACCCTGTGTTACTTGTAAAAACACAGTCCACATGATAAATGCTGAAGCATTATGTGTGGGGTTGGGTTTGCATTGATTGTTCTTCAGAGGACCAGAAGCAGAATCAGATGAGTCAATATTCCATCCATCCATTCCATTCTGGAGTCCCACAGAGTAGAACACTTTGAACATAGTGACCAAATCATTCAGGAACGGGTCCCCAAAAAGAAACATTGTCTCCAGAAAAGTCAATGGAGTATACTATTAAAACAACGCTAAAATATATTTTTAAACTCCTAGAATCTTTTAGTGAAACTGACATGGTCTTAATGATCATTTACATTTGTCTACATATGGTTACAATCAAACTCAGCTCTAACCATAGTACACTCATAGTGGGGATGAAAAAAGACTCATATTGGCTTTGGCAAATTGGAGTACTTTTCAACATAATTTTTAGATAGTGGTTTGGCACTGCCAATAAGTAGTTTTAACTTTGCCAAGTAGGAATGAAACCTCAAACATTAGAAATTTGTTAAGAACATTCTGGTTGTGTGGGAACTAGTTTTCTTTGTGATTACAGCCACAGTGACTTTAGCTTGCACATCTGCCAGCTGGAGCTTGCGATGAAGAAGGATTCCCATGTAAATAGGCAATAAACAGCAAATTGAAAAACAAAACAATGACACTCGGGGTGGTATTCAAAGATAGGCTGTGACTACATTGTGTGTTCTATAAGGGGTTTTATTAATTCAACATATTACAAAATCACATATTTTATCTGTGATTTATTTGTGCATCTATTATAAAATGAATTCCAATTATTAAGAAAAGAGAGCACCTGATTTTTAAAAATCTTATCGCCCCCAAACCCAAACATTTCTATGCTACATATTTTAGCACTTGTACATAAAGGGTCGTGCTATACAGTCACATCAGATGTTACTCAGTGGTTGAAATTCCAAGGATTAGTGCCAATATATTCTGTTTGGGAAACTAAAGCAGCACAGAAGTATTCATATAGTCGCTATCAAATACAGTGTACTGTGGATTATATTTGTAAATTGCTGTGAAGGCATTTAAACTCCTAGGCGTTAAGCAAAGCTACTGCATATGGTGCCAAAAGGCCTTACAGGCAGTCTGCAAATACTAAAACAGTAAACCACAAATTTATTACTAGTAAAAGTAAGTTATATCTGCTTGCTGCTTGCTGGCAAAATATATAAAATATACATCATTTGTTGTATTTCTTTCTACATGTTCATAGTAAAATACATTTTTGGTTTTTACATCTCATGAGTGTACATTGTAATTCTGCTACTGTTTCATTTGGACTGAAAAGACTAGCCCAGGAATGGGGACTAGGAGCAGAGTGGATGGTAGCACCAAAGCAGGGGTCCATATTACATTTAGTAAGGGGGGGAGCACACAAAACTGGCAGAGAGTAGAAAAAACATTAAATTAAGGAGGGAGAGGAAGAACAAAGAAAGAAGAACTGATAGGAGGAAACATTTAGACATAAGTCAGAAGGCAGTCTCCCTAAGTTCCAAGAGCCAGAAGTAAAATTAGTGAGCGCCAAGCAATGGTGCTAGATACAGGGTTACACCCCATAGACATTAGGGAAATGTGGGGCACCAGACGTAATGACTGAGATCTGTGAGTACTAGGCTATACCATGGGATAAGGGGAAGGGAAATGGAATAGGGGTAGCTTTCTTTATTAAGGAATGCATAAAGGTGGTAGAGAATGGATCCCTCAAGGGAGGAAATGGAGAAACAGAATCTCTGTGAGTACAACTCATGGCATCATCAGGTAAGAAGTTATGCATGGAGTGGTCTATAGACCACCAGGACGAGGGTATGAGAGAGACAGGAAACTAGACTCAGAACTAGGGAATTGAGACGCCAAGTGTGAGGTATTGGTGGGAGGTTGCTTCTATCTGCCAGGCATAGCTTGGGACATTCCAGCAGCTAAGACCACCAAAAGTCAGACCATGCTAGACATGTTGCAGGACAGCCTGTTGGAGCAGCTGGTCAGGGAATGCACATGGTTGGCTGTCATTAATGGTGTGGTGTTCCTGAAGCACCACACTACCTGTCTGTTTCATTTTAATATTGACAGTTACCTCTAGATCCCTTTCCTCAGATGTGGTGTCAAATTATTGAACCACAAACAGTGTGAGTGTGGGTTGCAGAACCACTGACGACCACTGACCATAGCACTGCATGGTTCAAACAGGCCCTGGATTCCAGTATGCCCTCAACAAAACTGAGATTCTGGATTTCAGAGGAGAAGATTTTGATCACATGAGGGAATTAATCCAGGATATGTTACTTAGACTGGACAAAATCAAGGGGGTGGAGGATATGTGGGGAGTAATTAGAGGAGTCTTTCTCGAGGCATCCAAATTGTGCTTGAGATTGGTTACCAAGAGAAACAGGCACAAGAGACCAATCTGTTTCTCTAACAAGGTCAGTGATGCATTAAAGGCCAAAAAAAGGGGCTTCATCAGATACAAAGAGAAGCAATGGGACAAGGAATGGAGTGAATACCAAGTAAAGATGAAGGAGGCCAAGAAGACAGTCAGGGACGCAAAAGCAGACACAGAGCTGCATGCTGCAGAGTGAGTCAAAGGAGAGGAAAAACAGTTTTTCAGATTAGGGAAAAAAGGATGAGAGGAGGAATAGTAAGACTGTCATAGGGAGCAAGATGATAGAGGAAGACATGCAGAAAGCTATCATTCTTAGTTGTTTCTGCTCTGTATTCACAGTGAATAGCAGGCTTTTGCTGTAAAATGGCATATAGGCAGCTGCAAGGGGAATGCCAGAAATTGGGAAGTTGGAATTTACAGGGAAAAGGGAGGAAAAAGGGTCAAAAAAGAGCTTGCAGCCCTGAAAACAGATAAGGCTCCAGGAACTGTTTGGATGCACCTGAGAGCACTCAGGGAACTTGTCTCAGAGCTGGTTGAACTCCTGGCAGGGCTATAAAATAGCTCAGTGCAGTCAGGGGTGGTTCCAAAATATTGGAGGATAGCGGATATAGTTCCACTCTACAAGGGAGGGGACTAGGCACAACCAGGTAGCTACATGCCTGTCCGTCTTACCTCCATTGTAGGTAACCTGATGGAGACACTAGACAAGGATGACCTAGTGGACTACCTAGAGAGAAATGGACTTCATGATAGCAAACAGCACAGGTTCATGGCAGAAAGGTCTTATCAGACAAACCAGATGGTATTCTTTGACTAGTTAACTAAGACACTGGATAAGGGACAGGCAGTTGATTTTCTTTGCTTTAGCTTTAGCAAGGCATTCAACTCAGTGCCACACAGAAAGCTGCTGAAGACATTAGAGGATCTAGATACAGCGAAGCACCAAGTTGGGTGAATAGTTGTTTGGGGGTAGACAGCAGAGGGTGGTGGCAAATGGAGTCAAGTCAGGAGAGAGGGAGGTCACAAGTGGGGTACCACAAGGGTCAGTCCTTGGTCTAGTCATTTTCACTATGTTCATCAGTGACAAGGGAGAAGGGACATAGGGTAAGATGTGTCTCTTCACAGATGACATTAAACTCTATGGCAGGAAAGACAGCATAAAGTGGTTATGAGTTGCAGAGGGACTTGTATATGTTTCAGAGGTGGTCCAAGGTTTGGCAGTTGAAATTCAATACCAAACATTGCAAGAGGCTGCACATAGGGAGCAAGAACCCCAGGACAGAATACTGGATGGGAAGAGTTAAGCTGAGTACTACTTCCAAGGAAAGTGACCTGAAAGTCATCATAAGCGACTCCATTAACAAAACATAAATAAATAAATACAATGTAATAAGGCCTATAGCCAGGCAACATGGATGCTGGAGTGTACTGGGAGGGGTTTCAATAGAAGGGACAAACACACACACACACACAGATTTGTGTACCAATGATGTGTTAACAGAAACCAAATAAACTGGAAAGTATCTGCCCTCTTGTATCATATTTTTGTATACTACATATTGATTCTCTACAATCTGGTAAGCATTTGGAATACTTCACCTTGTTCCACTCACAACTGCGAAAAAAAAAGACAATAATACATATATGCTGGCAGGAAGCGGAAGCTTCTGAAGTTATTCATCTCTGTGGAACTTAGCTTACGGTAAGTGAATGCTCATGAGGACCTCCCTCCTTAGCTTTTAGTAAAGCAGAGGCAGAATTTTGTGCAGTCACTAACAGTAGTGACCTCCAGATAACTGTTTTTCCACAAAAGTGCCTTCAAGTGCTGCATGCCAGTTACACTTGGATCCCAGTGGCTTGTTTACATGCTGCAAAGCATTGCCTGCCATTGGAGGGCAGAACTGATGATGCGCCTTTGTCCCCATGTCTATATGTTGCAATGAGAGAAAAGTTAATCTATCTCTATTTTAGCAAAACAAATACACACACATATATGTATATATATATGTACTACTTTTGAGCATGAATGAGTCTTTTCAAGATAGTTTAAAATATAACTTCTGTCACTGAGAACATTTGTACATCATTTGTGCTTTCTGTCAATACACAGCCACCTGTACTAGTTACAGTATCATTACATCTGCCAGGCTAGCAGCACTGGCCAGTATGCTAGACCAGTCCACACAAGTCTATTCGTTGAGCTCCTCTGACAGGTCACTACTGGTTGTTCCCAAATGCAGTACCAAAATAGGTAATCAGGCTTTCGCTATATTTTCCCCTAAGCTTTGGAGCTCCCTACCCGCGTTTCTAAGATGCTCAGAGGCCCACTAGACTTTTAAGAAAGAGCTTCTCAAATTCCTTGTATCTACAGTTACATGCACATGCAGCTATTAAGCACAATAATCGCAACAATTGTGTGTCTCTTCTTCCTCCTCATTGTCCTGGGCACTTACTTAATTATATTTTCCTCACTCCCTCACAGCTGTTTCACCTGATACATGTGAACTATGTCTTATACCATACCTTGTTGTACTTTCCTGTATTTTCAAAACACTGCACTTGTACAATTGCGACCTTATCAAATGTTGTTGTATTTTTGCCCAATTAGTCTTTTGTATTTTCTGGATTATTTCATGCCTGTAACTCTCCCGGGTTGTGCCTGAGAAAAAGCAACGCTTGTCAAGTGCACCTACCCAGTCAATAAAAGCTAACTAAAAAACAGGTAAATTATAGCAGGCCAAATTAGTCAAATCATTTGTAAGCACTGGAACATTCTGAAACATGAAGATAAACTTAAAAGATAAATTACCATTTAGTGCATGCATCTAATTCAGCAAGGCAATACAAATCTAAAGGATTCTTAGTGCATAGTCACTGTCTGCAAATGCCCTCTTCTCATTTTCTAAATAATTTAAACATTTTTCCCTTTGGGCTCTAACAGTGTTACTACTGTGTTAGAGGCAAGGAATTTACACATCCAGTGAATGGTGATAAAAAAATATGCAAGTACCAGTCTAATCAATATATGCAGATTGGTGTCCTTATGGTTCCCCTTAATGTGGGCAGAACATATGAGAGCCATTCAGAACTAAAAACTGGACAATTCCTTAGAAGTCCACATCACACAGAAACATAAAAGTGATCTGATGTTTTTGAGATGCATGGGCTTAGAAGTGATACAGCCACTCCCTAGAGGTGGAGATTATATAGCAAGACTCTCCTATAAAAAGGAAAATGAGGATGAGTTTTAATGTAAACGCTATGCAACCCTCTGGTCTTAATGAGTAATTGGACTTTGTGCCATTCCAGTAATTGTTCTGTTACATCCACTAGGTTGAAAAATCTTGTAACTTTAATGAGAATGTTATCTTTGGGCAGTAACTGCTCTTTTTATATTCTCTGCCTTTTTTACAGATTACATCTAGAAGCAACACGCACTGCAGCAATCTCTTTTAAAGGGTTTCATTGATTTTTCATTTTTGTTATCTTCCACTGATTGATTTAAAGAACTACATTTCTTACTTCTTTCCATAGTCTATTTAATTTCCTAAACACATATAGGATAGTGTATAGCCTCCAATGCACAACAAGGCAAGTCTTCACCCGAGTGTTTTCTGTAATGGATGATGACCTCGAGAGCGAAGCTCAAGAGGTCCTTCTCCTGTCTTAGAAAACACGAGGGGAAAAAAGTTGCCAAGTTATTTGGGAGGCTATACACTGTTCTACATAGTGTATGGTGCCCCAAAATAGGATCACTTACATTTTTTGGCCAGCATCTGCCTCTGGAGACCCCCGCTCCTGGTCTCTCCAGCCCACCGGCCAGCTTGCATGCAGAAGTCACCAACCACCCCCTGTCCTATGAACTGTGGTGTTGGAGTCAATTGCATTGTGACGTCCTCAAAAACGCAGAATGAAAAGTCGTTCTGCCTTAGTGAGGATATCACTACTGAAACAGAATTACTTTTTGCAGTGTATGGATTGCCATACACAATTGGATTCTACTATACACTATAAAGAATCTGATGGCCCACCTGGTCTGCCCATTTCCTTACCTACTGTATAAATTCCAGATCCTACTTGATCTGCAGCCTACCTCCTCCTTCCTGCCCCTAGTGTTGCCTTCTGAGTGTCCCATGCATTCTTGAAATCGCCTACCATTATTGCCCCTGCAACCTCCTCAGGGAGGCTGTTCCATGCATTCACCGCCCGTTATGTGAAAAAAATGCTTCCTCACGGTGCCCCTGACTCTTCCCCCGTCCAAGCCTCATATTGTGACCCATTGTTCTTGCACATCTTCGTTTCTGAAAGATGCTGCCCTCTTGAACTCTATTGATCCCCTTGAGGTATTTGAATGTCTCTATCATATCCCCCTTCTCCCTCCTTTCCACCAGTGTATACATATTGAGATCCCTTAATCTCCCTTCTTATGGTTTCTGGTGTAGCCCTGGCACCATTTTCATCATCCTTCTCTAGACTGTCTCCACCCTGTCAATGTCCTTTCAGAGATTAGGTCTCCAAACCTGCACACGGTACTCCAGATGTGGCCTTCTCCAACTGCCTGTACAGTGGCATCACCATCTCCTGTTTTCTACTGGTGATACCTCTCCCTATGCACTCCAGCATCCCCTGGCTTTCCTCACTGCCTTCTCACACTGGCTACTTCAGATCATCTGTTATGATTACCTGCAGGTCCCTCTCCCCCCCACCTTGTGTATTCCTCCCCTGGGTATTTGTTCCCCAAGTGCATGATTTTGCACTTCTTGGCATTGAATCCAAGCTGCCACACTCTTAACCACTACTCCAACTTGGCTAAGTTTCTTCTCATCTTCTCCTTCCCCCCCCCCACCGTGTGTCAACCCTATTGTGGATCTTGGTTTCATCTGCAAAGAGGCATACCTTTCCTTCGAGTCCCTCCGCAATGTCACTAATAAAGACATTAAAGAGGACTGGCCCCAGTAGTTAACCCTATGGCACACCACTGGTTACTCCCCTTTCTTCAGATTGAACTCCATTTACCACCAACCTCTGTGTCCTTTTGCTAAGCCAATTTCTAACCCAGTTTACCACCTTGTGACCCACTTCCAGACTGCGCAGCTTGTTTACTAACCCCTTGTGCAGGACTGTGTCAAATGCCTTGCTAAAATCTTTGTAGGCTATGTCCACCGCCCATCCCTGATCTACAACCCTTGTCACCGAGTCAAAAAAATCTATCAGATTCATTTGACAAGACCTTCCTGTTGTTTTTGCCTTGGGTCCAATGCACCGCTGGCTTGTAGATATTCCACAACCCTTTCCCTTAACAGTGATTCCATTAATTTTCCCACCACTGAGGTCAAAGTGATCTGTCTATAGTTTTCCGCTTCTACCTTGTTCAGTAACCCCTAGGTGGTGCTATCCCAAGGGCTACTACCCCTACCTGCTTGGCTAGTAGCAGGTTAAGGGGCCTGAGTTCTGAAACGGGTGCCTCCACCCGGAGATCAGGGTTGATAGTGGTCAAGCTAACCTGGGCACAGCCCTCCAGGACACTGTAACCCCCCTTTTTCCTCTCTAGTGGCCTGAAGACTGTACAATAATCACTTTCACAATACCCCTAGTACACCACACAAGTACCCACACTGCTTTACACTTACCACCAGGGCTGGTTCCGTTCCTCTGGCTCGACCCTGGGGACTCACTATAAAACAAGGTTATGCACAGTAAATAGCAACAGTACAGTACTTTGAGCACAAACTGGAACCACAGTCAGATTACATGCAGAAAAAAGTTAGATCTGATTTATTCAGGGGACTTGAACAAGGGATGGGCAAAATGAGGTTAATTAGCTTGAAGGTTATATCAGTCAAGCAGTTATGCATGCACTTTGAGTCCCCCACACAGTCCACATCTGGGTACCCAGGTGGAGAAGAGATAGGCTAGGCAGGACCGATGCCCGGGGTTGCAGCTGGATGGGGCCCTGTGATGGAAAACACAACATGCACAGTACTCAATATTTGTAATCTGGAGTCAGAGTACTCAGTTCGTAAAGGAACTGAAACAACAAGACAATCAGATGACACACTCAAATTAAGCTGTTGTTGCAGGGAGCTACCCTGGTATTTACTCACGAGACCCAAGATTGGACACAGGCTGGACGAAAATTGAGACTTCATGTGGTTGATCTGGAATGCCAGGAGAAGCAGGGCCCACATGAGTAGCAGAGGTGTCGTTCCTCTTCAAGCATGGAGCAGGGGGCTGATCTCTCGTTGATGGCTTCTCTGTGCCGTGGGTAGTCTGGCTGGACCAGTCTGGCAAGGCCTAGAACTCATGGTGACAAAATTGGATGCAGTCCGTTTTGGGCTGGATACAGCTTCCAGCAAGCTGGACACAGTTCACAAAGTGGGGGACTAACTCACGACCCACTAGCAGCTCATAGCACATTTACGTGTAAGAGAATTCTACTGTACGAGGCAAAGCACTCCCCGGTCTCAATCATAAAGTCTCTGCACACACCGGGAGGTTAGGGGTAGCTGGAACTCCTGACAGGCCGATCGCGTTCAGCAAAATCTTCAGTCATCATTCAGGTTCAGCCTGGCCCACTTCAGTATCTTACTTTAGTCACACAAACTTGGATTTAGTCCAAAATAATTATCTTCTTTCCCTCTCAGGAGCAGCAGGCAGACATGCAAGCCAAACTCAGCTCTTTCACAGTTTTCCCATGCGAATCCACTCAGGATTGCTGCCCAAAATACACTTGAGCTCTTCTCATTTCACTTCCCAGCTCAGAACTAACCGAAAACTGCAAGCAGCCCGGGACTTCCCCAAAGATCCAAAAGGTTGGTTGGCTGATTTGGCTGTCAGTCAAAGCAAGAGCTCCCCCTTCAGTTGCGAAAAAGGCACAAAAAGCTCCAAACTAAAGTTCCTACAGATTTTGAATTCAGACAGCTCCTGTAGTCTGACTACATTTTAGGTCCCACCAGTACTGTTTGGTTCAATTTGCAGTCCAGGACCAAGATAATGGAGACAAAAAAAACAGTCCTTGAAACAAAGAAAGCTGGTTAGACAAACTACATTATCATTATCACTCTAAATGATTTTCAGTAAATAGTTACATCTTTCAACAGAACTCCCTCTCAGATTACTTAAGCTGCAATTAGGCAGCTCTTAAAGAGACAGTACACAGAGGCTATACAGACTCTGGTAATCACATTTAAACTGATAGTGCGCAGGACACCAGCCTGGCAGAGAGCATTTAGGCAAGCTCAAGGAAGACTTTTTGGGAACCCCCATTTGTAGGGGGGTTACACACTTCCCTGCCTGGGAACAATTGGCATCCGCGTCAAGTGTGTACCATCATAACATTGAAAATGCAACATATACAAGATATTTACACCATTAGCATGCTATTCAAGTACTATCTGATTCATCAATTGGCATAACTTGTCACTTTACTATACATTTCACTGTACTCCACTATATCATTTCCATTCTGACAATACATTATGCATATTTCACACAGGTAAATTGAACATTACTGTACAGAATCATGTAATAACTTCTTGTACTCTAAACAATGCAAGAGGGGGACCTTCCCTATCAGCTAACATAGGGCTGGAAGGGGGCAGGGGCACCATGGTGAGAGGGCAAAACAAGTAACCTGGAATGGGCCATCAAGCTCAATTTGGGCAGTGAGCTATGAGAGACATAAACACCTTTGTGGACTACATTGAGCGGCAAATCTACTGGCCTCCCGGGAGAATCGTAACTGAAGCACACCACTGGCTTAACAGCTCAGCCAGTCTTTCTGGGGTGAACAACCACAGTCTCAGTACTTTCAGCAATGGTTTTGGAGCTTTCATCACTTGTGAGGGGTACCTCTGCATGAAGGGGAATATCCAAGCTGGGAGCACTGTCAGCCCCTTGCTCTGTAGTCTCTGTTTCTACAACACTTGGCTCATTTTGAAGATACTGTGACAATGAAGGGGGGTTGTCAGCACTCTCATAGTATTCCTCAAGTTCTGGCATGTCACCAGAAAAACTCATACCATCAGCCTCTCCTTCAGGCAAATCATACAGTTCCACAATACACAGAGACTCAGCATCCTCAGACGTGATACTGCACTTCACTTTTATGGAGCATTGGCTCCAAGGATGATGCCGGGAGGTTCGGCAATCCAGAAGGCCAAGCTTCATCCCCATAATTCAACATAGGATTTCCACAAAACAACTGACTCAGTTAATATGAGGGGTAATAGGCATTATCACACTCACTGTCATCCGAGTTAGACTGGCAGTCACTATCATTCTGGGCCTGCTGAGGGGGACGTGTTAAATCGGCAACCACGGGGGCAGGCTGACTCGTTTTTTTCTTGCAGCAGCAGCATGAGTCACTGGTCCAGGGAAATCAGTCTCGGTGGGTTCAGACTCAATTATAACTTGACCAATAGGTAGCAAGTGGTTACGGTGCATGGTCTTGACAGCTTTGGAGTTATTCTCTGGGCGTACTTTGTACACTGGAAAATCATTCAACTTTCCAACTACGATATGGGGAAGATGGTGCCATCAATCAGCAATTTTGTGTTTACCATGCAATCCTAAATTTCGCAGCAACACACGGTCTCCAGGCTTAAGCTCTCGAGCCTTTGCTTTTCTATCATGTCTCTCTTTGTTGGCTAGATTTCTTTTGGAGGCCATTGTCTGGGCCAGTTGATAGGCATGGTTCAGCTGAGCTTTAAGTTTTTGAACATATTGCAGGTAATCTTCAGCTCAGACCCCATCAGGAGAAACCCCAAAACAGACATCAACAGGCAGCCGGGCCTCTCTCTTGAACATGAGGTGGTAGAGAGAGAACCCAGTAGCATAATTTTTAGTGCAATTGCATGCATGTACCAAGGTGTTAATCTGCTGGCTCCATTTATGCTTATCTTTTGGGTGGAGGGTGTCTAGTATGTCTAGCAGGGTGCAGTTAAAGTGTTCTGGCTGAGGATTCTCCCTGTGGTTGATAAGGGGTGGTTCTTGACTTTCGCACCCCCCATGGGGAGAGCATTTCTTTGATTAGCCAACTATTAGAGTCCCGGCCCTGATCAGAGTGAATTCGCTGGGGCGCACCATAGTGGACGAAGAAATTTTCCACTAGCATCTTGGCCACAGTAGATGCTTTTTGATCTTTGGTGGGAAAAGCTTGTGCATACCATGTGAAATGGTCCATAACCACTAACACATTGCCAATGTTTCATTGATCAGACTCTAAACTCAAGAATTCTATGCAGACTAGTTCCATTGGGGTGCTGGTGGTAATGTTAAAAAGGGGAGCAGCCCTCTGAGGCAAGGCTTTTCTCTGCAGGCAGAGACTACAAGTCCTTACATGGTGCTCAACACTGGCCCCCCTTTTTCGGCCAGTAGAATCGAGATCGTACTAGGTCAAGGGGCCGGTCGATACCGAATTGGCCATATGATTGTGGAGGGACCGCAGTACCAAATCTTTGAAGGCTGTGGGCAGGGCCAGTTGTTGCTTGTCTATTTGGCCACCCAGATCTACTGTTTCTCTATACAACAACTGATTAAACAGCTTCAACCTGGGGCCTTCTTTAAGCAATAAAGCGGTTCACAGATCAGAGGAACGCAACTTGGACACATCTCTTCCTGCATGAAGGGTGTCAAGTGCAGGCTGAATAATAGGATCTCGGGATTGAGCCCATTGCATGCTGTTATTGTCAAACTGAGGTAGTGCACTAATATCTAGAGCAGAAAAGTGGCAATACGCAGCTGGTATGCAAGTGTCAGAGGGGCCCAAGCAATCTGCTAAGCAGTCTGCTGTGTCCGTAGACATCTGTGCATTTCTATCAAATGTTTGGAACAATGCTCGGATGTCAGGTTCAGACAGCCTGGTCAAGTCATTCTTGGAAATGGGCCTCTGGGATAGGGCATCAGCATCAATATGATTCAGGCCCGGTCTGTATTTGACAGCATAATCATATGTTGACAATACAGAAAGCCACCAGTGCCCCGTGGTGTCTAACTTAGCTGAAGTCTGTACATATGTCAACGTGTTATTGTCAGTCCTCACAAATATTTTTGCCCCATAGAGGTAATCATGAAACTGGTCGACAATGGCACATTTTAACGCAAGGAACTCCAACTTGTGCATAGGGTAGTTTCGCTCTGATGAGGTCAAACTCCTACTGGCAAATGCCACTGGTCTCAAATCATCCTCATGGTCTTGATACAGTACAGCTCCTAGACCCTGCAGACTGGCATCAGTATGCAGCACATAGGGTTTGGTGGGATCAGCATAGGCGAGGATGGGGGCATGGGTATGCTGGTATATGACTTTGTGGAAAGCTGCTTTACAGTCAGACATCCAACAGGACATGAAAAGTTCACCTGGGCAGAAATATGCTTTGTCTGGTTCTTTGATGGACCCTTTATTGTATTTCTGATTGGTAGGAGGGCAACCATGGGTAAGATTCAAGAGTGGCTGAATCACTTTGGAATAGTCCTTTATAAACCAGCGGTAGTAGCCACAGAATCCCAGGACATGTTGTAGTTCTTTCAAATTGTGGGGCTGGAGCCAAGTAGTCAAGGTTTCAACTTTACTAGGATCAGTCTATCCCCTCTGTAGACACTATGTGCCCCACATACTTCACAGAGGTTTGGAAAACTGGCACTTGTCAATGGACAGCTTGAGGCCAAAATTTTCCAGTTAGTCTAGTACTTTGAACAGTCAACTCTCATGTTCCTCTAGGAAGCTCCCAAACACAACGACATCGTCCAAGTACACCAAGCATTCCAGCAAATTCATGTCTCCCACCGCTCGTTCCATCAGTCTCTGGAAGGTGGCTGGGGCGCCCGATATCCCCTGTGGCATGCTCAGTATTTCATAGAACCCCCAAAGGACAGATAAAGGCTGTCTTCTAATGGTCCTCTGGAGCCATCAGAATCTGGTAATATCCACTGCGAAGATCCAAAACCGAGAACCATATGCTTCCATTCAAGCGATCCAGAGCATCTTGTACACGGGGCATGGTGTATTGATCAGGGATGGTCCACCTGTTGAGGGTCCAATAATCCACACACATTCATACTGTTCCATTCTTCTTACGCACAACCACAATGGGAGAAGCATATGGGCTCCTGGATTCTTGTATCACACCAGCCACAAGCATTTCCTGCAAGTGTCTTCTCACATCGTCTATGTCTGCAGGGGCAAGGCATCGAGACCTCTCTCGAAATGGCCGTTCATCATGCAGGCATATGTGATGCTCCACACCCTGGACACATCCCATGTCCCATTCCTTCAATGAAAACACTTGATCTCTCTGGGCAGGTTTCTGGCTAATTCTAGTCTTCCATTCAGCTGGCAATGGGGAGTCACCAAAATCAAACAAGTCAGTAGTCACTCTATCTGTCTTGCCAGGGGGCTTGTTGCTGGGCAACACTGCAGTGTCTGCACAGTGTACCATAGCTAGGGTGCATCCTCTGTTCACCCGGTATCTCCTGATCTGACACATTATGAATCTGGACCATCACTTGTCATGCCTAGGCATGAGCTGGCAAGATTCTGGGCTTAACCAATAATCCTTCCGACAATTTTCCATTGCCTGGCGCATCCAACATCAGTATTTTATTCTTGACATCTTTGCAGAGGTGGACCTCCCCTTGAATGGTACGCTGGGCGTTAGGGGACAGTACCATTGAATAGGGGTCCTTCTTCCACATGACCATTACCGGTTCATCCTGGTCCACTCCCTTGGGGTTTTGTTGCTAATCATAGGCCCTCTTGATCAGAATGGGAATTCTTAGGGCCCTCCCAGTCCATCGCCCTTGTTTCTCACAAAAGAGTTGTGCCAGTCTGCCAAACATATGAGCGTTGGTTCCAATTAACAGGGGAACCCCATCATACAGTACAGTAAGGGGACACACTAAGGCCAGTGTCTCAACTTGCTCCTCTACATCAGTTACAGCTGCAGGAAAGGACAATCAGAGGCAGACATATCCTAGGTAGGGATAAGACTTGTCGCTCAGCCCCCACACATGTAGGCCTTCCAGGGATTGTAAGGGCACAGCAGATAAGTGTTTGTCATACTAGTCCTTAAATACAATGGTCACTTGTGACCCACTGTCCAGCACAGCCCGAGTAGGAATACCATTCACAGCCATGGTAGTTTCCATTGAAGGGCTCACTATTTTGGACCAGTCTGGAGGGACAACAGCAGGGGCCTGGACAGATGATTTAGCCATATAGGAATTTGAGTTATTACTTCTTGAACCCTCACTGCAGTCATTTTTGGCACTCCTCAACCACTGATTCAGTCTCTGAAACTCTCCTTGAAACCTGTATACAACTTTATCTAGGTCTTTTGTGGACCGGCATTCTCTCTTTATGTGCCCATCCTTCCCACAATTATGGCAAAATATGTTTTCTGGGATTTGGGGTGGCTGAGACATCACACTGGGAGCTGGGGCGGTGGTACTACCAACTGAAAACCTTGGTGCCATCTCTGTCTGCTGTGTGGTGAGCATTTGGAGACATCTTGTCAATTCTCTTACTTTCATAGTCAAGACATTGGGTTTCGAGCTACTGTCAGCAGGAGATGCCTTGGTGGATACCCACACCCTCATAGCAGATGCAGTTGTATAAGGATTGGTACCTGTACTTGCAGTAGCGGGCTTCATAAACAGACTGTTTTTTGTTTCCCTGAACTCCCTCAGCAGTTCATCCCATAGCAGCACACCCTCATTGGTCCCCACTTCAGAAGGGCCTTCTGATGCCGTGATCACTTGGTCTACGCTCACCGTAGAATTACAATCCCCTCTTCATCTTCAACCTCCCAGAGTTCTTTTATCAAGTTACTATAGTCCGGTGGGTTACCCCTTCTATCTGGGAGCCTTAATTGAAGGAGCTGCAATTTAGAATGCTTTGCATGTTGCAGTATGTGCTCCAACCTCACATTGTTTAAGTCACTGGCGGCTACCCCACCTTTTCAATAAGCCTTCTGCAGCGCTCTTTCCAGACGAGTAACATATGCAGACAAACTTTCCCCAGGCCATTGTTTTGTACCTTGAAATTTCCACATCAAGTTCTCCCCTGACTCAGTGCTTCCAAAATTGCCTTCGAGTGCAGATAGGTACTTCTGGGAACATGCATCAGGGTTTGTGGACCTCAGAAATTTAATGGCCTCTAGGGTGGGACTCCTCAAACTTTCTATGATCCTTTTCCATTTCTCAGCCTCCACACACTGCCATTCAGGTACCAAAGGGGCAACACAATCTATACAGGTCTCCCAATCATCCTCCCCTTGGGGGGGTGGGGAGGGGTCCAGAAAAGATTCTCATCCATCGGTAACAGTCGTGACTAATGGCAGGTACAGACATAGGAGCCAGCACTGGCACAAGCACAGAAGGAGGGGCAATAATGGGTGCTGGAGCGGGAGGGGTGTTGGGGGAGGAACACCCCCAGGTGACAGGAATAGTTTCTTTAAGTCCTCCACAGTTTTCCCTTCCTCCAGCAACAACTTAGCAAATATCTCCTCAAAAGTCTCAGATAGTGAGGGGGGCTCATTCTCCCCAGGATCTTTACTGTCTTTAGTTATCACTCTCCAGGCAGTGAGGCTCATTCAAGGGTGATAGTCCGTGGCACTTTGGAACTGTCTACTGGGTCCTTACACTCTACTAATGCCATGAAACTATGGGCGAGCAGATTAGCCTGTCGACCCACCACCACAGGCTTTTGTAAACATTCTACCTTGGAAAGTACTCCCTCTTTAGTGTCCTTATTGGTACCCAGGGGAATATCCAGGATAAGTACAACATTTTGGGGGTCAATCTCCTGCCCAGTACACCACCCCACCAAATGGTATACAGCCACTTCTGTTGGGGTAGCCATTTATTTTTAACAGCAATTTGCAAATTTGGCCACTAGAAGACACAAAATCCCAGTGGTGAGCCTCCAAGATGTAACCCCTAGGTGGCGTTATCCCAAGGGCTACTCCCCCTGTCTGCTTGGCTAGTAGCAGGTTAAGGGGCCTGAGTTCTGAAACGGGTGCCTCCACCCGGAGGTCAGGGTTGAAATGGTCAAGCTTACCTGGGCACAGCCCTCCGGACACTGTAACCCCTTTTCCCCTCTAGTGCTTGAACACTGTACAATAATCACTTTCACATACCTCTAATTGTACACCATGTGTACCTACACTGTTTGCACTTACCACCAGGGCTGATTCCTCTGGCTCAACCCTGGGGACCCCCTGTAAAACAAGGTTATGCACAGCAAAGATCAACAGTACAGTACTTTGAGCACAAACTGGAACCACAGTCAGATTACATGCAGAAAAAGTTAGATCTGATTTATTCAGGGGACTTGAACAAGGGAGGGGCAAAATGAGGTTAATTAGCTTAAAGGTTATATCAAGTCAAGCAGTTACGCATGCACGTTGAGTCCCCCTACATAGTCCACCTCTGAGTTCCCAGGTGGAGAAGAAATGGGCTAGCCAGAAATGTTGCCCGGGGTTGCAGCTGGTTGGGGCCTGTGATGGAAAACACAACATACACAGTATACATTACAATATTTGTAATCCGGAGCCAGAGGGCTCAGTTCGTAAAGGAAATGAAACAACAAGACAATCAAATGACAAACTCAGATTAAGCTGTTGTTGCAGGGAGCTGCCCTGGTATTTACTCATGATACCCAAGACTGGACGCAGGCTGGACGAAAATCAAGACTGCAGGTGGTTGATCTGGATTACCAGGAGAAGCAGGGCCCACATGAGTAGCAAAGGTGTCATTCCTCTTCAAGCGTGGAGCAAGGGGCTGATCCCCAGGCAGATCTCTCGTCGATGGCTTCTTTGTGCAGTGGGTAGTCTGGCTGGACCAGTCTGGCAAGGCCCAGACCACATGGTGACAAATTCGGATGCGGTCCGTTTTGGGCTGGATACAGCTTCCAGCAAGCTGGACACAGTTCACAAAGTGGGGGACTAACTCACGACCCACTAGCAGCTCATAGCACATTTACATGTAAGAGAATTCTGCTGTACGAGGCAAAGCGCTCCCCGGTCTCAATCGTAAAGTTTCTGCACACACCGGGAGGTTAGGGGTAGCTGGAACTCCTGACAGGCCAATCGCATTCAGCAAAATCTTTGGTCATCATTCAGGTTCTGCCTGGCCCACTTCAGTATCTTACTTTAGTCACACAAACATGGATTTAGTCCAAAATAATTCTCTTCTTTCCCTCTCAGGAGCAGCAGGCAGACATGCAAGCCAAACTCAACCTTTTCACAGTTTTCCCATGCGAATCCACTCAGGATTGCTGCCCAAAATACACTTGAGCTCTTCTCATTTCACTTTCCAGCTCAGAACTAACTGAAAACTGCAAGCAACCCGGGACTTCCCCAAGATCCAAAAGGTTTGGTTGGCTGATTTGGCTGTCAGTCAAAGCAAGAGCGCCCCCTTCAGTTGCAAAAAGGAGCAAAAAGCTCCAAACTAATTTCCTACAGATTTTGAATTCAGACAGCTCCTGTAGTCCGGCTACATTTTAGGTCCCACCAGTACTGTTTGGTCCAATTTGCAGTCCAGGACCAAGATAGTGGAGACAAACAAAACAGTCCTTGCTACAAAGAAAGCAGGTTAGACAAATTGCATTATCATTATCACTCTAAATGATTTTCAGTAAATAGTTACATCTTTCAACTGAGCTCCCTCTCAGATTACTTAAGCTGCAATTAGGCAGCTCTTAAAGAGACAGTACACAGAGGCTATATAGGCTCTGGTAATCACATTTAAACTGCTAAAATGCAGGACACCAGCCTGGCAGTGAGCATTTAGGCAAGCTCAAGGAAGACTTTTTGGGAACCCCCATTTGTAGGGGGGTTACGCACTTCCCTGCCTGGGAAAACTTGGCACCCTCGTCAAGTCTGTACCATCATAACATTGAAAATGCAACATATACAAGATATTTATACCATTAGCATGCTATACAAGTACTATCTGATTCATCAATTGGCATAACTTGTCACTTTACTATACATTTCACTGTACTTCACTATATCATTTCCATTCTGACAATACAGTATGCATATTTCACAGAGGTAAATTGAACATTACCATATAGAATCATGTAATAACTTCTTGTACTCTAAACGATGCAAAAGGAGACTCGCCACCCTTCCCTATCAGCTAACTTGGGGCTGGATGGGGCAGGGGCACCATGGTGAGAGGGCAAAACAAGTAACCTGGAATGGTCCGTCAAGCTCAATTCAGGCAGTGAGCTCTGAGAGACAAAAAAACCTTTGTGGACTACATTGAAAGGCAAATCCACTGACCTCCCTTGGGAATTTTAACTGAAGCATACCACTGGCTTGACAGCTCAGCCAGTCTTTCTGGGGTGAACAACCACAGTCTCTGTACTTTCAGCAATGGTCTTGGAGCTTTCATCACTTGTGAGGGGTGCCTCTGCATGAAGGGGAATGTCGAAGATGGGAGCACTGTCAGCCCCTTGTTCTGTAGTCACTGTTTCTACAACACTTGGCTCATTTTAAAGACACTCTGGCAATGAAGGGGGTTTGTCAGCACTCTCATAGTGTTCCTCAAGTTCTGGCATGTCACCAGAAAGACTCATACCATCAGTCTCTCCTTCAGGCAAATCATACAGTTCCACAATACACAAAGACTCATCATTGTCAGACTGGATGTTTTGCACTTCACTTTCAGGGAGCATTGGCTCCAAGGATGATGCTGGGGGGTTAGGCAGTCCAGAAGGCCCAGCTTCATCCCCATAATTCAACATAGGATTTCCATGAAACAATTGACTCAGTTAGCATGAGGGGTAATAAGCATTATCACACTCACTGTCATCCGAGTTAGACTGGCAGTCACTATCATTCTGGGCCTGCTGCAGGGGAAGAGTTTAACTGGCAACCACGGGGGCAGGCTGACTCTGTTTTTTTCTTGCAGCAGCATGAGTCACTGGTCCAGGAGAATCAATCTCGGTGGGTTCAGCCTCAATTATAACTTGACCAATAGGTAGCAAGTGGTTACGGTGCATGGTCTTGACAGCTTTGGAGTTATTGTCTGGGTGCACTTTGTACACTGGCAAATCATCCAACTTTCCAACTATGACATGGGGAAGATGGTGCCATCGATCAGCAATTTTGTGTTTACCATGTAATCCTAAATTTTGCAACAACACACAGTCTCCAGGCCTAAGCTCTTGAGCCTTTACTTTTCTATCATGTCTCTCTTTGTTGGCTAGATTTCTTCTGGCAGCCATTGTCTGGGCCAGTTGATAGGCATGGTTCAACTGAGCTTTAAGTTTTTGAACATATTGCAATCTTCAGCTTGGACCCCATTGGGAGAAACCCCAAAACAGACATCAACAGGCAACCAGGCCTCTATCCTGAACATTAGGTGGTAGGGAGAGAACCCGGTAGCATCATTCTTCGTGCAATTGAATGCATGTACCAAGGTGCTAATATGCTGGCTCCATTTATGCTTATCTTTTGGGTGGAGGGTGCCTAGGATGTCTAGCAGGGTGCGTTTAAAGCATTCTGGTTGAGGATCCCCCAGTAGGTGATAAGGGGTGGTTCTTGACTTTCACACCCCCCATAGAGAGAGCATTTCTTTGATTAGCCGAGTCTCAAAGTCCCAGCCCTGATCAGAGTGCATTCGCTCGGGGCACCATAGTGGACGAAGAAATTTTACACTAGCACCTTGGCCACAGTAGATGCTTTTTGATTTTTGGTGGGAAAAGCTTGTGTATACCATGTGAAATGGTCCATAATCACTAACACATTGCCAATGTTTCACGTATCAGGCTCTAAACTCAAGAAGTCTATGTAGACTAGTTCCATTGGGGTGCTGGTAGTAATGTTGACAAGGGGGGCAGCCCTCTGAGGCAGGGTTTATCTCTGCAGGCAGTGACTACAAGTCCTTACATGGTGCTCAACATTGGTCCCCATCTTGGGCCAGTAGAATCGAGATCAAGGGTCTGGTCTATACCGAGGTGGCCCATATGATTGCAGAGGGACCGAGGTACCAAATCTTTGAAGGTTGTGGGCAGGACCAGTTGTTGCTTGTCTATTTGGCCACCCCGATCTTCTGTCTCTCTATACAACAACTGATTAAGCAGCTTCAACCTAGGGCCATCTTTAAACAATAAAGAGGTTCGCAGATCAGAGGAACACAACTTGGACACATCTTTTCCTGCACGAAGGGCGTCAAGTGCTGGCTGAATAATAGGATCTCGGGATTGAGCCCATTGCATGCTGTTATTGTCAAACTGAGGTAGTGCACTAATATCTAGAGCAGAAAAGTGGCAATACGCAGCTGGTATGCAAGTGACAGAGGGGCCCAAGCAATCTGCTAAGCAGTCCTCTGTGTCCGTAGACATCAGTTCATTTCTATCAAACTTTTGGCACAATTCTTGGATGTCAGGTTCAGACAGCCTGACCCAGTCGCTCTTGGAAATGGGCCTTTGGGATAGGGCATCAGCAACAATGTGATTCAGGCCCAGTCTGTATTCGACAGCATAATCTTATGTTGACAATGCAGAAATCCACTGGTGCCCCATGACGTCTAACTGAAGTCTGTGCATATGTCAATGGGTTATTGTCAGTGCTCACCAATATTTTCGCCCCATAGAGGTAATCATGAAACTGGTTGACAATGGCCCATTTTAACGCAAGGAACTCCAACTTGTGCATAGGGTATTTTCACTCTGACAGGGTCGTGCTCCTACTGGTGAATGCCACTGGTCTCAAACCATCCTCATGGTCTTGATACAGTACAGCTCCTAGACCCTGCAGACTGGCATCAGTATGCAGCACATAGGGTTTGGTGGGATCAGCATAAGCGAGGATTGGGGCATGGGTATGCTGGTATATAACTTCATGGAAAGCTGCTTCACAGTCAGGAGTCCAACGGGACCCAAAAAGTTCACCTGGGCAGATATATGCTTTGTCTGGTTCTTTGACGGACCCTTATTTGTATTTCTGATTGGTAGGAGGGTAACCCTGGGTAAGATTCAAGAGTGGCCAAATAACTTTGGAACAGTCCTTTATGAACCGGCGGTAGTAGCCACAGGAAACATTGTATTTCTTTCAAATTGTGGGGCTGGGACCAAGTAATCAAGGCTTCAACTTTATTAGGATCAGTCTCTATCCCCCCTGTAGACACTATGTGCCCCACGTACTTCACAGAGGTTTGGAAAAACTGGCACTTGTCAATGGACAGCTTTATGCCGAAATCTTCTAGTTGGTCTACTACTTTGAACAGTCGACTCTCATGTTCCTCTAGGGAGCTCCCAAACACAATGACATCGTCCAAGTACACCAAGCATTCCAGCAAATTCATGTCTCCCACAACTCGTTCCATCAGTCGCCGGAAAGTGGCTGGGGCACCCAATATCCCCTGTGGCAATCTCAGGAATTCGTAGAACCCCAAAGGACAAATAAAGGCTGTCTTCTCATGGTCCTCCGGAGACATCAGAATCTGGTAATATCCACTGCGAAGAGCCAACACCGAGAACCATTTGCTCCCATTCAAACAATCCAGAGCATCTTGTGTACGGGGCATGGTGTATTGATCAGGGATGGTCCACCTGTTGAGGGTCCAATAATCCACACATATTCATACTGTTCCATTCTTCTTATGCACAACCACAATGGGAGAAGCATATGAGCTCCTGGATTCTTGTATCACACCAGCCGCGAGCATTTCTTGCAAGTGTCTTCTCACATCGTCTATGTCTGCAGGGGCTAGGTGTCGAGACCTCTCTTGAAATGGCCATTCATCGTGCAGGTGTATGTGATACTCCACACCCTAGACACATCCCACATCCCATTCCTTCAGTGAAAACTCTTGATTTCTCTGTGCAAGTTTCTGGCTAATTCTAGTCTTCCATTCAGCTGGCAATGGGAAGTCACCAAAATCAAACAAGTCGGGAGTCACTCCATCTGTCTTGCCAGAGGGCTTGTTGCTGAGAAACACTGCAGTGTCTGCACAGTGTACCATAGCTAGGGTGCATCCTCTGTTCACCCGTATCTTCCAATCTGACACGTTATGAATCTGGACCATCACTCATCGTGCATAGGCATGAGTACGAGCTGGCAAGATTCTGGGCTTAACCAATAATCCTTCCAGCAATTTTACATTGCCTGGCGCGTCCAACATCAGTATTTTGTTCTTGACATTTTTGGGGATGCAGACCTCCCCTTGAATGGTACACTGGGTGCTAGGGGCCAGTACCATTGAATCAGGGTTCTTCTTCCACACAAGCCCTACCGTTTCATCCTGGTCCACTCTCTTAGGGTTTTGTTGCTAATCATAGGCCCTCTTGATCAGAGTGGGAATTCTTAGGGTCCTCCCAGTCCGTCGCCCTTGTTTCTCGTGACAGAGTTGTGCCAGTCTCCCAAACATATGGACGTTGGTACCAATTAACAGGGAACCCCATCATACAGTACAGTAGGGGGACACACTAAGGCCAGTGTCTCGACTTGCTCCTTTACACCAGTTACAGCTGCAGGAAAGAACAACCAGAGGCAGACATATCCTAGGTAGGGATAAGACTTGTCGCTCAGCCCCCACACATGTAGGCCTTCCAGGGATTGTAAGGGCACAGCAGATAAGTGTTTGTCATACCAGTCCTTAAATACAATGGGCACTTGCGATCCACTGTCCAGCACAGCCTGAGTAGGAATACCATTCACAGCCATGGTAGTGTCCATTGATGGGACCACTATTTTGGACCAGTCTGGAAGGGCAGCAGCAGGGGCCTGGACAGATGATTTAGCCACATAGAGATTTGAATTACTACTTCTTCAACCCTCACTGTGGTCATTTTGGGCACTCCTCGACCACTGATTTGGTCTCCGAAGCTCTTCTTGAAGCCTGTATACAACTTTATTTAGGTATTTTGTGGACCGACATTCTCTCTTCATGTACCCATCCTTCCCACAATTATGGAAAAATATGTTTTCTGGGATTTGGGATGGCTGAGGCATCACACTGGGAGCTGGGGCGGTGGTACTACCAACTGAAAACCTTGGTGCCATCTCTGTCTGCTGTGTGGTGAGCATTTGGAGACATCTCATCAGTTCTCTTACTTTCATAATCAAGACATCGAATTTCGAGCTGCTGTCAGCAGGAGATGCCTTGGTGGACACCGCCACCCCCATAGCAGATGCAATTGGATAAGGGTCAGTGCCTGTACTTGCAGGAGCGGCCTTCATAAACAGACTGTTTTTTGTTTTCCTGAACTCCCTCAGCAGTTCATCCCATGGTGGCACAACCTCATTGGTCCCCACTGTGGAAGGGCCTTCCGATGCCGTGATCACTTGGGCTGCACTCACCCTAGATTACAATCCCCCTCTTCATCTTCAACCTCCCTGAGTTCTTTTATCAAGTTACAATAGTCCGGTGGGTTACCCCTTCTATCTGGGAGCCTTCATTGAAGAAGCTGCAATTTAGAATGCTTTGCATGTTGCGGTATGTATCCCAACCTCACATGGTTTAAGTCACTGGTGGCTACCCCACCTTTTTAGCAAGCCTTCTGCAGCGCTCTTTCCAGATGAGTAACATATGCAGACAAACGTTCCCCTGGCCATTGTTTTGTACCTTGAAATTTCCACATCAAGTTCTCCCCTGACTCAATGCTACCAAAATTGCTTTCGAGTGCAGATATGTACTTCTGGGAAGATGCATCAGGGTTTATGGACCTCAGAAATTTAATGGCCTCTAGGGTGGGACCCCTCAAACGTTCTATGATCCTTTTCCATTTCTCAGCCTTTGTACACTGCCATTCAGGTACCAAAGGGGGCAACACAAGCTATCCAGGTCTCCCAATCATCCTTCCCTTGGGGGGTTGGGAGGGTGCCAAAGAAGATTCTCAATCTTCGGTAACAGTCATGACTAATGGCAGGTACAGACATAGGAGCCAGCATTGGCATGAGCACAGAAGGAGGGGCAATAATTGGTGCTGTAGCGTGAGGGGGTGTTGGGGGAGGAACACCCCCAGGTGGCAAGAATAGTTTCTTTAAGTCCTCCACAGCTTTCCCTTCCTCCAGCAACAACTTAGCAAATTTCTCCTCAAAAGTCTCAGATAGTGAGGGGGGCTTATTCTCCCCGAGGTCTTTAGTGTCTTTATTTATCACTCTCCAGGCAGTGAGGGCTCCTTCAGGGGTGATAGTCCATGGCACTTTGGAACTGTCTACTGGGTCCTTACACTCTACTAACACCATGAAACTATGGGCAATCAGATTAACCTGTCGACCCACCACCACAGGGTTTTGTAAACATTCAACCTTGGAAAGTACTCCCTCTATAGTGTTCTTATTGTTACCCAGGGGAATATCCAGGATAAGTATAGCATTTTGGGGGTCGATCTCCTGCCCAGTATACCACCCCACCAACTGGTGTACAGCCACTTCTGTTGGGGTAGCCATTTATTTTTAACAGCAATTTGCAAATTTGGTCACTAGAAGACACAAAATCCCAGCGGTGAGCCTCCAAGATGTTCACCCTTGGTGACTTTATCCCAAGGAGTACTACCCTTGCCTGCTTGGCTAGTAGAAGGTTAAGGGGCTGGAGTTCTGAAACGGGTGCCTCCACCTGGAGATCAAGGTTGGTAGTGGTCAAGCTAACCTGGATACAGCCCTCCAGGACACTGTAACCCCCTTTTTCCCCTCTAGTGGCCTGAACACTGTACAATAATCACTTTCACAATACTTCTGGTACGCCACACAAGTACCGACACTGTTTCACTTACCACCAGGGCTGGTTCCTCTGGCTCGACCCTGGGAACCCCCTGTAAAACAAGGTTATGCATAGCAAATAGCAACAGTACAGTACTTTGAGCACAAACTGGAGTCACAGTCTGATTACATGCAGAAAAAGTTAGATCTGATTTATTCAGGGGACTTGAACAAGGGAGGGGCAAAATCAGGTTAATTAGCTTAAAGGTTTATCAGTCAAGCAGTTATGCATGCACTTTGAGTCCCCCCACACAGTCCACCTCTGGGTTCCCAGGTGAAGAAGATATGGGCTAGCCAGGACCAATGCCTGGGATTGCAGCTGGTTGGGGCCCTGTGATGGAAAACACAACATGCACAGTACACAATATTTGTAATCCGAAGCCAGAGGGTTCAGTTCGTAATGGAAATGAAACAAGACAATCGGATGACACACTCAAATTAAGCTGTTGTTGCAGGGAGCTACCATGGTATTTACTCATGATACCCAAGACTGGACACAGGCTGGACGAAAATCGAGGCTGCAGGTGGTTGATCTAGATTGCCAGGAGAAGCAGGGCCCACATGAGTCACAGAGATGTCGTTCCTCTTCAAGCGTGGAGCATGGGGCTGATCCCCAGGCAGGTCTCTCATCGATGGCTTCTCTGTGCCATGGGTAGTCTGTCTGGGCCAGTCTGGCAAGGCCCAGACTGCATGGTGAAAAATTCAGATGCAGTCCATTTTGGGCTGGATACAGCTTCCAGCAAGCAGAACACAGTTCACACAGTGGGGGGCTAACTCACGACCCACTAGCAGCTCATAGCACATTTACATGTAAGGGAATTCTACTGTACTAGGCAAAGTGTTCCCCGGTCTCAATCGTAAAGTCTCTGCACACACCAGGAGGTTAGGGGTAGCTGGAACTCCTGATAGACCGATCGCATTCAGCAAAATCTTCGGTCTTCTTCAGATTGAGCCTGGCCCACTTCAGTAGCTTACTTTAGTCACACAAACTTGGATTTAGACCAAAATAATTCTCTCCCCTCCCTCTCAGGAGCAGCAGGCAGACATGCAAGCCAAACTCAGCCCTTTCACAGTTTTCCCATGCAAATCCACTCGGGATTGCTGCCCAAAATACACTTGAGCTCTTCTCATTTCACTTCCCAGCTCAGAACTAACTGAAAACTGCAAGCAGCCCAGGACTTCCCCAAGATCCAAAAGATTTGGTTGGCTGATTTGGCTGTCAGTCAAAGCAAGAGCACCCCCTTCAGTTGCAAAAAAGGCACAAAAAGCTCCAAACTAAAGTTCCTACAGATTTTTAATTCAGACAGCTCCTGTAGTCCAGCTACATTTTAGGTCCCACCAGTATTGTTTGGTCCAATTTGCAGTCCTGGACCAAGATAGTGTAGACAAACAAAACAGTCCTTGCTACAAAGAAAGCAGGTTAGACAAACTACATTATCACTATCACTCTAAATGATTTTCAGTAAATAGTTACATCTTTCAACAGAGCTCTCTCTCAGATTACTTAAACTGCAATTAGGCAATTCTTAAAGAGACAGTGCACAGAGGCTATATAGGCTCTGGTAATCACATTTAAACTGCTAAATCACAGAACACCAGTCTGACAGTGAGCATTTAGGCAAGCTCAAGGAAGACTTTTTGGGCACCCCTATTTGTAGAAGGGTTACACTTCCACTTTTGTGAAGGGGTATTACATTCGCCCTCCCCAAGTCCTGTTGTACTACTTCCTCCTCCAACAATATGTTGACTAGAGCTATCAGTGGTGTCAGTAGCACCTCTCTGAGTTCTTTTAGTATTCTGGGATGTATCCCTTCTGGCCCCATTGCCTTGTCCACCTTCAGTTTCAAGAGTTTCTTTAGGACTCTCTGTTCTGTGAATGATGTGGTGTCCACCCCTCTTCCCTATGTGTGTGCCTGCTGGATAATTCTGGTCCCTCTCCCTGCTCTTCCTTCATAAATACTGAGCCAAATTATTCATTCATATCTAAGTTTTTTCCAGGTTGCCCTCCACCCACTCACCTCCTCCTTTACTTAGATTCACTATCCCTCCCTTGGCCTTTCTTCTTTCCATTATATACCTGAAGAAGGCTTTGTCCACCTCCTTCACTGACTGGGCTATCCTTCCCACCGTGTGTGCCTTTGCACGTATTACTGCTTTTCCCGCCTCCCTCTGCTTAGTCTGATACAGTTTCCTGTCTTTCTCCCTCTGTGTTTCCTTGTATTTCCTGAATGCCAGTTTTTTCTCTTTAATCATCCCTGCCACTTCTTTTGAAAACCATAATGGTTTTCTTTGTCTTCTTGTTTTGTCAACTTACTTCATACAAAGGCTTGTCGCCTCTGTTATGGCTCTCTTGAGGTTCTCCCACTGTACCTCTACTCCCCTTCCCTCACCCCTCCCTCACTCTTTGCCAGTGTTTTCTTGAGGCATTCTCCCATTTTAGCAAAGTCCTCCACCCTCTTTTTTTCTTCTTTCCCTCCTCTCCCCCTCCATTTAGAAACATAGAATTTGTTGGCAGAAAAAGGACCGGTAGGTCCATCCAGTCTGCCCTATTTTTCCCTGTCTATTCCAACACCTTGGACCCTATTTTGTCACTGGCGTCCCTTCTGCCTCCCTTTCCTCTAATTATTATACCTGTGTGCCTAGTCCATGCATGCTTGAAGCTCCCCAATGTTTTCTCCACCCCACCTTTTCTGGCAGGCTGTTCTAGGCATCCACCACCCATTGTGTGAAGAAGTATTTTCTCACGTCCCTCTTAAACTGCCCCCTCCTCCCCCCAGCTTCAGCTTCATTGCATGCCCCTGTGTTCTGGTGCTTTTCCTCCTCTGAAAGAGACTCCTCACCTGCACCATGTTCACCCCTGTGAGGTACTGATAGTTCTCAGTCATGTCCCTTCTTGCTCTCTTCCCCTCCAGGGAGTACTTGCTGAGATCCCATAGCTTCTTCTTGTATGACTTCTCGTGCAACCCCTGCACCATTCTAGTAGCCCTTCTCTGGACCATTTCTATCTTGTTAATGTCCTTCCAGAGGTGCAGTCTCCAGAAGGGGACACAGCACTCTAGGTGGGGTCTGAATAGTGAATGATACAGTGCAACACCACCTCCCTCATCCTGCTAGAAATCCCCCCCTCCTGTGCACCCCAGCATCCCAATAGCCTTGCCTACTGCCTTGTCATACTGCCCTGCCCCCTTGAGATCATCAGATCTGATTATCCCATGGTCCCTTTCTTGCTTGGTGATTGTCAGTAACCCCCCCCCCCATCTTAATAATAATAATAAATAATAAATTTTATTTCGCGCACAAGCGCCCCTTTCAGGCCATCAAGTCACTTTACAGTAAGATAAAAGCAACCACGATGAAAACAGTGAACATAAGAATAAAATAAATATCAAAACAGCAGAGGATCCAAATTTTTCTTATATACAGCTCCCAGATTTCCCCACTCCAAGTGCATGACTTTGCACTTTCTAGCATTGAAACTCAGCTGCCAAACCCTAGACCACCCCTCTAGTCTCCCCAGAACCCTTTTCAATCTCTCCTCCTCTTTTTGAATGTCCCCCAAGCAGCTTTTTGTGTCATCTGCAAAGAGACACACCTTCCCCTGTAGTGCCTCAGCAATGTCACTTATGAAGACGTTGAAGAAGACTGGTCCCAGTATTGATCCCTGTAGCACCCCACTTGTCACTCTCCCATGCCCCTAGTATCTGTTGTTTACTACTATCATCTGCCTCCTATCCTTCAACCAGCATGATACCCAGCTTATCACATCTCACCAACCCCCTGGCTGCTTAGCCTCCTGTGTGACACACTGCCAAAGGCCTTGCTGAAGTCCAGATAGGCCACATCTGCTGCCCTCCCCTAATCTACCTCTCTAGTCACTCAGTCAAAGATAGCTATGAGATTTGTTTGGCATGACCTCCCCGCTGTGAAACCATGCTGTCAGTGGTCCTACAGCCCATATGCCTCCAGGTAATCTATCAGTCACTCCTTCAATGGGGTCTCCATTAATTTCCCCACTGACGTGAGGCTGACTGGTCTGTGGTTGCTAGCCTCCTCCCTGCTGCTGCTCTTGTGCAGAGGGACCACATAGGCCCTTTTTTCCAGTCCTCTGGAACTACCCACATCCAGGAGCATTATTTCACCAAACCATACAGGTTGCAAGACCATCGATAAAAAGTACCTATTAGTCATTGTCGAGCATTGTTGCATAATGTACTTAAATACCAGATTACTTTCTGTATTTAACATTAAGACTTAACCCACTGCAGATATCCCATTAAATTCAGTTTACTTTTACTGTATTACTGTTAGAGATATTTACAAGTTATAGGAAAAAAGAGATGTTGCAGTGTGCCTATCAATTGGGTGCATCAAGCATGCCCGCACCCCATTACATTAGCCTGCTCCTGTGAGAGGAAGCAAAAAACAGGAAATTTTGCAAGCCAGATGGATGAAACTCTGCCAGCTTCCCATATGCACTGGGCTCATGTCACTGCCCCCTCCCCCCGATACCCCAGTCTTCACATCCACTGTGGGTGATCAGATAGACAGCAGGGAAAAATGCTATGGAGCAGAAAGTGTGCCCAGCAGCCCTGTGGGCAGGACAGTACAGTGGTGAGTCATGGGTGGGCTGGGGCACCTTGGAGGTTGTGACAGAGCCTCTGTGGGCAGGAAGCAAGCACTGGCTGGAGTGAAGGGAGGATATGACCTGTGGCATAAGGCAGCATAAACAATGAGGAAATGAATGAATGAATGAATGAATGAATGAATGAATGAAGGGGCACTGTTGGGCTTTTGAACCTATTAATGCTATACTGTCATCCAATTAATTTAAAACAGAGGGTAGAGGGGTTTACGTGTTCAAATATTTTCTCAGCAACAATTCACTTGCAATTCATATATACTCTTCTTTTTTTTCCAAGATTGTTTATCCCCAAGCCACAGGTGGGACACCACTTTCCAGTGCTCATTCCCACTCATCAAGGTTCTGCTAGCCTTTCATCCTGGGACCCCATGGCCCACCCATGACACATTGCAGGACTGCCCTTGACTTACCCCCAGGGCCAGGTACACCTACAGTCAATTCAGCATTTTTTCCCCTCTGTCATCTGTCCACACGTGGCAGCAGTGAAGACCAGGGGTGTGCCTTGCATGCACCAGCTGGGACCTGACATGGAGCATGGTGAGCAGGAAGGTGCTACATTTGCCTGCCCTGTGCTATTTACCCACTGTATGCTGCCCACCCCTGGAACACACTGCATCTCTGGGTGCTGGCATGCCTGATGCAACTGGGCGACTTGATGCACACACTATCTGGTGGTAAAACAGTGGAGAGCCTGAACCCCCTTGGTGGAGGAGGAGAGTGTCTGATGGGATGTATGATACATCTTCACCACCACCCCGCCGGCCAGCCTTCAGACAGCCCAGGCTCATTCCAAACCCCGGCCATTGGTGTCACAAGCAGTAGTGCTACCATTGCACTGGTGGACCAGCTTAGCTCATACATATACAAGCAAAGATCTTGCTTTGAAGTGGTCTGCTTGATGTCATGTTGTATCAGAGACTTGGGCCTCGATTTTACAAGGTGGATGCAGGGCTTGCAACAAGCGCTCTGTCCACCGCAAAGTTCAACACAGCTGTGCCGAAGCCCCTCAGACACAGTTCAGTCTGATTTTAGAAGGGCTGGCACAGTTGCAACACTTTCTCCACTTTACGACACCTGGTGCCAAAGGTTTGGCACAAGTGCCATGATCCCAGATGCAAAGTTAGACCAGAGAGCACCTGGTCTTAATCCCTGCATCCCTCGTTCTGGACTGTGGCAGGCATTTGTGGCATAATTCTTCTAAAATTGCACTTGCTGCAATGTTCGGTTCAAGTTGCAACTTCATCAAACACCCTGGTGCAAGTCCACTGCACCACTGCATCCCCTTCTAATCTCAAGCACTTGGACTCTAAATATAATACTGCCCCTGAAGCTAACCTGATGGGCAATGGGCAAAGTGCCAAAGTTATGCAAACAACACCTCAGCTGTTTTTGTAACACAAACTCTTCAGTTCAACTAGTAGTATATGCATGGGGAAAAAACAAACAAACACAGGTCTCCTGCCTGCTGCTTAGCCCATACCTTCAGATGAAACTACACACTACAGACACTCTGTGTAATGTGAACACACACACTCTCAGTCATCTTGGCTGCTGAAAGGAAACTCTTGTTTTCTGGTCTGTCCCAGCATTCTCTGCCTCCACGTGCTTCTCTTGGCTATTTACCTCTCCTCTGTGTCCTGTCATCAGTCTCAGCAAGGGCACACAGTGGCACACACCTGACCTCTGACCCCATCTAGTCCTTCCCCACTGAAAAGATTATTGTTTTTAATGCAGATTCAGTCCTGTGTAGGCAAAGTACAGCTCATTCCTACCTTCCCTCAAAACACACACACACACACACACACACGGTGGCTCATAGGCTGTGCCAGACACTAAGGTTCTGCTCACTCTTTGGCCTTGTGCTCCTCTGTCTCTCTCTCTCTCTCTCTCTCATCACTCACACCCCGACTGAGACTCCTCAGTGGCTGGTGACTCATTTGTTGATCCTGATTGAACTGAACCAATGATGCCAGATGACATGAGACAGGATATGGCAGGCATTCTCCTGTGAACTCGACCCTACTCTCTCACATTCTGTCACTCACAGGCTTTAGTGTGATTTTCAGTGAGTGGTTCACTGGGGGAGGGGTTTGAGTGTCATGAGCACCAACACACTATGTGTCTGGCTGGGAGCGGAACCTTTGTTGACTGGTGTGGCAGGGGGATGTGCCAGACGTACTGTGAAAAAAAATGAGATGTTTAATGAACCAGGCAGCCACACTAGCATAAATAACAGCAGGGGTCGCAAACACACTGTAGGGGCTGCAAAAAAATTCAGAGGGTTAAAAATGTGACCCTAGCCAACACCTAAATGATGCCCCTTCCCATGTTTCCAATGAGGTGCTGACTAGTGTTGCCAGAGGGGCATTTGCACCATGCTCAGTTCTTTTAGAACCCTTGGGTGAATTCTGTCTGGTAACATTGCCTTGTTCTCCTCTTTCTGCTCAAAAAATTGACTTGCGTCTACTCCCCCTCCTCCCGGTACTTATTCTATTTGTTGGTCCATCCTCCATCTACTGTAAAAACTGACCAGAATTACTCATTGAAAATGTTAGCTTTTTCCTGATCTTCTGCACATTCCCCAACCCTCCTAATTTTCACTATCCCTTCCTTCCCTTTATTTCCTCTATACATTCTGATACTGAAGAAAATCCTATTCCTTTTTTTCCCTGCATTGCAATTCTCTCCTCCGATTGTGCCCTTGTTGCCCTTACTTGCTTGTTTTTTGTTTTTATTGGGTTCACCACACCATAACCCAGACAGACTATCTTAGGGTAGCTGGTTCATTCCACTGGGCTGTCAAACAGACGAGGAACACTGATGAGTCCTGGTAGGATGAAACACGTGTATGTGTCTTCTGTTAGCACCCTTTGCAGACTGTGTGAGAGACCTTTTGGTACCATGCATTTCTGCTTAAAGTTGAACCAGCATGTTATACTGTGGTGATTTGCATATACAGCCCACGGTGCTTTGCATTATGGGTTATGTGTGATTTTGTATTTCTTTGAAACTTGGCTTCCCAGCCAGTGCCCTTTGGGGTAACCATTGCCTCAGTGCTTGTACGCTGATTTTCTTTATCTTTTAGGTTTGTTACCCTTAACCTCCTTTCTGCCTCCCTTCCTCTACTTTTCCAGATACACCTCTTTGTCCACCTCCATCTGTGTCTCCTTGTACTTCCTAAATGTGTTTTTTTCTCCTTCACCACTTTAGCCACCTCCTTTGAGAATCGTAGTGGCCTCATCCTCCTCATTCTCTTCCTTAGTTCCTTCAAACAGCATGTCATTGCTTTAGATATTCCCTCCATGATCTTTTTTGCTCTCCATTCCCCCTGGCCAACTCCCCCTTCAAAGTTTTAACTGAGGCAAATACCCATGTCTTTAAAATCAGCCCTCTTGAAGTCTAGAGCCCTCATCTTAGTGTGTTTTTTCTCTTGGCCAATACTTATGCCAAACCACACAGCATGCTGATTGCTTGTACACAGGGGACTACCCACTGTGACATCTAAAGTGCTGTCCCTGTTTGCAAATACCAGGTCCTGGACTGCCCCATCTCTAGTGGGTTCTGTAACCAGCTGCCCAATTTCCTTTTCCCATTGTCTCCTATTATCTTATCTCCTTCTTTTCTAATCCCCCCACCCCCCTTTCCCCTCATCTTGGCAGATACAGCTTACATATGAACACACAAAATTTACAAGCAGATAAAGGCCTAGAGGTCTATCAAGTCTGCTCGAATGTGCAGCTAGCACCCCTTACAGATGCCTTCCTTTAACCTGTCATTTTTTATTGTATTATTTATAGTATTTCCTTTCTTTATGTCCATCTCCAGGATACCAGTTTCTATTTGCAGTTTTATTGTAGTTTTAACAAACAGTATTTATGTCAATCAATTAAGGGAGACAGTAAGGAGTAGTGGTTAAGAGCACTGACTGGCAAACCTGCCAAACTGGGTTTGAATCCCATACTGACCACTTGCATATTGTGTGATCATGAGCAACTCACTTAGCTTCCCTGTTCTCCCAGGATGCACCTGGAAACAAGCCTTGGCTTAGTGTGTCTTTCCTGGCTAAAATCTGTAAATAAATAATCCAGGATCCCGCTCATGATTTTCATAAGGTAAATGAACTTATAATATTTTTTTCAAACATGTGTAACAGACTTTTAAAATTGATATTCATTTTATAAAAGAATATGATCCTTTTTTACTCTTATTGGTCCCTCTGCACCAGTGGGCCTAATATGAGCCCATAAGGATGTGTACTGGGCCACTCAACTATGTGCCATGTATTCAGCCCCCACCAGATCCATGGGGTCAGAATTTATGACCCCGGCCATCCCAATAATCAGCCACATAGATCTGCATATGGAGTGAGGCCTACTGAGGGGACAGACCTAGGCCAGACCATAAGCTTCTAATTGGAAAACATTACCAGCCACGCAGTGGATTCCCTGCTCTGAAGAAGCAGGGGATAATGGGACATAGCGGCCTGCATGAGGACTGCCATGTCCCCTAAGGCCCACTAGAT
Organism: Neoceratodus forsteri; assembly: GCA_016271365.2. Lineage (NCBI taxonomy): Eukaryota > Metazoa > Chordata > Ceratodontiformes > Ceratodontidae > Neoceratodus > Neoceratodus forsteri. Next base: position 1,678,605,742 of record CM057449.1, read on the forward strand.
TTGTTTCATGTTTCATCCAACAATACCCCACAGTCATCATTCACCCCCAGCCCTCCAAGTGCATGGTGTAGGTGTGGGGACCAAGGCTGCAGGGAGTCATGTAGATATGTGGACGGGCGGTGCACACCCATTACAGTGGCCCTCTGGCTAATATAACAGAAACCCCACTGACACTGGCCCAGCAGAGTGTATCAGGCATTGTATATACTGTGCTCCATTAACCCGCTACTGGTATGACCACTCCCCACACCCTGCCTAGACCAACAGCACAGTTGCATGGAATCTGGCATGGACAGCCCTGGGTAGGATTGTGCAGCAAGTGCCCATCATTAGTGCATTCAGTGGTGTCAGTTGGACACCTGGGTTGTGCATATCTCGTCTCTCTGCACCACATATCATGGTACATAGGGCTGGAATCACTTAGTACATAAGGCACTTCATATATAACAATTTTATACATAATTTATTTAAGTAGTTAGTTTTGTATTAGAGTTTCTGATAGTATCTTTATCACTTATAACATTTAATACTTATATGCTACCTTTTGAATGCATTACATTAATTAGCTGGATGTCTTTTAATGGGTCATACCAAATAATAAAAACAGATATTTCAGTCTTGGTAAAGTCTGCACTATATGGAGACATGGTCCTTTAAATGGAAGGTTATAAATACAGTACAGTATATGCACCCAGCTAAGGTCCACCCACCCCCAGAAGTGCTAGTGAGCAGCACAGATCATTGGGGGTCATCCTTCTTGTGCTCACTTGGCAGGCTTGCATGTGTTTACTATCACTGAGTGTTTTTTACACTAGCACATAACAAATAAATATTTCCATGCATCCTATTTGTTTCTTTGTGTATTGTTCTTTGTTCTCTTGCAGAGTCTTATGGGTCTATCCTATATAGTAGCTTTGAGTCATAGGGTGGAGTATTTTTCCTTACATGTGCCTTTGTAGTGGTCTAACCAAGGCCTTGTACATGTTGAGGATAGGCAGAGGATTGCCTTCCTTGATGAGCTCCTTATGTCCCTTCTAATGTTTCCATATCAGAACAGCAACTGTGGAATGGTGAACCATCAAAACGGCACCGACCCCACAGCACAAACACTTTGTAAAGTCTTTCCTTGAGGGGCAAAGCCTCCTGCACACCTGTAATAGTCCAACTCGGGGGTGCAACTGGGATGGGGGAGAATGGGGGAACTGAGATCACACAAAAGTGTCATTGCTGTAGTTCCATTGAGGTTGTGATGGTTCGACATTCTTCAGTCGCTGTCTTCATGGGCTACCCCTCCTAATGCATCCCAACACGTTTGCCGTCATGTTTATGGCACCACACTACCTGTCTGGCTTCAGCTTAATGTTCAAAATTACCTCTAGATCCTTTTCCTCAGATGTTTTGTCTACTATTGCACCACAAACAGTGTGAGTGTGACCCAGATTCCTCACCACTAGGTGAAGTACCTTGCGCTACCCTGCCTGGCTATGTGGACACTTCTGGCTTGCCAGATTTTCAAGCATAATAAGTTCTGAAATGTGGCCTCATGGCTGGTCAACCATCAGAAATTTCTTAATTATGTTTGAATTTTGGGATTTACAAGTTACCTCTACTGAATCTTGCAGCACAGCTTTGGATGATGATATTTATTTATTGACTGATTTATTTATTGATTTAGGTATGTATGTATTTATGTATCTATGTATTTATTTATTTTAAAAATTGATAACCAGGAAAGGCACACTGAGTCAAAGCTTGTTTCCAGGTATGACCCAGGGGAAGGGAGCAAGGAACAAAGAAGAAATACAATGTTTCAATACATCTGTACAAATCATAAGGTATAAAAAATGCAAAAAGTAGAATAGTTAATAAATAAAATTAAACAATTTACATGTATAGATAACAAAGTGCAGAGAACTCCTAGCACTGCATTACAATTTTCAACAAATAAGTAGAGAGTAAAAACAATGATGGCAGCAGACAAGTTGACCAGAAGGCAGTGTGACTGCACAATCTCAAGGAGGAGGGAGAGTATCTGTAGAGCTACCTGGCAATGGACGTTTAAACATGGCAGGAGAAGGGATCATTTGATTGCTACCCAGAAGGACTAGAATCAACTGTGGAGGTGACAGAGGGAAGGATAACAGGAACAGGAGGGGAAGGGTTGAAGTTTCAACTAGCACCTGAGGGAGTCAGGGGATGGGGAGAAACAGAAGGAAGAGGAGAGTTTGTTCCAGAGGGAAGGAAGTCTGTATGAGAAGGCAGACTACCCCATGGAGGAGCATGGGTAAGAAATGGCAAAGTGTGATGGTCCCTAGAATGAAGAGAGCAGGAAGCAGGGGGGAGTTGGAAGAGAAGAGAGGAGAGGTAGGAGGGAATGAAGCCAAACCAGTATTTAGATATGAAATGAGCCTGGTGACAAGAGGGAAGGGAGAGGATGAGTAGGGATAAATAAAATGAACAATGGTGTGTGCAAGGGGAGGGGCAGTTTGTTGTGAAATGGCAGAGGAGTTGCAGAGGACATCCATTCTGGTGATGGAAGTGGAGGGGAAGGTATACAGGCCACGTTGGCGTAGTTGAATACAGGGAGCACCATTTTGGTAACAAGCTCCACGTAGACGTCTGGAGATAAGCAGTCTTTGTTATGGTATAAGGCACCAGGCTTGGGATGGAGCTTAGCATGTATAGTGTCAATACTGTGGGCTGAGAAATCAAGTTCAATGTCAAGCTACTCCCCCAGATACTTGAAGGAGTGAACTGCTTCAAGAGGCATGCCATCCAGAGTGGTGTCGACACCATTGTGCAATGGGCTGAGCATTATATTTAAAAACAGCTAGACTTGTTTTTAAAGTTCAGCCCAGACAGCACACTTCCACTTCTTGGACTGATATCACTTTTTTGGCAGTAGGACATTAGCTAAAAAATATTTGTAGCTTGCCTGATGAGATAGCAAAGTGCCTTGATACTATAGTGTTTAGTAGCATAGCATACTTTATTAGCAGTACTCACCTGTTCTTCATAGATCATTTCCAAAGAAGTCCTCATGGCTGAAACATAGATTCAAACACAAATTTCAGTATTCTTTAAAGATAATCCTTTTCTTCAACAGCATGTGGAGCTCAGATCTTTGCCACTAACCATTAAGCTACTTACACTTAGATGAGGTAAATACACTACTTGATCGCCACAAGCGATGACCCAAAAAAGCACAAAAAACAGTGATTTTTAATGTTTTTTTACTATGCACAGTTTGGAATTTGCAAATCCTACCAGAACAACACTTGGCACATCAAGAGATCTGCCCCCACAAAACTGTGCATGCAAAATTTTGTGCAGATCCATTGAACAGTTGCAAAGATTTTAAAGTGCAAAATTTGAGGTTTAACATAGAAACCACAGCTCTACCCTAATTATAGTGGCAGTGCATTCAGTGGGCCATCCCCCATGGTTGCACAGCATGCAGGTGTACTCCCCAAGACACTGGGATGGCAGCAGAACTCATACAGTTGTTGAACCATGATGATGGATGTATCCTGTGGTATGTTCAGAGTTGCATGTTTTTTTTCTCTTACCTGATGCTGACAATTTCTCATTAGTTGTGTTGTCTTGCTGCTTCCCCATCTCACATGTGTGTTTGTGTTGGGGGTTGGGGGATGCAGAGTTAGGGCTGGAAACCCTAAAGCCATATTTCCCAACTTTTGTTGCTTTAATAGTAATCCTAACTGTTGCATTAAAGAAGTTTTTTGCAATATATATATATACTGTATATATATATATGTCCAGAATCTAAATATGTTCCAAACACATTCAACAGTCGAAGGGTTAGACAAGAATTGAAGGATTAGCATTGTCCTTTTCAGAATTATGAGGCATTTTTATAATAAGGAATTGGATATCATCCAAGACATATTCCTGAGGAATATTTTGGGATTACCCTCCACTTTTAAACATCTTATTTAAAAGCTGAGCTGGGATCATCAGTGACTGATAAATGCAGAATGTTAGGGTAAACAGAGAAACTGTTTACTATGGAAACACTTGACTCCCCAAACAGGCTTAACTGGAAATGATGCCTGATACAGAACCTTTCAGTTGTAAAAAAAACTGGGAGTATAATATAAAAACAAGTCTAAAATGTAAGGGTCATAATATCAGATGATTAAAAAATCAGTGATAATGGGTGGTTAAAGAGATGGTCATCAGGAGATGGGGTATCACTTTGTGGTAGACTGAGGGGACTTCTGGGACAGGAGACTCTTCAAGGGTGATGATCTTCACCTGACAAGAAGGGGACTGTGCACTGGGGTAGATGTTTGATGTCTTCACTGGACAGTTAAACTGACTGCAGGGTACACTGAAGTTAGGGGAACCATGATGATAGGAGAGAGAGGAAAAGGAACCTAGCTAGTTTCCCCCCAATCTATGGGTTTGTAGCAGCCCAGTGGGCAAAAATAAGGTTGAGCTCACAAAGTCTACAATCAGCATGAAAAACAAGAAGTTAAGGAGACCAGAGAAGAATAAGAGAGAAAGACAAGTAAAAAGCAAAAGGAGATCAAGAGTTAGATGGAAGGTGATCTGCCTTAACGCTATGAGCCTAGGTACTAAAATCAGTGAGCTCAAGCAATAATAGCAAACACTGAGGTGGACCTGATAGCCATCACAGAAACTGGGGCTATAGAAAATAATGACTGGGACTTTACAGTCCCTAGTTATGCCATGTTTAGGAGTGATAAAGGAAAATCTAAAGGGTGGCATACCCTATACATCAGGGAAGGCATTGGGGCTGTGAAAGAGGCCTACATCAGGGGAAGTAATTCGGAGAATGAGTCACTGTTGGTGCAATTTACAGCAGCCTCAGGCAAGAAACTATGATTGGTGGTGATCTATAGACTGCCAAGACAATAGGAAGAGAGGGATGAGGAGCATGGGAAAGAACTAGGAAGGGGAGTGGTGAAGGGGATGATAGTGGTGGTGGTGGCTGATCCGAACCTGCCTGATATTGATCAGGACATTCCAGCTGCCAGGAACACAAGATGTCAGGTCTTGTTGGATACATTGTAGCACTCTCTGCTGGTGCAGCTGGTTCAGGAGCCTACTAGGCAGGCTGCCATTCTTGAGGGGTGCTTATCAACTTGGAGGTTGTAGGATATGTCGGGGTAAGGGACCCACTAGGGTCCAGCAGCTGTAACTCTATTTGGTTCAAGTTGGCACTTGGGACTGGAAAGCTACAAACGAGGGCTGAGGTCATTGAGTTCAGAGGCATGGACTGCAATAGGATGAGAAAGTTGGTTCAGGACATGTTTCTCAGGGTAAACAGCATCTGAGGTGTGAAGAAAAGAGTGGGATCAATTAAAAGGTCAATTCTCAAGGCATCTAGGTTATGCATGAGAATGGTAATGAAAAGAAACATGTACAAGAGACAAATATTGTTTTCTGAAAGGGTCAGGGAAGCAGTGAGGACCATAAGATGCCTTCACCTAGTACAAAGAAATGTGAGGGTGGGGATGGGGAAATTAACAACTAAGAAATAAGAAAGCAAAGTTGGTGGTTAGGGTGGCAAAAGAAGACACTGAGCAACATATAAGGGCAGGGATAAGCAGGTTTTCATATATATTTGAAATAAAAGAAAGAAAGGAGGGGAATTGTTAGGCTATCTGAGGGAGGAAGGGTAATAGAGGAGGACATGCAAAAAGCAGTCATCGTTAATAATTACTTTTGCTCTGTCTTCACAAAGGAAGACAGCAAGCCCCTTCCAGAGAGGGGCATCAAGTCAGATGTCATCGCTGAGCATGACACAAGTTGTTATTTCTGTGACCCATCACCATGGCCACATGCTCAACCAGGTCTTCTCACTGGGGCTTGAGGTTGCCAACCGCAAGATTGATCAGGTCATTTGGTCTTATCATTGCACAGTGAAGATTCAGTTCAGGGCCCCTCATGGAAGTCCTTCCCCTGCTGAGATGGTCAGTTACCGCCTTTTAAGGGGATTGTCCCCAGAAGGACTCCTGGCAGTGGCTAACTTTTCTAGTGTAGACCCTGCATGTGCGGTTGGTGTGAGCTAGGCAGTGGCTGCCTATAGTAGGATGGTCTCTGAAGCTCTTGATGCCATTGCACCAGTCCACATATGACCAAGATCATCTCACTTGAGATCCCCTTGATTTGATGGGGATCTCAAGGAAATGAAGATCAAGAGTCAGAAGTTGGAGTATTGTTGGCAGAAGACCCTCTTGGAGGGGGACAAACTGGCTTTGCATGTTCATTACTATGAGTACCCAAGGGCAATCAACAATAAGAGGCAGAATTCCTGTCCATGGAGATTGCTGCAGGGAAAACAGACCATTTCAGCTCTTTCAGACCGTGGACAGATTGCTATATCCTGTCTGTCTACAGCCATAAAAAGCTTTTTCAGTTACATTGCGTGAGGAGTTTGCTGTGTTATTCTCTGACAAAGTGTCTTCCATCTGGGTGGGGATTCCATCAGTGAGACAAGCTTTGTCTTACAGTGATCAGCCCAGAAGGAGCAGTGGCACTCCATCAGTCTGCAATGAGTTTAAACCAGTGGACGTGGCCAAGGTCATTGAGGTGATCTCAAAGCTAAATACACTTACTGTGAACTGGACCCTGCCCTGACTCATTTCTTGATGAAATGTGTCAGGACCGCAGACCCAGTGTTTGCTTGGATTGTCTGGTGTTTGATGTTGGAGGAAATCTTTCCAAATGCCTTGAAAGAGGCTCTGGTGAGGCCCCTACTGAAAAATCTAACTCTTTACCCAGACATCCTGGCAATCTACTGTTCAATCCCCAACCTGCCATTGTTTGGCAAGATTGTTGATAAATTAGTGGTGCAACAGCTAGAAGTACACCTTGTGTCCTTTGACATCTATGAGCCATTCCAGTTGGGTTTCAGGGGTAGGCAAATCACCGAAACGACATTTGTAAGTGTGCATAATGACCTCCTCAGGGCTAGAGATAGAGGAGACAGGTCAATTATTGTTCTCCTTGATCTCTCATCAGTTTTCGATACTGTGGATCACATTGTGCTTCTTGATCCCCTTCAAGAGTGTTGTGGACTCACCGGTACTGTCATCCAATGGTTTGAGTCCTATCTCTCTGGCAGGGAGCAGTGGGTGGTAATGGGAAATTTCTACTCCTCCCCGAAGCCCCTGTCATGTGGAGTACCTCAGGGTTCAATCTTGTCACCAATGTTTTTTGTGGTATACATGCTGCCCCAGGGAGAGCTCATTAGACAATACAGTGTGGGGTGTCATTGTTATGCAGATGATACTTGGATATATTTGCCTTTTGGCCCGGGAACACATGATGCCATGAAAGTGATTAACAACTGCCTGACCGAGATCAACGAGCGGATGTCCTCCAACTGGTTGCGACTGAACCCAGACAAGACGGAGGTACTGGTGATTGAGCCAGATCACAGGTATGATAGAAGTGCCTCTGGAGTGGGTACATGATTATTTCTGGGATACACACCATTGATGGCCTCCTCTAGGCATTGTTCTGGACAGCAGATTGACACTTGAAGCTTAGGTGTCTCCTGTGGTCAAAAGTGTTTTTTACCACTTGAGAAACATCACCTGGATTAAGCCCCTAGTTCTGCCCGAAGACCTGTCATCATGGTGCACGCCTTTGTGACTTTGAGGCTGGATTACTGTAATGTTCTAAACTTTGAGGTTACTGTAAGGACCCTCCACTAACTTCAGCTGGTGCAGAACTCAACAGCTTGGTTGCTGATGGGTCTGGCAAGGTCTAGTCATGTGATTCTGGTCCTGTGGTCTCTGCACTGGTTGCCTGTTAGATGGAGGATCCTCCTCAAGGTGGGCTTGCTCACCTATAAGGCCCTATACAGGGTGGGTCCTGGTTATCTGTCTGATCTCCTAACACCTGTCTCCTTGGTTCGTTCCCTCCACTCCTCAACACAGGGAATCCTTGATGTTCCCAGGGTCAGCTAAAAACATCTGGCGACCATGTCTTCAGTGTCGCCGGGCTGACCCTGAGGAACACTTTGCCAGCTGTTATCAGGGAGGCCCCAACAGTTGATCTGTTTAAAAAGGGACTAAAGGCCCACCTTTTCTTTCTGGAATTCCCTGACAAAGGTGACTGACCTGTATTAATTTTATGAAGTTATTTAATCATGCTGAGATTTATTTATGTATTTATTGTTTTAAATTTTTACAGTGTGTTGTGTTTGTATTGACCCTACCTTTTAATGTAATGCACCCAGAGCCCCAGGGATTGGGTGCTGAATAAATCAAATGTGCCTTGTCTTGCCATTAAAGGTATTCCAGAAATGAGGCAGCCAGTATTTATTAATAAAAGGGTCTGGAAAGGGTAAGCAGCACAAAAGATAAATAAGTCCATAGGGCCTGATGGGATGCATCCGAGGGTACTGAAGGAACTGTCAGCAGAACTGGCTGAACCCATGGTATGTCTATTCAGTAGTTCATTACAGAGGGGGTAGTTCTGAAAGACTGAAGGGTAGGGGATGTAGCTCTGCTCCATGGGAGGGGCGGATCCATGACCAGTCATTGACAACATTTTTGTCAAACAACCATACAGCAAAACCGTCATGTTGACCGCATTTGCAGTCGGCATATGGGTTATCATTAAGAAACATGTTTTCTTCAGGGGGCTTCACCCCCAAACCCCTCTATATGGGGGGCTGTGCCCCCGCACCTCCCCCACTAAATATAATCAACTCTGAGTCACAGCTGATTAGGGGAAGGGTGCAAGATCCCCAGAATACAGTGCCGAGGTCCAACGCCAACACTACAATGACCTGACACCATAGTCGCTGTAGTGATGGTAGCTGTTGAAATGTTGCTGTTGGCGGTGTATACCAGATGGACAAGGGGCAAGTGAGGAACCACAGACTTGCCAGTCTTACCTCTGTTGTGGGTAAACTGATGGCGTCACTGGTCAAAGAGGACATTGTGGACTACCTGGAAATCAATGGATTCCAGCATAATAAACAGCATGCGTTTGTGGCAGAGAGGTCTTGCCAGACCAGTCTGATAGTTTTCTTTGACTGGGTGATGAGTGTATTGGATAGGAACCATGCTGTAGAGTTAGTCATTTCAACTTCAGCAAGGCTTTCAACTCGGTTCTTCATACAAGACTGCTGAAGAAGATGGAGGACCTGGGTGCAGCAAGGGACGTAGTAAGATGGGTAGAAAATTGGTTGAAGGAGAGGCATCAGAGGGTTGTGATTAATGGTGTCAAATCAGAAGAGAGAGAGGTCATGAGTGAGGGGCCACAGGGAACTTTCCCGGGACCTGTCCTCTTTAATATGTTCATCAGAGACATTGGAGTAGGAATCCAAAGCAGGTTGTTTCTCTTTGCAGATGTCACTTAGCTCTGTGAGAGGGTAGATAATAATGAGGGAATTAGGGAGATGCAGAGTGACCTGCAAAGGCTAGGGAGGTAATCTAAAGTTTGGCAGTTGACATTCAACATCAAAAAGTGCAAGGTGATGCATCTAGACAACAAGAAGCCCAGGACAGCGTATTAGATGGGGAAGGGGGTACGGCTGAGCACTACAGCTGAGGAAAGGGATCTTAGAGTCATCATTAGTGACTTCCTTAGTCAATCAAGCCAGTGAAATAAGGCCTATAGTAAGGCAAATAGGATGCTGGTATGTATCGGAAGGGTATTGACTGTAGAAGAGGTACTGTATTACTAACTCTTTATAGAGTGTTGGTGAGGCCACTCCTGGAATATTGTGACCATCTGTGGAGTCTTAATCTCAATAGAGATAAGGACAGGCTAGAGACAGTGCAAGAAGGGTAACCAGGATGATTCAGGACCAGCAGGGTAGATTTTACAGGGATCAGCTGAAAGCACTGAACATGTACTTGCTGGAGACAAGATGAAGAAGGGGTAATGGGATATAGACCTTCAAGTACCTGAAAGGAATAAACAAGATGAACTGAGAATAACTATTTATCATGAGTAACAGTTCAAGGACATGGTACATGAGTGGAAAGTGATGCGAGGGAGGTGAGAAAGTTTTATTTTACAGAAAGGATGGTAGAACCATTTAACAGCCTGCCAGCTGAGGTGGTGGGCACCAAAACAATAAATGATTTCAAGCATGGTTGGGACAGAATGAAGGGTATAGTGCTTACTCAGGGAGGCAGCAGTAGGGCGCGGAATGGGGGGAGGTGGATCATGAGGACTCGTACCCTGTATGGACAATAGGTCAATAGGTTTAATAGGGAATTATGGGCAGAGTGGATGAACCATTGATCTTTTTCAGTATGCCCCCTGAACACTGACATTTCTACAGTGACATGCATCGATATCAACAACAGCACCATGTTGCCGTAGAAGTACTGCTGGGACTGGGCAACCCCTTCCCCTGACCTGCACCCCCTCCCAGAACTAACTCCAACCTGGAGTTAGAGTCCTAAAGTACAGGGGGTGCGGGGGGAAGCCCCCCGAAGAAAAAACACACACCGATGTTTGCAGCTCCATGCCAACTGCAAATCGCTGTCGACATGGAGCCTGGCGCTGTGATGCCAGTCAATGATTTTCTTGTCACACTGGCATCGTAGAGCCATCTTTTTCTACTATCGTCTATGTTTCTGTTTTATAATATTTATTTGGGGGAACATTGTTCTACCTTCATTTTTATAACAGTTAAAACGCTGTTGTACCACAGTTCAAAAGGTTATGGAATGCTGTTTAACCCTTCTGTTATACAACAGCGTTCTAGCTTACTCGACATGCACAGCATCAACCAGATCAACAGAGGCGGTGACAAAACAAACAGACAGCCACATAATCCTGCAGATGCAGGATCAACCAGATAAGTTTAAAAATAAACAGGATCAACCAGATATTTTCTGTCAGGATCAACCAGATATTAAGAATTACTGACCAGCAAATGACTCGGTTCCTCCATGACCTCTCCTTAAGCAACAAATATAGGTGCTATTTTTTTCCTAAAAATCCCTCCCAAACCTAATTATCAACCAATGGGAGTGCTCAAATGAAAAATATAGGGATGTCTGGTCCCTAACTACCAAGCTCCTTCCCCGTAGCAACCAGTTGTAATTATAAGATGCATATTGCAGAGACTTTGTTTAAATAAAAAAATAAAATAAAAACTACTCCAACCATTTAAAAATGTATTTTGGTGACACCAAATACTATAAAAAACAATGGATGATGGCCATCTTTATACAGAACCAGTGTGTTCTGCCATCTCAAGGTTCTGATTCCCATGAACCTCTCGAACTTCACTCTTGAGGTCACCAGGAATCAGAACCTCTCTGTGGCAGAACACACTGGTACTGCATAGTTGGCCAGCCACTATTGTCTATGTCAGTCCTAATCACTGATATGCAGTAAATTATTTTCTGTCCACTGTGAATCAAATATAAATGGGAATCATTGTTTCTGCTTAAGCTAAATAGTTTAAATATGTTGTTTCTCTTTAATGACACAACACCCCTGACTCTCTTCTCCGAAGGTGATAACACATTGGTTAGCTGCAAGGTGTGTGCTAGAGGAGATATTTTAGAAATAAAAGCTTAATTATTAATGTTTTTTCTCTGATAATTCTGCCAAGATACAGGTATAGGGGCATCTGTTAGACATTGTTTATTTTAGAGTAGCCCTTTTGAATTGTTTCACGTAAATATTGTTGTTAGAAAATGTAATTTATGAGGATTTATACTCCAAACCCAAGCTCCTAGTTTAGAAGCACTTCACTAGGTATTTTCAGTTGAATAAGGGTTGATTTGAGAACCACAATGTTTGGGCGGGTGAAGTGCTCTACCTTACTTATCTCTTTTTCCTGGTTCAATATTGAGTTCCTGTCTTATGCATTGTTTAACTGGCTGCAGTTGTTACACAGTGCTGTACCTTAAATAAGTGTCATATTTTGTATAGCATAGGGAGATTGCTCTATGTGATTGTACTGAATCAACAAGCTTAATAAAAAGAAGTTAAAAAATTGCGTATTGGTAAAAACATACTAAGGAGCAGGTTATAATGGAAAATTATATTAAAACTATAAAAACTCTGGGGTAAATAAGACATATACTGTATTTCCTTAAAGCAGCAGTGCAATGAAAAATGTTTTTCCAAAAAGCTAATTCCACCTACAGTTAATAAAAATATTAGTATACCTGACAAATCTACAGTCTGGGGCTGGCAGTATAACCTAGAGATTAGAGTAACTAAACTGTGAATGAGCGTCATACATTCAGCAAACCTGGACTTGATTCCCACAACCTTTACTTGCATACTGTGTGACCCCGAGCAAGACATATAACCTCCTCAGTGCTCCCAGCTCACCCCTGAAAACAGGCCCTGTGTCTAATGGGATTTACCTGATTAATAAAAAGAATAAAACATAGAAACATATAATTTGATGGTAGATAAGGACCACTTGGCCCACATAGTCTGCCCATTTCCGTATCTATTAGATAAGCTGCAGATTCTAGATATCCAACAGCCTACTTCCTCCTACCCCTCACTATAATTGCCTTATGTCTGTCCCATGCATCCTTGAATTCCCCCACTGTTTTTGACCCCATGACCTCCTCAGAAAGGCGGTTCCATGCGTCCACCACCCTCTCCATGAAAAAATACTTCCTCACGTTGCCCCTGAGCTGTCCCCCCTCTATCTTCAAATTGTGCCTCCTTGTTCTTGTACATCTCTTTTTCTGAAAGATGCTCCTGTCTTGGACTTTGTTGATTCCACTGAAGTGCTTGAAAGTTTCTATCATCTCCTCCTCTCCCTCCTTTCCTCAAGGGTATACATATTAAGCACTTTTAGTCTCTCTTCGTATGGCTTCTGTTGCAGACCCTGCACCATTTTAGTTGCCCTCCTCTGGACTGCCTCCATCCTGTCTATGTCCTTGTGGAGATGGGGTCTCCGGAACTGCACGCAATACTCCAGATGGGGTCTCACCAACTGTCTGTACAGAGGGATAAGAATTTCCTGTTTTTGACTGGTGATGCCTCTCCCTACACATCTTAGTATCACCCCAGCCCTCCTTACTGCCTTCTTACATTGTTTACCTACCTTAAGGTTATCTGATATGACTACTCCCAGGTCCCTTTCCATTTGTGTTGTTGTTAGTACCCCCCCCCCCAATTTTGTACTCTTCCCCTGGGTTTTTGTTTCCCAGGTGCATTACTTTGCACTTTTTTGCATTGAATCTAGGCTGCCATATTTTTGACCATTCTTCCAATCTTGCCAAGTCTCTTCTCATCCTTTGCACTCCCCCTTGTGTATCAACCCTGTTGCAGATCTTTGTATCATCTGCAAAGAGGCATACGTTTCCTTCTAGCCCCTCTGCAATGTCTCCTATAAAGACATTAAAGAGGACCGGTCCCAGTACTGAGCCCTATTGTACCCCACTAATAACCCCCCTTTCTTCAGAGTGGACTCCATTTGCTATTACCCTCTGTGTCCTGTTGTCCAGCCAGCTTGTTACCCAGGCTACCACCCTGGGACCCACTCCCAGGCTGGCTAACTTGTTTATTAATCTTTTGCATGGGACTGTGTCAGATGCCTTGCTAAAGTCTAGCTAGGCCATGTCCACAGCCCCTCCCTGGTCTACTAATTTGGTTACTCAGTCAAAGAAATCTATTAGATTCATCTGACATGACTTTCCCACTATGAATCCATGCTGCCTTGGATCCTGTGCCCCACTGGCCTCTAGGTACTCAACAATTCTTTCTTTCAGAAGTGATTCCATCATTTTCCCTACTACTGAGGTCAAACTGACAGGTCTGTAGTGTCCTGCCTCTGCTTTGCTCCCACTTTTGTGAAGAAGAATCACATCTGCCCTTCTCCAGTCCTCAGGTACCACACCATCCTCCCATGATTTGTTAAAAAGGGTAGTCAGTGGTGTCACTAGTTCTCCCCTTAGTTCTTTTAGAATTCTTGGGGGGGGGGACTCCCATCAGGCCCCATTGCTTTGTCCACCTTGAGTTTTAGGAGTTCTTTCAGGACCCTTTCTTCTGTGAATGAACTGATATCAACCTCACTATCCAGAGTGCTTCTATTGTTTGGTTTAGGTACCTCTCCCTCCTCTTCTTTTGTGAATGCTAAGCAAAAGTATCCATTCAGTATCTCTGCCTTTTCATTGTCGCCCTATGCCCTCCTCCTCTTCTCTTTATTAAGCCTCACTATCTCTCCCTTGGTCTTCCTTTGCTCCCTGATGTACCTGTAAAAGGTTTTATCCCCCTTCTTAACTGAATTGTCTATCTTTTCCTTGGTTTGGGCATTCGCTATTCTGACTGTGTTCCCTGCTTCCTTCTGCTTTAACTGGTACAGTTCTCTGTCCTGCTCCTTCTGTGATTCCTTGTACTTCCTGAATGCTGTCTTTTTCTCCCTAATCTTCCCTGCCACCTCCTTTGAGAACCATAGAGGTTTTTTACTTCAATGTCAATGCCAAATGTTTGCCGCTTGCATTGCTGTTATACTGGGTCTTGCTTGTACAGATTTTTACCATATATTTACCCAGGATTGACCAGGTGAGATGCAATGTCTCATTTTCAGTCATGACCTGCTTTTACACATTTTTAGATTGTGTTTACCCAGGACAGGCCACCTGAGAGACAATATCTCATTTTTAGTGGGCTCCCACATTTTGACCTCAAATTTCCAACAATCTTTTTATGACCTGATGTTATAATCAAGAAAGATGGAATTTTTTAAATCCTAACTGAAAGGTGATTTTGCAGTGTAACTGTGAAAACAAGTTTTGAGGTGGATTTGAAAAATTATACCTGTCATGTTCAGGAGTAGAGGTGGATGAAAGTTGTGAATTCTGTTTGTGCGGAACTTTCGTAAAAATTTGGAAATTTCGCAGGATTTTCTGAACTTCTGCCATTGGTAAGATCAAAATCTTCTGCATGTGTTTGGCAGATTTCCATCATGTTTCATTGAATTTTTTGGCTGGACTGCGGATTAATACACATGAACTGCAGAATAACAATTCTGAGGAATTTTTTTTCTGCAGTTTAATGTATCATTCCTCAGCACATGTATTATTCCACAGTTCAGTGATCTGTTCTGCAGACTTTTTTCTCCACAGTTTAATAGAATAATCCACAATTTATACATTTATTCCACTGTTCTAAGTCAGAATTTCAGCGAAAGTTGTTAATTTGATTTCCGCACTTTCAAGGAAGCAAAAATCCGACTTTCGCAGAAATTCTGCCAGTGGAAGTTTTTTGCACACCGCTATTCAGGAGGTGGGGTAACACAAGGGATATGTTGAACATTAGGGGCTAAATAAAATCTGCAAAAATAAAGTTATGAGTATAACTTAGCTGTTTTTTTTAACATTTTGACTTCAGATTTTCAAAATAGTCTTTATAACCACTACTTCTGAACATGACAGGTGTCATTTATAAAATAGAGGCCAAAACATCATTTCATGCCACAAGTGTGAAAATACATTTTGGCCAGGATTTGAGAAATGACAGCTGTCATGCTCATGAGGCAGTGTGAATAATAGGCTATACTGAAAGGCTGAGGTCAATATATTAAAATTACAAAAGTTACAAGAGATTGTTGAAGAATGTCAACACATGCTGATAATTTTTTTTTTTATATATACTTTTACACCAAATTTTCAACATAGGCCCAGATATTCAAAAGGGTTGCGCTTGGCGCAACAGTGTTGTGCCATGCGCAACCCACTGATGTGCCCTGGCGCAATATTCAAATGGGGAAAGTGCGCAGCGCAAATCCCGATGCACTGGAGCGCATCAGTAATGTATGCAGGCTCAGGTGGGGGGGGCATGCCCATGCATACTCTGCACAGCCCAATATTCAGGCCGGGATGTGCAGAGCCATGCATGTGCAACCCTTATCTGCGCCAGCACAAAGTTGATCCAAAAAAAAGGAACAACAGATGGCCACCCACAGGTGAGCTGCAGCATTGCAGGGCACAACACACCAGCTGTCACATGTGGGTGGCCACATGAGCTCCTGCTGCACCTCCATTGTGGCTCCCCATGCCCGATTGCGGGCATCCATAGAAAAAGATCAATCCAAACTCCCTGGTGATCCAGTGGACCACTACCCACCCGATCACAGGCTAAGTAAATAAATGGTAATTCCTATTATCCCTGGTGGTCCAGTGGACCTGTCTGCCCAGTCGCAAGCTGCAGTAGAACTAAAGAAAACCTATCATCCCTGGTGGTCCAGTGGACCTGTCTGCCCAATCAGCGTACAGTAGAACTAAAGAAAACCTATCATCCCTGGTGGTCCAGTTTGACCCCCCCTCCCAACCCACCCACTGCTCCCCACCCGTCCCGCTCCCTCCGGTCAGCGGTGGGTGGCAGCACACACCTGCCACCCCACAGCCTGCTGACTGACACCATCGGTGAGGCTGTACACCCATTGGTCCACAAGCGTGAGCAATGGGCATGCAGACCATACCATACCTACACATTCCAGATATGTGAATGGGATCTATTCACATATCTCGAATGAGTAGTACGGTATGGGCCACACCCATTGGCTCACTGTGGACCAATGGGTGTACAGCCTACCAATGGTGTCAGTCGGCAGGTGGTGGGGCGGTAGGTGGTGGGGTGCTGCCACCCACCACTGACCATGGGGGAGCAGGTGGTGGTGATCAGTGGGTGGGTGAGGGAGGCCCACTGGACCACCAGGAATGATAGGTTTTCTTAATTCTACTGCAGCCTGCAATCAGGTGGGCAGGTCCACTGGACCACCAGGGATTATAAGATCTATATTTCATTTACTTAGCCCATGATTGGGCAGGCAGCGGTCCACTGGACCATCAGGGATTTAGGATTATACTATTTTTTACTGCAGCCCGTGATCGGGCTGTGGGGCACATTGCCGTGCTGCAGGGGGTGTCGGTCCCTGATGTCTGCTGCCTGGCAGGGTGCCAGGTGCAAGTCGTCAGGGATTGGCACACCTGCATGCAAATGGGGCCATAATGGCATGCAAATGGCCACATTTGTGCCTTGCTTACATTATGGCCCCATCTGCATGTCAACTTTTGAATATCGCCGTTGCTGAACCTTGCACAATGGAACTTGTGCCAGCGCATCCCCATGCTCCACTCTGGCCACTGGCGCTGGCGCAGTGCCACTGCACCATGCACACTGTTGGTGGCCAGGATGTGATATTCAATGATGCTGAGCCATGGTGCAGCTTCGTTGAATATCGCTCAGTCAACGTCCCACGCAGCCAAGTTGCGCTGAGCCCAGGCTTGGCCACAGCCTGGCGCAGTTTGAATATCTGGGCCATAATGTTCTTTTGACCCCACCTCATGAACAAGGGTGGAAAAAATGTTCAAATCCTGCCCAAAAGGTGATTTCATTCCACAAGTGTGAAAACACATTTTGGCCAGGATTTGAAAATTAATAGCTGTCACATTCATGAGATGGTGTGAAAACAACTGCTATGTTGAAAATTTGGGGTTAAAGTATTGAAAATTATCAAAGATATGAGCTTGTGATAAAAAATTCAATGTGCACTCATAACTTTGTTGTTTTTTTTTAACATTTTTACCGCAGATTTTCAACATAGGTTTGTTATGACCCTCACCTCATGAACAAGGATGGAGAAAATTTCCAAATCCTGCCCAAAAGATGATTTTGTGCAGGAAACACAAAATCACCTTTTGGGATGCATTTGCATAATTTCACCATTCTTGTTCATGAGGTGGGGTCCCAAAAGGCCATGTTGAAAATTTGGGGAAAAATATTTAAAAAATGACCAAGTCATGAGGACAAGTTCAAAACCCATTGAAATACATTGAACCACATACCTGATTCCCTCAGTTCCCGGTCCATCGTTAATGGGTGAAGATGTGTCTCTTGTCCATAAAGGATTATGACTATGGGCCCCTGTAGATAAATAAAGGGTAAGGAGGTGGAGGTGCTGAATGAGAGGGTCAAGGGGAGGGTAACAGTGGCAGTGGACTGGCAGCAGCAACAGACACCAATGGACAGTTTTCTTTTTTATAGAGCATAGAAAAATAAAAAAAAGACTACACCATGACAGTTTTCTTTATTTCAGGTACTGAGGCTGGGGATTTGGCATCCCAGTGTCAGTGTTTTGTTTGGTGGCACCAGGTGTGGGTTCCCCAGCGTCACACACTGAAAACGGGCAGGTTTGGGGTACTAGCCGACACAGGAGATTGGGCACCCTGTGTTGGAAAACTAAGAAGGAAGGGGTGGGTAGGATTGAGGGATGGCTTTCTTTATTTCAGGTACTGACACTGGGGATTGGGCATCCCAATGTCAGTGTTATGTTTGGTGGCACTGGGGGTGGGCTCTCCAATGTCACATAGTGAAAATGGGTGAGGTAAGCGTACTAGCTGAAACCAGAGACTGGGCACCCTGGTGTCAGAAAAATAAGAATGAAGGGATGGAGGGACGGTTTTCTTTATTTCTGGTACTGACACTGGGAATTGGGTACCCCAGTGTCAGTGATATGTTTTATGACACCGGGGGTTGGCTCTCTGGTGTCGCACAATAAAAATGGCTGGGGTTGGAGGTACTAGTCAATACCAGGGATTGAGAACCCTGGTGTCAGAAAATTATAAAGGAAAGGGTGGTATGGATTGTTTTTATGTTGGGGAGAGGACCACAGCAGGCAGATCATGACACTGATCAGCTTTGTTAGGTGGGCAGCATTATGCAGATCAAAGGAAGGACCCTCCCCATGATTTGAGCAGTACTTTTCTTTAAGATACACAAAGGTCCCACCCAGCAAGACCAGAAGAGTGTCATAATCAGTCCAGCTGATGATTGGTCTAACACTGTTGAGCCCTTTGCAGACTGCCCTACTTTGGACCAACAGTGACATGCCTATCAAAATCCACTATCATACCATTATGGTCACTTTATGCAGGCACAAGTATGAACATAAAAATAGTTTTTCTTGTTATCTCCTTTAGTATGCATGGTGAGGTTATTTTATTTTCTTGATCAGGCCTACATTGCTATTTTTAAGCCAAATGTGGCAACTGTGTTTTTTTCTTGAGATAAAAATAAATTAAGACATTTGTAAAATCCTCAGATATTGGTAGAACTAGAACATTTTACTACCAAATAAAGTCAGAGGATACCTGGAATCTTTTGTAATGAAATAAGGTAGGGTCAAAGTTTTTTACCCAATTTTGTGGCACTGCTGTTGAAATGCCGCATATGATGCAGGTAGATACATTTTACAGTATGGAGCCAGATCATCGCCTTTGCTCACCTAATGGCTCAGTTGATGATATTTATCATGGCTTATTACAATGTCAGTTCCTAATGTAAAAGAAATAAGAGCTAAATGGATAGCACCTTTAATGGGAAATTGGAACACAGAGAAGAAACAAGCAGTCCATAATTTATTTGTTTTACATTTGTTTACTGAGTAAGTGCACTGATCCAATGGACCATTTATAACATACAAGGGTAAGAAATTACATGAAGATTGTGAAGTTTGCACACTCAGCTGCATTGATCAGGGAAAAGTACTTTGTAAACTTAACTGAGTAAAGAAAGTAAAATAACATCAATATTAGTGAATTTAAGATGCTGAAAAATGTTTCTGTATGTCTAAAAATGTGTTTTGGATTTCATGGATGTGAGACATCTTTACTGTAAATTGTAATAATTTTTATGTGATGGGAATTTTATATTATTGTGTTTTTTTTCCATTTTGAAACAACCTTTTTGATGTAAGATGTCATTTGCATGCCATTATGGCATTGTTTAATTGTGAGGCACAAGCTTTTACTCCATAGATTGCATGAGGAGCTGTCCCCCCCTCACCCTGGCATTTGTATTGCCATGTATGTCAAACAATACAAGCTGCTGCTCGGTACACCCAGCCCTCACCTGAAGCCCATCTGAGTTTGTTGATGAACTGAAATACCTCCCCAAAACCCCTTGCTGGCCACACAAAGGTATGTGCATATACAGTTGTGCCCAGTGGTATGTTGTTTATTGCCACATGATCATGCAGCAGCACATCAATTTGGTGCTGTATTCCTGCAGGCTTTTTGTGTGTCACCTCCACAGCACTGATGCAAATGAAGCCCACAGTACCAACATATTTTTTATGCCTCTATATTTAGGTGTAATTTATGATCTGTGTAGTTTTTTATAGTCACGTATGCACATGCATCAACTCCGCAGTGATCCACCAGCTTTGCCCTACAATGTACTATTAAAGTATACTGTGCTGTATTATTAAGTAAGACAAAATGCCAAAGTTAGTAGTCATTTAATAGTCCAAGGGAAAGGTGGTTCTCAGGAGGTGACTGTAGGGTGATTGTGAGTTGTAAGTTGTCTCTTCAAACTGTCAAGCGGCACTCTGCTTCACCAAAGCATATACAGTATGCACACACCTAGAGAACCACTTTACCCTTTCTTAACAACCAGGGCATTTGAGGGACTTCAGGAGACACCTTGTGGAACATGTATACTGAATTTGATGTTTGTGCCACTAGAAATCCAAAAGTTATAGCTTCTTCTGTATGTTGCTTGTGAAGCAAATGCATTACCACAAAGAAGACACTTAAGCTGCTCTCTATGTCACAGAAAACATACAGAAATTCCCCATGAAAACCACTTTACCCTTTGTTTGGAAACCTGGGCTTAGATGGCAAAGTAGAGGACACCTTGGAGAATAGATACACTGAATTTGATGTTTATACCACAAGGAATTCAAATGTTATGCCTGCTTCTGTACAGTGTTAGTGAAGTGAAAGCAAGCCCTGGCACCAGACATTCGAGGAAGAAGTCTAACCATTAAGCTGCCCTCTCCTTCACAAACAACACACAGACATTCCCCTCAAAAACTTTTTTCCCTTTTTCTAGCAACTTAGGCATTTGGGTGACTTCAGGAAACATCTTGTGGAATATGTATATTAAATTTCATTTTAGTGCCACACGAAATTCGAAACGTATAACTTCTGTGTGTTGCATGTGAAGCAAATGCATTGGCTATCAGGAGACATTCTAGCTGCTCTTTGCTTCACAGACAACACATAAAATTCCTCTTGAAAACCACGTTACCCTTTTTCTAATAACGTGAGCATTTTGGGGACTTCAGGGGACACCTTGGGGACCATGTATACTGAATCTTATTTTTGTGCCACAAGAAATTTAAATGTTATAATTTAGTCTGTGTGCTTGTGAAGCAAATGCATTGGCTACCCTGAGACAGTTTAGCTGCCCTCTGTGTAATAGATGACAAATACAAATTTTCCTCGAAAACCAATTTACCCCTTTTTAACAATATGATTAACAAAGTGATTGATCTGATACTTTTATTGGACCAGCAAGAGATTTACAAAACACACAATTTCAGGCTACAAAGAGTCCTTCATCAGGTGTAGCAGCCAGGTTCTACAGAAAACAAGCTTCTTTACTTAGGATAGAGAAATCTACTGGTAAATAAACTCTCCCCATTAGAAAGGAGAGCAATACAGTCACTGAAATCCAAACAGAAGTTTCTACTTTTAGAGATTTGCCACCTATTACCATTTCGGTCATGATGGTTGTGAATTCCTCTACACTAATATCCCACATACTGATGGAATTTCAGTCTCTGTTAAATATGTACAAGAGAAAGGACAGCCCCATAACATCCACCCAAAATTCATTGCAAGACTTATTGAATTTATTCTGACCCATGATAAATTCAGTTTCAACAGCAAACATTTGTTCAAACTGTGGGAACAACATTGGGTACCAGGATGGCTCCACAGTTTCATTAAATTATTAAGAAATCTGACAAAATATCTGCAGTTGTGATCTTAAGTCATGAAGATCACCTTAAAGAAGCAAATAGGCAATTAACAGATCACATCTACTACAGGAAATTGACTAATGAACTGACTGTGCAATGCACCAAAGAACTATGGGATGTTATTAAATCATTTCCTAAGCATATCCAAGATAAAACAACTGATCTCATCCATGACAACTTCAGTTTCGACAGCAAACATTACATGTTCAAACTATGGAAACAGCAATGGGCACCAGGATGGCTCCACAATATGCCAACCTTTTCATGGCCAGTTTGGAAGAAGATTTCCTGAAAAACTGTAAACTCATACCACTTGAATACTTCTGATGTATTGATGATATAGTTTTAATTTGGACAGAAGGTACTCACACACTTAAAGAATTTAATCAAGACTTAACATCCTCCACCCATCCATTAACCTTTCCCTGGAGTACTCTGACATCAGCATCAATTTTTTGACATTATGGTTAGCATCAAAGATGGAATCTTACAGACCTATATCTACATGAAACCAACAGACAGATAGAGATGCCATCACAAAAATAGCAATCACCTTAGCAAACTAAAAAATCTGTAATGTACAGCCAAGCACTTCAATACCACCAAATCAGTTCTAGTGAGTAGGAAAGAGATAAACATCTTGTCACTTTGAAAAAAAAAACATTTACTGTACATGGACACTCCTCTAGAAAAATTGACAAAGCTGTGGAAGATGTTGCACATATGCCAAAAGAACAACTGCAATATAAAGAGAAGACCACCACCAACCAGATACCATTGATTGTTACAAGCAACCCTGATCTGGAGTCCCTACAAAAAATTAAGGACCTACAACCAATATTCAGGAAGGATGACACCTTGAATGTATTTTCCAGGACCCACCGTTACTGTCTTTCAAACAACTATCTAACTTATCCAACCTGATTATTAGGAGCAAACATATACCTGACCAGAATAATAGAACACTAGGAGACACAAAACCCTGCAGTATTCCTAAATGTAAAACATGTGAGCACATTTCTACTTCAGGCTTTATCAACGTCCCCCAAAATAAGCAATTCAGGATACAGGGAAGTTATACATGTGGATCCCAGAATGCTGCCTATTACATCTAGTTTATGAAGTGTTCACATATCGGCTATGTTGGGGAAACTTGGCAGCATATTCTAATCCAAAAAACCTCAAACAGGCAAAACATAAAGGAGAAAAAGACTGAAAACCAATGGGACATTTCTCTTGCTCTGATCTCTCCATCTCTGACCTCCCTGTCCTGGTTCTCAAAGGACCCTTCAGAAATACACAAGAAAGGTCAGCTAATGAGCTGAAACTTATTCTCCTTCATGATACTAAAAATAATGGACTGAATATAGACCTTGGTTTCATAACCTATTACAAATTTTAACTGACAATTTCGTGTGATATATATATATATATATATATATATATATATATATATGTATGTATGTTTATATTTATGCCATACCTGTGAAAATGCAAAGTAGCAAATATCAGTGCTATTTTTCCCACGCAAGGACCTACAGTGAAATATCAGTGATATTCTCACTGTGGATTCATGTGTGGCAAACTATATTAGAATGTTCAGCCTTGGTATCAGCAATAACCATATTCAAATGCAAATAACTTTAAAACAAAAAATGATAGTGTAACCAGCCAGTTCCTGGGGTTACCAGAATCCCATCAGTTTTAGATCAGGCAGATAGCTGGGCAGTGTTAGAGGGATGAAATGCTCTCTGTAAGACATTACATCATCATTTGCCTGGCTCTGCTTAGCAGAGGATGAGGTAATTCTCTTTGACACTCCCACAGCAGCATAAGCCACCCTTGGCTAACAGCTATTGCTGGAGCTGTCAGAGTGTAGTCTGAAGTTGGAGTTTGAGTGAAAGATTTCTGAGGGCAAGAGATGCTTACTGGCACCCTTGTTCAAGAGGGAAGGACCCTCTGTTTGTGTTTCAGCCTTAGAAAAGTAGTACAAATGCTGGTTTCCTGGAACTGGTGGCTACCACATCCTGTGGAGCCCCAAGGAGGTGAAGATTTTTCACAGAAAAGAGGAATGGGACTGAAGGTTCAGTAAGTGATTTGGGGCAACCCCCAAACGAATGTAAATACTATCAGCACTGCCCAGTTCGTAGAGATTTTGTGAGTACAAGTTAAAGAAATGGACTTGTGTAATATCTGAGGATTTCAGGTGTTCTGAGAGGAACAAAGAGTGTGAAATGTAAACTGTTTAAATGGGGGGTTTCTGGTGTCTGTCAGATACAGGTGTCATGGACCTTAGCCCAACGTTTGGAAGTAGGATGTCTCTAGCAGCCCAGTGGGGTTGGAGAATCCAGAAAATCCTAAAGTAATGGCAGAGATAATCTAGTCTGTGGCCAGAGTGAGCTATCCCCTCATTCTATGCACACGTGGATCTACTGTAACTGGTTACCCAAAGGAAAATGTGTGCAGGTGTTAACTATAGTCACCTAGTGTGCTTTAAATAAGCCAGGAATCCTGAAATAGGACTGGTAACAGATTTTGCAAGTCCAAGGTCACTGAAATAGGGCTGAGAAGCAGTTTTATAGAAGTCCAGGAACCCTGCAATAAGGCTAGACATGGTGTGGTAAAATGTTTCTGGGAAGAGAACAGTGTATCCTAAAGAATAAGGCTGGACATTATATGATAAAATGTTTGTGGGAAGAGAACAGTTTATCTGAAAGTAAGTGTTGGAAATGTTTTGCCTGCTAAAGTGTCATCTGCCATGTACAGTGCAAGCCATGGAGGCACCATCTTTATTCACTGTTAACCCTTTGTCAGGAATAAAAAAGCCATGCAGTAACTTCCAAATTCCTGGTTGTGGACAATCCATCTTTGAGTGACTGAGTGATGTTTTGGGGGCCTCTCGGATTGGAGACTCAGCATAGCCCTGGCACCTCTCTCCTAGAATCAGGTACACAGGGTTAACAGCGAATAAAGGTGGTGTCCTCAGGGCTTGCACAGTGCATCACAGATGACAGTTTAGCAGGAAAAACATTTCCAACACTTTCTTTCAAGATAAACTGTTCTCCTCCCACAAACATTTAACCACATAATGTCCAGACTTATTTCAGGGTTCCCAGACTTCTAAAAAACTGCTGCCCAGCTCTATTTCAGGGATCCTGGACTTATGAAATCTGCTACCAGTCCTATTCCAGGATTCCTGGTTTATTTAAAGCACACAAGGTGACTGTAGTTAATACCTACACACATTTTCCTTTTGGTAACCAGTTAGATCCATTGGCACCTGTATCTGACAGACAACAGAACCCCCTAAACAGTTTACATTTCACACTCTTTGTTCCTCTCAGAACACTTGAAAAGTACTTGAAATCCTCAGATCTCACACAAGTCCATTTCTTTAGTTTGTACTCACAAAATTGCTACAAATTGGGCAGTACTGATAACTCTTAAAGTAATTTGGGGGTGTCCCCAAATCACTTACTGGACCTTCAGTCTCTTTCCTCTTTCCTGCGAAAAATCTTCACCCCCTCGGTGCTCCACAGGATCTGGTAGCCACCAGTTCCAGGAACCAGCCTTTGGATTACTGTTCTATGGTAGAAATACACATAGATGGTCTTCCTCTCTTGAACAAGAGTGCCAACAGGCAGCTCTTGCCCTCAGAACTCTCTCATTCAAATGCCAGCTTCGGACTACACTACACTCTGACAGCTCCAGCAACAGCTGTTAGCCAAGTGTGGCTTATGCTGCTGCAAGAGTTCTGAACAGCATTACCTCATCCTCTGCTCAGCAGAGCCAGGCAAATGATGATGTAATGTTTTACAGAGAGCATATAATCTTTCTAACACTGCCCAGCTATGTGCCTGATCTACAACTGATGGGATTCTTGTAACCTCAGGAACAGGACGGTTACACTCACCACCACCAGATGAGCTTTCTGTCTGCAGCAACGGCTTAGGACTGCAACACAGGCCATCCAATCTGTAGGTGTCCTACGAGGAGGGGTGTCCAGGTGCTTTCCTACCCATAACTTAACATAGGCAAGTTGCACCAGAAAATCCAGAGGCATGCTGAAGTAAATTTCAGTCATCACTGACAACTAGCTCAGGGACACCCCACTCCATGATGACCCAATGGAACATACTGAAGCACTCCTTAACAAGACAGGACTAGTCACCCCTATCTGGATCAGGGTCACCAGCCTATCTGCACCCAAGTCCACTAGGGAAAGCTATCTAACGCTACACTACCCAAGGGACAGCCTATACCTTTACACATTTCACATTACATAATGCCTTAGAAACATACATATGAAATTGCTATGAATTCCCCCAAACCTAGTACTGCACATGTCACACCTGCAATTAAAAAATGTTCGAACATTTTAAAATCACATTTTAAAACACTGTAAAAAGACTAGGAAACACCAGAGGCTCTGGCTAAGCCCCAAATCCTCCTCTTGTCTTCTTTTCTTCTTCTTCCAGTCGGACCCGTAAAGAAAAAAACCTGCAAGAAAACAACAGCAACAAACCTCCCACCAGCAGATACAATACAATCCCAAAAACATTTTTAAAGGGTTATTCTAATAAAAGAGCAGTATAAAGGTACATAAATAACGCAAACAAAACATTTTTTTTGGGGGACCCTGAAAAGTCTTTCTAAGAATAAAATATCCTGAGTGCACAAGGAGCTTCCACACAGAAATAATCTTTTAGGAGAATGGCTGAAGCCAGTCTTTAAACTGTTCCTGTGAGCAGGCACAGGGCCTACTGGAAATGTCTAGAAAAGGTGTCCACTGGACCAAGGTGATAGGGCATTATACTTGGAAAGCCCCACAATATAACAATAAGAGAAACTTTGCCCTACCATGTCAGCTGCACAGGTTGAACGTTCTGCATCACCTCTCTCTCATTGGTTTGGGACCACTTCTCTTCTCCAGACTGAAAACATGTCTTCAGATGAAATTCTTCCATGACACCTCTGGATCTGGTTCTGCTGACCAAAGAAAAAACTACAGCCATGACCTCCTTCATTGTTCCCAGGGAGGCGATGCACTTCAACCTTCTGAATCATCTTTCTTCATCTGATTGCCTGCTGAGCGTTTGAGCCACTGACCATGGATCTTGCTCATAGCTGGCTCTTCCAGGCACATTCAGGAATAGTACCATCTGGGATAAGGACCATTGATGATTGTCCCACCTGAATGAACAATCTCTATGGAGTGTAAAGTCTCTTTGCCTCCACATTCAACCACTACTACTACTAAGTCCAAGTGAGGGTGTGGCTCACCTCCCAAGACTTGACTTTATCTTTTCAAACTTTTTCTCTGGTAACTGGACCAATGCTTTTTATCCAGCACCAAATATCACTGGTGGATGCTTTGGCTTTTTCCAGCATCCATTGCTCTCTACAGTCCTCAATTTTCTCCTACATTCATCTTGGCACAAATGGATATTTGACTCCAAACTCTTTCTCAGCTCATAGAAACATAGAAACATAGACTTTGACGGCAGATAAGGACTGCTTGGCCCATCTAGTCTGCCCATTTCTCTACCTACAGGATAGGCCGTAGATCCTAGTTAACCAACGGCCTATTTCTTCCTACCCCCACAAGAATTGCCTTATGTCTGTCCCATGCATTCTTGAATTCTCCCACAGTTTTAGACCCCACAACCTCCTCAGGAAGGCTGTTCCATGAATCCACTACCCCTCTGTGAAATAATACTTCCTCACATTGCCCTGAACCCCCTCCTTCTATCTTTAAATTGTGTCCCTTGTTCTTGCAAGTCTCTTTTCTGAAAGATGCTACCCTCTTGGACTTTGTTGATTCCACTGAGGTACTTAAAGTTTCTATCATGTCCCCCCTCTCCTTCTTTCCTCAAGGTATACATATATAAGCTCCTTTAGTCTCTCCTCATCTGGCTTCTCTTGCAGACCCTGCACCATTTTAGTTGCCCTCCTCTGGACTACCTCTATCCTGTCTATGTCCTTGCAGATGGGGTCTCCAGAACTGGACACAGTACTCCAGATGGGGTCTCACCAACTGTCTGTACAGAGGAATAACAACTTCCTGTTTTCTGCTGCTGATGCCTCTCCCTATACATCCCAGTATACCCCCAGCCCTCCCTACTTCTTTCTCATATTGCTTGCTAACCTTAAGGTCATCTGATATGATTACCCCCAGGTCCCTTTCCTTTTTTGTTGTTGTTACTACCTCCCCACCCATTGTGTATTCTTCCCCTGGGTTCTTGTTTCCCAGGTACATTATTTTGCACTTCTTTGCATTGAATTCTAGCTGCCATACTTCTGACCATTCTCCAACCTTGCCAAGTCCTTTTCATCCTTTCCATGCCTCCTTGTGTATCAACCCTGTTGCAGATCTTTGTGTCATCTGCAAAGGCATACTTTCCTTCCAGTCCCTCTGCAATGTCACTGATGAAGACATTAAAAGGACTGGACCCAATACTGAACCCTCTGTGTACCCCACTAGTAACCTCTCTTTCTTCAGAGTGGACTCCATTTACAATTACCTTCTGTGTCCTGTTGTGCAGCCAATGTTTTACCCAGGCTACCACCCTGGGACCCCTCCCGGCTGGTTAATTTGACTAATAATCTTTGTGTGGGACTGTGTCAAATGCCTTGCTAAAAGTCTGAGTGGCCATGTCCACAGCCCCTCCCTGGTCTACTACTTTGGTCACCCAGTCAAAGAAATCTATTAGATTCATCTGACATGACCTTCCCGCTGTGAATCCATGCTGCCTTGGGTCCTGTGCTCCACTGGCCTCTAGGTACTCAACTATTCTTTCCTTCAGAAGTGACTCCATCACTTTCCCTACCTCTGAGGTCAGACTGACGGGTCTGTAGTTTCCTGCCTCTGTCTTCGTCCCACTTTTGTGAAGGGGAATCACATCCGCCTTCCTCCAGTCCTCGGGTACCACACCATCCTCCCATGATTTATTAAAAAGAGTAGCCAGTGGTTTCACTAGTTCCTCCCTTAATTCTTTTAGAATTCTGGGGTGAATTCCATCAGGACTCCTCTCCTCCTGATCACTCATTCTTCTTTGCTGCTCTTTGGCAGAGGTTGACCCTCAGTCGGGCTTGGGGTGGCCAGATCTGAAGCAACCATGCCTCTTTGTTCCACACAGGTACAAGGCAGTCTACACCTGTGTCTCTCTGTGCCACTTGCACACTGGAGCCCTTCCTCTCTTTTGAGGGCTCAAAAACTTTTGTGGCTGTGGCATCTGGTAACTCAGTCTCTTCACGAGATGCCTTCACTTCCTCCAGTGCCTCCATATGTTCTGCCCAGGAGCCAGTTACTGTTTCGATCCCTGAGAACATTCACTCCTCACTACTACCGGAGACATGGGCCTCCCATCTGATGAGGTCTTTCAGCTCCTCGTCTTCCCTGAGAACATTTGGACTCAATCTCCCTGCCCATGGATCCACAGGCTCAAGTTCTGCCCCTGCTAAACCCCTCTCAGCTTCTTCCTCGGCCGAGGAGCTACATGCTGCTTGCACCTCTTGCACATTGCATTCAGCCACATTTACAAAAAAGTCCCACCAGAAATCTTCTGCTTCCTCCTGCTTACTTTGTGTATCAGCCTGTACTTACAGTTATGTTCTGCTCTGAGTGTCCACATAGGAGCCAATCAGACACATGGTACAGTCTCTTTTGGAGGGCCACTAGCCATGCACAAGCCAAAGTTCTTTCTGCAGTCCTGGCGGTGGGGGAAAGCTATTCGTCCAACTTTTAAACATACTGCGCATACACTGACTGGAAATCCGGGGAGTGCTATGTCATGGGGAGCTCCTAGACAACCATGCTACTCTTCATATTTTCTCAATTCTTGTTCTTTCTAGGCTACTAAGGTCTTAACATGTACGGCATAGGGTTTGCCTCCACTTGCCATGCTTTATCTCTCTGCAAAACATCCAGAAAATCGCAATTACTAAGTGCACAAATTCTCACAGTCTTTTATTGCATTAAAAGTATTTTCTGTAGCATGCCCACTTTACTGAGTGACTTGCATTTTTCTTTACTGCACAGTTGTTTACTTTTTCATTTGCCCCTGCTGCGAACATGGCTGCTGCACTTTTCCATTGTGCCACATAGCACACTCATACTGTTTTGTTCTCTGTTTGCACAAACATTTTACTTCTGGCTCAGAACTTGTTTGCTTTGCACAAATTCTTTGTTTTCTTTAACAAACTTGGTTACTTGTGTAGCCTTGGCTACTTGCACAAACTTGTTTACTTTGCTTAGCACTTAGTTTATTTGCACAGCCTTGGTTACCTGCATAAGCTTGTTTGCTTAGCTCAGTACTGCACAGAAACATTTTGGGTTTTGCTTTTAAAAGTTTTTTAGGGTACTCACTGAAGTCACTTGCTTCACTTTGCTGGATGAGGCCTTCAAGCCAGTCAACGGCCTTCCAGTTGTTTCTTTGGGCAGTCATGCCAGACGATTAGCACAAAACACATAGCAGTAGCTACCAGAAAGTTCACTTACTCAGTTCACATGGGAGAAGCCCAATTTAACTGTTTATAGCACTTTTTATTGTTCTTTTTTCAAAAATCCAAAGTCCACCAAGGCTACTACTCTCACTCGGCCAGATGCCTCACATGCTCCTCTCTCTCTCTCTCTCTCTCTCTCTCTCTCTCTCTCTCCATCATGAACACTTCCACAGTCCAAGAGCTCCATCCGTGGGGAAGGGCTTTGCTGAGACAGTCAATCACTCGATACCATGCAAATTAGCTTGATGTACTCTCTCCTCGATGATGCTCATGCTGGAGAGACCAAATTTAAACTGCAAAACTGACTTTTTTTCTCAGCTTGTGTTTACAGTCCCAAACAGTGCTTCTCATTGAATTTTGGCATTGCAGCACATATGAGATACAATTCTTTCTAGCAAACTATGATATTTTCCTCCTCTGGCTTGGGGAAAAATGATACCCACCGTTTATTAACACTTCTTAGCACAAAATCATTTGCAGCTGGCAAATTTTGACAGTTTTTGACAGTTTTAAACACATTTCATGCACAGTTCCTCAGCTCCACATAAACAATAAACAATATTCACTTAATCTTGAAATGCCTCTTATTTAAATATGCTATCTGTGTTTCACCTGTGCTGTTCCCATTGTCTTGCTTCACAATTATGTTGTCTCCCCTCCCTTGCGACGAGGTGCCTTTGTAAATGAGTCTCTGACTCAAAGGTTTGTAAATCCGATATATGAATAAATAAATAAATAAATAAATCCATATCAGCACAGTTATCTCAAAAGTCCACTCTCAATACTGTGCATTGGGAGGCAGGCATTTTCTCTGGCAAAATTTCAGCTTTCTTCCACAAAACGATCCTTGGCATGGTGCACCACCAACAATCAAAGACCACAGACATACCATCTGCACTGGCATGGCAACTTTTTCCTCTCCCCAAAACTTTGGATGAGCACCTAGTTTTGTAACCACTACTATGCCCCAGCCAAAAACTGCCATCTTGCAATCGGGATCCCCCCTGCTTGTTACTCAGACAAGACAACAAACCACAAAATGGCAGAAAATAAGTATCACCCCTGGCATTAGGGCAAATACTTGGCTCAGGCATTTCAGAGGTCAGAGGTAGTGCACAGAACAACATTTTTATTTTACCCAAGCCTGGGAGAAAGGTGCCAGGGCTATCCTGTGTCTCCTATCTGAGGTGCCCCAAAAACATCACTCAGTAACTCAAAGATGGATTGTCCACAACCAGGAATTTGGGATGTTATTTTACGGCTTTTTTATTCCTGATACAGGGTTAACAGCGAATAAAGGTGGTGCCCCCAGGGCTTGCACTCTACATGACAGATGACACTTTAACAGGCAAAACATTTCCAATGCTTTCTTTCAGGTAAACTGTTCTCTTCCCACAAACATTTTGCCACACCATGTCTAGCCTTATTGCAGGGTTCCTGGACTTCTATGAAACTGCTGCCCAGCCCTATTTCAGGGACTTTGGACTTAAGAAATCTGCTATCAGTTCTATTTCAGGATTCCTGGCTTATTTAAAGCACACAAGGTGACTGTAGTCAACACCTACACACATTTTCCTCTGGGTAACCAGTTAGATCCATTTGCACTTAGAATGAGGGGATAGCTCACTATGGCCACACACTAGATTATCTCTGCTATTACTTTATGATTTTCTGGATTCTCCAACCCCACTGGGCTGCTAGAGACATCCTACTTCCAAACATTGTGCTAAAGTCCATGGCACCCATATCTGACAAACACCAGAAAACTCTCCTTGAAACAGTTTATATTTCACACTCTTTGGTCCTCTCAGAACACTTGAAAGTACTTGAAATCATTGGATCTCACACAAGTCTATTTCTTTAATTTGTACTCACAATCTCTACAAACTGGGCAGTGCTGATAGTACTAACATTCATTTGGGGGTTGCCCCAAATCACTTACTGAAACTTCAGTCCCTTTCCTCTTTTCTGTGAAAAATCTTCACCCCCTTGGGGCTCCACAGGATCTGGTAGCTGCCAGTTCCAGGAAACCAGCCTTTGGATTACTGTTCTAAGGCTGAAACACAAACAGAGGGTCCTTCCCTCTTGAACAAGGGTGCCAGCAAGCAGCTCTTGCCGTCAGAAATCTCTCACTTGAACTCCAACTTCAGACTACACTCTGACAGCTCCAGCAACAGCTGTTAGGCAAGTGTGGCTTATGCTGCTGTGAGAGTGCCAAGCAGAAGTACCTCATCCTCTGCTCTGCAGAGCCAGGCAAATGATGATGTAATGCTTTTTTTTTATTATTCAGTATACTTTATTGAGCTGGAAAAAACAGGAAGAAATATTGTACAATTATTTCTCAATCACTTTTACATTTAAATGAAAAAAACACCCCCCCCCCCGGCTCCCACCCCATAATCCCCATACCTCCCCAACCACCCCCACTCTCTGCCACCAGAGTAAAGATGTGGGCAGCTTAAACATTGGAGAAAGGTATGAGACTGGGGCTGGAGCATCAGTCAAGGAGGGCACAGCAAGTGCCAATGGCTGTGTTTTAAAATGGCCTAGGAGGAGGAGGGTGACCAGGGGTGATGGACCATTAATAAAGTGTCAAGAGATTCCTATGTGTGATTGTAATTGTCTGTTTGATGGCATAACCTAGCAATAATTTGTTCTGCTTGGAGAGCAAAGAGGAC
This sequence comes from Neoceratodus forsteri, assembly GCA_016271365.2. Lineage (NCBI taxonomy): Eukaryota > Metazoa > Chordata > Ceratodontiformes > Ceratodontidae > Neoceratodus > Neoceratodus forsteri. Next base: position 1,678,638,703 of record CM057449.1, read on the forward strand.
CTCCCTATGCCATTCAGTGTGACTGGGTGTAAGTGAGTCCCACCAGTGTCTGAGAATAACCTTTTTAGCACATGCTGAGATTAGGGCAATATGGGCACGTGAGACACCAATAACCCTGGCAGAGTTGTCACCCAATATACATATTTCTGGACAAAACTTATCATGGAGGTTTAAAAGGGGGTCCAGACAGGATTGAATCTCAGGCCAGAATGTGGCAATCTTCTCACATGACCACAGCATATGTAATAGTATACTTGGTGCTAAGTTACATTTAGGGCAGGTGTCTGTGGTAGTGTGACCCATTCTATGCAGCTTGACTGGAGTATAATAGAGATCATGTTTAATCTGGAATTGCATGTATCTATATCTTTTCCCATTTTACAGTTTGATAAAGATGCTTCCAGAATATGGCCCACTGTCTGGGAGAAGAGGATGATGAAAGGGAGTGATCCCAGATGTAATATCTCCTGCCCTCCCTGCATGCCACAATGGTAAGAAGGGACTGATATGAATAAGATATTAGGTGAGAAGTGGGCAGGGACTCTAAGTAGGGGTAAATCATGGAAGAGAAAGGATTACCCCCTGGAACATTACTGAACTGATGAAGTAGCATATGTGAAATTTGTAAATATCTGAATATATGGGAGGGAAGCCACCTGAAGATGATACTTGCTGTTTGGAAGGACATTAACTTCTGGTTGAGCACCAGTTGTTTGACTTGTTCCACTCCCATGCTAGGCCAGAATGATGATGGATTAATGGTTTTCACAGATATTAGTAAACTGGGATTATGAAACAAGGGTTGGGAAATATCTCTATATGGGTCAACCAAGAGGAAGGAGGAAAGTTGTGATTGTAATCAAAGGTAAAAACTGAGTGGGGTAGCCTGTAGTTGTTTGGGAAGGCATTTTTACATAAAAAGGGAAGTGATTTATAGTCAATATTGTATTGAGAGCATAATCTTTGTTCTGTGTCTACCCAAAGAGGAAAGTAGGAGCCACTAGCAATATTCAGGGGAGGTTTGAGCCAGTATATAACTCTCGTTAGATGAACGGACAGGTAATAAAGGGAAACATTGGAAGCTTGCAGACCACCATCTGTTTTGTGGCAAGTGAGGTGGAGGTAGTTTATCCTAGTCTTTTTTCCTTTCCAGAGGAAAGACCTAAATATACGGTGAACTTACAAGAACCATGATGGGGGAGAACACCATTGAACATTAGGAGTGGATACAGGAGTCGACGTAGAATGTTCATCTTGAGGATACTCATGTGGCCCCATAAGGTGAGAGGTGGTTGTGACCATCTGCTTAAGTCAGCCCTTATTACCATTAGTAAGAGGTCAAGATTAAGCTGCTTACATTTACTAAGTATGTTAGATATATTCCTAAATATTTCAGTTTGACAGAGTTCCATTGTAGACCTGGATGCTCTGTGTCAGCCCTAAGTGTATATTTGTTAAGGGGCACTACCTCGGTTTTGCCCAGATTTAATTTGTATTTCTAAGTGGAGTCAAAATGTGCGATAATGTGTAAAGCTGTTGGGAGCGAATTGGCCAGGGATGACAAATGCAGTAGAATGTCATCTGCATATGCTGAAAGTTAATATTCTTGACCATAGAGTGGTATACCAGTCAACAAGAGAGAGTGCTTAAATTTCCTAATTAATGGTTCCAGAAATAAGTTGAACAAATGAAGAGAAAGGGGGCATCCCTGACAGGTGCCTTGCTTTAAGGGAAATGGAGTTGAGAGTAAGCCATTACAAAGAACTCTAGCCGATGGTGAGGTTTAGAGAATTTGGATCCATCTAATAAATTCAGTAGAAATATGGAAACGGGGAAGGAGAGCAAACAGATAGTCCCAGGATACTCTGTCAAAAGTTTTTTCTGCATCCAGGGAAACCAGAGCTGCCAGTAAGGGAGCATCCCTGAATGCAGAGAAAAGATAGGAGATTTTCCTCAGATGATCTGCTGAAAGGCAGCCTCTAACAAAACCTATTTGTTCTTTACTGATAAATGAATCCCATACTTGGCTTAATTGAGCTGCCAGGATCTCAGCAAGAATTTTGAGATCTGCATTAATAAGGGAAATTGGTCTATAGTTAGAAACCATAGAGGGGTCTCTGTCAGGCTTGTGAAGAACTACTATTATAGCCACTGTGAGTGAAGGGTCGGTGATGCCTTCTTGAAAGAAATACTGGAAAGTGTCCAGGAGAATGGGGGCCACTTGCTCTTTGAAGGTCTTGCAAAGATTTACAGCAAACCCATCTGGTCCTGGTGATTTGTCGGGAGGGAGATGATCCATCACATCTAGAATCTCTGATAAAGACAGCAGTGTCTTTAGAACTGCCACCTGGGGGCCTTGTAAAGTTGGAAGGGAACTATCGTTGAGAAAGGCATCAAATTGAGTAAGCGAGAAAGGGACCAGGGAGGGGAGTATAAGTCCTAGTAATAATCTTTAAAAGCCTCCGTGATGGTGAAAGGAGAAGTGAATAATTGACCTGAGGATGAATGAATAGAGGTTACAATTCTATCCGAGATTTGGGATCAGAGGCGAAGAGTGAGGAGCTTGCCTGCCCATTCCCCTTGATCAAAATAGTGAGCTTTGAACTTCAACATTAAATATTCTGCTCGTTCCCCAATAATTTTATTATACTGGGCTCGGAGTGATTCAGGCTGTTCCCATTCCTCTATGGGGGCATCAGGCAGGATGTGTTCCTCTGCTTGCTTTATTTGCTTGAGAGTGGAGGAGAGGGAGAGAGACAATTGTTTTTTGCATTTAGTAGTGATGCGTATGAGTTCCCCTCACAGAGAGCATTTAAGGGCACACCATAATATATCTAATTTTGGCATAGAAGGGGCATTTGTGAGCAGAAAGTTGAGAATAAAGTTTTGGATATGCTGTATGAGTTCCTCTGATTTTAGTAATTGGTTATTTAACCTCCACGTTCTCTTTATTTACTGCTGGTAGGTAAAGGTTCCAAATGAAGGGAGACTGGGTGGTGATCTGAAATAACTCTGGAGGTATAATAACACATGTTAATCCCCCAATAAGGTCTTTCCCTAGTAGAAAAAAATCAATCCAGGAGAAAGAGTGATGGGGGGGGAGAATAAAATGAATATTCCTTCCTTGTGGGGTTAAGTATCCTCCATGGGTCGATGAGGCCCAGGGAATGCATAAGGTAGTGGAAGGCCCTGGAACCAGGTAAGGAGAAATGACTGTGGGGTCTAGATCTGTTGAGAAGAGGTGAGAGGACTGTATTTCAATCCCCACCTAAAACCATAGGTAAGGCAGACCAGTCAGCTAGAATGATTGCAAGGGAGGTGAAAAAGGCAAGATCATCTGAGTTGGGCCCATAGAACCAAGGATGACCTCAGCGTGATCTAAAAGGGCATGTACGAAGATGTACTGGTCCTGTGGATCCATGATTTCTTGTATAAGCCAAAATGGGATCTTACGGGCAACTATGATGGTGCCCCTCTTTTACAAGAATATGGGCCAGAGCCAAAAACTTGCCTTACCCAGGTTCTCAGTAGTAGTAGTATTTGTGTGACGGGGAGGTGGGTCTCCTGCAAGAAGGCCACATCTGTTTGCATTGATTGCAAATGAAGGAGAATTTTGGTCTTTTTCAAAGGGGACTGTGCCCCTTTAATATTCCAGGAACAGAAGTTATATTTGGCCACAGATAGGATAGGCCAGGCCTGGTGGTAGCAAAATAAGCCCAATACCAATAGAGTAAAAGAAGTGTAGTTATACGCATTCTGGTGGCAGTCTCAAACCAATCCCATCCCCCTACCAGCTCTACCCCATTATAAGCCAGAAAATTATCTCATTGAGCAAACCCTTCCATGGAGCACCTTGAAATGGAACATAGGTAGGCAAATAACAAATACCCCACACTTGAACAAGTGGGCTCCAAACCCAGCAACGAATGCATGAATGCCATCTCCAACAGTAACACCCAACCCTCCTCCCACCTTGCCCAAAATGTAACAGTAAGATAGTAAGAACTAACTACATATTCAACCATCCAATAATACTTGATATCTAAAGCCAAAGGGGCTGCAAAATTGAAAATAACAGTAGGCTTCCTTTATGGGAAGCAACTGGCAAGCATGCGAGCAAGTAGGCACCAAAAGCATGCTTGAGTCTTGTAGAAAACAAGAAGAGCACTGCGCTCCTACGAGATGATACTATGTAGCATAGCAGGCCCATCAGATGGTGTTTCTTTGAAGTCCAGATGGAGAAAAAAATTGGGGCAAGGGAGGGAGGGGGGAAGGGGAACTGGACATCGTAGGAGACAGAATTGGTGAAGAGGAGGAAAAAGAAAGATGAGGGTGAGGGGTGAGGTTAGGAGAGGGGGTGAAATGATAAAATTAAACAAAAAAAGATGGAGTCATGAAGGGGAAAATGCGAGCTTGGTTGACCATATCCATACAAAAATGAATCACTGTTGAAAAGGCTTCACCAATGAACCAGGATGGTGTTCTGGGGATGAAATTGCAGCTCAAACGTGCGTAAGTTTGTAAGGCAGTAGCAGTCTGAAATACTAAGTAAGTCCACATATTCGAGGATCTGTTCACTTTTGAGAGGCACATCACGAATGTGTGCATGTGTGCAGGGAGGTATAATTTGCATGTTCGCTCAGCTAACAGAGCACAGTTCAAATAGTTTAAGAAGAAGATCCTCTCTGGAGAGGGAAGGGAGATGATCAATGGCTGCCAGCACAACTGAGGGGAACCCCATCAAAACTGAAGAGCCCTCCTCCGCTATAACAACAGCAATCAGCCAGATAGGATTGATCCTCAGCGGGGATGAAAGGAGGGCAGCCCTTATCGGGCCCAAACCAACACAGTCAGCAAAGGAGCCTTCTGTTGTCCGGTCCAGGAGAGACAGAAATAGAACAGGAATTCGTAGGCAGGCAATTAGCATGAAACCCTGGGTCGCTGATTCCACTATTGGGAATGGTGCTCATCTGACAGAGAAAAGATCGGGAAATAAAGTGGGGAGTTCTTGTGTGGCTTGGGCTGCACTCTCATAGGTCTTCCAGGAGTTGTTGCAGAGGACTGAAAGTTAGCTGGGTACAGCAATTTAAATTAAATACCTGCTGCAATAAGCTTTGTTACAGCCAAGTGATATTTCACTCTTTTCTGGCATGTAGTGGCTGGGAGAAGTTGAGCAATATGGAGAGTGGAGGTCTCCCATTTGATTTCTTGAACCTCCTTAATCTTGGCTAGTATGTGCTGATGGTCCAAATAGTTTAGCAAGAGAAGGATGAAAGGCCTCAGATTGGCACCTGGAGGAGGCCTCGGTCTTAGTGAACGGTGAGCCCTCTCAACAATGTAGGAGGTGCTGTGCAGGGAGGGCCCTGCAATCTTGAGATGCAGCTTCTGGGCAAAAGTTGTGGGGGAGCTCCCTTCAGCCTCCTCTGGAAGGCTGAAAATTACCAAGTTGTTCCTTCAGCTTCTAGTTTAAGTTCCATCTTAGACAGCCACTTTCAGAGACTGGTGAGCTCAGGTCTACTTTTTTTGGCCAGCTTTCAATGGAGAAGGTATGGACAGATACATCGCCTATATTTTGGTGGATTCTGTGATCTCACTCTTTACAGATTTAAGATCGGAGGTAAAATCAGTGAAAGCATTTTTTAGCAATGCAAGTTCTGCCAGAAATTTATCTTCCATTAAGTAGCAGAGGGATGGTTGCTTGTGGGAACTTGCCCGAGGATTGCGTCTGGTTCTTGGCCTTCTTGATCTATTTCTTGGGGAGTCTGAGGTGGCATGTGAGAAGGAAGGGCCTGCCGCATTTCAGCTTCCTTCTGTCGGTTGAAGAGTTGACCTGAGCTCGAATCTCTGCTGGGCAGTCTCCAGGTGAGTCGGAAGATAATTATAGCAGGTTTAGGCAGCCAGAAGTGGTTGATGACTGAATAAAATAAAGTATAAACTGAATTAGAAGCAGGAGCAGGTGAGGTGCATGGGTTTCAGTGAAGAGGCATCACGTGATCTCTGATGATGCAATGTTTTACAGAGAGCATTTAATCTCTCTAACACTGGCCAGCTATCTTTCTGATCTAAAACTGATGGGATTCTAGAACCCCAGAAACTAATTGGTTACACTCACCACCACCAGATGAGCCTTCTGTCTGCAGCAAGAGCTTTGGTCTGCAACACAGGCCATCCAGTCTCTGGGCACCCTACGGGAAGGAGTGGACATGCCCTTCCCTACCTATGACTTATGGTAGGCAGGTTGCACCAGAGAATTTGAAGGCACGCTGAAGCAAACTTCAGCCATCACTGACAACTAGCTCAGGGACACCCCACTCAATGATGTCCCAAAGGAACATATTAAAAAACTCCTCAACAAGACAGGACTAGTCACCCCTATCCAGATCAGGGTCACCAGCCTATCTGCACCCTAGCCCACTAGAGAAAGCTATTTAGCACTACACGCTCTAGTCGAGTTCACCTCCTACATCCATCAAGCCCTTGACCATGGACTTATTGTTGGCTCTCTCTGCATTGACCTCACCAAGGCCTTCAGTACGGTCAATTATGCCTTGCTTCTCCACTATCTCCCTTCCCTCAGGCCCTCCCAGGAAACCATCACCATGTTTGTAAGCTACCTCACTGGTAGAACTCAGTGTGTCAAAATTAGCTCCACCCTGTCCAACTGCTGCCCTGTCCTATCTGGTGTCCCACAAGGCTCCATTCTTGGCTCCCTGCTCTTTAGCATGTTTCCGAATGCACTACCTAAAGCTTGCTTAGGTAAACTTCTCATATGCTGATGATGCTGTCATTTTCAGCAGTCATCAGCACCCCATCTCCCTTCAAAGCTCACTCCAAAGTTATTTTTTGGAAGCTGAAGCCTGGTTTCAGGACCATAGGCTTATACTGAACCACACAAAGTAAAGTCCATGATTTTCACTCACCGCCAGAGTTCTCACTCTGGAGAAACCCTTTCTATTGTCAACTCAGTGGGAGACTCATTAGAACAAGTAGACTCCTTTGAATACCTGGGCATAACCTTAGACACATATCTCTCCTTTCATAAACATATCCAGCTCCTGTCCACTTCTCTAAACACCCGACTTGGTCTCCTCTACTGCCTCAAGCATTATCTTCCCCCTGAAGCCCTCCATGAGGTAGTGTCCTCCTCTGTACTCTCCACCTTGGATTATGGCATTGTTATATATGGCTCCGCTGACCTGACAGCCTTAAACCACCTCAAAATCACCCTAAACAAATCTTGTCACCTCATCACAGAGTGTGACAGACTAGCCCATACCTGTGAATTCTATAGACAGTCCCAGTTACATAATTTTGACTCGAGGCTTAAATACCAGACCTGCCTCCTAGCAAAGAAAATCCTTCTCATTCTTGCTCCCCCAGGGCTCACCCCTCTACTCCAAACTGCTCCAGTAGCCATAACCACAAGAACTGCTGAAAAGACTCCCATAACTGTCCCCCACTGTAGGACCTCCCTTTTTTTTTTATTATTTTTCCCTCCGGTCACGTATCCAGGAGCCTCTCTCAGACATCCAATCTTGTCCTGTCCTGCCTGAAGTCTCCCCAACTGAGCCTTCCTCTCCTCCACCTCCGCCTCACAGCTGGCACCCCCAGCTTAACCCCTCCAGGGTGGGGCCACCCCTCCTACCTTGGGCACTCTTCAATTTGTAGACTCCAGCTGCGAACGTGGGCATCTGGGAGGAGGGTCTATGAAGGCCTGCCGAGTTGGACCCGGTCATGGACATGGGGATTGGTGCTGTTGCCTACTCCTGGAAATGGGATTTTCCTATGTTCTGTTACGCTCTCCCCTATACCTGCATGTGCACCCCCCAACGCTATGGTGCATGGCAACCCTGCCAGCATCAGACATGCTATTATGTGCAGCTCTGCGCTACTGCAGTGCCCCCAGTCTCCAATGGGGGCCACCAAAGCACAGAGCTCCCCAATGCCCTCCCTCTGGGGCAGGAGAGCAGCCCAGCAGGTGCTCAATCCAGTCCCTCCTCTGCCGACCCCCGGCACCTGAGCTCACTCCCAAACACACGTCACCAGCGAGGCGCAAGGTGTGGCATCCAGTGCCTCAACCCTCAACACCACCTGGCCAGTCTGTAGGACCTCTCTTGGCCAAAGGTCTGTTATGTATCTGACCCCTAAATGGCTCAATGAACTCCCCACACCCGTTATTTAAGAAACAAAAATAGGTCCATTCAAGACCCACCTCAAAAACATGCTTCTCTTGCTGACATGCTGTGACTGTCCCTGATCACCCCCCTCCCAGCTTTTATCTTTTTCTCTCCTTTTTACCTGCACCCTACTCCCCTCAGTTCCCTGTATCCCCACCAGTGCTCTATGTCCCCCTCATACTCTCCCTATCCTGTGCTTACATGCAAAGCTGTGTCCATTTTTATATCGCAGGGTCTCCCTGCTTATTTCTAACACTTGACAATGGGCCTGCACTGCCCTAACTTTTATTTTTGTGTTTGTATCACTGTATGACTATTTACCATGTACTTCTACTATCCTCTGTAACTTACTATGTATTTTCTAAGACGTGGAACCATTGCAAATGAGTCTATGACTCAAAGGTGTATTTCCAATTGTTGTAATAAATAAATAAATAAAGTACTCGGGGGGGGGGGGCAGCCTATACCTTTACACATTTCACATTACATACTGCTTTAGGAACATACATATGACATACATATAACATTGCTATGAATTCCCTAAACCCTGTATTGCACATGTCACACCTGCAATTAAAAATTTTGAACATTTCTAAACCACACTTTAAAATACTGTAAAAAAAAAACACTGTAAAAAGACTAGGAAACACCAGATGCTCTGACTGAGCCCCAAATCCTCATAATTTCTTCTTTACTTCTTCCAGCCGCACCTGTAAGGAAAACAACTGCAAGAAAACAACAGCAACAAACCTTCCACCAGCAGATACAATACAATCCCAAAAACATTTTTAAAGGGTTATTCTAAATGAAAAGTAGTATAAAAGTACAAAAAATACATACAAAACATTGTTTGGGCAGAGGCAAACCCTAAGAAGTCTTTTTAAGTATAAAATGTCCTGAGTGTACAAGGCACTTCCACGCAGAAATAGTCAGAGAATGGCCAAAGCCAGTCTTTAAACTGTTCCTATGAGCAGTCATGGGTCCTACTGGAAATGTCTAGAAAAGGTGTCCACTGGGCCAGGGAAATATGGCATTAAACTTTAGAAAGTCTCTCAACATAAAAATAAGAGAAACTTTGCCCTACCATGTCAACTGTGCAGGTTGATAGTTCTGCATCACCTCTCTCTCATTGGTTCAGGACCCCTTCTCCAGGCTGAAAATAGGTCTTCGGATCAAATTTTCCATGACACCTCTGGATCTGGTTCTGCTGACTAAGGAAGAAACTGCAGCCGTGACCTCTTTCATTGCTCCCAGGGGGCACGATGCACTTTGACCTTCTGAATCTTCTTTATTCAGCCGATTGCCTGCTGATGGTGTGGCTCACCAACTACAGATCTTGCTCATAGCTGGCTCTTCCAGGCATTTTCAGGAGTAGTACAATGTGGGATGAGGACCATGGATGATTGTCCCATCTGGATGAACAATCTCTATGGCGTGCACAGTATTTGCCTCCACATTGAACCATTACTACTGAGTCCAGGTGGAAGATACGACCCACCTTCCAAGACTTGACTATCTTTGCAAACTTTTTCTCTGGTAACGGGACCAATGCTTTTCATCCAGCACCAAACACCACGGGTAGATGCTCTGACTGCTTCCAGTATCCATTGCTGTCTACAGTCCTCAATTTTCGCCCACATCCATCTTGGCATAAATGGATATTTGACTCCAAACTCTTTCTCAGCGCTCCTCCGATCACTCGTTCTTCTTTGCTGCTCTTTGGCAGCGATAGGCCCTCTGCCTTGCTTGGGGGTGGCCTGATCTGTAGTAACCATGCCTCTTTGTGCCACACAGGTACAAGGCAGTCTACATCAGTGTCTCTCTGTGCATCTTGCACACTGGAGCCCTTCCTCATTTCTGAGGGCTCAAAAAATTTTGTGGCTGTGGCAGCTGGTAACCGAGTCTCTTCACCAGACACCTTCACTTCCTCCAAAGCATCCATAAGTTCTGCCCAGTAGTCAGTTACAGTTTCAATCCCTGAGAATATCAACTCCTCACTACTACCGGAGGCATGGGAGTCCCATGTGATGAGGTCTTCCAGCTCCTCATCTTCCCTGAGCACACTTTAACTCAGACCCTCTGCCCACGGATCCACAGGCTCAAGTCCTGCCACTGCCAAACCCCTCTCAGCCTCTTCCTTGGCCGAGGGCCTACATGCTGTTTGCACCTCTTGTACGTTGCATTCAGCCACATTTACAAAAAAGTCCCACAGGAAATCTTCTGCTTCCTCCTGCTTACTCTATGTATCAACCTGTACTTCACAGTTATGTTCTGCTCTGAGGGTCCATGTAGGGGCCAGCCAGACACATGGTACAGTCTTTTTTGGAGGACCACTAGCCATACACAATCCAAAGTTCTTTCTGCAGTTCTAGCAGTGGAGGACAGCTATTATGTCTCTTCCAACTTTTAAACATACTGCGCACACACTGACTGGAAATCCAGGGAGTGCTATGTCATGGGGAGCTCCTAGACAACCATGCTCCTCTTCATATTTTCTCAATTCTTGTTCTTTCTGGGCTACCAAGGTCTTAACATGTAAGGCATAGGGTTTGCCTCCACTTGCCATGCTTTATCTCTCTGCAAAATATCCAGAAAATTGCAATTACTAAGTGCACAAATTCTCACTGTCTTTTATTGTTTTAAAAGTCTTTTCTTTAGCCTGTCCACTTTACTGAGTGACTTGCATTTTTCTTTACTGCACAGTTGTTTACTTTTTCATTTGCCTCTGACACAAACATGGCTGCTGCACTTTTCCACTGCGCCACATAGCACAATCATACAATTTTTGAGAATTTTAAGCACATTTAAGCACATTTCAAGCACAGTTCTTCAACTCCACAAAAACAGTCCACATCAGCACATTTATTTCAAAAGTCCACTCTTAATACTGTACATTGGGAGGCAGGCATTTTCTTTGGCAAAATTGCAGCTTTTTTCTACAAAACGATCCTTGGCATGGTGCATTGCCAGCAGACAGAAAGACCACAGACATACCCTCTGCACTGGTATTGCAGCTTTTTCCTCTCCCCCAAATCTTTGGATGAGCCCCTAATTTTATAACCACCACTATGCCACAGCCAACAACCACTATCTCGCAACCAGGACACTCCTACTTGTTACTCAGACAAGGCAGCAAACCACAAAATGGCAGAAAATAAGTATCACCCCTGGAATTAGGGCAAATACTTGGCTCAGGCATCTCAGAGGTCAGGGGGTAGTGCACAAAACTAACATTTCTATTTTACCTGAGTCTGGGAGATGGGTGCCAGGGTTATACTGTCTCCCTTTTCTGAGGGGCCCCAAAAACATCACTCAGTCACTCAAAGATGGATTGTCCACAACCAGGAGTTTGGGATGTTACTGTATGGCTTTTTTATCCCTGACACAGGACTAACAGCGAATAAAAGTGGTGCCTCCAGGGTTTGCACTGTACATGACAGATGACACTTTAGCAGGCAAAACATTTCCAAAACTTTCTTTCAGGTAAACTGTTCTCTTCTGGGCTGGCCCAGTGGTGCTGAGGGTTGAGGCACTGGATGCCACACCTTATGCCATGCTGGGGACCTGAGTTTGGGAATGAGCCTGGGCCATTGGGGTCAGCAGGGAGGGAGGGAGGGAGAGGACTGAGCTCTCCTGGGGAGGGTGTCTGAGGGCACCTGACACAGTAGCAGCCACTAGTGTAGACTAGGGGCATAGCACAGATGTTGGCCTGCAGAAACTGTGGGAGTAGGACAACGGCAGGCTCCAGCGGTGGTGGCACCATGCAAGATACCATTGCATGCCATACCCCAATGGGGAGAAAATAAGGAAATACCCCTTCTGCCTCGGTAGGTGATGGTGGGGTCCAGTGATGAGTCCCCATGCCCAATTCTGGGCTCTCCCTGGCTGGCCTCTGGTTGCTCTCCTCCCTCCAGTTGCTCCACTACATTCCTAGATAGAGCACCTGAGGAGTGGCGGTCCCACCCCGGGGGATTCAGAGATGGGGGGTCGTGTGGTCGGTGGAGGGGAAAGCATGAACAGAGTCAGAAGACTTGGGAGGCTTTAGGTGGGCAGCAGAGATTCATTGAGAGCCCTCAGTGGAGAGAATCCACGTTCGGTAAGGAGAATAAATAAAGAGTAAAAAAAAAAAACTGTTCTCTTCCCACAAACATTTTACCACACCATGTCCAGCCCTATTTCAGGGTTCCCAGACTTCTACAAAGCTGCTTCCCAGCCCTATTTCAGGGACCTTGGACTTATGAAATTTGCTAGCAGTCCTATTTCAGGATTCCTGGCTTATTTAAAGCACACTAGGTGACTATAGTTAACACCAACACGCATTTTCCTCTGGGTAACCAGTTAGACTAGCAATGTACTGTGAGCACACAATTTGTTCAGCACAAACATATCTATGAAATGAGTGGTATTTCCTTTATAGTGACCTTTTATTTTTATTTATTTTTATATCATTAGCAAAAAATGCAGAAAATTCAATGTGTTTTCACTTTTTCTGTTTTCACTTTTTCAACAAACAAATGCGAATAGCTTTAAAACAAAAAATAATAACATGGTACTGTGAGTATGAAATTTGTTCAGCACAAAAAAACTACAAAATGAGTGGTGTTTCATTTATAGATACATTTTAGTTTTTTATAACTAGCAAAAAACAGCAGAAAATTCAAGTTTTTTTTCACTTTTTGCAACAAACAAACACAAATAACTTTAAAACAAATAAATGATACTATCATACTTTGAGCATAAAAGTTGTTCAGCACAGATATATTTATAAAATGAGTGGTGTCTGATTTATGGAAGCCTTTTAGATTTTTTATAATCAGTAAAAATGGCTGTAAATAATTTTTTTTTTTCACTTTTTTGGAGTTATGCAATAAATGGAATATGCTACCCCCTACTCGAAATACTGTTGATAGTTTTTGTTCTCTTGCTGATTGACCTGATGATATCACTCGTGGCTTTGCCACTCATGATGCAATCGGGTCAATTGGCACTTGAACAAAAAATATTTCAAGTAGGGGGTAGCATATCCCTTATATACATTATCACTTATAATTTTATCTATTTTAGTGTGCCGTATATGTTAACAAAGTTTTATTTATATTGTAGTCTCTCTTTCTCTCTCTCTTTTTCACACACACACATACACACACACACACACACACACACACACACACACACACACAGCCTATATTTAGGGAGACTCTTTGAATATAAACATTTTACAATTTATAGGCCACCTGTTGTCACATTCCATTTTGAGAGAGGAGTCAACATCACTAATCTGATTCACAACCACCTAGTATTTCAAAGGCTTTTTTGTTTCTTCATATTTCCTTATCAAAAGAACTGTTACACCCGTGTGTAAAAGTTTATTTACTACTAGGTTTCTCTATTCTAAGAAGCTTGTTTTCTGTAAAAGCTGGCTGCTTCACCTAATGAATGGCTCTGTGTAACCTGAAAGCTTGTGTTTCATAATTTTTTTGTTGGTCCAATAAAAGGTATCAAATCGTCGACTTTGTTCAATTTTTTCTACACGAACCAGTACGGCTGGAAACAATTCTTTTTAACAACCTGAGCATTTGGAAGACTTTATAGGACACCTTGGGGAACATGTATACTGAAATTCATGTTAGTGCCACAAGAAATTCAAAATTTTTAACGTCTTCTGTGTGTTGCTTGTGAAGCAAATGGATTGGCTACCAGGAGGTATTTTAGCTGCCCTCTGCTTCACAGATAACACATAGAAACTCCCCTAAAAAAAAAGCTTTATCCTTTTTCTAACAACCTAGGCATTTTGGGGACTTCAGCAGACACCTTGGGAAACATGTATACTGAATTTCATGTCTGTGCCACAAGACATTCAATTTGTAACTTCCTTTGTGTATTGCTTGTGAAACAAATGTATTGGCTACCAGCAGACATTTTAGCAGCCCTTTCCTTCACAGGCAACACATAGAAATTCCCCTCAAAAACACTCTACCCTTTTTCTAACAACTGCCATTTGTTGAACTTCAAGTGACATTTCTGGGAAAATGTATACTGAATTTCGTGTTTCTGCTACACAAAATACAAGTTATTATTTCTTCTGTGTGTTGCTTGTGAAACAAATTCATTGGACACCAGGAGACATTTTAGCTGCCACTGCTTCACAGACAACACACAGAATGAAATTCCTCTCAAAAACAGCTTTACCCTTTTTCTAATAACCTGGGTATTTGGGGAACTTCATGGGACCCCTTGGGAAGCAAACAACTTAGGCATTTGGAGAATGGTAGTCTTAACATTGCAAACAATAAATTAATACACAAGACAATGAAAAAACATACAAGCATTGTACAATTGTATCTTTCTTTCATTGCATTCACTCTTTAATTGCTTTCACACTGTTACTTTGTGCTGTGCTTTATGTACAGGTACTGCATTTTCTAATTTTTTTATTTTTTTGGACAGCAGGAGGCACTGATTTGTACACACCCTGCACTATTTCTTTGTTTGCACAGAAGGGGCCCCAGAGTCAAGTGTGGGGCTGGTACCAAATGTTCACTAGACGTGCAAAAGCATTTTGGTTTGCTTAGAGTACTGTTTAATGTAGTATAGCACATTACAGTGGATCAATTTTGTTTAGTTCTAGGCTGACACTGTCTGTTACTACAAATCTTATAATCCCCCCAGCTGACATCAGAGCAGTAAGCAGCAGAGAGAGATTCTATAGCCTGCAGTGTGTATATGTATATATACACACTGTGCGCTCTGATCTGATAAAAGCTGCAACATGCACTGCAGGCTGCTGAATCTCCCACTTCTGGGTACTGCTCTGATGTCAGCTAGGGGATTCTGGGATTTGTAATAACAGATACTGTACAGTAGTGTCAGACAAGAGGTAAGGAAACTACAGTACTATAATACAGTCTGTAATACTACATTAAACAGTACTCTAAGTAAACCAAAATATTTTTGCACTCAAAGTGCACACTGGCACCAGCCTCACACCTGAGTCTTGTGCCTTTGGTGCTGGTTGATCCCCTTTAAAATACAGTAGTACAATATTTTACATATTTTATTATTTCACATACCTGCTTTGAGTGTGTTACTTTGTGCTGTACTTTCATACAGGTACTGGAATATTTTTTTCATTAGACAGTAGGAGGCCCTGTTACACCTGACAGGAGGTCCAATTGCTGTGCTTTACATACAGTACTTACAGTCTTTTTTTTTAAATGTCCTCTTGTACTCAAAAGAAGGCTGAATAAAATGTTTAACAGTCAGGGGTGTAGCCAGACAATAAAAATGCATACACCAAGCTCATGTTTGTTGCCACATCTGACACAATAAATACTACTGTACAAGCTTTGTACCCTGTGGCACAGGACATTGCCCCCACCATGCATGGGTTACTATAGCTGTCATGCATTGCTCCTTTAGACCCCTACATATCACCCCATAGCACTCAGACACCCACATAATGTCCCACCCCAGAGGCCACAGACACCCACTTACTGCCTTAGCCCAGGGACCTCAGACTCTTAAATACTGTACCCTACTCAAGCCCTCAGGCACCCATACACTGTACACCCTCTGGGCCTTCAGACACCAACACACTGCATCACCACAGAGCCCATAAATGTATATGCCGCCAGGGATGCAAATACAGTCTCAGTGGCAAAGCCTTATAGTTTGGCATGCCAGGATTTAAACTACAGAAAGGAACATCTGGTTCTGTACTGTTTCACTGACAAAGGCAACAGGTCAGAGTGTGTCTTCCTATATGCATATTAAGAGTACATACTTTACTTTGTACTGTACTTTGATTTTTGCTTCAGTTTTTAAGTCTAAGTCTGTTACTTAAGTCCATTACATTACGTTACACAGTCTTCAAGTCTTGGTGCTAGTCTGCAGCTACAATGCTACCCAGTAGTGGACAAGCTGTTCCAGCTCCTGCAACATTCCCACTCTGCTTGCCCTGGGGGTCCTTAGTTGCGGGTCATCTGGAGCTCTGTCGGCTGCAACCCACCAAAGGGCATCCATGTCCTTCCCCTCCACCATCTGCAGGGCCATGATTCCAAACTCCTCCTATAAAAGACAAGAGTAAAAAAAAGCAACAATGTAGTTTTGCTTGCAATATATGTACAGTACAATACATATAGGACAATGCATGCTAGAGATCATTCTAAAGCAGCAGTGCAATGAAAAATGTTTTTCCAGAACAGCTAGTTTCAGCTACAGCTACAGAAATTATTAGCATACCAGTCAAATGCACTTGTCTGGGTACCTCCTATGCTGCACACCATGAGCCTTTTTCTATTTCTTCGATCCTAACCCTTGCCAGTTCTACAATGCTATTTCTAAACAAAATGTAGCACCCAATTTTTTCTTGAGAAAAAAATAAATGAAAACATTAATAAAATACTCCGATTTTCATGGAACTATTAAACTGTACCACCAAATACAACTGGAAGATACCTGGATTATTTCATAGTAAAAAAGGAAGATTACATTTTTTTGCCCAATTTCATTGCACTGCTGCTGTAACTGAAATAAAATTATTTAGGTTAACCAAGGCAGACCCTTTAACATTAATTATAAAAATGGTCTCAAATATGCTGAAATCTGATTGGCTGTAAGGATTCTGACAGCCTCACATTAATCCCTGTTAAACTGCCAGGTGCAGCCTGATCACAATGGCACATGAATTCTTCCTGTCAGCAATCCATCCTCTAGTACTGCTGAATGACTGGAATGCTGCATTCTGATTTTGAATCAGCATTCTTAAACTGTTGGTGGAAGTATTATTTTATTAAAATTCTAAAAATCTCACTCTAAATGAGGAAAACATTCACAAAGTATGCTTTTAACACTTTACTCTTGGAATGTTTTTATAATAGCAATGAGGCACTCCCAGGAGTTAGATTAACAGTCAGTTAATCACTCCCTAGGGGCAATATGTCACTCGGCTGTACCTCGTGCCACATTACACTCCTAGGGAGTGATTAACAGACTGTTAATCTAACCCCTGGTCATGCCTTATTGCTTAAAATGTGACTGCCTGAATCACCAGCACCGAACATGTGTTGGAACAGTAATTAAAATATAGTGCACCATAATAAAATGTGACTGCCTGAATCAACAAGGCCAAACATGTGCTGGAATGGTACAAATTCACAATATTTCAAAAACTTGAATCTAGTAATGATAACAAATTTAAAAAAAGTAAACCAGACAATATAAAGAAATATTGTACTGTACTGTACAGTACTTTACTTACTCCAAGCACATGGGTCATCACCCAGAGAGCCTTGAACACCTGGTCCTCGTAGAGGTCTGGACTGACCAGGACAAGTGTCACGGGGATAGAGATGTGCTAGTCCAGTGCTGCCATCCAAAGGGATACTTTGTGGCCTCCTGCTGTCTAGTGAATATGCTCTTCACCTCCTTCCCAGTTTGGCCCTGCAATGGATAAGAAATAAGAACGGTAACTGTACTGATAAGGACCAACAATAATTTACAGTATTTACAAAAGCTGATGTTAATGGGCATTAAAGTAATTCACAGTTTTATTACACAATATATCAAATAAAAGTAGATAATGTTAATTATGCATACAGTACATTACATTACTAACTGTGCATGACACACTTCATTAACTACAAGGTTCCTTGACTGAAATTACATAGAGTATAGAAATAACACATTATTTATACTACATGAAATACTGTGCAGTTCAGTGCCTGCCAAAGTGGGCTGCTCAATCTCCTGAGTCATGACTGTGACTTTGACCATGACTGACTCTAGACTGAGTCATGGAATGTCAGGCACTCCCAATTTAGTGCTGTCAAGACTGGGTGAAGCCAGCACTGGGCCCTATGCCATGGACTGTTCATCTTCTCCATACTTCTGCAATTCTAGCTTGCCTTGTAAGACTATATGTACCTGGGATGGAGGAACACAGGTTTCAGGCTGGGGAATATTAAAAGGGGGCAATGCATACTAAACAGAAATATCCAATAAGGCATTCCTACAATAAGCTTAAATAGGTTTAGAATTGAAATACTGAGTTGTATCTGTATAGTGTCTTACAAATTAAAACCACATACAATTACACAGAGACAGAATCCATAAAGTGTCCAAACCATGCTGTACTGTAGTAACAGTCAGTTGTAGTTATTGTTACACTAAGGATCCATTAAAGGCAATTAGAAGCATGGGCATTTACACCCTGTACCCCAGCCTCAGGATTAGCCAAACTAAAATCACATCTCTGCGTTTTTCATAGGCAAGGTGTTACAGCATAATATGAAAGGGTGGTTAGTTATTTAGTTAGCTAGTTAGCTAGTTAGTTAGTTAGTTGACAACTGGGTAAGTACATTGGTCCCAGGGACCATTTTCAGGTATGACCAGGGCCATCTAGATGGCACATACAGCAAATGATGAGACATTAGAAGCACATGAGCATTTACAGGATCCAGATACATAACGTTTAGAGATGACGTACACAGAAATTCAGAAATAAATGAAATTATAAGACAATAATATACACATGCATAGTTAATACATAAATGAGCAATTTCAGTATACAGTAAAACAATAAGCAAAGTTCAGCTACAACAACAGAGATCATAATTCATAATACATGCAATGCTGGCCAGGGTCTCAACCAAAGGAGGTCAGAATAAATAAGATAGAAAGATCATCATATAAGCATAAGAAAGGGGAAACTGCAGTCCCATCAATTGGAATGCACTCAACGATATATGGGGTAAAGGCCTGACAAGAGAGATTGGCTGGCTGAGATCAGGAGTTGCAGTGACAGATCTGGGCTGAAAGAATGGAGTTTTTGTAGTGTAGCAAAGAACCAGAGCTGCTCACAGTTCATGGTGCTCACTGATAAAGAAAAACTGAGCACAAATGAAGTAACCTTGTCACCCACTCATGCACTTATGAAGGCAATGGACATTGTAGAAATGTTTAGTCCTTTATTTTAAAATATTTCAGCAATAACACCTCCAACACACCACACAGCAAAAAGTCCAACTCAGACGTTTTGTTGTGTGGTGTGGCAGAGGTGTTGTTATTGCTGAAATATTTTAAAATAAAGGACTAAACATTTCCACAATGTTTTTTGTAGTGTACTTTGAATATCTGGGGGAACCCTGATGAATGGAACAAAGCTGGGAGGGCATTCCAGAGCATTGGGGTGGTTCTCAAGAAAGCTCTCTGCCCCATGTAAGTAGTGGACCTTGAACAAGTGAGAGGGCATTGAGTGGAGGACCTCAAGTCATGTGTACCCTGCTTGATACTGAGGAGTCTGGATAATGGAGAACTAGCACCATCATGGAGGATTTGAATATGAGGGAGCCCATGAGGAAGTCCCTGCAGGCCTGAGGGGAGAGCTACCCTAGCGATGAGTAAAAAGTGCATTAGTGGGTATTGTAGGGGGGCTAGAGAGACAAATCTGCATATGTTATTGAAGGCAGTATTAAGATCCCTTGGACTGCCCATTCCTTGCATCCCTTCCATCCCACCCTTCTACCCCTTTTTCTCATCTTGTTGCACCCCTTCCTTACTACTAACCTTTTGCTGTCGGCAAAGGTCTGTCTCAGATTGCACACTTACACGTCTCATCCCTCTCTTATTCCTGTGATTCATTGCCTCCCATGTTTTTATGCAAATGTTTAATTTATGTTACTACCTGTTGCCTATCCCTGTGTGGAGTGTCATTTTTAAGTTAACGCCAGCGTTTGTTTAATTGTATCTGCTGTTTGCACTTTATACATATGTTTTACTTGGAACTGTGCTCTCTTGATGCTGTTGTACCTGACATGGAGCCTTTGTAAAGGACTCACTGACTCAAAGGTTGTAATTCTGAGATATCAATAAATAAATAAAATAAAAAAGATGTGTGAGGTGATGTGATGAGGTTAGGGAGATGATGGGTGAGCAGTAGTACAGGAGAGGTAGGAGGGTGCCCTGCCAGATAGCCAGTCTCACTTTGGGGGTCATGAGATGCTTCAGGCAGTAGCAAACACCCAGCTGTTGATTACACTGTTTCACAACCAGCCTGATATGATTTTTGAAGGAGAGGGATGGGTCGAGTGTGACCCCCAACTATTTAAAGGTACTGATGCAATCAAGGGAGGATCCATCCGGGGTCAGGATGCGGAGGGAGTATGTTGGACTAGCAGAGCACCTCATGAGTCAAGGCTTTGCCCCAAATAACATGAATTTAGTTTTATTTGCATTGACAATAGGTCTGTTTGATGTAAACCAACTAAGTGTGGAGAAGAAATCCTCAGAGAGGGATAGGGATAGGTTATGAGGGCTTTTGTCACTCGTAAATAAGATTAGATCATCTGCATACATTATCTTTTGGCAGTCTGAGCAATCTTCAAGTAGGGTATTTATGAAGAGATAAAAGAGGATAGATCCAAGTATGGACCCATGTAAGACTTCACTATGCACCTGTAGTGGGCTGGATAAGACCACTCCATTATGGACCATTTGGGATCTGTTCAGTAGGTAATTCCTGAACCATTCTGAGGTACCTGGAGAAAAGTCCTAAAAATAAACTTTACGGAGGAGGATGTTATGATTCAATAAGTAGAAAGCCATAAAGAGACAGACAAAGATTGCTCCAGTGAACTTACCATTGTCCACTTCCCTTAGGATATGGTCGGTGAAATGTGCCACAGTAGTGGTAGTGCTGTAACCCTTTCAAAAACCATGTTGGTCAGGAAACAGTAAACTCTATTTTGACAAATGGTCCAAGATTTATAGAAATGCAGTTGTCTTGAGGATGTTGCTCATGTGAGAGAGTTAGATGCTGGTCTGTAGTTTTCAGGGAGTTATAATGTAATATGGCACTGGAATTAGAGTACATTATCAATAATAACTAAACTCTAGAAACATAATTTAGGTTCAAATTTTAATTCAAATAACAAAAATTCACATATACAAAACCATCATGAGCCTCATACTATACTATGCTTATGTACTGGTAAGAGTTCCAGTCTTTTTGGGGTTCCTTAACTGTTTATTTATTCTGCCTCTTATTAATTTCATCTAGCTGCTGCCGATCTCCAAGTGCCTCCTGACAATACTTAAAACCTTGTGGCATATTGCACTTGGTATTGGTCTCTTCCCCTGCTACCACCCCAAAGTACATTTTTTCCCCAGGACATGTATTGGGTCTGAGGCACCAGCGTCCTAAAAACCAGAGCTTCCAGATGCTGAGGCCTGCCATTAGACATTATCACTCATTCAGGTTCTCCTTCCATGCCCATTGGAAATTCATTGCTTTTCATGTGGGGATGATGTAATGTTATTGTATTCAATAGCAGGCATAACTGGCACATATGAGGAGCTGTCTGAGCTTAATACTCAGTGCAATTGCTGCTCCCACTGCTTGGGATATCAAATAACAGATTCAAGAAGCTGGATGAAAGACATGGATGTGACAGCACTGGACTGTGCGTGCCGCTGTTCATTTGTAACAGCTGGAGCAAGAGGTCCATCTTTTTCTCAATGCTCAGTACCCTTTCTGCCATGTTACATAGTTCAGTTCTGAGTACTGGCATATTCTCTTACTGTTTTTGTTCATGCACACCTGGAATGTCCTCTCGTTCCTCTGGTTGTTTCCTGCTTGATTTCATGCTCCATCTCCCTGTTAAAATCTGGCTGTTCCTCCTCATATTCATCCTCCACCTACCTGTTAACACCTGGCTGTTCCTACTTAATTTCAATGTCCATGTCCCTGTTAATGTCTGGCTGATCTGCCTCAATTTCCAAATCAACTTCTCTGTAAACCTCTGCTTGATCCTTCTTTATTTCCTGCGGTTCTTCAGTGTTCATCTCTGGTTGTGTCTCTAATTTCTTTTTCAACCTCTTCCTGTTCATCATTTTTTAGTACCCCCTGAGTGCAGTTTTCTTCATCTTGTGTACTATTTTCATCACTGCTGCTCGATATTCTATAGTTATTCATTTTATCAACAAGCTTACACAGTTAGAAGTAAAAAAGAATAACAGTTACTGTTTTGTACTGTTTGTTAAAGTAGGAACAAGTTGCAGAATATAGTGATACAGTACTTATTGTAAAAACCAAAGTAATCAGCTCTGCTGTACTTTAACTTAGGTGCCTTTGTCCGAGGCTGCTGTGGGGTCTTTTTTTTATTTATTTAGTTGTTTAACCAGGTATAGCACACTAAGCTGAAAGCTTTTTTACAGGAGCAACCTGGGAGCACAAGGAGGTTAAGTGACTTGCTCAGGGTCACACAGTATGCAAGTGGAAGCTGTGGGATTCAAACCCAGGTCTGGTCTGCTAGATGTCATCAGATTTGCAGCTCAGAGCCTTAGACCACTGCACTATACTGCCTCCAATCACCTTATCTGTGGATTTCCTACATCGGCATTTATTCAGTCTATGAACGTTCTCCTTCCCCTGAGGCAGCAAACAGCCTCATCACAGGAGGGGTCCTGTTTGCCAGGCTGAGACTTCTTCTTACTTACTGACTGAGATGACACCTTGTGTGATTTTCTCCCATAGAACATGGTCTTGTCTATGCTAGACTACAAAGGTGATACAGCACTGTCAATTCTTCCAAAAAATGTACAGGAAAAGAACTGTTGGCATTATAGATTTTTTTTGATCTTATGTAGACTGACAACAGACAGCATCTAGTTATGTGCACTGCTGCAGAACACTTCATAGGTACATTACTGCATTACAGCAGGTAAGGTGACATGGTACTCTTTGATGTTCCCAAATAAATGATGTGCTCCCACAGCTGGCAGCTCTTTAGCTGTTATCACATTGTCCAAGCACAATGGTAAAGAAGATATCAGTTGTGGACATTGCTGCAGTGAGGCTGATGAGATCAGACGGTGAAAGGATCAGTAAGAGTTCAGGTGCTTCTGAAGAGCACAGGTATATCAATCATGGATAGCAAGCTGAGGGCACACCTGAAACACTCTGTCCCAGTTCTGTGTGCACCATGGCATACCATCTGCACCAGGTGTCCACCTGTATAGCACTGTTACTGATCTATTCTGACTCTATACAGTTTATCATAGCATAGTATTATAAATTTACCTCCAGTAATTTACCAACATACTTATGGTTAAGTCTTTTATTTGAATTTGTTGATTCCTTCACACAGGAAAACAAAGTATGCTAATTGAGGATAATGAGACTACTGCAAGGGAAACTGCTGACTGTCTGGCCATCGATCATGGGATAGTGGCATCTGTCTCCTCTGTCAAGTGGATGTACTGCCTTATGGGGTGGACAGATGGGCAGGTACAGTAAGGCTGCCAGAAAACTGGACATTACCATGACAAAATGTTATCTCATACTGTCTTATCCCAGTAAGTTGCATCTATTAAGGTACAGTACAGCAGGCCCGCTGGCACAGCGGTTGGATTTCCACTCACGACACCAGTGACCCAGGTTTGGGAATGGACCCGGGAGCTGGAGGGCTGGCCAGGAAAGAAGGACTGAGGTGTCTTCGGGCTGCTCTCCTTCTTTGGGGGGAGGGTTGGGGAGAATGTCCAGCATGCGATGACTCCTAGCGGAGGCTGGAAGGAATTGCTAGTGCAGGCATATAGCAGCAGTAGAGGGGTGGGAAAGACATAGGCCATCATTGCACGTCTCCACCCCTTGGGGGAAAAAAACAAGCAAAAAACAGCTCGCGCCCACCTCTATGAAGCCTGCCCCACACTAATCAGTTTTCAGGGCCGGCTCTACCATTCTAGTCCCATGTTCACGGCACTGATGCCCTAAGGAGTCGTGACCCCACCCCGAGGGGGTAAGCCTGGGAGAGTCTGGCTAAAATGAAAGTGGGGGTTCAAGGGGTCCGTGACCAGGCAGATCCTTGGCGGAAGGGCAGCAACAAAAATGCAGAATAAAAAAAAAGATACGGTACAGTATATTTTTTTTTATAAAGGTTTTGCTCCATTATAATGATGTGAACAAAGAAAAGAGACAGGAGCAGGTCAGAACATGGATAAAGAAAAAAAGAGAAATTTCATAATGTCATTTTTCTAATGAAATTACAGTATCTTTGGAGCAGTTTGCTTCCATGGCATTTCGTAAGAAGGGTAGGGACTCCGTGAAGTTGATGCTAAAGCACCCACTAAAGCTTCATGTTTGGGGCTCTATGTCT
Organism: Neoceratodus forsteri; assembly: GCA_016271365.2. Classification (NCBI taxonomy): domain Eukaryota; kingdom Metazoa; phylum Chordata; order Ceratodontiformes; family Ceratodontidae; genus Neoceratodus; species Neoceratodus forsteri. The sequence continues at coordinate 1,678,663,031 of CM057449.1, forward strand.
AACTGCACGTGTGATGACCCACTGTGCATTTTCGAGGGTTCATGATGTTAAATTGTACTGTAGATTGAGAAATCATTAAAATGTCACATACTATATTGTTAACAGTGCCTCTTGAATTATGACCACAGGAAGCATCATGAGAACTGTTCAGAAATACATAAGGAGAAAATATCTAGATGGACATCAATTCTTTCAAGACAATGACCATAAACACACAGCATCAGCAGCAGCAATTTCAGCTGCTGGAATTAATCTGATCAGAATGCCACCAGAGTAAGCACAGAACAGAAACCACAGTAAAAAGTACTTTTTTTTTTACCCTTACGCTGCTGACAGAAATAGAAAACAGTAATTCTGGACTGACATATCAGTCAGCAGAACAGCAAGGGTTAATAGTTGTCACAGTTGCCTGTTTTATATGTGTCACACTAGGTCTCCAGATATGAATCCTACTGAGATGGTGTGCCATGCCATGAAAGTGTTTATTAGGAGAAAAAGAAAGCCACAGACAAAGCAAAAACTCATTGATGCCATCAAGCGATTTTGGAAGATATTACAAAGAAGACACTGCAACTGATACATTGCACAGTTATATAAAGTGTTGCCTGTTGTGGTTATCAAGCAAGGATGTGCAACAGCACTGCTGCTGTACTATACTGTATTAGTTGTTCAATTTTTTTTCCTGTGCAATTTGTTTTGTAAGATACAGTACCTACTGCTATATACTATGTAATTATGCTTTTCATCCATATGGAAATGTTATAATGTTAAAACGTAGTAGACATTGTATTGCACTGAGAAATGTAATACATTGTGAAATATTTCAATAAAAGCAACCCCCCAGGCTAACACACAGTGCACAGTAATGTGTATAAAACACACAGAAGAGATGCCACATTTCATTAAATGATCTCAGGAAGAAGGGGGATACATCCAAGGCCATGGTTTCTCAGAGATTTCTACCACTGGCATTATTTTCACTCCTGAGAGTCCGGATGTTGTGAAATTATCCTGTCTGTCAAAAATAAGCTGCACTTTTATAAAGCCATAATGCAAGTGCTGATACAGTTCTATTAATAAAGCACAATTTTTACTAACTGCAGTATGCACATTACCACTCACATGCCACTCACGGTGCAAGTAAGCATACGCACCAAAATACTGTACATTACATGACACTTACTGTCCTCTATACATTAAACAGATGTTAAAAACGTGTTCTGATCACCTTTCAATAAGTGTTCCAGGGAGGAAGAGGAACATATCCAAGGCCATGGCTTCCCAGAGATTTTCACCACTGACAGATTTTTCTCTCCTGAGAGTCTTGATGTTGTGAAATAATACTGCCTGGTAAAATTAAGCAGGACTTTTATAAGGCTCTAATTCAAGTGCTGATACTATATAAAAAAGCACAACTGTCATTTACTGCAGTATGCACATAACTGTAATGTACTGTGCAAATAAACATAAACACCAAAATGCAGTATGTTACATGACACATACTGTCCCCTGTACACTAAACAGATGTTAAAAATGGGTTCTGTGCACATTTCATTAAGTGATCCCAGGAGGAAAGGGGGACACATCTAAGGCCATGGTTTCCCGGAATTTCAGCCACTGGCACTGTAGCACAGCAGCAAGCCTCTGCTCTGTACGTTTGTTTGGTGCACATCTTACAAGATATAAATCTCTGAAGCAAAAGCCAGCACACAAACAAACTGCCCAGTAAGTGTTTATTCACACAACTGGCTTGGAGTAGCACACAGACTCCCTGACCTGTTTCACACTGACGTGCATCTTCAGAGGGACTGGCACTGTAGCATCATGCTGGCATAACTTTTGAATTTCCTGTGGTACTGAATATCAAAGAAAGTATAAGTTCTGCTTGTTAACATTGAATTAGGATAATTTCCACTTTACAACCTCAAGCACATCGGTTTTCACTCAGTCACCATAACAACATCATCTCAATTTGGAGCAAAGTAGTTGCCACCTTATTCAAATGTTAATATCTAGCCAACAGACCTGTGAATTATGAAAATGGGGGATGGGAGATCACAGGCATGACATGGTTACAGTCTTCAGGACAACTTGCAAGCTAAATTTCACCAGGGTCACACAGAAATACTGGTTTGGTATGGTAATAGTTTTTAACATGAACACCTTTCATTAAAAATTGGCGTCCAAGCCAAAGTACATCACAGTACAGAGTATAAAGTCAGTGTGGATGGGGAGGGAGGATTGTAAAGATATGATAAAATTAGTGTACATGTACCCTTACGTGACTATTCAGAAAAGTAATGTCAGTATTAGAGTTTTTAAATAATGTCATGTACACAATATCCATTATTCAAAAATGGAAAGGCATGAACATTGAACCTATTAATAAGGACTTGACAGTATGACACATGTGTGATCTCCCTTCTAGGAAAGGTAAATCTCAGAACTAAAAATAATAACACAAACTGCACATAACAGGTGGCATTGCTGGGGGGGGGGACATATTATGAGATCTAATAGGGTTCTGTACCTGTACCCTTAAATGCCTATTGACAAAAGTGTTGTGATTACGATACTGAATATGTATTTTTTTTTTGCTCCTCCCCTGCTTCCCCAACTGGTCATTCGTTTGGGTCATTATGGATCCCACCGTCACTTCATCCCCACAGCCAGCCACCACCTCAGATCACAGCCCTCCCTGGGTAACCCGGCATAACCCTTTGCCGGATGGGCCCCCCAACCCGAGGTGGAAGGCACCAGTGGGAACTGGTCAGTACACTCTACATTTGGCCCAGGGTGCTGCTGAGGTAGTCCAGCTGTCTGGGGCTTTCATAGCAGCGGGGGCCAGCAGCCGTCATCTGTCCAGCCAGAGAGTGTGTTTTTCCTCCTTTTTTTCTGCATGGATGCATGACATGCACTGATGTCAAGGCATACACCAACATCCGTCATACTCCCCTAGGCAACAGGGCCAGATACATTGCTGTACTCCCAGCCTCCACCAGGAGTCAGCAAGGGCTGGGCCACAGACTGTCCCTCTCCCCGGGAGAAGGCGAGCAGTCATCAGACTCTCAAGCCTTCTCCCCGGCCTGCCCTTCGATGCTTGAGTCCGTTCCTGAACCCAGGTTGCCAGTGTCACAGTGGTGAATCTTTCCACTATGCTGTCAGACTAGCTGAATACATAATTTAATGCCTTCAACATTTCAGTGCAGGAGACAGGTGAAGACTGAAGATTAGAGCTATTAAAATTAGCATAATTTCATTGAATACCCTACAATCCCCCTTCGGGTATCAAGTGAGTCATGACTATAGTAACACTTTATGACTATAACGAAATTTTAGTCTTTTCCCAGTAATAAAAAGATACCTTCAATTTGTGTATTTCAGGTTGAAAGTAATGGAAGGGAAGCATGGACCAGGAGAGCAACTTTTTAGTCAACTACAGTACAGTGTAATAATAATAATAATAAATCATCACATAAAATGGCTCTTAAGTTATGTATTTCTGCATATTTTCACCAAAATTCAAAATCTTGTTCCCCAAGGTGTCCCCTTAATACGCCTGGAAGCATAAGTCTGTACTCCAATGGAAAGTTGGTTTTCGGGGGTTGATTTCATATTATGGCTCACAAACAGCAGTAAGGATACATAAAAACAATACATTTTTAACTAACACAGAAAATGGCTCCTAGGTTTGGCATTTCTGGACACTTTCACCTGAAATTTCAGAATTGTATTCCCCAAGGTGTTCCCTAACTACTGCTGGAAGCACAAGTCTGTATTCCAAGGGGAAAGTGGTTTTCAGGGGTGATTTTATGTGATGGCTGACAAACAGCATACAGGGTACATAGAAACAGTGCATTTTAAACTAACACAGAAAATGGCACTTAGGTTTGGCATTTCCCTATACTTTTGCCTGCAATTTCAGAATCATATTCCCCAAATGTGTTTCATAAATACAGCCTCACAATCTCAATCCCCGGTCAGTAAAAGGAGCTCAAACTGTTACATGTGCAGCAGAATCAATATTTTATTTTGCTTATCCACACATGGAAAAAACATATAAAAGTCAGTAAGAATCACCCCCAAAAAACCACCACCAATTCACTCGACTTTGTTTTGCTTCTACTGTGGGAGCTTTTGCATGGGCCACTAACACTCTTCAAAAGACAGTTTAAATATCATTGGAGTTATGACGTCATATTGACGTGCTCTTTTCAATCAATTAATCAGTCAATCTTTATTTTACCAGGTGGAACACCGTTGAGCAAGCTTATTTCCAAGGTGGGCCTGGTTGGTCATACAGAAATGCCAACAGATAAATAATACATATACAGGTACAGCATAGCTCCTCCTATTATAGAGCAGCACAAATGTAACAAATAATAATGTATACAAAGCTACATCATGAGAAGGATACTCAAGCAGGATATATAATATTCACACATGTGATGTCTGTAATGACCATGACGTTTCTATACCATGGCAGATTGAAGAGCGGTAAAGGTAGAGGAAAACCTAGGAAAAGCAGGAAGTAGAAGACAGGAAAGGATAGATATAAAGAGAGCAATGAGGCGGTAAAGGATGATCACAGGAGGTCAGAACCAAGCAAGGCACATGAGGAATAGCACTTACTTTTAAATCAATTGCTCATACAAATCAATCCTACCATCTAACATCATTTACTCAATTATTAAAACTTATTAAAATGCCCCACCAAGTTGCACATACAGAGACAGATTTTATCTCAATTATTGTATATACAAAAGCGTGCACTGTACTAACAAACAACTCATTGCCTCATAAGTCTGTAGTATTTGATATATATACACATATGGCCATTTACCAATGTTTTTTTATGATTATTAACACCAGGAGTAAGCTAATTAATTTATATACATTAGATGATCCTCCTTCCAAAAGGGGTCCTTTTCCAGACAGTCCATAGCACAACCTCCTTTCTGTTAATGAGGGCAAGAGATGACTTTGTTTGTCTTGTAATTATTTTATTCAGCAACTTGGTTCAGGGTAGTACACTGGAATATTCGAAAAGGTTCCCCATCACAAACAGCATTCAGGATGCATAGAAACAATGCAACAAATCAAAATTTGGAAAGAAAAAGTTTTTTGTTTTTTTTAATATTCATTTTGTATTTAGTAATATTGTTTCAACATCATAAAACCTCTAGACATATTATTTTATACTGTATAGACTTTGATTTGTTCCAATCATATTTAGAGCCATCAGAAAGCAATAAAATAGGACAAGGAGTGGTGGTTCAAAGAAAACGATTTTGTTTGAACAAATAAGACACCTCAGATCTGATGGGGGGGTGGGACGTGTGGGCAGAGATGTAAATTATGGCTTGGTTTCCAGCACAATGGATAAGCTATGTTTCAGAAGATGGAAAACAATAGAACCCCAAGACCACCAACACAGTACTACAAAGAACATATATATTTTATATCCTATGAGGAGGATTGGGGCTCCTTTCTCAATCAATTTTCTATTAATAAGTAAACAATATCCTTCTCATTCTCAAGCTTATGTCACCATAGCTCCACAGGATTTACAAAAAGGGGGTTATTTCTAATTGTGTGTTTAATCCTGGGGCTCTAAAAGCTCCCATTCTAAAAATCTAGGATGCCTCTCTTTTAAGTGTCAAATCTTTTATATTGGCCCCCCTCCTGGAACCAATTTTACTTTTTCAATCCCACAGAAGTTCCACGTATGTGTTCTTCTCCCTCTTGTAAATGTAATGTGTGTTGTCAGAATATTCTTAATGTTTTCTGTTTATATATCCCAGACATGTTTGCCCACCCATAACTTTAAACTATGATTTGTTTTTCCTATGTAGAAACAACCACATTGGCATGAAGCCATATATATCACATCTTCTGTGTCACATGTTATTAAGTCCTTGATCTTGTACTGTTCCTCCCCTGCCTCCTTAGTGAAATTCAAGGATTTGACAGTATATTTATTGCATTTATAATGGCCACATCGTACATGTCCTGTAGGTGGATTTCCACTAATAAAAGTTTGTCCCCTGTTTTTTTAAGGTTGTAGGGAGTGCACAAGGACATCCCCTTGATTCTGTGCCCTTCCATATACAAATTTGGGGGACCCTCAATAACTCTTCCCAAAACCAGATCTGCCATCACAACATTCCAGTTTCTCAAAAATACTTCTCTCACATCATTTACTTCAGATGTACATGTAGTAATGCAAAAACACAAATCCAGGCACTCACCACCACAAATAATGTTGCAGACCACGAGAGGAAAACATTTTAAAACATTTAAATAAATAAATAAATGTTTTCAAATGTTTTCCTCTCATGGTCGGCAGCATTATTTGTGGTGGTGAGTGCCTGGATATGTGTTTTTGCATATTGTCTTCTTTCATGGCACCTCGTCCTTGTGCAAGCTCCTTTGTGTTTGCAGAATATGTAGTAATAAATTTAACCCATGTATCACTAGCAGTTTTTTCCTCTCTATGTGGTGTTAATAAACCATCCTTTTCCACCTCTGATGCCCATTGCAAAGCATCATACACATCTTTCTTTTTATAACCCCTTGCCACAAAACAATCTGCCATTTCCTCAGCTCTCATGTCCTACAATTTATCTGTTGCACAGTTTTGTCTGACTCGCAAAAACTGGCTAGAGGAAATATTCTATATTAAGTGGGGAGATGGCACTGGTGAAGCATGGTTCTTTGTAAACTTCATTGCTTCATTGCTGGAGTAAGATCAATCAACAAACCCCCTTCCACAACAAAGTTCTGTGTAAAGAGATTGAGATGGAATTTCAACTTATTTGCTTATCTAGATGAGATTAAACACTCCTTGCATTGGCAGGACTTCTACTTGGCAAAAATGGTTATCTCTGCATATGATATCTTCCATGACATCTTGTTAAGAGCTCTCAACAAATATGCTCCTCTGGCTAAAGTCCATATAAAGAATAAAGACTGTAGATGGTTCTCTCCAGAACTTAAGACTAGGTAGCTAGAAAGGGATAAGCTTTGGAAAAAAGCTCGTAGATTTATTAATACACCTATGGATTAGAGTCAGTTTAGGAGGTACGAAATTTATGCACAAAAATGGTCAAAGAATCAAAGGCTACTTTTTTTCGCTTGGAATTCTACTCCATTGCAAAGAACGCAGCTAAATTCTGGAAAACTATTAAGGACCTGTCCAGCCACACTCCTGGCAACCCTCTTTCAACTAAGATTATCTCTGGGAACTCAACTATCAGTGACAGGCTGGAGATTTTAGATTCCTTTAATAATCATTTTGCCAGTGCAGGCCTAGCATTTGAAAATTCCCCAGCATACTCCCTACGTAATCAGGTTGACTGCCGCTATCCTGAGTCCCCTGCCACAGCCTTGATATTCTCATTTAAACCCACATTATTAAAAGAGGTTGAGGATGTCCTGTTGCAGCTGGACACCAGGAAAAGTGCTGGTGCTGACTCCCTAGATCCATACTTCATAAAAATTGCCTATTATGTGTTATCCATGCCTATTACTCACCTATTTAACTTATCACTGTCTCAGGGTATTCTGCCACCTATATGGAAGACAGCACATGTTATTCCTCTATTTAAATCAGGGGACCCCTGCAATCTGAATAACTACAGGCCGATCTCCCTTCTTCCAGTATTGTCTAAATTACTGGAGAAAATTGTGAATGCACAGCTGTGATTCTATCTTGAATCCATGAATCTACTAAACCTGATGCAGTCTGGTTTCAGAGCTAATCATAGCACCATCACGGCCCTTGCCAAAGTGACTAATGACTGGCAGAGGGAGTTAGACAACAGGAACTATGTCCTTGCTGTATTTCTGGATTTAAGCAAGGCTTTTGACACTGTCAATCATAGCCTGCTCCTTTCCTCCCTGCATAATATAAGCATTGACTCTCCATCGCAGGGATGGTTCGCTGACTATTAACAGGACACCTACTGCAAGTCAAAGCCAAAGGTGAACTGTCACCTCTTAAACCTCTACAACTAGGTGTGCCCAAGGATCAATACTAGGTCCCCTACTATTTGCGATCTACATTAACAATATCAACAATTGTATAAACAAGGTCAATATTCATCTGTTTGCAGATGATACCGTCCTTTACTTAAGCTGTCAAACGCCAGAAGCTGCATGTGAAGAACCCAATTTGAATTTAATCTACTGCATAGCCAACTACTTCACAAAAAGCTCCTGCTCAATGCCAAGAAAAACAAATGTGATGCTCTTCTCTCCGTTTATCCATTCAGCCAATCTGGTGACTATTGAATCAGTTCCCCAGATTACCACCATGTTAGGAGGAAAATTAGAATTCATTAAGTAATTCAAGTACCTGGGAGTGTGGCTAGACCACAGACTTTCCTTTACTGAACACATCAAGGATCTGCTAAAAAAGCTAAGACAGAGGCTGGGACTCTTCTTTAGAATTAATCAATTTCTCACCAGAGATGCTAAATTACAGTTGGTACAATCAGCGTTTCTATCGTTGATAGACTACGTGGACTTCCTGTACAGCCAGTGTCCTATCTCTTGCTTGACAAAATTGGACACACTCTATCACAGAGCCCTGAGGTTTATAATGGGACTACCCTTCGGCATGCATCACTGTTCCCTGTACATGGCTGTAGGATGGACCTCCCTTAAGTTCAGGAGAGTTAGAAATGCTGCACTTTGGACATTCAGAGCCATATCAAACAAAACTGCCACACTGTATTTCCAGCTGCCTCCCGTTAAGTGTAATAGGTAACTATTCACTAAGAAGTTACTCATTTATCTCTCTCAATGTATCTAAGGCTAAATCTCACTTTGGCAGAGCAACCATAAGCTTTGTGCTGCCTTCTTTATGGAACAAATTGCAAAAAACGTTCAAACTGAGCATCCCTATCTGCCTGACTGCTTTCAAGACACTATATTCTCACTCAATCAAAGAAGTATGCAACTGTTTTTCCATCCCAAGATCTGTGTCAGGGTCTGCCATGGTCCCCCATCCTGCCTGGAACAGTATGTAAGACCCAGGTATTCCAATTCTGTCCACAGCCCTCTTAAGCCCTAGCCATGCCATCATCTTCATCTGCATCCTCACCCCCCCATTTTAACTCCAGTACATGTCTCCCACCTAAAAGGTAGGAGTTCCTTGTACCCCTCATTGAGACTATCTCCTCAACCCTTCCCCTGTATCCTGCACTCCTTTTATTTCCCAACTGATTCTCCTCCACTACCCCCTCACACACACCTTCCCCAACCCACCTTGTTTCTCCCTTTGTATCTCTACTTATCCCCTCTTTTCCCTTCCCCTCCCCCTTCCCTCTATCCTAACCTTCCTGCTGACCAAGCTGTTTATAGCCTACTATGTTATTTTAACTATGATTTCTTTTTTCTCTATTATTGCACCCAGATTGAATATATATACATGCTTCTACATTTTGTACCATTGCCTCGAATGTTGCAGGCTTGTATGTTCTATTGTTCCTTACTGACCTGTTGTCAATATTTTACCTACTTGTTCTGATTGTATATAATGTACTACTTTATATTGTTATGTTTATTATGTTCCACCTAGGTCCATCTTGCAAATGAGCATTGCTCAATGATGTTGGCCTGGATAAATAAAGATTTTGATTGATTGATTGATTGATTGAAGCTGCCAAGCTAGGTAATCTCGGTTTTGTAGTGAACTTTCAAAACTTGGTTCAGAGGGACATTAATACCATGTTTGCAACAAAGTGGAAGCATCATAGTTTTAATTTAACATCAGAGGAACTTTCAGCACTTAACAAACTCAAACAAAATAGTTCTGTTAAAATAAAGGAAGTGGACAAGGATGGCAAGATTGTCATCATTAATAAAGTACAGTATGAACAAGAAATTCAAAGACAATTAAGTGACGCCACAAGATACATGAAAATGCAGCAGGACCCAACTAGGGTGTTTAAATGCTGAACTGATACATTTTTATAGGACTATCTCCATTCTGGTAATATCACTAAAGCTGAATTTGAATATATGCAGGTTGACTATCCACAATTCTGCAATTTATGCACTATCCAAGATTCATAAGAACCAGACAAACCCACCTGGCAGACCCATTTTTTTCTGGATGTGTGTATTTAATGGAGAAAACCTCTATATTTATAGACCAATTTTTGAAACAGTTAGTACATACCCAACCCTCTTATTTAAGAGATAGTACAGACATTTTATAAAAGCAAGGTGGGTTTGTCTGGTTCAATAAATACAGGTGGATTACATTAAATTTAAAGAGCCTCTATATGTCAGTAGGACAGGATTTGGGTTTGGCTGTTTTTGAATTTCACTTATATCATTCATCTGACTTAAGTAAGGATTTTCCATCATGCTTCATTTTGGAAGCTATGGAATACATATTAACAATTAACTATTTTGTGTTTGACAAGAAGTATTACCTACTGAAACTGAGTACTGAATCTCTTCAAAGCAGTAGCGCCCTTCCAAAGTAAAGACAGAGATGCAGACTGCAATAATCAACTGTTGTTGTATTTATTGTCACCAAATTGTGACAGCCCCTAGCTCCTCAGCAGGGGCCCCCTTGAAGGCACCCTGCTGAGGTGCTAGGGGCTGTCACAATTTGGTGACAATAAATACAACAGCAGTTGATTATTGCAGTCTGCATCACTGTCTTTACTTTGGAAGGGCGCTACTGCTTTGGAGAGATTTGGAGATTATTAGGTGATTTACCTTGGTGGCGAACTCCTCTTAGAGCGTGAGTGCAGTAATTTTGCTATTTTGGGACTTTGAAACTGAGTACTGTCATGGGTCCACAGTGGCCCCCTCCTATGCCAATTTATTTATGGTATGGTGGGATGGGACCACCATGTTAAACCACAAGCATAATCATTTTCTCCTCCACATAATTATATGGGGGAGATTTATTGATGATGTCTTGATTGTATGGAAAGGAGATGAGCAATCAATGAATCTGTTCATACAATATTTAATCAAAATGATGTTGATCTGAATTTCACACACACCAGTAATCCAAGTAGCATTTCTTTTCTCAATTTAACTTCAAAGGGAATTCATGGTGAAGTGGTACAAAGCTTAACATACAGAAAACCAACTGCAGGCAGCTTGCTGCTGCAAGCATGCAGTGCACATCCATCGCATCTTATTAGATCAATTCCATTTAGGCAGTTTACCTATGTTAGGAGGAATTGTTCAAATTTGAATGAATATATGGAACAAGCAACAGAGTTAAAAATCAATTTTTAAAGAGGGGCTAGTCAGAGCTAAAAATTTGGATAAGCCAGATCTATTAATACCTAAGAACAAAGTAAGTAGCCACGAACAGCCTGTAACATTAGTTACAATGTATAACCGCATTTCCCAAAATGTTTCATCTATAATACAAAAACACTGGAATGTGTTAAAAGGGGACCCTATCCTGTGCCAAGCAGTTTGTGAAGCACCTCAAATTACCTTTCGTTGAGGTAAGAACTTATAAGATGAACTGACATCCAGTTTATATGTAAGAGACAGACTAACCATTAGGCCACATTGGATGCTTCCTGCCCCAATTGGGTCACATAGATGTAGAAGATTAAACATTTGCCACTTCTGTGTCACAAAATAAAATATATGATCATCCCACATTAGACAAAAAGGTTTCATTTTCATTTTTTTAATTTTTTGTACTTGTTAGCAAAATGAGCAACTTGCCCATTTTCACAAGCGACAAGTTTTACATAAAAACATACAACCAAACAGGACATATTATATAAACAAAATACAAAATCAACATAATTACTTACATAAATACACTGAATAGACAACATCTATTGAAAGCAAGTACAGTCAGTTTCAGAATCAAGCCATTCTATAAGCTTATATTTAAAGGACCGTACAGTTTTACATTTAATTAAAGCTGAAGAGATGCTGTTAAAACAAAAAGTTATAGCCCTATAGACCACAAATGTTTGACCAATAGTCTTTCTATAGTAAGAGACCATAAGTAATCCTTGTGACTTAGATCTTGTGCCATGGGGATTTTGTCATTTATAATAATCAGTTTATTAACTGTACTACTCCATTTGTGTTTTGGCATGCCTCAGCCCCAGAATTTATGTTGCATGTACAATGACACCCTTAAAAGAGAGGATGCAGGAGCACATCCGCTCCATAACCAACATGGAATTAGATAGCCCAGTGGTCCTGCATTTTGCAGAGAACTACAATGAAAGTGTTGAGGGGTTCAGATTCACTGGTCTTGATTTAAACATGTTCCAATACACCTTCAGGGAGGTGACAGAAAGGGCAAATTGCTACGAAAGGAAGCAAAATAGATTTGTACCTTGAGAGCCCATTCTGTATTGGGTTTAAACAGCCAAAATATTGATACTACCCCATATTTGTGAATGTGAGGAGGGACATGTCTGTCTCTTTTTTTTACTATACCTTGTATTATATTTTATTTGCATTAAGGTAACAACAAACAAAATCTAATTGTTTTGAAATTGAATCAACTATTATGTGCATGAATATGTGTGTTCCCTATTCTGGTTTGTAGTTATATAAAAAACTGATTTTATTTGCACAGATAGATGTTTCTAACAAATGGATGATGCAGCCCATGTGAGATTTACAAAAGGTACTTTTCCCATAAATTTAGTTATTCTTAGTGGTGCTTTTATTAGTGGCCTATAGTAATGTTATAATATATATCACTATGGCTGCAACTCTGTTGGAAAACTTGGTTGCATTTTGATCAACTAGATAATGACTATTTTGGTCAACATTCAAATATTTAATGCTCTATTAAAAATAATTATTTACATAAAATGGTCTTGCAACCTAAAATAATGGAAATGCATTGCACTTTAGGGGTCCTTTTCTAGTTTTTTTTATGCATTATAATAATATCTACTGGTAGTAATTATTGGTATTTGTGTATAGTACTTTAATATGGAGTTTGTGTATGTCTTGCATGATTGTCTACTGTCACTTTAAAATGTGTTAGATTTAAATGGAGCCAGCTAGTGGCTAAACTCCACCTCCTAATGAAGCGTCATGTGTTAGACGCAAAGCGTTGAGGTTGACAGTGCTTCCCTGGGTTCTCTTTGGAATAAATTTTCATGGCTGGTATTCATTGAGTTTCTGTGTTTATTTCAAATGTTGACTGTCCTGGACTTTTGGAGTGTGCTGTGATATTTATGCTCTGAGCTGATTTTGAAATGCTCCCCTTCTTGCATTCATAGAGTACTGCTTCCTTTGTGCTGGACTGTCACCTAATTAACCCTGGAAGCACAAGTCCCTATTCTAAGGGAAAGGTGTGTTTTTTTTTGGGGGGGGGGGCATTTCATGTGATGACTGACAGCATTCAGTGCCCATAGAAACAATGTATTTTAAAGTATCACAGAAAACTGGCTCCTAAGTTTGACATTTCTGTATGCTTTCACTGGAAATATCAGAATCATATTCCCCAAGGTGTCCCCTAAATAACCACGGACGTACAAGTCTGTACTCCAAGGGAATGGTGGTTTTGGGGATGATTTCATGTGACGCCTGACAAACAGCATTCAGTGTGTCTTTAGAAACAATGCATTTTAAATGAACACATAAAATGGCTCATAAGTCTGGTATTTCTGCATACTTTTAACTGCAATTTCAGAATCATATTCCCCAAGGTGTCCCCTAAATACCCTTGCAAGCACAGATCTACCAAGGGGAGGTGGTTTTTGGGGGAGGGATTTCATGTGATGGCTGACAAAAAACATATAGGGTCCATAGAAACAATGCATGTTAAACTAAATCAGAAAATGGCTCCTTAGTTTGGCATTTCTGTATACTTTCACCTGAAATGTCAGATTCATGTTCCTCAGTATGTCCTCTAAATACACCTTGAAGCACAAGTCTGTACTCCAAGATAAATGTGGCTTTCAGTGGGATGATTTTCTGTGATGGCTGACAAACAGCATTCAGGACCTATAGAAACAATACATTTTAAAGTATCACAGAACATGGCTCCTAAGTTTGGCATTTCTGCTTTTTTACCTGAAATTTCAGAATCATATTCCCTAAGGTGTCCCCTAAATACGACTGGAAGCACAAGTCATTACTCCAAGGGAAACATAGATTTTTTTTTGGGGGGGGGGTGATTTCATGAGTTGGCTGACAAACAGCGTTCAGGGCTCATAGAAGCAATGAATTTTAAACTCACCCAGAAAATTGCTCTTATGTTTAGCAGTTCGTCATACTTTCACATCAAATTTCAGTCATGTTCCCCAATATGTCCCCCTAAACATCACATCACTGGAAGCATAACTCTGTTTTCCTAGGGAAAGGTAACTTTTGGGGGATCATTCATAAGATGGTTGACAAACAGCATTTAGGGTCCATAGATACAATGCATTTTAAATGAACACAAAAATGGCACCAAAGCTTGGCATTTGCAGACACTTTCTGACTGAAATTCAGAATCCCATTCCCCAAAGTGTCCCCAAGATACTCCTGGAAACACAATTCTGTACTCCAAGAGAAAGCTGATTTTCATGGTGTCATTTCATGTAATGGCTGACAAACAGTATTCAGGGTGTACTGAAACAATACATTTGAAAATAACACAGAAAATGACTCCTAAGTTTAGCATTTCTGCATGCTTTCACCAGAAGTTTCAGAATCATGTTCCCTAAGATTTCTGCAAAATACTCCTTGAAACACTAGTCTGCAGACCAAGGGAAAGATGATTCTCAGAGGATGGGGGGGGGGGTGATTTCATGTGATGGCTGACAGTGGTATTTACTCACCTGGTAAAGGTGATTAGATGAGCCTCCATTATAGAGCTCCACATTCCATACCAGTGGAACATCCCTCGTCCATCCTATAGGATGATGCTTGATCCAATAAAAATTGGGACTGGCCCGAGGCCAGCCCCTTAGTTCTTCCCAGAAATGTCCAATATGAAACTTCCCTAGCATGAAAGAAACAGAATAGAAAGCAGTACAATAAAACAGAAAACAAATGAGCACAGCAGCACACTGTATTGTGTACCGAGTCACCAGGTGGGGTGATGATAGAGCTCCCCTTCCTGGCCTCACAGCAGAAGCAACCCATAGGGGAATCTACTGGGGAAGGTGAGTCGGGTGGTGGGTGTTGGATGGGGGGAGACAAGGACAGTGCTGAATAGTTAGCTGGTGCTGAGCCCATGGGAGAAAAAGCTCTATGGTATTTAAAACTCTGAACCATTTCTTACAATAATGAAACAGAAATTGTGCATGCGATGTACTTGTATAAAATGAAATATCAAACAGCTACTTCAATGCATACTCCCCTATTGTATTATATTGTTGTGTTGATACATTGTTTGTGTAGTATGTCAGATCTTTTGTTCAACTTGCAACTGCATGCACAAACAGGACCACCTTGTAAATAGGGCTTCTCAGCCCCAATGGTATTATTCATACCAACATGTTTTACCTGTATGAAAATAAAAATTTACTACTACTATTAATCACGTACTCTTACTGTAATAGCCAATCACCAGAAATTCATACTGATATCATACAATACAATGACTAGCACCCTGTCCTCCAATATGCTGCCATGTACTTGAGTCTGTCCACATTGGGAGGGTCTGCAGAGTACTATAAAGGGGGCTCATCTAATCACCTTTAGCAGGTAAGTAAATACCATTACATATTTCCCCTTTATAGTACTCTGCATTCCATACCAGTGGGGTTTTTGTAGCAATGCCCTGGCTACCCCCAATAGTGGGCTTGAAAAAAATGCAGACAGCGACCTAGTGTGGATTCACTATGGCCTGAAGGACCACTCAGCCGAAGGTGGCTCTGGCAGCCAATACCACATCCATATAATAATGTCTAGTAAAAGAATGCATCAATGAGCCAAGTGGCCTAGACCCATCCCCTGATAGGCTTCAGCAATGGCAGCACATAGCCAATGTGCAATCATATCCTTAGACACAGCTTGCCCAATCACTTGCCTACTATAAGGATGAACAACCTGTCTGACTTGCGACTAGTCTCTATGAGTGACAAGTATTGACATAGTTGATGCCCCATGTTCAACAGGTGAACACCAGAGGGTGAACTGTTGTCAGTGGGAAAAGTTAAGTGAATTTTCTGCTCAAAATGAAACTGAGTCAGTTCCTTGGAAAAAAAAAGAAGGGACTGCATGCAGGGTGACCCTGTTAGTATGAAATAAATAAAAAGGGTTCTTTGCAAAACAAGCCCTGCAGCTCCCCAATTCATTTGGCCAAACAGATAGCTACTAGGAATGCTATCTTAAGTGTAACCCAATGCAGGGAGTCCTGCTGGAAAGGTAGATTTTGCAGTGTGTCCAAAACCTGATTGGGATGGGGCACAAGTCGGTCTGATGTGTGGTGAAGTAATTTGGATCACTTTTAAGAGCCTAAGTACATCAGGGTGTGTGCCAATCTGACCTATCCATGGAAGGGGCCCCCTAATGGCTGATATACAGTAGCTGAGGTCTGTACCCTGAGGGATGCAATGCTTAAGCCCTTATTTAGGAAATTCAATATGAGTAGCAGTCCTGCCACAGAAGGTGAAGTCCCTTTTTATATACATTTCTTAAAAACTGACCTTGTACATGGCACGTGCTGTTTGGGACTGCATTCTTGACTACAACAAGTGCTCTACCATATCTAAATGGTAACCTAAGGCTAGCAGTCTTTCCCTCTCGGTAACCAAGCAATCAGATAGAGGTCCAAGTGATTGTGAAGAATTATCAGCCCCTGGCTCAGGAGATCCTTTTGAAAGGTCAGGTGAAAGGCTGTGTCTATTATATTGTATGAGAGAATACCAAGACCTCCTCAGCCACTTCAGCGCTAGCAGTACCACAGTTGCTTTGGTGACTTGAATCTTGTGCAGAACCTTGGAGAGCATGGGAGTGGGGGGAATGTAAGATCTGTTGAAAATCCATGGTGCCAATGGCATGTCCACTTCCTGTGCCCCTTGTTCTTGGAATCGGTAGTGATAACACAGGAGTTGTTTTTTTGAGCTGGACACCATGAGATCCACTTATAGGTGTCCCCACCTGATATTGATTGCAAGATGAAGTATCCTTTTCACCCGACTGAGGCTTTCCTTGCTGAGCCAGTTGGCTTGGGTTTTCTCTTTTCTGTTCTGGTAATAGGCTGACTTGAATTGTAAGTACACTTCTGCCCACTTGAGCACTCTCATGGACTCCTGAATCATGGAGCAACTTTGGGTACCCCTATGCATGTTGATGTAGGCCATCATTACTTGATTGTTTGTTCTGCTCAGAACTGAGTGGCCCTCAAGGTTCTAAGCAAAACACTGCAGAGTGTGGTACACTGCTCCCATCTCCAGTATGTTAATCGGTAGCTTGATCTCAGTTAATGACCAAATGCCCTATGCCGCCTGTCCATAACATACCACCCCATCTCTGTAGACTGGTGTCCATGGTCTCAGTCCTGGAAAATTGTAAGAACTAGGCTCATACCTCTCTTTGAGTTGTGCTGGTTGGACCACCTCACCATGGTTAAGGTTATCTGATCCAGTGCATTTATCCTGAATCAGAAGTTTTGTGACAATTAGTCCCAAGTATCCAAGGCATATCTCTGCATTGATCTCATGTGCAGCCTGGTCCATGGAACTGTATTGATCATGGCTGCCACGAGAGCCATGATTTGTAGGTAGTCCCATACATGTCTGTACTGCCACTGTAAATTCTGCAACACATGATGGATGAAACTGGAACCTTCTCCTCTGACGGGGTCGCTGTGTTGAGATAAATTTCTATGATTGATCCCAGGTGGAAATGCACTGTGTCAGCACCAGCTGACTCTTCTACTCATTCAGCACTCGTCCATGTCTCTGAAGACAGTGTCCACCAGCTCTGTACTCTTCCGGGCTTGTGCTTGAGTCCTGGCTCTAATGAGCCAGTCATCCAGGTAAGGTATTAAATGTACCCCCATTTATGAAGACCTGCTTCCAGTACTACCAACATCTTGGTGAACACTCTGGGTGCCAACGGCAGACGTAATGGTAGACAGTTGTATTAGAAGTGGCTGTTGCCTAAGATACTTGTGATGCAAGGGGAAAATTGGGATATGCGGTAAGTATCCTTGAGGTCTGTCAATATCAGGAAGTCCCCTGGTTAGATGGCTGTTGGTGTGGAACGTGACATCTCCATTTTTAATTTTTTCTAAGTCACAAGTTGGCTGAGCTACTTTAAGTCTAGAACTGGACACATACCCCCTGGCTTTTTGGGGACAATGAAGAATAAAGAGTACACAGTGGTGGAGCTAGGGGGCTGGGGGGCAGTTGCCCCTGCTGGCTGCCCCTGTGTGAGTAGTGGTGCCCCACCGCCATCTTTATTTACTGTGTAGGGCCCATTGTGGAGCCTAGGATTGACTGAATGCCCTCCCCCAGCTCCCAAACTCTCCCAAACCTGGCTCCGCCACTCAGAGTACACCTCTTAGTTCATTTCATCTGTTGGACCAGGAGAAATAGCATTATTAGCTATCAAATTGAAAAAAGCCTGGAATAAGGCTTCCCTCTTTGTGGGGCAAGCCAGAAATAGTGATGACATGTGCCTGTGTGGTAGGTTTTGGCAGTCCAGTTCTATGACATAGTCATGGATCATGATTTCCCTGACCCATTTGTCTGTCATTCTTTTGGCCCACTGAGCAGCAAACTGTTGAAGATGTCCTGCCACTGGTGAATAGTCTGTTGGGCCCACCTCATCTCATTGCTTACAACTGGTGCTGAAGGCTGATTTGTTTCTATTGGGGCAGAGTTGTGGTTATCGGTGAAGCATGTTTTTTTTTTAACTGCTGAGCTAGATAATCTCAGTTTTGTAGACCATTGGTTTGAGCCCTGAGTGAACTGAGAATGTGTCTTTTGCCTTGATTGTCTGAATTTTGGGCAAGAGGGCTAGTCTAAAGGCACATAGAGATGTTTGACACCCAAGGCTTTCCTGTTTCCTCTCCTGTCCTTCAGAAATGGTATCAGACCTTCCATGAACAGATGACCATCCTTGAAGGGTAACTTCATAAGGGTTGACTTAGACTCATTGTCTGCCTGCCTTAATTTTAGCCAGAGTGCCTTGCATGCTCTGTTTGTGAGTACTGTGACCCTAGTTATGAATCGGAGGGCATCAAATGATGCATCAGAAAGGTCTCTTGTGGCTTGTAGAGCACAGTCTCTTGCATCCTCTAAGGGTGAGCCATCAGGAATATCTTGTGTCATGGCCTCCACCCACAAGAGTAGAACCCTGTTAGTGAGTCACATGGTTGTATCTGTGGAAAGCGATAAGCCAGAAACTTTGTGAATCTGCTTTGAGTGTTCTTCAATTCTCATACTTTAGGATTCTTTAAATCTGCAGAGCTCTTGATGGGTATTGTGGTGTGCATTGATAGGGCTGAGATGGGGAGTCAGCCTTGGCAGCCTTGGACCAGGCATCCCACTTTGCCATGGAAACTAGGTAGAATTTTCCAACCATGTATCTCTCTGACAGTCTCATTGGCACCAGTGAAGAAATATGGGGACCTTCCGTTGGGGCCCTGGAGAGAAGGAGAGGGTCAGCAGCCACCATGAGAGCATGGTTTTCCTCTGTTATGTTTAGAATGGTCCTCACCATTCAGATCAGTTCATCAACATTTTCCCCCAGGGCAAAGCCTGGTAGATGATTTGTTTGGTCCATCCTCCTCTGTGTCAGTGGGGTGGGGAAGCCATTTGAAGAGCCTTGGTTTTTTTTTGGCCGGGAGGCCCTGGGTGGTTTGAAGGGCTCTTGTTTAGTGGCACCAGGATGTGTGATGGAGGGTGCAGCATCCAGGAAACATTTATGGAAGGATTTAACGGGGCTGTAGCATGATGGAGCATGCAGATAAGATTGATTTTATGATTTGGCAGCCTGGCAGATCCCCTAACAACCAGTAGTGTGCACTTAGTGCAGTCTGTTCACCCATCCCCCTGTGGCATAGTTGTAGGTGATGTGGACACTACAGAAGGGTCCACATCTCCTGAAGACCTGGCAGGCAATTGTATGCCCCCTGACAGAGCAAGGGGGTACTACAGGAGGGTCCCCTTACATCAGGTGTGCTGCCACTGTGCAGAGTGGCTGGAACATTACAGGAGGGTCCCATCCCCTGCAAAAAATGAATGCCCTTCTCATCACAAGCTGGGAATTGCAGTTCTAGCTCTTAGGCTGTATTATACTCCTGTGTGCTACCTTAAGTATTGTTTTGGAGCCACAGATAGCTCCCATCCCCACATGAAGAAATAGTTAGTACATGTATACAAGCCAGAGTAGAGTAAGCATTTTGTTAACATGCAGTAGATGTACCGACAGTGGATGCATCTAAGGAGAGGAGATACAGATGTGATAGCCAGGATGCAATGCAGAAATGCTGCAGAATATCACAGAATGCTGCAGTTTACTGCAGAGGCCATTGTAAGTCAATGGCAATTAAGCCCTTTTGTCATGCAGGATTTTGTGACATTTCATTTATTTATTTATTATACTATCGGTTTACAACCTTTGAGCCAGAGGCTCGTTTACAAAGGTATCTCATCACAGAGAGGACATACAGCGTAACATAATTACAGAATACCATAGACCGGTGAGACATATAATAATACAGTAGTTTCCATACAACTAGCAGATTAGAACATTTCTAGGTTGCACATTGAGCACATGTTGTTACAAGCAGAGGGGGGGAGGCTAAGGGGGTAGTGGGGTGGGTGAATTGGGAGTTTGGCCCGGCGGGCTTTGTCAGTAAGTGATAGTAGCTGAGGCCTGTTAGATACAGGTGCAGTAGCTGAGGCCTGTTAAGAGACAGATGCAGCTACGGGAGCTGAATAGTTGGTTCCAAAGGCCGGTTTTGAAGGTGGCAATTTTGGGAGCAGTGGAGACGGATTCAGGGAGAGAGTTAAACCAAGATGGGGCTCTGTAACAGAAGGACCTTTGAGCCCAAGTGGTCCTGGTTCTGGGGACCAGAAGGGCGGTTTTGTTGGCAGTTCGGGTTGAGACAGTGGACAGGGTAGGTTGGATGGAGGCAGTCACCAAGCAGTATCTTCTTAGTTAGAAGGCAGGTTTGGTAGCAGAGTCATTCATCAAGGGTAAGAAGATTGGCCATATCGTAGAGTTGACATGTGTGGATGAGCCTGGGGGCACCAGTCTTTAGCCTGCAGGTCTTGTTTAGGGTGAGGCGAATCTTGTTGAGGGCAGTGGTGTCAGCAGCACCATAAACTTGTAGGTCATAATCGGCAAGGGACAGTACCGAGGATGTAACAGCAAGTCAGAGGGCATCAGGGGGAGGCAGTCCTTGTGGTGGTAGAGGATGCCAAGCCGGGTGTTGGTGGTGGATGCAAGGGCATTAATGTAGGCGTGAAAGGTGAGGGCTGAGTTGAAAGTGACTGCAAGGTATTTGTAGGAGTAGACTTGTTCAAGCAGTTGTAGGGTGCTGGGGAGGATGATGAGTGGGTTGTTGCAAGCTTTGTTTTGGGGGTGAGCGAAGAGCATTGACTGTTTTTTTTGTGATTAATGATGAGTCTGCGTTCCTTAAACCACGTTTCAGCCTCCTGGAAGGAGTGTTGGTGAGTGTCCTAGAGGGAGGTCGGATTTCAGTGGGTGGCAAAAATGACGGCGTCATTGGCGTACATGAGGATGTTGCCGGACCAAGCACTAGACAGGGTGTGTAGATACAGGCTAAACAGTAGAGGGTCCAGAATAGAGCCCTGGGGTACCCCAGAGTGGATGGGGCGGGTTTCTGAGAGAGTCTCATTGATTTTGACACACTGGGAACAAGCTGTTAGGTAGCTTGAGCACCAGGCGAGGGGGCCAGCTGATAAACCAATGTGGTAGAGGGCATCTAGTAGCAGAGGGTGGGAGACAGTGTTGAAGGCCTTAGAGAGGTCAACATACACTCCACCAGCGAGGGAGCCGGAGTCCAGTGAGGAGTGCAGAAAGTTGGAAAACTCCATTAATACTGTGCCAGTGCTGTGGCCATCATGGAATCCATGCTGCTCCAGGCACAAGATGTGCTTAGCCTGGTATTCATTGAGTTGATTAGCCACCAATTTTTCTAGTGCTTTGGAGGGGGGGAGGATGAAGATTGGCCGGTAGTTGCTAGGGGTGGACCTGTCACCCCCTTTGTGAATAGGCATGACTATGGCTGTCTTCCACACAGAGGGGAATTGTCCCAGGCAGAGGGACTGGTTAAGTAGACCAGTGAGTGGGACAAGGACGTCATCCAGGACCAGACGGAATATTTTGGGGTCCAGGGAGTCACTGCTAGGACTTTTGCTTTTTAAGGCTTTAAGTAAGAGAGGTTTGACTTCCTGGACAGATACTTTGTGGAGGTAGAACCAGGGGCACTGAGGGACCGGTGGTGGTAGGTCGGGGGTAGTATTGAAGAACTTACTAGGGAGGACAGTTCTAAGGTCAGTAAAGGAGGAGTTGAGGCAGTTGGCAATGCAAGCTGGGTCGGTAGTGGTACAGCCGTCAATACTGAGATGGGATGGGGGAGTGGAACTTCCTGTTTAACTTTTTAATGTTGTCCCAGAAGGTCCGGGCACAACCCCAAGAGGAGGAGAGGGTGGCCTAGTAGTGGTCTGCCTTGACTTTACGGATGGCCCATGTGCACCTGTTCCATGTGACATTATAGGCCTGTCTGTCAGCAGATCAGCCAGATTCTGTTGGCATGGTGCCAGAGGTTGTCCCTATTTCTGAGCATTTGGAGTAGGGTAGGAGTAACCCAAGGCACATTTTGTTTTTTTGGAATGGATTTTGGTAAGGGGAGCAAAGAGGTCACAGGCCCTGTTAAAGACTTGTGAGAACAGGTTGAGGGCAGCATCAATGTCGGGTGCCTGGTGGATGGGGGACCAATTAAACTGGGTGAGATACTGTTTGAGTTTAATCAACCCACCAGGGTGAAGGCACCTGTGGAGAGTGGTCTGGGTTACAGGTTTGGGGGTGGGGAAGACCAGAAGAATATGATGGGGGAGTGGTCACTTAAGGAGTCGGGGAGGACCTGAATGTCCTGGATTTCTTGGGGGCGGTTAGTGATAATGACATTCAGGAGGGTGCAGGTTCCTCTAGCGGGGTTAATTCTGGTGGGCTGGGAGACGAGTTGTGTCAAGTCTTGGGTAGTGAAGG
The DNA here is from genome assembly GCA_016271365.2 of Neoceratodus forsteri. Taxonomy (NCBI): domain Eukaryota; kingdom Metazoa; phylum Chordata; order Ceratodontiformes; family Ceratodontidae; genus Neoceratodus; species Neoceratodus forsteri. Next base: position 1,678,686,194 of record CM057449.1, read on the forward strand.
AGTCCTTTATCGGGGAAGTGGTAGGACTAAGCCAGTTCATGTTGAGGTCCCCCACCAGGACTTGTTCAGCTTTGTGGGGGAGGGTGGAGAGATAATCCATGAGAGACATTATCGCTGGGTTCTGGTTCCTTGGGGTTATGTAGGAAGCTGTGAGATAGAGCGGGCCCCTGGAGGGGTCTGGGGTGAGTTTGAGGATAAGGGCTTGGGCACCATTGACAAGCATGGGGGGAGCGTATGGCCATTGATGTTGTCATGAGTGTAAATCGCACAACCACCTCCGTGTTTACCCACACAATCCTCCCAGTATAGAGTGTAGCCTGGGAGGGAGACAAGGGAGTCGGGTGGACTTGGATAGCCAGGTTTCAACTAGGGCTATGATATCTGGTTGATGTAGTATGACCCAACACTGAAGGGCAGCACATTTTTTCAGCAGGTTGCATACATTCATAGAAGGAATGCGGAGACCAGAGGCCCTAGTAGGTGGGCTGGTGGGAGCAGGGCCTGGGTTGGGGGGGATATTACTAGAGAGGAGTAATGGAAAGACCAAGGTTCTGACCATGGGGTGGCGGTGGGTTATCATTTTTGGGATACGTTGGTATGAGGGAGGCCATAGAGAAATAGGGGTGGCCAGGGTTCAGGGGTCGGAAGGCAAGGAGGAGGTGGATCCATGGGGAGCCAAGGTAGGCAGTGGGGGGGCAACTAGGGAGTTGGTGCTGGGTTCCAGGGTTGGCAGAGTGGGAGGGGGGCTGAGCTAGGATGGGGAGATGGTGGTGTAGTCACAGCTGGGCTGAGGGTGAGGTTTGGTTGACAGGGGGAAGGCCCTATCATGGCTATGAGTGGGAAACATTTGAGGAGGAGGTGAACAATCATGGTGCCTACAATAGCAGTGAGGCAGACAATATAAGTACCTAGGTAGCCCATCAGAGAGAGTGAATACCACTTTGAAGTAGTGGTAGGGTCGTGGACTTTGGTGCACAGGGTGGAGGGTTCAAGAACCCCACTGGGCAGGTGGCCTATGGCCTAGAGTGAGATGGGGATCTAGAGGCTAGGTGAGCTGGAAAGGGGTGGGTTAGAGGCAGATTAGGGGGTGGAAATAGTGACTCCTAGTGGTCACTGAGGGTAAGAGCCTGGCCTGGGAGGGGGTCTGAGGAATAGGAGGGGGGACAGTGGAGAGAGCCAGTCAAGGAGTTGGGTGGGGGAGAGAGTGGTGTGGGTAGTGCAAGGGTGTAAGTGAGGGAGAGGAGTAGTGGAGGAGGATAGAGGGGTTCCAAGGTTGAAGGAGGAAGAGGAGTTCAGGGAGGGTAATAATGGGACAGGCAGGAGATCTCCCTAGTGGCTAGCAGGTATAACCTGCAGATGGGAAAGTGGGGACTTAGATTTAGAATTGGCAGGAAGTGATGTCATAGGAAGGGGCTTATAAATTAAGTTACTACAGTTCATCAAGGCTGACTTCACTGTAACTAAAATATTTTTTAGTAATAAGTACATGAAAGTCTGGGAGCAGTTTAGGATCACAACCAAACTCTATAGATCCAAAAAGTAAACTGAAGATTTTTAAGATGGACAAAGGGATTGACCTTGGCCCAATCCCAATTTTTATTGGATCATGCATCATCCTATAGGATGGATGAGGGATATCCCACTGGTATAGAAAGCAGAGTACTATGTCACTTTTTCCTATGTGTAGAAATAAGAATGCAATTTGTTTTACGTGGAAGGGTAATAATTTTAGTAGTAGTGACATGAGGTTCTTGAGGAAAGAAAACTATGTTTTATGTAAAATTGCAATTTTGTAGTTTTAAAGTTTTGTTCTTTAGGTTAATTGGTGTAGAAGTAGTTTTGAAATTTTAAAGATGAATGTGGTTAGTGTAATTTTGGTTGCTGGTTTGTAAGGTTGTTGCCTGGATACACCCTTTATAGGCAGAACCGTACCTCAAAGAAAGAAGGGGGTTGAGTAATCTATGTAAAGGACACACATCAGGGGCATATCCTTCCCCTCCCCAACAGAAGCACCAATCTGCAAATTCTACCCATCAAAATCCTACTGGGCGCTCACAACATGGCGCTTACAATCCACACAGGCTACATCCCACCCAAAACAACAATTCCTGGTGCTAGCAAACTCATGGACTTTATTGCCATCCTTTGCCTCAAATACGAGATCATTCTCCTCCGGGAGTTCAACATCAATTGACCTTCTCCCACAGCTGCTATGGTGAGAGACGCTCTAGCGACTATCCACTTTTCCAAGATGGTGGCAACTCCAACAAGAATCAACTACAACTAACACACTGCTGGACTGGATCCTTTCAAAAGGACCAGCTCACATCACCAACACCACTGTCCTCCCTGACTTACTGAGTGATCATTCACCTGTTACCTGCAACTGGCAAAACAACTGCAGCAAGCTCCCACCCGGAACCATAACCAGCCATGTACTCCTCAAAGGGCACCTACTACAACTCAGAGTGGACCTCAAGGCCTAGACTGGTCTGACCTACATGAAACAAATAACGTAGACATCACACTCAGCTGCTTCATCACAAAATGTAACACCACTTGCGATAAACATGCCCCCCTGAAAACAAGAACATCTAAAGCTCCCTACAACCCCTAGATAACGCCAGAACTCCTGCTACAACTCAGTGCTCGGGACCAACTCTGGATAAAGGCACATGCACATGGTACAGCTGCCAATATCCAACTATATAAAAAAGCTAGAAACAAGTGCACAAAGTCTATCCACCTAGCAAAATGCTCCTACTATAAGGAAGCTCTCTCCAACTCCTGGAACTGGAATAAATCCTTCTGAGCCAACCATAGCGATATTACTGGCAAGGATCCCAAAACAGCCCCTTCCATGCTCCTGGTCAATGATGTACCCATAGTGGATCCACTCCAAACAGCAAATGCCCTAAATACTGCCTTCATGGACCTAAGTGGAGTGCTTCCAACTGACTGTTTTGACCCTCCAGTCCAGAAGCACCCAGTAGGTGATCAATCCCCTATGGGGAAACCATCTGCTTTTTTACTTTAAAGAAGTCAGCACTACTGAGGCTAGAAAGTACCTTGAGAAGGTGCTGGGCAAATAGAGGCATAGTGGAGACACCCTGGACCTTAAGTTCATCACTATGGCACTTGTGGAAGTACTAAGCTCCCTGACAACCATCATCAACCTATCCCTCCACCACTCTCAGTTCCCCCAGCTCTGGAAGTCAGCTTCTGTAACACCAGTTCACAAAGTGGAGAGCGGGCACTACAGAACAACTACAGACCAATCTCCATACTCCCGCCACTCTCCAAAGCACTTGAACGAATAGTGACAGATCAGCTTGTGGAATAACTGAACTTGCACTGCACCAACTCCTATGCCCGGAACAACATGGGTTCCGGGCAGGACACAGCACTATCATGGCCCTGTTGGAATTCACTGGTTATATCCACCAAGCTCTGGATTAAGGGCAGCTAGTGGGGGTTACCTTCATTGACTTATCAAAAGCTTTTGATACGGTTCACCACACACTCCTCCTTGAACAGCTAGCTGACATTGGTCTCTCTTCTGATGCAATTCTATGGTTTAACAGCTATCTCAGCAATTGCTCACAGTGGGTTAAGATTGGGGATATTGTCTCAGATAGCAAACCTGTCTGCTCAGGAGTCCCCCAGGGATCAATACTGGGGCCCCTCCTCTTCAGTATCTTCTTAAATAAACTTCCAGGTTCTTGCACCAGTCACATGCTATTATATGCTGATGACGCTGTCATTTTCAGCTGCAACCCCAACCCCAAAATACTTCAAAATGACCTCCAACTAGGATTTACTGCTGCTGAAACATGGTTTAAGGAGCACAGACTAATCTTTAACTACAAGAAAACTAAGACTATGATCTACTCCAGCACCCACAGCAAACAAAAGATCTTCCCACTATTCATCCTGAACAACAGTGGTGATGTGCTACACCTTGTGCAGCACTTTAAGTACCTTAGTATCACTTTAGACTTCACCCTGTCCTATGCACAGCATATAGACAACACTGCCAAGGCTATCAGTTCCAGAATCGGGATACTCCACCACCATAAACACAGCCTTAAATATGAAGTACTTAACAGGGCCATCACCAGCTCAATTGTTAGCATCATTGACTATGGTCTGGCAGTTTGTGGTTCTGCACCAGACTCCACGCTCCATTGCATCTCCCTGGCCCTTAATAACGCCTGCCAACTCCTCACAGGTGCTGCAAGGCTTACACACACCTGTGAGCTCTAGTCAGTGGCAGGATGGCTCCAGCTGAAGAACAGAGTTAAGTACCATACCTGTCTACTGGCCAAGAAAATCACACTAAATATGATGCTACCAAGAGTCCAGAATCTGCTCATGCACCATGTAAGTGCCAGGCTGAAGAGAAGCACCCACAGCCAAATTTTCAGGGAACCTAGATGTTGTACTGCACAGGGTTAATGTGCATTCTACTACCATGCACTACACTGGACCAACACCCTTCCTTCAGCCATCTCTGATACCACAACTATTGGTGCTTTTAAGCATAAGTTCAGGCAGCACCTTGCCACAAATGACAACTGTGACTGCATTGGCCATTCATGATGATCAAAGCAACTTTCCTACATTTGGATCACAATAAAGCAACAGCACTTAGTGTTATACCTAATACTAGGGGCACCTACCTTCACAGCACTTCATTGTCCCAAACCCCCTGTCTCCTCTTCCCTCCCCACTGGGCACCCATTCCCCTCTCTGTCCCCACCCTCATGCCTCCCCATCTGCTGCTCTCCTAGCCCCATTGCATCCAACCTTCATTAAGTCTGTTCTTAACCCCTTACACAGGCATAACTTCACTATGCCACAGCTGTACCTTTTCTTCACTCTGCTTCCTCCCCCCCCCACATGCATGCTTAACTCTCCGGCGCAGGCACCTTTTCACCAATGCCGTAGCAGTGTCTAAAGGTTATACCTTAAGCTAAATGCTATCTCAATCTTGTAATTCGCATCAATTTATCATCTACCTAGCTTTCAATGTATTGTTTTGTACCAGTGCAATTTTGTACTTGCTTCTAATGTAATGCCTTGTCATGTAATGCTATGTACCTGTTCAATTTTATCTTGTAACTGACGTGGAACCTACAAATGAGTATCCGTTCACAGGTGTTCTCCAAGATATCATTAAAAAAAAGGAAATAATTGGAGAAATGCATTAGGCAAGCTACCTCTTGCTGGGAGCTACAATACTGAACATAGGATTTGCAAGAAAGCGAGTTGTGCTCACAACAGAGGGAGGTGAACCTTGCAATTGTCTTTGGTTTGTAGCAGATATTCTACAGGTGGAGGCTACTTCTAACTGAAAGGCAGTGCTCCCATATCTACGGGGATTCCCGTATTTTGTGGGGATTTATAGTGAAAAATGGGCTACGGGGAGGAAATCTGTATTTTCCTCCATCTACGGGGTTTGTTGTCAGTGCTATGGGGGGGGAGACAAAGGAACAAAGGCACACTGAAATCGGCCATCTGAGACTCCGAGAGTCTCACAGAGAGCGAGAGTAGCCTCTGATTGGTGCCTCCCAACCTCTCACGCTGTGATCACGCGCCCCTGAGACTCCTGGGAGCTGCGTGATCATGTGCTGGGAGGCATCTCTTGATCGCGAGCCAGCGTTCCCCTCATGGCTCCAGGCTGGCTAATTGGACTGCCCAGGCAGTACCCGATAGGCTAGCGACTGAGCCCCCCTACTATAACTCTGTCGGCGGGAAGTTTGAAATTCTTGGACGGAGACGGCGATCTGGCCGGACAACTTTTCTGCAGTCGGGACGTGGAGGCGAGAGATCGATCATCCAGGCACTCAGTGCAGCGGGACCAGAACTGGTTTATTTTAATATTTCGTTTTGGAGCCGCAGAGGAGAGCAGTATTTGCCAGCGAGTCAGTGGTGGACACAACGGGAGCAGTGAGTCGGAACTACTTGAGGCAGGTAAAGGTAAACTTATTGGTTGTGCATTGCATCAATTTGCAGAGAATCAGATTTAGAGTAGTGCAGTCAGGAATTTTTTACATGTAGGAAGAAGCTTCCCTCACTATACGTAGGCTGTAGTAGCAGTGACAGCATGCTTTATGATACTGTGTCTCCAGTGATTCTGCTATACAGCAGGTGGATTCATTTGCACATACAGTAGTGGTATTTGTGAATGGTGAGGGTTGTACCTAACCCCCTGCAGTTTGGCTGTAGTAGCAGTGACAGCATGCTTTATGATACTGTGTCTCAGTGATTCTGCTATACAGCAGGTGGATTCCTTGCACATACAGTAGTGGTATTTGTGAATGGTGAGGGTTGTACCTAACCCCTGCAGTTTGGCTGTAGTAGCAGTGACAGCATGCTTTATGATACTGTGTCTCCAGTGATTCTGCTATACAGCAGGTGGATTCCTTTGCACATACAGTAGTGGTATTTGTGAATGGTGAGGTTGTACCTAACCCCTGCAGTTTCTTTCCTTATAAATATCCTCCTAAAAATACATCAGTCACAGCTGGATACCTTCTGTACTAGAGAAATTGTTTCGTTTCAGAAAATTAAAGCGCATATACTATGGCAAAAAAGTTGTACCTATACCATTCATTCAATTTTTTAATGTCTTCTATCTTGTGATATCATCTCTCCTGGTTTGAGTCTGCTTTAGCACTGTCATATGATCTGAAATAATTAATAGTGTGAACCCTTGAATATGGCTGCTGCAAGGTTTACATAAATATTCTCAGCTGCATTTGAACTTTCTTGTGACTAAGATGAACTGGCATGTAACATAATGTACACTGCTCCAGGAGCTTCACGAACACTGAGGACATCAGGACTAACTCCAAGCCACAAAACAAAATAACATAGTGAATATACAGCAAATTGAATGTGGCACCATATCAATCAGTTTGGAAACAAAATAAACATCAGGGATCAAAATCAGGCAGCAAAGCAATGCAGAATGTAGTACATGTAAGCCATTCTCATTCTGGGCCCACAAAACAGGTGGCTCCATCCTCTTATGATGGGATGAGGATTGGGCCTCCACCAGAGAAAGGCCAAGAAGATTAAGCATTTGATCATTCTACACAGTCCCACCACAATGCAGTAACACAATCACCAAGCAGTAAACAACAGTATACCAACGTAAATTGTAAGCAAGCAAGAAGGTGTATTAGGGAGGGCTGGAACAAGGATCTGGAGAAGGAAAAGGTAGGTGTTACACAACCAATAAGCAAACAATATACAATATGCAGAAGAGGGAACCTAGACAGGGCTCCCCAGGTATGGAGTAAGGTCTACAGAAGTAAACTCCTTGATCAGATTGTAAATACTTCCCTGCTACATTATTACTCCCCCAACAAATACTTAAGAGTTTCATGGAAACAATCCGGTGCATTTTAAAATGCAGCAAATTCTCAGTCATATAATTTATTTCATGTTTGCCTTATCATGGCCAGGTCTATATCTGTATGGAGCGAAATGTAGTTAAAAACAATACAGGCGTTAAATGTACTAGTGGTACGATGGTTTGATAAAAAATATTTGAGTGTTTTGAGAGTAGGGTGTTGACAGTTTCTTATAATTTGGTATATTTGCTGTACTGTAAAACTCTCATTGCTTGCCCATTGTAGGCAGTTGTTAGAAAATAGTGGCATGCCTTTGTCCATTTGAGACTTTCTGTTCCTGCTACCTTTTAAAAAGTAGTACTATTTTGATTCCTGCTGTTTCTTTGACCATGAAAAATACCCTTCCTGAGTGTCCTTTCAAATCACTAGGCATTTCTCTTATGTGCAAGTTGTTTGTGTAGAACGTGGGTCACAATCTAATAGGGGGATACACATGTTCCGAACATTGTTGCAAGCGGGGCCTTTATTTGCACAATTGAAATGCTGCCTGAGCAATATATGCAAATCTTTACCTAGGAAGCTCAGAACAGTGTTAAAATGTTAGCATTTGTGTTCAGATAATCTGTTATTAATTGAATAATATAAGTTTTGCATCATTTACTATAGATTTTTGATTTAAAATGTTACTACTCACTGAATGTGGGACAAGTCCTCACAATGTGGAACACGGAGTTTTCGTGAAGTAAAATGAGGAACGTTCCTCATATGTGTAATGGTTGAGAGCTTTGCCCACTATTGTCAAACTACATGCTTAATTACTTATCACCATGAAATAAGAAAGTAGTTTATACCTGTGTTTTATTTATGTTGGGTGATTATAATGTGACTTACCTGACCTAGGGAGCCAAAAGTAGTACTCAAAGAGGTGGTGTACATGACCCTGTGAAAACAAAATATGGCAAAGGGGTCACAAAGTATCCTCAGTTCTTAAGCAGGATGAAAGGGATGGAAGGGACAGGGTAAAAATAAAATTATACTTATCTGATCGTTGGGTGCCCTCGTCCGGGCAGACCTGTAGGGAAAAAAGAAAATAAGTTTGTTAGAAGAAAAACAATATAAGAAAGCAAAAGCAGAGTAAAGGTGTGGGTTGGGGAAGGAGACTTGCAGAACCCCATTTCCCCTGAGTCGTCAGTAAATTACTTACATGAGTGATTCGACCTCAACAAGCTGGGTGACTTCGCAGCAGGGCCCTGAGGTGAATCTAAGAGACCCCCACTTTTTGAAATCAAATTAGTATGTCGCCAATTCGGCCTGGAAAATATGTTTAACATCACAATTTACCTGGGGTGATGGGGAGCAGGGTGTCCTCACTAGTCTGATTGTTTCTCTCTTTTATGCATGCCATACTTGTATATGAGCAAGGGTGAGCAGCTAATATTTTGTGAATTAAGTATGCGTTCTCATGATTTAGCTAGCTCCCAACCAGTTACCTGCACATTGGACGGGGTCCCAAACCATGAGTAAGCATATTTTGGCCTGAGGCACCCTATGTAAGAGTTAGCCATTTGAGACTGATACAGTTTAGGTAGGGACCCAGCTAATGGGGTCTACCTCACAGTGGTAGCTGGGTGACTTCACAGCAGGGCCCTGAGGTGAGTACCAAGAGACCTCCACTCCTTTTGAAATCAAATTGGTAAGTCACCAATTCAGGATGCAAAGATCATGTTTTGATAATAGCATCACTGTGTAAGTTGTTTAATAAGCACTGCAGCATTGTATTGAGCTCGGTCAATGGATGTCACTAAAAATATTGTCGTGTCTAGTCTGTCTAGTCCATCATTTCATTTTCATTCATTGGTTCATTCATTTGTTCATCCTGGTTTCATCTGTTCAATTAATCCTCGTTGGATGCCATCCAGTGGCACACTATGCTGTCATCTGCTTCCTGGGGATCCAGAGTTTGATCTTTAGTCTGGTGAGCATACAATCATGCTTTACACATGCTTAAGAAAAAATTCACTTCTTTCACGATTATGAAACACACAACAGACTTTTTATTTTGTGTATTTAACAGAACCAACAGCAGGACAGAATCCCATTGGTTGATATGTCTTCCACAAGAGTCCGATCTGGATCTCCATCACCTTCCACCCTGCAAAGAAAATGAGGTATCGTCAGAGCTACAGGAAAGACTGAGAACTTGAACCAGAATTCAAAGGATGGCTCCAGAAGAGGACAAAGGGAAGAACATGCATTCTATGGTAAGTATATATGCACAATTCTAAGATGCATTTGGGGTGCAAAATGTGTGAGGTGGTACAGAAGTATTGGAGAACATGCACCATTATTAAAATAGATGGGTAGTGTAAGCCAGGGGTGCTAACAGTGTAGTGATCAGTCAGGACTGATTTTGAGTGGGTGGAGGAGATAATGTTTTGTAAATTACAAAATTAATCCGTCTTTCTCTTTTTTGTCTTTTCTCTCTCTCTCTCTCTCTCTCTCTAGTCCTTGCAACAAACACATCAAGGTTGCCACTGGAGGAAAGACGATCTTCGTGATCATGGTCAGGAGAAAAACATAAAGCTGCTTACATCACTCTCGTCAAATGCAGCGGTCACAAGTTTTTGCACGTTCCTGGATGCTGATGCAGCATCAGCAGAATTGTTTGTGGGCAAGGCTGTGGCAGAGCATCACTTGCCATTTGCACTGGCAAACCACATGAGTGAGATGTTCCCAGTGATGTTCAAGGACTCAAAGATTGCAGAGAAGTTTGCCTGTAAGGAGAGCAAAACAAAATCGCTGTTGGTGAATGTAATTGGAGAGGAGCTCAAGCTATCTGTTGTTGAGCAAATGAGAAAAAAACATTTCAGTCTCCTCATCGATGAAAGCAATGATCAGACTGTTGCAAAGCAGCTGGCTCTACTTGCTCGCATCCTTGATGCCCAGGGATGGGTGAGGTCATGCTTTTACAAGCTGCTTGAAGTCCAGGGAACACCTTCTGCATCTGGAGTTACATTTGATGCAGGGACCTTGTACTATGCCATCACTGAAGAACTCTGAAGGATGAAATCCCCTGGAAAACATTGTAGGGTTTGGGTCTGATGGAGGCGAATGTGATGATAGGGTAAGAAACAGTGTTCTCTCAGACTGAAAAAGGAGCTGCAGTACATCTTCAATATTCATTGCATCTGCCATGTTGCCCACCTCGTAGCAAATGACGCTTGCAAAGTGTTCCTGACGAGTACAGAGCCTACCTGTAGACATCTGGTACTATTTTAAGAAAAGTGCCAAGAGAATGCAGACCTTTCAGACCTTTCAGGACTTCACCAACACAAAACCACACAAACTTCAGAAACCGTGTCCAGACCAGATGGCTCAGTCTGCACCAAGTGGCTGGGAGAATTGTGGAACAGTTTCAGGCTCTGAAGTCTTATTTTGAAAGTTCGAGTGAAAGAAGTGCAACAGTTTTGGGAATCAGGACTGCTTTACATTCAAATCTAGTAAAGCTGTGCTTCATGTTCCTGGACTATGCATTGCCACTCATTCTAGAGTTCAATCTTCTTTCCAGCAGGAAAACCAAACATTCACATTCTTCTCCGTGAGCTGGAGGTTATGTACAAAAACTGCTGTCAAAATTCCTAACCACTGCTACTATTAGAAGTTGCACAAATTCAAGACATTGATGTCCTAAACACAGACTACCACCTTCCTTTGGACCAAGTCGCTTTGGAAAATCTGATTGCAAGTCATTTGTACAGCAACTACAGAGAAGGGAAGAAGAAACAGTTCTACAGTTTCTTTCATTAGCAAAGATTTTTGGATTGAGGCATGCCAGCAAGTGAAAAGAAGAATGCCATTTGCAGACTATGATGGTGGCATCTATAAACATCTGGAGGCACTAAACCCAGAGAAACAACATGTCTCAAGTGCTAAATTAAAAGCTTTGGCAGACCGTTTCCCCAACATTATTGGAACCAATGATGAAGTCAGGGATCAACTTGATGATGAAATATTGGAATATGAAATGATGACCTTCCCAGAGAAAAGACCACCTTGCCAATGATCTAGTATTGGCAGCACACGAAACCTGAAAATCCCAGGAATCCAATTGTCTTGAGGTTCCCTACTTGGCAGGCTTATATCTGCACTGCTAATTCTGCCCCATGGAAATGCAGATGTGGGCGCTTATTTAGTGATGTCAACCGTACCAAAACAAAGGACAGAAGCTGTATGAAAGGAAACACACTGAATGCACTGCTGCATGTTTCCTTCAATAAAACAGAAGAGGACTGCTTTAAATTTAAGCCAACAAAGACCATGCTGGAACACTGCAGAAGCAAGGACAAATATTAAAGGTGACTGCATATTTGCATCGTGGATGTGATGCTACGTGACTTCAAAGCGTTGCACATCATTCCTCAGGACAGGTGCTCATGAGTAACTTTGCACAATGTGACTCCTGGGTGACCATTTAAGACTTTATCGTATGCACATATATATGCCTGTGTTTATCTCTTTATACCACCTGTTCAGTATCGGTGCTTCCTTGTCGTCAGTTCTTCCCACCATTGCTTGTTTTCATGTTACCTGTAAATATCTTTTAGCTGTCATGTAATTATGTAATGTTTTGGGTCAGTTTTAATTCTTAAAGTAAATAAGAACCCTTAAAACAGACAGAATATGTGGTGTAGTGATTTTATTTACCATCCTAGTGATGCCAATAGCAATAATAAATTGGCGGGGGCATACAGGAAAACCTACAGGGATTTCATCAAGGTTTTACAGGGAAAATACAGGAAAAATGAGGGTCTGCTACAGGAAAATGCTTGGGCTGATCTGGGAGCACTGGAAAGGTGAAATAAGGAACTTAATCAGGAAAAGACAGTCTTGTTATAATTCTTAAGATTTTCAGTGCAGGAAGAGTTTAAACCCTGGGCTAAACATTTGTCACAAATCCTGAAAAAAGTGCAGGTACAGGTTGTATATTTGACCCAGACAGTAAACTGTTTTTTGGGTTTATCTTTTGTGTGCCTTAAAAGGAAATTCCAGACTTTCTCAGGAAGTGATTACATCATAGCTACTTAATCAGTCAATAGCTTTGGTAACAGACCTGAGAACAATAGTATTATAAGCAAGTGTTTTATAGCAAACTCATCAGAACAGCTAATATTCTTTAAGACAAGCTACCGCTTGCTGGGAGCTACAATACTGAACATAGGATTTGCAAGAAAGCGAGTTGTGCTCACAACAGAGGGAGGTGAACCTTGCAATTGTCTTTGGTTTGTAGCAGATATTCTACAGGTGTAGGCTACTTCTAACTGAAAGGTGAAATAAGGAACTTAATCAGGAAAAGACAGTCTTGTTACAATTCTTAAGATTTTCAGTGCAGGAAGAGTTTAAAGCACAGCTGACTTATTTTGGGGCTGACTGCTTTCAGAAGCACAAACCACCAGGCTGTTTTGGCGCTGGGGAGGTTTACCTGTGTCTGACTTGGATGTCTGGATTTTTCTCTGTTTGATTAGCAGGGGATTTGCTCTGTCGAATTGTTGTGTATGGTATCTTGCTGACAGGAAGGCACTCATCGCAGCGGTGGGTCAGAGCTCTTAGCTGATTGTTTTGTGAGGGCACAGTTTAGGTACCTAAATCAAACAGTAGAAACACTCTGGATACAGAAGTTGATACCAGCCCATTTACAGAAGAAAGGGTTCTGAAAGAACTCTTAAAACTGAAGGTGGACAAAGCAATGGGGCCTGATGGGATTCATCCCAGAATTCTAAAAGAACTAAGGGTGGAATTAGTGACACCACTGACTACCCTGTTTAACAAATCATGGGAGGATGGGGTGGTATCCGAGGACTGGAGGAGGCAGATGTGATTCCCTTTCACAAAAGTGGGAGCAAGGCAGAAGCAGGAAACTATAGACCTGTTAGTTTAACCTCAGTGATAGGAAAATGATAGAATCACTTCTAAAGGAAAGAATTGTCCAGTATCTAGAGGCCAGAGGGCACAGGACCCTAGGCAGCATGGATTCACAGTGGGAAGGTCATGCCAGACGAATCTGATAGATTTCTTTGACTGGGTGACCAAAGTAGTAGATCAGGGAGGGGCTATGGACATGGCCTACCTAGACTTTATCTAGGCATTTGACACAGTCCCACACAAAAGATTAATATACAAGTTAGCTAGCCTGGGAGTGGGTCCCAAGATGACAGCCTGGGTAAAAAATTGGCTGGAGAATAGGACACAGAGAGTAACAGTAAATGGGTCAACTCTGAAGAAGGGGGTTACTAGTGGGGTACCACAGGGTTCAGTATTAGGACGGTCCTCTTCAATGTCTTTATAAGTGACATTGCAGAGGGACTGGAAGAAAATATGTCTCTTTGCAGATGACGAAAGATCTGCAACAGAGTTGATGCACAAGGTGGGGTGGAAGGGATGAAAAGGGACTTGGCAAGGTTAGAGGAATGGTCAAATGTATGGCAGCTTAGATTCAATGCTAAAAGTGCAAGGTAATGCACCTGAGAACAAAACCAGGAAGAGTACACAATGAGGGATGAGATACTAACAACAACAAAATGGAAAGGGACCTGGGGTAGTCATATCAGATGACCTAAAGGTGGGCAAGCAATGTGAGAGGGCAGCAAGGAGGGCTGGGGGATACTGGGATGCATAGGAGAGGCATCACCAGTAGAAAACAGGAAGTTATCCCTCTGTACAGACAGCTGGTCAGACCCCATCTGGAGTACTGTGCAGTTCTGGAGACCCAATCTTCGCAAAGACATAGACAGGATGGAAGCTGTCCAGAGGAGGGCAACTAAAATGGTGCAGGGTCTGCACCAGAAGACATATTAAGAGACTTAAGGAGCTTAATATGTATAGCCTCGAGGAAAGGAGGGAGAGGGGGGACATGATAGAAACTTTCAAGTACCTCAAGGGAATCAACAAAGTCCAAGAGGTAGCATCTTTCAAAAAAGTGTGCAAGAACAAGGGCACAATTTGAAGATGAGTGAGCTCAGAGGTAATTTAGGAAGTATTTTTCACAGAGAGGGTTGTGGATGCATGGAACGGCCTTCCGGAGGAGGTTGTGGAGTCAAAAACAGTGGTGGAATTCAAGCATGCATGGGACAGTCATAAGGCAATTCTAGGGGGTGGGGGTTGAAAGAAGTAGGCTGCTGGTTAACTAGGATCTGCAGCTTATCCAGTAGGCAGGGAAATGGGCAGATTGGGTGGGCCAAGCGGTCCTTATCTGCCGTCAAATTCTATGTTTCTATTATGTGAGTATTACACACAAAAAAATGTCTGAATAGTATTTATAAGCACAGGGTTAGGAGAAAAAAATTGGCTGAAATAAAGTACAGTGATGTAGTAGAAGATAAAGAAGATGGTGTAATTAAAATTCCAGTACACATAACTAAAAGGGATAGGAAAATCTAAACAGGGAGTACTAAATTGAGATCTAGGGAGAAGCAGACTCTAGCTAAGGTTCCCATCGTAAAAGCATGTGTACCCACTGTGTTAAATACTACTATAAGAGTCTTGGTTATCAAAATGGATGAATTAAGTGTAGTGTTAAAAGCAAATAGAATTCAACCTGTTGTTATAACTGAGACCTGGTATAGCAGTCATATACCAACTCTAATTTTATTCATCCCAGGGTAAAACATTGAAAGGAGGAACAGAGAAAGAAAGAAAGAAAGAGAGAGAGAGAGAAAGAAAGAAAAAGAGAGAGCTTGCTATATGCACAAAAGTAATGAACATGTTAGAGTGGCTGATTTGGAGAAAAATACCTTTGAGGGTAATACCTTATGGGTAGAAATAAAAATTCCCTGTCTACCCTGTCTGTGCAGGCCCTTGTTTATTTGTGATTTTTTAACCACAATCCTTCAAGAAATAATTATGCCATGTGTGAGCACCTAAATTGGAGCTTAGATGGGATTTTTGAAACACTCCCTGTGTGTGGAATGATTTTAATAAGAGATGCAAATAAACTGCCTGTAAGACAAACCATGCAAGGGTGTAATTTTAAACAAATTGTGACTGGAGAGACCAGTGGGAAAATACATTAGGTGTGATAATTACACATTTTAGTGAATTATATGATACAATTGAAATTCTTCCATTAATTGGTCCATCTTATGATGATGTGGTATCAAAATTAGCTTTTTGGGGGTTAGGAGCAGAGGGAGAAAAATATGTGATACATACTAGAAAATGGGATAAAATAAAAAAGAAACAGTGCTTAACAGATTAGCAGGAAAACTAAATACAGAATAGTTTAAATTAAGGTCACCAAATGAGACTGGTGGGGATGGTAACTTCAACAAATTGTTAATCAGGTTGCCTAGGAAAAGCAAATAGTAAGCCAGGGTGGGGGGAGGGATAAACCATGGGTAACAGAAGAAGAGTTTATGGATTTGATAAAACAAAGAGTTATAAAAAAATGACATGAAGAAGTATAAAAAGTTGAGAAACGAGATAAACAAAATGGCAAAGAGGCTAAAAAAGGAGATATTATTAGGAGAAAAATCAAAGTCTCAGGACATTTGCTCACAAAGATGGTGGAAAAAATGAAGTTTTTGAATAGAGAAAAACAGGAAGGAGTGATTGAATAATGGGCTGAAGCTTGTGGAATCCAAGGTGAAGAAAAAGGGCTTTATTTTGTAAAAGAATTAACAAGGACCTTGTAGGAAGTGAACAACATTTTGGCCCTTCCCTTGAAGAAGCAGTGTAATAAATGTGGGATATACCTGATAAGTATTTGTTAAAAACTGATGATGTAGCCAAGGCAAATTAAAAATGAAAGGTTAACAAAGGCATGGGACCTGATAGCATTCTTAACTGTGTATGTAAAGAGAGGGCTCACCTTATAGTATCATGGGTTTAATATGTTTAACAAAAATTAACACAAACTGGTAAAATACCTGAACAGTGGAAACAATCAAGAGTTGTTGAGCACAGATGCCAAATCTAAAAACACTTGATAAAGATTTTTGACCAATATCTCTTACTTGGTAACATCTAAAATATATGAAGGGTTTTTAGTAAATTGGATTATTTAATATTTGTCAAGTATCATTGATGAAAACCAGTGTGGGTCCTTTAAGGGCAACTCCACTATGTTAGCTATTTTCAAATTTTTAGAAATTTGTATGAAAGCATGGGACAAAGGAAAAATGATACATGCAGTTTTAGTGGATTATAGGAAAGTCTGTGATCTTACAGATCAAACAATGTAACAACAAATTAGATGGATGTGGGGTACCAAAATGTATTATAAACATACTAACATACTAAAATGCCAGCAGAATAGGCCTAACGGTCTTTCGTGTCTGCTCGTTTGGTCAGCCCCCACCCTGGGTGCTGACCTTGATGCCCCCCTCGCCTTCTCTGGCTTCTCCCTTCCCAGTTCCAGATATTCTTGCTGCATTGGATTTTGCTTCCAGAACCCTTCCTCTGTACCTGTCCCACCCCTCTTGAACCCCTCCACTGTCTCTGCCTCCACCAGCCCCTAGGTAGTGCATTCCATGGCTCCACCACCCTCTCAGTGAAGTAGCACCTCCTCCTTTCTCCCTGAATCTTCCCTCCAGCTTCCACCCATGCCCTAGTGGCCCCTTCCTCCTTCCTTGAAGCACCCTGACTGTTCCTCCCTATTTACCCTCTTCATGTACCTGAAGACTCTATCATGTCCCCAGTCCCTTCTCTCTTCCAATGTGTACATATTTAGCTCTTGAGCCTCTCTTCATAGGTCCTGTCCCCCAAGCCCCAAATCATTTTGGTTGCCCTCCTCTGGACCCTCTCCAGGGAGGTTAATGGCCCTCTTTAGTGTGGCCTCCAGAACTGCACGCAGTACTCCAGGTGTGGCCTCACCAAGCAGTTATACAGAGGAGTATCACTTCCCTCCTTCTGGAGGTGATCCCCCTAGCGATGCATCCCAGCATCCTGTTGGCCTTGGCTGCTTCCCTCCTACAACTCTCAGAGTTGTTCATCTTGACATCCACCACCACCCCCAGGTCCCTGTCAGCCATTGAGACTTGTAGTATCACCCCAGGGTGTACACTTGGCCTGGGTTTCTGGCCCCAGGTGGAGTACCTTGCATTTCCTGCATTGAACCTCAGCTTCCACTTTCTAGACCATCTTTCCAGAGCCTCCAGGTCCCCTGCAGGGCCACCTCCCTCCTCCCCATCCACCACCCCCAGTTTTGAGTCATCTGCAAAGAGACTCATCTCCTCCTGATTCCTGTCCTTATGTCAGATCGTGAGCGTTGAACAGAAGGGGCCCAAGGACTGATCCTGTGGGACCCCACTATGACCCTCCTTGAGGATGAGACTATCCACCAACTCGACCCTCTGGGTCCGATCCTGGAGCCAATTGCCTATCCATCTGATCATCTGGTTTCCCACCCCCATTTCTCCTAGCTTATCCAACAGGCCCGTGAGAATAGAGTCAAATGCCTTGCTGAAGTCTAGAAAGGGACATCCTGGTCCACCCAGGTCAAGGCACTTGTCACCCAGTCATAGAACTCCACCAGGTTTGTCTGACATGATTTTCCCTGGATGAATCCATGCTGTCTATCGTCCAGGCACCCTGACTATCCAGGTCCCCCTAGCCTCTCCTTGACAATGCCCTCCATCACCTTGCCCAACACGATGTCAGGCTGACAGGCCTATAGTTCCCTGCCACCTCCTTGATCCCCCTTGTGGATAGGCACTACATGTGCCACCTTCCAGTCTTGGGGCACCCACCCTGTCCTCAGAGAGATGGTGAAAAGCTCTGCCAGGGTTTCGCCAGGACATCTGCAAGTTCCTTCAGCACTCTAGGATGTACTTTATCCAGCCCGGTGCTTTCTCTGTCTTAAGGGGCTGAGGGCTTCCCTCCTCTCTGCTGTGATTTCCACTTCTGGTACCTCTTCTCCTGCTTAGCCCTCCCCCACCTGCCAGTGGCGCTCCCCTCTCCCCAGACCTGCCGATTGGTAGGGCCCCCCTCCTCATTATCTGTATCTCCTCCCATGTATGATGCAGCACCCCCATTTTCCCTGGTGAAAACTGAGGTGAAGTACTCATTTAGTACCTCAGCCTGCTCCCCCGGGTCTTTTGCCCATCTCTCCCCTGATTTAATCCTGCTAATCTGCCCCTTCACTCTTCGTCTTTCCCCAATGTATCTAAAGAACCCCTTTTCCCTCTCCTAATTTCCCTGGCCAGGTTCTGCTCCTTCCTTGCCTTAGCCGCCCTCACCACTCTAGTGGCCCTTCTAGCCATCAGCTCGTACTCCCCTCGATCCCTTTCACTCCTTGAGCACTTGAATTTCTTATAGGCTGCTTTCTTTCCCCGCACCACCTCCTGGACCTCCCTGGTCCACCAACAGGGTTTTTGGGCCCTACCGCATTTTCGTCTTACTCTTGCACAGGTGCTGGTTATAAGATGGGTAAGGGATATTTTTGCAAGGAAGAACCCAGTGGACAGAATTAGAAATAAAATAATCGATTCCAGAAGAATTATGTGGATGGGTCCCTCAGGGTATCAAAGTGGGGCCTTTGTTATTTATGTTGCTGATTAATGATTTAAAAGCTATAGGCAAATTAGTTAAATATGTGAATGATGCAACTGTTGTAGTTTTGAATATGATGAGGATAGTAAAATGCAACCTAAATGAAATGGAAAGATGGTCAAATGAACATTTTTATGGAAATAAACCCTGCCAAGACAAAGGAAATTTGGTTTTGTGAGGAAAAAAACAAGAGGTGGTACCTTTATTGTTTGTGGGAGGTTGAAGTTGAAATTGTGAATCAAATTAAGTTTTTAGGGCTAACGATTCAGAGTGATTTTAAATGGGGTGAGCACGTGAATATTGTGATTAAGACTGCAAATACAAGATTATATTCTTAACAATGTTAAGAAGGGCTGGGGTGAGTAAACAAGATTTGGTTTATTATTATAGTACAGTGCTTAGGCCAGTGCTTGAGTACGGAGCTTCTGTATGGCACTGTAGCGTGAACAACAAAGAACGTGATGATTTGGAATGTATTCAAAAAAGAGCACATAGAATGATAGAAACATAGACAATGACTTATGAAAAAGACCAACAGTCCATCCAGTCTGTTCAAGTTCTCTAAATCCCTATAACCTTCCTTGCAACCTGTTGTTCCTCAAGGGCACTAACCCTCCAGGTTCTATCCTCATTCTCTTCTCTGGATCTGTCACCCTGGGCAATCACTATTCCCTTCATTCTATCCCAGGCCTGCTTGAATCCCCTGACTGTGTTTGCTCCCACCACCTTGAAACATAGAAACATATTAATTGACTGCAGATAAGGACTGCCAGGCCCATCCAGTCTGCCTGTATACCCTACCTTTAATAAGCTGCTGCTGACCCTACTTGGTCACCGGCTGCTGCCTCTCCTTCCCCTTTCCAGGGTTCCCTTATGTCTATCCCATGCATGTTTAAATATCCCCCACTGTGCTTGACCCCACCACCTTCTGGGACAGGCCATTTCATGCATCCACCACCCTTTCTGTGAAAAAGTTTTTCCTCACGTTGGCCCTTAATCTACCCCCCTTCCAGTCTCATATCATGCCCTCCTGTTGTTTTAGAGCAGTTTCTCTTCTGAAAGATGCTGCCCTCCTGTATCTTATTAATCTCCTTGAGATACTTGAAGGTCTCTATCTTGTCTTCCCTCTCTCTCCTCCAGGGTGTACATATTGAGTTACTCTAATCTCTCCTCATATGACCTGTGGTGCAGGCCCTGCACCATTTGTGTTTCCCTTCTTTGAACTGCCTCCACCCTATCTTTCCAGAGATGTGGCCTCCAGAACAGGATGCAGTATTTCAAATGAGGTCTCACCAATGACCTGTACAGTGACATTATGACCTCTTTTCTTCTGCTGGTAATACCTCTCCTTATTTACCACAGCATCCCACTGGCTCTCCCCACTGCCTTGGCACATTGTTTGCCCACCTTTAGATCATCAGATATGATGAACCCCAGATCTCTTTCCTGTTTTGTGGACATTAATATGCCCCTCCTCATCATGTAATCCTCCCAGAGTTCCTGCACCCTAAGTGTATGATTTTGCACTTCTTCACATTGAATCCTAGTTGCCACATTCTGGACCATTTTTCTATTTTAGCTAGGTCCCTCCTTATTCTCTCTACCCCTCCTGGACTGTCCACCCTATTGCAGATATTTGTGTCATCTGCAAAGGGGCACACCTTCCCCTCCAGTCTCTCTGTAATGTCACTGATGTAGAGATTAAACAGCACTGGTCCAAGAACTGAATCTTGTAGCTACCTGCTGTCACCCTTCCTACTTTGAATTTAACCCCATTTACCACCACCCTCTGCGTTCTATTCTTCAACAAATTTCCAACCCAGTTCACCACCTTGTGTACCAGTCCCAGGCTGCCCAGCTTGTTCACAAGCATCCTATGTGGAACGGTGTTGAATGTCTTGCTGAAGTCAAGGTAGGCCACATCCACCGCTCCCCCTGATCAACCTCCCTTGACTGGCAGATTGTTCCAAGGTTCCACCACCCTTTCCATAAAGAAGTACTTCCTCACATCCCTCCTGAACCTCCCACCTACTAATCTACATCCGTGTCCATGCGAACGTGAGTTGGTATTCAGGCTAAATAAATCCCTGCAGTTCACTTTATTGATTCCTTTGAGGAATTTGAAGGTCTCAGCCATATCTCCGCTCTTCCTTCTGGCTTCCAATGAGTACATATGTAGTGCCTTGAGGTGCTCCTCATAAAGTCAACCCTGCAGCTCCTGAATCATTCTGGTCACTCTGAGCTGCACTGTCACCAGCCTATCCTTGTCTTTTCTTAGGTGAGGACTCCAGAACTGGGTGCAGTACTCCGAGTGAGGCCTCACCAGAGATCTGTAGGGAGGAAGTATTACTTATTTTTTTCTGCTATCAATACCCCTCTGATACATCCCAACATCTAATTAGCTTTGATATGGGCCTTGTTGCACTGACTCATTTGTTCAGGGGAGTTACTGATGATAACTCCTAGATCGCATTCCTCTCATCTTACATCCAGTACTCCGTCTTGGGGTTCTATTTCTCTAGGTGTATTACCTTGCACTTTTTAGCATTTAAATTTAACTGCCAGACCTTTGACTACCTCTCAAGCTTTTTTTTATAAATGATTGTATTGCTCCCCTGCGAAGGTAGTAGGCAGGCTCTGGTCCTCTCTCAGAGGGTTCAGTTTTTCCAGGTGCACCCCCAACCCATCCTCCTCCGCAAGCAGATTCCCCAGTGGCGGGGCCAGGGAGGGAAGGGCTGTCCTCCTCCTCCCCCCAGAGCACAATTTAGTTTGCCAGAGAGGACCCCAGAGATGGGAGCATGCAGCCAAGGCTTCATGGAGCCTGCTGTCTCCATTTTGTGCTTTTCTCCCTCACTCCTTGCTGATGTGCATGTCAGCGTGTGCACGTGGAGGCATGCAATGCTGCAGTCCTGTAGCACCCTCACTTCCTGGTCACTCTCAGTCCCACACTACCACCAGGCCTTCACCTGGTGGCAGTTGTTCGGCAGGAGTGATGCACACCTACCCCAGGAGAGGAGAGCAGTCCTCCAGATGCTCAATCCTCTCCCTCCCCTTCAGACCCCCAATGACCTGCATTCGCTCCCGAACACAGATCACTGGCATGGCAGGAGGCATCCAGCACCTCAGCCCTCCACATCACTTGGCTGGCTTCGACCCTCAAGCTTTTGTAGGTCCTGCTACATGTCCCTTAGTTCTTCTTCACTATCCACCCTCCCACATAGTTTTGTGTCATCTGTGAAAAGATATAACCTGCCCCAGATTCCTTCAGCAATGTCACTAATGAATATGTTGAAGAAGACCAGATCCCTGTGGAACCCTGCTCATTACCTCCCTCTCCTCTGACTTAAACCCATTGACCAACACCCTTGGTTGCCTCTCTGCTAGCCAGTTACCCACCCAGTTCACTAGAGTTTTAGCCTCACCCAGATCTTCCATTTTCTTAAGCAACCTCTTTTGTGGTACCAAATCAAAGGCCTTGATGAAGTAAAAGTACAGCAGATCTACTGTGTGGCCCTTGTCTATCTCCTTTGTCACTCAGTCAAAGAAAACTATCAGGTTGGTCTGACAAGACATTCCTGACACTAAACCATGTTGCTTCCTATCCTGGAGTCTGCTGCTCTCCAGGTAATCTACGAGGTCCTCTTTGATCAGAGATTCCATCAACTTTCCTACAACAGAGGTCAGAATGACAGGCCTGTAGTTCCCTGATTGCTCATTATCCCCCTCCCAACTTATGTAATGTCACAACAACTGCCACCTTCCAATCCCCTGGACTTCCTCAGACTAGAGTGAGCTGTTGAACAGCCCAGTCAGTGGTTCAGCCAGCTCCACTGCTAATCTCTTAAGTATCATTGGATACAAGCTACCTGGTCCTGGGACCTTATCTATCCTAAAGGCTGTCAGCCTTTTCAGGACCCTTTCACAGTAAACAATGGCTGACTCATTTCTGGGACTCCCGTTGTGGCCACTTGGATGTCGCTGTCTAGCATGGACCTGCAGTCCTCCTTATTATTACTGAGCAAAAGTAGTCATTCAGGATGGCAGCTTTTTGCCCATTTTCCTCTATCACCCTATGCCTCCTCAACTCGCTATGCGATTCCCCCGTTTTTCCTTTTTGCACTAATATACATATATATATATATATATTCTAAAAAACTGTTTTTCTCCATTCTTTACCCCTCCACAATGCACACCTCTGTGTCTGCTTTTGCCTCCCTGACAGTCTTCTTTGCCTCCCTATTTTTCTGAAGATATTTCTGCCATTCTGCTTCTCCCTGCTTTCCCTTATATTTATAGAAGACCTTCATTTTGGCCCTAACTGTCTCCCTAACCCTAGCTGAGAACCATAGTGGTTTCTTAAACCTATTTCTGTTTGTTACTGTCTTTATGCATGCCTTCAATGTCTTGAGGATAGTTCCCTTAATTGCCTCCCAGCTCTCCTCCACCTTGTCTATATCCTCCACCCCTGCTAACTTTGTTCTGACCAGTTCCCTAAGTCTATCAAAGTCCACCCTTCTAAAGTCAAGGAGTTTGGTTCTTGATTACAGCTTACTGACCCAAATGGCCAATTCAAACCACACAGAGTTGGGTCACTATAACCTAGCAGTTACCCCACCCCCACAGCACCCACCATCTCTGAGTTAGTGAGTACCACATCAAGGACTGCAGACTGACTGGTGGGTTCCTTAACTAGCTGCACCAGTAGACAGTGCTGGAAGGCATCTGGCAATGTCTGACTCCTGGCACTCTTGGCTACTTGGACCTCCCAATCGATGTCTGGCAAGTTCAAGTCTCCCACCACCACCACCTCCCCCTTCACTACCCCCTCTTTTAAGTTCCTCCCTGAGTTCTCTGTCCCTTTCCTCCCCTTGCCCTGGAGGCCTTTAGGCTACCCCTAAGCATATTTTCCTGCCTGACGCTGCCATGAGTTGCACCCATATAGACTCAGTTTCCCAATTGTTACCCCAATGCCTTCATCTTTAGTCACTTTGATGCCTTCCTTAACAAAGAGGGCAACTCCTCCCCCCTAACAGTTTTTCAATCCCTCCTGAATAATGTATATCCAGCGACCACCATCTGCCAGTTGTTATTTTCCATGGCCCACATTTCAGTGACAGCCACAAGGTCCACCTCAGTGTGTGCCATCAGCGCCTGGAGCTTGCTGAGTTTGTTATCTAGGCTCCTGGTGTTAAGGCATACCCCCTTCTACATAACCCCTGCTCTAAATCTGCTACTGTCCATCTGTTTTCCATGTTTTCTCCCCCCTTGCTCGTACTTTAGCCTTTAGTTTTTCCTCTTGCAACTGTCCCTCTCCCTGGTCCTGTAAACCCTACAGTGTTCCCTGTACCTTTTTTACTGCTACTGTCCCCTGAGTGTGGGGGAGTGCTATCTTATGTCCCCTTCTGCTCAGCATCCACTGTTGATCCTCCAGACCTAGACTTCCCTGCAGTCAGTTTAAATATCTAATATAGACATCAAACTTCTCCCCCAGTGCACTGGCCCCCTCTCTCATCAGGTGAAGTCCATTACCCTTGAAGAGTCGCATGTCCCAGAAGTCCCCCCAATCCCCTACAAAGTGGTACCCCGTGTCCCAACACCACCCCTTAAGCCAACTGTTGAACTCCACTATTTCAACACCCCTTATCCTATCCTGCCTCCACTCCCTACCCCACACAGGGAGGACTTCAAAAAAACCCAGTGAGGCAGAGTGTGCTGCCAATCTGTGCGAAGTTCCGCTTCACTGTTTCCACTGACTGGTTGGCCAGATCATTGGTACCCAAGTAAACCAGCACCCCAGCTCTCCCCCTCCACCATCCTCCCTATTCTGTCTAAATCCCAGTTGCTGATGCTTCAGGCAGGCATCGGACCCACCCCTTCCCATTTGACCTCCCACAACACTCTATCTGTCCCCCTAATCATTGAGTCCCCAAGCACTAGGACCTTCCTGTCAGCTTTGCTCCCCTTTGGTGCCAACATGTCCTGCCTGTTATCCTCGACTGACCCAAAGTACCCCTTGTGGTGTCAGGAGGCTGAACCTCTTCCAGGGGAGCAAAGCAATTCACCATCTGGATGTAACTAGGCTGGACAACCTCCTTATGGCTGCCCCTCCTCTGCCTCCCATTCCCCACCACCCTCTAGCCCCCGGACCAGTGGATCTCTAGGGGAGTGGGGGATGAGAGCCTGCTGAGCTGAGTGTGCAGCTGTGATATCTATATACCCGCTGCTAGAAACATAGAAACATAGAAACATAGACTTTGACGGCAGATAAGGACCGCTTGGCCCATCTAGTCTGCCCATTTCCCTACCTACAGGATAGGCCGCAGATCCTAGTTAACCAACAGCCTATTTCTTCCTAACCCCCACAAGAATTGCCTTATGTCTGTCCCATGCATTCTTGAATTTTCCCACAGTTTTAGACCCCACAACCTCCTCAGGAAGGCTGTAACATGCATCCACTACCCTCTGTGTGCAATAATACTTCCTCACATTGCCCCTGAACTGCCCCCCCCATCTTTAAATTGTGTCCCCTTGTTCTTGCACGTCTCTTTTTCTGAAAGATGATTCCCTCTTGGACTTTGTTGATTCCACTGAGGTATGTAAACATTTCTATCATGTCCCCCTCTCTCCGTTCTTTCCTCAAGGGTATACATATTAAGCTCCTTTAGTCTATCCTCATATGGCTTCTCTTGCAGACCCTGCACCATTTAGTTGCCCTCCTCTGGACTGCCTCTATCCTGTCTATGTCCTTGTGGAGATGGGGTCTCCAGAACTGGACGCAGTACTCCAGATGGGGTCTCACCAACTGTCTATACAGAGGGATAACAACTTCCTGTTTTCTGCTGCTGATGCCTCTCCCTATGCATCCCAGTATACCCCCAGCCCTGCTACCACCTGAGTAAGGAGTTCTGCTATGGTCCTGCAGAAGGGGCAGTACCCCCTGCTCGAGAGCACATCCCTGGAGAAGAGTGCCCCACAGTCCCCACAACTGAGTGCCTCACCCCTGAACCACAGCTGACAAGGAATTGTATTGGCGAGACAGAAACTCAAGTAGTACCAACTTAGTTTAGGACGTACTCCGTACCCAGGTAGGGTGAATCTAATGACAGCTGGCAATTACATGCTTATGGTGACAGTAAATAATTATTAAATTATGTAAGTGTATAAATACATGCCGAAGTTACTAGGTACTCAGGCTATACCACAGCTATAGATATTGAGAACTGTGAGAATAACAACTGGTGGAATTAACAGTTCTCCCCAATACAATCCCCTGACTACTGCAAGAATCCCTTCCCACCAAGAAACAACCTCCCAAACAGTTGAAGAAAAACATTCTACACCACAGTATCACCCACTGAACAACTCTAAGATTTGACACCCCCCCACTATAGTGCAACCACTCAAACAACAGAACAACTGAAATAACCCACTGAACAACAACTGAACAATTGTAATAACCCCCTACCACCATGCAACCTCCCAAACAACTCTAACAGTCACTTCCCACTACAATGTGACCCTTCAAGGATTAACTGACCACCACAATGCAACCCTCAATCTACAGTTGAAATTTCTTCCCACCACAATGCACCCCCACACAATATGAGAGTACCTGGGATCCGAGGAGTAGGGGTCCACTTGGTCCTCACAGGTTAGCAGTGGAGAAGAGTGGCTGGCTGCCTCATTGGGCTGACTCCAGTGGGCAAACTTCAATGTCCTTTTCATGTGGGTCCTTCATGTGGGTGGGGAGTCCAGTTAGTGGTCTGCTCCCTAAGAAGCAGCAGAAAACTGACTGACAATTAGGTCATAGCCCTGAATTGGTCCACCAGGGGCTGGGAGGCATGGTCTTTGCTCTGACTGGCTCCCAGTAGGAGCCTTCAAGAAATCAAAGCTCTGCTTCAGCAGAGCCTGCTTTGGTGTGGGGGAGGGTTTCCTGCCTGATTTACGGAATCCTCTCACCCTGAGTCTGCGATATCCAGTGGCAATCTGCATGGGGAAAAGGGAGCTCCAGCAGGATTTAAAAAACCCTTGCTGATAAAAGGTTTCCAGAGGCAGATCCCTGGATTGGTTCACCATGGAATGGGAGGTATGATCTCTGCTCCAACTGGCTCCCAGTAGGAGCCTTCAAGAAATCAAATCTCTGCTCCTATGGAACTTGCTTCAGTGCAGGAGAATGGTTTCCTGCTTGATTTAGGAAAACCTCTCACTCTGAGTCTTCAATACCCAGTGGTGATGCCATAAAATACTGTATATAAAAAAGGATCTCTCATATTTATGATCTTAGGAAAGGAGGTGGGGTATGAGGAGGCTATAGAGGAGTGCAGAATTGAATCATTATATGAAATGAGAGAAAGAATCAGTAAAGATATGCTTTTACAGATATGTAATGAAAAACATAGTTGCATAAACTTTTGGCCCCGACTGAGATGTCAAGTTATAATTTAAGGAACCAGATAAAGTTGAATAGGCGAAAAATAAGAACAAGGGCATATGAGAGATCCTTTTTTTATACATTATATGGGTATCATACCCCCTTCCACTCCTCCCTTTAAAATTGGCTATAGATCTGTAGTGGCACAAATAATGTCTTTGTAATAAAGCTTAAGTAAGGAAAAAAGAGTAAAGCACTCTGGTTTTGTCTTTATGATAAATTTGTATTTTAGTGAATAGGTTTTTATGAAATATTTCAGAAGTATTGCACTCACCCTTGTAATAAGGACTCTAGAACAACATTTTTCAGTTTTTTTTCTTTTGTTTTGTTTTTTACCTATTTTTTTCCCTCCGGTCGTGGTCTGCAGAGCCTCTCTCAGGCATCCTGCCTGTTCCTGCCCTGCCTGAAGTCTTCCTACCTGAGCCTCTTCTCCTCTCCTCCTCCTCTCCTCTCTCTCCTCTCCTCTCCTCCTCTCAACCGACACAACTGGCACCCCCAGATTAACCCCTTCAGGGTGGGATCGCCCCTTCTTTTTGGGTGCTCTGTACAGTCAGTCTCAGGCTTGTGGGTGAGAGCCTGGGTGGAGGACACTGGAAGGCCAGGCAGTGGGCATGGAGGCAGGTGCCGTTGCCTACCCCGCAGACCGGTGTTTTCCCTGTTCTGGCATGTGCTTCCCCTCTCCCATGTGTGGTGCACGTCCCTGATGCTACGGTGCATGGCAACCCTGCCAAGCATCAGCCACGCTATGGACGTGCTGCCCTGCATGCTGCAGCATCCCCGGTCTCCACTGGGATCTGCTGGCATGCCGAGTGATGTCCCATCATCCCCCCTGTGGAGGACAGCAGCCCAGCAGGTGCTCAATCCTCACCTGCCCCTGCCAACCCCGGCACCAGAGCTTGCTCCCAAATGCGGGTCACCAGCATAGTGCGAGGTGTGGCGTCCAGCGCCTCAACCCTCAGCGCCACTGGGCCGACAACAAAGTTCTTCGTTCAAATCATTCTCTGAAGAAGCCTCTATCGCAAGAGGTGAAATGTAAGAATGTCCTATAACTGCTGAAGTTTACCTGGAATGGCTGAATAAAATACAAGTTCATTTAAACTAAGAACTTAACTGCTTATTGTGTCTTAAGCACCACCATCCCAGTGCCTGCTCTTAACTACTGCATATCGTATTTCAGAAATATATCTATGTTTAAAATGTTTTCTTGTTTATTAATTAGATAGATGCTGACTGTATTAGTAGCAGGATTTTTAATCTTTTTATGGTAAATTTTATGTATGTTCTCTTTTTTTGTCATATTGTGTTCAATTTCAACTTACCTTCAGGGGTGTTACAATAATATGTTTTAATAAACTAAACAAAACTATAAAGGGGACAATATCTAAACAGCATTCAGGGCCATAGAAACAATGCATTTTATAGTATCACAGAAAATGCTTACTAAGTTTGACTTTTCTGGATGCTTTCATCTGAAATTTCAGAACAATGTTCCCTGAGGTATCCCCTACATGTCCCTGGAAACACAAGTTGGCACTCCAAAGGAAAAGTGATTTTTGGGAGGTGATGTCATGATCTCTGACAAACAGCATTCAGGACTCACAGACACACCCACTGGAAGAAGAAAATGAACTGCTACAGCTGTCTCTAGGATGCGAATGAGATAACATATGGGTATCAGCATTGCCGCAGCACAAAATTGGTGTTGCATTGTTGACTGCCACAAAATATTGGAAACTCATGTGCCATGTGACATGGCAGAAGACAATAGCATGCAGGGCACAGCTGTGCTTACCATAGGCTGTCAAGGAGCAAAAGCAGTTGGAGAGTCCCTAACTAGTTCGTGCTTGTGCTCTAACTTGCTACATTCAAAGTTTCCCTTGAAAATGACCCCTTAGCCCATACAAGGAGCTAAGTGGTCATTTGCATCCCATTATGACCTCATTAACTTATGAGAAGCTATAGTTTGCTCAACAAATTGTATGGAGGACAGTTCCATCCCCCTGAGCATCAATGGTGCCATGGACATCAAACAAACAAACCAACTCTCAGTATAACCGTCCCTCAACAGAATCACATCTCATTTTGTTGATAAAAAGAAATACCTCCTTGACAGTCTAGTGAACCCTCCTCCCTCATCTGATGCCCATCTCATTTTGTTGATAAAAAGAAATATCTCTTTGGTGGTCTAGTGGATCCCCTTCCTCATATGATACCTGTCTGATTATTCTGATAAAAAGAAATACCTTCTTGGTAGTATAGTGAGCCCCCTTTCCTCACCTGATGCCCTTCTCATTTTGTCAAGGTGGTAAGCACATCTGTTGTGCCGAATCAAATGGGCTGCCAGTTCTCTTTCGTTACCTCAGAACTGAAGCTGGTCTGGATGTACAAAGAGAGGCAGTCATGACTTCAGGTGCAGCAAAAGGGAAGTATTGCAGGGAAGGAAAGCAAGTGTCACATCCTAACAAGTCAAGGAATTCCATTGAAAGGGTAACACCACTAATAAAACTGTTATAATGTTATACTCTAAGGAAATGGTTTATGATCTAACCAGCTGCTATTACTCTACACAGTACACTATTCTCTAAGCTGGTACAAATGCAATGAAAAAATTCTCCATGATGCTAATTACCCTGGCCAGGGGATAGTAGACTGATGGACAGGATCTTATTTATTTATTTCATTTTGGTAGCTGGGTAGGCCCACTGGAACAAGAGATCCCTTTTTCAGGGGTGGCCCAGCATTAGTTACATGTAGGTAGAGCAGATATCATAACAAGTGGTACAGAAGGAGAATACAGTTGAAAGGTAAATTCATGACACCGACAATTAATAAACAGTTGTTATTTACAGGAGGTTATATTCATACAGTGTAGACAAGTAGTGCTGAGCAACTTCATAGGGTAGGGCTCTGACAAGCAGTGGTACAGTGCCTGAAAATTGCCTGAAAAAGCCTGACTGGAGGGAACACTAGGGAACAGGTTCAGACCTAACAGCACATGGGCATGGAAAGCAAAAAATACATAGAATAGGGAATTAATAGAAAGCAAAAAATACATGGAACAGGGAATTAAAAGAAAGCCAAAAATATATAGAATTGGGAATTAAATATGCATCAAATGCACAGCAGGTTGTATCAATACTGAATTAAGTAGCGCTGGGAAATGCAAAACATACACATCTATTCCAATATATTAAAGTACCGATGTGGAACTAACAGAAACAACAGTGAATGGCTAGGACACTCAAGTGAAAATTTCAGTTAGTAACAGTCTGCCGACTGGAAATCCAGTCTGGTGGAGTTTGAAAAAATGGCACCAAGTACAGACTCAGAGTAACACAGTCCCAGAGTTGCAAGGAGCCAGTTGTGGCAGACTCTTCAGTCCCGTACCCGATTAAGCTTTGAGATGGCGGCCACAGCTCCAACTCCAATTTCAGAGGGAGGGCATGTGGTCCAATTACCCTTGTGGACCTCTTGGTTGCTGGACTAGCTGATTAAGCTTTGAGAGGGCGGTCACTGTAACAAGACACAACAATTGTTTTCCACAGATCTGGCCACTTTCATCACTCCTGGATCTGGCTGCTTTCATTGCTCCTGGCTCTGGCCACTTTTGTTGTTCCTGAATCTGGCCACTTTCATTGCTCCTAGATCTGATCGCTTTCATCATTCATGAAAGAGAAGGCTCACCCCATTGTACATTGGTGTTCCTAGCTATTGAGCTGGTGCACCTCCTAAGCTGCCTTTACTTTCCTAATAGGGCTGGGTCAAAGCAGGCATGAAATGATCTTGCATGACTACCACTCTAGCTTCTCTCTCTCTACGACTAGTCCAAAACAAAGTGTGCGTGTTACTACAGGAGAAAGACAAGGCAGTACAATGAAGTTCTTTTAAAGGCTGGTGTCGTCCCTTTCTTGTGCACTCTGGGATATCTTCATACAAGCACTTACTTTATAGGATAGTCAGGTTCATCTCAGTTCATTAGGGACTACATGCCCCTTAGCAACTAGGTAGTTCACAAATTAGAATGCTTTTTACAGCAAGGCCCTGTTAGAGAAGTAGGGGAAGTCACCACAAAGTGCAGTACAGGGGGACAGGTCACACAATGTTGAGAGATTGTTTTAGATTGCTATTTCATGGTTAGTTCATACAATTTGGCAAAATCTCTTTAGGCTGTGGTGCAGGGGCTAGTCTTTCAATACTGTGAAGTTAGTTCACACTGTAGTGGCATGGGCAGTTCCGTTCATAGGGCTGAGTCAACACACAACAGCAGTTTAGTTTGTGCATTCAGTACAGAAAGGGCAGTACTCACTGTAATAATTTCAGACCCATCCATTTAATATGGCAGTTCAGTACACACTGCAATACTTTCAGGTCTGTTTATTCAGTATGAGGAATCAGTTTACACTGCAATATATTCAGTTCTGTGTATTCAGTATAAGCAATCAGTACACACTTCAGTAAATTCAGTTCTGTGCATTTTGTATGGGAAATCAGTACACACTATAGTATACTGAGTTCTGTGCATTTAGGATGAGACATCAGTACAAACTGAAGTAAATTTAGTTCTGTGTATTTTTGACAAATCAGTACACACAGCAAGCAGTAAATTCCCCTTCAACTTGAAGTAGTTCCTGTGGAGCGTTTTTGTTCACATCCTATGGGTGAAGTTACAGGTGACTGTGCTTCTTGGTAAAATGTTGGCTCCCATGGAGTTGTGTCTAGTACATCCCGTGGGCACTCAGTCTGCTGCTCCACCCTGCCCCCTGGCATGTGCTCCATGGAGCGGCTTCACCAACCTCTCCTCGTGGGCAGTCCTTTCAAAAGTCTGGGCCTGGCCTTTCACTGTCTCCTGCTGAGCCCTGTGTCGCCTCTGTGGGTGGTCTGAAGGGATCTTTCCCTCCCATGTGACCTCAGCCCCTTGTTCAAGCACCAAATGGCATGATGCACCTGATCGGGAAACTATATGACTTCAACTGTGGTTGGCAGCTATCTGTGCTACCATCCACTCACCACAGCTGCCAGTAGACTGAAGCAAGATGGAAACAGCAGATGTATTGAGAGACTAAGTCTAAGGGGGTATGGCAGAACTCCTGGCTGTGTTCTGAACTACCAAACTCACCGCCATGGCATGAAGAAGGCTATACTTTAGGAAGGACACTCAGGAGCTGATGGGACCATTTCTCCCACCAGGTAAGTCTGGCTTACTGACGCACAGCGTCCCCTCCTACTTACTGCCACTACCCAGCCATACTGCCCTTCACTTATATTTTCATCTAATGGCCACTGGCCATTCTCCCCTTTGAATCTTGACTCAGGGCTCATTTTCCAAAGCCAGAGCTCAAGCTGCACTGTAAGTCATGTGATGTGTAGGGACAGAGGTCCCAGTGTGCAGTGTTCTCTCTTAACCTTGTGCTGCCTGTCACTGAACAAACAGTGCTCAGAGTGCTCAGTGACAAAAAACAAAAAAGGTTTCTCTGTTTATTTTGGCATGTAACCCAGCCTGGGGCTTCTGCTAACACAAGTTGGGTGGGGGAAGGATGGAGGCTGCTGCCAGGGTCATTAAGGAGCAAGGAGCTAAAATACTGGCTGAAGGGGTCTGCCTATACATAAAATGATCTGACCACCAGGGAGGACTAGGGAACTGGATACAAGGAGGTTGCTGGGGAAGGAAGCTGGCACCAGGGTGGTTATATACAAGGGGAAATGGCAACCAGAACAAAAAAGGTGTGGCTATATACTGTATAAGGGAAAAAAAGGGTTTATGCCAGGAAAGAAAATGACTAGTGGAGAGTGTGGCAACTGGCCACTAGTAAGAAAGTGGTCTGTACCATCAGGGCTCCACCACTGGGGCTCTGGCTACATACAGGTGGGCCCCTACTCCAGGATAGTACATTGACAAAAAAATTGCCTCCTTGGTAGTCTAGTGTTCCCCTCCCTCACCTGTTTGATTTTGTTGAAAACAGAATATATCTTCTTGGCAGTTTAGTGGACCCTCTCCCCTAAACAGATACCTGTCTGATTTTGCTGAAAAAGAAATATACCTTCTTGGTAGTCTAGTGGACCCCCTCCCCTCACCCAATGCCTGTCTGATGTTGTTGAATAAAAGACAAACCTCCCTGGTAGTCTAGTGGTCCACTCTCCTCCCAATTGCCATTCTCCATGCCAATGTACACCTCCTTAGCCCCAAGATAGCAGCTAGCACTTACCTTCTTCTCACCTCTGCAGCTAGTCACAACAATTTGCCACACACAATTACTGGAAAAAACAAAGTCCTGATAAAGGCATACTGCACTTGCATGAGGAACTGGGTTTTTTCAAGTCCAGTTTTGTTTTTTTGTATGAATTTTGCATGTTATACTTCATTCTAGCAATATAGAGAGGATGCCTTATTTACCCCACACATAACAATATAATTTCCTACCCTTCAAACGTGTACCAAACTACAGCAGAGACGTGATTTTTTTAAAAGTCAGTGTGCACAGAGTTTTAGCATCACTAGCAAAAAAAACATTTGTCAACTAATATTATCCCTTTCACTGTGCTCCCTATATGCTGAAAATTAAGCCGGTAAAGCTGCATTACACCAGGAGTCTATGCCAGCACTTTGTGTACTGTAGTGCAATGTAGTTTGCACAATGATTATCAACTACCTATGATGTAACTCTTTAACTGGACAGGCAGCGGTTCACAAACAGCTGGAAAAATAAAGGCATTGAGGGTATCAGTAACCAAGCTGGCATAAATAGCAAACAGCTTTAATTTTGATTGAACCAATAAAGGACTGAATAAAAGGGCATTGGAATACCAGAATTTGCCCAGCCACCAGACTTTGTCAGTGGCTCTTTAAGATGAGAACACAAGCTAACCACAAGATGACAAGTGTCCTGGACTTTAAAAGGGCAGATTTTAAAGAAATGGTAGCCTACCTCAGAAACTGCCTTTTAGTGGGGATTTCCAGGGAGATGTAGAGGTACAGTGGGAAAAAATAAGGGATGGCATAAATAAAGCAACCAGCCACTGCATGTAGGAAGTGAGTAAAAGCAGAAGGAAAAAGAGACCATTATGGTTCTCTAGGGAACTGGCCAAGATGGTGAATTCAGGAGGTATAAGGAAATGCAGAGAGAGGAGAACAAGGAGTTGTACCAATCAAAACAGATGGAAGAAGGAAAGACAGTGATAGGAGAAACGGTGCAGAGGAAAAGGTAGCCAATGGGGTAGCTAATGGGGCTAAGACATTCTTCAGGTACATAAGTGAGAAGAGGAAAGCAAGTCGAAGGTAAGTGAGGATTATGAGAATGGCAAGGGGAGACTGTGCAGAGGAGGACCAGGTAAAAAGCTGCCATCCTGAACAGGTACTTATACTCAGTCTTCACTGAGGAGGGAGGGGGGATGGACCACCAAGGAGCAGTAGGAACAAAGGGGGGAGTTGACACCACTCTATTTCAACAGTCCTAAAGGGGCTTGCAGCTCTGAAAGTGGACAAAGCTATAGAACTAGATCGGATATATCCAAGGCTACTGAAAGAAACTCAGAGAGGTGCTAGCAGCCCCACTGATAGCGTTATTCAACAGTTCACTGGAAACAGGTGTGTTTCTGGAGGACTGGAGGAGAGCAGACATGGTCCCTCTACATAAGAGTAGCAGCAGGGAGGAGACTAGCAACTATAGGCTGGTCAGTTTTACTTCAGTGGAACCCTACTAAAGAAATGGCTGCTACAGTATCTTGAATCCAGTGTACTGCAAGACAGCAGGCAGCATGGATTCATGTGGGGGGTGGTCATGCCAGATAAATCTAATTGATTTCAGAGGCAAGCAGTGCGCATGTCCCAACATGGCGACTGAGTAAGTCGAAGCGGTGGTAGCGTCTCCGATCTGGCCTGATGGAAGATTTAGCTGTTTAGCCCCCTATCTGTTGTTTCACCGATATTGTTGAGTACTTTTAAGCTATATTATCAAAAAGTCGTGACTTTTGGTGGAAATGTTGAGGTAATAGATTAAGCAGCAAGCAACAAGCACTGAAAGCCTGAATGACGACCCTCCTTTTGACCATCGTGTCAAAAAAAAGAAATGCCAACCATGAGGAACCAGCAACTCCATGAATGGCAATCCATCGGATCCATCACCTGTCGGTAATTGAAGAACCCAACTGCAACAGCAAAAAATGAATACCTTTCTTGGACCAAAACTATCTTCTCAGGCAAACTCCTCTCTCCTCTTCCACAAACACTACAGCCCATACAGGAGCATCCCAAAATGGCCACAACCTCAGCCTTCACCACAGGAGAGAACTCAAACAGAGAAAGCAATCTCACAGGGGCTAATCACTCCCAGTCTTCACCCCCAAGGTCATCACAATCTTCTCATCTTCTCTCTAGCATGGCAGTAATTTCGGCCCCGGACCAAGAGGAATTTGGCTACACCACTGCAGAGGAAGATAGTTCTGAAGCCAAATTACAAAGCTCTTGGATGATTGGACAAGGAGCAAACTGCCAGCAGAAGGTAACATATTTATTGCTAATCTATTTGTGCTGTGTAACAGCTCTATACGAGTGATATCTAATGAGAGGGATGCACCAGAATGCGTTCTGCAAGGGAACAATCAGCTCCTGGTCCCTGTACCAGAAGCATTTACTAATAATGGTGTCTCTGAATCTCACAAGGGGAGTGTACGTTATCTAGATGTTCCAAGTATAGAGCTAACCTCTTGCAGTGGTGAGGAGGGGAACCAAAAGTAATGGCATTTTCAGATGCTGAATTTGTAACTACTGCAGATTTAACTAACCTCTACAGCAGGAGATTAAAAATGAAAAAAAAAATAAATCAGGGTTTTCTGTCACTACTTTTGCACTTACAGACCTGTCCTCAGTTCTATCTTCCATACAGAATCAAATGGGTGCACTCTCAATCCACACTACTGAGACAGAATTGCGAATTAGCACCTTAGAGGACAAAATAACCCCCAGCTCTGGAAAAACAACAATCTTTAAAGAAAAAAATTGCTTAGTTGAAAACCAAAATAGCAGACCTAGAAGACCAGTCTAGACACTCAAATGTTAAATTAAATGGAGTTCCTGAGGGCTTAGAAGGTCAAGGAAACCCATTACCTTTTTTTGAAAAATTGGTTACCACAGCCCTCAACAGGAAATTCTCAGAGGAGTGCATAAACTTAGACAGGGTCCATCGGGGCCCCAAGACTAATGGTTCAAATAGCCCTCTACATTCTTAACCTGTGTACATTAAACAGCATAGCTATTAAGGACAGAGAGTTGATTCTATGATTTGCAAGAATATTCAAGTGGTTACAGTTTGAACAACATACATTTTTTTGCCTATTCTATGTTTTCACTCGTACCTCTCTTGCACACAGGTCTTTCTAGAAATCTAAATTTATTTTAACCCAGTATGATATTCCCTTTTCCTTCCTGTATCCAGCCAGAGTCAGATTTTTCCTTCATGGAAAACCTTGGATATTTTCGGATCCAAAAAAAGCAGAACTGTTTTTGGAATCACAAAATTGGAAGGTCTAGATAACCTATTCTCTTCATGGACCCTGGATTTTTGCTTGAGTAAAGATATAATTGATTGAGACAGAGGTTGGCTATTCCAGCTGTTATAATCTAGTTTTGCAATGGGGGGTGGATTAGGAAATACTCTCTGCATTTATAAATTAATCCTCTGTACATCTCATTCCACCCCTTGCTAAATACTCAGGAAGAGGGGTGCAACCTTAACTAGGGGAAGGGAAGGGAAGAAAAAGGGGGGGTGAGGAAAGAGAAGAGGGGAAGGAAAAAAGAAAGAGGAAAAAAAGGGGAAAAAATTGTCATTTAAAAAAAATGTTTTCTGTTTTTTGTTCTTCCAGCCTGACCTGAGGTCAGAGACCACTGCACTTTGACCCTTAGCATGGTCTGTGGGACATTGAGAACATTGGGATATGGGGGGGTTTATGGGACTGTACTATTTGAAACTACTTATTGGATACTGCTTACTATTATGCACAACATTGGTTCGATTGATTGGCATAATTTAAGTGCACCTACCAGCAAAGGCAACAAGTTATTATACACATGTACCCAGTTGGGACTTCCGCAAAATGTACTTTGCCCAACAAGAGGTAAAATGATATTAGATTTGGTTCTTTGTGATGATGACCTTGAGTTAGAAAATATGTTAGTCAGCGAGCCTATAGGGAACAGTGATCACAACACTATTACATTTAATATTGTACAAACTTATGTATACAATTCCAACAGTACTAAAATTTATTTGTACCATAAAGCTGACTTAGGTACTATGAAACAGATTATGGGAAATATTAATTGGGACATCTTATCATCTGACTTTACTCCTTAACAGTACTGGGAATATTTTAAGCATTCTATCTTTCAATTTAAAGACCGATATATTCCATCCAAAATAAAAAAATGAGACTAATATTAAAGCTCCCAAATGGATGAATCAATCTATTAAAAAATGTATTAGACAAAAACATAAGAAATATGTTAAATATCAAAAAACTAAAAATCCTTCCAGTTGGATTTCTTATAAGCATATACAAAGAAAATGCAAAAGAATGATCAGGAAGGCCAAATCTACTTGCGAACTAAATCTAGCATCTAGCGCTAATAAATCTAACAGTAAACAATTTTATTCTTATATTAACTCTTTACGGAAACCAACATGTCAATTAGGTCCATTATTGGAGTGTGAGACTTTGATATATGAGCCAAAAAAAATGGCCAAACTGTTTAATACAAATTTTTGTAAAAATTTCACTGGTTCTTCAGTCTCAAATAATGATTATGCTTTACTAGATACTGCCAATGTTTCACCAGTGAAATTTTCACTGGACTCTATCAGAGATAAATTATTAAAACTTAAAGAAAAATTTAGTCCTGGTCCAGACAATATAGTCGGACATTTATTATTTTTATTAGCTGATGTAATTACAGTTCCTTTAAAATTGATGTTTGAATATTTTTTGGCCACCAATTTTGTTCCCCTGGACTGGAAAGAAGCTTATGTAATCCCTATTTACAAAAAGGGGCAAAAAAACAACTGGGAAAACTATCGGCCTATAAGTTTAACTTCTTCTACTTGTAAATTATTAGAGAGTTTAATTAAAGATTTAATATCCCCAGTCCTGGACTGTCATGATGTAGAACAACATGGCTTCAAAAAAGGCAGAAGTTGTCTGACAAATTTAATATGTTTTTACGAACAAATCAGTTCTTTACTAGATAAAAACGTACCATGTGATATTATTTACATTGATTTTAGTAAGGCTTTTGACATCATGCCTCATTGGGCCTTAACTTCTAAACTTCATAAACTAAATATAAACTGGTTTCTAGTTAATTGGATAATCAATTGGCTTTACAATCACTCTCAGCAAGTAATTATTCATGGAAGTACTTCAGCCAGGGGTATGGTGACTAGCGGGGTGCCACAGGGTTCAGTATTAGGCCCATGCCTGTTTCAGGCATTTATTGCTGAAACCTTACTTGGGTTGCTCATCTTTCACTATAAAATATGCTGATGATGTTAAAATAGGTGGGCCATGTGCCTCTGACTATCAGGTTGATGCCATTCAACAGGATCTGAGACCACATTACAACATGGGTCAAGAAGTGGGGTATGACTTTAATATCTCCAAATGCAAAGTTATGCATTTGGGCCTTAGAAATTCACAATGTCCCTATTATTTGGATGGCATATTACTTGAGACTACATCTGATGAAAGAGACTTGGGAATTAATATCTCAGATAACTTCTCTTATAAAAATCATGTACATAATATCATTAACAAATCCGGTAAAGTGGTATGGTCTATATTGCGTAATACAAGATCTAGAAAACAGGATGTACTGTTACCTCTATATAGAGCATATTTAAGACCACATTTGGAATATGCTTCACAGCTTTGGAATCCATATAAAAAAACAGAATGCCAGTTATTGGAAAGAGTTCAGAGAAAATTCACTAAAAAAGTATCTGGGCTTTTTGATGTTCCTTATGAGAATAGACTTGCTATTTTAAATCTTATGCCCTTATCTACACATTGTCTTCGTGGTGACCTTATGCTATTGTATGATATTATTTAAGACCCTTATTTATTGTCTGAATTGGGTCTGGAATTTAAAAACTGTGGTCGCAATATCAGAGGACATCCCTTACAATTAGTTAGAAAACCCTTTGTTAGGTCAAGATGTAAATATTTTTTTACCATTAGAGTTGTTGGTCTATGGAATAGGCTACCACTAAATGTTATTATTAGTGAAACTAAAAGTATTTTTAAATACAGATTGGATGGTCTTATTTGTAAAGGGTATAACCTTTCCTATTATGTTTTGGATTAGTGTAAGAGCTTCATGGGCTTCTGCCTTCTTGCTCTTGCAATCTACCTTAGTATGAACCTTAGTATGAACCCAACTCAGAACTCATGACAGCTCTGTCATTAGCAGCTTGTGGAGAATTTATTTTGGGTCAAATTCTGTAAATTTCATATTTTGGACTATCCTAAAATGTCATAAATATGTATATATGTTTGTTTCCTGTTATAAATTTTTGATGATAGAGAAACATAGAAACATAGACTTTGATAACAGATAAGGACTGCTTGGCTCACCTAGTCTGCTAATTTCCCTACCTAACGGATAAGCTGCAGCTCCTAGTTAACCAACAGCCTACTTCCTCCTACCCCCCACTAGAATTGCCTTATGTCTGTCCCATGCATTTTTGAATTCCCCCACTGTTTTTGACTCTACGACCTCCTCAGGAAGGCTGTTCCATGTATCCATAACCCTCTCTGTGAAGAAATACTTCCTCACATTACCTCTGAGCCATCCCCCTCTATCTTCAAATTGTGCCCCCTTGTTTTGCACATCTCTTTTTCTGAAAGATGCTACCCTCTTGGACTTTGTCGATTCCCTTGAGGTATTTGAAAGTTTCTATCATATCCCCCCTCTCCCTCCTTTCCTCGAGGCTATACATCTTTAGTTCCTTTAGTCTTTCTTCATATATCTTCTGATGCAGACCCTGCATCATTTTGGTTGCCCTCCTTTGGATAGCCTCCACCCTGTCTAAGTCTTTGCAGAGATGGGGTCTCCAGAACTGTACACAGTACTCCAGATGTGGTCTTACCAACTGTCTGTACAGAGGGCCAACAGTTTCCTGTTTTCTACTCTTGATGCCTCTCCCTATGCATCCCAATACCCTCCCAGCCCTCCTTACTGCCTTCTCACATTGCTGGCCCACCTTTAGATCATCTGATATGACTACCCCCAGGTCCCTTTCCATTTTTGTTGTTGTTAGTATCTCACCCCCCATTGTGTACTCTTCCCCTGGGTTTTTGTTTCCCAGGTGCATTACTTTGCACTTCTTTGCATTGAATCTAAGCTGCCATACATTTGACCATTCCTCCAACCTTGCCAAGTTCCTTTTCATCCTTTCCATCCCACCTTGTGTATCAACCCTGTTGCAGATCTTTGTGTAATCTGCAAAGAGACATACTTTCCCTTCCAGTCCCTCTGCAATGTCACTTACAAAGACATTAAATAGGACCAGCCCCAGTACTGAACCCTGCGGTAGCCCACTAGTAACCCTCCTTTCTTCACTGTGGACTCCATTTAATATTACCCACTGTGTCCTGTTGTCCAACCAGTGTTTTATCCAGGCTACCACCCTGGGACCCACTCCCAGGCTGGCTAATTTGTTTATTAATCTTTTGTGCGGGACTGTGTCAAATGCCTTGCTAAAGTCTAGGTAGGCCATGTCCACAGCCCCTCCCTGGTCTACTGCTTTGGTCACCCAGTCAAAGAAATCAATTAGATTTGTCTGATATGACCTTCCTGCTGTGAATTCATGCTGCCTTGGGTCCTGTGCCCCTGGCCTCTAGGTACTCAACAATTCTTTCCTTCAGAAGTGATTCCATCATTTTCCCTACCACTGAGGTCAAACTGACAGGTCTGTAGTTTCCTGCCTCTGTCTTGCTCCCACTTTTGTGAAGGGGAATCACATCCGCCCTCCTCCAGTCCTCAGGTACCACACCATCCTCCCATGATTTATTAAAAAGGGTAGTCAGTGGTGTTATTAGTTCTTTCCTTAGTTCTTTTATAATTCTGGGGTGAACCCATCAGGCCCCATTGCTTTACCCACCTTCAGTTTTAAGAGTTCTTTCAGAACCCTTTCTTCTGTGAAAGGATAATATCAACCCCCCTATCCAGAGTGCTTCTATTGACCAGATTAGGTATTTCCCCCTGCATTTCAATTGTGAATACTGAGCAGAAGTATTCATTCAATATCCCTGCTTTTTCACTGTCGCTCTCTGCCCAACCACCTTCCTCTTTGTTCAGCCTCAGCATCCCTGCCTTAGTCTTTCTTTGCTCCCTAATGTACCTATAGAAGGTTTTATCCCCCTTCTTAACTGAGTTGGCTATCTTTTCCTTGGTTTGGGCCTTTGCTATTCTGACTGCCTTACCCGCTTCCTTCTGTTTTAACTGGTACAGTTCTCTGTCCTGCTCCTTCTGTGTTTCCTTATACTTCCTGAATGCTATCTTATTCTCCCTTACCTTCCCCGCCACTTCTTTTGAGAACCATAGTGTTTTTTTCTTTCATTTTGATTTGTTTATTTGCTTCACACAAAGGCTTATTGCCTTTGTGATGGTGGTTTTGATGTTTCCCCATTGTTGCTCCACCCCTCCTTCTTGCCTGTTTGCTAGTGCTTTTCTGAGGCACTTCCCCATTTTGACAAAATCAGCCCTCATGAAATCCAGTACCTTCACTTTTGTGTGGCTTGACTCTACAGCTAAGTTTATCATGAACCACACTGTTTGGTGGTTGCTTGCTCCCAGATGGCTAACCACTTCAAGATCAAAGATCCTCTCTCTGTCCCCATTTGAGAGTACCAGGTCTAAGATTGCTCTCTCCCAAGTGGGTTCCACAACTAGCTGTCTGAGGCATGTCCCCTGTAGGGCATTGAGAATGGCCCTGCTCTTGGATATGGCTGCAGCAAAGGTGCTCCAGTCAACATCTGGCTTATTCAGGTCCCCCTTCAGCAATATCTCCCCTTTCTCTGCCATCCCAAGGATGCCTTCTATCATTTCCTTGCCCATTTCCTCCCCATGAGACAGGGGTCTGTATAGAACCCCTGTGCGGATTGTGGAGCCATTTCCAGTCTCCAGGGTGACCCACAGTGCCTCCTCTCCTTCCTGTTTACCCTTTAGCTCTGTTGCTTTGATCCCTTCCCTTACATAGAAAGCTCCTCCTCCTCCTCCTCTTCTTCCCTCCCTGTCCCTCCTGTAGAATGTGTACCCTGGTATGTTGACATCCCAGTCATGGTTCTCTGTGTACCATGTTTCTGTAATTGTCACAATATCTAGGCATCCCTCTTCCATCAAAGCCACCATTTCAGGGAGCTTTTTACCTAGACTATGGGTGTTGGTACTCATTACCTTCCATTTTTTTATGGCTTTATTTCTTTTTGCTCCATCCCTGTCCCTACCGCCTTTGTCTTTGTCTCCATTTACCCCTACCCTTCTTCCTATTGACTGCTCTATCTTGGTGTTTACCTCACTAATTACCCTGATTTTTTGGGGGGCTAGGATTTCCCTTCTTCTCTTCAGTGCCTCCCCCCAGGCTAGTTTAAATGCTTGTCATTGAAGCATTTGAACCTATCACCTAGATTTCTAGTTTACCTCCAGGATAGATGCAGACCATCGCACCTGTATAGGCCTGCATCCCTCCAGATGGAGCCCCAGTTCTCAATGAAGCCAAATCCCTGAGCTCTGAAGCAGCTCTTCAACCAGTCATTGAATCCCATGGTGCATAGTGCCCTAGCCTCGTCCATGCTATAGACAGGTAGCACTTCCGAGGGTGGGGGGAAGGGGGATTAGGGAAGTATTGCTATAAAAGTTACATAAATAAGATACCAAACATGACACAATCTTTAAAGTCATCAAAGATTTTTTTTGGAATTGTTTATGCTGTGACAAATGTTCTTTTACAGGGCAAAAACATGAGGGCATATTTTATGTTAATCACTAGCTATAATGCAATCACTTAAAATAATGTCATGGAATGTTTGTGGCTTACAGAACAGAATTAAAGCTAGAAAAAATGTTTAGCTACTGTGATGCAAAGGGAGCTAACTATACTTTCATTCAGGAGCCCCACCTGGACAATAAAGAATCTATGTTACACTCAAAAAGATGGGGCATAGGGATTAATGCCCAGCATACTAATGCAAAAAGAGGGGTGGATATATTTTTTAAAAAGTCACTTAATGTTAATTTTGTTAGATATATTGCAGATCCAAATGGTCGATATATTATTGCCTAAATTACATTAGCTGGAAATAAATATACAATCTGCAATATATATGGTACCAATGAAAATTCTCCACATTTCTTCTCTCATGTCTTTTTGGAATTAGTCAATTTTCTGGCCCATATATTTCGGGAGAAGATTTTAACCTGGTCCTGAATCCTGTAATAGGCAAATCTGGGGTCTGTAGAGACCAGCTAACCCCAGCTGCTGCAAAAATATTACAGTTCCTGGATGCTTACAACTTAAAAGAACCATGGCGGATTAAGAATCAGCTAAAATGTCAGTATTCATTTTTTTTCAGCTCCACATCAAACCTATCACCGCATTGATTTCATCTTGACCTTGCAATCTATTGCATTTCAAATCCAGTTGATTAGATATTTTAACATATTGATTTCAGACCATGCCCCGGTCTACACTGAATTCTTAATACC
This sequence comes from Neoceratodus forsteri, assembly GCA_016271365.2. NCBI lineage: Eukaryota > Metazoa > Chordata > Ceratodontiformes > Ceratodontidae > Neoceratodus > Neoceratodus forsteri. The sequence goes on from CM057449.1 coordinate 1,678,730,286, forward strand.
AAACTATAATAAAAACCTGTTATTTAGATTGGATCCTATACTCCTTAAAGATTCAGGTGTTATTAAATTTACCAGGAAGGAAATTGATTATTTTTTTTCAAATAACATAAACCAGGAAGTTAGCTTCTTTACAGTTTGGAACACATTTAAAAATTATATACAGGGCTCTATTACCACTTACCAAATCATGTGCAACAAAAAGAAGAGACTTAAATTAAAGGACTTGGAAAGTGAAGTTGCAAACCTAGAATCCACACACATGTCCACTAATGATGATCAAATATATAAACAACTTATTTCTCTTAAAGAGCAATTTAACAGTTTAGCCTCAGAAACCATAGAAAAACAGGTTCTAAATACTAAAAACAAATATTATTCTAAAAGAGAATGCGTTAAAAAAATAGTAGCATGGCAACTGAAAACAGCCCAACAGAAAAATTTCATAACGCAGATTAATGATACTCAAGGCCAAATGTGTTTAATCCCTAAGGACATCAATATGGTATTTTATATATTTTATCAAGATCTATACACCTCAGACAATGTGGAAACCCCTAATCAGCAGTCTGATTTTTTTTATCGAGAACTGAGTTTCCCACTGTCCCCCCCTGAACTAAAGGACAATCTTGAGGGGGATATTTCTGAGGAGGAAATAATGTCAGCGGTCAAGAGTCTCCCCTTAGGTAAGGCCCCTGGCCCAGACAGCCTTCCTATGGACCTCTATATGGCATTCTTACAAAAGCTGGCCCCTTATATTAAAAAAAACTTTTGGATCATATTTATAACTCACAAGCACTGGCTCCATCTATCACAGAAGCACGCATTTCACTGCTTCTCAAAAAAGATAAAGATCCTAAAACTCCAGCTTCATATTGAACGATCTCATTAATCAACTCAGATGCTAAAATTTTAGCAAAAGCCCTGGCTGTCAGACTCAAGAAGGTATTACCAATGTTGATTAACCCAGACCAAACAGGCTTTATAAAAGGAAGATCATTAAGATCAAATATACGTCACACCATTAACATCATGGATCATTGTCACAATATGGACAAGTCACTGGTACTGATCAATGCAGAAAAAGCCTTTGACCATGTTGAATGCTCTTACATAAAGCTTGTAATGAACAGGCATGGGTTTGGTCCTTGATTTTGTAACTGGGTGAACATACTTTACTCAGGTCTGACAGACAGGGTTAGAACAAATAGTGATATATCCCCTATTATCCACCTTTGGTGTGGCACGTGACAAGGGTTCCCACTGTCTCTATTAATTTTTACACTGGTTATAGAGCCAATGGCAATAGTCCTGAGATAATCCCCTAGCATTAAAGTCCTATAATTGCTGGACAAGAACAGCATATTAGCCTGTATGCCAATGATACAATGATCTATGTTGAAAACCTTAATGAATAATTTCCTTTTATCTTGGAACTTTTATTACAATTCGAAAAAATTTCTGGATATAGGGTAAATTGGTCTAAGACAGAAGTCTTGGAATCCCCTTCACACTATAACCTGTTTGTACCCCCCACCTTAATATAACATCAAAAAGGTATCACAGTTAACATACTTAGGAGTTAAAATAAATGATAAACTGCAGGCCCTGCAGGAACGCAACTTTGGCCCCCTTATGGAGGAAGTTAAAACATAGATACATAGAAACATAGAATTTGACGGCAGATAAGGACCGCTTGGCCCACCCAGTCTGCCCATTTCCCTGCCTACTGGATAAGCTACAGATCCTAGTTAACCAGCAGCCTACTTCTTCCTACCCCCAACCCCTAGAATGGCCTTATGACTGTCCCATGCATGCTTGAGTTCCACCACTGTTTTTGACTCCCCAACCTCCTCTGGAAGGCCATTCCATGCATCCAAAACCCTCTTTGTGAAAAAATACTTCCTTACATTACCTCTGAGCCGCCCCCCTCTATCTTCAAATTGTGCCCCCTTGTTCTTGAACACCTCTTTTTTTGAAAGATGCTACCCTCTTGGACTTTGTTGATTCCCTGTAGGTACTTGAACATTTCTATCATGTCCCCTCTCCCTCCTCTCCTCGAGGCTATACATATTAAGCTCCTTTTGTCTCTCTTCATATGTCTTCTGGTGCAGACCCTGCACCATTTTAGTTGCCCTCCTCTGGACAGCTTCCATCCTGTCTATGTCTTTGAGGAGATTGGGTCTCCAGAACTGCACACAGTACTCCAGATGGGGTCTCACCAGCTGTCTGTACAGAGGGATAATAACTTCCTGGTTTCTACTCGTGATGCCTCTCCTATGCATCCCAGTATCCCCCAGCCCTCCTTGCTGCCCTCTCAATTGCTTGCCCACCTTTAGATCATCTGCTATGACTACCCCAGGTCCTTTCCATTTTGTTGTTGTTAGTATCTCACCCCCATTGTGTACTCTTCCCTGGGTTTTGTTTCCCAGGTGCATTACCTTGCACTTCTTAGCATTGAATCTAAGCTGCCATACATTTGACTATTCCTCTAACCTTGCCAATTCCCTTCTCATCCTTTCCACCCCACCTTGTGCATCAACTCTGTTGCAAATCTTTGTGTCATCTGCAAAGAGACATACTTTTCCTTCCAGTCCCTCTGCAATGTCGCTTATAAAGACATTGAAGAGGACCGGTACTAATACTGAACCCTGCGGTACCCCACTAGTAACCCCCCTTTCTTCTGAGTGGACTCCATTTACTATTACTCTCTGTGTCCTATTCTCCAGCCAATTCTTTACCCAGGCTGTCATCTTGGGACCCACTCCCAGGCTGGCTAACTTGTATATTAATCTTTTGGGTGGGACTGAGTCAAATGCCTTGCTAAAGTCTAGGTAGGCCATGTCCACAGCCCCTTCCTGATCTACTACTTTGGTCACCCAGTCAAAGATAGCTATTACATTGGGAGACACTCCCATGTACCTTGATGAGCACAGCAAATATTATTAAAATGGCTATATTACTCATATTCATGTTTTTATTTCAAACTGTTCCAACTGTATTACCAGACATGTTTTTTAAAGGGTTAGATAATTTAATTAAGAAGTTTCTATGGAAAGGGAAACGACCTAGACTAAAAATTGATAAGCTAATACTTGCCAACTCAGAAGCTGGATCTGCACTCTCCATTTTAAGTTTTACTATTTTGCAGCCAACCTCACAGTTATTTCAACATGGTTTAATGAAAACAAAGATGATCCTTCTTTTACAAGAGAAACCTCAGGCACCCCTTTCCATAATATCAAACATGCGCTGTATATAGCCCCTATTAAAGCCAAGATAAATCTCACACTCACCACTAAAATGACCATATATATATGGAATAAAATCTTTAAGGTTGAACGATATAGAGGGATATTTTCTAAACATTCTCCCCTATTTTATAATACTCTTTTTTTGCCATCAATGAATAATCCACACTATAAGAAATGGTACTATAAAGGGCTGAGCGAGATCAGTCAATGTTTTGAATCAAATTCACTACTCGACTTCGAAACCATAAGTAGAATCTATGATATTCCCAATTCCCAGTTTTTTTGTTACTTACATTTATGTGGCTTTATTAATAAAAACCTAAACAAAAGAGTTGATGTTAAGTTAAATCTTCTCAAAAATCTTTTACAACAACCTCCCCAACCTGAGCTAATTTCTCAAATATATACAATTCTTCTGCCATACTCATCCTCGACCATCTATCAGTTAAAAACTAAGTGAGAAAATAAACTTAGCATCACGATTATGGCTTAATTGTGGAAGGAAGCAATACATATAAAAAAAGTGGGATTTAAAATCCATACAGATGCAACAGATACTGTTTAATATCATGCACCGAGTATATCACATCACTTTCTACATGGTACTAACCAGGACATTCCATCATCATGCCCTAGGTGTCAACATGATCTTGGCTCTTTAGAACATATGCTCATTGACTCAATGGTGGGACTCGATACTTGTCTTTATTTCTGAGGCTATTCAAATTCCATTAGTTAAAAATCCACTTTGGATGCTATTAAGAATCAACCCACTTTTTAGTCAGCTTTTTCCGTATCAACAATATTTGTTAATATCTGCTTGGCGCAGGCCTATAAATTAATTCTTCTAAAATGGAAAGACTCTGATTCTCCTCATTTGAAAACTTGGCTAAATGTCATTATTGGTATTTACACTCTAGAGCATATACGTTATACCTCAGCTAAGCAGATGTGGAAATACGAAGCTATATGGCTACAACTCAAATGCAGAATTGAAGCCACAGACAACCATATAGATATTGTTTTTCTTTTTTGTTTGTTTGCTCAGTACAGTTTTTTTTCTCTGCTTTATTGTCAATATGAATTTATTGTTAGATTTTTAATAGGTGAATGATTAAGTAATGAATTGTGTCACAGGGAATGTATATTGATTTGTGTGTGTAATATTGTATACAGTGATCATAATAAAAAAAAATCTGATTGATTTCTTTGACTAGGTGACCAGCGAAATAGATTAGGGAAGGGCAGTGGTCATGTCCTATCTGGACTTTAGCAACACCTTTGACACTGTGCATTACAAAAGACTGATAAAGAAATCAAGCAGACTGTGGCAAATAACGATACCTTTACACTATCTCAAAAAGTAAGGAAATAAATTGCAAAACACTTTGTTAATGCTCTATTTAGTTTTAAAGCCACAAAATTAGGGAAATGTGGCATTAGGGTTTCCAACTCTAACACCTCACTCCCACCCTGTACACACCAACAGGCATTGAGTGTGCACCCGCGGATAGTCAGCCCTAAATGCTTACCCCTTTCTCCTATACTGTACCCATCTCAGCGTATTTACTTATGAAATGGAGTGAGTGTTAGGGATGATGACCCCAAGGCACACCCCAATGTCTTTTGGGGCATTCAGGGTGGGGTTGGGGTGTTAGGGTTTGAAACCCTAATGCCACATTTCCCTACTTTTGTGGCTTTAACCCTAACTAGAGCATTAATTAAGTTTTTTGCAATTTATAGGTTCTAAGCATGAGGTAGTACTCACACTAACAGGTGTGTTAATTGATATTTTGAAAGTAGCAACTGCCATGAAAAGTTTCTATCAGCTGTACTATTTGCAATTAGTACAGCAATAATCATGTTGGCTCGGTGCTAACCTTTTGAATGTACGGGCCATAAATGTGCCATAGCTACATAGTACATTGGAGAAAGTTTAAACTAGGTAGGGAGGAGGCAGCTTTGTCAGGAATGCAATCAGTAACAGAAGAGGGAGCCCTGTCAGCCTCCTCCACTGAATGCAAGTTTAAGCAGGGTGAACACCAGTGGGAAAGAAAGAGGTAAAGGAGGAACCACATGCTGAAGGATGGCATGTACCAATGTAAGAAGTCTGAGCAACAGAATGCCTGAACTGCATGCATTGGTTCACAAGTAAATCAGGAGCTGGTGGCTGCCATGGAGATGTGAGCAACTCAGAATTATTCAGCAGACTATGAGCTTTAATGTAGAGAAATGTAAGGTAATGCAGATCAGGAAAAAAAACAAGAGTGCTAAACATGATGAGGGGTATAGTATTACAAAGCACTGCATGAGAACAAGATCAGAATATCTAAAATCCACAGCTCAGTCCAATAAGGCAGGGGGAAGGCTAACAGGATGCTGGGGTGCATAGGGAGGGGACTAAGTAACAGAAGCGATAGTGATACTTCCACTATACAGATAGTTGGTGCACCCACACTTGGAGTACTGCACAAGGTTCTGGAATCCACACCTGTGTAATGGCATTGAGATGGTGAAAGCGGTGCAGCAAAGAGTGAACAGTGGAGGCAGTATAGCGCAGTGGTTTAAGGCTCTGAGCTGCAAATCTGGAGACCTGGGTTTGAATCCCACAGCCCCCACTTGCATACTGTGTGACCCTGAGCAAGCCACTTAACTTCCCTGTGCTCCCAGGTCGAACCTGAAAACAAGCTTCCTGCTTAGTGTGCTACTCTTGGTTAAACAATTGAAATAAAATGATGTAGGGTAAGGAGGAAAAATATGTATGAGGGGAGGCTGTAAAACCTCAACATGTACACCCTGGAGACTAGAAGGGAGAGGACACACATGATAGAGACATACAAATACCTGCCTGGGGTAAATAGGGTGGCTTGCAAATACATATTTGTACAAAGTACCAATACGGGAATGTGAGGCAATTCAATGAAACAGGAGTAGGAAGGAATCAGGAGGGATGTGCATGTGCACTTTTTTATGGAAAGAGTGGTGAGCAAGTGGAACAAGCTTCCAGACGAGGTGGTGATAGTCAAAACAGTGGTGTGGTTTCAAGATAGGGTGGGACAGGCACATGATCATAGTAAGAAGGAGAGGCCCAAGGTAATGGAAAGGGAAAGGGATGGCCCTAGGGCCTACACAGGGTAGTTTAGTAAGGTGGGCAGACTGGATGGGTGGCTGGGCCTTTTTCTGTCATCATTTTCTATGTTTCTGTAGACTCTGACGCAAAGTTCATATTGACATTAATTAGTTAGCTAGTTAGTTAGTTAGTTAATTGAAAGAGTTTCATTTATTGAATGAGTTTCAACAGGAAGGGTCCACTGAGCTATGACAACTAATTTCCAGAGGCTTCTAGAGGAGAGGTAGACCAGGAAGCCTACTGTCACAGGGACAATGTGTACCCTGAGTACTGTAATACAGTGTCATCAATAACAGAGGTATTGTAATACTGCATCAAGGGACAAGTGCAAATGGTGCAATAAATACTATTAGTGAAGGTGAGTATATAAAGAACAGATAGCAAACAAGCAAGCAATCTTTATTTGTTAAATGCTATTCCAAAATTAGATCATAGCATTGTACACCTTAGCATTAAAAATGCTGAAATATACAAATATCAAATATAAGATTCAAAACAGTAATCCATAAGCAAAATAATCTCAATATAAAGAATCCAATCCATCCAGGAAAGCAAGAGCAAATAAATGTGTTTTCAGGGCAGATTTAAAATCCTCGACAGTCAGGCTCTCTCTATTCCAATGAGGTAGAGAATTTCACAGACCATAGCATGGGGGAGTGAGGAAAATTAGGTGCATGAGCAGACATGGGTAGTGTGGGCACAATGTAATATCTACAAGGAATACGGTGAGGATATAAATGAGTTGCTTAAGCGTAACTTCAGACTGGGGCAAGAACTTGATGCAATCCATGGGGGGTGAATAAAATTAATCAAAAGATTACATGGCTTCAACAAAGATGTATTCCATAAGGTATGTCTCTTTGTCCAAATGTGATTCATATAAAGCTGAATATTGGTTTAGTAGAAAGACTGTGCCATGTCTGGATCATCAAAGTAAGAAACCTTTCCTTGAAAGGTAACTTGCTTCATTCAATGCAAACATTTTTCTCTTCCTCTGAGTTATAAGCAATGTTCCCAGAAATAAATTGATCCAAGAACACTTAAATATCTTCTTTACAACCCTAACATTTTGGAGAATTATATTTACCCGAGTTACACACTCAAAAGAAATAATCACTGCAGTCCAATATTGGAAGTAGTCATCGCAGCTGTACTCTCTGTGGTTCACTACTCAACAAAGGATCCCTGGGATGACGTGGCCATCTGTTTCAGATCTGAGTTGAATCTGTGGTGCACCCAGTAGGAGAGGTCTCATCATTTGAATGCATGGCTGTGCATAGGAGTCCAAGTGAAGGCTGACAGATCATCCTCATTTGTCAACCTCTGGGTCATGAGGGGGAATTCCATCAGGAAATCACAGACTTCATTGCTGACAGGGTATTGGAGTCACCTAGATGCCTAGATGGTTAATTTTGTGTAATTTCTATGCCTGGGTTGGCGATGAACTCTCACACTTTGGACAGGATTTCCTCCAGGTGATTAATTCACTGGACCTTACACAACTGATTACTGCTGTGACACACCAACATGGTCATGCCTTGGACTTTGTCTTTTCCTTGGGACTCAAGGCTGAAGACCTCAGGATTGATCCAGTAAGTTAGTTGGATCACAGCAGTATCAAGTTCTCATTTGGGGCCACTCCTGTAGACCACTCCTTGTGGAGATGATCCTGTACTACCCTTTAAGAGGACTACAGCCAAAAAGACTTAATGCAATGCTAGACATCTCGGATGTGATGGTAGCATGTTGCACAGGATCAGAGGAGGTGGTGGAGGACTATAACAAGGCAGTCTTGGCAGCCTTTGATACCATGGTACCTTTCCATGGTTCTATGTCATAATGGTGACTGCCAAAAGGTGACTATCATTATGGCGAGGGTACATCACCGAAAATCAATTTCAGTGATGTACATCTCCAGCGTACAGGAAAATGACTTAGAATTTCAATGTTAATGTGGGGGGCTGTACCCTCTGCAGCCCCCTACTAAAGGATTCTTAACTCCAGAGGGGTGCATGTCGGGGAGGTGCAAATTCTGGGGGAAAACATTTTCTTGCCAGGCGCACAAAAATGTAGGAGTGCCCAGACCTGAACCCAGAACCATTGCAGCTTTGGGCTGCCACCTACCCACGGCACTACAAGGCCATCTCAGCAGCCCCATGCCAACCACACCAGGCAACCCTCCCTCCCTTCTGTCATGCTCACTCCCCCACCACACACGTATACATATAGCGACATCCTGTCGCTATATGCATGAGCCTCCCCCATCCTGTCACCTTCCTCACACCCTCGCCCTGTCCCTCCTGTGCCACAAGTGGGTTGCCGTTTTGGTAGGCACCAACATGCGGCTAGCTCACCTCACAGGATACCCCTTCCCATGTACATCCCCTTTTCTCATGCCGTGGCTTGCTTGGTTTGATGGTGAACTGAAGGAGCGGAAGACCAACGATGGAGATTGGAGCATTGTTGGAGGAGATCCATAACCGAGGAGGACAAACTGGCTTTGTGTATTCACTTTGATGAATACCGAAGGGCTGTCTTCAAGAAGAATGCAACTTATATTTCCTGGGAGTTTGCTGTTGTGATGAATTGCCCAGCTCAGCTCCTCAGGACTGTGGACAGCCTTCTTCATCCAGCCTGTCTGGAGTCCATGTGAGCCTTTCTACTCACCAAGTATGAGGAGTTTGCTTGAGTTGTCTCAGACAGGGTGTACTTCATTTGGCCAGGACCTCCACGAGTGGGTTGTGGTAACCCAGCAGGGTTGCGCCAACATGTCCCAGATGCGGTCATCTGTCCAGGGTGGAGTTTAGACCAGTGATGGTGGAAATGGTCAGGGGATGATCTTAGAGCTGGGACTAACATTTTGTGAATTGGATTCAGGCCCGATTTGGCTACTGGTGAGTTGTGTTGGGCATTTGGGCCCGGAGTTTGCTGGAATTCTGTGGTGCTCTATGTCAGAGGGGGGTTTCCCAGTATCAAAGAAAAATGTGCCAGTGAAGCCCCTTTTGAAAAAGCCATCTTTGGACCCAGACATTCTGGCAATTTACCAACTGGTCTCTAACCTCCCATTTTTTAGGGAAAAATATTAAAAAGATGTTTGCATTGCAGCTAAAGGCATGACCCATAGCCTTTTACATCTATGAGCCAGTCTGGTTTTAGATCTAAGCATAGTACGGAGACTTCCCTGGTCAGGGTGCATAATAACCTTCTCAAGACAATGGAGAGAGGGGAGAGCAGTCAGTTCTTGTTCTCCATCAGCTTTTGACAGTGTGTAACATAAGCTGTCACTGGACCCACTAAAGGGAGTACATATGAATCACTGGCAAGGTCATCTGCT